>OU342966.1:14169046-15419046 GCA_910592155.1 Ypsolopha scabrella
CTTCTTAAAAGGACCACTTCTTGAAATGACCACTGTTACTCTTTCACGCCATAGCTACTGCTACTAAACCGATTGGGCTAAACTTTTGCATGAATGTAGTTCTAGACCTACTTTTTATCCCATAAATCAGTTCCCATGGGATGAAAATGAGTTTTCAAGTTTCTATAGAAAAGTGATGTGTCACTCTTTCACGCCGTACCTATTGAACCGATTGGGCTGAAACTTTGCACAAATAAAGTTCGATTTCGAAAAATTAGAAAAGAACAAAATCTACTTTTTATCCCATAAATCAGCTATCAAAGCTATAAAGGGGACATACAAAATGCGAAACACAGAGACGCATAACACACCCATTTCACCAGTTATGTTTACTGTATAGGTAACCGAAAAATATTGACAGATTTTATGGGAGTACACAAAAACTAATTTAACGCGGGTGAAGCCGCGGGCAAAAGCTAGTAATTAATAATGCAGAAAAACTCACTTATTTGCAAAATCCACTTGAATCAAGCCAACGCCGTCATCTTCGATCGTGCCAGAAGCATTCACATGTAAAGGTGTTCCAGCTAACAGGTGCTCCGAATCGACCCAGTTAGGACAGCTCTTAGGTGGAACAGAGCGTCGAATAAATGTCATCACACCGACTGGCACTGTACTGGAAAACGGATACTCTTGTAAATGAACACATATTCTTTGTTTACTTATTTAGTTATTTTACTTCTCTAAAAGGTAGATATAACTTCAGAATATGCTTGAAAATATATAACGAAACGCTTTAATCATCAGCGCTCTAAACATTATATTGATACTATTGCAAATGATACCAGGTGATAGAGCTGGTGATATAATAGTGCCGGGCTCGACTTTGGTGGTACCACCATCTTACTTGCAAACACCCGGAAGTTATGCTGGGGAGAGTAAGAGGACAGTTCTCAAACAGGCACAACCAAGTAGCCCACCATTCCCTGGGACAGATTGATGGCGGTATGTCTGTCGTGATCAGATCATAGAATTGAACATTTCATGAAATAGTCGACCATATCGTAAAGTATGAAATAGGAAATTTACGACAAACGTCCAACAAAAAGGCAAAAATAGGTGCGACGACGAGCGAAGCGAGGAGGATTTTGTTAGGTTGCTTGTGAATATAAATTCGGGAGCCGAGCGAAGCGGAGTGGAGCGAGGCGATCCCTTTAGTTTTTACACATTTCATGATATTTGACCGGATCATGAAATGATCAATTCTATGTCCATCCCAAATTGCCGGGCCGTATATAAAACAGACTGGTGACGGGCAGCGGCGTCACTGGTGCGGGGGTTTCGGCACCGCGCTGACCAACCCGCCGACCCAGAAAGTGGCGAAATCTTGGAAAGGTCTATTGTCCTTGGGGACGTGCTCTCGCCCTGCAACTCGCGCGCTTTCTGTAGATATATTATGAAAGATATTTTCACCTTTAGTGCAGACTCGTCTGAAGTAATGGCAGATACATTTTAGTTTTTCTAGCACAGCATCTGATCCAGAGCTCTCGTATAACCTGAAATAGTACATTATGATACAAGTGAGCTGCGTTGGAGATTACAGTCGAGACGGGATTGCAGCCCGAGCCGAACGGCGAGGGCGTAATGGAGCCGAGAGTATAATGTCTAATGCTCACTCGTTTCATATGACGTTTTTCAACACACTTGCGAAGAAAAATAATAAAATTTCCCTGCTTATTTTTTCACATAATCGAAACCACAGCATGAATTGACAATTTTCTTTGAAAAATGGCGGTGGAGATTTTGTCTATGCGCGCGCAGATGGAAATAGAGGCTCTGACGCATCCGCCAAACAGCAAAATATTGCCAAATAGCCAAATATTAAATATTAACAAACTGAATATTTTTTTGTATTTACAATAAAAATTTGAGTTAATTTGTTGATAAAAATAAATAATTTGATACAATTAAATGATTATTTATTATATTTTAACTGAGACAGTTTATTTATTTGCAAAAACTTTACTATTTCTCAAGACATCAAAACTCTTTGCTAAGATTTAAAAAAAACTGTAATGTAAAAAACACTAGTGCGATAATGTAAAGTAAAAAGCACGCGTGTTTAATATGCTACATTATGACCTGTACGCTGACCTAAGAACGCTGCAATAATGGCCACTTTATAAGCAAGTGTGTTGAAAATAATAAAAACCAATTATTTTTATGTTTTTGAGTATCTAACATGCGTTTATTATAAGTGCCGTTGTTACAATGAGTTGGAATAAGAGGTGGCTAGAAGACTTACGTGATAAAATTGATGTGAGGATATGAAGCATATTCTGACGTTTTCTTTGTGGCGTTTCTTCTAGGGAATGTACAGAAGAATGCATTTGCCAATAAACTGGCTATTTGCTGCTGTGACAGAGAAATAGCTTTGTTCTTGTGTTGCCTGAAATATAAACATATAAATCGGATATATAATTATATACAGGAAGCCATCCTAAACAGCAGAGTTCTCCCGCACTACTACAGTACTGGTTCACCAGAAGATAACTTCAAATCAAGGTACAATTGAAATTATAAAATCTCTACAATTTATAAAAGTGAAAGTTTATGAGCTTGAAAACTATTTAATGAACAGACATAAAACTTGCACTATTATTATGGAGTTCGTCTTAGATTACGTATAGGCTATTTTATTCTAGAAATTCAGCTATGTTCTGGTAGTAAATTGATGTAAGCAAGTCCTTGTTAATTCCTTTCACAGTGGTCGTGTCGATTGGATATAGGATAACTAGCTTTTGCCCGAGGTTTGGCTCGCGTGGAAATGTCTTTCAATCCTTCAAGCGGTTATTTTATCACCAGCTCTTTTATAGCATATATGTAACCAGGATCACTACGATGATAATAAAGAAAACCGCATCCATATCCGATGAGTTGTTTTCGAGTGAAAACGGAACATACAAACAGAAAGATGAAAATTCTCAAAATTATAGTTTTGGCCTCAGTACAATACTACTAATAAATAAATCAATTCATTTTAAATTTCGCAAGAATATTCAATGAACAGACACGACTTATTATTAGTATAGATAAATTAAAAGCTTTATTTTCCCATTTCTTATTATGACATAAAGAGCAATGTAAAAGATATAGGAAATTGTATTGTTTAAACAGTTTATCATGTTTAGTGCCCAACTTTATTATTTTGTTTTGTTTTCACTTGAAACTAGGGCAATATAGCTGATAAGGAGAATTATCAGAGCTTCACTTACTTTAATAATGGTATCGGTGACTGTATGAGTTTTGGTAAAGCTAACGCCATCTTAGCTATTTCTGGTAGAGTGACAGTGAAGAAGTATTGCGCCTCTTCTTCTTCTAGGTACTGAAACAGATTAAGATTCACAAGATCTTTACAAAGGTTTTTTTATTTGTTATATTTGGTTGTTCCAGCTATTTGTTAAATGAGAATAATGTTCCGTTGGTAAACAATGTAGGGGTTATTTCATACACAACACATTGGCGTATTCTAGGATTTGTGGCTGGGAGGAGCCTGGCCCCCGGCTTTGACTCATGAAGCCATCAAGTATGTGCGGTGCAATTGTGTAAGACAATCGTATTTATTTGACGGCTTAAAACCTACGATTTAAATTGTCAAACTGCTATTCGGCTAAGCAGAAGAAACCCGATACCGTACGTTTTTGGCTGTCAAATAATTAGTTGTTCTGTTCCTCTGTTCTCTTAATAGAGAAGTGATCATAGTAATGGTCCATACAATGAGATCACCTAAAAAAAAACTAAACACTGGATCAAGTATATTTTTACATCAATGTCACTAGTCGTTCTGGGGGGCGGGGGGTCAGACGGCCCCTACCAAGTTACGCCTCTGTTATGATGGTAAATTAACCAACAATAGCTTTTGTCAGTGTACTTCCCAATACGGAGCCCCAGACTGATGCCACAGATTTAAACGAGTCATATTTCATTATAGATTATATATTTACTTTCTATATTCTAGGACGGTATCCCGAGTTTAATTTCTTAGACGAGACTTGATGAAAAACAGTCCCAATTCAACTCAGAGCAATTTTAAATCCCACCAAAAACATTTCAAAAGGTAACCGAGTTCAGTACAATGGCAGTGGAGGATTGTCGGCTAAAGAGAATTGAGATCAAATTGGGTGCCGAGGCTTATGGATATTTCCTTTAGTCATAACTGCAATAATGTACAACGTTCTTCGTTTGTTTAAAAAGAAAGTTTGTTAGGATCTTTCCTACCGAATATGGTAAGCTTTCCGACACCGACACCGCCCGAAACATACCATTTGGTGTGTTCACATTGCGACTCTATTTCCATGCATTTTGTACGAAATTTGAATGAAGCCCTCGATGCGCGCCGCGCCTCTTCTGTGTGGCTTGCACCTTAGTCAATTATTAACATGGATGAAGTAACGTTAAAAAGATTAAGAAAGCTTTTCAAATGACTAACATACATAACCATAAAGTTTACTTCTCAAAAACTTTGAAGTTTATTGGTACTTACTTCATTAAACAGCTTATGCATGGCACGGAACTTCCATAAGGTCTTGAACTTAGTGTTATATGTCAAAATAGCATCAGCCAGTTGTTCACTGTTTTCGATGGGTTTCAGAAGAGCCTCTTCTATTATATCCCATCTTTTCTTCAGGCTGGCAGTACCATCTTTCTAAAAATTACAATAAATGTGAATTTAGACTAGGTACTAAACATAATTAGCCTGTAATCTGAGGGTTAACTCCAGAAAATTTATCAGGACAAGATTTACCCATCTTAAGAATATCTAGGTCAATCAATTTTTTTTAGGCCCCGCTTTTTGGGTGTTTATAATATATTCAGCCACAAAATGTATTATTTTGATTTGTTCTTACCAAATATATTATTGATTCCTAATTGTAATTTTTGACCAATTTGTGGCTGTCCGAGGATTTTGTCCCTCAAATTACCTACTATGAAAAAAACCCGTAGTCCCCTGCACCTTTAACATCAAGGACCATATTGGGCTCGGAAGCATTTGATCCCACAAAGCAATCTATCTTGATCTACCTAAAGAGGGACAGACAGTGGTATATCGAGCTGTCAAAGCTCCATATGGTCCACCATGCTAGGTACCCTGGATGTCTCTCTAAATTTACTGAAAATCATGAGAATTTTGTAATAACAATACTTAATATTAATCTAATTTAATCATCTGATAATAGTCATTCTGGGTAACTTTGAATGTTTCCATAATTTGTTACATTATCAAAAAATTATGTGAATGCTGTTACAATGACTTAACTAATATGTACCTATGTACTTTTCACCCAGTCTACAGACAGAAAGAAATGAACTATACACAAGTTATTGGTGAAAATGGCCAAAGACATGTCATTTAAGTTACAATTAAAATAGGTTCTTTCAATATTCATTTCGATTAACTCAAAATAATATATGACAATTTATTTCAATGGGGCAGCTGCCCCCCCCCCCCCCCCCCCCCCCAGAAGATAAAATAAACGTCAATTTTCCTGGCAAGTGGGAATTAAAAACGTGTTACCTATGTACTTTGCGCAAAATGAAGTGTTGGAAACAAAATATCTTTTCAGTCAGATATTTTGATTTAATATTTTCCTATCTATAATTAAATATTCTACAACATTCGATATAGTATACTGTTAGCGAGGCAATATAATTTAAATCTCCCGCGAAACCATCGCATCTCGTAGTAAACGTCCAAACACACAAACCTACAAATGTGACGTTATTTGGGAAAAGGGACCTTATGGTCGGTTTTAGTTTCCGAGATGTTCACAGACAGTTTTATGAAATAATAATAAAAGTACAATTTTCTGTTTATTACTTTGTAGTAACCAGCAAACACCTAAAAAGTGTTTTTAATTGAATCATCTCTTTAAATAACTTCCAAAGAAAACTTAGCTTTTTCAAATTTTACACTTTAAACATAGTTTTGTCGCAATCGCATTTTATTGTCCAAGAAAGTGCAACATTTTAAAAAAATATATATTTCACCCTCAGATATGATATTAGTACTATATGTCTTTTATGTACATTTTGGATTTATTAATAACTCCATACCGACAACAAAGTCCCTTTTCGCTGGTAACGTCACAACAAATGTATTATTTCAAATTACCTAGTTTTGATTATTTGGTGTTCAAACCACAAAACTAATTTTGAATATCGCAATTTTACTTTTACTGATAGGAAGTAAATGATATTTGAATGTGATGTTTTTATAGGTATCTTGATTTTTATTTTCCTCCTATGCCTAAACACCGTACGAGTAATTTTGTGTATCCATTTTTTAGGGACAACGCGCGAAAAAAGAAAAGTGGTCGGGAAATTAGCAGTGGAAGCGATGAAAATGACAACCATGATTAAACTACTCATGTAATGCCAAGATCATTGCATGCTAACATTGGACAAGCGTCACATTCTCCAGCAGAACCTGTAATTATATATCTGTTGCCGACTATTCTTCTCCATCGACATCCCAACAAAATCATGACGTCAACGTCGATCCTGAAATTATAGTGGACGATGGCTATCATGAAAATGACCTGGGTCGTTATGTTGGGTTGGCTACCCAGCTATCGACGGAAAAGAAGAGGGAGTTGTTACAAAATCCTTGGATCCCGCCCAGAAATTACGATTTTGAAAGTGATGCAAGCCATTTGAAAAGAAAATTTAATCATGCTTGGTTGGATCAATATGCACCATGGCTAGTATATTCCAAGCGACTAAAAGGCGCTCTTTGTAAGCATTGTGTTTTGTTCCCTCCGCCCACTGTGAGAGGAATTTTGGGACGATTTATAGTCAGGCCATATATGAAGTTCAAAAATATGCACGAAGACTGCCAAAAGCATGCAACGACCAACCTTCACCTAACAGCGACAAATGCTGCAAAAATGTTCCTGTAGACATCCAACTGCAAAGTGGACACCAAAAAGCAATCGTTGAAAACAGACAAATATTGTCATCAATTATTTCTTGTATAGTATTTTGCGGTACACATGATATGCTTCTTAGGGGAAAACAAGCAGATGAGGGCGTTTTATTAGATTTATTGAAGTTGAGAATCAATTCAGGGGACGACAAAGTGCCGTCGCAATGCAGTTTACACATCGCCAAAAATACAAAACGAATTGATAAATTTATGTGGCGAAGTTATTAAGGAGAATATAATAAGTGAGGTTCAGAAGACCATGGCTTACGCAGTCTTAGCTGATGAAACAGCAGACGTAGCTGTGAAAGAACAGCTGTCAATAGGCGTGCGGTTCCACGACGAAAGCAAAAGGAAAATCAGAGAAGAATTTGTAGGGTTCATTGAACTAAAAGCAATTGCCGAAGCAATTGACAAATTCTTGATTAGTTCTAGCCTCCCAACTGAAGATTGCGTAGGGTTTGGATTCGATGGCTGTTCTACAATGTCAGGGAAAGAGGATGGCGTACAAGCCATTTTGAGAAAAAAATATCATCGTGCTTTATATTTTCATTACTCAAGTCACAAACTCAACCTTGTTGTGAATGATGCGAACGCAGTGCCAGAAATTAGAAATACTGTCGCCACTGTAAAGGATGTTATAACGTTTTTCAGAGAATCGACTACACGTCGAAACTACGCTCCAAATCTATCACGATTGTGTGAGACGAGATGGTCCGAAAAATATAAATCAATCAGAAAGTTTTCTTAACATTTCCCAGAGCTTGTGAAATCTCTAGAAACGTTATCCGTAGCGGGAAATTATGCCACCAGAAAATCTGCATATCAGTTGCATTCAGCCGTTACAAAACCAGTGTTTATTGTTGCTCTACAAACAATAGCCAAATATTCAGCAGTTTTAGAACCAGTAGTTAACGCACTGCAAGCTAAATCGATCGACATGATCTCGGTGGGGGAACACATCAAAAATATCAAGGACATTCTCAGAAATGACCGCGAGTTTCCTGATAGAATAAGTAATGAAATGCTTCAAAAAGAGCGAGCTGTTGCAATGGATTTGAACATTTTGAACATAGAAATTTCGGTTCCACGTCTTGCTCACAAGCAAACACATAGAAGTAATCCGCCATCAGACAATGATAACGAATATTGGCGACGTTCCCTGATAATACCATACATTTATTCACTCATTTCATCGTTGAATATTCGATTCTCCCAAGAAAATACTCCGGCGTTTGCTTTAAGTAAACTACATCCCTTGTATATGACCAAAACCAGCATTACAGACTTACACAAGAACGCAGAATCATTCCAAGAATTTTATAACCTGGATATCACCGGAGAACTGAACCTTTGGTATAATTTATGGGTGAAGAAGGCTTTATCAGATGATCAATTAAGGGATATAGAAGTAGTTGATCTGTTCAACGAAGCCAACATTTTTTACCCTGCTGTCAGAAAGGCATTGATTATTTTAAGCACTATCCCATGCACCACGGCGACCGTAGAACGGTCCTTCAGTACGTTGCGAAGAGTTAAAACGTGGCTTAGAAGCACCATGGGTGAAGAAAGGCTTACAGGTTTATGTCTGATGAGCGTACATCGCAATTATTTAAAATAAAACAGTGAGTTTATTGAAAAGACTGTCATAGACAAATTTTCGGCAAATCCGAGATTACTGTGATAATATGATATATATAATATTTTGTTTTGTGTCATAATCAAACTAATTAATAAAAGTCAATTTTCATGATTTTTTGTTTCAATATACCCGACCGACCATCTTCTCGAAACAGGTATGAGCTGCCCCCCCCTAGCTGAAATCAGGCGCCTTCGTAAGTATCGAAAAACACTACAAAATATCCGACCTCTCAATTTACTCACATCACTCACAAAGAAGCACTACCAATGCATAATTTCTCCTAAATGACACACAACGAGTTAGTTTACAGGTAATCTAGTGCAAAAGAGCCTGTTGAGAGACGTTGTGCATTTTTTAATAGTTCATATTCCACCGTGTATAGACATTGTGCGCTGTTGTGATGTACTTGTGTAACATTCTATGATGGTTGTTTGTGCTAACGTGTTAGCTTATGCATCCACTACATATTCAGGCTGCATAAGTATGATCACATCTCTTGAATTCTGTGCCGAACTCAATTGTCTTAACATCAGGCTATGAAGAAATTCCCACATTATTACCCCTCTTTTGTAATTTCCCCCAGTATCTCGATGAATGTTTTGTACCCCTTTCATTTCATCAAAAGGTTATCCATCCTCTTGTCCCTTTAACATTCTAGCAAAACCTGCTTCTTTGCATTTCAGAGCATAACTCATTTGTGTACATTAATTCTTTCCCTGTGTTAAACATCTGTGAAGTGTTGTCATCAGTCTTCAAGACCAAGATTTGACAACACTTACTCATCCATCCATCAGCCTGTTTCGTCCACTGCTGGACATAGGCCTTTCCAGGATTTCGCCACTCTTGGCGGTCCTCCTGGAAGAAATGCCCATACTCACACACGCTGGGCAGGCGGGTTGGTGAGCGCGGTGCCGAAACCCTTGCACCAGTGACGCCGCTGCCCGTCACCAGTCTAATTTATATAAGGCCCGGCAATTGGGGATGGATATACCGCCATCCATCGGTCCCAGGCAGTGGTGGGCCGCCTGGTTTTTTTGCCTGAGAGCTGTCCTCTTACTCTCCCCCGAATAACTTCGGGAGGATTTCCGAGTAAGATGGTGGTACCTCCACAGTCGAGCCCGGCATTAGCTCTACCACCTAATAAATACCACTTACTCAACTTGCAGAATATTACTTAATGCCTTCCTGTGTTATTATAAGTAATAAAAAAATTAAATCACTAAAATTAATTCACTATACACGGGCATAGCCAGGTTTTAGTTTCGGGGGGGGGGGGGGGGGGCTTAAGAAAATAAAACAACAAAATACATAAAATTACATAAACATTGAAAAAAAAAACTGCTGCTAAAGCATTAGACAATGATTCTTCTGTTTTTCTTTTTAAATATATCCACTATTTCATCTGCATCAATTTCTGCTCCATAGTGAGTATTCATCAGAGCCAAACCGTTCAGTATGTTTTCACTTGTTGAGTTGCTCAAGTAGTTTCTCAGTGTCCTTAGGCTTGGACACAGGTATGGTAAATAAATATTTATAATTATAGTACCGTCAATTGCCGTCTCTTCGCCTAATTACCTAATCTTCGCCTAACTTTCAAGTGTAAATTCTAGCCACAATATTGCTGCCAGTTGCAAATAAACTACCATACATTGTACGCCTCAATTGCCGTCTCTTCGCCTAATTACCTAATCTTCGCCTAACATTTCTAGCCACAATATTGCTGCCAGTTGCAAATAAACTACCATACATTGTACCTTTGTTATTACTGGCAACATATTTGCACAATTTTTGCAGCTAACTTTACGCCCTTGATGACTAGTCCATTTGAAACCGTCGATGAGGTGAGAAGTTTTTTGGGTCACGTGAAAACTACTGTTTGCATCGGTGTCCATAAAAGATGTAACCTCGCAATTTTTTAAAAAATGTATTGTAAAATTCACCTTTTTCTATAAAAAGCAATCAGTTTGGCAATGTCTTGCATAAATAACGAGCAAACGGTAGAAATATCATTGGAGGTACAGCAGTCACTATGTTGCTGCCAAACCTCGCCTACCGTTAGGGTTGGCACTTTTGATAGCAGTCTGTTTTAAATAATAAACATATAGTTATGACTTGAATCCCCAAAGGGGTGTCGGGGGTGTTTCGAGTGTGAATGCCTATCGCCATTCTTTGGGCATAAGTAGTTAGTGGCCAAGCGGGTTTCAGAAAACACAGGCCCCTGACACAGCTTAAGGAACATCATCTTTCGATAAATGCCCAGAACTAAAATTACCTTATCCTTTGCAGCGCGTATCCAAGAATGCTGAATGACAAGTACCTATGTAATTTTCGTAGGCAAAGCCTGGTATATACATTTTATTGTTACTTATAATATGAAGCACTTCCTACATGCTAAAATAAAAAAAAATTAAGGTAACTTTATTAAGCACTGTGCTATGAAATTGGACAAGTAGGGAGTGCTTTATATGGTGCTTAAAAAATAAATAAAAAATGTAATACCAAGTTTATAGTTGGTTATTTTTATTTCCTTGAAAAAAAAGTCTTTTCTATCTTATCATAGAAAACGGAATATTGTTGACAACCCTAGACGATTCATCATGTTTGTATGAAAATAGCGAGAGATCTCTACCTATCTTCGCCTGCCACCTCAAACTTAGAAAATTTATGATAGGTAATTTTAAATACATAATATAGCATTTAGTGAAAGACTGTAATGTACAATAATTCAAGTAAATTCCAGCCACATATGCTTTGATATGCGGGAGTTACATAGCATAGGGGAAGTCAGGCAAAATTGCTACACTTCGCCTACTAACTTTATGGTCGCATTTTCAACCGAAATCCACTTAAATTAAGAGTGTTTTTCGTCTGGAGCTGTAGCCAAGTCTTAATACGGAAGTTTTTAAATCAGTGTTGCCAAAATAAGTCTTTAATTTTAGCGCTAAGTACAAAAATGTGTCAAAACCCAGGCGAAGTTCGGACAATTGATGGTAGCCAAAGTTATTAAAAATAATACGGAGAACACATTAGTTAGCATAATACTATTTATACTAAGTTTCAACTTGTTTCTCTGGATACTCAATGGATTATTAAATCGGATCTAAGTCTAATTTTAGACCTTGTTTCGATATCTGTTTAGCTGAAGTTCTCGATCCAAATTAAAAAATTCTGTAATTTATCATAGTTTATTATATATTTTATCTATCATATATCTTTTTCGGAACATTTCAGGGGGGTCTGAATCCCCAAAACCCCCCCTGGCTACGCCCGTGTCACTATACATATTATATATTTATAAAAATACCTTTAGTAATTTATATATGTTATTATAAACTATAGCTTTACTTTAAGTGTTTTTAGGAAACCAATTGGGCTGCGGCATACCAAAACAATGTTGTAAAACATACATTTTTATTTCAAAGAGTGTCAAAAGAGACTCTTGTCTCTAGAATATGTACAAGATACCAATTTAAGTTAAAGAAACTAGTGGCTCAAGTAACAGATGTGTCTATAGGCATAGTAATGAAATTTATATTATTTAATGAGGGAAAGTCTACACAAGCAGTCTAAGTAAGGTGGGGTGGGAGAAATCCAGCTTATCGTTTTGATAAAGTTGAAATTATATAAGGATTGCGCTGAAATTATGAAAGCTTTAATATACAAAAATGTCAAGAAGCTATTCATCTTTGTTCAGTATTGACAGCTACAGTTTTGAAAGTCTAGAAATGTATTATATTGAGTAAAATTTAAAATTTCATGTGGTAACTGGCCTTGCCCCGGCTCTGCCAATTTCAATTTCGCAGACACATGTCATGATAAAGATGATGCAACTTGATTTTCAGAAATTTGAAGTGACAAAACTTAATCAACAATTTCATCATCATATACTTCTAGCAGCGCCATGTGCTGTATATCAGTGGAACCATGGTGGAACAGTTATCTAAAGACCGTTTTACTGACAAAGGAATCAAACTACAAAAATTCTTAGAACGTGAGATAGAGGGGGTAGCTGGCCTTGCCCCGTAACTGGCCTTTCCCCACCTCAACTTATTAAATATAAATCAAAATAATCTGTGGTAAACATAGATCATTACTCGCTGCTAGGGTACAAAACAGAAGATAAAAGTTATACTTACTTCAACTGGGTACAAACTTTGGCTGGAACAAGGCATTCTCACAAAATCGTGGTCCCACTTATCATATCCAATCTGTGGTTTGGGAGGTCTTTCACCAATTTGAATGCCATTACTCGAGATGTGGTACAACACGGTATGATTGAATGCCGGTGACACAAGGGGCAACTCTGGTGCTCCCCAAGGCGATTGAGAACCGTGTATCTCAGATATAGGAACACCGCGCCAATTACTGCCTTCGCCTCCCATAGCAATGTCCAAATTCATCGAAGAGACGTATAAACCGCGCAAAAAATATGCGCGGCTAGCTGTAGCTGAAGCAAATGTAAATTGTTAACTCCCTTGTATTTTTTTCAAGATTGGATACTTAATCAAGTACATAAAATAAAATATATAATAGGTACCTTACTTACGAAAAGTGTGAGTTATTTTCGACAAAATCATAAACAGAGCCGGTAGTTGCCACTCAGTGCCACTTACCTAAATGTGACAGATAGAGAGAGGGGTCAATCAAACGATATTACGATACATCGATGTTTCAAAATATCGAGGTATCGTTCACAATCATAACATAGGGCATCGATGTTTTAATAGTCATGTTTTTCGAGTATTAAAGGGCCTTCCTTAAATCATACATTCTACAATCTTGAAATTTGTATTTAAAATAAGTTAAAAATGGCATCGTCAGCTCGTCTTAGAATATTTTTTAAATTTCATCTAGAAACAGACTAAATAAAACTTAGGTTTTGGGGGGCGCGTGTTTCTTGGTGGTCGTAACAGCCACGGCTGAGAGCGCGCTATTTTAAACATAAAGAAAATGTCGTATAGCTTAGTTGTGATTGATGCAAAATGAGGTCCTAAATCTGACCTTATAATAATTAGGGAGCCTTAGGTGGTCTTCACACTTCCCCATCACTAGTTTTTTGTGCTAGTGTGCCATTGAACACTCGTGTAGTAGCAGTAATTATTTGCATGTGTGCTTGTTTTACGTCTGTGTTACAGTTTTTTGGGCATAGAATAAGAACTAATTAATAGAATCCTGGCTAAAATAAGACCTTGGAATTAGCTATTGTACTCGCCTAACGTAAATGACTCCTGTGTACGAGTGAATGAAACAAAGAAATGCACTTACTTTTTATTTTACCCTAGTGTGTCACTAGATTGAACCAAACAAAATGTCAAATGGATGTAGTTTAATACCATAAAATTAAATATGTCTTGTCAGTGTCTCTTTGTGTTGGGATGTCGTACGTTGGGTGCGTCACATCTTAATTTAGTCGCGTTGTATTGTTTGATAAATTTTGCGAAATTTTACAGCTTCTCTGAGTGAAATTTTATATTATGGTGCGATTCCTCTAAGAATGTGTGAAAGCTTGGTAAAACATTGTTTGTGTTACTTGTTTGCTACATTCTTATATAAATGTCTTGTGCGATTGAAGCATGATTGAAGGCTGTAAATCACATACAGCAAGGAAAGAAAATAACCACGAAGCAATAACATTTCATCGGTGAGTTCTGATGGTTTTTGATGTTAATAAGTTAGTGATCATACCTAGAACTAAGTAATAATAAAATCAATTTTTGTAAATCATGATTTTGTTCTATTCCACATCGATTTTTGCCTGTTTTATATAGGTTTTCTACGAACAATCAGAAGATATGTTTCTTCACATAGGGATGTACTAAAGGCGTGTATCGATTAGTATGCCAAACACACAATCAAAGACATTGTATAGAGAACTACACAGTGCACTACGATACGAAAAACGAACCGAGCGAGAAGGGCGCAAGCACTCGTTGGTGCCTTTCTAACACGTTTGGAACTCAAAAACACTATATAAGTATATTTTATACTTATACGCATCATATACACTGTCAACTTGCTAGACAAGGACACACAAGTGGCGAGATCTCTCTCGCTTGGCTCGTTTTCCGCTTGAATATGGTATCATAATAATGACAACCTTATTTTTAAGGAAAGAAAATCTACTTTTATTGGACATAAATTGGATAGTACACACACAGTCTAGTCATAGTTTAAAAACCCATACAGTTGTCCAACGAAAGCATGTAGACAGGGCAATCGTGCGGGGCTTGCGGGGCAAGACGCGGGAGGTATTGACCCCGACTGCATACTTACTTTCGAACAAGTAGTCGGGGTCGCGTCTCTCCGGGTTGACGCATCGCAACTCGCAAGTGTATTTAAATAACCCAGTAACATTATCGATGCCCAGTAATAACAGGTCTCTTTTTTTTCATATTCGGATGGACCTCGTCGAGCCCTTTTCTAAGAATACCATCAACAAAGTTTGAGGAGACATGGGCCAAAATGGTTTGACACTTGTAAAAAATAGTCAATTTTTTTGGAACCCTAATGTCCAAATGTGAGTGGCTTAGGACCAACCGTTCCGGAGATATGGCCAAAACTAATTTTTTTTCACGCAACAGAGATTTTTTTTTTTCAAAATTTAAAATCTTCCTCTTGGCCCCTGGGGTCTAAGTTTGGGGGTTCCAAGACTAACCGTTCCGGAGATAAGGCGAACACTAATTTTTTTTTGGACATCGCATATTTTTTTTCCATACTTTAAAAACTTTCTTTAGACCCCTAGGGTCCAAGTTTGGGGGTTCCAAGACTAACCGTTCCGGAGATATGGCCAAAACAAAATTTTCTTAGAACCTCGGATATTTTTTTCAAAAGTTAAAAAACTTTTTTTGGCACCCGGGGGTCCGATTTTGATGGGTCCAAGATCAACCATCTTAGAAATATGGCCAAAACAATTTTGTTTTCGGACTTCACATCAAAAATTTTTGTTTTTTTTGGAACTCCATGGTGCAAGTATGAGGGTTCCGAATTTTTTCGTTCCAAAAGTCACCGACTCTCGACCAGTAGGATTTTTTTCCTGTATAAATATCTCAACGGGAACAGGATTTAGTGAAAATGTTTAAGAACTGTCAAGGAAATGTCAAAACTGACAAAGTCAAAATTTTTGACAACCACGAAATAAGTCACCCCGCAGAACTAAGGACAACTTATTAGGGACAACAAAGGACAACAAATTAGCCGACGTGTCTTTGCTGCTTTCCATTCGCTCAAACGCCTCCAGAAATTCCTCCCCTTCGTAACTAAAGTCACTCTCGCACAGTCTCTTCTTCTACCCCTAATCGATTACGCTGACGTTTGTTTTATAGACGCGAATGAAGAGCTCTTGGGTAAATTGGAAAGGTTGCAGAATCTGGGCATCAGATTCGTGTATGGCTTGCGCAAATACGACCACGTTTCATACTACCGCGCGGAACTTAAATGGCTCCCTATTCGGAAGCGCAGAAATCTCCATACGTTGTGTTGCCTTTTCAATGTCCTCAAGAGTTCAACAGCTCCGGATTATCTTCGTGAGCGCTTCAACTTCCTGTTTAGCAGAGATATCAATAAACCACTCAGGTCGCACACAGTCACACTCCTTAAAACGCCTTCTCACAATACCGGAGCTTTCGCAAATTCGTTCACTGTTAGAATACAGAATACAGAATACAGAACTTTATTCATAACGGTCAGTTACATGTCAAGTTGTTATCAAATCACAAAAAATGGAGTAAAACAATAATTATTAAATTAAAATTAAATTAAGTTAAATAACTAGCCACAAAGTAATTTATCTAAGCAAATTTGTCATGCACAGTGTATGAAATGTAAAATCATAATGTCAAATAATACAAAAAAAAAAATAATTATCATAATTTTAATATTCTTAATGTCATCACATCGTCTAATTCTGATAATTATAATAATAGCCACTTTATTTTAAAAAATCATCAACTGAATAAAATGCCTGCTGAATGAGCCATTTCTTCAACTTACATTTAAAGAGGGAAAACGATTCGATTTTTGCAATGTCATCTGGAAGTCGGTTGTAAATAGTTGGACCACATACGTACACCGATCGAGCGCTCTTCGCAAGCCTACGAGAAACTGATCGGAGCTTGTCACGGCCCCTAGTACGTTCGCATCTCCTGTCAAATTTGTGGAGGTTTTGCCTCATAAATAACGCGACTTGGAGTATATACAAGGAGGGCAACGTCAGTATACCTAGCTCAACAAAATGTGGTCGTGCTGTGTCGTCATACTTGATGCGGGCTATCGTCCGCACCGCTCGTTTCTGCATGACGAAAACTCTGTGCCAGTCCGCTGTTCTTCCCCACAACTCAAGTCCGTAGCACAGAAGGGACTGAATAGTAGCAAAGTATGCCGTGCGTACAACGTCCCGAGGCAGAGTGGCTGCTAAGCGAGAGAGGGCGAAGCATGCACTTCCCAGTCTTTTGCATAGCCACTCAATGTGAACGTCCCACAATAGTGCGAAATCAAGTCTGAATCCCAAGAAACAGGTGGTAGATATTTGACACAGGATGTCTTCGTTAATTTTTACGTTCAGTGAACGATAGGGACGTCCAGCCAGGTTGAAGTGCATCAAATTTGTTTTCTTGGAATTCAGAACAAGGCCATTAATATGGAACCATTCAGCCAGTTGCTTAGCAACATCACACAGGTGCAACTCCAGCTCATCGACTGTTTTACCAGTGACTATTGCTGCAACGTCATCGGCGAACATAGTGATTTCAGCACCATTTATGGAACCAGGTAGATCATTTAACAACAACGAGAACATAATGTTTGATAGAGAGGATCCCTGGGCAACGCCAATATATGTTTGCATTTCATTTGACTTAATTGTACCGCTCTCGCCAACCACTGCTTGAGTTCTGTTGGTCATAAAGTCGATTAGTAAAGCCAGTGGTGGTCCTCTGATTCCATAGTGTTGTAATTTAGTTGCTATGATATCATGATCTGCAACATCGAATGCTTTCGATAAGTCGCATGATAGAAACGCTACCTGCTTCCCTTGCTCTCGCGCTTTATATATGCTCCAAACAACCTCACGGGCGAGAGAATTCGTAGACCATCCTTCCCTGTACGCATACTGTTGGTCACTGAGGGCTGCCGTAGAGTTCAGAAATCCTGTAATTCGTGAGCTTAAGCCATTTTCAAAAACTTTGGCGGGAGCAGGAATGACGGCAACAGGTCTGTAAGCATCAATGTCTTCTTTCTTCCCTTTACCCTTGTGTATTGGAGAAACTTTTACCTTTTTAAGGGTTTTTGGATAGATTCCCCTTTTCAGGCACTCGTTATAGAGAAGGGATAGAGGCGTAGCAAGACAGTCAGCTAAAGTGTTTAATAGATCACACGATATGCCATATATGTCTTTGCTCTGCTTGTGTGGTATCCTCTTCGTGATGATATGATGGACCTCACGCTGTGTGAACGGTACCAGTCGCAGTGATCGATCAGCCGGTGCAATCGCGCTGCACAGAGCTGCAGTGACACGCGCAATGTCCGCTCGCGGTGCACTGCATGCAACAGCCGCACCGACAAACCTCGAGTTCATTGCGTTCAGAAGGTCAAGCTTTGAGTTGTACTCGGTGCCATCAGTTTTCTTGATTAGGTCGGTATGGTCAGGTGCTGATCGAGATGTACGGCCAAGTTCCTCATTAACTACGCTCCACATCTCTTTACTTATGTTGTAACTTGAGGAAATTTTTTTAGAAAAGAAAGATGTGCGTTCCTTCTTTAGTACAGCGTCATATTTCTCACCGATGTTACGTCTTATCTGTTGAATCATAGTGACAGATGGTTCGTCCAAATATATTGTGTCAATGTCTAACAAGTCAAATAGAAGTCGCTTAAGATTACGGCTAGAGCCATCAGGCTGTGGAATTCTCTTCCGTACACAATCCGAGATTGTCGCACTATCTCCTCTTTTAAAAAGAAACTAAAGGAATACTATTCAGCAAATCCTTAAGCTATCCTAAATATGTTTAATTATTTATTGCTGTATTATCAATTATCATGTATCGTTATGTCATGTTTATATATAGTCAGTTTATATTAGAGTTAGTCATATTAGTATTTATGTTAGATATATTTATATATTTATATATATTTTATACACCTATGTAAGTATTTTAGTATGTAGTACGTACACATATGGTTACCTATTTATTTTTTAAAGCACTCCTATACTCATTCGGTTTGCTATAAAAAATCTCTTTGAGAGATAAGCTCGCCGCTGTACTCAAATTATTGTATCAAATATTTGTAATCTCCTTTTTTTGTGTACAATAAAGAATAAGAATAAGAATAAGAACTTTTTTCTAATAGAAATAACTCAAACGTGACAGGATTTAACGAAAATAATCGATGTGACAGGAAATCGTCAATGTCGATAAGACAGGAAAAAAATGTTTCATACAAAAATCCCATAATTTAATCAACAGGTTTTATGGAAACTGTAGTCAGATTTTCTCCAATGCACTCAAAATGCACACTAAATCTCAGCTAAAATATAAACAATTTATCGATAAATAAATAAAGCATCATCCGCACTATTGTGATGCGGCTATTTGTCTCCCCCAGGGTTGGATTTTGTACTATAACTATAGTATTTATACTATAATTTCATGCATCGTACTATATACTA
This sequence comes from Ypsolopha scabrella, assembly GCA_910592155.1. NCBI lineage: Eukaryota > Metazoa > Arthropoda > Insecta > Lepidoptera > Ypsolophidae > Ypsolopha > Ypsolopha scabrella. The sequence continues at coordinate 14,188,313 of OU342966.1, forward strand.
TCCATATCTAGGGATAGTACAACAAAATACTATAATTTCACAACAGAGTCTTTATTTGTCTTTTAGTCGGAAATTCACATGAACCTTTTCTTTCGATACTCCACTTGTTCATATATTATTTTTGAAAATTGCGCTTTATTTTATAACGAATAGAGTCTATAATGCTGTGACTTATTTATTATTCTGTTTGTACGAGTGTGCATTGAAGTCATTTGAAGTAGTGTGTGAGTGAACTCTTTTTAGAAAGAATATTCAGCAAAGTCAACCAAACGAAGACTAAAATAAGAAACAAACTGGCAACACAATCATAGACGCCATTTTGTTGTCTTGTGACGCTATTAAAGTCGGTAGCAAAAGTGGGAATTGTACCGACTTTATTCCTAGTGAGGATATGCTAACGAGATTAAATTCTCAGCAGCTTGAATCTAACTAATATGCAAGAGCTAATAGACTTAGAAAAGTACATTTTTGATGTTGATTTTAAATATTTTAACTATTGTTACATTAGTAATAAAAAGTACTAAAATTTTGTACAAAATAGGTACTATCCTTTTTGTATTTTTGTGGTATCTTTCAACGCACCTAAATCCAACTCTGGTCTCCCCATCGTCCCCGCATACCGCTGCCCTTGCCTTGACAGAAAGAACGTTTGCGCTGCGCCGTCAAGTGAAGTCCGTCGCGTGACATGCCCTATAATTTCCCACTCCTGCTCACGTCTGCTGCGCATTCTGTACTGTATACAATACCTAGGCAAAGTATTAAATAATAATATTTCATATATTACCTTAACCTTTTTGGCATTGTATACATCACTACAACCTACTATGCGTCTAGTCTGAGCTAAATAGTCATGTAATTTTATGAGGGCGCTGCTGTCGTGCACATAGCCACCATAAATAGCGTGACTAAAACGACTTTAATAAAGTCAATAAAGCCGATTCTGAGGGCTTTAATTTTAATTTTAGTCCTGTCAAAACTTAAATTTGTCTAAAGTAATATAGCTTCTGTTGTTAACACCAAAGAACTGTTTTGGAATGAAGAAAATTTTGTTTTGACCGCAGTAAAACTAAAAGACAAGGCGAGAAGATGGAAGGAAAGCAAAAGTCATCACGTAAACCAGCATAACAAATGAAATATTTATTACTAATTGACAAAGCAAAAACAACAAAAAAACCATCACTCATCATAGTCCAGGAATTCCACACTGGAAACATGACCATTACCAGAGTCAGAAAAGTTATTTTTTTGTAATTCTTCTGACAAATCTCTGTTTCTCAGGTTGACATTCAAATTTTCTTCTCTTTTCGCAGCAATATGATGTTTTTCAATCAAATTTTATCGGTTTGACTTACTTTTCTTGTACGAAAAGCTTTTTATATTTTCCTCAAATGTTCAACACTACCTATACATTCAAATTCAAGCTCTGTTTTAGCTATCACCTGCAGTTTTCTTAGGGTAGGAATTTATTTTCGTACAGCATAAAAAACTGGATCTTTGCGGAGGGTACAGATGGTCAAATCTTCGATTTCTTTCTTTGGACGACCACTTCTGAGTTAACCGAGAGTTCGAAAGATGCCATTATTTTCGAAACCCTCTTTCACAACCGTACTTTTTGATTTTCCTGAAATTAAATGAGTATTTTGTACCACCGAAAAATCAACGGCACAATAATTATGTAATAAAATAGTTGTAAAATATTAAAAGAAATAAGACAGTATTTTTTTTTATTTTACGGCAATATTAGATCAAAATGAGTTTTGGGAACCCATTCAATTTCGTCTATCAATTTAGATCTATCCTCCAAAGAGTGCAATGTAAATAAAGCTTTGTTTGGGCTTAAAACTTAATATTATCCTAAATTAATGATTTATCCTAATTGAAAACGAACAATAACCGTCATGTCCGCTGTACGGGCGTAAACATCCTCCAAATTCGACAAAATAGGCCCAGCTTGGTATTCCACATAACAACTTCCAAAATCTTTAAAAATATATACTTCGAGAGCCCCCTTGTGAACTGGCTTCGGCCGGCATGATGCTGTTTCTTACTTCGATTTTATTTGTAAATTTGTACACCTTTGAGTGCCTAAATAAGAAAAACGAAAGAAAATTGAGCTAACCACCAGAATGAAAAAAAACATCCAAGTGATCAAAAAGAATATAATTGACAACATCGTGACATTTTTATGTGTATCAGTTGCCAGAGCTAAAGAAAATTTTAGTTCATCAAACATCAATTTCAAGACTATAAAGACCATTCCTTAGTCTGAGATAAAGACACATTGTAGGTATTGTATACAAAGCCGAAGCACTTCAGCCACACACTCGACGAGGAGCGAGGGAAATAGTGAGGGAAGTGGGCAGGGACGTCGTGTGACTGCTGCGCCGCTCGCGCTGCTTTTCGTCATGCCCATCGCTCCCTTCTATCACTTCAGCCACACACTCGACGATGAGCGAGGGAAATAGTGAGGGAAGTGGGCAGGGACGTCGTGTGGCTGCTGCGCCGCTCGCGCTGCTTCTCGTCATGCCCATTGCTCCCTTCTATCACTTCAGCCACACACTCGACCATGAGCGAGAGAAATAGTGAGGGAAGTGGGCAGGGACGTCGTGTGGCTGCTGCGCCGCTCGCGCTGCTTCTCGTCATGCCCATTGCTCCCTTCTATCACTTCAGCCACACACTCGACGATGAGTGAGGGAAATAGTGAGGGAAGTGGGCAGGGACGTTGTGTGGCTGCTGCGCCGCTTGCGCTGCTTCTTGTCATGCCCATTGCTCCCTTCTATCACTTCAGCCACACACTCGACGATGAGCGAGGGAAAAAGTGAAGGAAGTGGGCAGGGACGTCGTGTGGCTGCTGCGCCGCTCGCGCTGCTTCTCGTCATGCCCATTGCTCCCTTCTATCACTTCAGCCACACACTCGACGATGAGCGAGGGAAATAGTGAGGGAAGTGGGCAGGGACGTCGTGTGGCTGCTGCACCGCTCGCGCTGCTTCTCGTCATGCCCATTGTTCCCTTCTATCACTTCAGCCACACACTCGACGATGAGCGAGGGAAATAGTGAGGGAAGTGGGTAGGGACGTCATGCGGCTGCTGCACCACTCGCGCTGCTTCTCGTCATGCCCATTGCTCCCTTCTATCACTTCAGCCACACACTCGACGATGAGCGAGGGAAATGGTGAGGGAAGTGGGCAGGGACGTCGTGTGGCTGCTGCGCCGCTCGCGCTGCTTCTCGTCATGCCCATTGCTCCCTTCTATCACTTCAGCCACACACTCGATGATGAGCGAGGGAAATAGTGAGGGAAGTGGGCAGGGACGTCGTGTGGCTGCTGCGCCGCTCGTGCTGCTTCTCGTCATGCCCATTGCTCCCTTCTATCACTTCAGCCACACACTCGACGATGAGCGAGGGAAATAGTGAGGGAAGTGGGCAGGGACGTCGTGTGGCTGCTGCGCTGCTCGCGCTGCTTCTCGTCATGCCCATTGCTCCCTTCTATCACTTCAGCCAAACACTCGACGATGAGCGAGGGAAATAGTGAGGGAAGTGGGCAGGGACGTCGTGTGGCTGCTGCGCCGCTCGCGCTGCTTCTCGTCATGCCCATTGCTCCCTTTTGCCGGCAACATTACATTACCGGATTTTTAGGGTTTCGTAGTACCTAAAAGGTAAAAGGAACCTTTATGGTGAGACTCCGTTGTCCGTCCGTCCGTATGTCACAGCCTCATAACTTTAGCATCGTTAAAGATGAAGACTTGAAATTTTCTACAGCATTCACTTACCTTCATATAATGGTATAAAAAAAAATTGAATAATTCTAAGTTTTCAAAATATTTCCAATACAAACGTGAGAAAAATAAAAAATAAATTCTTAAAAATACAATATGGGCATCAAATTACAGATACTCGTTTTAAAGAGTTTATTATAAAAATATATACTTTTACTATACTTACTATCACTGATTTCGAGAAATCTATAAAAAACCACAAAAAATGCATGCCTTATATCCAAAACTGCAGGACCGAAAAAAATGAAAAAAATCATGGTAATTTAGGATTACCTAAAGATTACAGGAAAAATATAACGGTTGAGAAATTCACGATACTAAAATTTTTCATCTACGAGTTTATTTCGAGTACGGTATAAAAATATTTATGTCTCTCTTTTACGCAAAAGAAATCTAAATTAGATAACGTAGTTTATCGTCCATCACGCAAGAGTACAATTAATAGTAATAAAATAATATAAAACCACATCGATTCTTTTTTTAGTCGTCATTAACAGTTATGGGCAAGATTTTAAATATCTTCTTCCTCACTGTTCCCAAAACTGTCGAATTACGGAACACTAGGTATGCGAGTCTCACTCGCACTTGACCGGTTTTTTTTTACTTGCTCTGAGATCGGATTATACAGATTGCTAGTAACATATTAGACAAATTAACCGACCAAATTAATACTGGAGACTCGGTTAGTGAACAGAAATAAGCTTCAATTACCCCTTTGGTGAAATTGGAAAAATATTTTTTTTGCTTCCTTACTGCCTAGTCTAGGAATTGTACTTAAACTAGTCCAACCAGTTAAGGAAAACAAAATATATTTTTCGAAATGGGCCAAAAGGATTACTGAACCTAGTTCCTGATTACTAACTGAGACTCCAGTTATTACTGGTCGGTTGATATAATTTCAGCCTTTTAGTATTTTTGAGTTTCAAACGTGTTAGAAGGGACCAACGAATGCCTACGCCCGCCCATCTCGCTCGGCTCGTTTTAAATTACTTATTTATGGGCGTCAGTCATTTAAAAATATTACTTTCTTGAAAATTCCTTTCTTATACTCTACGGAGTTTCATGGCATATCTGTACAATTTTTTTTGTCATTTTTAATAACAAAACATTCAATTGCTTGTTGTTTATGTAATAGATATTGGTTTTATACTCCTCTTCAAATAAAATGCTTTCCAAAATTTTGAATAATCAACCGTTATATGCTACTACGAATCTTTTGCATATTTGGAAGATCAAATGGTAGGTCATCCATCATTATTATACTCCCTAACACTCAAACTCAGTTCAATCATCTCAATCTATCCTAATTCCGAATCACTGCTTTAAGAACATGATTTTCGAATAAACATGGTACATACTTACAAATAAAGTTTAACATCTACCTACGACGACGTAAAAGAAGTCCACTATCAAAGTTCTTAATATCGAATCGAATGCGGGGAGAAATACTTAATTATTTTAATAACCAACTTTCTTTACAGTTCCCATGGTCTATCTAGAGATTTAATGAGACCTATATACACCAATAGAACTTGGTTTAACAGAGTGTGCCCGACTGTCTGCGGTGGTAACGGTAAGGGCGGCAAATCGAACGTTACATATAAACCATATAAAGGACCAACTGTTGATGAAGACCATGATCATAAGAATATGCGACTTAAAAGACCAATGTCTCCACATATGACTATTTTGGCGCCAGCAATGCCAGCTATGACTTCTATAATGCAAAGAATCACTGGTTAGTGACCCCTGTAGTTTTCTTGGCACCTGTTCGTCCGTCTGCATCATTCAGAGTTAATCCAATCCAAGAACGGTAAGGCTTTACTGGAAACCTACGAAAAATTAAGATATTAGCTGACATCACATTTGCAAAACAGATGCCTACAGCAGCAAAGGGTACATAATAATGTAATAATAAATAATGTGGTTGAATGGATCAAATCCTGCAAGGGCATTGTGTACATGATACTTTTAGCTACTTTCTGACCCCCCCTCCCACCTACGTAAGAAAAAATAAGACTTGGATGAACCCACTCCCCCCCTTACCAACATTCCAAAAAAAAGTAGGAAAAATATATAAAAAAATCCGGTCTAGTGCGAGTCAGACTCGCACACAAGGGTTCCGTAATTCGACAGTTTTGGGAACAGGCAGGAAAAAGGTATTTAAAATCTTGCCCATAACTGTTTATGATGATGACTAAAAAAAGAATTGACTGTACCAGATTTTAAATTAACATTCACTTCAACTTCACTTCACGAGTTGTTGACTCGTCAATAAGATAGGCAGTTAAACCAAATCTTAAGAAATACCTAATTAGAAATTTCATTAGTAGCGGGAAGTCTTCTAGTAGTGAGTGAATTCAATCAATATTAAAATCTCCAACAAAGCAAGCAAAGATAATAGCTGCAGAAGTTTCTAAGTGAGGGTAGCAGTATTACGATAAGGTACTCTGTCTGTAGTGTTTAGGGATCCGCAAAAAGTATCGATACCCGAGTCATGTCATGTAAGACAAGCAACTGTATCTACCTCTTAGAATGCCGACATTGCCCAGCTTTTTATGTAGGTGAGACAAAAAAAGCACTCCACATACGCATCAATCAGCATCGCCATACATGTGACTCCATAAACAACAACACTCTACCAGTACCGACCCACACACGTATTCACAATTCACCTTTCAACCAGTGTTTCACAGTTCGCGTCATTAAGTCATTCCATCCAGCTCTCACAGACATCCAGCTTCGCACATGGGACACTTCATTCATCTGGTTGCTTGGTGCCCACTTTGGACCAGGCCTCAATAAACATTAAATCAAACCACAGCTAACCTCTCGAGCCAAATCTAAACTTCTTGTGCTGTGTAGCAGGCACACAAAACTACCACTATTTTCTTCCTTTTTTTTTTCTTTTTTAACCTGTCATATTTATATTTATTTGTCTTTGTCAATGCAACTGATGCCGAATCCAAAAGAACTCGAAATATATCTTGCAAATTTATTTATGTGCATATTTTAACTAGAATTAATATAATATAAATATTTATAAAGAAAAGCTGAAGGGTAACATATACATTTTATTATTAAACAACTACTAATTACTTGAGTATATACTTGCTTTTTACTGTGTTTTTTTGCGATGAAATATGTTTTTTAAGGTGATCAAAAAGTACTCGACACTAAGTAGTATCGATACATTTGGTTCGATAGTTTTATCGGTATCGATACTTTCTTCTGCGATACCCTTAGACCCTTTAAGCTAAGACCAGTGTTATTATGGTCTAAGGCGATACTGGTATCGAGTAGGTATCGATACTTTTGAATTTTTGCAGTCCCTATGTATTGTTTCTACTGCGTGTGTGCTAGCTATACCGCTAGCAGTACTTTAATAAAAAAAAATATTGAACCGTAAGTCATTATTTGAAAATTTTCCTTAGCACGATCTGATAAAGTTCAATTTGCAATGTACCTACAGTTCGGAAAGGGAAGCGGTCCTTTAATTTTATAAATTATTCAACCGTAAGTCATCGGAACTGAAAGTTAATAAAAATGTTTTTTTCTGCATATCGTGAACGTGAATTCTGTTAAAACTACGGGGGTCGGTCGCCTCGCTCGGCTCCCTAATATGTAGGTACTTGCTTGTCGACCTAGCCGCTCCTTCTCGCCTCGCTCGTCGTCGTTACTTATTCCCAGTGGTCGAATACCATAGACACCGTGAAACTAAAAAAAAATCGTCAGCTGCATCGTGGAGGGCGGATGATGACGCATTAACTTTTTTTCATTTTAGGAAGTGATTTTACGCCGATAGATTGCCATCTTTTTCAATAGATCCGGAAGCAGTTCCGGAATCTATCTCCAAATATGCGTTAAAAGGGAAAATGCTCCAATATTTTTTTAACTTTACTGCGTCAGCTGCCGGCCTTTCCACCGCTACCCGCGCAGCTGATTGTTGTTGTCTTACTGCTTGTATACTAGGTGAAATTAAATCAACCGATCAAATTCATACTGGAGACTCGGTTAGTCATCAGAAACAAGGTTTAATAAACTCCCAGGTAAAATTAGAAAAAAAAATTTTTTTCCTTTTGTGCCTGCACTAGGAATTGTACATAAACTACTTAGTCCAACCAGTAAAGGAGCAAAAAAAATATTTTTCGAAATTGGCTTAAAGGATTACTGAACCTAGTTCTTCATCACTAACCGAGTCTCCAGTATGAATTTGGTCAGTTGATTTAATTTCACCCTATAGAAAGTGTAGGGAAATACGAACTTTGCCGAGCAGTGGCGAAGATTCGTATGCGCATTATAAGTTTGGGAGTACTGTACCTACTTCGTACACTTGCTTGACTGACATTTTGTTGTTGTTGCAGGTTCTGCATTGGTATTCTACACTCTTCTTCTGGCTGGAGGCACTTTGGTTTTGCCAAACGGAATCGAATCTTATGTTTCTTTCATACAGAGCCTTAATCTTTCAAGAATGTCCATCTTCCTTATAAAGTTTATAGTCGGTTTCCCATTCACCTACCATTATATTATTGGGATTAGATTCTGCATGTGGAATGCTGGAAAATGGCTGAGCATGAAAGATGTTTACAGCACTGGCTATAGGGGCATTTATGCTTCAATTGCGTTTGCCTTTCTATGGGCGCTTATTTAATTTATGACAATAATGATAAAATTTCTAAAATAAAATTTGCTACCATTTTACTTTAACCGTCATTATTTAAGGGGGTAACTTTTTACCTCGGTACAAAATGCACTTATCATAATATTGTTTTCCTTACTTTTGAATAAAACGTATGCAATAAATATGTTTTAAGCGCAACTTGCTCAAATAGTTTATTAATTCAAAAAAAATTACGTAGGTACCTACTTTAATGTATTACATTTTGTTTGCATTACATTAACAAACTTCAAAGCGTGTTTACAGTTGTAATGTAATGCAGCTAAAACAAGTTTTTCCGCCAACTTACCAAATATATACTTTCAGATTAAAATGTGTTTTTATTTTCATTATTAGGTTAAAAATGGCCGAATACCAAATAGTTGCCGAATATTCGTTGCATCTCTAGTTCGAAGCATTTATTTCTTCTAAGGTCAGAAGGATATTTTTGAAAAAACTTCTGTGTTAGGAGGTTAAGTAAGTGCTACTGAAATTTTTAAATAAAAGTCATCTTACATTATTGCTAATTTATTACACTATTATAATATTACCTACTCAGATTACATTCGTTGACATTCTATTTTCCAAACAAAGTAAGCCAATATTTATCAGTGTTAGCTTTGTACTCTGTCTTAAATAATTTATGTATCCTAGAACCTAGGCCAACCCCTTACAATACCCAAACCTGCCCAAAATAAAAATAAAAGAAAAAAAACAAAGTTAAATGGATTAATTAAGAATACAATATAGGTACATACACTAAATTATAATTGTTAGTGAAATTAACGAAATAAATAAATTATTCTAAACACAAAACACCTATAAGTAGATTAAATTAAATGAACAAACAAAATAATTGGATATAGTACATACAGAATTGTTTGGTTGGTGTTGTGGTAAAGAGCTAAAATAAAGTGCAACAAGGTTAAATTGAGCACATACTTTACAAGGCGTAATTTCATAAATTGCCTTAGGGCGTTTATGCACTCACTCGTATTGTTTTTTTCCTACACGCATTTCGGATCTGTTTTTGTTATTTTCGTAAAAAAAAAACACTACTATGAATTAAATAGGAGTGAGTGTACAAACGCACTTACACTACCAGCAACACCATCTGACGGCAATCCATTGAACTAAATCTAGATAAAGCGGGTCAGGCGTGTACTGATTCTTAGATGCCAATCTTGATGTTACAAAATCAATCAACATCAATATGCTAAAATACAACAGGGACAACACAAGTCTTGCTTACTTTAAAATTTACACCCATGTTTAATTTAAAAATAGGCATACCCACACTGCTAGTGACTAGCTTTTTGGTACACACCATTTAGCTGTGTTATATTTTGCAACAAAACTATTTAGTACATTAAGAGTTACAATAAATGTTAATTTAAATCCACACCAACATAATTTACCACGCATATCGATCGATAAAGCTATATTTAAATTATGGAACACAACACAATATACTTAGTTTTACGTTTGATAATTTAACGTTGCGCAAATTTATAACTGCTGACTAGTTTCATGTAGTTAAGTACTTTAATAAATAATATTTATTACCATAGCAAATATTTATTCTTAACATTAAAAAGAAATCAACATGAAGTCTGCTTAAAATGCACTGTTAAGCTTACACAAATTGAGACACATTTATGTTGACTATCAAATCTGTAAATGGTATCATTTTAATCAATGATATGCAATATTTATTTTAATATACTGAATAAATATTTTACTAAATACAGATTACAATATGAATCAATTAAATTATAGACATTATTATTACTGAGTAAATTACTAAACTAATTATGGACTTATGCTATACATTAGATACATTCAATATGACATCAAATGAAATCTATGTGTATTATTATGATTAGATAATAATAAATTATGTCAATGAAATATAAATTACTTAAATGTTATAATAAATAGCAGTGATTACTTATTATAATATAGAGAGTCAATATCATACCAAATGAATGTCAGTAATTGGTACTGACTGTATGACATGTGGTGAAATTGTAAGCATAGTTATGTCAAAAATTCTAATTTTACTGACACCCATGTGCAATAAAAATGCAATTGTCATACACAAATTTTGATGATTAAAATGTTGATCAATAAATTTGAATATAGTCACATGTCATGGCCGTTTTAGTCATGATTTAAATTTAACAATATATTCCAAAGATACCTACATAGATTATTATAAATAAATCATACCATGCACAGTATAGGTATGCTACTTCACTTAATTTTATTAATAATTAATAAGGGGGCAAAATAATGAGGTTATGTGATACAATTAGACTGCCAAATTATTATTTTTATAAAATACTAATTTAACTGTAAGTAAAGATAGACACTTGTATGTATGTCCTAGACACAATTAAACATATATTATGGTCTACATAGCTAATTTACCATGTATTTTGTGCAAAATATTGAGCCCCCATTATAAATTCTTATATTTATAATTCATACAAAAGGTAAAATACATATTTCAATAATACCATGGAAGCAAAAACTACTCTGCCTTTTTTGGGAAAATATGCCATAGATAGTCTAATATAAAAATAAATAAGTGTGTGGAAAGTTGTAAGCTTACATAACTTACAGTGGCAATAGTGGCTTCACTGTCGGTAAATTATGCCCAGATATTATTATATATTATTAGAATCTTTGGTAGCCTAGTAATGCATACTAAATATGTATAGATAGGTGTCAACATGTATACATACTATTAGTTCTTGAAATGAAAGAAACCTGTGTTTAACAACAGCTAATGGCACCTTAGAGCATTTTGGTGTATAACAAAATAAGTTCTTTTTCTTTATATATTGTAATAAAATAAGTTTCAAATATTGCACACTAAATGAACATAATTCATAACTGTATGATAAATTAATACTTTATGAATCCTTAAAGTATTATATTTGGTAATTATACCAAGTTCTATTGATTTATTTATTTCTACAGGGATAGGTAGTTAAGTAAGTCCATGTTTACTCTTCTGGAAAACATTTTTTGAATATTTTATAAATTCAAATTGAAATAATGGAAAGTCAGCTGAATTAAGTACACCATTTTACCAATGTTTACTTTTCAGAAAAACATTTTTTGAATATTTTATATATTCTAATTGAAATAATGGAAAGTCAGCCAAATTAAGTACACCATTTTACCAACTCATACCTAAAGGGAAGCAGTTGATACAAAACAGGTACAAATGTTACATCAGTATAGTGCCAAAATTCCAATAGGACATTCAACTTTGAAGCTAACAAGATAGAAAAATCTATCATTAGATTTGACCAAATTGATCTTACAAAACCTACTTTTACAATGCACAACACACTCCAAATGAATAACTTTACATTAAGTCATAACCTGAGATTCGTCCAATCAAAGCCTTTAAATTTTATTGACTAGGCAAAGTTAAACTATTGAAGGGAACACTGACATGAAACTTTTAGTATTACATTAATCAGTCAGGGGGACATAACTTTTGTTTGTATTGCTGATGTCTTGTCATGATTTGTACCACTTGTACTATTCGCTTCACCACTGGTATTCCATAAACATGATACATGAAAAATCATACCTAAATCTGTAATATTTCTATGTGAACAAACCATGACGACCTTGTGATGATCAACATTTTGAATTAGCTAAAATTTATTGACTAGACTGTTTACAACTTAAGATTTACTCTTATTCGTTTTGAAGCTGACTTGCAGTACCTGTCCATTCAGTGAGTAACCATTCAGTGACTGAATGGCCACAACAGCTTCATCATAGTTTGTCATGGTGACAAAGCCATACCCTTTGCATTTGTTTGTTGCTGGGTCTCTGATGATTTTGACACTTTGTACGGCACCAAAGGGTCCAAAGAGTTGCCAGAGTACACTCTCTTCTGTGTCAGCACCAATGTTGTAGACAAAGATGCACCAACCAGAGCCTCCTAGAGCATTACCTTGAATCAGTGGATCAGCCAATGGAGAGAATCTTTGAAGTCCTTTATTGATGGCAAGCAGTGCCTTGCCTGCTGGTCCAACGAAACGGCGAGCTGATGTTGGAGCTAAATATGCAGCCAATGGAGCCAAAGCTTTGTTCTGGTTGCTGGGGTTGTTTGCACACTTGACTGTCATGGGGGCAGTGCCACCTGGGGGAACAGTGCCATTCAACTCACGTATAGCAGCCTCTGCTTCGTTTCTCTGATCATAGCGTATAAAAGCAACCCCTCTTGAAGGTCCCTGAATACCTCCATCATCTCCACTTCCTTGCAGGAGATGACCCACGTTAACATTTTCATGAAGAATGCGGGAGCTGATGATAGTACCGAAAGGGCTGAACAGTTTCTCCAAGTCTTGCTGTGTCATGTGCTTAGGTAATCCAGAAACATACAGGTTCGCTCCCTTGATTGCATCAGAACTGGGTCGGGCATAAGAAACTTTAATAATCTTGTTCTGCAATCTCAAACCATTCAGTGTGTTTACAGCTTTCTCTGCATCTTCGGCCTTATGGTAATTAACGAAAGCATAGCCGAGGCTCTGGCCATTCAAGATGTGGTCAGGGAACACTGTTACTTTGTCTCTAATCAACTTGCAACTTTCTACTTCACCGACGCTTGAGAAAAGGGATCGGATTTCTTCTTGAGTCATTGTTTGTGGCAAATAGTTCACTATTAGATTAGTCTTCGATTCATTATTACAGGGTTGAACTTTACTACCATTTTGCGTGGCTTGATTTGCATTCACGGTATCTAGTGGATTGGCCATCATTTTATTGCTTTGTTGGAACACTTAAGAAAATAGTTTCTGTTGTATTATTAGTCAAACACAATCGAATTAGAACACTTGTAATAAATAGGAATAACACCACTTCGCGTTGGTTGAAAGCGTAGCAAGGCAAGAAAATCAATAAGATGCTGCCTTACTTTCGTCCTGGGGTTTCGTGTTATTTGGTGCTCCAGCACCAAATGCAATAAGTGAAAGTAATAACCAGGATCAAATAAACGATGGTTTATTAGATATCAAAGAGAACACGAAAGCAAAAAGTGAAAACGAAATCAACCAAAAATCTATACGACGTGCGGTACGACCTATTCTCGTAAATTCATTTCTTTCACTCACTCGCTCGCACGCGCACATTCACTCTCTCTGCCTCTCTCTTTCTAATTGTTACTAGTGATGTTAAGTTATTACTTGCTAGAAATCGAACAGAAAATACATCGATTTTTTTATAAAAAATTAATAGTTGCATGCTTAATGGTTTAAGGTCGCATGAGATTTTCGTAATAAGTTGAAAATTATACCGTAGTTTTTAGTCGTCAATATAAGATCATGTTTTTTCAGTCTTCAAAACCATTATTTAATATTATTTTTAAAATTATAATAAATGATGTCTCTGCCTGGTGCTTACCCGTCTGAGAGACAGGGGTGCATATTTTTGACTGTCAGGCAGGGCCGTTTTTACGCAAGGGGCCAGGGGGGCTCAGGCCCCGGGCCCCGTGTCCTAGAGGGCCCCAGATGCTCAAGCAAATGCAAATGAATACATCAACAACTGATACGAGTAGTTCCGAAGTACATTTTTCTACAGAAAACATTTCGCATGATCCTGGTGTGTATTGTGATTCAGTATTTAGTGAAAAAATACGTGAACATCAACATAAGAAACACAAGCAAAATTACTTGTACGCTATCTTTGATGAATCTGCGCTGTCTCTTTTTGTAGGTAAGCTGTAGTTTTTAAAATAACCACCGACGTTCTTATGGTAGAGGGCATCAAAATGCAAAGGGCCCAGGGCCTTCACATGGTTAAAAACGGCCCTGCTGTCAGGCTAATGATAGGTCTGATGATATTATTGTAAGTTTAGCCTCATGCCTACTACGCTAAATTAGTAACTCGGTGTCAGTATACAAATCTATGAAAACAACATTGAAAAATTACATTCATAACAGCGCGTATTGCAAAGTGGCTAATAAAACGATCGCTGTGTCTCCGGATAGCGCATAATAGGAGAAAATTATATTTTTCAGGTGGACGCAATGCTCCGTTTATTTTTTCATAAATAGTATTCATGTGTGGTGAAAGAATAATTAAAATCCCTTCAAGCGTTAGTAGTAAAAAAAAATTGGGTTATCCATAGGAAACTTCAGATAACTTTTGATTTGTTTGTGTTAAATGTATGGACAGATTAAAAATATAGATGTGTAATTTACTTTTGATTATGTTATGCATATTATGTATTTTTTTCAAGTGTTTGGACCACCTTTATTATAGGAGAAGGCCTTAAAAGACAGGTCTAATTTGCAGATTTAATAAATTCACCTTTATATTTAGGCATTAGCTAATATTAGTTTATTTCACCTTTAGCCAGCTGAACTAAGAATAACCACTAACTAACAGCCGTTACAGAAGAGGTAAAAATACAATAATGATTCAATAAAAGGTCAAAAAAAGGTTCACATGCAAATAAATTTGGGAGCCGAACTAAGCTAAAGAAGTGTGGCCTTCCCCCATAGTTTAAGCAGAATGCATGATATACGCAAAAAATATTTTTGTTATCGCACCTATTTGTGCATTTTTGTTTAATTATCACTATCATTTCATCTTTCTTTTGCTTACATACATTGTTAACCGTAATCTAGCGGTTATTCTTAAAGTTAAGACGGCTAATCATGAAAAAAACTAACTAATTTCGAACATTAACAAATGCTCAAATATAAACTTATGATTAACCGGCCAATATAAGTTCATAATCAAACCTAATATTAGCCGCAACATATGTTTGTATGTTTAATAATACAATAATACACTAGTTAAATTTTTGCGACTTTAATAGATGTTTTTTTACGTACTGGTTGATTTCTTCAGATATAAATGTAGCCTATCATTTATATAAAGTAAGGCCAACAAAACGAGATAAAGAATGTAAACCGACTTTTAGGGGTCCAAAAAAATTTTAATTGAATAAATTATATACAAATTTTAAACTCCCTATTCTAATCGTTGTCGTCTGTATTAGACGAAGATGATTCGTCGAAACAGTCCAATCAGCCGAATCTATGACAAAACTATGTATCTATTGTATTTATCAATCATGTTGTCAATTTTGCTATAACATTATTGTCCTCTACTTTTATGATGTGATCCACACAATTTCGCCATTTGTCAGCAGATACATTTTGGATTCCCTCTTGTTTTTTCTTGTGAAATAATATCTTTCAAAATTTTTCACACTAACAAATTGGAGTTTTGATGCAACTAAAATTAAAATAAAGCCATCAGAATCTGTAAAACTGAAATGTTATAATTTAGTAAGGTATTCATAAAATTTTTGGAAAATATATTTATTTCTACTCTCAAACATGTTCGACCTCAACCTCAATCAAGACTTCACTGTGTTTTGGAAATCCAATAATTTTTTGATGATTTGGTATGAAAGAAACGTGAAAGAATGATTTATTCGATTTTGATCGATGGCTTGAGTCACATCACTATATCACCTAATGTTGCCTGAAGTAAATAAATTGAAAATAGTTTTTGATACTGGGAACATAAGCAGCAGTAATGCCAATATGAGAATTTGAGTGCTTTTGTAAGGCCCGCTATTTGAAAACATTGAATTATTCTGAAGTTCTCGACTAAAATTGTATATATATCAACAAACCATTAGTATACATTGCAACATTGTACAAGTAATATTTTTTCCATCTTTATCTTTGATACTGGGCTGTGCTGTGCTGTACTGGTGTCTGACTAACTGTCTGCACCTAAGCTCGCTTAATACAATACGGATTTTACTGGTTGCCAGGCGGTTACTCTTTTCGGTTCAGTCTGAACCACGAAGTAGATACGAAGAGGAGCAGCAGCTGCCGATAGTTTATTTTTCCAAGAAAATATTTGTGTGTCACTGCGCGGGGTGGAAGGCAGAGGTAAGGGGAAGGCACAGCGTACTTGGCCCTGCCCCCTTTAGAAATCCGCCTAGCGATAAATAACATAACTGAAATAATATCTTCGATATATCACATTTCGTCTACTCGGCATTAGAGGTCGATACATGTATAACACGAAGCAAACACAGGGACTTTTTTTATTACGGAACTTGACTTGCGCGGAGTAATTATTGTAGCATAAGGGTGAATGAGGTATTACAAATAATTATGTATATAAAAATATCGATCAAGTCAAATTTTTTGATACCCCTTGGGAGTTTTGTAAATAACATTTTCTTCAAAATAAAGAGAACAAATCTGGGTATTTTTTGTAGGATTCCATCCTGGGTCTCTGTTTATAGCTTTTCTCCAACTTTCCCTCAGGCATGCATCGGAAGGAAATCTGAAAAAAAAGAAAATAGTTATCATATTTAATACGCGGCAATCGTTTATGGCTCTATTAATCATATATTGAAAAAAAAACTTCCTTTACTTGATCTTTATGGTGTATAACTTAAAAAAAAGACCTAAAGACACCCTACCATTTTTACTTCAGCATTGTGCGTTAGATTATTTACCCCATTATGCTAACTCCGGCCCTGGTTTCTTCTGTCATGGTGGTTAGCGACATCTAGCGCACAGTAGGTGAACCTGGTCACTAACCATTTACATAGTAGGTAACAAAATAGTGAAAACTGCAACAGCAGAGTTTGGTAGAAATCACTAGAAATATTAGAACAAGTCGTACTTACCGGTAAAAAGATATTTTTTCATCATATTCTCATAGTCATTCCGAACCCTTAACACAAATTAGGGATACAACACTTCATGATAATATAATAACTCGCGTTATACGGTTTATCGCCGTATGCGGTACAGGTTAATTTTACCAAATACCTACTTTCAATACTTATTTATCCGTCTTATCAACCGAAAACGAGGCGAGAGCGTCGCAAAGGTGGATCGCGCGGGCGGGATGGAGGGTATCGAGAAACACACGAGTGACAGCAAAGTGCGTGATTGTTGAACGACTTGACCGGTACAAGATGCCTTCTTGACACATACATACTTGAGCTGCAAACGCGAAGGTATCGTAAAAAAACGGTATGACATCATACCGAAATTTTAGGGTACCTACCCTTAGAATATTACCTTAATCATCGTTTAATCAGTCCCTGTTGTGTTGCCAGGTGGTATCTTGAATAGGGTTATTTTTTAGGGTTCCGTGGTACGTGAAAGGTAAAAGGAACCTTTATGGTGATACTCCGTTGTCCATCCGTCCATCCGTCCGTATGTCACAGCTTCATAACTTTAGCACCGGACTTAAAATTTGCTACAAGAATAGCATTGACTTGCCTACACAAAATGGTGTAAAAATTTTTAATTGTTAAAAATATTTCCAATACAAAAGTCAGAAAAATAAAAATAAATATTATAAAAATACAATATGGGTAGGTATCAAAATTATGATATTAAAGGGCTGATAATAAAAATATATACTTACTTTTAATATATTTACTTACACCGATTTCGAAAATTTTTTTGAAAAACCACAAAAAATGCATGTCTCCCCGCCCTCTTATTTCCGAAACTGGTAGAACGTAAAAAATTAAAAAAATGACGATTATAAGCCATAACTGGCCAATTACAGAAAAACTATAGCGATTAAAAACAAGTTGATAACAATGAGAAATGTAAAAAAAAGACAAATAAATAAAAAATCATATTTTATAAAAACACATTACGGGTATCAAATTGTAGATATTAAAGAGCTGATTATAAAAATATATCTTTTACTATATTTACTACCACCGATTTCGAGAAATCATTGAAAAACCACAAAAAAATGCATGCCCCCCCCCCCTCTTATTTCCGAAACTGGTGGACCGAAAAAATGGCATGCACGAATGAGTTTTTCGGAATTTATGTGCTTATTATGTATTAAATATATGTATACCTACCACTTGCTAAACGGTGACGGTGAAGGAAAATGTCGTGAGGAAACCTGTATGCCTTAAAAAGCGTGTATTTGTGCCCGAAGAAAGGCGATAGGGCTCACCGCCCATATCGTTGGGACGTAATAAATCGTCGGTAAAACGCGGGTAAACCGAATGTGGATTGTAACTTGCATTTCACAGTTCACACTCGGAACACCTCTGACACCCCCTCGAGGATTCATGTCGTCACGATATGATATTATTTATATTTTGAAATTAAAATTTATAGCGTCTAACATGAAACTATGAAATTAATTTCTATAAGTATATGAAACACTTGGCGATTTATCCATCGCAAGGAGATAACAAATAGCAAATTAATATTACCTATATCATTGCAGTACAGAAAATCAGAAAAGTAAATCTGGGTACCTAACCTAGTATGGTTGACCATATCGAACTTTGACGGCTCGATATACCATTGTCCGTCCCTTTTTAGGTAGATCAACATAGTAAGACAGAGCACTGTATCAAGCGCTATCGAGCTCGATATTGTTTGCTATGCTAGACTGGCTGGACGTGAAGAGCTTCGAACCCGGGACCTCTCGCTATCCGGGCGATTGCTCTACCAACTGAGCTATCCATTCAGTTCTCAACACGAAATGCGAAACCCATGTGCTTTCCCATACCGCAACGATATGTATAGATACTCACTTGACGAGCCTAAGACTATTATCCCCTACCGTCACCTGTTACAGCATCGGCTAGTGAAGAATACACATGACGCTTATCGAAACTGTGATAGAAATTAATTTCTCTATCACCTGGCAATTTATCCATCGCATTGCGAAACCCGGTTCAGAGCTTCTCACGTCCAGATTTACTTTTCTGTGGTATTTGGACGACGGAACCATAGGAGGCGATGCGTGCTCCGTCCTGAACGATCTCGAAAATATTCAAAATTTTAAATCTATCGGCTTAAATAGAAAAAGATAATAAAATTTCAAAATTTAATGTGTTTGAAAGTGAATCGCTTCCCTTTCTAGCGGATCCTGTGCTGGGTGATTCTATTTCTAGTTTTGTAAGCAATCAAATTTCTAAATTTGAGGAATCATCCGGCCGACTAAAAAGAAATTAACCCGCACATGGCTATGTTTATTATTAGATACTGCCTTTTTGTACCCAAATTTACATAATGTGCTACACTGTTTAGCTCTTTGGAAACATACAACCTTTTTAGATAAATTGGACGATATTTACGCACGACTTTGATTGAAATTCTAAATTGCCAGTTGAATGACCGCAGTTGGGCCCAGGCCACGCTTAGTCTGGGTATCCGCAAATCATCCAGCGTACCACTGCCGGCATTCCTGTCCTCGGCTCACAGCACGCTTGACCTCTATGGTAGAATAATTAACCCGTCACTCGGTGACGTGGAGGGCTTGCATTCGAATAATTCAATAAACTGGATCGAATATTCGAATATTAAATATGTGATATTCGAATATTCGAAAAAAGATAGATGACACCGTATCAGCATCTCCTTCTACATCAAACGCTATTTATCAGATAGAGATGGGTTGGAAACGTCCGTGCTTCGGAAGACCCGTTAAGCCGTTGGTCCCGGCTACTTTCTAGTAGAGTGGTCGTTACAAAAACCACGTCAGAGGCTGTAAGGCGGTTTAAAAACTCTGACACCAGGGCTTGCCGGGCCGAAAAGGTCTTGCAGCCCACACGATAAGAAGAAGAACGTCAGTGCGAATGCAAATTGCGTTATTTGACAGAGGAGGTACTAGACAAGTAAATTTGAGCCAAGCATAGGACTTCCTGCTGTGTATTTCACCTACAAGTGTAGAGTGTGAAAGGGTGTTTTCATCCGCCAAATATTTGCAACCATTTAATATGTTCCTATAAAGATGATTCCATAGACGCACTAAGTTTTCTTAACGAGCAAAAGTCAGATGAAGATTAAAAACGTATTTTATTTTTGTGCAGTTGATGTGATCTCATATATTATTGTAATCTCATATATCGATATTCATTATTTTACATAATTGATAATTTGTTAATCTTCTAACCATTTTATTTTTGTGATATGCTTAATGTGCGTGTGCGACGTTACGAACCAGAAGTGATATTTAGAATTTACCACTTATTTCTTGTTATGTAAAAGATTTTAAGAGCCGTTTAGCAGGCGGACTGTAAAAAACCCGCCATTTTGTATTAAATCAAAACTGAACACTCGAGCTACAAATTTGCTCAAATTTTTAAATTTAAAATTTAAGTTTTGTGTTACTATTGAGAAAATTTGGGATTTAAGTGTCCAGTTCTATTAATAAGAATAAGGCGGGTTTTTTACAGTCCACCTGCTAAACGGCTCTTAAGGGGGTTACTTGTCAATGATTGTTTAATTTTTTTTAAAATTTTAATACTATACTCAGACCTCGATTTGTAAGATGTATGTGTGTGTTGTAGATATTTTGTTTCTAACGCACTAACTTTTTTCTATTTATTTGTTTTTGTTTTGGACTGCGTTACTGTGACAGTGAAACACCAAAATTGTTTTTTTTTTCATTTTTATTTAAGATTTTGTTTTGATTTAGAAAAAAATGACTCTAAATAAGACATTGGCAATTAAGGGGGAACGTTTCGAGCTCAGTGCAAAATGCATAACTTATGATTGTTTATCTTATTTTTAAATAAAATGTATGAAATAAAATAGTTTCATCTTATTTGCGACTATAGTTTAATAATTATCAGGGTTTTTTAGCAGAGTTGCTTTTTTGGATTATAGTTAGCGTGAATGTCCATACCAACTTAAAAGCGTGTTTTAAGTTGGTGTGGACATTAATTTACAACGTAATGCATAAAATTACAAAATTTTGCTAGAAAAGCCTAATTAACATTAAACTATGGTCGCGAAATGGCAAATTCACATTGATTTAGTACTTTTTATTAAATAATAAGAAAAACAATCATAAGTTGTGCATTTTGCACCAAAATCGAAAGGTTCCGCCATAAAGAAAAACAGCTTTTATAATTCGAATAATATCAAAAAAATATTCGAATACCAAAAATTTTCAAATATTGGCAAGCCCTATCTCATGCCTGGCCGAGGCTAGTAGGGACACCCTGGTGAACTGCGGCCGGGCTGAGTAAAAATACCCCGTTTTACCTGGCATCGCAGAAACTATGGGATAGGCCGCTCTGAGTAAGGTTCAAAAGAACCTTTTAGAAACTGCTAATAACCCTGCGGAGCGAGCCCGTCTCTTGGCAAGAAGCGAACCAGAATCGGGGTATTGGTTGAACGTACTTCCTTTGCCTAATATTGGGACACTCCTGGACAGATCCGCTTTTACTCTGGCTGTTGGCCTGAGACTCGGATGTAAGACAACCGAGCCACGTCGGTGCCGCTGCGGTCAAAGTGTCGACCAGTTTGGCCACCACGGCCTATCGTGCCAACGCAGCGCTGGCCGGCTATCACGCCACGCCACACTGAACGACATCATTCGGCGGGCCCTTGCCAGCGCCGCTGTGCCAGCAATTCTAGAGCCAAACGGCCTGGCACGCTACGATGGCAGGAGGCCCGACGGAATTACGCTCGTTCCGTGGAAAAATGGGCAGCCGCTGGTATGGGACGCCACATGCGCCGATACAGTGGCGCCGTCTCACTTACCAGCGACCGCTGCCAAGGCTGGCGCGGCGGCTATAAAAGCGGAAGACACGAAGAGGCGAAAATACAAAAAATACAAAATTTCCATTTTGTTCCCTTCGCTGTGGAAACCCTCGGGCTGTGGGGCCAGAAGCGCGACGCCTCTACAAGGAGATATGGTCGTTTTGAGATACGTTCGGCCAAATATTAAGCCTCGCGATCCAGCGAGGCAATGTCGCCAGCCTGTTGGGTACCCTGCCGGGTGACGGCAGCGATTTGGCTTCGAATTTTTACTTAGTTTAAGGTACGAGTAGGTATTATTTTTCTCTTTCTTAGATATTTATATTGGTAAGTATAAGTAGTTATATTTGTTATTTTTAAATATTGAATTATGAACCTTATCTCTAGCGTAGCAAGACAAGAATTAATATAATATGTTAATTTGTCAACCATGACGTGAGGCATTGAGTGGTTGAATTTGAAAAGTGAAAAGGCGAAAAATTGGTTTTCACTGAAAAAAGAACAAGATACTTCAGCAACTCAAGAAGAGGCGGACACAATAATGCTACATGCATGCCGTCCACACTCCACAGTCGGTGGTTTTCACTGAAAAAAGAACAAGATACTTCAGCATCTCAAGAAGAGGCGGACACAATAATGCTACATGCATGCCGTCCACACTCCACAGTCGGTGGTTTTCACTGAAAAAAAAACAAGATACTTCAGCATCTCAAGAAGAGGCGGACACAATAATGCTACATGAATGCCGTCCACACTCCACAGTCGGTGGTTTTAACTGAAAAAAGAACAAGATACTTCAGCATCTCAAGAAGAGGCGGACACAATAATGCTACATGCATGCCGTCCACACTCCACAGTCGGTGGTTTTCACTGAAAAAAAACAAGATACTTCAGCATCTCAAGAAGAGGCGGACACAATAATGCTACATGCATGCCGTCCACACTCCACAGTCGGTGGTTTTCACTGAAAAAAGAACAAGATACTTCAGCATCTCAAGAAGAGGCGGACACAATAATGCTACATGCATGCCGTCCACACCCCACAGTCGGTGGTTTTCACTGAAAAAAGAACAAGATACTTCAGCATCTCAAGAAGAGGCGGACACAATAATGCTACATGAATGCCGTCCACACTCCACAGTCGGTGGTTTTCACTGAAAAAAGAACAAGATACTTCAGCATCTCAAGAAGAGGCGGACACAATAATGCTACATGCATGCCGTCCACACTCCACAGTCGGTGGTTTTCACTGAAAAAAGAACAAGATACTTCAGCATCTCAAGAAGAGGCGGACACAATAATGCTACATGCATGCCGTCCACACTATACAGTCGGTGGTTTTCGGTCCCCGATACAGATGTGTTCCTATTTTTAGGGTTCCGTACCCAAAGGGTAACGAACGGGACCCTATTACTAAGGCTCCGCTGTCCGTCCGTCTGTCTGTGTATCTGTCTGTCTGTACGTCTGTCACCAGGCTGTATCTCATGAACCGTGATAGTTAGGCAGTTGAAATTTTCACAGATGATGTATTTCTGTTGCCGCTATAACAACAAATACTAAAACCGGCCAAGTGCGAATTGGCCCTGCGCACTTCGATACAACAGACATGATTTTTTTGCCGTTTTTATAAATTATGGTACGGAACCCTTCGTGCGCGAGTCCGACTCACACTTGGCCGGTTTTTCTTCTTCACCACTTCAAGAGGATGAGCTCTCAGTAATGCTGGATGATGGGTGGAACCAGCAAGGTTCGAAAATTCACGCCCATCCACGCTATTAAAAAGCTCCACCCAATTAAATAATTAAAACATCCTAGCTTATCATGCCGTCACTGAATATGATACCACATCACTCTCGACAAAAAAGGGCCTTTAGGATTCTTACTGCATAAACAGAACTCAGGGAGGGATTTGGAGAAGAGCCACTTACGCAACACTCAATGTAAGCCGTTCTACAGTTTGTTTACAAGAACGATAACTGGTTCATCAGACGCATGGAAAAGTTGGTATATATGTCCATCCATCCATCCATCAGCCTGTTTCGTCCACTGCTAGGCCTTTCCAGGATTTCGCCACTCTTGGGGATCCTCCTGGAAGAAATGCTCACGCTGGGCAGGCGGGTTGGTGAGCGCGGTGCCGAAACCCTTGCACTAGTGACGCTGCTGCCCGTCACCAGTCTGTTTTATATAAGGCCCGGCAATTGGGGATGGATATACCGCCATCCATCGGTCCCAGGCAATGGTGGGCCGCCTGGTTTTGTCTGTGAGCTGTTCTCTTACTCTCCCCCGAATAACTTCGGGGGATTTGCGAGTAAGATGGTGGTACCTCCACAGTCGAGCCCGGCATCAGCTCTACCACCTATACGTGCTCAGGGTGAATACTTTGAAAGTACCTACCTAATTTCTTTTGGCGTGCCGTTTGTATATTTTTGTTATATATTTACCATGTTTTGAAGGTTCCGTACCCGTATTTTGTGTATCACACCTGGATAAATTTTTATTCTAAAACCTTTGATAATGCCATGTTATTGCTTTTAAAGTCCACACGGATGTTGACGTGATTATATACCTACGAGATACGAACATTGTGCCATCCTCCGTGAGTCAGCCAGTCTTCTGTAGGTAGGTATTGTATTGTAATTGTATTGTATAACGCCGATAACTTCAAGTGACGTATCACCATTTACTAACAAAGGCTTAGACTTTGGCTCTAGCGCTATTCGAAAAAGATTCAATGCATAAACAACCTTAGTAAAATTTTAGTGGTTTGCGGTTCTCGATAACTTTGATTGGGTATTGAAAATCATAAAATGGAGTCCTTAATCGTGAATTCGGCTGTCTTGCAAGCGAATTTTTCCTCTTACTTGTGTTTTGCTCTGCTTCAGACATAATATACAAGGTTACTTTAATTTATGCAGCCAAACTCACACTGGTGGCTTGGTAAGTGTTCAGTAACACGGACCATAGTATAAATACTGTGCACGGATCGATAACACTTTTTGCTGATTCAGCAAAATAACATTTTGACGTCCCATAGTTATTGACTCGAGACTCGAGACTGGGCTTGCTGCGTTCAAAAATATGTTCATTGAACCTTGTTACTGAGCACTTACCGAGTCTTCAGTAAGAATTTGGTTGCATAAATTAAATTCACCTTACACCTATATCCCCAGAAGATACCGTATGTTGAATATTTTGTGCTGCATCGAGTTAGAGTTCATCATGAATGCTGCGGGGAGTGTGATAGCAGCGACGTGATTGGCTATATGAAAGATGCTAGCGAGTACAGCCTGCGGCATGAAAGTCTAGCGGTGACCGAAAGTCAAAAATATAAGATGCTGTGGCGGGGGAGCGGGGCGCAGGGCGGGCGTACGTACTCATGCGAGTAAGCGCTGATTGGCTCCCCAATCGTAACAATGCGCAGCTATTTTGGATCACCGCTAGACTTTCGTGCCGCGGGCTGTACCTACTCTTAATAGTGATGGAACAGCACATAAAAGTTACAGACTCCGTCGTAGTAAGAAGTAGAATTCAATAAGAACATTACATATTATTTATTATGCATAACGACCACTGCTAAGGAATCCAAATAATACAAATGGATAAGGTTTTTTGATATTGTTTTATTCGGCAGATAATATTACTCTTTATATGATCCCGAATGCGTGACAGCCTTAGAGAGTTATTGGTTTAATGCTCTAAGGTGAAAGCTCATTAAACTAGTATTGTTCGAAAAAACTAAAAATAATTTGGCCAAGTGCGAATAGACTCGTGCACAAAATGTTCCATACTACCACACAATACGGGTACGGAACTCAAAACAAACCGCTAAAATGATAGCGCCTGATAAACAATTCGGCACTCTTTGGGTAGGTACGGAACCCTCCCTAATTTTGATCATTTCTGATTTTACTTTAAGAGTATGTACTGTACAATGATCTGACCTTTGAAACTTGTATGTATTACCGTCTTTAAGATAAGCTGAAACAAATATGTAACGTTACAAATAGCATTTTTTCAAGTTTTTTTTTCTATGGCGACTTTTTATTTTATTATTTGCCGTGTTAGAGGTTATATCAGTGGCGTGCATAGAAACTTTTTGCTGGAAATGCAATGAGAAGGTCAAGTTCGCGAATAAAAAAATATGACAAAATTTAAATGTCACTTTGAAAAATCATTATTTATATGGCCAGGGTAGTCACAGAACTGCCTACCTTAGAGTACATGATTTAAAAACAAATTAAAAAAATCAGTTTGGTTTTACCTTTTTTTTATGCTATTTTTATCGTCCAACTTGACCTTCTCATTGCTTTTCCAGCAAAAAGTTCTATGCACGCCACTGGGTTATAGTAATACATATGCTGTAAAAATTTCAATTGGCTACCTATTACAGCTAATCTGTAGACCTCTGTGACAGACGGACAGACAGACAGTAGAGGCTGAGTAATAGGGTCCCATTTGCCACCCTTCGTGTAAGGAACACTAAAATATTATAATTCTACGATCGCTAACAATGGGTACTATTAATCAAGAAACATAATATTAATATTAATAACAGGAAACAATAAAATGTTCATGTTATACCTCTCATTTAATTTACAATTCTTCATGACGTGAAAATTATTTTCAGACAAATGTCTTGAGCTAATATCACCTTTCTTCTGACAAAAATTAAATTAAATATTTCTGTGGCGCAACTCAGCTTTACATGTACCCAGGGCAATTTACAGTATACAAGTACGAGAGTATCAATTCGGTTTTGACAGATAAAATCGATAAATTTGAAACGACAATCCTTATTGTGTAGAAATCCATCCATCCATCCATCAGCCTGTTTCGTCCACTGCTGGACATAGGCCTTTCCAGGATTTTGCCACTCTTGGCGGTCCTCCTAGAAGAAATGCCCATATTCACGCACGCTGGGCAGGCAGGTTGTTGAGCGCGGTGCCGAAACCCTTGCAACGCAGTGACGCCGCTGCCCGTCACCAGTCTGTTTTATATAAGGCTCGGCAATTGGGAATGGATAAACCGCCATCCATCGGTCCCAGGCAATGGTGGGCCGCCTGGTTTTGCCTAAGAGCTGTTCTCTTACTCTCTCCTGAATAACTTTGGGAGGATTTGCGAGTAAGATGGTGGTACCTCCACAGTCGAGCCCGGTATATAAATATATAGAAATAGTGTAGAAATAAAAGCCACATTTATGTTTATCGAATCGATATCGAGTCTTACAGCAAGTCCGTACGCAATGGCAAACCGTGACGTGCTAGGGAGACTGTACATAATTCCTACTTAAGAGTTTGCAATTGCGCCGGCCTATCGATCCGTCATGGTCTGGCCCGCCTGACTGGGTGGTCTGCGTTTACGTGTGTCGTTTACATCTACTATTTTTGATATAAAAATATAATTACTTTTGCAAGCTTCTCCTTTTATTATTTAAAGATTTATATATAGTTAAATTATAAATAAAAACATTAACAATATTTGCTCAAGATATATTAGATATATTTCAGGTCCGATCTGGACCCGAAATATATCTTGAGCAAAATTTTATTGTTAATGTTTATATTTATAATTTTACTACTATTTTTGAGAAATATTTATGGTAATAATAAAGTTTATATTTATAGAGTCAAGATAATTTAATATGAATTCAATATACCTAGTATATAATTATTCTTGCCAGTAATGTGATTGTGGCATCCAACACCTTTTGAAATCGAAACAATTTAACCAAAAATAGATGTATAAGTAGGTGGATGTGCAAGTTGACTCCATTCCAACGTATCTAACGAAATTGGCAATGTTTCGACATTCGATAACGAGCTCCACCGACTACCGATAGCAGAATAGTCCTGCGGTTACGAGTACGCGGTCGGTGCATGCGTACTAAGCGGGTGTCGCACGCACTGTGATTGTACCCAAAATGCACTCAATTTGTACCCAAGCCGGTACAGCCGAGCTATAGTACGCGACATGGCGGCGCGGCGGGAGTTCGGGCGAGTGCATACAATATGTCAGTATGAAACAGCCCGCACTCCCGCCTGTCTCGAAATATAGGTCGGAGTTGTACGTTCGACTACCGTCAGCCATCCATGGACATTTCCCTCATTCACTGTACAAAGAGTACAAACGGGCAGCTCAGACCAAAGAGTACTTTGAATAAACGGGCTCATACGGTAGCCAGCCGGTAAAACGTTTGCACCGTCGTCAGGTCTAGCAGGAGTTGGCTTCGATTTGATCGCACGATCGCAAATCTGAGACGGGAAGAGGGAATAAGCGTATATTTACTTTTTAAAATACTTTTTTTGTTGGCTAAGAATAACCGGCGAAGTGCGAGAGTGAAAGAAAAAGTGTTTCTTTGTTTTGATCACCTTGCAAAAACGGTGTTTTCAGTGTTTTGTTTTTTAAGTCTCTGGTAACAAATAAACAGATTTTATTTCTGTTTATATTATAGATCCCGTAACAAATGTGGTGCACAACTGTCAAATTCATCATTCAACCATTTCTTAATTTTTGAAAACATGAGAATAAAATATATGTTTATTGTACTACTTATACTCATTGAGCTCTATACAATGACATCCCATAAACTAACTATATACGGTAAAAAATACATATTCGGTTCCTTTTTCATGTATTGTATGGATCCCCTTTGAAAATTATTTTTTGCTGATTTAATATTTGGTTTTGTGTCAACATTCTACACAAAATATCAAAATTTCAGGTCTGTCACTCATTCCTTCTCCGAGCTTGAAACCCGTGACATACGGACGGACAGACAGATAGCAAGCTTCCGGTTTGACCTTTGGGTAGGGTAAGAGCACTGGTAGTCAGCCTTTTAGTGGAAATCCCATTTAGGAACGCGTGTGATTTCTTACTATTAAAGGTATGAAATAATGGAATGGAATTAGTAAATAGTTTATTTATTAAAGTTTCTTAAATAATTAATAATATCTCAACTTTGTTGTATATAACAACAAAAAATGTAAAAACAAAACATGACAATATTATCCAGTGTTCGGCCTCTAAAATCTATAACTCGGCCGTTCTGTAGCCAGTACTCAGCCACTTAATTAGTTACGTATAAATCAGTCAAAATGTACTATAAAATACTGAAGATTAAATTCTAAAATGAATGAAAATTTTATTAAATTAAATCCCCACTAAACATTATTTGAGGGTCATTCAATATATCCAGTTCTTCAAGCTCTTGGAGACAAATAAATGTCTCACATCACGGATGTCTAATCATAAGAAGCTAATAGAACTCGGCTCGGCCCTAAAACAGAGAAAAATAAATAATTTTGTGGATTTTCTCTGGAAAACACGTTTGTACGGTTAGATAATAGTTAAACAATGCTTCGCAGTGAATTCAATAAGCAATAAAAACTTTGCTTTGCTTAGAAATTTTGTATTTTTAGTGGCGCTACTGGAAATACAGAATTTTTATTTTTTTATCATAAAATCTTTGTGTTGCACGTGATTTCCGTCAATTTTCCGCTTCGATGGCGTTTTGTTTGCTATTATACTTTGATGGTATAATGTTGTGTACTTGTTTTCATAATCCAGTACCTAAGAGCGTTTTAATCTTATCTATTTGCAAATAAATTAGTCAATGGGTCAGCTAGCCAAATTTTAGGAAATGGCATAAATTTGGGGGTGCTTGCTTAGTGCTTACACCTTTTTTACCTTTTCAACGCAGTTAGACAGATAAACGCACATTTTGTTAAATCGATATTGTCAATTAATAAACAAAAAAATATATGTTGCAATCCAGGACATTCTTAACACATTTACAGATATGGAAACTTTATTTAATTCACTTTAACTAAAAAACAAAAGCGTTAGAGCAGGACCCAAGTTTAGCCTTTGTACTAAAAACATATTAGTGTCTGATCCGTGACTAAAAACCATGGTTGGTTTTGGGAAGAGAGGTCAATGGTTTTGGGTCAACATTCAACATTATCATGTTCTCAGATCACCGTCTTGCCCTTTGGGCGTGGAACGATTCCACTGGAACCCTAAAATAGACCAAGCCTATATGCGTGATAGAAGAAAAAAAAAATTGTAGTCTACATAATTATGTAAGTATATGAATTAATATGATAAATGGTAATCACATCCTAGATCGATGACTCATCCATTAAATCATCATCGACATTGATTTTTCAGAGTTGTTATAAAATAAACAGCGGCTTCAAAGTTCCTTACAAGTTTCCATATATTTTTATAGCGAAATCTATCGCTTTGGAATACTCTTTAGTTTCTTATCGATCTTTTCTAGTTTGTAATGCACTCTAATATCAGTTTTTTCAATTTGTTTCTTTGTTTTATGCCCTTGTCTTCTTTTTAATTCTTTACGGAAGTCATTGTTACACAAATTACACGGATATAATCCACGGATGCCGCACGGTAGCGCTGTTTTCAAATTGCACTCATGATTGGTTGATAAGCTGTCAAAGTGACCGATAGCTTTAGCGCAATAAAACATCGGCGTTGTAGCTTTTATTACTACGTTTTAATTAATTCAACTTCAAAGAATGAGGGAAATACCGACTTGTCGTGACTCATGATTATAAGAGCAACGTTAACTGCACTGCGAGTTTCCAAGAAAAATAATAAATGTTTATGAATGAATACATATTAGTAATGTTATTATTAGAGTACATTACAAACTAGAAAAGACACAAATGTAAATGCATAATAATAATAGTATTTATAGTATTCCAAAGCGATGGATTTCGCAATAAAAATAATACTAGTATAATGTCTTGGAAAATCCCTTAGATTATTATTATTGGCAACAGTTCAAAGTGCTCCATACCAAAAATCAAGTCGAGCTAAATAGCGGCACGGCCGTACCGTCCTTTTCTCAAAACAGTTCAGGCCATTTTCGACCCTTCTATAACTTCGTTGTGGATAAAACTGGAAGCCTGAATTTTCGGTAACCAAGCAGGCATTGTATGAACACGGTATATTTTAAATTTTATTTAATTTGAACCAGTAGTTTAAGAATTATAACTAGTCAAAGTTTCTCAATTTTGTCACTCGCTCACTGACCGATCATCAAAATTCTAAGGCACTTCTAGCTGATATAGAAGCTTCAAATTTGGAATACAATTACTGTTTGGTGTATAAATCAAGGAAAAACTATTTTTTTTTGCAATTTCGGTCCAGTTTTCTAGATACACCAATTGTATAAATAACTTTGTAATCCCATATAAATATATAGGATTACAAAGTTACATTTTCAGTAAATAAACCAGTGTACGTACCTGTCAAGAAGTAGAAGGTACCGTAAAAGAAAAAAAGTAGGACAAAAATAAATCAAATCTAAGATCTACAAAAAGAAATGAGATGAACATCAAAATGGAGCCTTAAAGGCACATCAGCCCAGATCTGTTTTTAATAACCTGTACAAGAAAATCCAAGGTTGTCTGAGAGGCAGGGAGTCCTTTTTTTTAAGGAAGGGTGCATATCATTTTGCATTAATCAGAACTGAACTCTACGACGTTTCCCATAAAGCGCGCTCTTAGCCATGACTGTTACGACCACCAAGAAACACGCGCCCACAAAAATCTGCGTTTTTATTTAATATAACTCTGCTTACATTTTAATATCTAATTACATTTTAGTAGCCTAACCTAAATATTTTTTGTACGTCTTTCCCTTATTAGTATATATTTTTTTATATTCTAAAGATATATGTACATTGTAAAGATTAACTTTGACTTGTAGAAAGTATACTTTACATATCTATTTTACAAAAAAAATATATTGATTTGATTGATTTGATTTGATCTGGATGAAATTTAAAAATATTCTAAGACGAGCTGACGATGTCATTTGTTAACTTATTATCAAACATGAAAAATGTAAAATAATAATTTAAGCGAAACATTTTTTAATTCAGTTGCTCTTCAATACATAACTGAAGAACCTTCATAAACCTCGGCACCCAATTTGATCTCAACTCCTTATTCGGCGAAAGTCAAAGTCAAAGCGTTTATTCAGTATATAGGTACAGTTGGAGCACACTTATACACGTCAAAGCAACAATTGATTACATAATAATATAAAACATAAAATGTTAATTATTGAAAAAATATTACATAACAATGTCCTAACAATAAAATAAGATTAATCATGAATTAGAACAGAATATAGTCACAATAAATGATAAACAAAATAAAATTAAAATTATTTCAAAAAAATTGTTCATTTCTATCC
This sequence comes from Ypsolopha scabrella, assembly GCA_910592155.1. NCBI lineage: Eukaryota > Metazoa > Arthropoda > Insecta > Lepidoptera > Ypsolophidae > Ypsolopha > Ypsolopha scabrella. The sequence goes on from OU342966.1 coordinate 14,220,530, forward strand.
AACCACATATGGATCTTTGACATCAAAATAGACATCTACACTATAGTAGGACTTTTTTGTCAATGTTAATTTTATACAATTTTTAAAATGTTTCTCATTTATAGGTAGATTTTGGATGAGTTCTGGAACTTTATTGTACATTTTAATGCTATAGGTATTTACGACGAAACTTTTGGAAATCCTGGCCAGTCTTGTATGAGGCACAATCAATTTGTTTCTATTTCTAGTACAATAGTCGTGAATGTCCATGTGCTGAGTGTATATTCTAAGATTTTTTGTAGCATAAATAATACAGCAATATATATACAGACATGGCATCGTTATAATGTTTAATTTTCTAAATATATCTCTAAGGCTTTTGCGTGATGAAAGTCTAAGCAATGTCCTAACCGCTCTCTTTTGTAAAATAAATACACGATTTGCATCTGATACATTACCCCACAACAATATTCCGTAAGCCATAAGACATAACGCTATGGAAATAGCTAAAATATACTGTTTTTGTAGTTTTAAAGTTAGTAAATTTTCTTATATTGCGAATGGCAAACACTGCTGAACTTAATCTTTTTGAGAGTTGGTCAATGTGATCATGCCATCTCAATTTAGTGTCCAAAATCAAGTCGAGAAATTTTGTTTTCTTCTGAAATGGAAGTACTTCAGTTTCAATTTTAATCGAGCTGGTTACTTGATCACCTCAGAGTAAACCTTATTACATTTGTTTTTGATGCATTCAGTGAAATATTATTTATAGAAAACCATTTTTTTGTATACATGAGAGCAGTGTTTATATTATTTGTATCAGTTTTTCCCATAAAAACATCAAAAATCAGTGATGTGTCGTCAGCAAACATGACAATATCAGCTACTTTTTATATAAAATGGTAAGTCATTTACATAAACAAGGAAAAGGAATGGGCCCAATATGGATCCTTGGGGAACGCCCATTTTGATAGATGAGCCTTTTGATTTGACTCCGTTTACCTCAACTTGCTGTTTTCTGTTAGTTATATAAGAGTGTATTAATTTAAGATCTTTATTATTAATGCCGTAGTATGAAAGTTTCGTCAAAAGAATCTCGTGGTTGACGCAATCAAACGCCTTGGAGAGATCGCAAAATACACCAATAACATCGTTTACTTTCTCCCAAGAGTCGTAGATATGTTTAACAAGAGTTGCCGCGGCATCACAAGTTGAGAAGCCTTTTTTAAATCAAAATTGTTTTTTTGTGTAATATATTGTTTATTTGAAAGTAATCTGATAACTGATTTAACATAATCATCTCAAATATTTTACTCACTGCAGGTAGTACTGCGACAGGCTGATATTTAGTTGGATCACTTTTACTTCCATCTTTGTGGATTGTAATGACTTTGCTTAGTTTCATGAGATCAGGAAAATTTCCTAAGTCAACGGATTTATTAAAAATTTCAGTTAGATGAAAGGAAATATCATTAATAATACTACTAATAAATTTGACTGATAACCCCCAACAGTCTTCAGTCTTCTTTTGCTTGAGATGTTTAAATGTCCTTATAATATCATTTTGTGTTATATATTTAAAATGAAATTGTGTTTTCATGAATGGGACATATTCTTCAAGTATCACCTTAGCCTCGGTTGAACTTGAGTTCAAGTGACTCGTTAGCTCAACGAGAGCTTGACAGAAGTACGTATCAAATTCCTCAGCTACAGCGTTTTTGTCAGAAATTTCAAGGTTACCAATCTTTAACACGAAATTTTGAGTTGATTTGCTAACAGTCTTTCCCGTTTCCTCTTTAATAACCTTCCAAGTGGCCTTTATCTTGTCCGGAGCATTCATAATTTTATACTTAGTGTAAAGTTTTTTTGAGGCAATGCAAACTTTTTTAAATATCTTGCTATAACTCCTGACGTGGTCTTGGAACTTAGTATCAAAATTAAATTACCTCATGTAATAAAGCTCGTAAAGTCTGTTTCTACTTTTTATAATCCCTAACGTGGCCCAGTCGCAAAAGGCAACATTTTCGCCTTTGTGTTTTGTCAACTGAGGAAATTCCGTCTCAATTTCATTAATGATCTTATTAAAAAATATATTATACAAGTTATTAACGCAGTCATTGTCGTAAAATTGAGACAAAGTCTCTTGACAACATTAGTTTTGAAATTTACAAACATTAGTTTTGAAATTTTGGAGTTTCGTTTTTGTTATAGACCTAAATTTTATTATCTGTTTAGATGTTTCTCTTTCTGTTTCAAATTTTATTAATTGACCTTTGTGATCGGAAGATAACTCAGTAAGCATAATTGATTGAATCACTTTATCGTTGCCATTAGTAAAAATACCTATTATCAAGTCAAGTGGCTGGATGGCTTCTAACACGAGTTGGAACAGAATAATTTTGTCTTAAGCCAAAACTATGAAATAGGTCTAGCATCTCTTTACTTTTATCACTTTCTACAATCAGATCAACATTGAATTCTCCGCACACAATAAGATTCTTATTGCCTAAATTGCGAAACACGAAGCCGACAAATCCTGCACTTGCCTTTGTCTGAGCCGGCCCCTCTTAATGTTTTTGGTGGAATTTTTACTTATAAATTTAAGTTTATAATTTAAACGTATCGTTATGTTTATAGTTTTCGACTAACAATGCGTCAAGGGTAGTTATTTTTTCGCGTGACTATTTGGTAAGTTTCCATTTTCAGGTGGAATTTTCTTCAGCACGCAGACATAAATTAAAGTTAACTACATACTATTTGAAATATAACAAAACAAGTTACGAAAGAACGTTTTAATTGCTTCCAGTTAAAATGTACCGGAGGGTATTTCATCATTATGGGTATATGCACAATAAACCCATTTTCAATCAGGAATTGTATCACAATACCCATAAAAACCGGTCAAGTGCGAGTCGCATTCATGCGTCGGAGGGAGGTTCCGCGCAGCAGAACTTGAAATTCTGTGAATGAGTTTTTCTGTTTTATTCACATGTCATGGCCCCATAAAAAATATTTTCAGATTTTTGCAAAATCATAGGGGCCACTTCACATACTTTTGTTGTACTTTTTCTCAAATTACTCAATATGCAAAAAATACCAGCGTCATTTTATTTCCTAGGGTAATATTTTTGTATGACAATCATTTATTTCCTGTAGGCCTAACGTGGTTGCCACTTTAACATCATTTTAAACATCATTTGACTGTAAATATATGGAATTTACTGTCAACTGGTGTTTAAAATGGTGTTAAAGTGGCACCATGTTAGGCCTCCAGGCCTTATTTGCTTTTGTATTTGTAACAGTTGATCAAAGAGTTGTAAAAACCTTCTTAAATGATTATTTACAGTGCATTAATTTTTTTTATAGTAAGTAGTTTATAGTTTTGTTATGAATCATATAATCTCAGTTTATGATTACTGTGAATTTCTCAACTGTCTTAAGTAACACACATCGTAGCGACGACAGCGCCATCCGCCTTCGTGAGCGTTCACTATGTGCATTATAGGCTGGTGTATTAAATAGTTACAAAGATTTGGTGTCCATAGTGGACAAATTCAACTGTTCTGACAAATATTAATTTACAACCCGACTAACAGTCTACGGTGAATCCCGTACTCTAGGATGTGGGGGGAAAATTCCTTTCCTTAACCTAAGTGTCCCGACGGTGTCTCGGAAAATATGCATGCGTAGTAACGCCAATTTAGCAGCTCTATGTGTGTCGGTAGTTGATACTCTAAATCTAATATCGACGGAATCGACATTGAAATAACGTTCAAGCAGCACGCATTGTAGAGTGTGAGAGCTGCGTCCCCGATAGAGCAAAATAGAAGAAAATAATACCACAGTGTTTTTAAACTATGATAATACCTTTCACATAGACACGACTGTTCGATTGAAAAATCCAAAGTTCAATTTATATATTTTACAGCTATCAAGTTCATATATTAATCAAGTATAAATAATTATAATATAAATTAAATAATTTTATTACATTTTAGTATCCTAACCCAAATATTTTTTCATGTATTTCCCGTACTAATACTAATATTTTTTGATTATTATTATTATTTATTATATATTTTTTAAATCATATTATATCGTTTGATAAAGATATTTTTTGACCTGTAAAAGGAATAGTGTATGTATCTATAGGTATTTTACAAATAAACTTTTTGAATTTGAAATGAATTAAATCAACCAATCCGCTGGGCAGCAGTAATTCGAGCAAAAAAAACACCGTACGTTTGAATTTTTAAATAATAGAAATAATAAACGAAAAACAAAACCATGAGTTAATTCATCTAATATATTTTTCAAGCTTTCTGGTAAAGCCATAAACGAGGAGCAGGCTTTAGAAAGTAACAATTTGACGGTACCAGCGCCACCCAGCGCCAAAAGAGCCAAAGCTCTCTATAAATAGCGAAAAATAATTTTAATTGATGGTAAATTGTTTTTTTTTATAAAAGCAACGAAGATTGCGGTAAAATGCGCTATCTTTCGTTTCGACCCCTCAGTTGTCAGGCGAATCTGTAATAATTTTCAAAATAATTTGGGACAAAGACTATTATGTGCGGAAAAGTGGTACAAGTAAGCTTTTTAACTAATCCATGTTAGATAGCTCTATAGCTTTGGTTGTTTTGGCTGTGACAGATAGACGTACAATAAGATAAGATCATTAAAAACGAAATCTTATTCATACAAATGTTCGTTGCATTTCATCATTGGTCTGTCTGTGCTGACGGTTAACACAAACGGTGTTATTAAAAGAACCCCATGTTTATTACGCAATGTTGTAGTTACTGTACAAGCAGTCGGTGCAACTTTGGTGCAAATGCACTGAAAGCCTACTCCACATAAATATACCAGAAAACGACCTTAGCATTAAGGGAGAAGGGTGTTTTTTCATTGCCTCGAGTGTCTTGACGACGTGGGTCGGTTGATGGGGGACATCCACCTCGGTTGGGCTTTGAAAATGATGTTTTGATTGAGTACGACGAAGTGTATATAGCCTGCGGTTTGTTATTATACAGACAGTAAGTACAAATTACCTTCTGACAAAAGGGAATGTCCGTATGTCTTTTTACTTTTACACTCGAGAAGGCGTCTTAGTAGAATTTCTTACCTCGGTGTTGTCGGTCAGTGTTGACTTTTCAAATCAAAAAGACTGAATATTTTTGTTAGTATAAAAAAGCCTGTTTCTCAACTTTAGGTACACAGTAAGTTTTTAGGTGGAATAACAATAGTATAACTATAATATTTAAATATGTAATCTTACAATTACATTACATACTTATGTAATGTTACAATTTAATAACGATTGTAATAAAAGATCTTTGTTTTATCTATCGATTCATACAAAACGTACATCGAAAATATATACAAAATACAACTAGCATTAATAAAAGTATTAGTCCCGAAACATGTAAAACAAAGAAACAAAGCTGAAAACTACCACGGGCTATTTAAATACTGCAGGGTTATAAACGTATATAATAAAATTAAATTTAATATTTTAAATGATGAAAGCCATAATAAAACAGAGCTTAAAAATAAGACAAGACCTCCAGGACTGCGAAAAATTGCAAGCTCAAAAACCTACAATCTTCCAAAAACAAAAAACTCATATGGAACGAGAACATGGCGATATATCCTACCAAAAATTATTAATGGTCTGCCAGAAAATGTACAAAACTATACATAAGGTGAAATTAAATCAACCGACCAAATTCATACTGGAGACTCGGTTAGTGATCAAGAACTAGGTTCAGTCATCCTTTTGGCCAATTTCGAAAAATAAATATTTTTGCTCCCTTACTGGTTGGACTAGTTTAAATACAAATCCTAGTGCAGGCACTACTGGACAAAAAATTTTTTTTTTCGAATTTCATCTGGAGGTTCTTTAAACCTTGTTGCTGATGACTAACCGAGTCTCCAGTATGAATTTGGTCGGTTGATTTAATTTCACCTAGTATAGACACAAATAAATTTAGAAAGAAAATCAAGTTCCACTTTATTAATAACCAAAATTATATATAAATTATAAATAAAAACATTCAAATTACACTACCTAGGTTATACCTTTGTAGTATATGTAGGTAGGTAGTTTTAACTATTATGATGATTGCTGTTGTTTTGCGAATGTGGGTAACGGGAGATTGTCATTCTGTTTTCCGAGAAATATAAAGTGATACGTACAACGTTTTTTTATTTAATTAAATATCTAAAAACACGATATTTTTGGCGACGAGAAAGAAATTCACGCGTATCGAGTAGTGTTCAACATAATTGTGTTGAAAATGGCAAACAATATTATTGGAAACAGTCTCACGTTCGACCACCGAGTGCAGGAGTGGAGCATTTTTAAAAGTCGGTTTAATCAGACGTGTCTAGCAAATGGAATTAACGAAGAAACCGACAAGTCTTTTGTAAAACGAAGAGCTTTACTACTGGCGGCTTTGGTGGAGGACACATACCGTGTCGTGAGAGATTTGGCTTTCCCCAATGACGTGGAGAACACGGAATTTTCTGCAATTTTGGTGCTACTGGATACCCATTTTGCTTCCAAGAAAAGTAGTTTTGCTGAGCGATATGCCTTCTACAAAGCAGAACAGCGAGTCGGAGAGGATTTAGCTGAATGGGCGGCGCGAGTGCGTAACTTGGCGTTATACTGTGGGTTTAAATCGGAACTAGACACAGCGTTAAGGGATCGTTTCGTTCTTGGGTTGGAAAACACCAAGGAAAAGGAAAAGCTTTTTGGTGAAGATGTTAATAGCCTCACTTTCAATAAGGCGGTAGACCTGGCGAAGAGCATGCGGTGTGCGCGGCAGGGGGTGCAGTCTTCACGCACCGAGGCCGCGGCCGCGCTCGCTCAACCGGTATTCGCTATGCAAGCTGATGTAGGCGGTGCGCGAGCGGGACCATCATCGGTTACACGGAATGTAAAGTGTTGTGACGTGTGCGGCTATAAAAGTCATTCGCGAGACCAGTGCCGTTTCGTTAACTATAATTGTCAGAAATGCCATAAAAAAGGTCATTTGAAGCGTATGTGTAAAGCTCAAGTGAAACAAAATAATTATTATATGGCGGCGGACGATGACGACACTGTAGAAGGTATTTATGATCTTTATAATATCAAAAGCGTGAACGGTGACCCGATGAGTCAGAGCGTTATGATAGCTGGCGAAGATATTTTATGTGAAATTGATAGTGGGAGCGCCGTTTCAGTTTTGCCCGAGTCTATCTACGATAATTGTTTTAGAAACAAATATAATTTAGAACCTTGTAGGGTGATTTTAAATTGTTATAACGGAAGCAAAATTTCACCGTTAGGTTACGTGTCTTTATTAATCACATACGAAAACCGCACGGAACCGATAAAGCTATTTGTTATTGCAACACAAAACAAACAACCCACCTTGCTAGGTAGGGATTTCATAAGCAAGTTTAATTTACAGTTATGTAGGGTGGATTGCAATAATATAACGAGCGAGGATGTAGGTTCAATGTTGACAAATAAATATTCAAAATTGTTTTCAGATGAATTAGGAAAATTTAATAAGTACAAAGTTCACTTAAAAGTGAAATCTGAGGCAGAATTCAGATTTTTTAAGCCTCGTCCGGTTCCTTTGGCATTGAAGACTAAAGTTGAGAATGAATTAAAACGTTTAGAAGAATTAGGTATTTTGGAAAAAGTTCAACATTCAAACATTGCTACGCCAATTGTTCCAGTGTTACGCCGCGATGGCGAGGTAAGAATTTGCGGGGATTATTCAGTTACCCTCAATAAAGTTTTATTTTTGGACAACTACCCCATTCCTCGTATTGAAGATTTGTTTGCGAAGCTGCACAATGGAGTGGAGTTTTCTAAGCTAGATCTGGCTAGGGCCTACAATCAGCTAGAATTAGACGAGTCTAAAAACCTAACTTGCATCAATACTCATAAGGGTTTATACCGTTTTAATCGTTTGGTCTTTGGTTTAAGTAATGCACCCTTTATTTTTCAACAAACCATGGAAAATTTGTTAGGAGATATTGAGGGTACCTGTATATTTTTAGATGACGTTTTGGTAACGGGGGAAACAAAAGAAATCCATATTCAAAGATTAGAGCAAGTTTTGAGTAGATTAGAAGATGCAGGTTTGAGATTGAAGCCCGATAAGTGTAAGCTGTTTCAAAAATCTGTAGAGTACCTTGGGTTTGTAATAGATAAACATGGGCTGCACAAATCAAAAAATAAAATTGAAGCAATTTTGAATTGTAAACCACCCAAAAATGTTAACGAATTAAAATCATTTTTAGGGATGGTTAATTATTATAGATGTTTTGTTCCTAACACGTCTAGTTTGCTTAGTCCATTACATTTATTATTAAAAAAGGGTGAAAAATGGATTTGGGAAGAGGCACAGGAAAATTCATTTAAAAGAATAAAAAAAGAAATGGCTGATGAACGAGTTTTAGCTCATTATAATCCAGAGTACCCGACAATAGTGACTTCAGACGCTGGGCCTGAAGGGTTGGGAGCTTTACTAGCTCAACGGCAGCCGGATGGTTCAGAGAGAGTGGTGGCTTATGCATCACGCTCTTTGTCTAAAGCAGAACGTAATTATGCACAAATACAAAAGGAAGCGGCTTCCATAATATTCGCAATTAAAAAGTTTCATCATTACTTATATGGTCGCACGGTTCCATTTATTTTGCGTACGGATCACAAACCCTTAATTACTATATTTGGGGGAAAAAAGGGTGTACCTGAATTAGCAGCGAACCGTTTACAACGATATGCTATATTTTTATCAGCGTACAATTATAGGATTGAATACGTTAAAAGCGAGAATAACGTAGCAGATTTTTTATCTCGATCAGTCAAAGTCGATAGATTCGATGAGTCAGATATGCTAGGTACAGACTACACCTTGTACGTTAATTATTTACGTGATTCCTTTTTGAAAGCGGTTTCTGTTAATGACATAAAGGTCGAAACATCTCGTGATAACGTATTACGGGAAGTGATGGAGTTAATAAAAAAAGGGTGGCCCAGTAAAATAACGAACGAGGATTTAAAGCCATATTTTAATTGTAGGGTGGAACTATCTTTAGAGAATGACTGTATCATGAGAGGTCATAAAGTCGTTATTCCTTCGAAGTTTCGTGAGCAATTGTTAGAAGAATTGCACAATTCGCATTTTGGTGTGGTAAAAACTAAAGCTGAAGCCAGGTCCCATATGTGGTGGCCTAATATTGATAAGCACATAGAACAAAAAATAGGGTCGTGTAGTTTATGTAATGCGTTGCGTTCCGATCCACCACGTGCCTCCTTACAGCCGTGGCCGTATCCCGAGCGAGCCTGGGAGCGAATTCACATCGATATGTTTTCTTTACACGGTAAACAATATATGGTCGCAGTAGATGCGCATTCCAAGTGGGTGGAATGTTTTTTACTGCCTACTACGGACAGTAGTTCGATCGTAGCAAAACTAGAGGAAATGTTCAGTCGTTTCGGTTTAATTCGAACATTAGTAACGGACAACGCAACTAACTTTTGTTCAAACGTATTAGAGAGTTTCTGTAGTGCAAACGGCATCAAACACATAACAAGCGCCCCCTATCATCCAGCTTCAAACGGCCAAGCAGAAAACAGCGTCAAAACAATAAAAAAAGTTTTAAAAGTCATTATAAAAGAAAACGAAACTCAGACTTCAATTGTTAAAAAATTAAATAATTTTTTGTTTGAGTATAGGAACTCTGTGCACTGTACGACAGGTTTTTCGCCAGCTCAGCTTCTAATAGGTCGCCCCTTGCGATGTAGGTTTGATCTTATGCGGGTCCCCGTTTGTGCTGAACATAATGAGCCATCAGCAGTGTCGTTAGCGTCCGAAGCTAAACGTATTGTTTGTTCTAAACAGATCTCACAGCATAATCAATACGGAGGCCATAGAAAAGTGAAGTTTATAGTTGGACAAAAAGTACTGATAAAACATTTTTTCTACAATGGCACGAAACATCTGTGGAAGATCGGTGTAATTAAAGAAGTAATTGGCTCAAGAATGTTCATTGTTTTTCTACCAGACTTAAATATTAGCATTAAGAAACATGTTGATCAATTGTTAAGATACACGGGATCAGAATTGGCGGATCTCAATGATGGCGATTTTAGTACTTTTGAAGATTGTCTTGATCAATCTCTAGATGATGACGATCGTGAACGAGTAGAATCATCCACGTATCCAGTTCAAACTGTTAGTGATGTGTGTACTCCTGGGAGTATTTCGTCACCACCATCGCCTGCGTCTGATCCAGGGTTGGAGAGGAGTGAGGCAAATGAGTTAGTTTTGGATGTAGCATCGACGTCCGAGGATAATGCTAATTCTGGTCCAGTGGAAGAAGAAGCATTTTTAGATTGTCGTCCAGATGATATTGTTTCCGAGTCTAATTCTGATGAAGCCATTCGCCGTCGTCCTCCCCGAAGGACGAGAAATCAGAATCCTTGTTATAAAGAACCTAGGTTAAGATAAATTGTATTTTTAGTATTTTATTTAAATAGTGGTGGAGGGATTGTAGTATATGTAGGTAGGTAGTTTTAACTATTATGATGATTGCTGTTGTTTTGCGAATGTGGGTAACGGGAGATTGTCATTCTGTTTTCCGAGAAATATAAAGTGATACGTACAACGTTTTTTTATTTAATTAAATATCTAAAAACACGATAACCTTACACATTTAATTAGAAGTAAGATAGAATACTTATGTTAGAAATACATGTCATATAAAAATCTATGGAACACCTCGCCGCCACAGATAAACTCTGCGAGTTTTCGTGGATGGCTCAGAGAATGTTAACTAGCATATAAGTTACATTAAATAAATAAAAAAAAATAAAAAAAAACAAGCCTTACTTTTGTTTATTATTTGGCCTATTCGATCGGCGCACACCCTGCTGTATACCAGCAAAATCTCCAAAGCATTTCTTTTAGGTCTAAAGGGTGCCAAATAAGACCTTACTAAGCCTCCGCTGCAATGTCTGTCTGCCTTCTGTCACAACGATCTACAATTCTACAGCTTCTGCCGTAATAGGTACTTACCCAGTTACGATTTTCACAGTATATGTGTTATTATGGCCTCTATCACAGGAAACGATAAAAATTTTAACCCAACAAGGAGGATAAAATTATTTTTTTACATTATTTGTTTCAGCTTTATCTTAAAAACGGTAATATACGCATACAAGTTTCATCTTGCCAAAATATTGGCCAAATAGATTGTAGCCATATATATAGGTACTTTGAAGTATAAATAAAGATATAATTGCTATATTTAGCCTTTTATTTTCTTTAAATATTACTTATTACAATAAAAATTAAATAAAAACACAATTTTCAAAATATTTCGGCCTCTTCTATGAGGCCGTCATCAGTCATTCAACTGATGAAGAAAATAAAAGGTACTTTGAAGTAAAACACAAACAATAAAACCGGTCAAGTGCGAGTAGGACTCGCGCCTGAGGGTTCCGTAACATTAAAATTGATAGAATTGAATGATTTAAACAAAAGTAACGAACATACAATATTTATGAAACAAAACTACAAAATTAAGTTGGTCGATTATTAACTCCTTAACTTACTGATATTGAAACGGCTACTCACAGATCAGATTTCGCCTGACTAGTTTCACTGTATTCGTACAGTTTCTTCGGAGGCAAACATGGTTAGGCGGCGGCATAGCATAAACTTAATATATTACTTCGCAAACGAATCCCTAAATGTAAAAATTGGTTTTCACACACCCGCAATATTTTCGAACGACCTATCCAACAACACCATGGGATAGATGAAAAAAAAATCATCCCACTGTACGTATACGGGAGGTAGCACAATTTTTGTTTTTTAGATTTTATTTTACCATTTTGTCGACGTGATTAATATTATACCTATGGCAAAGTACAGCTTTCTAGTACTACGAGACACTTGAGCTAAGCTGCGGACAGACAGATGGACGGACATGGAGAAACTATAAGGGTTCCTCGTCAACTACGGAACCCTAAAAATTTGGGTTCCATACTCAGAGTGTTTTTTGTCGCCTTGGTATTGCTATGGCAGCTATATTTTTGTTATTCACCATAATATTTTAAGGGTTCCGTACCCGTATAGTACAGAACTCTATGCGCGTGAGTATGTCACAGAATTAATTACTTTGTGCTTATCTGTACTCCGTAAATAGGTATTTCCAGTGCTTCCAGTGCATGCAAACACTCTAATTAAGTGTTGCTAAATTAAATTCTGTATTACTTTATTTATATTTTTACAAGCAGAGAACACGCAGTGTAGGTACCCAGGTTCTTGTAATTTCTATTAAATGTATTAAAAAAATCTAATTTTCCGCCCATCCACGCAGAAAAAGGCAATATTTCCAACATACGTAATACGTCAATATAGAACCTAGCTAGAGTAGCTAGGGCTCAAAATCAGTGCCAGGCTGCCAGGGCATGTACAGGTACGTAGTAATACTTTATATTCTCTGGTACTACAGGTAAGTACAGATATTCTATTTCACGAAGTCCGTTTAGCTAAGGTTGTAGCAGTGACGTGTACGGGTGAGCGTTTTGTGTGTGTGACGCGTATTGCAGAGCTACCTACCGAGGTTACGCAGAATAGAATTTTGAAACTTGTATCTTTAAATAGAGCTAAAAAACAACCTTGAAATATTTAATTAATTTTTATTATGGTATGGCAGAGGCTATTGTAACACGAATTCTGGGAAAATTTCAACTCTCCCTATAACTGCTGAAGCTGTAGACGCCTGTGACAGACGGAAGGACAGACAGACAGTAGAGACTTAGTAATAAGGTTCTGTTTGGCACCTAAAAAAGTGTGTGTGCACGCACTACAACAACGATAGCCAAACAAGACTTCGTGAGATAGAATATCTATACCTTCATGGCATGGGATGCCATGACCATCGTGGATAAACCTCATGCAGATTGCAATTACCGTCATCAACTGTTATTTCTAGTATCGGAGTATAATGACGAGCCGTTTTTGTGAAGTAATTCTGACTCTTGGGTTTTTTAGAGGACTAACAAACCTAAGAGTCAGAATAACGACACAAAAACAGGCTCCGCTTGAGTTAGGTCAAATAAAGTAAGAAAAACAAAACTGTCTAATTACTTTTTAGGGTTCCGTAGTACCTAAAAGGTACAAATGGAACCTTTATGGTGAGACTCCGTTGCCCGTCCGTCCGTCTGTATGTCACAGCCTCATAACTTTAGCACCGTTAAAGATAAAGACTTGAAATTTGCCTCAATAATTACATTCACTTGCCGTAAAAAAAAAACAGTAAAAAGAAAAGGAAAAATTTGCAATTGTTCAAAATATTTCCAATACAAAAGGAGAATAATAAAAAAATCCTAAAAATACAATATGGGTATCAAATTGTAGATATTAAAGAGTTGATTATAAAAATATATACTTTTACTATATTTACTGGCACCAAATTCGAGAAATCTTTGAAAAACCACAAAAAATGCATGCCGAAACTGATGGACTGAAAAAATAAAAAATGACGATTATAGGCCATAACTGGCCAATTAGAAAAACTACTTTTTTTTTTGTTAGTCTCTGATCTGTCCCACTGCTGTGCAAAGGCCTCCCTTTGTAGACCACCCCGGTAGAAAATGAGTCAAGATCGCCCCGCCATCGTCTTTTTCGTCTACCTATCCTTCGGTAGCCGTCATCTGGCACCCACTCGGCAGCGATTTTCACCCATCTATCCGAGTGCATACTACTAACGTTGCCAGCCCAATTCCATTTAAGTTTTGCAGCAATTGGAGTTCTGGAGCGGCTCAGTAGTTCAGTGTTTCGGATTCGGTCAACGTTTTACACTTAGAATGCTGCGCTCCATTGCTCGTTGGCAAACCTTGAGTTTAGTCTTCTGATGGTCAGTTAGTGACCACGTTTGGGAACCGTAGTTAAGAAATAACAGGAAGGATACACATGTCAACAAGTTTACGCTTCAGTGACAATGGAAGGTTGCCCTTCATCAGCCCTTTCATGGACCAGTAGCTCTTCCAGGCGTTATCGATGCGTCTTTCAATTTCCTTGTCTTCCCTGTTATCGAAGGAGACTACCTGGCCCATCTAGATATATTCGTTGACATATTGTATTACTTCCCCATCTACTTCGACCCTATGTTGCCTACCGTTGGACCGAGTCCAACCCCAAGGCTCACTGTGCTTAGTTCCTGAAGCATGTGTTCTAGCTCTGACGCCGATCAAGCAAACAAGACATACAAAAATATATACTTTTATTAGATTTACTGGTCCCGGTTTCGAGAAATCTTTGAAAACCACCAAAAAATGTATGTCCCCCCCTCATTTCCGAAACTATGAACCGAAAAATATGAAAAAAATCATGGTTATTTGGGATTACGTAAAGATTGCAGAAAAAATATAGCGGGTGAGAAATGCACGATATCAAAATGACAATATAAAAGTTTTCATCCACGAGTTTCATTTTGAGTACGGTATAAAATTATTCGAGTCTTTTGTTGTACAATCAATTCTTTTTAAATAACTTCTTCCTGACTGTTCCCAAAATTTTCGAATAACGGAACCCTAGGTATGCGAGTCTGACTCGCACTTGAACGGTTTTATTTTATTTCTTACATGATATTTGTAATTTTACTACACATATCTTGCCCGATTTCCAGTTGGACCATCTTAAAACGTAATTTTGCTCTTACAAATCTTATCAGATTAGATGAATCTATCCATCCATCCATCAGTCTGTCTTCGTCCACAGTTGGACATAGGCATTTTTAAGATTTCGCCACACGCTGGTCAGGTGGGTTGGTGAGCGCGGTGCTGAAACCCTCGCACAGTAACGCCCCTGCCTGTCAAAGTCTGTTTTTTTTTAAAGGCACGGCAAGTGGGGATGGATATACCGCCATCAACCGGTCCCAGGCATGGTGGGCTACTTGGTTGTGCCTGTTTGAGACCTGTCCTCTTCCGTCCACGAATTATTTCGGGGGGTTTGCGAGTAAGATGGTGGGACCTCCAAAGTCGAGCCCGGCATCAGCTCTACCACCGAGATAAATACTATACTCAACAAAATAACATAATTTCATTGGAAATATGGGCATCAATCAGGATTACGTTACGTTCTATTTATCTACAAAATTCACTTGAAGTCGTACCTATTGATTGATCTTAAGGGGGAACGTTTCGAGCTCGGTGCAAAATGCACAACTTATGATTGTTTTTCTTACTATTGCATAAAAAGTACTAAATAAATGTGATATATGGCATTTCGTGACCATTGTTTAGTGTCAATTAGGCTTTTTTACTAAAATTTTGTAATTTTATGTATTACGTTGTAAATGAATGGGTATACAAACTTAAAACACGCTTTTAAGTTTGTATACCCATTAATTTACAACGTAATGCATAAAATGACGCAATTCTGCTAAAAACTCCTGATAATTATTCAAAAATAGTCGCAAAATAAGATGAAACTATTTTATTTCATACATTTTATTTCAAAATAAGGTAAACAAACTTATGTTATGCACTTTGCACTGAGCGTGAATTGAAACGTTACTCCTTAACCCGAATTGCAAGTCAGTCAGTCAGTTATCTTGTTGTCTAAGTACCTACTACGAGTATACTCTGTTCAAAGTCTCGGGGATCGCGAAGTACTAACGCATCATATTGCCATGTTAGCCATGCCATCAATAGTCTTTGCATGTCTGCATGCCATGCACATGAAAAACAATGATGGCAATAAAGTGCGCTATTTGCAACCCGTCCCACTTTCGCATTTAATTGGCACGTGGGCTGCAATTCTTTGGTCGGAGTATAACACTTGATTGCTTTTATTGTCTTTAACAAATGTCAATAACTTCTAATTAACTGCTTGTTAATAGTAAATTATGAACTACATACATAGTTGAAACAACTGAAATGTGATGTTTAAGTCAACTGCTTTGAGTATTTCGGGTGGAGACAAAGAATCATACCTTCTAGTGACTGTTTCCTTTTCTCAGAACACAGAGGAACATTTCCTCTGTGCATAAGAAACAGTTCTTTGAAATGAGGTCGTAGACCTTACAAATATACATATTTGGTATTTTTCAGTTTAAATACTTTTTCCGAGGATTGATAATCAAGATATTTATGTGAGGATATCTTTTCGATTCAGGCTGGTGATAGTACTCGTCCATATGAACAACTTTTACTATGGAGCAAACCCTGAAATCGTAAAAAAATATCAGCTGTTCCATAGAAAAGTTTCGACCCAAATGTATGAAACAGCTGATTTTTTTTTTCACGATTTCAGGTTTGTCTTCATAGTAAAAGTTGTTCATATGGACGAGTACTATCACCAGTTTTCGTTAACAAAATGACTTAAAGTTAGAGGATGTTAAAGAATGTTAGGAAAAGTACTTCGTTCCTTTAAACCACGTGTGCTATAGGTATAGCAAAGTATGGTAAGCGTGTTTTTATATCAATAAATTAAACTATATATATTTTCATTTCTTTATTATTTTATAATAAATTAAATGCTTTTCTCTATTACGCGTCGTTTTTTGCAATTGTCTATCATCTATCTATTGCGTTCTGAACTAGGGTTGAACAATTTAATGAAAGTTAAAAAATACATTTTATTTTTTTATATTAAAAAATAATATAAACAAGCGTAATATACTTTGTTATACCTATAGCACACGTGGATCAAAGGAACGAAGTACTTTTCCTAACACCTTGTATAACGAAGTTAAAAGGAAAACTATCACAATTCACAACTAGTAGGCCTTACAAGTTATATAACTTAATTTTGTAGATCTGTGTCATACATTTTGTAGGCAATGATAAGTTTGTAATTTGTATTCAAATCATTTAAGCCTATTAACTTATTTGAATGGTACGGAACACTCAGGTGCGAGTCCAACTCGCACTGGTTTTTTTACTCAGAATAAGCATGATTTTTGATGATTTTCCGTAATAAATTCAAATTATGTAAAAATGGATCGTCCATTTAAACGTTATAATTTAATTAGCAAAATTTTTTTTTTCAGAGTTTTTGCTTTGCTCTTAGGAATTAACCCACTTTCAATGGAGGCTATTTCAATAAACGCTCGGAAGGACCGTCAAAATTCCAATGATACTGCGTCAGCTATAAAGTTGGTACATACAAGAGTCCCGGTTTTAGGGTTCCGTACCGGGACCCTATTACTAAGCCTCCGCTGTCTGTCTGTCTCTCTGTCAGTCCGTCTGTCATAGTTCAGAGTTAACAGTTTCAACCGTAATAGGTAGAAAGTCGAAATATTCACAAAATATGTGTTACTATGACTCCTACCACGACAAATAATAAAATATTAAAATGAATTAAATTAAAGGGGGAACCCCATACAAGAAACCTCGAAAATGTTGTATTATTTAAACGTTATTGGTTTTGGCTCTTACTAAAAAACATACCTATAAGTTTTAATTTAGCTAGATTGTAGTACATACTCTAGAGTAAAATAAAAAATAATAAAAGTAGGGTTCCGTACGCAGATGGTGTGAATTTTATGCCAGCCTCTACCATTTTAGGCCTTGTTTTATGTAGCCTTGGCGTATATTGTTGTTATTTAATATTACGTTTTTAGGATTCCGTACTCGTATTGTGGGGTGGTACGGAACCCTTTGTGTGCGAGTCCGACTCGCACTTGGCCAAATTATTTATTATAGCCTTGGTATTGCTTTGGCATGTTGTTGTTATTTTCCATCTACTTTTTACCCGTATTGTACGCAACCCTTTGTGCGCGAGTCCGACTCACTCTTGGCCAATTTATATATGTATACTATACAGTACATAATATCAGTTAAGTTCGTGATTTTGCGAGATACCCGTAAGAGCACCAAGAAGACAAAGGAGAGATTGACGACGTTACAAGATAAAGAGGAAAAGATTAGTGAGGTAATTCTGAGAAATTTGTCAAGATTGTCTGATCTTGATCCTTGAATGTATGGGGACTTAAAGTTAAAATTTGCTGTCTTGATTACATTTTGACTTCACCAGAAGTATGTTCCAGGGGAGAGGCTAACGTCCCAACGTCTGTCCGGGTAATATACTTCTCCAGTACCACTGTCATCATAGGCTGCACAATGGGGTCTTGCTAGATCCTTTCGACTAGTTTTATGATGAGTTCCTAATTTGAGGTTTCCGTAGCCGAATGGTGCCAAACGGAATTCTATTACTATACCTCCGCTCTGTCTGTCTGTTTGTCCGTCTGTCTCAGGGACAGGGGTAGCCATAGCCATTTGAAATTTTTACAGAATACGTGTTACCATATGGCTGGCACTACCCAAGTGTCCTTCCTTATACAAAAAGCCTCGAAAAACTAGCATTTATTTAACGTTCTTTGTTTCAGCTCTATCTTAAATACGGTAATAAATACTAGTTCCGAAGTTGTACATACTTAAAAGCAAAATGAAAAATATATATACAGGCTGTAAATAGAGTCGCAACCATAGGTCGCAACCATTAAATAAAACCACATACTCTACTGATCATACGAAACAACTATTTGAAAAAAAAACGCGCAAATCTTCAGAGAAAAAGTTATTCAACTGTAACTCAAAGACTTTATCTCGTAGAAGGAAGGTATATTTTAGAACGCTGCACCGGAACAGCTGTTTCACGGACGACGCTCTCTCGAAACTCGCCCGTATGTTGGTGCGTTAGGGTTCACGAATTTTTGTTCGGAAGTCAATTATTTCCCAAACTGAGGGTGGGTGCGGGTATGTTTCTTGGGAACAGTGGTTCAGTAGGGTCGGTAGAATACGTGGTTTAATTAATGGTAGCAGTCTATTTAGACCATGAGGGTTTCATACACAGAGGGTGCCGAATTGCCGAATTGTTTGTCAGGCGCTACCGTTTTACCGCCTTGTTTTTGTCGATGATGCTTTGGCATCTATATTGTTGTTGTTTACCATAATGTTTTTTGTGTTCCGTACACATATTGTGTGGTGGTACGGAAACCTCCGTGCGCGAGTCTGTTTTGCACTTGGTCAGTTTTTTGTTGTTGTTCTTATTCAGTTATGTTTGGCCCCTGCCTCGCCTGATAAAAAGCATCGACGAGACTTAGAATAAAGTGCAAACCAAAACTAAAGATAATTTTAGGCATGCATTTTATATGGAAATACGCAGGTTGAAAAATTTGTACTGTGAAGTCCCTTTGTATTAGTGCGTACGTGCACTTGGTACTTTTTAGGGTTCCGGAGTCCGACAAGGAACCCTTATAGTTCCGCCATGTCCGTCTGTCCGTCTGTCGGTCTGTCCGCGGCTTAGCGCAGAGACTATTAGTACTAGAAAGCTGTAATTTGGCATGGATATAAATATACTCACGCCGACAAAATAGTAAAATAAAATATATATTTTTTTAATATATCTCTTACACGTAAACTGGGCATGAATTATTTTTTTCTCGTCTATCCCATAGAGTGGGGTATCGTTGAATAGGCCGTTCATAAACATTGTGGGTGTTTAAGAACGATTTTTTGATTTAGGGATCCGTTGGCGAAATATTTTAGTTAGTTTGGAGCGTCCTGCCGGCTAAACGGTTGTTTATAGAAATGTGAAAAAAATTCAGAGAAGTGGTACCTACATATAATGAATTTAAAAGGAAAACTATCACAGCTCAGTAGGCTTTACAGGTTTACGAGTACAGGTCGCGCCAAACTTTTGGCCCCCTATAATGTATGGGACCAGAAGTTTGGCGCGGTCTGTATTAGTAGACCAACTTATATGTACCGGGAAACTACGGAACCCTACATTGCGCGTGGCCCGACACGCACTTGGCCGGTTTTTCTAGTGTGCGTGCGCGCTACAGCTACAAAACGCGCCACACACAAAACGCGCTCATATGAAAACGTCACTACTACAACCATAGCCTAACGGACTTCGTGAGATAAATTATCAGTAAAATACACAATATGTCATTGCCCTATTAGTATATAAGTAAATTAATAAACATTGCAAGTTAAATTGATTAGTACACGTGCTAATAGGCCATAATGTCAGATATTAATAAAGTGGTACGAGTATGTCAGAAAATGATAAACAGTAATTTCATTACGCACTAGTACGCACTTTACATTATGCAAATATATTACACATTACATTACACACACGTTTTCTCTCATCGCTTCGTTAGAAATAGGAAATATCCGGTGACTATTGTACTATGAGTCACACGTTTACATTATGCTAAATACACACGTGTGCTACGAAAGATATAATAATACTTGAACATAAAAGTATAATCTTATTCTTATAAGATTAATACTTGTGAAAACTTTTCTTTTCACATGGACGGAAAAAATATTGAACAATAAATTATTTTATATTAAAAAAATACAAAATACTTTGTGTCATTATTACACTAATGAACTAGTACCTAAATTCAATAAATAAAAATAACGATCACATCCTAACAGACTATGTGCAAAATTTACACAAAAATAATATATATAAAATCTACAAGGTGACTTTCGTTTATATAGCCAAATTCATACTGGAGATTCCGTAAGTATCCAATCAGGATAAAGGTTCAATGACCCTTTCTGTAAATTACGCATACTAAAATTCTGACTTCTTGTATTTATTGAGTCAACAAGGAGTCATAAAAAATATTTTTCGTTCCCGAGTCTCCAGTAGAAATTGGGGTGGATAAACGAAAGTCACCTTATAAAATACTGCAATTTACTGCATTGTCCATAATTGCACATGGATAAAACTTGAAAAATATCGTGCAAATACGAATCGAAAAAGTTTTTATCCATAACGTTTTATTTTGGTATGTATACTTGAGATCTATACTTTTATCCGAGTACAGTTAAAGTACTTTGGGTGCACCAGCACTCAATCGGAAAAAGGTAAATAAAGTACAAAACATCACAATTCATAATAAATAGAGGAGCGAACATGTGGTAAATATTTAGATGAGATGTGCCGCTTATGCTGATTTGTTATTGCGTACAAAGGTCACCAAAGCAGCTGTGTGATCCAACCAAAATATATGTAGACAGACATGCACTTCTTCATCAACAGAATACTAGGTGAAATTTAATCAACCGACCAAACTCATACTGGAAACTCGGTTAGTCATCAGGAACAAGGTTTAATGACCCTCCAGGTGAAATAAGAAATAAAATGTCCCGTAGTGCCTGCACTAGTAATTGTACGAGTACTTCTGGGGTAACGTCTCGAGCTCAGTGCAAAGTGCATAAGTGGTTTGTTTACCTTATTTTGAAATAAAATTTATGAAATAAAATAGTTTCATCTTATTTTGCGACTATTGTTGAATAAGTATCAGGGGTTTTTTGCAGAATTGCGTCATTTTATGCATTACGTTGTAAATGAATGGGTATTTATTTATTTATTTTTTAAGGTCTACCAACAGATATACACACTAACATAGTATATAGATAAATGGACAAATATTAAAATTATAGTGTACATCCAATAAAAGGTAAACTCAACATGCTGTATACAAAACTACGACCACTTACGTGCTAATAAAAGTTACTAGTAAATACAAACAACAATTTAGAAAATAATTTAGAGAAATAATTAACTTAACACATTACTTAACTTTATCTCATAAACAGGTATAAAAACTTAAAAGCGTGTTTTAAGTTTGTATGCCCATTCATTTACAACGTAATACATAAAATTAGAAAATTTTGGTAGAAAAACCTAATTGACACTAAACAATGGTCGCGAAATGCCATATATCACATTTATTTAGTACTTTTTATGCAATAGTAAGAAAAACAATCATAAGTTGTGCATTTTGCACCGAGCTCGAAACTTTCCCCCTAAACTAGACCAACCAGTAAGGGAGCAAAAAAATTTATTTTTCGAAATTGGCCAAAAGAATAACTGAGCCTAGTTATTGATCACTAACCGAGTCCCCAGTATGAATTTGGTAGGTTGATTTAATTTCACCCTATATGAATAAGGGGAATGGCTTTTTCAGAAAAATATTTGAATGGGACAAATTCATATTTTCGTAAAACGAAAATATTTTATGTAACAAAATTCATGCAAATTTCATGACTTTAAACCCTACCTTACATATATCATAATCAAAAATAAATTCCAGGTCTATAAAAAAAACTGCCTTTACTTTTGACAACACAAATCGAAAGTTATCGAAAGTTTACCATGATTTACGCAAGAATTTTCTTACTCCTTCCGAATGCTTGAAACAATTTTAATGATTCTTTCACCATACTATAGAAAATATAGATACATAGGTAACACTAAAAGTTTCCGGAACTGGCCACTTACATAAACAATATTTAAAAATTTATTGCAACATTTGAAAATAGAACTCTTTGGCTGTAGAATGCAGTTTGTTTCATCTGACTGTCTTTTGTTTTTACCTTGTGGCGCCATTTAAAAAATTGTGTGTCTGCATCAACATGGATTTAACTCGGGAAAATTTTCGTAGTATGATTTTCTACGATTTTAAGTGTAATTTGACAGCTCAACAGAGCATCGCTCGGCTTGAAACAGCTTTTGGCAATGAAGCACCATGCAAGAC
This sequence comes from Ypsolopha scabrella, assembly GCA_910592155.1. Taxonomy (NCBI): domain Eukaryota; kingdom Metazoa; phylum Arthropoda; class Insecta; order Lepidoptera; family Ypsolophidae; genus Ypsolopha; species Ypsolopha scabrella. The sequence goes on from OU342966.1 coordinate 14,243,096, forward strand.
GACTGTTTATAGCTGGTTTGCAGAATTCAAGCGTGGTCGTATCAATCTCAGTGACGAATCTCGCGATGGTCGGCCGTCCACCGCTGTGACCAACAAAAACATCGATGCTGTGCGCCGTATGATTGAAACAGACAGGCATGTGACCTACCATGAAATTCGCGCATCCTTAGAAATAGGCATGAGTCAAATACAATCAATCCTACACAAACATTTGGGTGTGAGAAAGCTGTGCTCGCGGTGGATCCCACACAACTTGACCGAGGCTCAAAAAACGGACCGCGTCACTTGGTGCAGTGCCATGCTTACCAGATTCAACGAAGGTGCGTCAAATTTGGTGTGGGACATAGTAACAGGTGACGAAACATGGATTTATTGCTACGATCCCAAAACAAAGCAGCAATCGAGCGTATGGGTCTTTCAAGATGAGCCGAAACCAACCAAAGTGGCGCGCGTGAAAAGTGCATCTAAGCGGATGATTGCTTCTTTTTTTAATAAAACTGGACACGTGGCTACTGTTGCTTTAGAGAATCGTCGTACCGTGAATAGTGACTGGTACACGACCATTTGTTTGCCGGAAGTTATTGACGAACTCCGTAAAAATAACCGTAAACGCCGTATCATCCTGCACCACGACAATGCTAGTTCTCACACGGCCAGACAAACAAACGACTTTTTGAAGACGAAAAATGTAGAACTCATGAGTCATCCTGCATACAGTCCCGACCTGGCACCTTGTGACTTTTTTCTGTTCCCAAAAATTAAGAACCAATTACGCGGTCAACGATTTTCATCACCAGAAGAGGCTGTCGAGGAGTATGAAAAACACGTTTCAGAGGTCACCACAGGGGAGTGGCACAAAAGTTTTCAAAACTGGTTTGATCGAATGAAAAAGTGCATAGACGCCAAGGGAGATTATTTTGAAAAACAATAAATTAATTTTGTACCTTTAATAGTATTTTTTCATATTCATTCCGGAAACTTATAGTGCGTCCCACGTAACTATTATGCAAAAAAAAATTTCCGTCCATCGCGTCCATGTGAAAAGTATTATTTTCACCTATTTTGCGCTATCCGGAGACGCAGCGTCGTAACAGCAACTTCGCAATACGCGCTATTATGAAGTTATTTCGATTTTGTTTCCGTCGTTTTTTGTACTAACATTATCGAGTTGCTACTTAATTTGATTGAATTTATCTAGCGAAATTGTGTGTTTCCGAAACCCCCAAAGTTGCTCGTAACAGGACCACACATATTTTATGGTCATAATAATTGGTACACAGTATGATTATTATCCGCGTCACTTTTGTTTCAACAGATAGTACTATCCGTCCAATACAATTAGCCCATGAGCCAACCAATACTCGTCTCTATCTAAGGCTGATTAAGTCTTTGCCATTGGTGTAACTGTGTTGGACGGTAGTTCATATTTGTAACTGACGCAGTCGAACGCTCTGTTTGGAGTAAATTAATCATTGTGGCCTGAATTGGACATATTGTTTTGATACATCATTTGAGTCTCATGACTGGTACTTTTTATTTTATCACTCATCGAGTTCCAAGTTTTTCGGTAGAAAGTTGCACTTTTTAGCCAAGGGCTATAGTTATATTATAACTATATAGCCCATTTAGCTTGTACACTAGACATTGCACTGCCATTCCCAAACTTTTATAATGACAGACCTTAGGAAATAAGCCAAGATCGTAACGGAACTCTTGAAAATCTATATCTGTATATATATACATATACTAATAATAAAGTAGGTAGTAAAAAATACGTGTCTTTACCGGTTGAAAATGAACCCTCTAGCTATAACAAAGGAAACCGTTCTATGTTCTAAATAAAAAATACATGTTTTGTTACTTTTATCACGATTCATAATTTATAAAAAGATATCGACCGCCAAAGAAGCACGATAATGCTCCGATGACAGAGACGACGGATCCGTTGGCGAAATGGGGTCGCTATGCTTGCTCTTTAATTCTACATTCAACTTTGGATTATATAGGTGCAAATAGAGTGCGACCACATATACCGATAAAACCACATACTTTACTGATCATACTGAACAACTATTCGAAAAAAAAACCCGCGCAAATCTTTAGGGAAAATGATATTCAACTGTAACTCAAAGACTTTATCTCAAAGGAGGAAGGTCTATTTTAGAGCGCTGCTCCCAGAACAGCGGTTTCACGGACGACGCTCTCTCTAAACTCGCCCGTAAGGGTTCACGCAGTTTTGTTTGGAACTCAATTATTTCCTAAACTAAGGGTGTCCGCGGGTATGATTATTTGGAAAAGTGGTTCAGTAGGGTCGGTAGAATATGTGGTTTCATTTAATGGTAGCAGTCTATTTACACCCGGTAGAGCATTGACTGACTGTTATTGGTTGGCCCGAACGTTCATTTCCCGAGCTCGTACGGAACTAACCGAACACGGTGTGAGAGGCAAGCTAACGCGAGACAACATTCATGTTTTGAAAAAACACGAGAATGATTTTGGAGGTTCCTATGATTTCAGGAGAAATATCCCAAAAATAGAAATGAAACAAAAATATTGTTGAATAGTATAAAATATACTATGCTGTAAAACTAGAATTATTTGATTTGTTGTATCGCTTCTAGGACATTACGGTACATAAATATTCATCAAAATATGTCTAAAATCCAGGACTTTTATACGCTTGTAACTTTTGTATGTATTTGATTTTGATAAATGTTTTAGTTTAACGTCATGGATATTCTATGGGATATGTTGAAAAAGAAAAAATAATAAGCAAGTACCTATAAATAAGGATATGATCAGCGAACTGCGCTAGTATGGGAGTTCAGGCGAATTTTTTTTATTTTTGTTATGATCAAGTGTCCCCCCCCCTGGGCTACACGGTTGTTTATGAATATGTAGAAAAATTCACAGAAATAGTACATAATAATGAAGTTAAAAGGAAAACTATCACAGCTAAGTAGGCTTTACAGGTTTACGAGAACAGGTCGCGCCAAACTTTTAATCCCCTCTAAACACGACAATGTATGGGCCGTTCTTCTCAATGAATGGGACTAGAAGTTTGGCGCGATCTGTATTAGTAGACCAATTTATAAAATGTATCGGGCAACTAAGGAACCCTACACTGCGCGTGGCCCGACACGCACTTGACCGGTTTTTAGAAACTTTTTTTGTCTGTCTTTGTGTGTATATTCCGTTTTAACCTGAAAACCACTCAACATATTTGGATGCGGTTTTCTATATTATCATCGTATTGAGCCTGGTCAATATATAAGCTATAAGGGATGTTGATAAAATAATGCCCAAGCCAAATACGAAAGGTTGACCAAGTGCGATTCTAGCTCGCGCATAAAGGGTTTCATACCACCAATACACGCGTAGAGTTTGGCCAGCAACAACAACTGTTACTAACACGGGTATGGAGAAAGTTAATTTATTCCATATCCTTCAAAAATATGGTAAATAGCAACAACAGATGTTGTATGACAAGCAATTCGGTCCCCAATGATTACGGAACCTCAACTTTTATTATTGTTGTTTTACTTCACAGTATGTACAATAGTTTGACCAAATTTGAAACTAGTATACATTACCTTAGGTTTCAATTTTTTTACTAATAGAGGCCATATTAGCACGTATTCTGTGAAAATTTCAACTGTCTACCTATTACGGTTAAAGCTGTATACCCCTGTGAAAGATGGACAGACAGACAGGTAGCGGAGGCTTAGTAATAGGGTTCTGTTTGGCACCTTTCGGGCATGATACTCTAAAAATCAAAAGTTAAGTACCGAATTCCAGTTAAGGTGATTACATCCCCCCAACTGTAATATAGACCTGTATTAGAAGCCCTACTCCTCCTGCAAGGGTGGCTCAAAAACTATAAAAAAATATATATGACAGGCGTTATATAGTTAGAAATAAATTTTAAGTTTGATAATTATAGGTACTTTTTAGTTGATATTTTAGACACAAAAAAATCGAAAGTTATCGAAAGTTTCGTATGATTTAAGCAAGAAATCTCTTACTCCTTCCGAATGCCTAAAGCGATTTTAATGATTCTTTCACTTAATTACAGACAATTTATAGAGCTATAAATTTTAAGTTCAAATTTTTCTTCCGCCGAACGCGTCTATGAGAAAAGTATAAATTTCTCCTATTTTGGGCTCTCCGGAGTCTTAACAGCCTCGTTATGCAATGCGCGCTGATATGAACGTTATTTCAATACAGTTTCTGTCGATATTCGTACTAACAAAAACGACTCAAGGTCGTTGGCGTATGTAAGCGCCTTAATAGGCGAGTCGTTATCAATTTAACACCTTGGTATGTTTTAACGGAAGATATGTCCAACCAAACTGACTATAATTTATGCTAACCAATTCACGCCTTAGTGTCTGATTGCTTTGTTATGCAGACGTACTAAAGGTCATTGCCGTTATCACAGCCACCTATAGGCTGCGCCGCTACACGATGAGTTTATTAGACTGCTTACATCTGCAAACTTTCATGTAATCGTTCCACTTTAAAGAAGGAACATGAAGGGCGATTACGCTGAAAAAAACAGGACAAGTGCGAGGCGGACTCGCCCACCGAGGGTTCCGTACAAATTAGTAAAAGTTTAAAAAATCTACAAAATAATTTGGTCACCCGTACAATTATGGCCGCGCATACCGTTGCTTAACCTCGGTGATTTTTTTATGATCTAATCACAAACGTTTACGTTTTAAGATTTTTCCCTATACTAGAAATTTCATAGTTCTATATTGGTCAACGGAAATATACGTTTTTTCGGGCATAAACGGCCGTATACATTTTTTTACGATAATTTAGAAGTTTGATTTTTTCACAGCTTCAAGGAACTGTAGAGGTGAGTATATGGTTTTAATTTCAACTCGATATCTCCACGCGTTCTTGAGATAAAGGGTCTTGAAAGACAGACGGACAATAACGGTTGGACCAACGGTTCCGTTTTTTCCTTATGAGGTACGGAACCCTAAAAAGGCGGTAAAAGTTGTGGAATAAAAGTACAAGAATTTGTGTATAATTTATTCAAGATGATATTCCACCAAGAACCATCAATCGAATCCATCCAATATATGTAAAAGTTGTGTTTCGTTGCCGAACCGTCTCTCTACGTTATGATCAAAGCTGGAAAAAAACAGTCATAATCTCTTTGTTAGCCAGTGTGCTTTGTCAATATAAAAGTGGGTCAACAGGTTAAAATACTCGTACGAGGATTAGGTCAGTTCCAGAGATAAATATAGTTAATCATTTCTATACTGTTATGGAAATAGCGTTTGTTTTGGTAAATTAAATTTATATCACTGCGGTTTAGATAATCAGAAAAGTAAATCTGGACGCGAGGAGCTCTGAACCGGGATTCGAACCCGAGACTTCTCGCTTACCGTGCGGTTGCTCTACCAACTGAGCTATCCAGTTCTCAACATGACCTGCGAATTTTACGCTTGTGCTTTCCCATACCGCAACGATATGTATAGGTACTCACTTAGTAGTGAGTCTCTTGGCGCCTAGAGGACGCTAGTTAGTGTATTCAAGACAAGTCTGAGACTATTTTTGCCTATATAAATTTAATTTGTTACCTCCTTGCGATGGATAAATCGCCAAGTGTTCAAAAAATATATAGAAATTTATTTGTATCATAGTTTTGTTTTTAAATCTATAGGTACCTAATTCTTCTTATTACAAAGAAGTTATTTTAGTTTATAGCTTCGTAAAACTTTTCCCCACTAGTAATAGTAATATTTTATACTAGCCTTTCGCCTGCAGTTCCACCCGCGTTTATTCAATCTCTGCCCCGTTTTCGGTTTGGGCGTTATTTTATGAGCACCAAGACATCTTCTATATCTTTACGAGTACCCCTTATAGCCTATGCGTTGACCAGGTTTCATAAGATAATAATATAAAAAAAATCGAGTTAAAACGGAACACAGACATAAAAATTCAAAAAATTGATAACACATTTAATTTCAAATTTCGCAAAAATATTCAATGCATAGATACAACTTTTTTACTACTTTATTATTAGTAGTATAGATTTTTGGAATATAATTTAATGTATATGTGTATACATGGAAGCAAATCAGAAATCACATCACACTATCACACTAATATTATAAATGTGACAGTTTGTGTGTGTGTGAGGGTGTGTGTGTGAGGGTGTGAGGGTGTGTGTGTGAGGGTGTGAGGGTGTGTGTGAGGGTGTGTATGTGAGTGTGTGTGTGAGGGTGTGTGTGAGGGTGTGTGTGTGAGGGTGTGTGTGTGTGTGTATGTTTGTTACTGTTTCACGCTGAAACGGCTGAACGGAATTGGATGAAATTTAGAAGAGATATAGCTTATACCCTAACTTAACACATAGGCTACTTTTTATCCCGGAAAAAAGAATGTTGTTAAGCCGAATAACACGCGGGCGGAGCCGCGGGCAAAAACTAGTTGTTTATAGTAAATTGTTAGCGTATAGCTCTGCAAGGCAAGTAGGAGTAAATGTGATTATGAAGCATTTTCGCGATGCAGGGCTCATGTTAAGATCTTGATAAAATTGGCACAAGAGTGTTACTGTGACCGCGTTCAGAGTCATTTAGTCGAGGACCCGAAGTCGTTTTGGAAGTATGTGCAATCTAAAAAAGGAGATCGCAATGGGAAAAACATTATTCTCAATGATACTGTTCTTACAGCTGAAGAAAGTGCTGAAAAGTTTGCTGAATACTTTTACTCAGTCTACAACCCGGAATGTCCTAGACTTGATGTGGAGAAAGCAGTGAACGACGTAGGTGGACAGAATGCTGCAGCCCACATTCATCTTGAAAAACTACAGTTGTTAGAGGTGAGGCAGTCGCTTAAACGGTTGAAGCCAAAGCGGTCAGCAGGCCCAGATGGGGTGCCAGCTTACTTCTTTAAGGATTGTCGTGCTGTTCTTGCGGAACCTTTACTTCACTTGTACAACAACTGTTTGCAGAAAATGCTCTTTCCAAGTCGATGGAAGGTGACTCGCGTAATACCTGTTCCTAAAGGAGCCTCCAGTTCAGACGTGAGGGATCACAGACCAGTTGCGGTTCTCTCTACGCCAGCAAAAGTGTTCGAATCGGCGATTCAAAAATCCGTACTAACCCAGGTCAGTGCTCAATTATCAGATGCACAGCACGGTTTTAGACCAGAACACAACACAGCAACTAATCTCCTGAACCTAATGGCGCAAGTGGTGCCAACAGTGGATTCCGGTGGGCAAATCGACACGGTATACTTTGACTTTAAAAAAGCATTCGATTTAGTCGATAATGATATCTTGCTACATAAGTTGGCGGGGGTCGGTTGTGCCCACCAGCTGCTGAAATTTTTCTCCAGCTACATGGCGGACAGACAGCAGTATGTAGAATACGAATGTCATAGATCTGATCTTTATTACACGCGATCTGGGGTCAGTCAAGGCAGTAATTTGGGGCCGCTAGAATTTTTGATTATGATAAACGATCTACCCAATGTGGTAAAAAACCCCAGATGTTTATTGTTTGCTGATGACCTCAAATTATCATTAAATGTTAAGAACTCCTCAGAAGGTGTAGGATTACAGGAGGATATCGATGCAGTGGTGGCGTGGAGTAAAGCTAACAAACTGCAGTTTAACACGTCTAAATGCTTGACTATCTCATTCTCAAAGTCGCATGCTCCTTACCATCACGAGTACAAAGTTGACACAGAACCTGTCAAAAAAGTAACTGAAGTGCGAGATCTTGGGGTGAGCTTTACTACAAATTTATCCTTTAGGGAGCATATTATTAAAATCTGTAAAAAAGCTTTTAGAAATTTAGGGTTTATATTACGCAGAGTGCATGGTTTTACGAATATTAGGGCCATAATTGCTTTATACAATGCATTGGTTAGGAGTCAGCTAGAAAGCAACGCAGTCATCTGGGCTCCTCATGAGATTAAATATAGTCTCATGATGGAGAAAATACAAAACAAATTTATTATATATTTATACTTTAGACAATATGGGGTATATCCATTTTACCCACTCATGTACCCGACTCTATTTATACTAGGTATGGTGGGATACGTTGAGCTACGAGTTCGTAGGATATTAGCATTAGTAAGCTATTTGTTTAAATTGATTAACGGGAAGACACATAATCCGGAGTTGCTTAGAAGAGTAGATCTGTGCGTGCCTGACGGGTTCGTGGGTCGGCGGCGGCGGCCGCGGTTGCTGGTGGTGCCGAAAGCTCGCACCAACCTACTGAGCAAGACGCCCTTAACGCGTGCACTGCACACTCTCAACATGGTCGCGGAGGAAATCGATTTGTTTTCTTGTACGCTAAGCGAATTCACAAAGGTTACACTTGGTATCCTTTGTTATGGAAATACACTGTCGCATTAGGTTAAGAACCTGTAATGATAGATGTAAGAGAGAAATAAAATAAATAAATAAATAAATAAAAAAACATATGAACGGGTACCACAACAATAAAACTTTTCAGCGAAAAAGATTCTCCCCGGGGGCTAACACAAAGGTAACATTCATCCCAAAAACTATTCAGTACTAGCACAGCACCTCTAATATGAAGGACAATATCGAGCTCGATAACGCTTGATACAGTGCTCTGTCTCACTCTGGAGGGACAGATAGTAGTATATCGAGCTGTCAAAGCTAGATATGGTCGACCATGCTACGAGTAGGTTAGGTACCCAAAAAGCAGTAGCCAGCCACGCGGTCGGTCAGAAAACTAGTATAGGTATACGGTAAAGAGACAATAAAAAAGATTTTTAACCAATAAAGTACTCGTATGAAATAAATAAAAACTGGTTTGTGTAGAAGGAAAATATTGGCAAAACATCGTTGCGAACAACAGAACGATTGGTAATTATTTTTGTGGTAAAAAAATAGCATAAATTTACAATTTTAGCTCCCGGTTAGCTGAATGTCATTTATGTTATGTAGTAAAAAATGTTTTTTAGGTGGTATAATTTTAGTTTGGACCTAATAAATGACCATTATTGGTTTAGTGCTGATCATATATATTCCTTCGTGCCAAAATTGACAATTCTAGGTCAACGGGAAGTAATTTTGTATTAAATACCTACTTGTTTTGTGTCTATTTTTGCATAGAGTTAGGATTATGCATAAACAGTATCTACTTGAAATCTCTAGCCGTCTTTATAGAAGTGTCATGTCATGAGTCATGAATAGTCATGACAAACATATGTAATCCTTATTTTATAACGATCTACAGTTTCTTTATAACGTTTATTCAATCTTTGGCCCGTTTCAGCTTGGGCGCTATTTTTTGAACACCCCTTGTAGCATGTTTTGACCAAAGTCACTACGATGATGATAAATCAAACCACATCCAAATCCGTTTAGGGTTTCTCGATTTAAAAGCATTCATTCAATTTTTGACCCGTTTTTGGCTTAGGCGTTAATTTATGAACACCCCCTATAGCCTATTTAAAGATCCATGCCCTGACCAGGGACACTACTAGGATGAAATGCATCCAAATCCGTTGAGTGGTTATCGAGTTAAAACGGACCATACATACAGAAAGATAGACAGACAGAAAGACAGCCAAACAGACACAAAAGATCTAAAAATTCTGGCTTTGGCCTCAGTACAATATTTAATTAAAATTTCGCGAAAATATTCAATGTACAGCCCTTCGATCATCAATATACAACGTACAGCCACGACTTTTTTACTACTTTACTACGAGTATTAGTATATAGATATAGAAAAGATATAGACATGGATCTTTAAATAGGAAAGCTTTTGTCAATTGTTTGAGAATGGGAGGCTAAGAAATTATACCTACGAAAAAGTGGAGGCCGTACCTTGCACTCGGCTAAATTTATACCTTTGATGATGATGACGATAATACCGTTAATAGGCATGATGACTAAAAAAAATTTATTAGTCCGTCAGTTAGATTATCAGAAAATATTGGACACGTATTTTTTCTTTTTTCAATTAAACAAACAATGTTTGTTTGTTTGTTTGTCTAGATGTCGCATCTAGGTACAATTTTACTTAGAAGTGACGTCATTTTCCCCCACTCCCAAACTTTGACGCGCTTTATCTCTGTCATTTTTTGTTTGATTGACAAAAGAAAAAAAACGTGTCCAATATTTTTTGATAATCTTAATGACGGACTAAATAGAATAATATTTTGTTTACACTGGGTACAAGCCTATTATAATTATATAACTATAGCTATTTAAAACTATAGTTTTCGGGGGATAGAAACTAATCCAGACCAAACTGGAATGTCTTTACCATTGTATGTGTATAAGCTGCAAGAGATACTGCCGTGCTTATCAAAAACGCAGTAAGGAACGATTTTGGGAAAAATTTGTTAATAAATTATAGATTAAGAATCCTCGCAACGAGATCTGTACGATGATTTGAACATCATTACGATAGCCGCTTTTTAGGGAGTATTTTTTATTATGAAGTAAGGACTTCATCCAGATACAATTGCATGAATAATTATGGCCCTTCGGCTTACGATATTTTTAAACACTTGTATTTTTTGTACTACTCAAGAATGCAGTAATTTAATTTGATACTGCTATATTACTTAGTGAAATTTAAATGACAAAGTGTATTATTTACAAAGCTATGTTGCAGTAACCCAATTCACTGCATTTTTCATTATTAAATGACCTTTTGAATGCTACTTAACCACAGTAAGCAAAATATTTTTTTAAATTATTTAACTATCTAATAATCTTACAATAATAGTTGATATATTTATAAGAACAAGGAGTAATGCATAATATAAAAGTAAAATCAGTTTCTTAGAACTAATTAAAATAAATAAAACAAGAAAAAGTAAAAAAAAACTTCAACAGCCATTTTCTCAGGATCATGATAAACCTCCTTACTGCGTTCTTGATAAGCACGGCAGTATATCTAAGCTATTACTGGGTAGAAGGGATTCTGTGTCTAGAGCACATGAAAGCAGATCCCAGACAAAATTAATTTAAATAAGTAGAAATGTGGGTAAAGCAAGACTTTACTTTTATTTGCAACTAGCCATTCTCCCGGCTTCGCCCCGTTTATTCTATCTCTGCCTCGTTTTAGGCTTGGGTGTTGTTTTATGAACAACCCTTATAGCCTATGTGTTGACCAAGATTACTTGATGATATTAAATAAACCGCATCCAAATCCGTTGAGCAGTTCTCGAGTTAAAACTAAATAACATGACATGTTAAATGACATAATGTAATAAATAACAATATTTTTATTATATAATATATGGTAGACGATTAAATTTCAATATATGTTGATATAATAATGTAAATGATTAATTTAATTAACTTAATTGCATGTATATTTTAATATTTGTATACTGTATAGGTGGTAGAGCTGATGCTGGGCTCGACCGTGGAGGTACCACCATCTTACTTGCAAATCCTCCCGAAGTTATTCGGGGGAGAGTAAGAGAGCAGCTCTCAGGCAAAACCAGGCGGCCCACCATTGCCTGGGACCGATGGATGGCGGTATAACCATCCCCAATTGCCGGACTTTATATAAAACAGACTGGTGACGGGTAGCGGCGTCACTGGTGCAAGGGTTTCGGCACCGCGCTCACCGATCCGCCTGCCCAGCGTGTGTGAGTTTGGGCATTTCTTCCAGGAGGACCCCCAAGAGTGGCGAAATCCTGGAAAGGCCTATGTCCAGCAGTGGACGAAACAGGCTGATGGATACTGTATAGTACAGTAAAATATGAAGAAGCCAACTGTAGATATAAATTGGGGGTTGGCCGTAACTCGCGTCCGTCAGTTTACCCTAGAGACCTGACACGTGATCCCTGGGTGGTGTTAAACGAGTAACAAACTTTCTTTATTTATTTGACCCAGATTTAAAAAGAAGTCTCCGACTTTCAAGTTGGAGACACCCCAGTTGAAACTACGGGTCCGACTGGGTTTTATTGGGTACTACGGGAGTCAGACTTGAGCCGACCTGATGCTTGCTTGCGCTCGCGGAAGGTGTCTGACATGGGTTTGGACTCGTAGTGGCATGTTATTAGCTTCGGCTAATAACTTAGTGGTTTGAACTGCAGGAGTTCGAGCACGTTGTCTGTCCGGTATAGCTTGTGACCGGACGCTCGTCTCCGTGAGCAGTTAGCATTCCCTCGTAGCGGCGCTTGGGCGGCCACCAATGTGAACGGGCTATGCGGGGCACGTGAGTTGTCCTCAAGTTGTCCGATGAACACTGCTGGCGTATGGACGCGTGCATTCGTGTGCGCGACCGTGCGGTTTCAGTGGGGTACTCCATCTGGATAGTTAGATAGTTGTTAGTCTACAATGGTCGATAACATCAGCGGTAAGATCCATTGCCCTTGAGTGGGAAAGTGATCACTTGAATTCATCCTTGAATCAAGTTTGAGTTGAAGTTACAGAGGACCTCCTATCATGACCTTAAGTTGATATTGGCGGTCCACTATAACCTAAACTAAGTAGACACGTAGCGATCGGGATTTGCAGATATAAATATTTTAAGATCTGTATCTGTACTCATATTTAGACAAATAAGCTTTTCATTTCATATAATAAATACAGACAAACAGAAAAAAAAACAAAATAGTTTAGTTTTAGCCTCAGTATCACCAATTTCATTTGAAATTTCGCAAAAATATTAAACGTACAGACACTCTATTTTACTACTTTAGTATGATTTTTGTAATAAAGTAAAGATACATACTTACTTACTACTTAAATTTATCTATACTAGTTATCTCGTTTTACCGTTCATTGTACTTTAACGAGAATTAACCAACATTTGTGTAATCATTTCTTTGTTATTAATGTATTTAGTTATACATACATACATTATGTATGTATGTATGTATGAATACTTTATTTGCACAAAAATGTACAATGCACAAAGGCGTTCTTACTTAATGCTAATTAGTAACATCTACATAACATGACGTCTGTCAGAGAGGTAGGCAGAGACTACAGACTTCCATCTGCTGCGATCGTATCACACCTGTTTCGCCTGTTCTGTTCTGTGTGATTCTGAGTCGACCCTTATCTATTTTGTCGTCAGTCGCCAATCGGCATACATTCTTCAACGCTATGTAGTCGTCGTCGCGGGGTGGCGGCAGGGCCGAGTTTTCCTTATTCTTGCGTAATGTTCTGAAATTGTATAATAAAAGGTCCCTTGTAAGTTTACCTCGTAGATTTTTCGACTTATAGGTCATTTTAACAAAATCAAACAAAGATGGTGTACATATTATATTATCTTCGCAAATAAGAACTGTTGAGTCACACCTTTACCGTTTTGTTTCTCCGTTCGACCTTGTTTACTCAGCTTTCCATTTAATACCGTTGATTGAATGAGTCTTTGTTATTGTCTTAAATAGTGCGAAATAATTGTTCTTTTAGGTTATATTCAAAACTATCAGATACTCTACTTTAAGGCACTATGTAAATAATATATGGATGATTTGTTTCTGTGTATTTCATGAAGAACACGAAAAAATTTTATAAATTTTTGGTATATGCATTTTGGCTATAATCTAGGGTTTTGATTTTGGAAAACACGTTTGGATAAATCTTTCTCGATAGAAATAACTATTGAAATGAGGTCTTCAAACGCACTTTTTCTCCTCGTTTGACGAATAGGGATCATTTACAGAACTCAAACGTATTTTATTAGATGGGTTTTAACAATATCAGATATTTGATTTCGGAAATTTTGCTAGGTATTTTAGTTTTTTTTAATAAAAAAACTTACTTTTTTCTCTTTTGCGCTGAATCCGCCCCTCTCGCACTGCGCATTTTTTCGCGCGGAGAGAGTGTGACGAAAATAAAATTTACATTTCGCGAGAGAAGGTAGGCAAATGCTAATTTCATGTTTTCAAATAACAACAAAACTCCATCCATAACCATCTTCTAGATAAGACATAAGTCTTATTAGATTATATTAACTACAAATGGCTTTCCTAGCGAGTTTTTTACACTGTCAACGAATACCAAGGTCAGTTTTTTTTCAACTATATAATATGACATAATAATTATAGTACATTTGCGAATTTACTGATTAATTTATTAGCGAATTTAGTTGAATTTTATTTAAAAAGTTATACTATTTTTACTATCATTATTAATAAGTTGTAAGTTTTTTGTAGATGTAACTTTTTTTATAATAAGAAAACGACTTGTTTCATATCGGTAAAAATATAATTAATCTGAATATTAATCTAAAGATAGTACTCAACTTTGGATCCACTAATCTAAACTAGAAATAGTACTCTACTATGGAGCCACTAACTGAATCTGGATAGATGGAACTCTACTATGGAGCCGCTATCTGAATCTGAATATAAACAAGAGATAGTATTCTAGTAATGGAGCCACTATCTTAATCTGAATCTAAACTAGGGATCAAATCAAATAATTTAAAATCATTTTTATTTCTTTACATAATCTTACAAGTATTTACAGTGGTTGCAGTCTTTAAGTAAGAGAATACGTGGATTAGAAGACTTCTCTCTAAACTAGAGATAGTACTCTAATATGGAGCCACTGTCTGAGCTTGAATCTAAACTAGAGATAGTACTCTACATGGAGCCACTATCTGAATGTGAATCTAAAGTAGAGATAGTACTCTACTGTGGACCCACTATCTGAATCTAAACTAGAAATAGTACTCTACTATGGAGCCACTAACTGAATCTGGATAGATGGAACTCTACTATGGAGCCGCTATCTGAATCTAAATATAAACAAGAGATAGTATTCTAGTAATGGAGCCACTATCTTAATCTGAATCTAAACTAGGGATCAAATCAAATAATTTAAAATCTTTTTTATTTCTTTACGTAATCTTACAAGTATTTACAGTGGTTGCAGTCTTTAAGTAAGAGAATACGTGGATTAGAAGACTTCTCTCTAAACTAGAGATAGTACTCTAATATGGAGCCACTGCCTGAGCTTGAATCTAAACTAGAGATAGTACTCTACATGGAGCCACTATCTGAATGTGAATCTAAAGTAGAGATAGTACTCTACTGTGGACCCACTATCTGAATCTGAATCTAAACTAGAGATGGTACAGGAATATGGAGCTACTGTATGAATCTGAATCTAAACTTACTCTACATGGAGCCACTATCTGAATGTGAATCTAAAGTAGAGATAGTACTCTACTGTGGACCCACTATCTGAATCTAAACTAGAAATAGTACTCTACTATGGAGCCACTAACTGAATCTCGATAGATGGAACTCTACTATGGAGTCGCTATCTGAATCTGAATATAAACAAGAGATAGTACTCTAGTAATGGAGCCACTATCTGAATCTGAATCTAAACTAGGGATCAAATCAAATAATTTAAAATCATTTTTATTTCTTTACGTAATCTTACAAGTATTTACAGTGGTTGCAGTCTTTAAGTAAGAGAATACGTGGATTAGAAGACTTCTCTCTAAACTAGAGATAGTACTCTAATATGGAGCCACTGTCTGAGCTTGAATCTAAACTAGAGATAGTACTCTACATGGAGCCACTATCTGAATGTGAATCTAAAGTAGAGATAGTACTCTACTGTGGACCCACTATCTGAATCTGAATCTAAACTAGAGATGGTACAGGAATATGGAGCTACTGTATGAATCTGAATCTAAACTTACTCTACATGGAGCCACTATCTGAATGTGAATCTAAAGTAGAGATAGTACTCTACTATGGACCCATTATCTGAATCTAAATCTAAACTAGAAATAGTACTAATATGGTAATATGGAGCCACTGTCTAAATCTGAATCTAAACAAGAGATAGTACTCTACTATGGAGCCACTGTCTGAATCTGAATCTAAACTAGAGATAGTACTCTACATGGACCCACTATCTGAAACTGAATCTAAACAAGAGATAGTATCTCCCGTTTCTGCTATGGGGCCAACCCAAAAATGGCGAAAAAGAATAGCTGTTCCATAAAGCAGATACTTACTACCTACTGAATACCATACCTAAAAATGTATCGAACAGTTAATTTATTTTTCGTTATTTTAGAACTCGTTTCATAGTAAAAGCGTTGTTTGTAGAGATGAGTATTATTACAAGATTTGGACTAAAGATATTCACATACAAATTTTTTAGTACGCTATATTCACCATATTTAAAGTGTGACCCAAAAACCATACTCATGCATTGAATAACTGCAGCAGAGCTACCTTTCACGGCTGTAAAGCGGTCATCGGCCTTAAAAACTCTTATATAAGTACTTCTTAGTTAGGCTTATATTATTTAGTTTAGGATTTGTAGATCTAACTCTGGCTAGAGATTATGGAAGAGTTACATCGTAGCTGATTTTAAAGGCTTTAGTTTTAGGTTTAATACTGTCAAAACTAAAGTTTATTCATTGCAATATACTACTTAAATGAATTTTACCTTGCAATAAATTAAGTTGTGACAGCACTAAAACTAAAACCCTTAAAATGGGTTACATGATATGCACGTAAATTGCGATCACGTACATTTTGGACCAACAAAGAAGGCGGACATGAAGTTACTCGGGATAAAATTTGTGCAGAATATGATACCTGTTATAGTTTTTCGTACATTCAATGACAATTAAAAGGTTATCGTGTTCATATATTTTTTGACATCAGTACAAAGCCCCTGTTACGGAAGTTGTGGTTCTGCATAATAACGAACGAGTAGTCACAAAGCAGCAGTAGTCATGTGTGAATGTTCTTACATTATAGGAGTTGAATCTACAAATTCCACCCTAAGGTCTCGCTCGACCTGACCTAGAACATAGTTTTGCTGCAAATCAGAACGACAATTAACTCAATCCGGTCTAGTAACTTGCAGATAAGGGCTTTAGGCCGGTTCTAGGTGATTAAGTCTTTAAATCATGGGAATTAAGTATAAGTGTAGGAGGAGAACTACAAATTAGAGCAAAAAAGAAAACCACGGGTCGATCCTTCAACTAGAAGAAACTCCTCCACAGACAACAATTGGAATTTTCCAGGGGGAGATCTACTGGCGGAAACGGGGAACCATGCCAACCCCCCCCCCCACCAACATCCATCCAAGATTCCATACATTCGACTCGATCAACAAACATACACAATTACACCTACCTATCTACTCCACGACCACATCCAGTTGGGATCTTGAAATAAACAGGGTTGAATTTTTCGTAACGATGGAAAACGTTATTCTGTATTTTGAAACAATGAGCAAAATACCTATCAATTTTCAAAACTAATGGAATTCCGAACGATACAAACTGAATCCTATTTAACCTTAAAACTTTTTGTAATTTCTCACTTTATGTTTAAAATCTGCGTGTAAATAAGTGTACAAGAGGTAATTTGTTTGCTTAAATTATTATTTATTCTCATTCTCATTTTGTTCGGAGTTTTCTCCATAAATCGAAAATTTATACAATATTGGATTTTTTGTAAAGGTGACTTTTTTCAGTGTAGCTCTCAAGCTCTAAACGGATAGTTTCAAGTTTGTAGCTTTAGATAAGTCTGGACTAGTCTGGAGTCAGAAAGTACAAGATATTTCCCTAAGTCTTATTACATTTTCCTCGTCTTGATTTTATTTGAAAATATTAGAATTAATCAAAATATATTAAAATTAAGTAAGTAACTAAAGGAAACTATAAAAATGACCAAATTCAAGATACTTAGAATACTTAATGCTCAACTACCAAGAATTATAATTATAAAGCATACGAGTATGTAAAAATATTAAATTTAAGTCCCACACATCTTAGAAAATTATATGACAATACGAATCGTAATTTCAAATAAATTAAAACCTGCAATTACCTACTAAGCCATAAAAAAGCCGTTAAAATTCTGCGATTAGTTCCCAAATAACTAGCGCACCATATTCAGGGCCTATCAACTGAAATATACTGAATTGATCGATAAACCAGTTTGTCTCGTAAACCCGGGGAAAATTACTACGTACTCAAAACAATCTAAATACATCTTGAGTAAAGAATTCGTCGCGAAAACTTGAGGAAATTAAGGAAGGAAAGCATACGTAAGTAGCGTCAACGCAATCGATAAGTAATATTTTACGTAAGAACCGAGGGCACAAGTCTCCCGCCTACAGTAATAGGTAAACCTTCGCCCGGCCGACTTAACATAGCACCTGTGTGTTTAAACTGTGCTAGCTAGCCCGATGAAAAAGGAACACCTAATAAAAACTAAGAAATAAATAATTACCTAAGTCTGGCACAAAATAGGATACCCAAAATATCCAAGCCATGCCATGCCATACGGAAGTATCCGCAGTAGTGAAAGAAAGAGAAGACAGTGGGTATGAAAAGGACGGAATCATTCACTGAAATCGATGGACTAAGAATGTACCGGATATTGCTGTCCTGCTCTAGCCGAGTTCGTCTGCACTGAGATTGCACTCGCTTGCTACTTGGGGGAATGCTTTCCCTCAGTAACATGTGGATGGAAGAAAGTTTCATAATAGCTGACGGATCTTTGGAGTTGTTAATGGTAAAAAACGTAGCTACCAGCCAGTGCTTTAAGTTGCAAAGAAAAGACAAAGCTTATAAATAATGTCGTAAATAAAATGTCTCTAGAAAATCAAGGTTCTTGAATCATCGCCGTTATTTCGAAACAACACTGCCTCCACCATTTCTGATAGGCCGATGACAAAGGCATTATTAGAACGTTAAGATCGACAATCGATTGGCAAGATGGCAATTCGACGTTAGCACTCAAGCCAACAATATTAAACAGCTGGGATACAGCGGGACAGCGCCACAGCGCAATCGCCTTTGTAGCCAACAATGCCAGCCAGACCAGTCTATATTCACACACACATATACACTTCGGTTGGCGAACAGAGTTCGTTGATTTCATTTCGTTTCGTCT
Organism: Ypsolopha scabrella; assembly: GCA_910592155.1. NCBI lineage: Eukaryota > Metazoa > Arthropoda > Insecta > Lepidoptera > Ypsolophidae > Ypsolopha > Ypsolopha scabrella. Next base: position 14,261,972 of record OU342966.1, read on the forward strand.
TTGTCAGTCAGTAGCACATGAGAGTCGCTGGGGGGAGTTTGTGTATACGACTTATCAAGCTCAGCCAAAACGAGCACACATTGTATATATCGAATCAAAACGCTTCGCTGTGTTATTTAACGAAAGTTTATTAAACAATAATTTGACCAGTGCGTGTGATCATTGTGCGACAGTACATGTTGAAAAAACATTAGCATTTGGATTTTAGCAGGCTCCTTTGTCAGCTAAGGTTAGTTTTTTTTCTTTATTAGCTTTGCGCCCTGCCTTTTACCGAAAAAAAAAAAATAAATACAAGTAATACTTAGAATTAGTAAGATATTTCTCGAAGCTGAATTTCAGTGACATAGAAAACCAGGCGCGTTTCAGAATGCTGTCTATTCAATTACATTCGTTTCAGCTAAACCGTCATTTAATTACTAAACATTCCTTTTGAATCTGTACTGGGAAATTAATGCATAATATTTTCAGTCCTCGTATCGACACTTACACCATATCTTACATCACATCATAATTATAAATCTTATTACTTTCACGTATATAATTTACACTTTATAATTAATTAGTATAATGTAAGTAAGTACATAAAATGGTATAAGTATATGTATCTTTAAAATGTGTGTGACCCATTGTGTTGTATCTGCCAACTAGAATGATTGGATCAATCAAAAACAATATTCTGATGTTTCAATGAATTTCAATAATTAGAATTTGAAATTTATTTACGTTTTCGCAATATATTTTTCGTATATTTTTAGCATAATATAAGCCTTTAATTAATCCACTTGCTAAAAATAAAATGAATTTTATTACAAATCATAAACACAAAAAACAATTATTATTATAATTTTAATTAATATTCATAAATCTATTCATTATTTATTTAATTACGTATAATAATAATAATAACTTTTTTGGGTTATCCATTTTTCGATAATGAAAATGACAAATAGAATGGATAAATTCGAAACGACAACTCTTATTATAAAGAAATAAGGGTCTCATTTCTGTTTATCGAATCGATGTCGAGTCGATAGCAAGTTCGCACTTGTACTACTGGAACGTAATAATCGTCTGTGAAATGTGGGCGTACGAGTGTGGACCGTGACTTTGATTTTACACTCTCACCTCTGGTAATTCCTCGAGGATTCATTATGTTAGCGACAACTGTCCTCATTTTACAGACGATTATTACGTTCAAGTTCCGAAGCACGTAGACCGAACACAAATGTGTTCCTACGGAATTGGAATCAGCGACATCCGGATTAGTAGTCGAGTACTTGAACCACTAGACCACAAAGGCGGTCTTTACAAAATATGATTTAAATATATAATAAATTAAAAAGATTCCACTGTTTCTTCAATAAATGAACGATGAAAAGTGAAATAATAGTTCAAAATAGCATTAATGATTGTTATGATAACGATATTTTAATAAATACTTGATTCTTTTTTCTCCGTGTTACTGTATAGCCTATCACGGATTTTAATTTAATATTAATATTAATTTTACAAAATTATTCTGAGAGTTTATGTCTAAAGCGTAATACCAGTTAATATCTATAACTATCTATATCTACCTAATACTAATGATGAAGTAGTAAAAAAGTTGTCTGGATATTAAATATTTTTGAGAAATTTTGAATGAAATGAGTTATTTTAATTAGTGTTGTAGTGAGCCTAAAACTACACTTTTTAGAATTTTATTTTATCTCTCTCTCTGTACGTTCCGTTTTAAGTTTTTAACTCGAGAACCATTCAGCGGCTTTGGATGCGGTTTTTTTTATTATCATCGCAGTACAACCTCTTGGTCAACGTGTAGGCTATAAGGGGTGTTGATCAAATAACAAATTTAGTAGCCAGTATGAAATCGATACGAAATTTAACGTGAACGCAACTATAACTTAATCGTGATGTTTTCATGCTAACGTTACAGCGAGCGAAGCCGCGGGAAAAAGCTGGTGAACTATAAAGTTCTTATTTTCAGATAAAAGTAGAGCCCGGTCCGCGACGACGACAACTTTGATGAAAAACAATAATTATGTTAAATATTTTTTCTGTCCTTTATCGCGATGTTTTTGGATAAACTAGGGACATACTCCACTTCATATTGGCCGTCTAAATAAAGGCCTAGATGTTAATTGATTGAATTGTTTCTCTTTTGCGAGTTATTTTATTACTTACGAGCCCGCTCCGAATCGTTACTCATAAGGAGAAACAATTAAATCAAATAAATTTTAGTTCTTCATTTAGATGGCCAATATGGACTGGTGTATGTCATTATTTTTACAAAAACAATGCGGAAATGACAAGAAAAATAATTAAATAATGCTTCGCGTCAAACAGACGAAAATTACGGAGCGGGTTCTTAACAGGAGTTACTAAAGACCCACGTCGGGCACCAATTAGGAAAATGAATGCTATATTTTCGTACTTAGGTGTAAAACATTATCAACAATTATAAGGAATAACTAAAACCATGAAATCATTGCTCCGGGCTAAAACCAATGTTTAATCTAAGTAGATTTAAATTTTTGTATGTTTTAATTTTTAGTAAGATTGTAAGTAGATTTAAACATTTTTTTATTATGAAATAGTTAATTCAAATTGATTTGATTTTCCATAGTCGGCAATTTTGCTGTGAATTGCTGAAATAAATATGTAATTTTAGGTTCTTATTAGGGTTCTGTACCCGAAGGGTACTAAACTAAACATTACTGAGCTTCCGCTGTTTGTCTGTCCGTCTGTCACAGGGGTCTGCAGTTTCAACCGTAATAGGTCGCCAGTTAAAATTTTCACAGTATTCGTGATACTATGGCCTCTATCAGGGCAGATTGACATCGACCGTAGGTCTCATGTGACTAATCGTCCGTCAATCGACCGTCAGCTGCTCAAGTAGCCGTGGGTGTGGATGAGAGGTTGCGAAAGTGATAAAAAAAGTAATAGTACGCCGGCTGAAACTTTTCTCACAGATGACATCATACTAAGCTGACATAAAATCGTAAGCTGACGCACCCGCAGTGGGTCTGGATTTGAGAGGTTGCGATATTTGTAAAAAAAAAACTAACGAATCCACGATGCAGCTGACGATTTTTTTTCAGCTCAGTATGATGTCAATGAGAAAAGTTTCAGCCGGCGTACTATTACTTTTTTTTACCACTTTTGCAACCTCTCGCTTCCACACCCACCATGGGTGCGTCAGCTGACGATTTTTTTTCAGCTCAGTATGATGTCAATGAGAAAAGTTTCAGCCGGCGTACTATTACTTTTTTTTACCACTTTCGCAACCTCTCGCTTCCACACCCACCATGGGTGCGTCAGCTGACGATTTTTTTTCAGCTCAGTATGATGTCAACTATCGGTGGGAAAAGTTTCAGCTGGCGTACAGTAACTATATAGGTATTTTTTTTTGCCACTTTCGCAACCCCTCACTTCCAACCCCACCGCGGGTGCGTCAGCTGACGATTTTTTTTCAGCTCAGTATTATGTCAACTATCTGTGAGAAAAGTTTCAGCCGGCGCGGCGTACTATTACTTTTTTTTTACCAGCGTGGGTGCGTCAGCTGACGCTTGATTCTGTTACTAGCCATTCCAGATCTATTGATAAAGATGGTAATCAATCGGCGTAAAATCACTACCTAAAATGCAACGCTACCGTCCGGGCTATATGTTAGTTATACAGAATGAAATATATGAATGTGAAACGTGATGTTAACGCACACGTCGCCTATAACGTTTTTTTTAAATGGAAATCATCTAAGCTACCTAAGCCCGTATTACGTACGTCTTAAAAGTCAAGATTGCATGAAAATCAAATATTATTGGAGGGTCTTTGCCCTCTTTCTCCACGTATCTTTGAAGGACGTAATAGACATCATATTGAAGCAGGTATCAGAAAAATATAAAATAAATGACACAAGGGATATACTTAAAAAACGTAGCAAAACAAATTTGTGTATATTGGCAAATAATGAGCAACAAATTTAATATAGCGAAAAGACATTACACTGCAAAAAAATAATCTTCCAAAAATAAAAGACCAATCCGTCCCTTTTGACTCAGAAGAAAAAATTCCATTCTATTAAAATGGATTTTGGTGGGTAAAATTGTTGGAGGGAATATTAATGTAGAAGATTATCCTATCATCGTGCAACATTTCCTTCGCTAATTTTCGTCTGTTTTAGTTGAAAATCCAAGAAATCCCTCTATATTATGGCAGGAAATCTGCAGTTTCCGAATTGGTGGATAAAGGTTGGAGTTATTTTTTGGTAGGAAACACAGTCAGACGGATAAACTCAGAAGAAAAGTCAGGAAATTTCTTTGAGTGTATATTCTCCCTGAGCTCCAAAAGCTTTGCAATTCGAAATTCTAGAAACTGTATAAAATTAACATTCTCTGGACAAAAAATAAATCCATCCATTCTCCATCCATCAGCCTGTTTCGTCCACTGCTGGACATAGGCCTTTCCAATATAATATTTCATGGGGATTTTTCGTAGATCTTTTAATTGGAGATAGTTGATGTTGATGACAAATAAATATAAACCTTGATAACCGAAAATAATTCCCTTATTAATTTTGTATGTTATTTATTTTTTTAGTTTAGTCTGGTGACTGGTGCAAGGAGGACCGCCAAGAGTGGCGAAATCCTGGAAAGGCCTATGTCCAGCAGTGGACGAAACAGGCTGATGGATGGATGGATGGATGGCCGTGTTATACTATGGCCTTTACCACTACAAATACTAAAGTTTAAAAAAAATTAAGAAACATACAAGAAACCTGAAAAATTGCATTATTTTAACGTTATTTGTTTTGGCTCTAACTTAAAGACGGTAATACATACAAGTTTTAAATTTAGTCACATTGTAGGACATAGGTACTTTAAAGTAAAATAAAAAATAACAAAAGTTAGGGTTCCGTACGCAGACGGTGCCAAAATTTTTGCCAGGCGATACTATTTTAGCGGCTTGTTTTTGTAGCCTTGATGTTGCTTTGGCATGTATTTTGTTGTTATTTACCATAATGTTTTTAGGGTTCCGCACCCGTACTGTGGGGTGGTACGGAACCCTTTATGCGCGAGTCCGACTTGCACTGACAAAAATGAAAAAAATGACGATTATAACTGGCCAATTACAGGAAAACTATAGCGATTAAAAAAAAGTTGATAACAAATAAGAAATGAAAAAAAAAAGTAAAATATATTTCAAAAAATATTTTATAAAATTACAATATGGGTATCTAATTTTATTTTATTTCTGATATGGGAGTAAAGATTACAGGAAAAATATAGCGGGTGAGAGATTCACGATAGCAAAATGACAAAATTAAAATTTTATCCACGAGTTTTATTTCGAGAACGGTGCAAAAATATTTGACTCTCTCTTTTCTGGTACAATTAATTCTTTTTAGGGTTCCGTACCCAAAGGGTAACCAACGGGACCCTATTACTAAGACTCCGCTTTCCGTCCGTCCGTCTGTGACCAAGCTTTATCTCATGAACCGTGATAGTTAGACAATCGAAACTATCACAGATGATGTATATCTGTTGCTGCTATAACAACAAATACTAAAACCGGCCAAGTGCGAGTCACATCACTGTTCAATGTGACACATACCACGCCCATAAAATGGTAGTTCCTGACAAACAATTAGGCTTCCGCTGAGTACGGAATTTTAATTTTTATCTTTTGCTTTTAGAATACATAGAACAATCTGTTTAAATTTGAAACTTTTATGTGTAACCAACCATCTTAAAGATACAGGTGAAACAAATAGCGTTTAAAAAATGCTAATTTTTCGAGGTTTTAGGAATGGGAATATACAGGTAATTTCTTTTTAATTTTCGCTTTCTGTTATGACATTTTCACATTTCATCACAGAACATGAAAATATAAAAATATTGATGTCTACCTATTACGGCTGAAGCTGTAGATCCCCGTGACAGACGAACGGACAGATAGACAGACCAGCGGAGGCTTAGCCCGTTCACCCTTCGGGTACGGAACCCTAACAAAACCTATGCAAGTGAAGTCGCGGATCTTGATCGTTAACTCAGAACTGCTGTAATATTATCTCATATGTGATAATTATAATGAATTATACATGAAGATTATTATGAACATAGTATCTACTATATATATACATACATACACATGTACATAACTTAGTTCGATAATGTGAAGTAATTATTCTTATCCGATTTTTCTATTTAGTGTGTTTGAGATCTCAGATGAATAAAGACTTGTAAAGTTGTTGTTTTCGAGGTTTTGAGAGAGTGGAAATTGTCTTGAAGTGGACAAAGGTATTATGATTTCAAGTGTTGCTGGGACCCTAGTACAGGTAGCCACATTCACTTAATTTATTATATATATAGGTACCACAATTCAAAGTGCAACAAATTCAAGAGATCATAAAGTATCCTTGATAGACCACTTTCCACAAACAAATAATGTTTTTTTGCGCGAACAGTTTTCTCACCTTTCCATAGAAATTTTGTCAGCTGATTGAAGCACTTTGTAATGGGAAGTGAAATAAAAATCCGGTCAAGTGCGAGTCAGACTCGCATACCTAGGGTTCCGTAATTCGACAGTTTTGGGAACAGTGAGGACGAAGATATTTAAAATCTTGCCCATAACTGTTTATGATGACTAAAACAAGAATTGATTGTACCTATAACATTTTAAAATAAAACTCGTAGATGAAAAATTTGATTTTGTCATTTTAGTATCGTGAATTTCTCAACCGCTATATTTTTCCTGTAATCTTTAGGTAATCCCAAGTTACCATGATTTTTTTCATTTTTTCGGTCCACCAGTTTTAGAAATAAGGGGGAGGACATGCATTTTTGTGGTTTTTCAAAGATTTCTCGAAATCGGTGGCAGTAAATATAGTAAAAGTATATATTTTTATAATCAGCTCTTTAATATCTACAATTTGATACCCATATTGTATTTTCAAGAATTTATTTTTTATTTTTCTCACCTTTGTATTGGAAATATTTTGAACAATTTAGAATTTTTCAATTTTTTTTTATACCATACTATGAAAGCAAGTGAATGCTATTTTTATAGAAAATTTCAAGTCTTTATCTTTAACGATGCTAAAGTTATGAGGCTGTGACATAAGGACGGATGGACGGACGGACGGACGGACGGACGGACGGACAACGGAGTCTCACCATAAAGGTTCCTTTTACCTTTTAGGTACTACGGAACCCTAAAAATTATTTGAACAACATTTTTTTTCTTATGGAATGTGACCTACCCTAGAATTATTTTCACTTGTTATTTAAGGACCTTATACATATAAGGTGACTTTAATTTATGCAGCCAAATTTTTACTGAAGACTCCGTAAGTGCTCAGTAACAAGGTTCGATCACCCTTTTTGTGAAATTTGTAAATTATTCTTTTCGTGTTCCTTACAAACGCAAGCTCAGCCCCGAGTAAATTACCATATGGGATGTCAAGATTTTATTTTGTGAAATATCAAAAAGTGTTATCGATCCGTCATACTGATTACTTACCAAGCCTCCAGTACGAGTTTTGCTGCAAAAATTAAAGTCACCTTATATAACTCACAGACAATTATTTCTTCAAGTAATTTGTAATTCTCGAAACTGTAAGAAAATACGTGAAAAGATCGGTCAAGTGCGAGTCAGACTCTCATACCTAAGGTTCCGTAATTCGACAGTTTTGGGAACAGTCAGGAAGAAGGTATTTAAAATCTTGCCTATTACTGTTTATGATAACTAAAAAAAACAACCAAGTGCGAGTGGGACTCGTGCACGAAGGGTTCCGTACCATTAACTATAAAAATAGCAAAATATCATGTCTGTTATGTATGGGAGTGCGCGGGTCCGACTCGCACTTGGCTGGTTTTAGTATTTGTTGTTATAGTGGCAACAGAAATACATCATCTGTGATAGTTTCGATTGTCTAACTATCACGGTTCATGAGATAATGCCTGGTGACAGACGGACGGACGGACAGCGGAGTCTTAGTAATAGGATCCCTTTGGTTACCCTTTGGGTACGGAACCCTAAAAAGAATTAATTGTACCAGAAAAGAGAGACTCAAATATTTTTGCACCGTTCTCGAAATAAAACTCGTGGATAAAATTTTTATTTTGTCATTTTGCTATCGTGAATCTCTCACCCGCTATATTTTTCCTGTAATCTTTACTCTCATATCAGCAATAAAATAAAATTTGATACCCATATTGTAATTTATAAAATATTTTTTGAAATATATTTTACATTTTTTTTCATTTCTTATTTGTTATCAACTTTTTTTTAATCGCTATAGTTTTTCTGTAATTGGCCAGTTATGGCCTATAATCGTCATTTTTTCATATATTTCGGTCCACTAGTTTCGGAAATAAGGGGGGGACATGCACTTTTTGTGTCTTCTTAAAGATTTCTCGAAATTGGTGCCCGTAAATATAGTAAAAATATATATCTATAATTCCAAATATATATCTAAAATATCTACAATTAGATACCCATATTGTATTATTAAGTTTTTTTTTTCTTACTTTTGTATTGGAAATATTTTGAACAATTTAAATTTTATTTTGTACCGTATTATGAAGGCAAGTGAATGCTATTTTTCTGGAAAATTTCAATTCTTTATCTTTAACGGTGCTAAAGTTATGAGAAGCTGTGACATACGACGGACGGACGGACGGACAACGGAGTCTCACCATAAAGGTTCCTTTTGTACCTCTTAGGTACTACGGAACCCTAAAAATGGTATTTGTTGTATGTAAAAGCAAAAGAAAACATAAAAAAACTGTGTGTCTATGAGTGTGTGTAAATTGATTAACCATAACGGCATACGAGTATTTTAAATTGTACGCTTTTGTCACGCATTAGTTTTGCTTTGCGTAGAAGTCGCGGCCTACATTTTTACTTCATGAATATGTCGTGGCTTTAGACTTTACTAAAATAAATTGATAAATAAAATACGTTTTTCTCTGTTGCATGAAAAATTCTGACCGGATCCGTCCATCCATCCATCAGCCCATTTCGTCCACTGCTGGACATAGGCCTTTCCAGTATTTCGCCACTCTTGGCGGTCCTCCTGGAAGAAATGCCCATACTCACACACGCTGGGCAGGCGGGTTGGTGAGCGCGGTGCCGAAACCCTTGCACCAGTGATGCCGCTGCCCGTCACCAGTCTAATTTATATAAAACCCGGCAATTGGGGATGGATATACCGCCATCCATCGGTCCCAGGAAATGGTGTGTCGCCTGGTTTTTTTGCCTGAGAGCTGTCCTCTTACTCTCCCCCGAATAACTTCGGGAGGATTTCCGAGTAAGATGGTGGTACCTCCACAGTCGAGCCCGGAATCAGCTCTACCACCTTAAACCGGATAATGAATAATAATGAAACATGCTGCATTACTGCCAATCACGTTTCAAGAGGACAGTCCTCGCAAAACCGTAATTTACTCTTCTTGGTTTGAAGAATCTAACAATCAGCCAAGTGCGTTTCGGGACACGCGCAGTGCAGGGTTCCGTAGTTGCCTAGTACATTTTATAAGTTGGTATACTGATACAGATCGCGCCGAACTTATAGTCCCATACATTTAGAAGAACGGCCTATACACTGTCGTGTTTATAGAGGGGACTTAAAGTTTAGCGCGACCTGTAGTCGTAAACTTGTAAAGCCTAACTTAGCTGTGATAGTTTTGCTTATAACTTCATTATATGGTATACTACTGACTACTGGTGGGTGACGGCCAGGGGCGTCATTGGTGCAAGGGTTTCAGCACCGCGCTCACCAACCCGCATGCCCAGCGTGTGTGAGTATGGGCATTCCTTCTAGAAGGACCGCCAAGAATGGCGAAATCCTGGAAAGGCCTACGTCTAGCAGTGGACAAAACAGGCTGATAGATGGATAGATGGATATGTATACCTACTACTTCTGTGATTTTTTTCACATATTCATAATCAAGCGTTTAACTGGCAGGGGGGGAGATACTTGACTCAATTAGCACATTAAAGCTTAATATTTCTCCAACGGCGATAAATCGAAAAATGATTTTCACACACCTACAATATTTTTGAACGGCCTATCAAACGATACCGCACACTATGGGATATACCAGAAAAAAAAACATCCCCAATTTACGTGTATGGGAGTAACCTTAAACATTTTATTTTACCATTTTGTCAGCGTGATTAATATGTATATCCATGCCAAATTACAGCTTCCTAGTACTAAGAGTCCCTGAGCTAAGCCGCGGACAGACGGATAGACGGACATGGCGAAACTATAATTGTCGGACTACTGAACCCTAAAAAACCTACCTCTGCCAAGAATATAATGCACTCTTATTGTAACAGAATCTTCTGAAGTAATTCCGACATTGAGAAAAAAAATACCAAAGATGGCTCTGAAAATAGTTATCTTGTCGAAGTTTTAGGTTATGGGAGCAAAAATCCAAACCATAGTTTAAAAATTCACTGTGCCCATACTTATAAATTATTTATGTATCAAAACCTGTATACATTTTATTTAACTCTGTAATGAATAGATATTTCATAAAACCTTTATTGTTTCTTAAATAATATCTAAAATAAATGAAGAAAATTGTCATTTTGCAATTTTTTCCGTAATTGCAATTTTTTCCGGAATCCGTCCTTCTCGCACTGCGCTTCTTGTGGCTGATGAAAGCATAATTTCTTTATCTAATAAAATAACCAACTTATGTAGGATTAATCTAAAGTTTCACTGTTCATAAGTCATACATTAATAGGAGAATAAATTACAATGTATAATATAGCATATATGTATATGTTACGGGTAAAGCCCGAAAAAAGTCAAAAATAGGTGCGAGGAGGAGCGTGTTAGGTTGACTTTATTTCCTTCATGGTTGACATGCCCGTAACATCTACATAAAGTATATCTAAGAAAAACAGCAACGTTTTAATTTTCTTGCTAAATTGATTAATTCATTACATAAGATGTTTAATAGTTTTTTAGTTAAACCTAATCAATAATAAATATGATTTATTTAAAAATCAAAACCTACCATAAAACAAAACTAAATATACAAACTAAACCTAATTAATAAAATAAAATAGTCATATAAATGATGTAATAATTTATTGGATTGCAGCGAACATCGTACAACCCGATATGGATTAAAAACTTCAACAGGACAAAAGTCATGGCCACAAATACACATATTTATTATAATGTATCGGAATTCGGAACGTCGGTTATCCAAATAGCGATTGATAAAATCATGAATAATCTGACAATCTGAACATAAATACATAAGAAATGATCGATTGATAAAAATATATAGTACTTTTACAACACCGAGTGATTCAAATTACGAGTACAAAGTGTATACATGTAATTTTTGATTTTATTTTATGAAACTTGAAAAAGTTATCTGAAAAAAATATTTTACTCAACCAAAAACGTTAAAAAGACATGTTCAGCGCACTCTAGGCTAGAATGTCGGAACCTAGGACTTCTAATATTTGTTGATGGTTGAACTAATTTTACCACCAATCTGTTTGAAAGTAAGTTTATCTGAAAAATTATATTGGGTTTCCAAAGAACATAGGATTATCAATATTATCATAGTATCATAAGTAGAAGGAACTTGTGGTTTCGTTTTGTATAACATTACTTAAAGAAGGTAGCTTTGATTGAAACAGACAAATTCATACCGGGGACCCGAGGTGAGGTCAGATCAGATCAGAAACAAGGCCAATTTACCCTTTTTGAAGTTTTGGCTCCTCGTACTTAAGGCTGCACCTGACCCTAGAATATGAAAAAAGACAGATTTTCGAGGGTTCTTTTGATTAAAGTAAGACTATCTTAATATTGGAAAAAATATATTTAATTTACTGATCTTTCATCTAGGTGATCTACTTATAAACAATGTACTAAGATTTATACTTTTGTCAAAAATTATATGTTTTCCATCCTCTTTTTTTTTGTTTTCAAACGTTCGTTCAAGAACGTGTTTAAGAGATCAACTTGATTTTTTTTTTCATAAAATAGGTAATAGAAATATGAAGGTTTTCTACTAAATCCAGTATTTTTTTCCCTACAAAATATTTCAGTATTAGCTAAAATCCCTCAGATCTGCTGTTTCGCGCGTAATTATTAGTATTACGCGTCCCAGATAAATAGGTCAATTGGCTAACCAATAATCGCCTCTATCAAAAGCTAATAAAGTATTTGACATTGGCCTTTTTGTGTTGGTCGGGTAATAATATTTTTCCTAGGGTATACCATACTCTCATAATGGGATTGAGCTTCATGTATGTAAGCAAAAACCATCTATTGATGAAAAGTGCGCAGGCCTACTTACGAGTATCACCCGTATTGCAAAAGTAATAAAGTGCGATTAATGGTCGACACATTTCCCGCCTGATCACCAGTTTTGTGTGCATACAGTATAGGGATAATGCAGTGATCGCTATGCCCACGTTGCTAGTTTTAGTCCGTCAATAGTCATTCACGCTCAACTGTCAAGTTTTTATAATTATAAATGTTCAATTTCATTCCTAAAGGCTTGCAACTCACCAATAAGTACAGACCGTTCATCATAACGTGTCCCTTGCCGTCATGTTGGCATCACTACTTTTCAAGGTATTACTGTCATGTTGTTGTCAGTTAGATTTCTTAAAATTATTTGATCCATCCATCCATCAGCCTGTTTCGTCCGCTACTGGACATAGGCCTTTCCAGGATTTCGCCACTCTTGGCAGTCCTCCTGGAAGAAATGCCCATACTCACACACGCTGGGCAGGCGGATTGGCGAGCGTGGTGCCGAAACCCTTGCACCAGTGACGCCGTTGCCCGTCACAAGTCTGTTTTATGTAAGGCTCCATCGATAAACCGCCATCCATCGGTCCCAGGCAATGGTGGGCCACCTGGTTTTGCCTGAGAGCTTTTCTCTTACTCTCCCCCGAATAACTTCGGGAGGATTTGCGAGTGAGATGGTGGTACCTCCACAGTCGAGCAAAGCATCAGCTCTGCCACCTATTAACTATCACCACATATCGGAAAAAAGCGTTAAAAAAAACAAAAACGTAAAAAAGGGGAGCTCAACGATTTATAATAAACGTCGTCGAGCTAGAACAATTAATAAAAAATACCGTCTTAGTACAGAGATATGTATACATAGATATTCATACCATTAGATCATACGTATTGTTTGCGAAATACAAATCAATAAATAATTGATAATTTTGATTTTTTCGTTCTGTACATTCTAAGTTCATTAAAGAGTAGTCTAATTGATATATAAATAAAACCGGCCAAGTGCGAGTCGGACTCGCGCACGCGTGGTTCCGTACCATTATCTATAAAAATGGCAAAAAAATCATGTCTGTTGTATGGGAGTGCGCGGGTCCGACTCGCACTTGGCCGTTTTTAGTATTTGTTGTTGTAGCGGCAACAGAAATACATAATCTGTGAACATTTCAACTGTCCAACTATCACGGTTCATGAGATACAGCCTGGTGACAGACGGACGGACGTCGTTTCGACTGCGTCTCGGCAAAAAAGTCAATCGTGACTCTAAATATCAACCTTTTCGCACTTGCATCAAAATTTAATATTATTTTTTGCCCGGTTTTATTTCTTTGAAAAAGTAATACAGTATGATCATTAATCTACATGATCTCATTTATAGATGCCTGTCTATTTACGCCCTATACATAATATACCCTTTCGTACCACAAATATTTTCTGCTGTACGAATTTGGCTGAACAAATCAGTCAACTTGTTTAATTTACGCCCCAAAGTACATGATTTTAGGTGAAGCAATGTGAATACTGTGAATAAGTTATCAGTAATTACAATTCGAGTATGAGATTTTTTATAGCGTCGATAATAAATCATGTTACCTACTATGATAGATTATGCGATAATTTTTTATCATAATTTTACTTTGGACACTGTACTGCTGTAATCTGTCACTAACATTAATCACTATATAGGTACAAAAGCTTAAAGCCTTAATTTTATTTTTCACTAGCATTTTCCCGTGGCTCCGTCCGCATTTATTCAATCTCTGCCCTATTTTCGCCTCAGGCGTTGTTTTATGAACAACCCTTATAGTATTTATGTTGACCAGGGCCACTAAGATGATAATAAAAAGAAACCGCATCCAAATACGTTGTTTGGTTCTCGTGTTAAAACGGAACATACATACAGACAGACAGACAGAAAAAAAATCAAAAAATTGTAGTTTTAGCCTCAGTACAATACCATAACCTATTTCAATTGAAATTTCACAAAAACGACATTTTTACTACTTTATTATTTATTAGTATATAAGATCTTACGATAATAAGTAAAAATAATTCTAGGGTAGATCATACTGGTCACAATCCAGAAGAAAATTTAAAGGCCGTAGCTCAGTCAACTTTATAGAGGTTTAATATAAGTTTTTCACCATGAAATCAATTTTCTCTTCGTGCTTAGAGAGGCTTGGCAGGTTCGGCAAGCAAAATCAATAAACTCGAAGTGTAAGCAGTTAAGAGTATGGCACAGGCTAGGAAAAAATGTTATTACACGCCCAACACAAAAATGCCAATTTCAAATACTTTATTACCTTTTGATTGAGGCGATTATTGGTTAGCTAATCGACCTATTTATCTAGGAAATAATTACGCGCGAAACAGCAGATCGGAGGGTTTTTAGCTAATACTGAAATATTTTGTAGGGAAAAAATATTGGGCTTAAGTAGAAAACCTTTATATTTCTATTACCTATTTTATGAAAAAAATATCAAATCGATCTCTTAGCCGCGTTCTTGAAACGAACGTTTGAAAACCAAAAAAAGCGCGTGGAAAGCATTTTTTTTTGACAAAAGTGTAAATCTTGGTACATTGTTTATAAGTAGATCACCTAGATAAAAGATCAATAAATCAAATATATTTTTTTCAATACTAAGAACCCTCGAAAATCTGGCTTTGTTCATGTTCTAGCCTCAGGTACAGCCTTAACTCGGCAATTGGTATTTGGTTATAAAGAATTGCGCAGGCCCACTTTCCACTTTTATTGCAATCGTAATAAGGGCAAAATGGAAGACTTACGCAATTTTACCCTGTAGTACATACATATTCCGAGATAAAAGTACATATTACCTTCGTTTTAAACCGTTCTGTAATGGCTTGTCGACATACAAAGTCAAAGGTCGAGGGCATGTTTTATTCAAGTACCCGAACCCCGATTTCATATTTGAGAATTTCAAGCTAAGCGGTGCTTGACTATGAATTGCAACGCTTTGATTGGCTGTTTCGTCGCCTAAGTTTCGCTCAGCGAGGTTTTCTTAATTTAGAAACTGGCCTTAAGTATATTAAATCCTAAAACAGTAGAATAGGTATTTTTTACGCATTTTGTTTCAGCAATTCTCCCAAGGTCTTACCGAACACGATTCTTTTTCAGATATTTTATGAACTTCGATAGTTTGCCGTTATTGCCACAGAATAATATATAAAGGTACTAGCTAGCTATTGCCATGCTACTCTTCTATTTCAGGAATTCGAACCAACCATAAATTGTACCAGGCCTTTTTGTACATTTTTTCTGAAAATATAGGCTAAATCATGAAGGTACATTCTGTTCTTTAACTTTCAGGTGATACTTTAGTAACGAAATTATTTTTTGAAAATCAGTTTCGAGAAATGGAAATGTGGCGTAGTAGTCATACCGTTTAGGTTCAATAGGGAGAGTTCCTTGACGTAAAAAAAGAATGAAAAAAAAATTTTGGGGATAAAAGCTGAAGATGGGATTACTGAAAAAAAAAACAGACGTCGGTTTTGACTTTTTTTTTTCTTGTGGGCAATGGCTTATTGGGTAATGCCTTACTGACATGACTATTACGTCATCAAAGCTATTTATTAAGTGCCCGAATATTTTCATGTATATCTTTTGTTTTTCAAGGAGAAAAAATTGATACTTTTATATGACCTGAAAAAAGTCTATTCCTTTCAAAAAAATCGACAATTAGGTGCTGTTATGGTATTCTGGGCCATTCGAATTGCCGATACCCCTCTCCTGCTTCCACGTATCGCAGTTCATTTACGACACGGTCACCCGTACGAACAGATTATAATCTGTGCCCGCACGTCAACCTTCCCAATGATTGTTCGTATTGTCGTAGTAACTATTATAATAATCTGTGGTATTGAGCCACATTGTGTATTGTTGTATTAGGAGGTAGAGCTGATTCCGGGCTGGACTGCGGAGGTACCACCATCTTACTCGCAAATCCTCCCGAGGTTATTCGGGGGAGAGTAAGAAAACAGCTCTCAGGCAAAACCAGGCGGCCCACCATTGCCTGGGACCGATGGATGGCGGTATATCCATCCCCAATTGCCGGGCCTTATAAAAACAGGCTAGTGACGGGCAGCGGCGTCACTGGTGCAAGGGTTTCGGCACCGCGCTCACCAACTCGCCTGCCCAGCGTGTGTGAGTATGGGCATTTCTTCCAGGAGGACGCCCAAGAGTGGCGAAATCCTGTAAAGGCCTATGTCCAGCAGTGGATAAAACTGATGGATGGATTGTGCCGTTATAGCAGTTAAAATCTGATTAAAATAGGTAGCTTGAACTGCAGGCCTCGTCGGTACTGTAGATTAGGCCCGCGCTCTATACGATATTATTGAAATGGACGAGTTTAATACACAATTACATCCTTCGCAATCGCCATCAAACGCGCCGTGATTGCCTCTAAATTACAACACACATAATTTTTGGCCAATCACGACCTCTTTGAAGGCTATAGCTATGGATATTGAAGTTAGACAATAAGAGCTGGTTCAATATGTAAAACAACTTCAGTTCTAAAAATTCAGAGTGTGTAGGTAGGTAGAGCGTTTGAAAATTAATACCATTTATGTAGACAAAGCGCCGGCCAACACAGTCGTATAAAACGACAAAGTTTCATCAAGGTTATTCTCATTGTAGTTAATTTGTAGTCATATTGTATTGTGTTGAACAAAACTTCCTACGTCAGTGTTTACTATAAGACACCTCATTAAGGTGGTTAAACCGAATCCCGGTGCAAAATGCACATCATAATATTGTTTTCCTTACTTTTCAGTAAAAAGAATGCGAAAATTTAAAGCAATTAGCGGAAATTGATTACTAACAATAGGGTTCTCGCATTAAATTAATGTTATTTTATGCCTTACATTTTGATTACATTCGATTACAACGTTTAAGTTTGTTAATCGAATGCAATCAAAATGTAAATCATAAAATTATAGAATTTGAATGTAAAACCCTAATTTTTACTTATAAATTTCCGCTAATTGCTTTAAAACGCAATTTTTGCATACTTTTTATTAGTACTAACTCAGATTTCTAAACCTATTGTGAAGATAGTTTTGCCCATATTGCCATCTGGTTCTAAAAAAATGTTACTCATGTCTGTAATAGTAGTTCATGAAACTGCTGGTACGTACATAATGAGGTTATTAAAAAGTAACACACGAGTGTTTTAATACCTTACTTTAATTCATATCTGCATGTATAGGCGACATACTGAAGAAGGGCAAAGTAAAAAGTACCCGTAATAGAAGACCGTGTATGGATTGATGGATTGCACCAATAATCTACCTAATTTCATAATCTTGGTAAAAGTTTGTGCTGTCGGCCATTTTAGACCAAAATTAAAGGCTAGTTCACAAAAACACAGTAAAAATGAAATTCTCCGTAACTATGTGGGGCGCCAGAATCCAACAGTCCACCGTGCGTGCATTGTGGACCGCAACCATAGACAATGTGTGGCTGAAAAAAAAATGCAACCTTTAGTCGGACTGCAATTTATTATTTTGTGCATAGGTATTAGACAAAATTTTACAAAAGCCACATTGGTATTAGTTATTTAAAACTCAGACATTATTGTATGGGTTAAGCTCCATATGCCTTCCTACTTAGTGTAATTTTCGCACTCAGAGTACGGGACCCTAGTTTTATTATTTGTTGTTATAGTTTAGTTGGAGTATATAGGTAGTATTTTAGTAGAGAGAAAATTTCAAACTTGTATGTATTACCGTCTTTAAAATAGAGCTGAAACAAATAACGTTAAAAAATGCATGCGTTCGAGGTTTATTGTATGGGGACCCCCTTGTTTTTTCATTTTTACTATTTTTCGTGCGTGGTAGACGCCATTCTAATAGTATTCTGTGAAAATTTCTTTTTTCTACCTATTACGGCTGAAGCTGTAGAGTCTACAGTGTAGACCCATGTGACAGACGGACGGACAGACAGACAGCGGAGGTTCAGTAATAGGGTCCCGTATGGCACTCTTCGGGTTCGGAACCCTGAAAAGGATATTTTAAAATGACAATAAATATATATTACCCGAGATATAACAAGGTGACATTAGTTTATGCAGCCAAATTCAAACTGAAGACTCGATAAATGCTCAGTACCAAGGTTCGATGACCCTTTTTGTGAAAATTGTTTTTTTTTTTTTTCTTGTTCCGTACAAACGCAAGCACAGCCCCAAGTCAATTACGATGGGAGGTCAACATTTCTATTTAAGCATATAAACAAAGTGTTACCAATCCGTGATACCGACACTTAGCAAGCCTCCTGCATGAATTTGGGAGTATAAATGAATGTCCCCTTATATACGTGGTAATGAAGTACTGTTTTGCTAATTCCAATAAAATGAACGTGAGTAATTTATAACTAGCTGGTAATCAATTATTTTAATGACTTATTTTAATAAGTAACTTACTTTTAGCAATTTTTACTTCAAGCTAAACCATGGCAGTATGTGTTGCTTAAAAGCACAAAATATTATTTCAAGATATATTTCGGACCCTACTGGGCCCGGCATCAGTTGATATAGTAATGTTTATGTAATTCATGTAATTCATTACTATATCAACTGATGCCGGGCCCAGTAGGGTCCGAAATATATCTTGAAATAATATTTTTTAATTCTTTTGTGTGCATATATACTTCAATATAATAAAAAACAAATAAAAAAACAAACTGGTAAAGTTTATATACATTTATTTTATTAAAAGCACAAAAGTGATACATTCTCACCGGGAATGCTGAATGTACTTTTATGAAGCCTATAGTCGGCGGCTTGAAGTCAGTCGTGCACGGGGTCCCTATGCTTGCTATTTCATTCTACATTCAACTTCGGATTATAGAGCACTGACTGACTGTTATTGGTTGGCCCGAACGTTCATTTCCCGAGCTCGTACGGAACTAACCGAACACTAAGCTAACGCGAGACAAATTCATGTCTTGAAAAAACTCGAGAATGGTTTTGGGTCTTCCTATGATTTCAGGAGAAATATCCAAAAATCTAAATCAAACAAAAATATTTTTGAATAGTATAAAATCTATGCTGTGAACCTAAAATTATTTGATTTGTTGTATCGCTTCTAGGACATTACTGTACATAAACATTCATGAAAATATGTGTAAAATCTAGGATTTTATACGCTTATAACTTTTGTATGTATTTGATTTTGATAAATGTTTTAGGTTCAAGTCATGGATATTGTATGGGATATGTTGAAAAAGAAAAAAATAATAAGCAAGTACCAATCAATAAGGATATTATCAGCGAGCTGCGCTAGTATGGGAGTTAAGGCGAATGCCTTAAATGCATTTTTTTAATGCCTCCAAAATTCGGACACTGACGTTTAACTATGGTATAGGGTTTTCGTTTATTGAAAGAGCCCTAAGAACCTGCATTTATGCAGGAGTGAAATTTAGAAAATTATCGGAAAATTATCGTGAAATTATCGGAAGGTTACGACTGATAAGGCTTATCAGCGTAACAAAGATGAGGCTGTGACTCGGTTATGTTAACAAAGAGGTCTTTGCCTAGTAAATCTGCGTATTTAAAATAAATCACATAACATATCTATTAGAATTCCAATCAGTGGACAGAATTCAACTGAATACTCCTTTTATACTTAATTGAAGATAATAAATTTGCATTTATGTTTATTCGTTTTTATTTGTATGAATTCGTTTCTTTGTGCTTATCTTTTTTGATACTTTAGTACGCGTTTATTTTTTGATTTTAGTGTTCTTGGTTTTAGCTATACAAGATTAAATTTACATACAAAATTATGACACTTTGTTATTATCTTGTCATATAATTGTATTTTGTGCAAATGTATCATAATGAGGGCTATTGGAACACGAGTGCTTGTTTATGAAAGAAAGTGAAGCTGAATTTCGTAATAAGTTTCACGAGTGTTCTAATGGCTAATTACGAGTATGTCACAGTCGCACACACTATGTAATAATAATAATACAATAATACA
Organism: Ypsolopha scabrella; assembly: GCA_910592155.1. Lineage (NCBI taxonomy): Eukaryota > Metazoa > Arthropoda > Insecta > Lepidoptera > Ypsolophidae > Ypsolopha > Ypsolopha scabrella. The sequence goes on from OU342966.1 coordinate 14,282,262, forward strand.
ATATACTTTTTTTTTGACACTGACTGTACTTCATCTACGACCATCTCTACAACAAAAAATTGTATTCAAGATAAAAAAAAAAAAATTTCTCGTTTTGGTGGTCCTTCAAGGGAAGCGGGCTAGATTTCGTATATCGTCACGACATGAAACCCCGAGGTGTCAGAGGTGTTCCGTCCGAGAATAAATAGTGTAATGCAAGTCAAGTACATATGGTGACTTTTTTTATGTAGCCAAATTCATACTGTAGACTCGGTAAGTGTTCAGGACCAAAGTTCAACCACCCTGTTTGCGAAATACGAAAAATATTTTGGGATCAGAGTGCAAGCAATGAGTTTAAAAACGAAAGGATTATAAAGCGAGGCGTGCGAAGTAAATTTTCTGCTATTGCCATTTGCGGAGAAGAAAGATAAACTTACTTGTTGCAAGTTACAATTGACTGTGTTGATAAAGTTTGATGTTCTAACCAGCCAGTTAATTTTGTATAGTAATAATGAGACGAACACCTTCACAAATTGTAAATTCTCTTCCAGTTCTTTGGTAAAAAGTTAGACATTTTTAATAGTTACACTGAGCGGAAGATACAAGCCAATTCAATTCCCAAAAGGCAAGAATTAAATAACATGCTGCTTAATTTTACTTACAATATGCAATTGCAACTACATTTGATTACTATAATATTCTTAAATAAGTTTAAGAGCCCGGTCCGCGACGACGACAACTTTGATCAAAAACAATATCTTAAATATTTTTCTGGGCATCATCGCGATGTTTATGGAAAAACTAGAGACATACACCACTTCATATTGGCCGTCTAAATAAACGCCTTGAATTCATTCTATTGAATTGTTTCTATTTTGTGAGTTATTTTATTTCTTACGGGCCGGCTCCGAATCGTTATACATAATATCCAAGTATCAAAATAACGCCCAAAGGAGAAACAATTGAATCAAATAAATTTTAGGTCTTCATTTAGATGGCCAATATGGACTAGTGTATGTCCCTGATTTTTACAAAAACATCGCGACAATGACAAGAAAAATAATCAAAACAATGCTTCGCATCAAACAGACGAAAAATACGGAGCAACCTCTTAAACTGTTACACCATGTAAATGTGTTTGTTTTAATCTCATTGATTGATAAGTAAATATCAATAAAAATATAATATACCAACCAACAAGGATGAATAATAACTAAATTATGTCACATTAGTAAACAATAATTTACTTAACATAATAGAAATTAACGGAATTCTGACTTTTAAACAAACTGTACAAAATAACGTCAACTTCGCGGTGAACCGAAGTCCCAGCCTATTGATTGTCGATTTTTCGGGTACCACTAAAGAAATATAAAAAATTATCTTCCTAGGGAGAAAATGTAGTGGTTGTAGGAAATACTGATGCTGATCGGATGTGGTGACAAGTTTTCATCAAATTGAACATTTATACGAGATTTTCAAGAGCTAAATGCATTATTCTATCGTATTTGATTTGACACTTATTTAGCTTTCAACATTAAACATAATAAAATTGCAAGTGGAAGTACGAAGAGTAGAATTCAAGACTCCATTACTACCTTTACAATGAATAAAACTATGTATAAAATTCATTCAACGCAGCGGACATAATTATGATCACGGAAGATGGCAGTAAAAACTGCTGTCCGCCTGGTTTTTTGCCTTGACTCATTATCCTCCTCCTTGACGGGATCAAAGTCTATTTGATAGATCTATGATGGTGATGATGAGGCCATATCTACGTACTCCAAGCCACAGATATTATTAGTCGGATGAATTATAATGAATGTTATAAGTGAGTGAATGGATTGTGTGTCGTAGCGTAGCGTAGACAATGTTAGGTTCTTTCAGTGTTGATGTAATATAGACCCACGGCAGCGAGTCCAGGGCCTAGTTCTAATCGTAAAAAGGCCGGCGCATCAGCCGTTTTATTGCTCGGACCATTTGGAGCTACTTTCGACCCCCCATAACTCATTTCCTATTGGACCTATGAAGTTGCAATTTTACTTATCTGTTAAGGTGGTAACGAAGGATCTCGGTGCAAAACACACATCATAATATTGTTTTCCTTACTTTTGAATCAAAAGTTTGCAATAAATGCGTTTTATAGCAATTCGCGCAAACTGCTTGTTAATAGGTGATCACATGCAAATTACTCAATTTTATGCGTTACATTTTAGCTGCATTACATTAAAACTATAAACACACTTTAAAGTACGTAATTTTTTTGTGAATACTTAATTATTAATAAACTATTTCCGCAAACTGCTTTAAAACACATTTAGTGCATACTTTTTATTCAAAAGTAAGGAAAACACTATTAAGATGTACATTTTGTACCGAGGTAAAAATATACCCCCTTAAGGTCTATGCAAGTACCCAAAATCGTTTAAATGTTTGTAAACGTTTATTTTCCGATAAAATGTAATTGGCGTTTGGACTAGTTCTGCAAAACGCTATGTAGAGTCGGCACGGCGCGGCGGTCATGACGGCACCAAACTTAATTGCGGCTCTGAAGTTCGTCTACTATGTCTATGTCTATCTCTCTCTTTCATCCATATCCGTCATATATTTCTCTCTATCCGTCTAGCTGGAGCTAACTTCACTCAGCCGACTTCAAGTTTGGCACGAACTATACTTCAGAATCTTCTAGTTGGTCCGCGAATTTACTACTCAGATCCGGGTTCATCCTCGGTCGAGATAAATTGTATTGCATGACAGCTTCAATTACCTCTCTATACGCTTGTTATTTTTTGTACTCCACGAGCCTTTGACCGCAGCTTCACTAGCTTGGAAGTGTTTTTGAGTAGTATCGACAGTTTTTAGCTGGGCGGTTACTTTATCAACATCCTTTATAGCTTGTGTGTCGACCAGAGTTACTACGATGATAATAAAGAAAACCGCATCGAAATCCGTTAAGTTGTTCTTATGTTAAAACGGAACATACATACATACATACAGACAGACAAAAATTCTATTAATTATTATTATAGTTTTGCCCTCAGTACAATACTAATAAACAATTTCATTTAAAATAAAAATATCAATGTACAGACACGATGTTTTTACTACTTTATTATTAGTATAGATAGTTTTTTATACTCAATTGGCTGACGCTTGGCCACACCGCGGCTTATGAAAAACATCGTTGAGAACTTTAAGAGGATAGGCAGCGTTCCCGCAGACCACGTGACCTTTTTATGTATTAACTAAAGGTCTATATGTGAAATATCTGTTCGTACTAAGAATAGATAATAAGTATGAATTTTTGCTGAAATGATCTTAAAACTCGATAAAAACTTTCTAAGAGCCATCTTTGTTTTTTTTTTCTTAATATTGGTATGACTTCAAAAGGTTCTGTTACGATAGGAGTGTGCAATTGTGCATTATACCTATTCTTGGCAGAAGTACTGATTTCCTTTTAGCATGTGTTTTTGCTAGTTTCTTCAAAACGAGGAAGAATAAATTAGGCAACTTTGACGGTTTTAATTAATAATACCTACCAAACAGATTTAGAAAAAAACACTGTCGTTATAATTTGATTCTTCACTTGGACATAGGCTATATTCCCTGGGGACAAGCGGTTCCCAAGGGACATAGACCGTTCCGTACCCGTATTGTGAGGTGGTAGGGAATACTTTGTACGCGAGTCCAACTCGCACTTGGCCAAGTTATTTCTCTACATTCTATTGTTTAGATTTACCCCATACTACTTTCTCAATGTTTTAACCTGTGCTTTAAACGATGACAAAATCAATTGTGTAAAAACTTAATCAATGTCAAATATTCATCACATTTTAGCCTCGATTAAAACAAAAGCAACAAACCGTAAGCAAGACTGACTTTAGAATTAATTAGGGTCCAAATGGCCCTGACCCTAAGACCGCTATTATGCCCGGTCTAAGGGTGACTTGCACGAGATTTCTCGGTAGTAAGGAGGGTCTTACCCTTACAAGTACGTATCTCGGCCAGAATAATCTTGACGGTATGACCAGTGCGATAAACATTTACATATTATGTATGTTCTTACGTATGTACTTATAATGATATGCAGTTACTTTTGGATTTATTTCCACGGACCCACTTTTCACTCCCATTACAATAATAGGCATGGTGACAAAAAAAAATATTAGTCCGTCAGTTAGATTATTAGAAAATATTGGACATGTATTATTTCTTTTTTCAATTAAAGAAAAAATTATGAAGATATAGCCCGCTGAAGTTCCGCGTGACGTTACGTCTAAGTACAATTTCACTTAGAAGTGACGTCATTTTCCCCCACTCCCATACTTTGACGCGCTTTATCTTTGTCATTTTTTGTTTGATTGACAAAAGAAAAAATTCGTGTCCAATATTTTTTGATGATCTAAATGACGGACTAAATAGAATAATATTTTGTTTACCCTGTCTACAAGCCTATTGTAAGAGTGGAAAGCGGGTTAGATTAGAATATACTCTAACATTGCAAAACTCATACATACAAGCAACAGGGATTCATGGTAATTGACATAACCCGTTTAATGTACCTCTACAAACGCGAAAATATTAACGCGTTCGCCGTTTCTATTTCTTTCTTTATCCAATAATGTCTGTAAAACAACTCAATGAGTTTCCCAGGACTTGCACGGTTGCACGCCACCAAACTGACAATGGCAATGGGTGTGATAAAGAAGAGAGAGGCATGGATAGTACATAGTACAAACAGAATAAAACTCGATGAATAATTATTTATATAAAATAAGAAAATAAGGGGCTCACCACACAGAGCCGTGTTCTGCGTTTCGCAGTCACTGTAATCTATGCGATTAGGTTCAGCAGACGACAGGAATTTTCCTGACATTTCAGGCATTTTGGGCGTCTGTCAGGAAAACAGAAAAAGTAATACTTTTTACAAATTTGTAAAAGAGAATGAATAAATTATTATGGTCATTATATTTATTTTACATTGTGTTGGTAAGGACTGTTAAAAAAATCGCGCTTCACCCGCATTAACCCGAAAATGTCAGGTAATATTTATTAAATAATCAGGGATTTGTCAAAAACTTGTGTTACTGGATCTGATAACTCTATATGCGATGGCTGGGATTATGTATTTTTTGTCATTTTCAAGAACAAGTCTGTTTTTTTGTTGGCTATACCAGTCGGCTGACCCAAGCATGACGTCGATGTCTGCCAAAATGAATTTTTATCAAATTGCTGTTGGTTGGTTGTATTAATAATCTTTTCGGAAAATAACAAGTTCTTCTATCTTTTGTAGACTTGATCATTGTACATACAACACACTATAGCCTTTTTTACGTTTGTTTTTGTTTTTAAACTACGTTCTTAAACGCCTATTGAAAAAAATCAATAAGATATAGGATGAAGCGCGCTCTCTCAGAAACTGAGACAGTGACGACAGGCGAGGCGTTAATCAGGGACCACTACCTTACGATTGCGACCCTCAATACTACAGAGACAAAGATTATTGGCCTACCTTTTTTAATCCCTTTTACGACATTCACGAGAATAAGTGAAGTGTCAATATTCTTTTTAGATGACGTTGCCACACGCCACAAAATTTAATTGCATCTTTGTAGTACTCAAGTGTACTTTGGGGGTGAATCCAGCCACCCACTTTTCATCCATGTAATTATAAAAAGTACGTAATATATATCGAAATTTTACACGATTGTTCTTACTTACTAGCTATAGAACATGTACGAGTAGGAACAACACTATTTCAACAATTTGTAAACCTCCCCGCTACCTACCCCGCATGCGGTAAATTACTTTGGAGTGGCGGACAATAGGGGTTATAGAACACACGCGGGGTAAATAGGAACTTATATAAATACAAAATACTCGGAATAGTCTTATCGAATTAACCATAAACAACAGTTGGAGCACTTTTTTTCAAACATACACTTTCTTGTCATTTGATTTTATTTACATAATACAGTAAGAGTACAGAAGCGCAGAAGAAAAGTAAATCTGGATGTGAGGATTTCTGGACTGGGACTCGAACCCGGGACCTCTCTCTATCTTGCATTGATCACCATGCGTTAGAGACTAATAAAACGTTACTCTTTTAATTCAAATAGCACGAGTACATAAAACGCAATTAAGTACACTAAAATTGCGTTAGAACTTAAGAACCCCCCAAATGAATCTTTAGTAAGCGTTCTTTATCACACCTCACACTTCACACTAATATATCATTATAAATGCGAAAGTTAGGGTGTGTGTGTGTATCTTTGTTACTCTTTCACGCTGAAACGGCTGAACGGATTTGGATGAAATTTAGAATGGATATAGCTAATACCCTAACTTAACACATAGGCTACTTTTTATCCCGGAAAAAAGCATGTAGTTAAACCGAATAACACGCGGGCGGAGGCGCGGGAAAAAACTAGTAATGTACAGAAATATACAGAGATTGATAGATGTAAAGAGTAAGAAAATATATTCTGACGTCGATACACATGCAAAATATTGTAACTGTTTCCGAGTCGGTGATACAACAGGGTCAACGAAATGGATTTTATTCATGACACTGCTGCTATATTTTCTGTACTGCTGTAAGACGAATAGTTCAAGATCAATGTCAAAACGATTTCATGAATTAATAAGACATTGACTGATTGACATTAGATATGTTATCGGATTTCGGTTAAAGTAAGTGGCTTCGTTTGTAGGTGGTAGAGCTGATGCCGAGCTCGACTGTGGAGGTACCACCATCTTACTCGCAAATCCTCCCGAAGTTATTCGGGGCAGAGTAAGAGAACAGCTCTCAGGCAAAACCAGGCGGCCCACCATTGCCTGGGACCGATGGATGGCGGAATATCCATCCCTAATTGCCAGGCCTTAAAACAGACTAGTGACGGGCAGCGGCGTCACTGGTGCAAGGGTTTTGGCATCGCGCTCACCAACCCGCCTGCCCAGCGTGCGTGAGTATGGGCATTTCTTCCAGGGGGACCGCCAAGATTGGTGAAATCCTGGAAAGGCCTATGTCCAGCAGTGGACGAAACAGACTGATGGATGGATGGAAGTGGCTTCGACATACGATAAGAATTTATGCGTTTAGTTTCAGAAATCGTTTTCTTTATACACGGTAAAATCGCAAGTGGTTTTTGAAACGAAAACTGATGATTGTCCATGCGAACAACACTTAAAATTAAAAAATCAGGTGTTCCATAGAATAGTTAAATTCTTACTCGACCAGAATGAATGAAACAGCTGTTTTTAACGATTTATAATATCATATCACCAGTTTTCATTTCCAAACACTTTTAAAGTTCACGGTGTGTAATTTCTGGCTGGCGCATTAGAGTATTTGACCCACAGTATGCTATTTACATAAGATCCTCCTCATCCGAGTCCGACGACGGCGACCTCGTGATTTTTTGGACTTCTACGGTGATGAGCGCGGATAAGAAAACCCAGCTTGTGCTAAAGGCAGCTAAAGGTCCGATTACAGATACAGCAGTTTAGTTCATCACGATCGGTGTATGTGGGCTAAACGTAAGTCGCGCTGCTGGCGCTTGAACAGAAGGGTCTCGAGTTTGACTTCCTTGAACATCTTCATTTGGTCGTGGATGGTTAGCGGCTTCCTAATAGCCATCACGTCTTTGTAGCGAAGATGCTTTCCATTTCATTTTTACGCTCCGTGCGCCAGTTGAGAATAGAAGACCTATTTAGGCAGTTGGTCGTATTCCACGTGCATCAACTGACCGCATTATCTTAGCTGAATTTTCTTCAGCGTAGCTGATATGCCGTTTACATTTGGCACCCGGTCATGCTGGTCCAACTTCAGGATGTTACAAATGCACCTCATGTGGAAGACATCTAGTTTTTTTATGTACTTCTATAGAGCCACTATGTTTAGGAAGCTTAAAGTAATTTGGGCAGCGCAGTCACATTATTGGCCGTCTTGGTTTTCAGTGTCAGTTCCAAGATCTTTCGAAGGCGATTCAGCTTTGGCGTTGCCAGTGTTTTAGTGGGGGCTATCCCGCGGAGGTTGTAGGAGGTCTTAAAACGCAGTCTACTTATAGAAACGTAATATTCTATAGGTAGGCGATTACGATTCTAGACTGCATTAGTTGCTTCTTTTAGACTTCGACCGCAACATAAGCATCGATGAAAGATATTTGTTATGCAGGAGTACCCGTCCTATGACCTCTGATCCCTTGAGAATGTTAAGGCCCTAAAAATTTCAAGTAGTCATAAGGTCTTGACTTGGAGACAGTCGTACCTTTTCTCGGGTCTCTGGGTTTTCAACCTTGCCTTCATACTTATTTTTCACAAGATTCGGTTTATTTTTCATTATACTCGTACGACCGAAAAACCCGTGCTCGATAAAAATCCGAGTTTTTATCAAATAATTATTGAAATAAGTATGATTACAAAATAGCTTGTCAAGGCTCTTGTTTATATGAACGTGATATTATTTACTTGATTTTTGGCTTAGTAGTTTGCAATTATGTACGTAGTAAGTATAAATATTAACTCGGTCAAAGCTAAAAATATTTTTTTGGATGGATTCGATTGATGGTTCTTGGTGGAATATCATCTTGAATAAATTATACACAAATTCTTGTACTTTTATTCCACATATATTTATTGGAAAAAAAAAAAAAAAAAAGTTAGAATAAAAATTAATATATGTGGAATAAAAGTACAAGAATTTGTGTAAGTATAATTTATTCAATATTTTTTTGTTTATCGAGGCAACTTTATTTTTTTGTTTTCTCTAATTTAAGGCTCATGAAACTATAATGTCCTGTGTACATATTTTTTTTACAATTAGTAGTCTGAAATTTTTATTTAGAATTGTAATTTTTTTTGTGCACCCTCTTAATTACAGTTTTATTTAAAAAAGTCTTTTATCCGTGTTTAGTGCACGATGACGGCAAAATTGTTTTCATTCTCGAAACAAAACAAACATTGTTTTACGTTCGCTAACGCATTGTGTCTTGTATACTTCTACAGTATTTTACATGTCAATGATACCATTATCTAGCGATTTTGTAAAGATGAACTTAACCGTTAAACAAAAGAAAAAAGAAATCAAATTTTCTTTAAAATACCGGGTGTAAAAGCAAAGGCAAGAATCCTTTAAGGGTGTGTTAGTATGATCGGTAAAGATATTATTTTAAATACTGGGATCTCTAAACAAAGTACCAGTTTCTTTACTCAAAATACACTAATCGCGTGGACACCCACACTGGGAGCCTATTTTTGAATCATTCGAATTTCAATTTGCATATGAATCCGCATGATTCGCATACGAAAACTTAAAATTAGTATTGTATTCGTATGCGAATCATGCGGATTCGTATGCGAATTGAAATTCGAATGATTCAAAAATATGATGAGGGGTGCGGGTTGCGGGGTACAATGAGCTGCGTAGCCATAGCTTAGAAAAATGATGGAATTTTTGGTGAAAATTCAAGGTATATTTTTTTTCTCCTAATGACATCAGAATCGTACTTTCATACCCTAAAGGGATTCTTAACTTTGCATTTACAGCCTGTGTGTATTGAATATCAACTGGCTTTTTTCCAAGCGGGACCACGCTGACCCGTTTGAGTTTCGAATTATGACGACGACAATATTATAAGTTGACTGTCGTTTATATAGTCAAATTCACACTGGAGACTCGGTAAGTTGTCAGGACCAAGGTTCAATGACCCTTTCTGTGAAATAAGTAGAATAGAGTGTAGACTTTCTATACTAATTAAACTGAGGTTAGAGGCACAAACAATATTTTTCATATTTCACAAACAGAATCATTGAACCTTGGCCCTGTTCCGGACCACTTACAGAGTCTCCAGTATGAATTTGGCAATGAATACGCAAGTCACCTTATACGAGTACCATTTTGATTGAGTAATGATTTCAAGAAGCTTAAATTTGTTCGATTTTTAATTAAATTTTGACCGTTTTTGAATTAACAATATGTGTTTAGTAAGTTTTTGAAGAAGTTGAAATGAAAAGGTACCCTTTCTTTAATTCCAGGGCTTCACTCGGAGCGCACAGGATGTTGTTGGTGAGCCGATGACGATGACGTCACAGATCAAGATGGAGTCCAAGGGAACGCAGATCCACTTGCCACTGATGGGTCGCGGCAGCAAGAGTGACTTCAGTGACAAAGTGACGTTTGTCTCACAAGTGCGAACTCCTCCGCTCAACGAGCCGCTCAACAATGTACAGATTGTGGGGTAAGTCTTTTTATTTTTCCATTCTTTTATATATATAGCAGCACAACTTGATTCACGGCCTGCATTTGGGAACCCATGAGGGTTTTCAAAATTAGGATAGGAAATTAGGATATGAATCATTGCGCTGTAACCCAAGGCGCAGTAAAATTTTTATGCAACTCGTGAATAAAGGACGGATTTAAAGCGAGGGCCATAGATGAATCACAAGCAAGTAAAGGATTCTAACGACTGAATCATGACCGAAGGAAAGTCACCTCATCTAACGTGACATTTATGCAGCCCAATTCATACTGATGACTCGGTTAGTAGTCGGTATGGAGGTTCGATGGCTTTTTTGGGGAAATTCCTAAATTATGTCTCTCCTGCTCCCTACAAACCATCGACAATATCTACAAACGCAAACTCAGCCGCGAGTTGGTACATTAAAAAGTCATTTTCTTTTTCAAATTACGCGTAAAGAACATCCATCCGTGATACTGATAACTTACCAAGCCTCCATTGTGAATTTGGCTGCATAAATAAATGTCACTTGTACAGTCGATTTTCTGTGATAAAAATCAGCGGTAACTTATTCGGTTATCGGTATTGTATGAATAAATCTGTATTTAAATTTTTGTATACTCCGTTTACTTGTCTGGGGGCTATAGGCGTGTGTGTATCATATGGTATGTATTTTTTATCTCCTTGCGATGGATATACGCCGAGTGTTAAAGAAAATATTGAAATTTATTTCTATAATAGTTTCGATATGGTATGTAGTTCCGTGTTACTTAGTCATGGAGGCGCCTAGCAATATAGTGGAAGACGAGTTAAGTGTTCTGTAGGCGCATGAGTTTTGCTCACGATATAAGTTAACGACTGCGTAAAATATTTATATGAGAAATAAAATTGTGCAGCGCCCCTAGCGGCTTACCAGAGGAACCAAAATTTCTCATACAAAATATTTTACACACAACGTGTATCGAGACCAAAACTCATGGTAGGCTTACTGGAGAGAGCAGTACCATACTCAGATATACATACGTAGATACTCGTGCTATAGTTCTCTTGGCTCATGTGCCTGCATCAGTAACCGCGATGAGGGGATTTCCTTGGCACGGATCCAACTCCAAATATTTGAGAGCTGAATGTACAACTCTATGTATGCGATCTCTCTTCAGAAATGTGGAAGATTTTTTATCAGCGACGCGTTTATGCTTGTGTGTTATTTTAAAGTTTTGTTTTTGTTTTAAGAACATTCTCTCACCACGTCCAAACATTTGCACCTTAAATGTAAGTAACTATAATTACGTTATATAACGTAGTCTAGAAACGTACGCTCTAAGACACGGTTTCGACGATGAAGCAAAATCAACATATTAAACTGTTATTTAAGTTCTTGATTATGATATTCTCAATAAACCATTAGACATATTAAATATTTTTAGCTTGTTTTTTTAACCAAAATTATGTGTTCCCTAGATGTGAGTAATGCTCATTTTATAATAATGGAACAAAGTAATTTCGTGATAAGTGTATGTTCTTAAAATAAAGATAAGAAGAAATAAAGTCGAATTTAAGAATCACATTTGGTTGTTTCAAAATTAAACTGGCTAAGGGCGGGTCAAACCCACGCGCAGTGGGTTATTTTTTGTTATTTCAATTCAACGTTAGCACAGATCTCACAATCTCATAACAGAATCCAATATTCCGAGTGTAATTTATGTCTTATTCCTTATTTCAGAGGGTCACAGATCAACTTATGCAATGGCCCAGCAGGCGCCGGAATAACAGGCCTATACCCCAAAATACCGAACGGCTACGGAGATAACAAGAAGCCAATGGCGGCCTTAACTCACTTGCCCAAAAGACCACCAGTGGACATTGAATTTTCCGACCTATCTTACTCAGTAAGCGAAGGAAGAAAAAGAGGATATAAGGCGCTCCTGAAATGCATCAATGGAACATTCCGTTCAGGAGAACTCACAGCTATAATGGGCCCTTCCGGTGCTGGGAAAAGCACTCTTATGAATATATTAGCTGGGTACAAGTAAGTATCGATTGTTTATTTCGACCTTGAACCTGTTCGGTTACTTAGGTTTTGTTTTAACACACAGTGGAAATACTCGCATTTATGGTAAAGCTATTTCAGTGTAATGAAATGAGTGCAGCTGGCAGAGGGCATGTGTACTTGTTAGGAAATCATCTATTATATGAAAGGAAGCTGTTAAGTTTAATTATAAATAATATAATAACCTGAGTATGCAGTACGCACGATTCTCGAGTTCAATATTTTTCAAACACGTCATCGATTCATCACAAACCGGAAGCCATTATTATAAGTAGCTTTTGCCCGCGGCTTCGCCTGCGTTGTTTTAGTTTTTGTGTATTTCTATCAAATTTGTCAATATTTTTTCGAACCGATAACTTTATAGTATGTAGGTACCTATTTGACCAGAGTCTGAGAGTGTATTTGGTTCTCACAATCTCTTATTCGATTAATCCCCATCTTAAGCGGTTTTGGCGAAGCCGAAAGCCGAGCCGCGCTGCTTAAATGCCTTTGGAGAGGCCGAAGGCCAATCCGCGTTTCCGAACGAAATCATTTTTAGGAAGCTTTTGCCTTTTGCTTCACTCGAGAAGATATCGTTTATTCTATCGATATCGTCTTACTTCTTTATTTCAAAAGAGACAAAGTGAAGTGACAGTTGTGTGTAATAGATAATTCTCCAAATATATGTATACATACACAATACCAACCATGGATGACGGTCGGTCTATTAGGATGTATCAAACACAGAAATAAACTTCATCAGAAAGTAAATAAATCCCCGTAAAATAAAGTATTATGTTTCGCGAGTGCTTATACAATTTGTATGTACAATATCGGTAATTTTCATCCTAAACGGTTTGTTTACCTCATTTTTCTATCCGACTTGATCGTAGTATAGTAGGTAATAGGTACACCTATAGTTTTTAAAGAATGTTGTTGGATTAGTTCTGCATTGGGTACGCGTGATTATAATGTTTTTTATTTATAATTGTGTCCGGTATTTACGAGTATGTATAAGGCAATAGGATTGCCCTCTGTTACTCACAGTAAACATAGCTGGTGAAATGTGGGTGTTATGCGCCTCTGCCTAATCCTATTCTGTACGACTTTTTATGGCTTTTACATTTAGCATTCTTTACAAGTATCTAGGTACCTATTTATTAATATTAATTACGTAGGTAACTACCGAATTTCTCACTTTTTACTAACATGATTGAAAAGCATAGTTAGTTAGTAGTTATCTATAGTTTGGGGCATAGAATTATTTTCTGAGTACAAAAGAACACTATAACTTTTCTGCAGAAACTTTGACTATGCTTTGGTTTCTCAGGGGAACTGGTTTATAATATGAAAAGTAGCCTATCGGTATAACAACATTTGAAAAATTTCAGCTCAATAGCATAAAAGTATTACAGTAGTTACGGCGTGAAGAAGTAACAAACATTACATTTCTATAGAATGTTGACACTCCATTGCCATCCCATTGGAACTGATTTATGGGTTAAAAAGGAGCTTATGTCGTATTCCAGGTCTAGAACTATGTTTGGGCAAAGTTATAGCCTAATCAGTTCAGTAGGTAAGGTGTGAAATAGTAACACTTCACTTTTTATATACAAACTTGTAATTACCATTTAATGGGAACTGATTTATGGGATAAAAAGTAGCTTATGTCCTATTCCAGGTCTAGAATTACGAGTATATTAATGCAACATTTCAGCTCAAAAATTTCACGTTTATAATGTTAATGGGATAGTGGGTTGGGATTAGTGGAATGGGGTTCTTTTTTGTTTTGGTGATGTCAAAACTAAAATTTTTGCAAGGTTTAATTAAGCTTTTATTTAGTCCACTTAGGTACTATATTGCTATGAATAATTTTTATTTTTCACAGCATTAAGCGTTAACCCAAATGAAAAATTATTTGGTACAATACCCCTGTTATTCGTATTTATAATAACTCAAAAGTGGCCAATTAATTTTTGCTGAAAGAATTTCTAGGTATATACCTAGGTGAATAATTTTTAATGGAACGCAAAGAATCTTGTGTACAAAATTTCATGTTCGATCTACAATCTGATGATTTTCTTTGTCCATTACAGAACCTCGAACGTCAGTGGCTCAATCCTCATAAACGGCAAAGAAAGAAACCTCAGACGATTCCGCAAGCTCTCCTGCTACATCATGCAAGATGACTGCCTCCTCCCCCACCTCACCGTACGGGAAGCCATGTTCGTCGCCGCTAACCTTAAACTGGGAAAAGACATGACCATAAATGCCAAAAAAATTGTGATAGAAGAAATATTAGAAACATTAAGTCTGATAGACGCTTCGGATACTAAAACTATGAATCTGTCTGGAGGACAAAGGAAGCGGCTGTCGATAGCGTTAGAATTAGTGAACAACCCACCAGTCATGTTTTTTGATGAGCCGACTTCTGGTTTGGACAGCTCGTCGTGTTTCCAATGTATATCGCTACTGAAGTCCTTGGCAAGAGGTGGCAGGACTATCATCTGCACCATTCACCAGCCGTCCGCGAGACTGTTCGAGATGTTTGACTTCTTGTACACTTTGGCTGAAGGGCAGTGTATATATCAAGGGTCTGTGACTGGGTTGGTGCCATTTCTGTCTACGATGGGTCTTCACTGTCCGAGTTATCACAACCCTGCTGATTATGGTAAGTAGTTTTGTTTTATTTTCAAATCAAATCATATAATTACATTTATGTAGTATAAAGTACCTCATATAAACAATCATTATTATTACACGTCAATTTTCATGTAAAAAATAGTACTAAATAAATACGAGAAATTTAAAACGATTTATTCAAAAACTTTACTCAATACTGGTTAAACTTACACAGGTGTATAATTTAAAGGGTCTTCGATATTATTAACACAAATTCATAATTTATTCCACTTCATTCAGTCAGAAAGGACACCATCATCTATAAATTTATAAAAAATAAGCAGCTATTAAATCTATGACGAGACATATAAGTAACTTTAATCGATACAATACAATAATTTCTCTGATTTTTTTTTATTTAAGAGATTTTAATTCTTTTCTTATCTTGAAGAAATTAGTATAGTTAAAAGAAAATACAGATTTGCACTGAGATACGTGATAATGCAAAAGATCCAGCGCAAATCCTGGGATTGAACTCAGTTTTTTTGTGAACGAAGTTCAGTAATAAATTCTTCAAAGGCATTTGCAGCTTCTTTATTCATTCCCTGTAATGACTTTATTGCTAGTACTTAAGTTAATTATCACGTTTCTTACTTTTCCTAGTTTCAGTACATAGTATATGATGTTCCTTATTGTTTTTAATTTATCATCGGAAATTTTGGATTCAAAATACACTTTTTACTTACAAACACACTAATTTGAAATTTCCTGAATAGTTTTTTAATAACTCAATTAATTTTATAATAATAAATATTTTATCTTTATAAAAGCTTTTTCATTGTTTTTTTATTAATATATACACTTTTATATATATGCAAAAAAAGAAATAATAATTTCGAAATATATTTCGATCTACTCGGGGTCGTCGTCAGTCGAATATGGAACAGTATATAAATATAACCATAGATAAAAAGTAGACATAAAAAAAAATGACGGACTTAAACCTATTTTCTTAACCTATTTAGCTTATTGCTCTCGTCCGAACTGATTGTGTGAAAAAGAAAAAATATATCCGTCGGTCGGTCAGTGTTGTTTGTTTAGTCCGGCTCCGTAGTGGGCACCAAGTGACCAAATGTAAGAAGATTCCCAAGTCCTCAGTTCAATGTCAGTTAAAGGTGGGTGAAAAGCTTTAATGACACGGACGGTGAAGCAATTGTTAAATGAATGGCCATGAGAGCGAGCATGTGTAGGAATAGGTAAGTTGTTGTGTGGTATTGAGTTTGTAGTATGTCGATGGTTGTTCATTCTGATGTGGAGTGCATTTCTTGTCTCACCTACGTAGAATGTCGGACAGTGCCGGCATTCTAGCAGATAGATACAGTTTTCAGTTTTGCATGAAGAGTTTGATTGTGTGGTGTAGATGTTGGATGTGTGGTGTGTGTTGATATTTGTGTCTGTTCTAATGATGGGACATGTTTTGCATCGCGGTAGTTGGCATGGAGCGGTACCGGGTGATGTGTTTGATGGGTTGGATTGGTATTTTGATTTATTTTTTGTGAAATGTGACTTAAGGTTCCGGTTCTGTCTATAGCAGATTTGTGGGTTTCTGGAGAGTAGGTTTTTTGTTTCATCATTTTGTTGGAGGATGGGAATGAAATCATTGATAAGTTTTTTGAGTTTATAGCTGCCATGAAAGAATGTAGTTACTAATTTGGGATTGTTGGATGAGTTGATTGATATACTTTGAACGTTGTGATATTTTGGTCTATTGTATAAATGTTTCTGTAGGAATTGGTGAGGATAATTTCTGTTGAGGAGGCCTTCGTTGATTTTGTTGTGGTATTGGTCGAGTGATTCCTGGTTGCTACATATCCGACGACCGCGAAGTGATAATGAGTATGGTATTGATTTTTTTATATGTGGTGAATGACAACTGGTGAAGTCGAGATATTGAAGTTTATTGGTGGGCTTGAAATGAACGGAGGTGCTGAGTTTGTTGTTATGGTCGATGGTTATATCTACATCTAAGAAGGTGATACTGTTTGAGGAGACATTATGGGTGAATTTAAGTGAACAATGAGCGTTTAATCTGTCAATGAAGTCTTTTAGGGAATCGTTACTGTGTGGCCAGATCATGAACACGTCATCAATGAATTGAAAATAGGTTTAAGTCCGTCATTTTTTTTTTATGTCTACTTTTTATCTATGGTTATATCTTATGGTTATATTCGACTGACGACGACCCCGAGTGGATCGAAATATATTTCGAAATTATTATTTCTTTTTTTGCATATCAATTAATTTTATGTTATAAAATGCCTATTTTGTAAAAATACACAAAACATTTATATGAATTTAATATTTAAAATCTTTATGAAATGCCTATTACATTTTAAATCGTACAATTCATATAAATGTTTAGTGTATTTTTACAAAATACTTCGTGTAGCCCAGTCAAAAGTCACTGTTAGAAACTTTTTGCAATTTAAAAATATTTTAAAATTCTTTCGAGACTACGCTAAACAGGTCTGGAAAGGGAGCGTTCGGAACATTTTGGAGAAGATTAAAGTATTGTAATTATTATTTGATTTCAAAGTTTATATTTCAAGACATTATATTGTAATTGGTCTGCAAAATTCTTTGCATGAAGGTTATTGCTTGCCACTGCGATCGAACCTCGTACGTTTTTAAATAGTACATAGTATCTTTAATTATATTTTTTACGAAATCTATATTACAGCTTGAGACTCACTTTGATTTTTACGGGGAAAGCTCAACGTTTCGGTCAAACCTAAGAGTGATATTTATCAGGCTCCACGAGTTGCTTCGATGCGGGCAACATCTTCGCGTGCAACATCTTCATATATCAAAAACACTTAGGCATTTTCAATGACGTAACGTTTTCTGGTTATATAAGTTAAATGCATAAATAAGTAGCTAACGAGGTCTGAGCTGTTAAATTTATTTATGCCACATTGTTCTACAAATTCAAATGATCATTACATTCTTTTTTAACCTACTTTTGTCTGCAGTAAGACAATTAAATTAATAATTAAGTACAATTGGAATCACAGTAGTTCGGCGGTTTATTATCTCTATATGCTATTTTATCACACTGATATTATAAATGCGAAAGTTTGTGTGTGTGTGTGTGTGTGTGTATGTTTGTTATCCTTTCACGCTGAAACCGCTGGACGGATTTGAGTGAAATTTAGAATGGATATAGCTTATACCCGAACTTAACACATAGGCTACCTTATATCCCGGAAAAAAGCATGTCGTTAAGGGGGTAACTTTTTACCTCGGTACAAAATGCACATCATAATATTGTTTTCCTTACTTTTGAATAAAAAGTATGCAATAAATGTGTTTTAAAGCAACTTACGGTTAGTTAGTTAATAGTTTATTAATAATAATATTTTAATGTATTTCATTTTGTTTGCATTACATTAACAAACTTAAAAGCGTGTTTACAGTTGTAATGTAATGCAGCTAAAATGAAACGCATAAAATTGAATAATTTTCATGTGATCACCTAACTATTAACAGGCAGTTTGCGCGAATTGCTATAATATTATGATGTGCATTTTTCACCGAGATCCTCCGTTACCACCTTAAACCGAATAACATACGCGGGCGGAGCCGCGGGCAAAAGCTAGTATCTTATAAAGGAAATAATCAATGGTTGGCGGCAAAGGCATTCATATAGGGTAAGCAGTACAATGATTGCTTTTAAGCAGAATTGAAACTTCAATTGCGTGAAATTCATTAGTGATAGACATTTAGAATTATGTGGTTGTAAAATACTGTCAGACCAGGATGAAATAACAAAAAAAAAACATTTTTTAAAGTTGAGTTATCTTATTTATTAAAATATTTGCAAAATATCAAGAAAATACCCTTAATTACTGTGATTGGCACCCCAGAGTGTCAATAATTGCAGTGATTGGCACTTACCTAAATCAATCATTGGCATTGGCTCAATTAGATAAATATTACATTTATTTATTAAAAATTCAATCTGTATTTGTATATTATTATGTATTTAAATAAAATAAAGCCTTAAGTGCTTCGTCAATGTCATCTTCAGTATATCTTTTGGTTTCAGTGTCGAGAAAACGTCATTGTTCAATTAGTATCTGCAAAAAAAAAAAAAAAACCCTCACAATAAGAATATAGAAATTATATTCTATATTATTATGAATATATTTTATAATTAATATATATATATATATATATATATATATTTAATTTAAGTTATTTTTAATTTGTATATACACATACATTTAGTGTAGTTAGTTTATATTTTTAGATTATTATTAATTTTTCATGTAGAGAGGTTAGGTTAATTTTATTTTTAATAATAATCATAATCAAGTATGTTATTTAAGTTTCATGAAAATTAAATGATGGGATTAGTATATGGATAGCCTAGACAGAAATTAGTTTCCGCCCACGACCATACCTTTACAAAAACTTACGACGATCCGGTTCTTCGTATAGACATGAAGGAAGAAGGACGAGTAAGTAAGGTTTAGGTTTATTTAGGCTGGGATTTAACTATAAGTTTGAATATTATAAATATTTGGATTCAATAATATACTTCTAATGATTGGCACTGTTAAGAATTTATACTGATTGGCACTAAAAAGTATAACGATTGACACTGCCAAGTTTAGTCAAAGATGTGGTTAAATCGATTTATTTTATTTTTTAGATGCTAATTAATCATGTTTTTAATATTCACACAAAACCACTTCAAAATAATCTGCCCAACATAAATTTAGTGATTAGCATGGGTGCCAAGTTTTTGTACTTCCATAAAACAGAAATTATTAGTGATTGGCATACCAAAATTTTAGGTTAAAATGTACTTATGTTGATAATTACGATAAAAATACGTTATTCATTATTATACATTTGGAATAATTGATTGCAACATAAGTAATTAATTTTATAGAAAATAAAGGGTTTGAAATCACTTACCTCTTAGCATCTCCGTTAAGAGTTAAAGCTTTTTGCAGCGTCCTGTCGACCGGTGAAATGAACTTTAGTTTTAAACAGTGTTACCGTTTGTAGAATTACGGTTTCTACTGGTAATCAAAAGAGTTGCTATTAAAGAAAATTACAAGATTACTAAATTAAGTTCATTGGCTATAGAATTCTTAATATTCCAGTTTAAAGTCAAAAGTGCCAATCAGTGGGGGGGTGCCAAGATTACTACGGCTTACATTGCTTTCTAATAATTTTCTTAAATTATTAATGTAGCTCAGTCATCACATTGGTGAGAAGAGGATGTTACGAGAGTTGTCTATAGAGTACGATTCAACACTCGGAATCACCTCTGCACATCCCCGTCAAGGATTGTCATAGTCATAAGTAATAACAACATGTTTTTTTTATTATTCGATAAATGTCTTAATTTCGTAAACATTTTTCCAAATTTCAGTAATGGAAGTAGCGACGGGCGAGCACGGCGAGTGGGTGCACAAACTGGTGATGGCCGTGAACAAGGGCAACTGCGGCCGAGGACAGACCAGTGCCTCCTCAGCGCAGGCGCCACAGAACTCAAACTTCAACAACCAGGCCACCAGCAAGACCACCAACAAGCAAAAAGCCGATTCCTTAGAAATTGTGATAGGTTAGTAAGCTTTTACTTCATCCGGTCGAGCATATGGATACGCCATGTAAGCTAGTGCATGCACTTTGATTGGATCACAACCCGTTCGCGAGTGATTGAATCACTGATCCCCAAAAGAAACGATCGTTTTTGACCCACTGGCACTGCCACTGCTGCCGCACGCTGCACCGTATATTAAAAGCGAGAGATGATCGCTCGAAAAACTTAATCTGACTTTATGCACAACAATAGGGTAACTGATAGGGACAAGTTGTAGTTTTGTCTATTTCGTGAGCCCGTTTGTGTCACTCTCGAAGTGTGACTGACGTGCGGGGTGATCGATCAAACAATCGAATTATTTTGACCCAATCACTTAACCAATGGGTCAAGATCGACCCGGGTCGCAAAAAATTATCAATCGACGCAGGTGTAGTATTTAACATACTATAAAATATAATATATACCTTTATCTAGCTTTTTATATGTACATTGCTTATGATACCTTCACAAACTGCGTTCTGTGACGTATGCTGTACGCAATGTACGAGAAGCAACTTAAAAGTAAAATCACATGGAACCAGCTGTGTATCATCCCACTTCATTTAAAAAACAAACAAGAAACCTGGATCCAAAGAAAGTTTGTAATGTATGGCAACGTCTTCTAATCGCTCTATGTCTTCTTGTGGATATCGTACGAGTAAAAGGGGACTCAGGGATTATAAAAAGATAATTTAATATATAGCCTTTTATTCTGTCCTACAGTGATTTCGCAGTTAATTGAAACATTTCATTGGCTACTATTTATAATAGGTCACGTAGCACAGAGTGCCTTGTGGCAAAGGCCTCCTCCAACTCCTTCCAGTGTACTCTGTCCCGTGCCACTCGTCTCCAGTATGGACCGGCTGTCAATTTGAGTTCGTCTTCCCAGCGTCTGTATGACCGACCTCTTGTTCTTCTTTCTTCGCGTGGGTACCAGTCTGTAAACTTTTTGCTCCATTTTTCTGAGTTACTAGCAGCATGTGTCCCGTCCATCTCCATTTCTGCCGGTCAATCCCTCAAAGAATATTGGTGAGTCTGGTTTTGTTCCTCAGGCCCCCAATTCTGGCACGTACGCAAATATTGCGAAGGCAGATTGCGGGTGACTTTAAAATGGATTTTGTACAGATATATATTTATTTTTTTGATTGAAAACTTTTTATGTGCATTCCTTACATCCTATCGTTTTTATTTGATGAAGTTTAGTCACTGTAATTTCCATCGCATGGCATATATTAAACTTTAAACAAATATCTAATGACTGATATTGCGAATGCGCAATAATGCCGGAATAGCCACCCAGGTCTTTGTTTCTAGTCCTATCTATTAGTCTGACTCCCAACATGCTTCTCTCCATGGCTCTCTGGCATCTTTCGAGTTTGTCTCGGTGTTCATTGCTTAGTTTTAAAAATATAGTCTCTGTAATATTTAGGGTCGTAAGGTCATCGGATCTTGGCCCCGTCTGCAGACACGACGCGAGTATGGTTATTTCTTCCAGGAGGACCGCCAAGAGTGGCAAAATATTGGAAAGGCTTATATCCAGTAGTGGACGAAACAGGCTTATGAATGGATGGATGGTACCTAAATAGTTTCTAACTCATCGGAGAACTAAACTTTCCTTAGGAAAATGGTTAATAATATTTTATTTTTCCAGATAAACCAACATGCACTGTGATAGATATGTCCGAGCCATCATCTCTGAACGCCGAAAAGCAAATCGCTCTACCAAACTCAACAAACCTGGCGCCAGTGACCTGCACCACCTCTTTACTGGACTCAAGTGAGAGCTTCTCGAAGAAACCGGTCAAAACTGGATTCCCTACTTCAGGGTGGAAGCAATTCTGGATCTTATTGAAGAGGACATTCAAGAGCATTCTCCGTGATCCAACTCTGACGCATTTACGGCTATGCTCGCACACGATTGTTGGGCTGCTCATCGGATTCCTTTACTATGACATCGGGAGTGATGCGGCGAAGGTGATGAGCAATGCTGGATGTATTTTCTTCACGGTGATGTTTACCATGTTCACGGCTATGATGCCTACAATCCTTACATGTAAGTAAACTTGGCTTGCTATGAATATGGTAGTATGTATTTATGGTATAGGCTCCGCGTCACCCCAAGTGCAATGGATTTATTGGTAGCGGTTTTAAATGAATTTTTAAATGGATTTCCATTATGATTTTTGGGTATTTTGCTAAACCGATTTGTGCTATCATGTTTCAAAACTTCAACTTTTTATTGGTGCTTCGTTAAATGAGATAGACTTATATAATGTATACCAAGGTTTCCCGTCCTTAAAACACATGGCAACAAATACTGTTTTCTTTCAGTGGATTCCAGTATATAACCATAATTCCAGTATTCCATCAACCACTCACAGTATGTAATTGCTGTGCAGAAACTACTCTTTACAGCAGGAAAATTACTGCAATTTCGAAAGGAGTACTCTATTTCGTCCAGAAGTCTCACTATGAGCTCTCTATCACTAGGTCTGACTTCATTTGCTGACACTGCACCTTACATTCGTAAAAAAATAAATATTGTTTTATAAATAATGCTTACACTTACCCCACCATTCGCCGCAGCCTCCCTTGCGTGACTGGTAAGCCGAAGGAAAGGAACATAAAAAAGAATACCGGATCAGCACAATTCACGTAGCAGGCACAAAACACGCGGTACTGGAAAGTTCTGATCCAATCCTATCTTATCTTGAATCCACTTTGCGATCCCTTCGGGATCGTAATGGGCCCAATCTATCTGCTGGACACAATTTTTCTCTTGCGGGCACAAAGTATCTACCACACTCATTGTACCCAAGTTTTCAAGAGGTCATTTTACAAGCAGGTGCAGATTTAAAACTGCACAAACCAACAAAAAAACAGTTGCCCAGAACTGGATTCAAATAGGAAGTTAATTTGCACATGCTTAGGAGAAACTAGGGATAGGAGCATTTTGTTTAGACCAGAAAAATATTTAAAACTAATACTAGACCAACATAATTAGGCCAAAGCCAGACTTCATTAGCTTTTGATAGATACAGTAATTGCATCTCTCGACTGCGGGCGAGCCATACTTGTAGTTGTAAAGCGTATAGACACGCGCTTGTGTGCGTAACTACAGTAGGTAGCGTACCGAAACTGAGCGCTCCCGAACTTACGCACGCTAAGACAATGTGCATGTACATACATTTACACACACGAGTATGGCTCGCCTGCCGTCGAGGCAGACAAGACAGATGCAACAACTGTAAGAGGGGATTATTGGTTGACTCATTGGCCTAATTGTCTTGGAAGGGTAGTATTCATCATTTCAAACCCACGGTACCCCTGGCCAAACCCCTGGTGGTACCGTAGGTTTTTTAAAGTTAAACGGTACCACCGAGTAAGTGACCCTAGTGATGATGATCAAGAACTTTGATGAGCGTTGAATAAGTCGTATCTCAATTAAAAAAGCACCTAGTAAAATTCTTCTTTTTTAAAATACGGGAGTTATATGGTAAAATATATATATTTTATGAATCATGCATGATGGAAAACCATAGAAGTTTCATTTAATTCTTATTCCATTAATGTATATGGCTTCTAAAACCATAGCTACAATAATAATATAATTTTATTATGGGGAAATAGCACAGATTTCCCATCCCTTTTAATACTACAGAAAAAAATAATTAGAATCTTGTTAAATTAATAGGTCGGGGAAAAACTCTTTTCGCAAATAGTATGTATGAACTTATAATAAAATCTCTTTGGCTTTACCATTTGTATCTGATTGGTTTTGGTATTATTAAAAAGTTTAAATTTTAAAAAAGATAATTCCAAATTCAAGTTAGGTAAAATGTGTGATTTTCATTTGTTTTTCTTACTGTTAAGATGAGTGAATCTAATGAAGGAATTCGATTCGTTTTAAAATTGTACTACAAAACAGGTAAATGTGCAACACAAGCCGCGAAAAAAATTTGTGACGTTTATGGACCTAGTGCAGTGCCTGTGAGAGTAGCACATATTTGGTTTAAGCGTTTTCAATCCGGAAATTTTGATGTCAGAGATGCACCTCGCTCTGGGCGCCCTGTTAAGGATAAAATGGATGCCATTTTTGAAAAAGTGGAGCAAGATCGGCATATCAGTAGTTACGATGTAGCTGAAGAACTGGGAATTGACCACAAAACAGTTTTGGCGCATTTGAAAAAAGCTGGGTACACAAAAAAGTTCGATATTTGGGTGCCTCGTGAGCTCACTGAAAGAAACTTAATGAACCGTGTACTCATTTTTGATTCTTTATTACGACGTAATGAAACCGAACCATTTTTGAAAAACCCGATAACTGGTGATGAAATGTGGATCACGTACGACAAGAACGTGCGAAAAAGGTCGTAGTCAAAGGCTGGTCAGGCTTCACAGACTCTGGCGAAACCTGGGTTATCTCCAGAGATCGGAACACGGGTGCGATTTAAGGCGCTACCAATCATAAAAATAAAATCCCGGGATTCCAAGAAATTTCTTATATGAATTGGAAATCCCGGGATTTCTGAAGTCGAAAAATTCCCTACTACCTAACTTGAGTTTAAAAAAGGGTCTCAAAATCGTGTTTATTTGTCTTAGAAAAAATATTTAATTTTATATTTGAGTGCATTTTAAAATTTAAAACACTGAGTACCTAATATATTGGGAACAGAGAAGCGATCCCATAAAACGGTTTTTTTGGGTAACTAGCTTGGAAAGGGCACCCAAAATTTAGCGCAGCGACTACGAGCTACCCCATAAACTTTTTGTACGCTGTCTGCTAGAGCTTGCGTTCTACTATCTTACTAGATAGCGCTGTTAACGAACTTTAAGTTATTCAGTTATTTATCTTTACACGATGACTCGAAATCACGCGATACTATGAAAAGTAGATATGACTAAAAATCCCGGTATTTCTTACGGGTGCAATTACAATAAAAGTTAATAGAACTAAGAATCCCGAAATTTCCTGGTAATTGGTAATTTACGGATATTAATAACGGATATAAATACATTACAAGGATTCCAAATGAGGATGATTCTACTGCTTGTAATATACACAATCTTTCTCTTTAAATTAATAACAGGAAATGGTTACTAAACTAAGTAAAAAAAACAATCATGTGATTT
Source organism: Ypsolopha scabrella (assembly GCA_910592155.1). Taxonomy (NCBI): domain Eukaryota; kingdom Metazoa; phylum Arthropoda; class Insecta; order Lepidoptera; family Ypsolophidae; genus Ypsolopha; species Ypsolopha scabrella. Next base: position 14,307,925 of record OU342966.1, read on the forward strand.
TAGAGTATATTTTGTGATTTTTAGAGTAAATCCATAATTTCTTAAGTCTTAAATCTTAAGTGTGGCATGTGGCAACATCAAGATATCTCTTGTCCCTTTCCATTTTATAAAATAAATAATATCTTAATGTTGCCACATGCCACACTTAAGATTTAAGCGAATCACAAAATAGAAAGGCCCAAAAGTATAGTAATGCTGCTACAAGTCGCTACGCGCTGTTACCTCATTTCCCTTAAATCTGTGGCAAAGGGGGCGCTGTCGTCGCTTGGCTAAGGATATGAAGCCTTATTTTTTACCCTAAGGATAAGACGCAAGCGAGTTTAAAGTGCGTAGTGATATGTGGCAACATTAAGATATTTTTGTCTCTTTCCATTTTATGGTTCGCTTAAATTCGTAGGTGTGATTCTGACTCATTCGCTTACTTCGGTTTGTCGAGTGCTGTATTTTGTCTGTGTGCTTTGTGCGATCGATCTATCTATCTATCTGACCCTTGCTTGTTACTTGGATTTTGGATTTCTCTACATTTGGCGTTTTTGGCTTGGATAAACGGATTTCGATATTTTGCAACTGGATTGGATACCTTTGAAACGAATTGGCGTTGTTTAAGTGAGTAGATTTTATTAAAATCTTGTTAAATTAGCATTTTTTTACCCGTAAAAAAGGATTGTAGATTATATTTTGGCAAACAGTAATTATTGTGTAGCAATGTTTTACTTGACTCTTGCAAAATTGTAACTAGTAGGAAAAGGCTGCAAGAATGCAAGTTTGGTACTCGTATGAGTTTAATTCAAAAATAGATAACCTCAAATTACTTCCATTCCAATCGTCTCAATTAAAACTGCTCTCTATTTCGAGCACTGTAATTAACATGCTTTAAGTCTCTAGTATCCTTCTTCTTTAGCTTATTAGATTATTTTCTTTTGACCTCAGATTCTACCTCACTAGGGTTCCCAACCCTCCCGGAATGCCCGGGAGACTCCTGGAATATTGTTCTGCCTCCCGAGCTCCCGGAATGTACTAATTTCTCCCGACTTTCTAAAAATCAAACTAAATAAATCGCGCGCGCAATAGTCACCCCAATGGATTTATTAAAGCATTTTGATGAACCTCAAAAAATGATATGTATAACTAAGTCAACAAGTTTTTCACATGCTGTTTGAATTATTTACAAAAGTGGCATAATTTTGAAGACCCCGAATACCAAACAGTGACAATTTTATCACTGAAAAAACTGATTAGATGGGAAGGAATTCAAAGACTACAAGACCATTAAAAAAATGATTTAGTAAGCAATCGAAATATAAATAAAAAAAAAACAAAAATTAACAACTAATTAGTTGAACTTTCCTTCAACGCCCCACCGATTTATTCAAATTTCCCGGATTGGTTCCTTTGAGAGTTGGCAACCCTATACCTCACGTGTCACTGGCTTGGATAAACGGACTATTTGCTGCTTTGATTGCATACTTCACATCGATTTTTTTTTGAGTGAGTATATCAATACTGAATATTTCCATTTTTTGTGTACTACTTTATGTATTACAAAAACATTCCTGCTGCAAATGCTACAATTCGAGTAGTGAAACAGTTGAAATCACTACCCGTTCCATTCATCCAACAATAGAGAAATAAAAAATTCAACTTAAATCACTTTCGAAACACACGCGAAACTATAAACAAAATGGCGGACCAAGCGTGGAGGCGTAACCCTCGTCGGAGCAGATCGGCGATATATCGCGGGAAAAAGATAGAACTATCTACGAATAGCGCTGCTTATTCACCACTTATTATTATTGCACCACTTACGTCTTCAGCTGTTGAAAGATCTTTCTCAATATATAAATGGATATTAAATGTTAAAAGAAATAGACTAAATGTTGAAAATATTGAAAAAATCATAGTTATTTATTTCGATTCCCTTGACCGTAGCCAAGCTGCCGATGACGAAACCTAAAACATCTGATCACCATATAGTGATTTTCTATTTGATTATCCCACCTATCATGTTGGGATGTAATAATGATAATAGTCGTTGGTGAATCACGGGTGTACCGAGTGTGGACTGTGACTTGCATTTCATAGTTCACACTTAAAACACCTCTGACACCCCCTCGGGGATTCATGTCGTAGTGATATATTTTTATTTATTTATTCGCTTGTTTAAATGGAAGCTGTTACATTTTTTTATATTTAAATCGAGAAAAATATACTCTAAAAATCACCTGATTGTTTTATTTACTTAGTTTAGTAACCATTTCCTGTTATTAATTTAAAGAGAAAGATTGTGTATATTACAAGCAGTAGAATCATTCTCATTCGGAATCCTTGTAATGTATTTATATCCGTTATTAATATCCGTAAAGTACCAATTACCAGGAAATTTCGGGATTCTTAGTTCTATTAACTTTTATTGTAATTGCACCCGTAAGAAATACCGGGATTTTTAGTCATATCTACTTTTCATAGTATCGCGTGATTTCGAGTCATCGTGTAAATATAAATAACTGAATAACTTAAAGTTCGTTAACAGCGCTATCTAGTAAGATAGTAGAACGCAAGCTCTAGCAGACAGCGTACAAAAAGTTTATGGGGTAGCTCGTAGTCGCTGCGCTAAATTTTGGGTGCCCTTTCCAAGCTAGTTACCCAAAAAAACCGTTTTATGGGATCGCTTCTCTGTTCCCAATATATTAGGTACTCAGTGTTTTAAATTTTAAAATGCACTCAAATATAAAATTAAATATTTTTTATAAGACAAATAAACACGATTTGGAGACCCTTTTTTAAACACAAGTTAGGTAGTAGGGAATTTTTCGACTTCAGAAATCCCGGGATTTCCAATTCATATAAGAAATTTCTTGGAATCCCGGGATTTTATTTTTATGATTGGTAGCGCCTTAAATCGCACCCGTGTTCCGATCTCTGGTTATCTCGCAACAAGGTAATGCTGTGGGTATGGTGGGATTGGAAGGGCATTATTCATTATGAGCTGTTACCGCCAGGCAGGACCATCGATTCTGAACTCTACTGCGAACAACTAATGAGATTAAAGCAAGAAGTTGAGAGAAAGCGGCCGGAATTAGTCAACAGAAGGGGTGTGGTTTTTCATCATGATAACGCTAGACCTCACACATCTTTAGCCACTCAGCAAAAATTAAGAGAGTTTGGCCCTCAGATTTCCACCTGTTTCGGTCTCTTCAGAATTCTTTAGGCAGTGTCAGGTTAACATCACGAGAGGACTGCCAAAACCACTTGTCGCGGTTTTTTGATCAGAAGCCCCAGAATTTCTATAGCAATGGGATCATGTCCCTACCTACAAGATGGCAGAATGTTATCGAACAAAATGGCACCTACATACTTTAGTTAAATGTAAATAAACTTTATTAAAAAATGTTTTGAAATTTCATATAAAATGCGAACAAACTTTTTCCCCAACCTAATAAACAGACCGATAGCTGTAGTCCTCACTTTCAAAAACATCAGATACTTACACTTCCTTCAATATACATATATTTTGGAACTATGTAAATTCGTGCGATGCAATACATCCTTTTTTACCTGAAACAACGATATACCCATAAGATATGCTAGTCGACATAAAAAGAAACTGATCCCATCTTTTTCAAACTTAAGTTTAAATTCTTCAAGTCCATTAAAAATGTATAGTAAGCTACCAAAATCCATCCTTGAGGAAGAAAATAACACGAGCTTCCTCACAAAATCGAAGTCTCTACTTATTACAAAAAGTTATTGTAATATAAACGAATACCTTACAGATAACCTTCCTTCCTAAAACTGTCCGACTAAATTAACTACTTCATTTAAATGAATAAATCTAATACATAGGTAGCTACGAGTATATTACATACTAAATATTTAATTATATTGTTATAAATTGCCTACTAAATAAATACTACGAATGTCTCTCCTACGCCAAATTGCTGTGCCAATCAGGGTCCACAAATGTTTTAAACCTACATATTTACATAAATCTAAGACCATTTACTAACATTTGTGGAACGCAATAAACGTTATTGGTTGATTGACTGATAATGTATGAATGTAAATATATACGTATACGTGTGTATATACTATACAAATTTGAACATAGAGGTACAAGATTAAGACAAAGAATTATATCAATCGGAATACCCTCAATATTAGTACCAGAGTGCATTACTAGATAACATAAATTAGAAACAAATGTAAAGACAATACCCTCGGAATGCCCTTGTTTGTATAGAACTTTAAGTATCACCTTCATGTCTTTTACATGAAGATTAAGGTTCTGTTACTTTGTGTTAATTTATGTACTAAAATTCATTATGTTTTTTTTTTTCATTTCACCACCTCTATTGTTTTATACTTATCTTTTCTCCTTATAAATCCAAGAACAAAGCTCTCGAGGTTAACATATTATATTTTCTTTTACAGTCCCTACGGAAATGAGTGTGTTTGTGAGAGAGCATCTAAACTATTGGTACTCATTGAAATCATTCTACCTCGCGAAAACCGTAGCAGATCTACCGTTCCAGGTAATCATTTCTTTATATGTATACCGGGTATAAATGGACAAACCATATATTCTACTGATCATACTGAACAAGTTTCCCCAAGGGACACATTGACTTACGCATACAAATTTACATAGAGTAATTATTACAATTAGTACGGATTTTTTTTCATATTCTTTCTTGTTTGTTCGGTATAATCAGTAAATATCTATGAAAAGATACCAATACATATACATACATATACACCCGATATACCTATTGTGTACTACACTGCTTTCTTTTGATTCTGTGTTATCTTTTATCGCAATGTCTACGTCGTCGTTTGATTAAATTAATGCAATTTGCAATTTCCTTATGTAACCAACCCATAGAAGCCTGTATCAATATTTGTACTAATTTTGGTTTCAACATCCATCACTGTCATTGTGATTATTAAAATTTGTATAAAGTAATCTCCTGTCTATTGGTAGATGTTATCTGCTTGCAAATACGATTAAATTGTCTATAATGATGTTTTTAAATGTAACGTCCTCCTCAAAGGATTTCCTGGCTCCCAGTGTAATTCCCCAATAACACAACATTAGGCCAAGCCATTTTTAAGCGATGCCTCGCTACACTTTAAGGATTTCCGTTGAAACAGTTCTGCATTAATGTTTATTTGGTTTTCTTCCAGATTGTGTTCAGCGGCGTCTACGTAATAATAGTGTACTTCATGACCGGGCAGCCGATGCAAGCTGATCGAGCACTCATGTTCACCACTATCAACATCCTCACAGCGCTGGTAGCTCAATCCTTGGGTCTTCTCATAGGAGCCGCAATGAAGATCGAAACAGGCGTCTACTTGGGCCCTGTCACCACGATCCCGGTCGTTCTGTTTTCTGGCTTTTTCGTGAACTTCAACGCCATCCCAGAATATTTCCAATGGCTCACTTACTTAAGCTATGTTCGGTATGGATTTGAAGGTGCTATGCTCTCAGTTTATGGGTTCAATAGAGAAAAACTCCATTGCTCAGAAGCGTACTGCCATTTCAGAAGCCCCAAGAAGTTTTTGGAGGAAATGACGATGGATAATGCGAATTTTTGGGTCGATGTTGGGGCTCTCTGCGGTTTCTTTGTATTTATTAGAGTAATATCCTATTTAGTGCTTAGATTTAAATTAAAGATGATGCAATAAGTATTTTCTCGCACAAATGCAATAGGAAATTCTGCTGTTTATTGTGATCGGAGGATTGAAAATTTGGGGTATGACTGACCAATGTACTTTGACATTCTCGTAACCTTCAGGCTCTGAGTCTGCCTGTTATTTTGATTATAAAATTTGTTAGGAAAACCGTTTTAGATTTTCAATTCTTCTATTTAGTAGATATAATTGTTATAACAATCTTGTAATGAGCCAGTACGTATGAACAAATGGAAACAATAAGTAATTAGTTTATAGTGGAATGATTCAGAGAGTTGGAAATAATTGGTAGTATGCATTGTATAGGTACTTACCTATTCAGATTTATTACGAAGGTTTGATCTTAAAATTATGATATTATTATTAAGGTAGGAATTATGCTTAGTACGTATAAAGTTTTGTAGAAGATTGAGCCCATGACATGATGAGTTATTTACCTAATTAATGCCTTGATCTTAATTTTTATGATATTCATAATATGTATAGGTTTCAGTGACTTAAATCACATAATAAAAAGTCGAAGCCCCGTGAAATATTGTCACTTGAGGATACAGTTACACAAAAATAATCACAAATACAATACATAGAACTATGGTTGCAAGATTGTTTCGGCACTAATTAGAAACTTATAGCAATAATAAAATCAAACCTTCTTTTTATATGTATCTTTCAAATGACAATGTTTTCGGCCTGACTATACTTAACCATCTCATATACTCAATTCTAGCGATATCTTTCTTAGGAATATTATTACTTTTTGAAGGTTTCGGTAAATCTCTATTATAATAGTGTTCCAATGATAAATATTTATTATTAAATAAAGACCTGTGATTTTTTTAAGGTGGTTGTTTGATTTTTAATATATTCATTTATTAAATTAATTTTCTTGTAAAACGTAATACTAATGTAAAAGAATTATTACTAAAAGGTTGAAGGTTGCGGTCATCTGAAAACCAACATACTACTCGATTTTAAGGCAAACCATCGTCCACACCTATCAATCTAAACTGCAAAAGATCTCTACATATGTGACATGTACTAGGGGGGATCAAAAAGTAGTGAGAACGACATATATGTATATGCTCCTTATTAACTTTGTACTGGGGTCTTACTCGCGATAACTAACAACATACCTTAATAGATATGTGCTTGACGTTTCGACGCCTCTGTAGGCTGTTGTGGTCACAAGCTAACTGACGAGAGTAGCAGCAAAAATGTCCTTGGCGAGCCGGCGGTAGGTAGCACATTATTTTTCTTTTTCTTACCCAAAGTGTAAGTAAGTGGAGTTCAGTCATACAGAAATTCAAACCTCGCGATTTATCTTCGAATATTTGCCACGATACTGTTAGATTTGTGTGTCGTGTGTGACGAAAGAAACAATTAATTAACAAAACGCTCTCTGTTGGCTGACCTCAGGATGCTTTTACTTCCTTAGTTTTCGTCTTTGCCTTCCCACCTTGTATCCATTCCGTTTAAGTACCTCCTGAACATGTAAAAGTCCCTCTCCTAAATGTTCTGGGTCACAGAGACCAAGCATAGAGGCAGGCATAGCTCAGATATTTGTAATACTTATTAATAAAAAAAAAGCTTCGATTCTCTTTTGTTTTTTTCTGGATGTAGTCATTTATTTGCTTCGTGTCGGAACGTGTTCTCGAAAATGGAGAAAAACGAAGTGCGAGCCGTTATTAAATACCTCTGTATAATTGTTTAAAAAAGTTAACGACGCAAGAGATTCACTGTGATTTGGAGGCAACATTTGAAGAGTCTGCTCCGCCGTATTCCACTGTCGCAAGGTGGGCTTCTCAATTTCGAGTAGGGAGAACGAGTACGGAAGATAAACATCGTTGCGGCCGTCCATCGACGTCAGTCACCCAAGAAAATTTTGTGAAAAGTTGGAAAAAAATGTCGAGAAATTTTCTTTATTAATAAGTATTACAAATATCTGAGCTATGTCTGCCAGTATTTTTTTTTCTTACCAAGGAGTATATATGTCGTTCTCACATATATACTAGTACAAGTGCGTTTCCAAGTACACTTATCTAATCTTAGCAAAAAAACCTAATAATGAATATTCTTTAAAGTTGGTTTTGCAAAAATATACTAATATTTAGGGTTCCGTAGCTTAAGAAGAAAAAAAATGTCGAGAAATTTTCTTTATTAATAAGTATTACAAATATCTGAGCTATGTCTGCCAGTATTTTTTTTTCTTACCAAGGAGTATATATGTCGTTCTCACATATATACTAGTACAAGTGCATTTCCAAGTACACTTATCTAATCTTAGCAAAAAAACCTAATAATGAATATTCTTTAAACTTGGTTCTGCAAAAATATACTAATATTTAGGGTTCCGTAGCTTAAGAAGAAAAAAAATGAGGCCTTATAGGATCACTTTGTTGTCCGTCTGCCTGTCTGTCTGTCCGTCCGTCCGTCCGCCCATCTCTCTGTCAAGACCCTTTGTCTCAGGAACGCGTGAAGGTATCGAGTTGAAATTAAAATAAAACTTATAAGTTACAACGTTAAAAAGATACGGCCGTGTATGCTGCAAAAACCTATATTTCGACACTCTAAGGGAATCCAAATTTATAGGGTATTTTCAAGAAACCTAAAATTATGAAATTTGGCCAGTAATATCGTCTTACACTACAATCTAGGGAAAAATCTGAAAATTATACATTTGATATTAAATCATAAACAATATAGTCTTTAACGGAACCCTCGGTGGGCGAGTCCAACTCGCACTTGTCCGGTTTTTGATAAAAAGGATGCAAATAAATGATTTATTTTATAAATTTAAATTGAGTTTATCAGTAATCGATTCAATAAGGGTACTTATCAAAATACCCTCGCCCCTGTCCTTCAGAGGAAAGGGGTATGCTAAGTACAGATCGCGGCCTGGTACGAGCTGAATATTAAAAGATGATTATTAAATTCTTCAAAAGTGATTTCCATTACGGCCCTTAGGCCATTCTCAGAAAGCCCTTCTAGGCTTGAAACTTCATGAATATCTCATTCAATTTACATATTGTTTGCGGAAGTTTACTTTTAGAGATATAGTTATTAGAATATAAAGTTATTTTTGAAGACAACTCCGTAAATGGACCTTTCTCCACTAAATCATATAAATCTATCCACCCATCAGCCTGTTTCGTCAGCTGCTGGACATAGGCTTGTCCAAGATTTCACCACTCTTGGCGTCGTCCTGGAAGAAATGCCCATATTCACACACGCTGGTCAGGCAGGTCGGTTGGCGTGTTACGAAACCCTCGCATCAGTGACGCCGCTGCCCGTCACCAGTCTGTTTTTTATAAGGCCCGGCAATTCGGGATATCGGATGGATACCGCTGTCAAACGGCCCCAGGAAATGGTGGGCTACCTGGTTGTGCCTGTTCAAGAGCTGTCCTCTTACTCTGCCTGGAATAACTTCAGGAGGTTTGCGAGTAAGATGGTGGTACCTCCACTGTTAAGCCCGGCGCCAGCTCTAACACCTAAATCATATAACCACCATAAATAAATAAATAAATATCAGGTAGTAATCCCATCTGAACGCATTAGAAGGGAAAGAGCAAAGCAGATGAAGATTCTGCCTCGCTCTCTTGGACGTATGTATTTTATTTAAGGGGGTAACCATTTCCCTCGGTACAAAATGCACATCATAATATGGTTTTCCTCACGTTTGAATAAAAAGTATGCAATAAATGTGTTTTAAAGCAACTTGCGGAAATAGTTTATATTAATAATACAGTCTTCACAAAAAAATTACGTACTTTTAATGTATTACATTTTGTTTGCATTACATTAACAAACTTAAAAGCGTGTTTACACTTGTAATGTAATGCAGCTAAAATATAACGCCTAAAATTGAATAATTTTCATGTGATCACCTAACTATTAACAAGCAGTTTGCGCGAATTGCTATAAACCGCATTTATTGCATACTTTTTATTCAAAAGTAAGAAAAACAACATTATGATGTGCATTTTGCACCGAGATCCTCCGTTACCACCTTAAGTTTGTAATGTACTCTAATGATTTAAAGTTGTGTCCTATAAACAAACAAAATAAAAATAATAATAATAATAATAATTATTATTATTATTAATAATGGCCTAATTTTAAATCTGAGAACGTTAGCTGATTCAAATAAAAGTTCATATCATAATCATATTAAGTAAAGGATATATGAATATAATTTGCAATATTCCGCTAAACAATTGTTGTCGTGCTATTCAAAATGCAGACTCGTGCACCGCCCGCCCGCACGCATAAAAACATGCAACAAGCAAGCATTACAAGCAAAGCAATCTTAAATAACAAGCAAGAAAACTTATCGACACGTGTTTCGCCTCTGAACGAGGCATCCTCGGGATGTGTTGCTAGCTCGGCTTCTCCGCAGCAACTCAATTAATCATAATCATATTGTCACACCGGGCTTAATGGTTTGCTCCATAGTAATAAAATGTGTTCGTTTATTAGGGTTCCGTACCCGAAGGTGTAATAAAAAGTTGGCTTCCGTTCGTAGACGGCCCCAAATTTTTTGTCAGGCGCTACCATTTTAGCGGCTTGTTTTTTGTAGCCTTGATGTTGCTTTGGCATTATATTTGTTATTTAACATCAAATTTTTAGATTCCACACCCGTATTTTGTGATGGTACGGAATCCTTTGAGTCTGACTCGCACTTGGCCCAATTATAAGTACAGTTATTTATCAGTTATTGTTGCTAAGACCGTGAAAATGTTTTCAATTGGGTTATTATATAAATATTATATAATTAAATTAATACTATCATCATCTTCATAATCATAGTCATCAAGGGCTATTGCGGCCATTTCAGACGATTTTCGTACCCAAAGGGTAACGAACGGGACCCTATTACTAAGGCTCCGTTGTCCGTCCGCCTGTCTGTCTGTCTGTCTGTCCGTCTTTCGCTAGGCAGTATCTCATGAACCGTGATAGTTAGACAGTTGAAATTTTCACAGGTGATGTATTTCTGTTGCCGCTATAACAACAAATACTAAAACCGGCTAAATGCGAGCCGGGCCTGCACACTCCCATACAACAGACATGATTTTTTGCCGTTTTTATAGATAATGGTACGGAACCCTTCGTGCGCAAGTCCGACTCGCACTTGGCCGGCTGTTTTTAAGTGCCCGTATTTTGGCACTTATTAGTGTGGCTAATTAAGCCAATAAAGTTGCGACAAAATCGATCAAACAGATGAATATAATTGGTTAATAATTCGATTGATCACGGAATCAATTGGTTTCCGCTCAGATAGTTGTTTCACTTGATTTCATCACGCATTGGATTAATTTGATTTACAAATCTAACCAACCGCTTGGTTTAAGGTGCTTGTGATGGGTCTCGTTCCCAAGCAAACATTTTCATTTTTAAATAATTAATATTAATTAATTTGTCATGCTGTCATTGTAACTACGTAATTATTATTTCAGCTGACGTGAGTTTCTTACTTATCTTTAATAATAAAAAAATCACATCACACTTCACACTAAATTATTATAAATGCGAAAGTTTGTGTGTGTGTGTGTGTACGAGGGGTGGCTGATATAAAATCTCCTTTGTTAAAGAAAGTTTAAAAAATGTTACTGGCCACTATATTCTCGTATTCTTTGTTTATTCCTTTTTTTAAAATTATGACACTTATTTGTTTCTACGAGTTCAAATTTTTTTGTCGCGTCTTCGTTTTCATCAAGTTGCAATAAAATTAAAAATGGATAAAATTGAGTATCGCGCTGTGATTAAATTCCTCGGTAAAGAAGGGAATACGCCGACGCAGATCCGAGAGCGCATGTTTAAGGTGTTCGGAGATTCATGTCCTTCCGAATTTGTAATAATGTTTTGGTCAAAGCAGTTTAAACAAGGCCGTGTGAGCTTAGAAGACGATCCCCGTAGTGGAAGGCCCATTTCTGCAGTTACCGCAGATAATGTGGAAAAAGTGAAGAAACTGATCCTTGCCGATCGGCGAATTAAGCAGTGGGAAATAGCTAGAGATGTTGGCATTAGCAAGGAACGAGTTCATGAAATAATTCATGAACATTTGGGAATGTCCAAGGTGAGCGCACGTTGGGTGCCTAAAATGTTGACCCCGTTTGATAAGCAAAGGCGTGTGGAACGTTGTCAGTCATTTTTAAACTTGGTAAAGGATAAAGAGGAAGAAACTATCTTGCGAATAGTGACCTGTGATGAAACTTGGATTCGTCAGTGGCATCCCGAAAGCAAACAAGAATCGATGCAATGGAAATTTTGGGAAAAACCACCAAGGAAGTTTAAGGTCCGGCTGTCAGCGGGAAAACTAATGGCAACCATTTTTTGGGATGTTGAGGGGATTCTTATGATAGATTACCTGCCAAAAACACCACGATGAATGCTGAAGACTATGCGAACTTACTTGACCAGCTACGCAAAAAAATAATAGAAGACAGGAGGGGCAAACTTAGCAAAGGCGTTTTGATTTTGCATGATAATTCACCCGCGCACACGGCCTTTAAGGCGCGGTCATCTCTGACAAAAAACGGCTTTACAGAGATCAACCACCCACCCTATAGTCCAGACCTGGCTCCCTCTGACTACTTCTTATTTAAAAATTTAAAGAAAAATTTGAGAGGGCGCAGATTTTCAACAGACCAAGAGATGACGGACGCTGTGAATGACTATTTTGACGATCAAAATAATAATTATTATTTTAATGGTATGCTGTCACTTATTGACAAATGTCGTAAGTGCATTTCAGTTGCAGGGGACTATATTGAAAAATAAAAATAAATTATTAATCCATGTATTTTCTTTCATAGTCAGGTAGATTACTTTTCAGCCACCCCTCGTATGTTTGTTACTCTTACGCGCTGAAACAGCTGAACGGATTTAGATGAAATTTAGAATGGATATGGATTATAACTTAACACATTGGCTACTTTTTATCCCGTAAAAAAGCACGTAGTTAAACCGAATAACACGCGAGCAAAAGCTAGTAATAATATATAAAAAATGAGCCAATATAAATTTATTTAATTGTATTAAATTAACGTGATTTCTGCTGGTATTTCACGACCATGGTTAAATGTCAAAATAAAAAAAAAAACAAAAATCAGTTGGGCTTTATGCTTTCCCGTGGGATTATTTAGTTGATTGTTCTGGATCCACGCAGACGAAGTCGCGGGAAAATGATAGTATTATATAAAAGTTGACCAATTCGTTCGGGGCAACATCTAGTTTCTAAATTATTCTATAGTTTTAATGATACTGATTTCTTAATGTACATGTGTTTGTGCAGTACATGAATGTCTTACAGTAACCCGTAAAATGGATTCGAGACACGTTTTTTTGTTTTAGTGAAAATGAGAACTAAGCAAATTAAAAATTAGTTACCTACCCTCAGTCCTTTTAACAATATATTATAACTACCTACCCCTACCACTACAAAAAGTTATCGCCATAAACAACTGAAATATAACGTACCTAATGATTTTTTGTGAAATCCATCACTGTTAAACTCTAAATATTTTTAGAGTGCATTACAAGATGGACAAGTATCAATTAGAAACATATTCTCTGAGAAACATAAATATCTAATGCGGACCCCGAACCTACGCAACTGAAAATCGCGAACTATAATAAATAAATAATAATAAATGTGTTTTTAACACACATAAAACATATCGTCACGACATGAATCCCCGAGGGTGCGACAGAGGTGTTCCCGAGTGAAGACTGTGAAAATGCAAGTCACAATCCACACCCGGTACACCCGCGTTTCACTGACAATTATTACGTTCCAACGTGACGGGCGGTGACACATTTTTTAGGGCATGCAGGTTTCCTCACAATGTTTTCCTTCACCGTTCAAGTGGTAAGTACTAGGTAAGAACACAAATACTATGCACGTAAATTCCGAAAAACTCATCAGTACAGTGGAGCCCACATCAAGCTAAACACTTTCAGTATAAGCTGACCTCTCATTGTATAGGCTTCCCGTGCAATGAGAGGTCAGCTTATACTCAATGTGTATAGCTTGATGTGGGCTCCACTGTACATGCCCGACCGGGGATCGAACGTGGGTCTCAAGATTGAGAGGCCAGCATTCTACCGCCTGAGCTACCGCCGCTCTCACCGCCGCCGCGCCGCCACCGCCGTGTTTTTAACTTCTTCATATATAGTACCATTATATAAAGCATAAAAAGAGAAAGAAAAATAGGCCAAATATACCTATATATTTTTATCCATACTACTTAAGTACAGTAAAAAGGTCAGTACATTGAATATTTTCGCGAAAGTTTAAATTAAATGGGTTAAATAGCATTGTACATGAAGCCCAAACCGCAATTTTTAGAATTTTTGTCTGACTGTATGTATTTATTTTCCGCTTCAACTCAAAAAGCACTCAACGGGTTTGGATGCGGTTTTGTATTATCATTGTAGTGGCCCTGGTCAACAAATAAGCTATAAGGGTTGTTCATAAAAAAATCCAAGCCCAAAACGGGTCAGAGATTCAATAAACGCGGGCGGAGCCGCGGGCAAAGGCTAGTTGTATAAATAAATGACTTATCCAGTTTGTCCACCGAGCTTTATAAGAGCTGTAGCCTTAGCATGAAAACATTACGGTTACGTTATAGCTTGAACGTCACTCGATTTTGTATGGAATCTGATAAGTTCCGCTACTGACCGCTAGGGGCGGTTATCAGATCCCATACAAAATCTAACGTGAACGCAACTACAACGTAACCATGATGTTTTCATGCTAAGGCTACTGGTGTATCAAGTAGTCTCAAAATTAAGTCTCTGATAATAGTTTATTATACATCAATGGTCTCGGAGGACAAACTGGATATGTCGTTGGTCCGCGATAGGCAGAAGTGTGGATTCGAGCCCTGCCTGGAATTTCTGTTTCTAAATACGACTTTGTTTCTACTTAATAGATTTCTATCTTGCGCTCAAAAAATAACTGAAATATTTGTTTGGGGAAATGTTAACTATTTCGAAACTGTTAGTACGAGACCTGGTTTAAACAATAGTCAGTCCATTATTTTGACACTCCAGGGTATACAAGAGGTAATCAAATTACTGAAAATTGGGTTCGTGTAGAGAAGGTTCAGTAAGTGTAGTGGTGAGTGCGTCCTAATAGTATTTTGGGTACATGTACAACAGAAAACAAAAATTCATTGGAATATCGTCACTTTCTGTGGTAATAGTTGATGCCAAAAGGCAAATTTTCTGATAGCGAGGCGCTTGGTTCATGTGTTACCACAGAAAGTGGCATATTCCAATAAAAAGTGCATTCTTTTTGTTTCTAACATACTTTTGCACGAATATGAAATTTAAGTAAACGAGAGTAGCGTGGTTTTCATCATAACTCATCGCTTGGTGATAATAAATATTTTTCATCACGCTGCGCCTATTCGAAAAACGATGATTGATAAAGTTCGACCTAAGGACCAAAGTATGTAGGTCTTTTCTGAAAAAGATTTTCAGTAATGAAACGAGTTTTGAATAAGGGACATGAATTGTTCCGTCTCCACAGAGATCGAACGAAAATATTTTACGAAAAAGTTACTGGCCGGTTAGAAGGGCGCGGTTGGTGCGAATGACGCCGACGACGGGCGGCTGTATAAAAAAAACAAATAAAAAACGCGCAGGTTAGATACAGACCATTCATAATAACTTGTCCCTTGGAGTCATGTTGGCATCACTGGTTTTCAAGGTTTTGCTGTCATATTGTTGTCAGTCAGATTTTTCATAATTATTAGGGAAATTATGTATTATTATTGCCAAAGCCGTTGAACAATAGTGCAAAAGAGATTGTGTTGAAGGTACGCCTATTGTGAAAGAGAAAATGCAAACAATGCACCGTGATTCCTCTCGATCAGGTTCGATCTCGTGTCAGTGCCATGATGGGTTAATAAAATAGGTTACCAGCTTTAAACATAAAGCCAATTTTATGGGCAAATAATAATTAGCTATTCACTTTTGCAGGCATATCGGAAAAAAAGTCGCCTGGAAAAAATCGTGAAAAACGAAAACAACGGGAGCTCGACGATTTAGAACGAACGTCGTCGAGCTGGAACCAGAAATAAAAAATACCGTTTGAGTACATGTATAGATATTCATACCATTAGATCATACGTATTGTTTGCGAAATACAAATCAATAAATAATTGATAATTTAGATTTCTTCATTCTGTACATTTATTTTCATTAAAGAGAAGTCTAATTAATATATAAAAAAACCGGCCACATGAAAGTAAAATGGCGCCAGTAAAATTATCTTGTTGTGATGTTGAAAACATAATTTCATAATTGATTAAAGACATATTTCATTGATTGCACATCGAATCAATTCCTATATCCTGTAAAAAAGTTTTATTTGTTACGTTTTTGTTAATAGTGTAAAACCGAAACCAGTTGGCATAAATATAATTACCGTGAAACAAACAAGTAGGTACAGGAGCAGTTAATCATCATGTTATAATTTTGTAAGTGTTTTTTTATTTCCTCGCATTAGTGATGAAAAGTAGAGTATTGCTCGCTTCGCTCGCTCGTGCGCCTAAATATCTCAGGTGCAATTGATCGCTCACCTCCCTTGGATAACAATCTACTATTATTGATCTGAAAACATCATTTATGTTAATAAAAAAATTGCAAAGTTAGCTCAAAAAATCTGAAATTAGCATTAAAGTTAAAGTAGTATGTAAGGAAAAGGATTTTTATTTGTAACCGTAAATTCAAAATAACCGAAGTTTTACGCACGCGACAGCCGATTAGAGCAAGATAGACATAATTAAATAAAAACCGGTCAAGTGCGAGTCAGACTCGCATACCTAGGTTTCCGTAATTCGGCAGTTTTGGCAGTCAGGAAGAAGGTATTTACAATCTTGCCCATAACTGTATCTGATAACTAAAAAAAAGAATTGATTGTACCACAAAAGAGGGACTCAAGTACTTTCATACCGTTCGCGAAATAAAACTCGTGGGTGAAAAATTTAATGTTGTCATTATGTTATCGTGAATTTCTCACCCGCTATATTTTTCCTGTAATCTTTACGTAATCCCAAATTACCATGTTTTTTTTTTTCATCGGAAATAAGAGGGTGGGGGGAATGCATTTCCTGCGTTTTTTGAAAGATTTCTCGAAATCGGTGCCAGTAAGTATAGTAAAAGTATATATTTTTATAATCAGCTCTTTTATATCTACAACTTGATACCCATATTGTATTTTTATAAAATATATTTTTTATTTATTTTCCAATTATTTATATATTTCTTATCAACTTTTTTTTAATCGCTATAGTTTTCCTGTAATTGACCAGTTATGACCTTTAATACTCAATTTTTAATATTTTTCGGTTCATCAGTTTCGGAAATAAGGGAGGGGGACATGCATTTTTTTGTAGATTTTCAAAGATTTCTCGAAATCAGTGCCAGTAAATACAGTAAAAGTATATACCGTTACAATTAGCTCTTTAATATCTACAATTTGATACATATTGTATTTTTAAACATTTATTTTTCTTACTTTTCTGTTGAAAATATTTTGAATAATTTTAAGTTTTTTTTTACCGTGTTATGTAGATAAGTGAATGCTATTTTTATGGAAAATTTCAAGCCTTTATATAGCGATGCTAAAGTTCTTGTTGCAAATGTTGTAAACACATCAAATTTAATACATAAAATGTTTATTTAATTTGCCTGAAGATGTTTTTAGACGAAACCGGTAGAAGAAATAAACACTGTGGAACTATAGGTAGTACAAGACTTATTGCTAAACTGTGTCATACGGACGGACGGACAACGGAGTCTCACCATAAAGTTTCCTTTTGTACCTTTTAGGTACTACGGAACCCTAAAAATTAAGCCATTAGAGCAGGACTGAATTTTAGGTTTGTACTGGGCCTTAACTGGAAGAGCCCTATGGGTATTCATATTAAGCCAATTTGTATGAAATTGATTACCAATAACTTTCTTGCGCGTTGATTAAGAAACCTGATTTTTAGGATTACACCCTATTATTAAATCTGCGCTGTCCGCCCGTCTGTCTGTCACAGGGTTCTACGGCTTCAGCCGTAATAGGTGGACAGTTGAAATTTTCACAGAATACGTTGATTCATATTTTCTCTCTAATAAGTTCCAAATGCTAATGAAGTGACAAACAAAAGTTGTTTTGTGGCTTTCCTTTCATTTAAGGGAGTAACTTTTTAACTCAGTACAAAATGCACATCATAATATTGTTTTCCTTACTTTCGAATAACAGTATGCAATAAATGTGTTTTAAAGCAACTTGCGGAAATAGGTTATTAATAATAAACTCTTCACAAAAAAATTACGTACTTTAATGTATTAGTTTTTGTTTGCATTACATTAACAAACTTAAAAGCGTGTTTACATTTGTAATGTAATGCACCTAAAATGTAACGCATAAAATTTAATAACTTTCATGGGATCACCTAACTATTAACAAGCAGTTTCCGCAAGTTGCATTAAAACACATTTATTGCATACTTTTTATTTCCAAAGTAAGGAAAACAATATTATGATATGCATTTTGTACCGAGGTAAAAAGTTACCCCCTTAAATTTTCTTCTTTATTTTTGCTATAAATCTTCCAAGTGCTCAGACGAGTGAATACTGCATGCCCTTAAAAGTGTTTCTATCACGTCGATACGTAAATATCGTCGGTGGCACGGGGACGTAGTACGAGCATAGACAAATCATCCATGGTGCGAGTGTTGATTATATCATAGCGACAAGTCAACGAAAAAAAAAACTCTGCAACTCCTCTTTAAGATACGAGATAAATGAATGACGCGCTAAGTAAATTTAATCATCCGCTGTAATGATTTTACTCAACCACTTGCATAGAAAAAAAATCAAAACAAAGTTATTTAAAAATTTACTTACCAATATAAATGTTGAATAGATGGATGATAGATGTTGAACACTCGGTACTCAGGTACTCGTCATTTTCAGTGAAAAAGTAAAAAAAGTTGCAAAACTAAAAACTTTCACAGTATGATCAGTAGAGCTCGTGGTTTTATTTAACACGCCAATAATACAACCTGTATAACGTGACATATAAGCAATGAGTTATATATACTTAAATATATGGTTTGGATTTGTTTTATTAATTTAACAAACCCTCCGCCCAAGGCTCGCGTTTATTCTTTACCCCGTTTTCGGCTTGGGCATTATTTTATCAATACCACGTATATGTTCACCAGAGTAACTAAGATGACGATAAAGAAAACCCCATCCAAATCTGTTTAGTACATACCTTCTTTTAATTTTTATTTGTACCTACTTCGAGGATTTACCATGTTAAGGAAAATTGGGGCTCTAAAGAAAAAGCCTAAAGCTTTAAAGCCGGAAAAACTACCGGTTGTATTTAGGGTTTCCTTTACCATGGAACTCTAAAAAGAAAGGGTTATTGCCCTGCCGTCCTGGGAGTGCTTTATCTTTTACTCTATTTTACGAGGTGGTTTAGGATTTGGTCTCGTTTTAAAAAGAAAAGGGAATTTTAGGGATCCGTGAGTGTTATTTTAGAGCTGTCCAGATTCAGGATCTGAGTGAACGAGAGACATATAACATTGTAACGGGTGGTTGTAACATTATTTAGTTCCTTTTTGATTTGCCCAGTGCTCATAAGACCCGATAAAACACGATTTTGTTATAATATACATAGAAGTTTTATTTTATTCCCGGAACTTCAATTGGTTATTTATATTAAGCGTCTACAGGGTGTAAATGCAAAGTCAAAATTCCTTTAGGATATGAAAGTATAGATGATTCTGATATCATTACGAGAAAAAAATATATACCTTGAATTTACACCAAAAATTCCATCAGTTTTCTAAGCTATGGCTACGCAGCTCACCGGCCTCCCCACACACCTAATTGCACCCCGCAACCCGCACCCCTCATCCGAGTGGCCGCGTCTAGTGAGGGTGTCCACGCGATTAGTGTATTTTGAGTAAAGAAAATCGTCTTATTATGAGGTCCTGGTACTTTATTTTGAGATCCCAATATTTAAAATAATATCTTTACCGATCATACTAACACACCCTTAAAGGATTCTTGCCTTTGCTTTTACACTCGGTAGTATTCATTAATTAAGATGAAAGCATGGCGTGGGCACAGTATAATTAAGTAGGTATCCAGTAGTTTCACTCGACAGTATGGTGTCCTTGAAATAAATAACTAAGGCCGCTAGTTTGGTTTCTTTCTTGGCTTACGTATTTGATAATGCTATATTATTAAATTGTCGTACTATTTTTTCATACACTGAACAATAAAGTCGATAATTTTGTGGCTAAAGAAAGATCTCTAGGATTTTTTAAACTCAAATAGTATGTATCGAGTAAACTCAGTTTTTATCGATTTTTTGATAAATACTCGTATTTATCCGTTTTTATCGTATGAAAACTCAAATCGTAGTATATAGTACATTACTGCTAGGACCAGGAATTAAGCAATCCTGTAAGGCTCGGACTTTTATATACGAGGCCAGGATGGTCGAAGCAAGGTATTAGTGCTTTTCTCGAAAATAAGATGAGACATTTTCATGATAATGAGTTATATCAAATAAATAATCTTACTAGGTAATATTAAAAGTTAGTTTAGACTTTAGTTGGTAGAGCTGATGCCGAGCTCGACTGTGGAGGTACCACCATCTTACTCGCAAATCCTCCCGAAGTTATTCGGGGGAGAGTAAGAGGACAGCTCTCAGGCAAAACCAGGCGGCCCACCATTGCCTGGGACCGATGGATGGCGGTATACCCATCCCTAATTGCCAGGCCTTAAAACAGACTGGTGACGGGCAGCGGCGTCACTGGTGCAGGGGTTTCGGCACCGCGCTCACCAACCCGCCTGCCCAGCGTGTGTGAGTATGGGCATTTCTTCCAAGGAGACCGCCAAGAGTGGTGAAATCCTGGAAAGGCCTATGTCCAGCAGTGGACGAAACAGGCTGATGGATGGATGGATGTAATATTAAAAGTTACTTGCTCATATTTGGGCAATTAGTAATGTTTATTGTTAGTGATTTCTTCAGCAAAGCCTTCGTGGAGTACAATCTATATCAGACAGAGCCCTCTTCTGAACTCATTTTGAAATTTATTGGCACTCAACTAAAATATAAAGCAACATAAATTCCCGCTTTTATGCAACTTTTTTTTATTATTGCCAGCTGGGCAAAGGAATTTACCGCCATGCAGCCTTCTTCATGGACAACGCCATCTAGAGGAACGCTAAGAACTAAGAATAAAAAACACTCATTGAGGTTAAATTGTTTTCAATATACCTATCAAGTCAATAAAAATGATATATTTTGATAAAGCAAACGTTTCAAGAAGCTAAACATGAAATTGTAATTCATTTCAGTTTTCTTTGTAAATGGGCCGCTTAAAACCTTATGATCGCCAAACTCCTTAGTCTCTAAAAACATAGACACGGGTAGTTTGAAAAAGAAAACATTTGAAATGTACTCTGTGAACATATGGTTGTAATGTAATGGACTTTCATACAAATTCCCTGGATAGTTATTCAGATTTCCTGGACACTTTTAAATAGCTCACCAGGATGAAGTATTTTCTGATAGGTCTTTACAGTATGTAATAGTAATATTACAAAAAAAACTGCCATCGCCATTGTAATAATATTTTTTAGGTACCTACCTATAAGAATTATAACTTTGTCACTCACCTGACCGATCATCAAAACTCTAAGGCACTTCTAGCAGACATAGAAGCTTCAAATTTGGAATACAATTAGTGTTTAGTGTATACATCAAGGAAAAACTAAAATATTTCGCAATTTCGGTCCAGTTTTCTAGATACATCATTGCATAAATAACTTTGTAATCCCATATTAATATTTAGGATTACAAAGTTACATTTGCAGTTGTAAGTAGAAGGTACTGGAAAGGAAAAAAGTAGGACTATCTACGAAAACAAATGAGATGCCATTAAAAGCAAAACTTGTAAAAATAACCGTAAAAAGTTCTGAGATCCATGTAAATCCAAGTCGGTTAATTTATTCAGTTTTGTCTTAATATAATAAATAATTAGCTAACCTAACAACATCTTATAGTCACCATATCAATATTAAAATCTTTTATGTTTTAAATAAATAGATTGACTTAGCAATCGCACTAAATAATCTAATTTAATATAATATGTATTGCGTGTGAGATACATTGTGTTTTCATGCAATGGCCAAGTCAATCAATTTATTTAAAACATAAAAGATTTTTAATATTGATATGGTCACTATAAGATGTCGTTAGGTTAGCTTAATATGTAAGGTAAAAGGAACCTTTATGGTGAGACTCCGTTGTCCGTCCGTCCGTATGTCACAGCCTCATAACTTTAGCAAGCAAGACTTGGCAACAAAAATAGCATTCACTTGCCTACACAATATAGTGTAAAAAACATTTTGAAAATGTTTATTTTGTTCAAAATTTTCCCAATACAAATGTGAGAAAAATAAAAATAAATATCCTTAAAATACAATATAGGTATTAAATTGTAGACATTAAAGAGCTGATTAGAAAAATATATACTTTTGCTATATTTATTCTCACCGATTTCGAGAAAGCTTTGAAAAACCACAAAAAATTCCCCCCCTTATTTCCAAAACTGGTGGACCAATAAAAATGAAAAAAATCATGGTAATTTGGGATTATGTAAAGGTTACAGGAAAGATATAGCGGTTGAGAAATTCACAAAATAAAATGACAAATTTTTGTTTTTTTCTCTCGAGTTTTATTTCGAATTCGGTATAAAAATATTTGTGTCTCTCTTTTGTGGTACAATCAATTCTCTTTTTAGTTATCATAAACAGTTATGGGCAAGATTTTAAATACATACCTTTTTTCTGACTGTTCCAAAAACTGTCGAATTACGAATTATTAGGTATGCGAGTCTGAGTCGCACTTGATCAAATTTTTTTTTTACAGTATTTGTTTTGGTGGCATATAATATAACTTTTCAATCAATTAATTGCTCTTGAAATAAATACATTCTGGGGTATATAATCACTGGTTTTATTTTATTTTGCGCCACTCGGGGAGGTTCCTATGATGCCCTCTCAAATTACTTTGTACTTGGGGTTCCATTTGCCTTCCATTCTGGGTTCATTTAAATAGGTTGGCGTAATTTCCCTTCTTTTGTACGGCGGTGGCGGCGCCGGCGTCTCAAGTTATCTCTTATCATTGCATACGTTAGTTTTTTCTTTCATTTATCTTTGCCGTTCCTTGGCTATGCTGCGGATGGACAGATAGACACCAAAGTAAAAGGACTTCCGGTTATTAATGGAAACCTAAAAAGCACCCTCAGAGAATTACACAGTTTCGAAGCACTTCGTAAACTCGTTAATTTATGCTAAGCTTCGTTTCCTTTCATCAATAATTCATCACGAATGCTCTAATTTGAATTTTTGCAGGAATCCTAGAGATTGCTGGCAGAGTTCTGCTATCGGTTTTAATAGAAGTACTTTATAGACCATCGCTTGGAAATGAACAAGTTGTAATCAAAAGCCTGGGGATGCCAATTTGCGAGTTACTGCCAGCGGTTTGTTTGAAACAAGCACTCTCCGCTGCCAAACCAGCTATTTGTAAATTTACAACTGAAGATGTAGCTTTTTGTTTGATTTAACGAACAATTTGCATTTCAAACAAAACATCTAAAAAGTGTTGCGGTTCAAATAATTCACGGTTATCATATCACGTGACTACGTAATCTTATACGAAAATAAAACATTTCCCCGATTTACTAGTTAGTTACAAAGTTTTGTTTGTGTTGTATTTAAATGTATATATTTAATTAGTTTCTTTTTATAATTTGAAGTTAAAAAATTGATTTCAGCTGTATCTATAACTTGTTGGTAGACATTAGTTACGACATTTAGCGATTTTATGTTTTTCATCGGAAGAAAATACAAATTTACATAATAACGTTGTGGTATTCCTGTAGAATAAACCCCACCAAAAAACATAAATGTGAAGAAAGGGCCGAGTTTAGTACAAAAGTAGTGCAAAATTGCCGGATTCGCCAAAAAAAAAGAATTGAGATCAAATTGGATGCCAACGTTTATGAAGGTTCCTTCAGTCATTAATGCAACAAAAAGGCTTTTTAGGGTTCCGTACTTGAAGGGTGCCAAACGGGACCCTCTTACTAAGCCTCCGCTCTCCGCTATCTGTCCACCCGTCTGTGACAGGGGTCTACAGCTTCAGCCGTAATAGGTAGAGAGTTGCAATTTTCACAGATTATGTATTGCTATGACCCCCAGTACTACGACAAATAATAAGTAGTAGTTTGCGCCGAACTGTGAACTCGCACTCGCCCGATTCGCGCGTGACCGATTTTGCTCATGTTTCAACTTAAAAAATATTTTTGCTTTATTTACTCGCATCCCAAATTTCATGATATTCCGATCAACGATATTCGAGTTATCGTCGAACAAACTTTCACACATACATCAATATAAAAGCCGGATTGTTCAAGTAGACTCGGAGAAATCGCTCGCTTCATTCGCTCGTTCAACTCGCTCGCTTCGTTCGCTCGTTCAACTATAAAAAGAAAAAAATAATAAAAATTAGGGTTCCGTACTAAAAAGGATGCCATACTAAAATGCCAATTTTAGCGGCTTTTTGACGCCTTGATATTGCTATGGCATCTATAATACTATTGTTATTTATCATGTTTTTAGGGTTCCTTTCCCGTTTTGTGTGGTGATACGGAACCCTTTGTGCTAGAGCTCGACTCACACTTGGTCAAATTAGTTTATTTCTAACCTTTTATTTGTAGTATTCTTGTAAGCAAATGAACTCTATTTACTTATCATATTTTTAGATACCAAAAATATTTAACAAACCAAAATTAACAAATCAAAAGTTTGACATACGAATACCATAGACAAATAGATGGACAGACGAAGTCGCACCATAAAGGTTGCTATTTTCCCCTCTGGGATTACAACTAAAATCCAGTGCGAGCCATGCGTCCGCATCTGTCCGCATTGATAGGTGGATGCATAGTTTTAACGCCGCTGAAAAAGCGCTTTTCCAGCAAAACTGTCAGAACATTTATCAGGAAGATGGTACAGACATAAACTTGGGATTATTTAACCAGGCAAGTTAGCGGAGTGGCGGCTTGAGAGTGATAAATCTTAGCAATGCGTTCAGAGTTGCCGGTAATTGTACCATCATGCATAATCTCCTTATTATACTGTTACACGGCCTGTGTGTGAGAGAGTCACATTTCCGCAGCCTTGAGGAGGTGAGAGGCAGGAAGAAAGTTGATGAGTTTATTCAAGGGGTCATCAGGAATATAACGGTATTTTTATTCGTAATTTTAAGCTTAAATGAAGCGTTTGTTGCGTAATTTCTTATTTCTTCATTCCACATTTTTGGAGGTACAGAAGCGTAAAAAATATTTTTATTTAACCTCATATCGTAAAATCCTCATTAGGAACTCAAAACTACTGGCACAGTAAAAAATTTTAATTTTAAATTAAATTTTAACAACATAATGCTATAAAAAAACTTTTTCTGAGATTACAGTATTGTATGTGATACTAACTAGGAAGGCAAAGGGAACTTAGCCCATACAGCCATGTCTGTGGTTTAATATCAAATACCAATGAGGTTTTTATATAATGTTGTCCAATACATACAAAATAGTAACGAGGTTACAGTTCAAATTTATTTTCGGCCAGGTATTGTCTATGGCTTATGGCGCGTTGGACTAGGTCTGTCAATGGATGAACTGTTTGTTGCGCCATAGTTTTCGAGGAAATATATTTATTACTTACAGTGGTTTTATGGGTCAAAATAATTATTTTGCCCTAAAATTACTGACAGAAGGGATGGTGATGAATGATATTTGACTACACCTGACATTCTGGAAACAACGACGGAAATTACGAACACTTTCAGAACAAGCTTTTACAAGAATAATCAAAAATGGCTGACGACAAATTTACAAAAATTATGAAAACCGGTTAGTAGGCATGAGTTTAGATAAATTGAATGAAACTATACATAACTAGGTATTAAAACACTCGTCTTCTATTAAAAAACTCGCCTTCAGCTCGTTTTTTAAACTGACACTCGCGTTTTTAATAACCTTTTTATGTACCAGTTTCATAAACTACTATTATATCATACTTTTTGTATTTTAAAATGCTTCCAAGCACCATAGCATTGTTAACGCGTTGATTTGTTTTTGTTATTTATTTGTTGGTTATTACGTCGCATCTCTTTGATTTTAAATTTAATAAATAAGCTCGCAAAGCTTTGTCAGAAACCAATTTCGTTGTAGTATAGAGTGCTTTTTATTTCAATGATGAACTCTAGACCAACATTTAAATGTGTGAGGGTTGAGGAAGGGCCCCCAAAAAAACATTTTTTTTTTCTAATCAACACCGTTGTATATGCCATCCGGCCGCCGCCGTTATAATGCAACTCACAGATTAAAACCAAGTTGTCTATGATATGTTATATGTCTGTGATGATATGATGTGGGTTCAGATCATGATAGTAACTAAAAAAAAAAAATTCAGACCGACTGTGACGATGAAAGCATAAATTGATCCTTGAAACGTAATTTCCTTTAGATTTCCAAACAATAGTTATATGAACCGTTCAGAAGCAGTCACTGAACTAAAACCTATTTAGATTAGATTAACTAAGCCCTGCCATATTTAGGGGTTAGATGGGACGCCTAAGTTCTTAAGTGCTTGTGAAACTTACTAGGTGTATCTTATCGTGTAGGTATATTACAAGATTAAGGGAGCTTTGATAAAATCATTATCCGATCGAGCGGTTTAATCGCATGAGAGCTGAATCTCGGAACGGATGGAAATCGCAGTGGGAAGTGGGACGAAAGGGTCAACTAAAAATATACATGATAATTATAACATACTGAGCAACTATATTCAATGAAACTGAAACCATGCGTAAGAAAACACTTTTCAGTATAAAATTCAAGTGTTCACTGTTTTTTCTTTATAAATATCCGGCTAAAATAAGCAAAATGGGTCTACATAGGTATAATATATCTTTATTTCAAGCAGTAGTCAATTTTTTATAATTTTTCAAAGTTTTGTTGTGATGACGTCATGAAGTAAGCTAAATCAACCGTTTTATTCATAGAGAATGAAGAGATTGATACCTTTGCCTTAAACATTAAAAAAATCACAAGTCTTTGTCTGCTGGTTTGACGTTTGGAGTTTGACATGAGTTTGACTGCACCAACAACAACTGCTAACCTTTACATTATTTTGATTCGATATTTATGTAAAATTAACAAAATCTGAACAAAAAGGATACGATAAAGGATTATTAACCCCCGATTTCACAATTGAGAATTTCTAGATAAGTACTCGTAGTTCTTAACTTTCAAATGCAGCGCTGTGATTGGCCAATTCGTCACTTATGTATCCACTTAGCGAGACTTTCTTAATTCAGAAACTAGGCTTGATCTTCAGATCAAGTTTAACAATATTTATGAATCGACCTATCGTAATAGATCGTTTTTACCTTTTAGTAAAAATTTCACTAAACTTGCCGACAAAAATTGTTAGTATTCATGAGAACTCCTAGAAAGGAAGTGGTGCAAGGAAGTAATGTGGAGTATCACGCCTGAGCAGCGTTTGTTTTGTTGTGAGGAGCATTTGAACGTTATCTGGGGGCACGGCAGTGCCCCCGCCAAGTCGAGCTAAGAAGCGGCACGCCGTACCATCCTTTTCTCGAAGCAGTTCAGGCCATTTTCGAATTTTCGGTAACCAAGCAGGCATTGTACACGGTACCATATCACTTTTGGCGACTGCAAGCCTAACATGGTGCCACTTTAACACGACTTTAAACACCATTTGACAGTAAATACCTGGAATTTACTGTCAAATGGTGATTAAAATGGTGTTAAATTGGCAACCATTTTAGGCCTGCTATATATACAGATATATTCCTCAACAAGGAGAAGACAGAGCTCGACACTACACCGAAAAATAATCCAAAAGCTAACAATTAAAACGTTTAAGGTGCCCTTGGAGAACCCCCAAAAATATACCGTTTTGTGGTTTTTTTGATTTTGAAATAAGTTTTTAGAATTTTTCAAAAATTCTTTATTTCAAGCGACCGCAAAACTTATGAAGCGCATAGTCCTTCTTTTAGCAAGTAAATTCAGCTGCAAGTTGATGAGCAAGAAAAAGTTGGACTGTTTCTAGGATATCCTACATGGAACATACGATTTATTCTAGTTTAAAAGACCAGGAGAAAGCAAGGAAAACGATAAATATAGTCGGACTCACGATTGACTAATTTTAGTGTAAAATACTTCTGTATGTACATAGTTCCAATATCATTTTAATTATGTAAATGTTAGTGAAGTACGTATTTAAAAGAGTGATAATTAAGTTTCTTTTCATATAAAAGTAAGAGCAACAACCTTATTTAAGCATCAGCGTTTTATGGCTTCTTTATTTTTTTTAAATTGAGTTAATATACAAGTATCAACATAAAGAAGTTGATGAAAATAAAAGAAGAAAATCTCATTATTTTTTCTGATCTTGATCAATTTAATCAATGTAATTGTATGATGGGACTGAAAATAAATAAACTGGACCTTTATTAATAAGTTTCGTACTCTTGAGTAGCCATGCCGACCTAATCCGTCTCCCAGATTGGCTCGCTGCACTTTCTTTGTTAAAGACTCTCGTCGTTAATAAAAGCTTGAAAACTTATTTAAACTTGTCCGTGTTCGAACTGGGGACTGCCTTAGCCAAATTGCGCATACAAAGTTGTCCAATAAACGAAAGAAATTTACTTTTATTTTGTACCGCTATTTCCGATTTCTTATCGTTAAATCCGTCCTTTCTACCGATTAGCATCGACTCTAAATATCATGTGCAATAAACAAAAAACATAAACTCGTAACTTTCGTCTGCTAGTAGCGTTAATTTTAAGGGTCCCGTATCCGAAGGGTGCCAAACGGGAACCTATTACTAAATAAACCTCCTCCGTCTGTCTGTCTGTCTGACCGTCTGTCCGTCACAGGGGTCTACACACAGACCAAGCTGTAGACCCTTGTGATGTGACAGACGGACAGACAGACAAAATTAAAAAAAATTAAGGTTTGTGCCTCAGTACGATACTAAACTCATTTCATTTGAAATTTCGCAAAAATATTAATCACTAGATATTGCCCGCGGCTCCGCCCGCGTGTTATTCGGTTTAACGACATGCTTTTTTCCGGGATAAAAAGTAGCCTATATGCTAAGTTAGGGTATGAGCTATGTCCATTCTAAATTTCATCCAAATCCGTCCAGCCGTTTCAGCGTGAAAGAGTAACAAACATACACACACACACACACACACACCCTTTCGCATTTATAATATTAGTGTGAAGTGTGATAATCTTTAGACTGCACGAGGACTACGCAGAAGCAAATCGATCATTTAGTTATTTGTTCATCCATGTAGTCACTGAGAATAAGTAGCTGTTGTAAATAAAGTAAAACAAATTTTAATTTATACTTGCAATTAATGTTTGCCTTAGCGTTTTAAGACTTATAAAGCTCTCGAAAATAAATTAATATTCAAAACATTAAGTGGATATAAAGTAATGTTCAAAAGGTATCTAAAGGGAAATTAATGTACAAGAGCTTTTTTTTTAAACCTATTAAGATCAGCGAGTAACAAAATCATAAGAAATAATGATATCGCCCAAAATCCAACTTTTAGCTACGAAAAATGTTTACAAATAGTCTGATATACGCATCAACTTATTCTTAGTGCTATAGTTGTACCTTCAAAATAATTTGATTTACCATAGTCGTACTTACGAATACGAACAATCACAAAATGTTCGTAATCACGACTATGGAAAATCATACTATTTTAAAGCTACTATAATATCATTTATATAAGTTTGTATGTTTATTTATTTGTAAACATTTTCGTCTATTGCTGGACATAGGCCTTTTCCAAATTTCGCCACTGATGTTGGTCCTCCCTCCGTCCTCCTCATCCAGCCGCCACCCACAACGTCCTTCAGGTCGTCGGTCCAGCGGGCACGAGGTCGGTACGCTTTGCTGTACGTGGCCTCCATTCTAAAGCCTTTTGGCCCCAACGGCCGTCATGTTATAATATTTTTATGAAATAAGTAAATGTCTAAATCATGTCGGCGACAAATATTGCCTCCCACTGCCACTTCAACTTACTGATTCTGCAGGCTATGTCGGTTACTTTCGATCTCCGACGGATCTCCTCGTTTAGGATTCCATCCATCGGAGATACCCCAAGCAGAGCCCGCTCCATAGCTCGCTGAGTGACCTTAAATCGGTGGATCAGGCCCTTTGTAAGGGACCACGTCTTAGCACCATACGTCATCCCAGGACGCACTGGTTGTACTTGTACATTTTAGCCTTTAAGCACTGCGGTATTGATGACGTAATATGTGACGCAACTTTCCGAATGCTGCCTAACCCAAGCATATTCTTCTGTCAGCCTCGGCGTCGAAGTTGTTTTTATCCAGCTGTATAACTTGACCAAGATAAACATATTTTTGAACAACTTCGATGCTGACATTGCCGACGGTTAGTGGCCTTTAGATGACGTGACAGTAAGTCTTATCTAAATTCATCTGGAGGCCCACTCACCCCGAAGAATCACTAAGGACGCGCACCATTACTTCCAGTTCCTGCAGCATCATCGGCAAAGCCAATATGTGAAATGTACTCTCCGTTTACGTTTATGCCTCATCCATTCCAGTCTAGTGTTTTAAGGGCGTCCTCCAGCGCGGCAGTAAACAGTTTCGGGGAAATAACATCTACGCCGCGCTGAAGATGTGAAATAACATCTACGCCGCACTGAAGGTCTTGTTTGTACACCCTGTACTTGGACGGACATCGTAGCAGAGTCATAAAGACATTTCAGCATCTCTACGTAACGCCAGTCAACTTGGCATCGCTGCAAGGACTGCAGAATAGACCAAGTTTCGACGGAGTCGAAGGCTTTCTCGTAGTCTACAAACGCAGGCCGTAAGGGCTCTTGAGTTTTCTGTATAACCTGCCTTAGCGTGTGAATGTGGTCCACGGTGCTGTAGCCTTTTCGAAACCCGTCGTTGAATTGTTGGGCGAGAACTCTTGAGAACAGCTTGTAGGTGTGGCTTAGGAGGAGCGCAATTGGTCTATAGTTCTTAAGTAGGATTTTGTCCTCATTTTTGAAGAACAAAACTGACATTTCAGCCTCTCAAAGAGACCAAGAACCGTCTTACTCGTTTCCCGTAGACCACGAGGCACGCAATTGTCTCGAAACGTCGCATCGGGTGCCTTTTCTCAAATAAAAGGTAATAAAGTATATCGCGTTATACCCGTCTAAATAAATATTATAATGTTCATTGTTAGTTGCGGCGAAAAGTGATGTACTACTTATTTCGGTTATTATTTTTGGATTTTCATATTGCCGTTAAAAGATTGTAATTTTTTCAAAAATCAAGGGTACGACTCATCAACGGGGTCCGATAGTGGCAGAATCCTAATCGATCAATAAGGGTATCTAATTTCCTTAATTGTACGGCTCCCTCTCTTACAAATTTTTTTTTGTGGTTAATTTATTAAACCACGAATCTTTTGACAGTAGAATAGCAAAAAAATGCAAACCAGTCACTTTCTAGATTTTATGGCTGCTTTGAAACTCTTAGCAGATTTGGCACATTTGCCTTTTGTTTCATGATGTTGTATGTTTTATGACGGGTCTCATAAATCAATATTGTATTTGTATATTGAAATTTGAAAGTACCCAATCACTAAACACAGCTGTCATAGGTGCCTTCTTTCGTTAGCCCTAGTTCTCAGATCATCTAACACATAATACGTAGATTGTAGACTATTGAGAATATTTCGGGAAATTTTGACGGCTATTCCGGCATTATCAAGCATTCGCAATATCTGTAATTATATATTTATTTGTTTAAAACTTGATATATGCTATGCTATGGAAATTAGAGTGACTAAACCACATCAAATCGAAGCTACAGGATATAAGGAATGCTCATTAAAAGTTAACAGTCAAAAAACAACATATATCTGTACAAAATGCCTTTTAAAGTCACCCGCAATCTGCCTTCGCAATTTTTGCGCACGTGCCAGAATTCGCGTGGCGTATTTTTTGTTATTCCAAAACCATTTGGAGGAATAGGCTTATTGTACAGATTCCATAAGTTTTCAATGAAAAATAAACGATGATGACGAATATTTTCGATGAAATATGTTTAACCTTCATTAGCGTTTTGATGACGTCAGCATTGAGTTCTGAATTGAAATATACCGTTGCCCAAATAAACACTTCTCGAAAAAAAAGTCACCGTCAAACATCAAATGTCAAAAAAGGAAGTGTCTAATGTGCCAGCCACTAATGGCAGTAGTTGATTCCACTCGATACTGATGACAATAGTTCTAGCTTAGAACCAAATAGTCGTATGTGTGGTGACTGGTGCGCGTCAGTTGTCTTGTATAGGTTATCTCTTGGGGGTAATCTGTGATGTTGCCACACACCACGAACAATACCAGTTAATATTTTAAAAAATTGATACTTTTCTTCATAAAGAGCTTGTAAAAATCACCCGCTTTCGGCCCTTGCAGATTGTGGCATGTGCGAGAATCGCCGTGCTTAAAAGACACGTAAAGCATGTTATGAATACGTACAACAGGTTTATATTTTAAAAGTTTCATGCGCTTCTTCATAAAGAGCTTGTAAAAATCACCCGCTTTCGGCCTTTGCAAATTGTTGCAAGTGCGAGAATCACCGTCCAGGCCCTCAATTCTGGCACGTGCGCAAAAAATATCTAAGGCAGATTGCGGGTGATTTCCATAGGATATTGTACGAATATGAATCGACTTTTTTGATTAAAAACTTATAGTAACCATTGCTTATGTCCTATAGTTTCTATTTGATGTAGTGACTCTAATTTCCATCGCATGCCTTATATCAAACTTTAAACAAATATCTAATGACCCACATTGCGAATGCGCAATAATGCCGGAATAGCCACCCAGGACGGCGATTCTTGCACATGCGACAATTTGTAAATGGCGAAAGCGGGGGATTTTTACAAAGAAACGTATCAAGCTTTTAAAATTAATTTTTGTTCGTATTCGTATCATGTTTCAGGTGTCGTTTTGGTAGTTATAGTTAGTTGAATTATCATCACACGGCATTTATGACGCGATAAAAAGAGGCGTGTGAAAAACAAAGCGTTCTAAAGCGTCTGTTATCGTGTTATAATTGCGGTGTTATGATAATATTGAGTATAAATCCAAAAAAGACACGTAGAACACGTTATGAATACGGACAAAAAGTTTATATTTTAAAAACTTGATACGTTTCTTCATAAATAGCTTGTAAAAATCACCCGCTTTAGGCCTTCGCAAATTGTCGCATGTGCGAGAATCGCCGTCCAGGACCTGTATTCCGCCATCATTGCACATGCACGATATCAGTCATTCGATATTTGTTTAAAGTTTGATAAATGCAATGTTATGAAAATTGGAGTGGCTAAACCACATTAAATTGGAACTATATGATATATTGAAGTGATAGAGCTGATGCCGGGCTCGACTGTGGAGGTACCACCATCTTACTCGCAAATCCTCCCGAAGTTTTTCGGGGGAGAGTAAGAGAACAGCTCTCAGGCAAAAAGACCAGGCAGCCCACCATTGCCTGAGACCGATGGATGGCGGTATATCCATCCCCAATTGCCGGGCCTTATATAAATCAGACTGGTGACGGGCAGCGGCGTTACTGGTGCAAGGGTTTCGGCACCGCGCTCACCAACCCGCCTGCCCAGCGTGTGTGAGTATGGGCATTTCTTCCAGGAGGACCGCCAAGAGTGGCGAAATCCTGGAAAGGCCTATTTCCAGCAGTGGACGAAACAGGCTGATGGATGGATGGGATATGATATAAATTAAGAATGCTCATTATAAATTTTCAATAAAATAAAATCAACACATATCTGTACAATATCTCTTTTAAAGTCACCCGCAATCTCCTTATGCAATTTTTGTGCACGTGCCAGAATTGAGGATGGCTATTCCGGCACTATTTTTCACTCGCAATATCAGTCATTAGATATTTGTTTACAGTTGATAAATGACATGCGATGGAAATTAGAGTGACTAAGCTACATCAAATAAAAACTTTAGGATATAAGGAATTTCAGTCAAAAAACTCAATAAACATAGGAAGAAAATTCTTTTTAAAATCACCCGAAATATGCCTTAGCAATTTTTGCGCACGTGCCAGAATAGCTGTCCAGCAATGATATAGCTGGCGGCTATTCCGGAATTATTGCGCATTTGCAATATCAGTTATTAGATATTTATTTAAAGTTTGATAAATGCCATGCAATGGAAATTAGAGTGACTAAACCACATCAAATAGAAGCTATAGGATATGAGGAATGCTCACTATAAGTTTTCAATAAAAAAGAACCGGTCAAGTGCGAGTCAGACTCCCATTCCTAGGGTTCCGTAATTAGACAGTTTTGGGAACAGTCAGGAAAAAAGTATCTAAAATCTTGCCCATAACTGTTTATGATAACTAAAAAAAAAGAGACACAAATATTTTTATACCTCGAAATAAAACTCGAGGGTGAAAAATTCAATTTTGTCATTTTAGTATAGTGAATTTCTCAACCGCTGTATTTTTCCTGTACTCTTAATAATCCCAAATAACCATGATTTTTTAAATTTTTTTCAGTGTACCAGTTTCGGAAATAAGGGGGGAGGACATGCATTTTTTTGTGGTTTTTCAAAGATTTCTCAAAATTGGGGACAGTAAATATATTACAAATACATATTTTTAAAATCAACTTTTACTCTACAATTTGATATCCATATTGTGTTTTTAGGATTATTTTTCTCACTATTGTATTGGAAAAATTTTGAACAATTTAAAATTTTTAATTTTTTTTACTCCGTTTCCTCCGTTTGCTTACGCAAGTGAATGCTATTTGTGTAGCAAATTTCAAATCTTTACCTTTAACGGTGCTAAAGTTACATATGGACGGACGGACGGAAGGAATAAAGATTTCTTTTACCTTTCAGGTATAACGGAACCCTAAAAATCAACACATATCTGTACAAAATTCCTTTTAATATCACCCGCAATCTAATTTCGCAATTATTGCGTACGTGCTAGAATCGAGGGCCAGGAGGTCAAAATGTAGTTTTTTAGGGTTCCGTAGTCCGACAAGGAACCCTTATAGTTTCACCATGTCCATTTGTCCTTTCGTCTGTCCGTTCGTCTGTCCGCGGCTAATTATGACTCCTCTACACGTAGACAGATGCATCAGCGGATGGATCAGCAGTGCAACAGATACAGGTCTGTGGGTTAATCAGTCTGTGTCCATTCTCGAAAGACGCAAGACGCAAGACGCATGAAAAATGGATAAAAAGACAGTAGCGTGCGCTACTGTTTATTTATTTAGATATGTAAAAGAAATGTAAAAAAAGAAAGTGGGGGAAGCCATACATGACATATTTAATAAATATGTATTATATATTTAGTATGATATTTATTTAAATAACGAGCAAAAACATGCGTGCGCCTCGTTCACAAACCGCACAATACTGATGCGTCCGCAGACGTGTGGACGGTCGCCTTGCGTCCGGCGCACAAAGGTGAAAAATCCATAAAAGCCGATCGAAACCTAAAAACGTAAAAGTTCCCGGAACACGACAAAACTAATTTTCATTACACATTATGTTTATTTATAACTCATGTACTTATCCAAAATATACTTATATTAAATATTATACCCTTTTTTCATTACTATTTTTTCATTACATTTTCATTACTACTTGACTAAACAATGAAAAGGTTCACAGCAATCAGTGGTACCTGAGAAACGGGTTGTCATTCTTATCTCAGTCCAAAGTTGAACTTGTTCAAATTCGGATGTGTTTTCGATAATTTAAAGTCTTGCGGTTATTGATTTCTTACTCGAAATTTTTAGTGAAAGTTTGAGTTTTTGCGATGTATTCGGTTCCAGGAGGTAACAAACACTTTTTTATTAATTATTTTAGATAGTCAGTGACTTTTTTTAAGACATTAATGACACTAAAACGACGGGAAAATTAAATTTTTCTGTTTAGTAATTTTCATGTAATGATAAAGGTGAATTTCCTGGCAGATCCGGCTTTAATGTTAACATTGTTACAAAGAGTGATCCTTAGTCTTGCTAAAGCAGTTAAAAATTTTCCCGTCCGTTTTCAGCAGTTGGATAGGACACCCCAGATTACCCGGGTTGCGTGTGCATGCTCTGGTTCTAGGGACCAAACTAGATCCTGATTGGACGCTAGGCGTCGGGACGCTGGGCGTCGGGACGCTGGGCGTCGGGACGCTGGGCGTCGGGACGCTGGGCGTCGGGACGCTGGGCGTCGGGATGCTGGGCGTCGGGACGCTGAGGCGTCGGGACGCTGGGGCATCGGGACGCTGGGGCGTCGGGACGCGGCGTTGGGACGCTGGGCGTCAGGGCCGCCGTGCGTTGGGACACTGGGCGTCAGGATGCTGGGCGTCGGGACGCTGGGGCGCCGCGACGGTGGCGTCGGCACGGTGTGCGTCAGGTCGGAGCGTGGAAGTCGCCATCCTTTGTTGTTACCCAAGGAGGGCCTTTGATAAGGCTTTTGCTGTCCGACCGACATCTTCGTAACTCACACGCGGGATGCAACGCGTTATTGGCGATTTTACAGGGAGAATTTTGGATTTTGTCTTCTCGCCGGGTAATTCACAATGTTCTCTTCTCCTGTGTTCCTTGTTACAGGCTGTGAGCCTCGTTGATGCAGCCACAGATGGGAGATCTGCCAACTGATAGAATCACACAGTCGAGACCCTTTGATGGAGTGGCTACGGACGTGGGGGGATCGTTCCTCGTCCTAACGTCTAGCCTTCGCAACGCTCGGACTGTTAAGGCGTACCTGTGTGTATTCATGTGACTGTCCACCAAGGCCGTCCACTTGGAATTAGAGTCCTCGTTCCCCACGGAGGCCTTCGTCGCTGCATTAGACCGATTAGTATCGCGTAGAGGTTTGCCTTCTTTAATTAGGTCAGACAACGGCACGAATTACAAGGTTACCGCAAATTACTTTAAAGATGTATACATTTTTAGAAGATAATTGTATAAAGTTAAGTCATGGTTATTAAGTGAAGTCGGCCAAGGCCCACCTCCGCAGCGTCATCGGGGATTTAGTCTTATTGAAAGATGCGAATTTAGAATTCTTTGTATTGGCGACGTGGTTGCATTATTAAGTTGATAGTTGGCGGGGATAAGACTCCTCGCGTCGCTGAGGTGTTGGTCGGAGGTTCGATTCTGCGACGAGCCTTGGCGACTCTCTCCCGGCTCCCGGTTGATTAAGCTAGCGGTTTGATAAGGGTAACAGCCCGGAGCGGGGGATTGTTCGCTTTAAAACGTATTCGAACGCACATTGTATTTATCAAGATATTTTATTTTATTGATATGGCAACACGAGTTGTCGCGGGGTGAATTGTCACGAGTCTTGCGACGGCCATATTGCGTTTTCAGACAACAAGGGTTGCAAGAGGTTCAAGGAAATTAGTTTGTTAAAATAGAGAAATAAACCAGTTAATCAGTGTTAACTGTGATCCGGGACATCTGCGCGAAAAGTTTCGTAAATCCGATAATAGTGGAAGGTGATGAGAAAAGATTTTTATTTCCACGTTTTACTGAAATCGTGCTACCTAACGGTGCTAACGGGATTGAACTAGCCCAGGGTTAGAGGGTTGCGTTTAGGATACTAGTCTGCTGACACGCTGGCTGGGCTGGTCATTTGCCAGAAATCTCCGTGCCGAGGTCGACGACAATCAACGTCAGAAGAAGGGAAACGCACATCCAGGGGACCTGTGCTTTCCTCTGAGCCAGGATTGAGTCGTGACCCGGATCGAGCGCAGAGGTTCCGTCCGGGACGAGACGTGCATGTGAGTGTTTGAACATTTACCGCTATAACGGGATTTAGTATATAAGGCCCCTTTGTGTGGAAGACCCCTTTCGGACAGGGTTTAGATTCTTTTAAATATCAGCACCAGAAAAACTAAGTTGTACCTATCGAGAGGGGGGTTTATCATACAGAGGGAAAGGATTATGTAATTTCCTGCGAAGGCGAATAGGGAGCCACCTCAATCTGCATCAAAACTCTGAGACGTGGTTATACTTGCGCAGTCCGAATATGAATAGAATGCACAAGTTCTGAAGACGCTCCAGCTTGTCAAGCAGCTCTTCAGTGGGATCTAGATAAGCAACATCGGCATAATCCAGAATGGAAAGAAGAAGAGATTGAGCTAATGTTATTTGTCGTAACCAGTGGCAGGAACTTCTGCAGGTGCTTAAGCGAGTGATATGAGCCGAAAACTTTACAACTTACTTCATTGACATGTGGAGACCAAGACAGAGTCTGGTCCATCCACAAACTCAAAGTCCTCACAGTTTTACAGTAAGGTACTACTTCTCCATCAAAAACCACAGCTGAAACGTTGGACATGCGAGAAATATAATAGTTGCTAACAATTAGGATGGCTTGTGACTTCTTCGGGTTGACCTGCAAGCCAAAACGTTGCGTCCAATCTCTAATGGCAATAAGATCAGAGTTAATGGTGACCACTGCCCTGTTTACGTCATCTAGCGGTGCAGCTGCGTACAAGTGCAAGTCGTCAGCATAAAAATGAAAGGAGGAAGACAAGGAGGTAGAGTTGATAAAGATCGAAAAAAGGAGAGGAGAAAGAACGTCATCCTGTGGGACGCCGACAGTCAAATTACACCATTCGGATTTGGAGGTATCGATTTCAACCATCTCTACCGCGGAGACCGGAATTGAACCATGAAATTACCACTGGAGGTACATTTAGAGACCTCACCACACCAACAAGTATGTCGAAGTCGACAGTATTGAAGGCGTTGCTGAAGTCTAGGAGCGTTAGCACAGTGAGATTCTTCTGCTCTATGTTAAACATTAAATCATCTGTCACATTGACGAGACCTGTAACAGTGCTGTGTGCTGGACGAAAGCCAG
Organism: Ypsolopha scabrella; assembly: GCA_910592155.1. Lineage (NCBI taxonomy): Eukaryota > Metazoa > Arthropoda > Insecta > Lepidoptera > Ypsolophidae > Ypsolopha > Ypsolopha scabrella. Next base: position 14,346,703 of record OU342966.1, read on the forward strand.
ATTGATAAAGATTAAGGAGTTGGTTATGGGACAGGAATTAAGAAAATTGTTCATGAACAATGTGCTCAAGAATTTTGGAGAGAATAGAAAGAATGGAGTGAGGGGGGAGAACCAGGCTGAAAATAACTAATAGATTTCATGATTGACTGTAGTGATTTTGTCCTATGGTTATTTTTGATAAGGCAGGCAGTTATGTATTCTATTATTGATTATGAATCATAGATTTCAATAAAGCTAGGGGGTTCATTTACAACCTGTATAGGGCCCGAAATATATTTCACTTTCTACTTAATGTTATTTTAATAAGTCAATTTATATAAAAACATGACTATTGTCACAATTTACGATGTTATAAAATCACTAGCCTTTGCAAGCGGCTCCGCCCGTGTTGATTCAATATTTGCGTCGTTTTCGGCTTGGGCGCTATTTTATGGATAATAACAATATTGTGGCCAAGTGTGAGTCAGACTCGCGCACAAAGGGTTTCGTACCACCGCACAATACGGGTGCGGAACACTAAGAACAATAAAAATATCAACCAATATACATACCTACCCAAAAACATCAAGGCTACATAAAACGAGGCACTAAAATTTATATACTAAAGTTGACCAAGCCGAAAACTGAGCAAAGATTGAATAAATGCAAAGGCTGGTTGCAAAATGAACTTATTTCAATTTTGGAGGAAGACTTTCATTAAAAAATATTCACTTGGAATGTATGACCTTAAGAATGTAAGTAAATCGTGTTTTAAAAAATACCTTTAAGCTATATGCCTTTTCTTTTGATCAGTTGTTAATTACTTTTCAGAAAATTTGAATTTTCAGAATAACTGTAAATACTCGTATTTAACTCGATTCTGAATAAAATGCCCGCGAAAATTTCACAAGAGGCTTTTATTAAACTTGAGTCCGTAATTTCTGTTTACACTTACTGCTTGCCATGTTCAATCAAAATCCTTAAATTTGTATTTTGAAAATAATTTTCAATGGTTATTTGATTGAGAATTTTCAATTTTTATGCTTCGGGAAATTATAGGTAGATCCTACAGCTTGTTGGTCAATTATCAGTATTTTCTAGTAGAAGCTTGAAAAAAATATTTTTCCTCAAAAATCAATTTGTGAAGCCATATAAAAAAAAAACCGTCTCACGCACAAAGTGTTCCGAATTTCTTTTTTTCTATAGACTATGTCTACAATCTGACCAAATCTGAAACTTGTATATATTATTGCTCATTTTTATTCAATCGTTGCCCCTTTTTTGGCTTGGGCGTTATTTTATGAACACCCCTAGGAGTTGACCAGGGTCACCACGATGATAATATAAAACACCGCATCGAAATCAATTGAGTCGTTTATTCAATCTTTTCCCTATTTTCGGCTTGGGCGTAATTTTATGAACACCCGTTAAAAATCTGTGTTGACCAGGGTCGCTACGGTAATAATAATAATAAAAAAACGCATCCAAATCCGTTGGGTGATTCTTCAGTTAAAACGGAACATAAAATTCTGGAAAAAAAACTAAATTACGATTTTTGGCATGAATTTTATCATTAAAAAAAAAAAGTTTGTATCAAATATCTTTGGCGTCGAAACCCTCGGGCCGTGGGGACCCGACGCGTGACGTCTATTCAAAGAGACAGCGTCGCGCCTGGTCGATGCCTCGGCTGACAGGAGGGCGGCGGCAAACCTCGGCCAAAGACTTAGTCTCGCCATCCAACGAGGTAATGCCGCCACACTGCACTGCTTTAGTTTTAGATTAAATAGTTTTTAGTGTTTTATGTTATTGAACTAAGTATTTTTAAGTTTTATTTATGTTATTTAAGTTGATCTTTAATTGTATTTATTCATATAATGTTAATTATGATAAATAATGAAATAATAATGGAATATGTATATAGCCTGTATATTTCCTAATTTAAAAACATAAACAAAAGTACATTTTTACATGTATAAGTTTTAACTAACCTTTATTCCAGGAAACATCTTTATATGACTCTACTGTGATATGTCAACCACTCATTAAAAAATATCTGTTCGTTCAAAGTTTCATAAAATAGAATTACAGACTATAGTTGATAAATAATATAATATGATTTTGCTCAACACATTTTCAAATTTTCGGGGTTTGTTTGAAAGTTATCCTGTATACACTTTTCTTAAACAAGTATAGAGATACAAAAAATATTTTTCGTATTTCGCAAACAGGATAATTGAACGGTGGTCCTGACCACTTTCCGAGTCTCCAGTCTGACTTTGTGATCATATAAACAAAAGTCTCATTATATAAGCAAAGTGACGTCATTCTAAATCCAATATAGCGGTCTTCCCAAGATCGAGCGATGTATTATTTCCATAACAACCCCAACCTAAATACGATAAGTTAAGTGACGTCATTTTAAATCCAATATGGCGGATGCCCAAGATGGCGGACTAAATTTCCTTAACCAACCTCTTGTCATGGTTATCAAATGAAAGGTTTTTATGAGCACAGTAACATTAATGACTAAAAAGCACAAACTAAAATTAAATAATAACAAAACATTTTTAAAATCAAGATTTTATTTAAAATATGGACTAAAACCAATAATAAAAACAGAACCTTTAAATGCATTGTGTTGCCAATTGGCAACATACCAGTATTTTATTAAATAAATAAATATTTTAAATGATAACTCAAAATAATAGGTATTAGTATATATAAGACAGATTGACCAATAATAATGTTTAATGCATTTGATTCAAAGTTTATTTCTTGATTTTATATGATTTTTTGAAACTTCAATATTAGATTTGGATTATTATTTTGTAACGATGTCGTAACGAGACCTTTTGGAAAAAAAACGTAATTTTTTTTTGTCTGGATCAATAGCAATTTTTAAAAGTTTATTCAGGTATGACTTTAGATCCAAAAAAAAATTAAAAGTAAAAAAAAAATATTTAAGTATATATTTAAGTTAATTTGAAAAAACTATTTTTTTTATTTTGCTTAGAAAATATACCCTTAATACCTATATATGACAATTTTTTTTTTTCCTTTACATTTGAGTATTTTGCTAGCATATAATATTTCAGTTTCATGCAAAAAGAAAAAATCATGCATTTAAGGGTTAAATCGCTGAAACTGATTTAATATTTTGTGTTAAATTTTACAATTACCCCGACAAGCTTTTTCAAAACAAATAATTCACCATAATTATTTTAAATCAGTTTCAGCTATTTCCACTTAAAATTCGTTTTAGCCAATCACTGAAAAGAGAGGTTGTTTTTAAAAGGCTTTTTATTTATTATTTCTGATTATTAAATGATTTATTTTAATTTTATTTTTAAGTGTTTGAATAAAACAGCATTCAATAATTTTGACACAAAATTTTAAAGGAGCGAAAACCATACATAATGTATAGCCGGTTACCCGGTACCCGGGAAAACCACTATGCGGTGCATATTTCTAGTTCGATGACCCGGTTTACGAAATACGAAACATTATTTTATGTACCCCGATGTCTTGTCTCACAACAACCTCGAAACAAATACTATAGAACGTCTAAATTTTATTTTGCGTATTTCACAGAAACAGTAATTGAACTTTAGTTTTGACCACTTACCGTGTCTCCAGTACCTATGGATTTCGATAGATACACCAAAGTCATCTTATATTTCACATCTTATAGGTAAGGTATAAAAGGTGGTAGAGATGCTGCCTGAGAAAAGTTTGCATGGAGAGCTGCTTTGGACCTTAAAAAGTCATGTCTATGCATTGAATCCATTCATCCATCCATCAGCCTGTTTCGTCCACTGCTGGACATAGGCCTTTCCAGGATTTCGAAACTCTTGATGGTCCTCCTGGAAGAAATGCTCATACTCACACACCCTGGGCAGGCGGGTTGGTGAGCGCGGTGCCGAAACCCTTTCATTAATGACACCGCTGCCCGTCACTAGTCTGTTTTATATAAGGCCCGGTAAGTGGGGATGGATATTGGATATGTCGCACTTAATTGGTTAAATTAGACACTTAACTAACACCCTAGACCGTTAATTAAAGACCGACGTTTAACCATGTCGTTATAGTTCCGTCAGACAGGTGAGTGAACGTCTAAACGTTCCTAGGCAACAAGAAGTATTTCAACTTTGGAAGGGTGACCAAGATATTTGCTTGGAAAAAAATGGATAGTAAAAAGACATGGCTTGTCTTATGTTTATTCCTAAGGCTTAATGCCCACTTAGGTGGTGTGGCGTAACATCGATCTGACAAAGGCCACCTTTGCATGGCACGTTCTACCCGACCGAAATAGAAGAACATGCCTTGCATATTTTTTTGATATATGTTTCTTTAATTAGAAAAAAATAAAAGCTGCTCTGCTACAGAACATAAATGTTTGGTACATTTTTTGGTACGTTTTACCAACAACATGTTAATAATTGCACCAAAGACCAAATTTGAAATAAATAAAACCGGCCAAGTGCGAGTCGGACTCGCGCACGAAGGGTTCCGTTATCTATAAAAACGGCAATAAAATCATGTCTGTTGTATGGGAGTGCGCAGGTCCAACTCGCACTTGGCTGGTTTTAGTATTTGTTCTTAAAGCAGTAACAGAAATACACCATCTGTGAAAATTTCAAGGTCTAACTATGACGGGTCATGCATTATCTATAAAAACGGCAAAAAAATCATGTCTGTTGTATGGGAGTGCGTGGATCCGACTCGCACTTGAGCGGTTTTAGTATTTGTTGTTATAGCGGCAACAGAAATACATCATTTGTGAAAATTTTAACTGTCTAACTATCACGGTTCATGAGATACTGCCTAGCGAAAGACGGACAGACAGACAGACAGAGGGACGAACAGCCGAGTCTTAGTAATAGGGTCCCGTATTTGGGTATGGAACCCTTAAACCACCGAACACAACAAACAAACGTTGCACAACGTTTTCCAAAACGGTAGACTTTGAAAGTAATCAGCTGTTGTCGTGACGCCATCTTGTCCATCTGTAAGACATTTTCAACGATGCTGTATTTAAATCAAAATGCTAGTGACTTGGTTAAACGCCGAATTAACGGTCTAGGGTGTTAGTTAAGTGTCTAATTTAACCAACTAACTGCGACAGATATACCGCCATCCATCGGTTCCAGGCAATGGTGGGCCGCCTGGTTTTGCCTGAGAATACTAAACTAACTTCGGGAGGGTTTGCGAGTAAGATGGTGGTAATCCAAAGTCGAGCCCGGCATCAGCTCTACCACCTTGAATTGAATATTTTCGCGAAAATTTTAATGAAATGGGTTATTAGTATTTTACTGAGTACAACACCTCAATTTTTAGAACTTTTGTCTTTCTTTCAGTCTGTCTGTCTGTATGTACATATGTTCCGTTTTAACTCGAGAACCACTCGACGGATTTGGAAGCGATTTTTATTATCATCATAGTGAACCCAGGTCAACACATAGCCTATAAGGGGTGTTCATAAAATAACGCCCAAGCCGATAGCGGGGCAAAGATTAAATTAACGTTGGCGGAGCCGCGGGTAAAGGCTAGTACCTCATAAACGTATTATTTGTTATATTTTCCTTCTCGGCTTCGCTTCATGATAATGTATACGTGTGAGTTTATGATAGGTATAAAGATAAAGGTAGCGAGTTGCGGCAGCATGGATAAAATCTGAACTATAATAGACTAACTTTTGCCTGTGACTTCGCTCGCTTGGAAGTGTCTTTCAATCAATGTATCTTTTATGGTTTTAAATCGTCAGTTTTTGGCTTGGCGGTTATTTTGATTCGGAACATTAGGGTGATAATAAAAACCAGCCAAGTGCGTGTGGGGCCACGCAAAATGTAGGGTTCTGTAGTTGCCCGGTACATATAAGTTGGTCTACTAATACAGACCGCGCCCAACTTCTGGTCCCATACATTACACGGGAGTAAAAGTTTGGCGCGACCTGTACTCGTAAACCTGTAAAGCCTACTTAGCTGTGATAGTTTTCCTTTAAAATTCATTATATATACTACTTCTGTGAATTTTTTCACATTTCTATATACAACCGTTTAGCCAGCAGGAGGGGGGGGGGGGGGGGCGCTCCACTCTATTTTAACTTTAAAGCTTAATATTTCGCCAACGGATCTCTAAATCGAAAAATGATTTTCACACACCCACAATGTTTTTAAACGGCCTATCCAACGATACCCCACACTTAGGGATAGACGAGAAAAAAAAATATCCCCAGTTAACGTGTATGAGAGGTATCTATCCTTAAAAATAATTTTTTTTCGAGGTTTTATTTATCATTTTGTCGGCGTAATAAATATTTATATTCATGCCAAATTATGCATGCAATCTGCGCTAAGCCGCAGACAGACGGACATGGCGAAACTATAAGGGTTCATTGTTGGACTACGGAACCCTAAAAAGGCATCTAAAGCCGTTGGGTGATTCTGAAGTTAGAACAGAAGACAGAGAGCCAAAAATTTTAAAATTTTTAGTTACAGACAGACAAAAATGAAAAGAAACTGTGCTTTAGTCCTCTGTACAATATTTTATTTAAAAAATCGCAAAAATAATTACTGTACGGACACGAGTTTTTCCAAGATACTTTATTATTAGTATAGATGTAAAAAATTGCATAGAGCACTCTTGTCATTTATTTTTATTATATTTATATTATTTACAACTGACCGTAAATGTTCTAATATTTTGTATTTTGTTCTGTTTTTTATTCATACAAGTAACATTTTAATGGTAGCAGCAGGGACTAGGAATCTCCTAGACCGTGGGTAGCAGCTTATTTAAAATATTTCAATTGTGGGTTGGATTCACCACGCAGATTGCCCACTCGTCGAATAGTTAAGGTGGTAAAACCGAATTTCGGTGCAAAATGCACATCATAATATTGTTTTTCTTACTTTTGAATGAAGAGTATGCAAAAATTGCGTTTTATAGTAATAGGCGGAACAATTTCCTAATATAGGGTTCTCGCATGAAAATTATGTTATTTTATGGCTTACATTTTTATTACATTTCATTACAACGATAAATACACTATTAAGTTTGTTAATCAAATGCAATCAAAATATAAATCATAAAATGATAGAATTTGAATGTGAAAACCTAATTATTGTTAAGAAATTTCCGCTTATTGCAATTAAAACGCATTTTTATTCAAAAGTACGGAAAACAATATTATGATGTGTATTTTGCACCGAGATTCTGCTTTACCACCTTAATAAAAAGTGTTTTAATTTAAACGTATTATACGAGCGTCTGTTTGAGACGGTTAAAGTACGTCGTAGCGAGTGAAATGCCACTAAGTGACTCACTAGGAGAGTAACGTGTACGCTATTATATGCTATATAAAAACCGGCCAAGTGCAATTCGGACTCGCGCACGAAGAGTTCCGTACCATTATCTATAAAAACTACAAAAAAATTATGTCTGTTGCATGGGAACCTGGGACTATACTACTATTGCCATCTACTTTGCAATGTTAAATTGAGTTTCATAAAGCATACATAGTGTTCCATTTCATTTATTCAGGTAAACTACATAAATATCGATTGAAGAATATATTTTCTTGAACGAAAGAAGCCATCACTTTCGGCAAAGAGTTTGACTTAATTCAAATCAAACTAATATTGTCTTGCTTCAAAACCGTTTACTTCGTTGTAAGAAACGGATTTGTACGGAAAACTAGTTTTTTCTTGGCATAAAACATTCTTCCTTCGATAAATCAATGTGTTATTTTCGTTGAATGAAAATGTTTTGCATGAAAGAAAGAAATGGATCTACCTATATATTTAAGAACTTCATTATTTTGTTTTAAGCCTCACAAATTCAATACAAAAAAATAATGTTTTCACGGTAAATAAATATATCTAAGACATCGAGAACTCTTGCCATAAAGAAACCACAAAATCTTTTTTTTCCGTGTAGCGGGGTACACCATGTCATTTTGTCAACTAATAGGTGGCTCTCATATATCACCTACGACGGATGTCGACTTTTTGGTAATTATAGTTTATAAATTTGAGATGATGACACTAAGACTCGAGTTTAAGTGATGTCCTATTTCAACCTGAGGTATCGGTGACTATCGATAAAATATAATGCAGAGGAACTTGATTATACCCTTTAACTTATTTATTATTGTCAGCAACACTGTTAATTGTTGTCAAGTAATTAAATTTATTGTCATTATTGGCTTGTTGTTGGTTTGGTTTGAAAATATGAAAGCAGTTCAGAAAAAAGAGTTATTTATTTAGTATAATAACTAGAGCCCGTTATCTCGTCGCAATAACGCCACAAAAGGGTAGATAGGAGACAAAATGGCACATCTTGGAATTTGTGGTGTTTTGGAATTATTTTTTGTCCCTAAATCTTGCTGTGGTCTGTTTATTTAACTGTCCGTTGAGGCTTTCTCATCACAAACATATAGATATTTTTTGAATTGTTTTTGTTTACTTTTTTATATCTATATCTTTAAATATATGTGCCTCATCACATCACGTGATTGAGAGTTCGGGACGGGACGGGGACTAAAATAATTTCGCAAGCATTAAAACATTCCTAAAATTGTTTTTCCTATATTTTTATAAAAAATCCTAAAAAGTGTCGATATAAGTAAGAATATCGATACTTTATAGGTATGTACTCACATGAGTAGTAAAAAAATATATTTGAGTACTACTTATATGATTATGTATCGATCGATACCTTGTGGGTATCAGAACATCCCTATACGGAACATGTAAACAAACTAACGTCATCTTGTAAATCTTCTACTTTTTAATTTTATATTTTTGACATCTGTATTTGTCTTTGGTAAAATTCGAATGGGTACGGAACTTTTGACGGCGTTTCAAGCCGAAAGCCGGTCTAGTGTATTAGAATTATATAAGATGTTTATGGTTTTAATGCTCTTTGAGCTTTTATCGTTAAATTATTTGTCCCCAGTTAAAAAGTAGGACGAATGTATTAGTTACTAAGAAAAATATAAAATAAAACTTCAAACTACTACCTTGGTTAATATGCAGGCGCAATGAGCTCCACCGCGCAATGTTTCAACTCTGTTTCAAACAATAAAGTCGGGGACGATAGGTATCGCACCTAACGTTCATCAACGATCGAAACGAATGGCGGGTTTCTAACTCGGTTTATCTGTATGACCCTTCGGCAAAGAAAAAAAATTATTAAATTTGTTTTCAATGCAACTGCTCGTAAAGATCAAAGCTGTTCGCAAATTCATTTTTACCGCACTAGGCTATATTTAGATTTTATTTTTTTCTTTGAAGTTGGCGGTCTTTCCTTATGTGCCGTAGATAGTTCTGACGGGATGCGTTTGCAGACAGCGTTCAGTTTGATCGTCGGACGACACCGCCTGCTACTGAAAACAGGACAGTATCAGGGCATGTGAGGTGGGTGTCACCCGACAATCAAACTGAACACAGCCTATTAACGCATCAAATTGAACGTAGTTTATATCCGTCAAAACAGAACAGTATCAAGTCATGTGAGGTGGGTGTCACCCGACAATCAAACTGAACGCAGCTTACTAACGCATCAAATTGAACGCAGTTTATATCCGTCAAGTTGACAAAATACGTGCAGAGAAAAAAAATGCCCGCCTAAAGTACTAGATCAGCTCACAGTGCGTTGTTTTGCTTATAACTCGACATTGGCGGAACTAATGTGCGGAGGGAGACACATTTTCTGAAGTTAGATAAAACGGCATTGAATTGAATTTAGAGGATTTACTTAACAAACAGTTTGTTTCTTTATTCATGTTTTTTTTTATTTTCTTAAAGTAGTCGGTGTCGTATTTAATTTACTCGTAGGTGTAGCATAAAGCACTATGTACAATCCGTTGTAGATGTTATTAGGACAGGATCTTGTTATACCTGATGGCTGTGTGCGTTAACTATGTGCATCTCACTCACTCACGCACTTCTGTCAACGTTGCTAACGCACATGTGCATCAAGTATGATAACTTTCTACCCTAATAGCATTTGAAACGGATAGTATCTCGGGAGCAGGGCTGCCAGATGTTCGATTTACGTAAGTCATATTCATACAATTATTTCGAACAATCGGATTATTTCAAAATTAGTATATAAGTATGTATGTATACAATGAAAATTTCTTAAATTTTGGTGGTTTTCTATGAATACGAATTTTTCGAAAACGATTATTTTGATTTACACCTGGCGACCCTAAATGGGAGAAAGTGTGATTCCCAACTCGTATGTATTTAAGTACTACACCCTCGTTGGTAATGGGCATAGACATTTGTTCGTCCATGGTAATGGGTCACTTTCTTCCCTCGGTGAACAATAACAATGCTCGACCAGCAGGTTCAAAGTTCAGCATTTTTTTTATACAGGAAGTAAAGCTAAACGAATTGCAATAAGCCTAGGTAACTTTCATGAAGTTTGAGCGTTTCTGTAGTACAGTAAATAAAAATAAACCTTTATATACAAATAAAGTGTGAGTTTGTAATACGACCTTTTAGTTTGTTTTCAGTTCACGCACTGCCTAAGAATGATAACGAACAAAGAGGGAAAGAAAAAAGGGGCTGAACCTCGTTAATTACTTTTGAAACTTACCCTCAGTCGCTGAAGTCCTTTGACCTTCATTGACAAGAGTACGAGTATCTTTTATTCGGAGGAAACTTCCTAATGCTTTGACATGCTTTGGTAGTAACAAACAAGAACAGGAAATGTGAAGGTCTCTGAGTGATAAAATGTTGAAGATATCTCAAAAAATCGCCAACAGAGTCCGCATTCAACACTTTGTCCACTTATCAGTGTGTTGTCTCCAGTTTTATGTTTTATTGGAACGGATTTCTAAAAGAAATATTTTATATAACCAGTTGATTCCAGAATGAAGACAAATAACTATGCATGTATTTTGTAATGCGGCCGCAATTAGAATGAGGATGAAAAGTACCGTTAGCAGATTACTTAATTAATTACCTAAAGTTTGACATTTGCGCATTTTGTACTGGACCCCGTACTACAAAACACAGAAAAACATTGTATGGCGAAATTGGTGAGCGATGAGTATCGTCTTCTTTTGATGCGTACAGTTTTTCCATCTGCCCTAGAAACACACTTTAGGTACCTAAGAGGGCTGTTCGATAAGTACCCGTTTATGAAAAAAAAACAGTTGTTTTTGTATTTATTTTTCTACATAGTCCCCTTATAACTCTATACATTTGTTCCACCTATATTCAAGCTTCAATAAACGATTCCAAAGTATGATTTCGGAAAGTTATTAAAATAGGTCTTTGTGGTGGCAATGATGATCCAAATCGCTTACCACCGAGCCATTTTTTTAGGTTGGGAAACAAAAAGAAATCGCATGGGGCCAAATCTGGAGAATACGGGAGGTGAGGCAATAGTTCGTAGAGTAACTGTGTTAATTTAGCCATCACAACTCTGGATGAATGACCTGGGGCGTTGTCGCGATGAAACAGTACTTTTTTCTGTTTTATTGGGGTCCTTTGTTTTTTAACATAGCGTCAAATTCATCCAATAAATTGGCATAGTACTGACCTGTTATCATTTTCCCCTTTTATAAGTAGTCAATATGTATAATACCCTATGCGAATCCCAAAAAACGGTCGCCATGACCTCTCCAGCCGTTGGGACGGTTTTTGCTTTCTTTGAAGCAGGTTTACCCGGTAAAATCCACTGCTTTGACTGCTTTTTCATTTCCGGGGTGTAGTGGTGAACCCACGTTTCGTCTACGGTTACGAAACGACGCAGAAACTCCTTCGGGTTCCGTTTGAACACGGCCAAACACTGCTCCGAAGTAGTCAGTCGGTTCCGTTTTTACTCCTCCGTGAGTAAATGCGGCACCCACCTCGCCGATACTGTCTTCATACTCAATTTTTGTTTTAATATGTTTTGTAACCACTCGATTGAAACATTTACAGCTTCAACAATTTCTCGAAGTTTAATTCGGCGGTCGGCTAAAACAAAATTTTCAATTTTCTTAACCATATCGTCTGTAGTCACCTCAATTGAGTGGGTGGCCTGGGCAATCCTCATCAAAGATGGTTTTCCTCCCCCACATAAGCTCGTTATACCAGTATCTGATGGTAGTCATAGAAGAAGCATTTTCATAGTAAACCGCTTGCATTCTCACTTTTATTTCATCACATGTTTTCCTTCCAAAAACAAGAATCTAATTAAAAACCGATACTATTTTTTCTGCATTTTAACAACTTTAAGTTCATATATGCTATCACTGAATTGCTGTCAAATGAGAAAAGAATCAAAAGAATGCTGTTTTTTTATTTTATTTTCTCGCCTCTGAAAAATTGCTTAAAATGGTGGTATACATATTTTCATCCAGTGATATTAATGCATTTAGAAAACGGGTACTTATCAAACAGCCTAAGTATACCCATCGAGTAAAGTAATTTTATCTTTGTATTTTAAGTACAGAGACTTAGTATTCTGATCGATATCGTTGGTTCTCTAGAATAGGAAATGATCACTGATGTCGGATCTATTTTAACTATTGTTAATAAATTTACAACAGTTTCAAAAAAATAAACATTTCAATTTTATTTGCCAAAGCTGTCACTATTTGGTATATCAGTTTGTGCGTTACTGAATCTGTAGGTTTTTCAATAAATGTGTATAGTAATGTTATATAAAAATAATCGCGGTAAACTATAAAAGGGCCAGTGTCGAAAAATTGTTTAAAATTTATTAAACTCAGTTACTCTTTCCTCTCCACATTATAATGTCGCAACATTGAAAATGATTTTTTACACATCCTACCATTGGTACTTGTAATTCAATTTAAATGGGAAAACGTGACGTTTATGGTCCATTCCTGTCCTAATAGCGTAACGATAAATGTATCAAGAGTTGAGTTTTCTTCGAGATTACCTGTCAGATCTATTATTAAAACATTGCATAAAAATGTGTTCTATGTATTTTTAAACATATGACATGGACGGCGCTTATGTGGAGTTGCAAAAAAAACATGAGATATTTACTTCCAGCATGATGGAATGGATCTTTTTGTACGCGTGCGGTACAAAGGCCAAGGTCCAAACTGGTAATGTCCAAAATTTGGTAGGACTTCCATACGAGGCGCATGCAACACCGCTAATTGGAAATGTTCATAAACTCGACAAACGGCCAAACCTTTTGATGGTTAATTTTAGGAAATGGAAGGCCCCGAATTGGGTCGTTTAAACAGTCAAACGGTGGATTAGTCCTAAATGTGTGAATTTACAGGCTCATGAATTAATTTTATTGGAAGAGCGAATTAGAACCGTTATAATATATATTTGTTTTATCACAAGTTGTTTGTATTTATTTTAATTTGCTGCTAAACAATAAATAACTTATTTCATTTCATAAATGCATTATATAAATAATTTAAAGTAAATTGAATTCAATTAAGCGAGGGGTTCATTTTTAACTTATATATATACATATATATAAATGTTGATTTTTTAAGCTATATTTTTATCTTTTATTTATTTAACCTCCAAAAGTATTTTTTGCGACTGTACTCTACCAACATAAAATTTTAAGAAGAAACAGTGGAACAAGTAAGGAACGAAAAAAAATACATTTTGTAGTTCTTCAACTCGTCCCATTGGGACGAGCTGGCTGTGGGACGAGTTAACGAACGACCCCTTTAGTTCCAGGTTTATAGTGATGGGTAAGTGAGTGGTATTTCACTTTTATTTATTTGGGTTAACTCAATCAAATATTTTTTGTGGTTTATGCATAGTACATTAAATACTTATACTATAATACTAATATAAGGATATAATTAAAAAATAACTTAAATTTGCAGTGCAAAAAATGCAATGGCGGGTGTAAATGGTAGATATCTTTAAAAACTGAGATGAGGTACAGTATTATATTGATCATACTGATAATAAACAACTATCCAAAAGAAACTTACACGCGCAGATTAAAATAAAATTTGATTTACCCATATCAGTTAATGATTATTATTAGATTGTTTTTTTAAAATTATTAAGGATTCGGGTTTTTTCTTTCCGGAGAATGTTTTAGGAAAATTTGTTCAAGATAATCAGTAGATTTTGTGGTTTAATTTAAAGGTGTCTGTATATTTATACCCGTTATATAAATGAAATAATAAATTCGAAATACATTTATATTTTGATCCAAATACATTTATATTTTGATCCAAATACATTTATATTTTGATCCAAATACATTTATATTTCGATCCATAGTCTTCAATTGAATATTTTTTTTTATTATAGAAAGATGCTCAATTCGGATGGCATAGAGTTGGGAAAATCGCAAAAGTCTCTCGTCCTCGATTTTAGAGAAAGCCAAAAGTGCACTCAGACCTTTTACAAAAATGGCGTTTGGCAAAAAGACATTCTATTTCTGCACCAATAGTGTTACAAAGAATAATTTTTGTAGAAAATCAAAGAAAACCGAATTATTGGCGAACTGCCTTCGTAAAAGTTTTTTTTTTTGTATTTTAGAACTTTAGCTTTAATAAATAACATTTTTATGATTTAATTACAATTTTTTCCCTATACTTATAGTACCCATAAGACGGTATTACTTGCCAAATTTTATAGTTCTACTAATAAACAATATTATCGAAATATACGTTTTTTGTGGCATAAACGGCTCTATCTTATTTTTTACGTTCACTGAGAACTTTGATTTTTTCACAGCTTCAAAGGTGTGTAGACCTGAGTATATAATTTTAATTTCAACTCGATACCTGTACGCGTTCTCGAGATAAAGGATCTTGACAGACAGACAACAAAGTGATCCTATAAGAGCTCCGTTTTTTCCTCTTGAGGTACGGAATCCTAAAAACAGACTAATGACGGGCAGCGGCGGCGTCACTGGTGCGAGGGTTTCAGCACCGCGCTCGCCAACCCTCCTACCCAGCGTGTGTGAGTATGGGAATTTTTTTAGGAGGACCGCAAAGGGTGACAAAATATTGGAAATGCCTATGTCCAGCAGTGGACGAAACAGGCTGATGTTTGCTGACAGGATAGATAGATGGAAACATGTACATGCAAGTGTAATAAGAGTGCTATTTACTGGGAGTACTCAATCTATTTACCTATAGATACAGAACACAAGCATAGTAAAAACAGAATAGTAGAACAACTCCCGCGCCGTGCAAGGCTTAAATGCCTACTGCTGCAGGGTCGTCAATTTATTTAGCGGCGATGCGACGAACGGCGCGCGGCGTACTGCGGAGCGCTGCCGACCCTAGTCACAACGCCAGAAACTGCCTGAGATATTGTCGTTGTGTGCGTGCTGTGGTTCTTACGCGTAGACTCGCAGTGGCTCGCACACATATAAGCCGCGCGGACCACATCTCTCTGAAGATAGCTTACAACCCGGTCACAATATCTGTGCACCTGACCTCGTGACGTCATATCGGCGGTCTGGGTACGGTGTGAAAAAAAGTTTTTTCGAGAAATGTGGAGGTAAAAAAAATTTACTAACCTTTTCAAATCAATTTATTATTGATGAAGGGTTTATTATTAAAAAACAATAATTTTGATTACAAAAACATTTATTATTAAACTCAGTCACGAGGATAAATATAAATATAAATTATTGACTCTATGCCTGACATTGTATCTTCCTCACTCTCACTTTCTGAAGTCGCCGAACTGTCTTCCCCTAGTGATATTAAAAGTTGTGTGATGTTGTCATCTGCTAGATGATCCTTTTCCCAGTATTCTCGCTGTAGTCTCTCCACGTGATTCTCAAATAACTTTGGTTAGCGCCAAGGGTTGTAGACAGGAGTGATGATTTAAACGAGGTGTTAAGTTGACATGTTTATTATTTCGATGCCAAAATAGAGTGAACCTCCAAAAATGTACATCAATCGATTTTATAATAACTCAAGCAGCGTGCGTCACAATGTTGCAGTCAATAGCTTCATGTCGCAGTAATATTATAAAACAACGTTTCTTCGTTGTTACTACACTTCAATTCACTTCTTTTTTCCAGTCAGCTGGCGTAATTGACTTAATCGCATCTTTTGTAAGTTGTTCTATGTTCTTTTCCGATTTTTCAATGTTTTTATCTGCCACCCTTTGCTTTACCAAGTTCCATATATATTCGATAGGGTTTAGGTCACAATGGTAAGGTGGCAGACGTACAACTTCTTGGCCATGCTCTCGCATCAAATCGTCGATGACATATTTTTTCGGCGGCTTTGTTCTCAGTATAATGGGATACAATTCCCTCTTTGTCATTTTGTCATTAAATGGAGTATTGTGTTCACGTAGCCAATTTTGCATGTCTGCTTTAAGAGCAGCACTAGTGAACGCTTTCACCGACTGCGTCGAATGGTAGGGTGCATTGTCTATGACAACTATACCGTTCGGCGGTAAATTTGGTATAAGGTTTTCACGGAGCCATTTTAAAAAATTGTTTGTGTCCATCTCGTTATGATAATCGCCGATTTTACTTTTACATTTATAAATACCTTCAATAAATCCATTTTCTCCTCCAGCGTGTACAAGAATCCAACGTTGACCCGGATTTAAATTTTTCTTCACACTGCTGTCGGTATTATTTTGCCAGCATTTACTGACCGTATAGTGGGAATGGATCCACGTCTCGTCCAGGTAGGTAACCGGTTTTTTATCAGCGCCAAGGTCATTATTCTCTTTCATACGGCGTAGGTAGCGAGCCCTCCATGCGGCGATGTCCGGCTTTTGTGTCAATACACAACGGATATTTTTACACTTTTTTAACTTGTAGCCCAATTTGTTCATTAAAATATTTCTTAAATATGTTCTCCCACCTTGAAAATTTAGGTCTCTCTTAACTGCTGCCAGAATTTTTTTCAAAGTTGGGATTTCTTTTTTTACAGCATAAAAACTGTTGATGATATTTCGTATTGCGCAAATTTCAAAATCATCTACTTCGATGCGTTTTTTGTACTGTTTACGCTTCTTACCCGGTGTCGATAATTTTGGTTCTGGGTGGGTTTCTAAATTATTACTAGTACTTGGAGTCGGACTAGCGCCCGGCGAAGTAGGTGGTTGTACTTTGGCTTCATTTTTAATTTTCATTAGAGTCCTCTTTGATATCCCAGTTGCAGCACAGGTTCGTTTCACCACTTGGTCTACAGGTATGGTGTACTGTTTGTTTGCTTTCTCCGATTCAAAAAACTTGAGCACTTTCAAGATTAAATTTTTTGATTCGCTGTGTATTGTTTTTCCCATGACTTCAGTTTAACAGCTACAACAATTTTAATAACAACCAAACCAGTCCAAACTTAACAGTAAACAGTCTAAACTTAACAATAAACATTAAAAAACAAAACAACAATAAAGCGAAAATATCAAAATTATCGGGACGTGTAGCGGCAACGAAGATGCTAACCGTACTGTCGCACCGGGGAGTGCGCGGAGAGGTGACAGGGGAAGCGGGAGAGGCGCCACATTTCAGCGAGGTGCACAGATTGTACTGGACCGGGTTGTACTAGTCTGTTTTTATCCAAAACACGATATAATGAAAAAAATATTTTTAGGGTCTTTCTTTTTGCCACGTATTTTTTATGTAAAACTTCAGAAATGTTGTTTATTATGATCAGTAACGTACATATTAAATCTAAAAGAAAAATTTTTGCAATTTTTTTCCAAATCTCATCAATTTATTAGCAGAGTATGTGCTTCAGAAAATTCTAGCTATAGAAATACAAAAAAAGTTGGAAGGAGTTGCGCCAACCAAAAACTGAAGCACCCATAGCACGGGCCCGGCACGCACACATTCACATCAGTAAGCCTAATTCCATTCATAGTAAATCCACTCACCATCCATCCATCCATCAGCCAGTTTCGTCCACTGCTGGACATAGGCCTTTCCAGGATTTCGCCACCCTTGGCGGTCCTCCTAGAAGAAATGCTCATACTCAGACACGCTGGGCAGGCGGGTTAGTGAGCGCGGTGCCGAAACCTTTGCACTAGTGACGCCGCTGCCCGTCACTAGTCTGTTTTATATAAGGCTCAGCAATTGGGGATGGATATACCGCCATCCATCGGTCCCAGGCAATGGTGGGCCGCCTGGTTTTGCCTGAGAGCTGTTCTCTTACTCTCCCCCGAATAACTTCGGGAGGATTTGCGAGTAATATGGTGGTACCTCCACAGTCGAGCCCGGCATCAGCTCTACCACCTACTTTACACTCACACACCTTGTAAATCGGTGCCATTGCTATGCTTCGGTTGTTGCTTAGCGGTGACTCCACAGACTTTTTTTATTCGTCTATGATTCTAGCATTCTATTTAGTAGTATGGAACAGACCGAATCAAAATCAATAAACCCGGATTTGTACCGCGATGCATGTTGAGTAACTTTTCAGCTACTTCTGAAAAAGAAATGTTTCGTTCAGCACTTGAACCGTAAAGAGCTGAATAAGTAGCAGTTTGCAATACAAGTGTTTACTACCTGCGAAAGCTTAGAAATATTTTACCTCAATTCTTTTGAATTATATAAAGTAACCAAAATACTTTAAGCCATTTTTCCACAATACAGTTGGAGATTTAAACAAAAGTTGTACAGCACGTAAAGTGAAATAAATAAACGTGAGCTTAACATTGGGAGCACGCTGTGGATGCACGTATACCTAGATGTTACAATTCAGCTACGAACATTAGCGCCGCGAGTGTACCATTCAATTTTCAATACCTGCATAGCTAGAATAGATGAAAATAATGGATAAGTTCAATCAAAATCAAATCAAAATATTTATTTTGTAAAATAGATACTTAAAGTATACTTTTTACAAGTCAAAGTTAATCTTTACAATATATCTTTAGAACATAAAAAATATATATACTTATATGGGAAAGACATACAAAAATATTTAGGTTGGGCTACTAAAATGTAATTATACACATGCATAAAATAGAGAAATTTAGGAATGAAAATCACACTAATATTATAAATGCGAAATTTGTGTGTGTGTGTGTGTGTGTATGTTTGTTACTTTTTCACGCTGAAACGGCTAAACGGATTTGGATGAAATTTAGAATGGATATAGCTAGGCTACTTTGTATCGCGGAAAAAAGCATGTCGTTAAACCGAATGACACGCGGGCGGAGCCGCAGGCATATGCTAGTATTCTATATAAATGATGCAATGAACAAATAAGTTGATAAATAAATACGGGAAATACATACAAAAACTATTAAGGTTGAGCTACTAAAATGTAAAAAATTTATACACCTGCATGAAAGAGAGAAATATAGGAGTAGAAATATTATATATACATAATGACACCTATTCTCGTGTAGCAAATATTAGATTTAGAGCTGCCATAACCTAAAACTTTTCATTGCAAAATAGGCTTTAACGCAGATGGATAAAAGTTAAATGAGCTTGTATTATTTTAGGTTTTTCAACTCTAAATTTAAGGTTTGCTGCACGAGAATAGGTCACACTGCCTAACCATCCGCATCCATCCATCCCATCCCATCCATCCGTTTTGCCTCTCAAGAAGCGTTTGACCAATGAAAACGCAGGAAAGCTACCATGACCCCTGCTTCGACAAACGATTCATCCTGCGTTTCCAATGGTTAAAGGCTTCGTCCAAAGACGAAACTTCTCTGTTAGTTTCCTCTATGCTAGCTATGCTAAGCAAATATACTTAGACGTGGGTTGTGTGTGTTTGCCGTCGTTTCAAGCAACCGCTAGCTCAAAATAAAGGTCACCAACCCATAATCTACCTAGGTATATCTATACCAATAATAAAGTAGTAAAAGAATCGTGTCTGTACATACATTAAATATTTTCGCAAAATTTCAAATGATTTGAAATTTAATTAATGATTGGTTTGGCCAAAACCAAAATTCGAGTTTTTGTTTGTCTATCTGTCTGTATGTTCCGTTTTAACTTGAGAACCACTTAACGTATTTGGATGCGGTTTCTTTTATTACCATCGTACAGACCCTGCTCAACAAATAGGCTATAAGGGTATTCATAAAATAACGCCCAAAACGAAAATAAGATAAATATTCAATAAACGCGGGCGAGCACAATTTTGACAATATGTATTTAATTCACTCATTGTAAATTTAAAACATAGATATCTACACAAGTTACTTCATAAAATAATGTGTGTAAATATGCGATGAAGAATGTTTTGTTACGTTCTCCGACATTTTGCTCCATGCATCTGCGTAACGCGCTTCGTTTTAAAGAGCAGTGTTCACAAGAGATCAAAGGATTCACTTCAAATGAGAAGTACTGAAAGTGAAGACCTGAATACCACCTCTGTGGGCTAGTTGACCGAACGTCCCGACCAATAACCCATAGGTCAAGGGTTCAAATACCGTAAGTGCACATTTGTGTTCGGTCTACGTACTTCGGAAGGTTAAACTTAAGTTGGTAACGGCACATCATAATATTGTTTTCCTTACTTTTGGATAAAAAGTTTGCAATAAATGCGTTTTATAGCAATACGCGCAAACTGCTTGTTGATAGTTAGTTGATCACATGTAAATTATTCAATTTTTGCGTTACATTTTAGCTGCATTACATTACAACTGTAAACACGCTTTTTAGTTTGTTAATGTTATGTTTTTTTACGATTTCCGCAAGTTGCTTTAAAACACATTTATTGCATACTTTTTACTCAAAAGTAAAGAAATATTATGATGTGCATTTTGTACCGAGGTAAAAAGTTACCCCGAAGTTGAAGCAGGGATTGAAAACAGTACCGATAACCGATAAATTAACTGAAATAAATAGCGATAGCCCTTATGGCACCCTTTTGAATTCTGTACCGTTATTTCATCGTTTTCCCGTTTCCGTACCGATGTAAAGAGGATTCCGTGCGTGATGAGTATAAGAGGGGTAAGCGAGGGGGTGATCACACCCGGGGTAATCACACCCACTTGCGCATCACACCTGCTTGCTGCCGCGGCCGCCGCCGCTCGCCCGCAATTCTCAACGGTTTTAATATGTTATAATCGGTCATAAGCGGTTAATTTTCTGTAGCCGTTACTTTTTTGTAAGGCGGCGACTTAAAGTAAACCCAAATTGCCAACCGGTTATAAGCGGTAAAATTTCTGTGTACATTGTTTTTCGGTATGACGTCATTTCGTTGAATGAAGGTACAAATTTATAGGTTATTTAATCCTTGAGTTGAAGATTAAGTTTTGTGCCTGGAATATAGGGATCACCATCCACCAGGCCGGAACGTAATAATCGTCAGTGAAACGTGGGTCTACGAATTCGAACTATTATTTGCACTTCACAGTTCCAAACGGAACCCTTGCTAAAGCCTCCGCTGTATTTTTGTCTTATCTGTCCGTCTGTCACAGGGTTCTATAGTCTCAACCGTAATAGGTAGAAAATTGAAATTTTCACATAATACGTGCTACTATGCCCATTGATGCCAATAATAAAAGAGGTTCATTGGTAAAAGATAGATGGCGCCAAGATCTTAAGGGTGGCCATTTGTTACGTACCACAATTTTGTTAGGGTTCCGTACCCGTAATATGTGGTGGTAGGGAACCCTTTGTGCACGAGTCCGACTCGCACTTGGCCGAATGATTGGAAACACCTTTGACCCCCCTTCGGGAATTTTGTCGTGATGATGTATAAGAAAGAAAAGTTTTACGTGGCAGCAGGCTGCATACATTGGTGCTGCTTGTACCATTGTATCGCGTTTTCCGCTACAGCGAACAGCGCATGGCTCAGCGGTAAGGCTTTAAAGGCATGTTTACGATCTAGCAAACTGTCCAGCTATTTTTCACAGTAGATTTTTCCTGTCCGTGTTAACTACGCCATATCGTATAAGTGCTTTGTCTCTGCGATGCGGACGTGACGTAGTGGTTGTACGAAGCTATAATTTGTCAATATAGAGCAGAAAAAATAAGACACTGTATTTTTTTCTATATACAAAATACTATACACACTAAGTAATTTTGTATTTAATTTGTAAATTGTAATTATTGGTCAAATTTTGAAAATCATACACGTAAACGTAAACAAAATAAGGCCTAACGGCTGTCTTGTTTCTGTTTTATCGAAATATATACAAATAAAACCATAACTCTCTTGGATATAAAAAAATAATGTAAAATGATACGCTATACGATGTTAATTTCGTCTAAAAATGAAAAAACGGCTTCTTCGCGAAAAAGTAATTTACACTGTCGTACAATGACAGCATAGATAAGATTGTCTATGGATTACAAGGACATGTTACGGTGGTGGCTACTTGAAATTCCACTCAGTAGTTCTATATTTCAGTCATATATTTGGGTTTTGATACGTTTTATATCTTTATGTTGTTTTGTAGACATACACATTTGTGTATAAACGTTGACCCTCTCAACAAATATGAAGCCATTTCTCAATACACTGCACTTAATCTGATTAAGTCAATCTCATCATTTCTAAATTGAGTAGGTAGCGCCGGGAAATGCTGTCAAAATTCTTTTGAATATCCGCTTAAAATGACGGAGTGATTGATTAAGCCGCTTTCCAAAATGCCAAAATTATAATAGACTTTGAAAACATTAATTTATTCATGAAACAATTTAAATGGTTTTGTGTTGAGCCGAGGTAAAATTACGTAAGTTGAGAGTTTCTAAGAAGTAATAATAATAATGCTATCCTGTAAGTGAAACCGAAAAAAAGTTAACACCCATCCATCCTTATAATAAATTTCTAAATATTATTTCTAAAGATTAAAATCTAATATAACTTCAGATTCAAAATCTTTAAAAGTGGAGAAGAACTTGTAGAGTGAGAAAAAGTATTTGATATATTTAAAAAAACGCAAAGCATCCGTGATATCAAATATTGATCTTATTGGAGTTTTTGAAGCTTATAAAAAATCTTTAATAACTTCAATATTGTTAAATAAAAGATAACTTGAGGTCAGAATATTGTTATTTCAGAACCAGATCGCTCGTTTTTAATTTTATTATCCCAAAAGGGTCTCCTTCTTGCAGTAGGTAGCTGTCAAACAGTAGTCTCCGCGCTGCTGCGTTCAGAATTAAGCGTCCATTTCATTCGCTGCGTTCTGTAACAATATCTTATGTTTTATCGGGAGTTCACTTTTGCGAAGCTATGAGTTGAATCGCAAAAACTTCTGGTTTGCTTTTCTAATCGAACTTATGCCCAAGGAAGAAGTATCTTTCTGTATTTGTTCTATTTATGGTCACCGTCCGTGATTGATAATGAAAGCCATGCACTTTTGACGTTGGAAATTACTTTAGGTGGTAACGGAGGATCTCGGTGCAATATGCACATCATAATATTGTTTTCCTTACTTTTCAATAAAAGTTTGCAATAAATGCGTTTTATACCAATTCGCGCAAACTGCTTGTTAATAATTAGGTGATCACATGAAAATTATTCAATTTTATGCGTTACATTTTAGCTGCATTACATTACAACTGTAAACACGCTTTTAAGTTTGTTAATGTAATGCAAACAACTTGTAATACATTAAAAAATACATGTTTTTTTGTGAATGTTTTATTATTAATAAACTTTTTCCGCAAGTTGATTTAAAACACATTTAGTGCATACTTTTTATTCAAAAGTAAGGAAAACAATATTATGATGTGCATTTTGTAAAGAGGTAAACCAAGCATACGAAATGCAAATAACTAGTCAATCGCCATCCTATATAGGATGAAATTAAATCAACCGACCAAATTTATACTGGAGACTCGGTTAGTGATTAAGAACTAGGTTCAGTAATCCTTTTGGCCAAACGTTTTTTTTTGCTTCCTTACAATTCCTCACAATCATAGGTATCACTATGGGGCAAAAAAAAAAGTTTTTCTTCGAAGGGTTATTAAATCTTGTTCCTGATGACTAACCGAGTCTCCAGTACGAATTTGGTGGGTTGATTTAATTTCACCTACTATGATAAAATTTTTAGTAGGAAGATACCTAGCTAATGTATAAGTACAATCCCGACGCTACGTTTCTACTTAGTTTAGGTTATAGTGGACCGCCGATATCAACCTTACGTTATAAAAGGAGGTCCTCTGTAACTTCAACTCAAACTTGGCTCAAGAATGAGTTCAAGTAATCACTTTCCCACTTAAGGGCAGCGGATCGCACCGCTGATGTTATTGACTACTGTCAACTAACAACAGTACCTGTGATCGTCACGTTTTACCGCAACAGGCACAGGTCACCCGACATCGCACCCACCTCATCCGCACTCTGCCTACCTGTGTATGCAACAATAACGTCTTAAAAGGGTCAAGACAGGATAGCCCCGAGCAGTACCAAGCGCTGCTCCTCCGCCGTCAAACAATATATGACATGATTGACTCAACTAAGTGTTGTTAGACCCGCCAGAGAAGTATAGAGTGGTGTAGCAGCAAACCACTCCCAGGTTTATATAGAAGGAAAAGTTGCAAGAATCGAACTCTTGACTTCTAAGACTTGGGCCAGTTCTTAATTCAAGAAAATCTTGTTAATTTGGCGACGAATTAGCTGCATTTCAAAGTTAAGCACCGCCTTACTTGAATTTCTCAAATGTAAAATCTGGTTTGGCATTGTATTAACTAAACTGCCGCTTCGATATTACGCAATAAACTTGTTTGCTGTCATTTTTAAAATAAAACAAAATTTAAGAAATCACATGTTCAACGCTGAGCTATTTTGTATGAACAAGCCCAACGCATGTTTTAACATATAAACTGCCTTTCATATAAAAGTTTCTGCTTCAAAAACGGCCATAAACTCTCAGACTAACTTCATTATGTTGTTATACCAGTTTATATGACGCAAATTCCACATCTGGCGAACAAATATGGCATAATGTACAATGGCAATTGATGCAACACAAATGGCAATGATGTACCGTCTCCTATTGCAGATAAGTATACTGTACTTTAAAAAAAGTCTTGTTTGTGGTTAATCTATTCTATTTTTAATAAAGTCATGTAGTTGCTACAAAGCAAATTATG
Source organism: Ypsolopha scabrella (assembly GCA_910592155.1). Taxonomy (NCBI): domain Eukaryota; kingdom Metazoa; phylum Arthropoda; class Insecta; order Lepidoptera; family Ypsolophidae; genus Ypsolopha; species Ypsolopha scabrella. Next base: position 14,371,642 of record OU342966.1, read on the forward strand.
TTTTAACTAGCCTTTTGCCCGCTGCTTCGCCAGCATTTATTCAATATCTGTCCCGTTTTCGGCTTGGACGTTATTTTATCAACACTCCTTATATTATTATGTTATATTTAAACCGGTAGGTGCTGAACCACTGGCTGGTACCTTTGCCTTTTAACTAGATAAGAACATGGCTGCGTGAGAGAACCAGCTCTCAACATGCTGAACAATGGCTAAGCGTGACAACCTGCAGGCAGACAAAAGACGTTTACCCACGGTGGACCGTCGCCTGACGAAGAAACTGCTACAAATTAATAAAACCAACCTTCGCATGATTGTAGCGCTAATTACAGGACATAGCAACCTTAAGAAGGTAAAACCAAGTCTCGGTGCAAAATGCAAATCATGATATTGTTTTCCTTAATTTTGAACAAAAAGTATGCAAAAATTGCGTTTATGTTATTTTATGGCTTACATTTTAATAAAATTCAATTACAACGATAAATACGCTTTTAAGTTTGTTAATCGAATGCAATCAAAATGTAAATCACACAATGATAGAATTTGAATGTGAAAAGTTAATAATTACTAATAGATTTCCACCAATTCTTTAAAACGAAATTTTTGCATACTTTATAATCAAAAGGAAAGAAAACAATGTTATGATGTTCATTTTGCACCGAGATTCTGATTTACCACCTCAGCAGACATTTGTATATTATAGGTCTAACAGACAGCCCTCTGTGCAGAGCCTGCATGGAGGTCGAAGAAACGCCAACCCACGTGACAATAGACTACGTAGGTGTCAGCACACAACGGGCCAAGATCCTCGGTGAACCGGGGACGCTCCGCCAGTCCTGTGGTGACCTAGGCCGCCTCTTGGGATTCTGGCGTGAACCGGGCTCGCTAGAATAGCTGATCCCACTATTTCCATGCACGAAAGTCCAAATGTGAGACTAGGTGCGGAAACCGAGGCCGCCAAAGAAGAAGAAGAAGCCTATACGTTGACCAGGGTCACTTTAAGGGGGAACGTTTCGAGCTCAGTGCAAAGTGCATAACATAAGTTTGTTTACTTTATTTTAAAATAAAATGTATGAAATAAAATAATTTCATCTTATTTTGCGGCTTTTGTTGAATAATTATCAGGGGTTTTTAGCAGAATTGCGTCATTTTATGCATTGCGTTGTAAATGAATGGGCATACAAACTTAAAAACGTGTTTTAAGTTTGTATGCCCATTCATTTACAACTTAATTTTATTACAAAATTTTGGTAGAAAAGCCTAATTGACACTAAACAGTGGTCGCGAAATACCATATATCACATTTATTTAGTACTTTTTATGCAATAGTAAGAAAAACAATCATAAGTTGTGCATTTTGCACCGAGCTTGAAACGTTCCCCCTTAATGATAATAGAGAAAACCGTAGGTATCCACATCCGTTGAGTGGTTCTCGTGTTAAAACGGAACATACAGACAGACAGAAAGACAGCCGGACAAAAATTCTAAAATGGTTGTTTTGGCTTCAGTGTAATACAAATAGCCCAACTACATTTTATTTTCAAAAAATATTCAATGTACAGACTACAGACAGTAAGGGTAACCAAGGGTTTCGGCACCGCGCTCACCAACCCGCCTGCCCAGCGTGTGTGAGTATGGGCATTTCTTCCAGGAGGACCGCCAAGAGTGGCGAAATCCTGGAAAGGCCTATGTCCAGCAGTGGACGAAACAGGCTGATGGATGGATAAATAAAAATTACAAACTTATCATTACCTAGAAACTGTATAAAAACAAAACTGCTATATTAAGTTGGTCGAGTATTCGGGTACGTAACCCTAAACTTATAAAAAAATCGGCATTTTTAGTATTTGTTGTTTGAATAGAGTATATGAAACATAATATAGAAAATTCCAAATTCCTAACTAGTTTCATTTTTGAGAAAGACCTCGTAACAAAAGTGGTCTAAAGTTGACAAGTTTGATGGCCTCTCATTTCTTTATTTTTGGAGATAAAAAAGCATGTTTGTACTATACTTAATAAATTTTAGACAATGACATCCCACATAAATAAGTTAATTTTATTTCGGCTCCTCTTTCATGAATCGGACCCCCCCGAAAAATAGTTCAATTTATTTTTAATTCAGTATTTGGATTTGGGTTAACATCCTACATAACATATAGCATAGAATAGAAAAAGCTTTATTTGTGTCACACAACTAAAATATAACATAATAAACAAAACAAAAACGACACCCAAAAGTCCTTTATCCGAATTTCAGATCTGTTTTTCATGCCGTCTGCAAGCTAGAGACCCGTGACACACGGACAGATGAATGGACAGTAGGAAGGCGCGGATCCCTAAAAACGATGAGAATGAATATGAGAATAAATATTTTATTTACGCAACATACGTATAGGTACATCAAATATACTTATTGCAAGTCAATTTTAATTATTAATTAAATGAATTACATGTAAGATATACCTATACATCAAATTTTCTTAAAATTAAATTACAGTATGGTTTGTATATTTAATGTATGTATGTACGATACAGATGATAGTTACCTAAACATACACTAAATACTAATACAAAATTATTCACTAAAATTAAATTAAATTAAAAAACTAAATATCCAACCTTTTCTTGATTCATCGCCATTGACCTCTCATAAACAACTGGACTCACAATCTCGCTCAAAATGTGTCTGCGATGCATTTTGTCACCGCTATGGGGTGACAAATTGGAATAACGATTGCATACAACTGACTTTGCATCTTATGTTAACGACATAACGTCTTAATTTGGTTGAAGATTCTTGATACTATGCACGTCGCACGTTCGGACACTTTCTGACGAACTTTTCTTAGAAACTGTGTGTCTTGTTGTTTATGAGAGGTCAATGTTCACCGCACTACTCGGCCGCGCATTTTCTTGTGCGCTAGACATATTGCGCATATTCTAACTTTAGAGACCAAGAATTGCCTGGGAGTGTATTTTTGAATCATTAGAATTTCAATTCGCATATGAATCCGCATGATTCGCATGGGAAAACGTGGAATCAGTATTGTATTCGTATGCGAATCATGCGGATTCGTATGCGAATTGAAATTCGAATGATTCAAAAATACACTCCCTGTACTGCATTAAATAACATATGACAATGAGAAATGAATCTGCAGGCTATAAACTACAGACATTTCAAGAATAATTCTAAGAGTACAGTCGCGCACAGAGATAGTATAGACCTCCGGAAATGTCATGGATTCATTAATACATAATAATCAGAGATCGGGGTTAGGTAGTGTGATTTTTGAAATTGGAACAAAATGTTGATATCAATAAGGATATACCCCAAGATTCTTAATCTGATTGATTGATTATTAAAGTTTCACCTATGTACTTACAACTATCCCTGTACAATTTTGAAAGCTTGTTTAAAAAAATACCCACTTTTGAAAAACACATTCATCTTAAAGATAACCAGACTAGGTATATAATTGTGTTGGTATCTAACTCAGAGTGTCTGTTATATCAAATATACGGAAATAAATAGATAGCTATATTTTTATAAGCAAGAAATTTGAGTAACAGAATGCGAATGAATAATATAAAAATATATTCGTAAATAGTTTAAATAATTTCGTGACAGGTAACATATTTGGAAAAGTATTTTTAAATGTTCGATTAGCCGCCATATGTATGCCACGCTGTCAGTACACAACATCACAACATTTTTAACTTGTTTTCAATTGAGTTTCCGCATATATTTTTATTTGAATCTTTTACAAATTGACACACTGAGTTTGCTATTTGAGTGAGTTTTTAGAGTATTTTACAAGTTGTCAAATAAGATGGTTGTGCTGATACCATGCTACCGTCTAATGGTGTCAAAATTAAATTTACAACACGCGATCCTAAGAAATCTTTCGTTTCATCTACAGATATCCATATCTCTTTACCTTCGATTTTACTGTGAATTTCTTTTAATTTCTGTTGATTAAGCCTATTTAAATCAACCTTTCTGAATCTACACCGAATTAAAATAACTCTTTAGTTACTTATTTCTCGTATTAGATCAATACAACATAAAAGTAGTAATCATAAATGTTATCCGACAAACGTCAGAAACATAAATTTCTCTATAACAAATGTATAAATAAAAAAAAATTACCTTTGAAACGGGAATAATTAAGGTTGCAATCCCGCGAAAGAGAATGTCCACAATATTTGTTTTAATTGCAAGTACCAAAATCACACACCCTCACCCCGACCACTGATAATAATACATACCCTATTAAGGGTTCAGTAGTCCGACCAGGATCCCTTATAGCTTTGCCATGTCCGTCTGTCCGCGGCTTAGCTCAGAGAACTAGAAAGCTGTAAATTGGCATGGGTTTATAAGGTGACTTTTATTTATCCAGCCAAACTCACACTGGAGGCTTGGTAAGGGATCAGTAACACGGATCGATAACACTTTTTGCTAATTTCGCAAAATAAAATCTTAATGTCCCACAGTAATTTACTCTGGGCTGGACTTGCGTTTGTAAGGAACACGAAAATAATAATTTACGGATTTCACAAAAAGGGTCATTAAACCTTGTTAATAAGCACTTACCGAGTCTTCAGTAAGAATTTGGCTGCATAAATTAAAGTCATCTTGTATATTAATCACGCCGACAAAGTGGTAAAATAAAATCTCGAACAATTTTTTAAGGTTACACGTAAATTGGGGATGGTTTTTTTTCGTCTATCCCATTATTATTATTATTATGGGAATTTTTGATCTCGTCTCTCTCTCTTGGCCAAAAGAATTTAAAGAGAGAGGAACGGTGTATCCCCGGCAGAGGCACAGTCGACCGGGGTTCAGAGCCCCAGGGAAAGAAACCGGCGAACGATGCGAGCAGTATCAAGCAGTACCGCCTTTTGCATCCGCGCTGGAAGTGAACTGCCGCGGAACCCCAACCGCCTTAGGTTGTTTTCGAGGCTGGTTGGTATTAACCCGTTCGCGGACAAAACAATTGGGATGATTTCGGTGGATGCCACACCCCACATGTCGGTAACCTCGTGAGCCAGGTCGAGATACTTTCTTTTCTTCTCGGTTTCGGCTTTTACAAGGTTCTCATCGTGCGGGATTGTGATATCCACCAAAAACACCCGAGACTGCGTCCGGTCCATCAGCACGATGTCAGGTTTATTCGCGAGAATAGTCCTATCCGTGATGGCAGACCGGTCCCAGTAGAGCTTGGCGCGGTCGTTTTCGAGTACTGGCGCCGGCGAGTACTTGTAATATGGTACCCTCTGATCTATTTTATTACTATTATTATTATTATTATTATTATTATTTATTGTATTAAAAAAGTAACATAATTTGGACAAAGGTGTGACAAAAACCTGTGAGGGGTTATCCGCACACCCCATTCCTCTTAAATACTTAAATAAGCTACAGTTCATAAGCACGAGTTAGTAGATAAACATTTCTACATCATCTTAGGTAAAAGTAGGTAATAAAATAATCCAGTATTCAATCAATTTCTACTACCTACCTCCAATTCAGTTGAAGTAAAATAAAGACTAGTTACAAATCAAATTATTACTCTCAATGAGTTCTTATATCCGAGCAACAAAGCGCAGATTCGGATAATAATGTCAACACATCGACAAATTACTCGCTTGCGCTGGTCTTCGCTAAATGTATACAGGCTGATGCAAAGATTGTGAAGGTGAGTTATTTGGGTTAATTTGGATATATGATAAACAAGTATTTAGGAAATAATTATTATAGTGTCATAGTGTGGGGTATCGTTGGATAGGCTGTTTAAAAACATTGTGGGCGTGTGAAAACCATTTTTCGATTTAGGGATCCGTTGACGAAATATTAAGGGGGGATTATCAATATTTCAAATTAAGCCAATAAATAGTGAGGATATTTTTTTTATTAAATATATGTTATACTTCAAAGATTCAAAGATTCAAAATGTTTATTTGTAAAATAGATACACAAAGTATACGTTTTAGACGTCCAATCTAATCTTTATAAAAATAATATTACATGATTAAACTAATATAATACGGGATATATATTTTAAAAAAACTGGGCTTAAGTTGGGCTAATAACATACATATGCATAAAATAAAGACTTATTGGAATAAGAGTATTATTATACATAATGCAATTAATAAATAAGTTGATAAATAAACTGAATAGACCATATAAATAAATATAATGCCTAACCAAATATACTATACTAACATAAGTAAAAAATAAAATATTGTATATACCTACATAATGCAATGAATAACTAAGTTAATAGATATAATGCCACTTCACTCTTTGATCTTGATATTTCGGCCGTTCGATACACGATTACTTACATTTTCCTCGATCCATTTAAATCGTAAAGATAGGTCTGAACTATGATCTAAATATCATTTCATTTGAGCTATGTTAAGTTTTGAACAGTAAAACTTATACTAAAATAAACTTCTTGAAAAATGTGATATAAAACGGCCGTTATATGAAAAACCCATTTCTCTAATTCCAAAATAATAAATAAAAACATCTCGAAACCGCGATTTATCTAAGCGGCGCGCTTCCGCTGAGCAGGATCACCATGTGTAAAACGAAAGCGTTAGAGCACGACAGATTTCGCCGGATAACCTCGCCTTGAGCTTTTAAAGTGATAATTTTTTTAAGAGTCAAGTGTCCCCCCCTTCCGGCTAAACGGTTGTTTATGAATATGTGAAACAATCCACAGAAGTTGTATGTATAATATATTAAAATGAAATTAAAAGGAAAACTATCACAGCTTTACAGGTTTACGAGTACAGGTTGCGTCAAACTTTTATCCCCCTCTAACACGACACAATGTATGGGCCGTTCTCGGGGAGAGCAACTTCCGAGCGGAGTAGAAATTTGGCGCGATCTGTATTAGTAGACCAAGTTATGAAATGTGCTTGGAGAAGTAAAAAGGAAAAATTTTGGATTTTATAACTGTTTCTTCAGTTACCATGTTCCTGTGTGGGCCCATAGGACGTTACTAGCCATTTATATTATCAAACAAAAACGCCCGTCTAAGTCCGCATATTGTGTAGGGCAGGGCAGCTACGGAACCCTACACTGCGCGTGACCCTAGACGTACTTGGCCGATTTTTATTTGTTTTGGGGTGTGTACTTTCTTCGATTCTACATCATTACATTATATACATAAGTATAATTAAAATAATCATTATTACACTGTCTTTGAACGCGATAGTACATATTATGCGAAGATATATTTGAGACTTGATTCAATTAACAAAACTGTTTTCAAGCGATGCAATTACGTTCTAGGGCGTTATGAAGAGTAACGAGCGTCTGAAATTATTAATTATTGCATTCATAGCTCAACAAGAGAACTTTAATCATTATTATTTAATTTTGCACGATAATTGCCATCTAAGAGCCAAATTTTGTTTGGTGCTGTTATAATAAAACTAATAGATTAATAATTTAATTACTATAAAATTGTACAAATATGACGTATATTAAACAAAAAATATCAAAAATTTAATAAATGTTGTGTTCGCGTTTACTGGTTAGAATAGATTTTGAATTTATGTGCCCTTCTGTCTTATTATTACTCGAGAACCAGTCAACGGATTTAGATGCGGTTATTTTTTCATCATCATCGTAGTTACTCTGTGCAACATATAGGCTATATGAAATTTTGATAAAATAACCACCAAGGCAAAAACAGTCGATAGCACATTTATTGAAAGACACTTCCAGGCGAGCGAAACCACGGGCAACGGCTAGTCAAGCATAAAATTTCACTTTTTATTTTCGCAATTTCAGGGTTGCCTTCGCAATAAAAGTTGTTTGCATAGACGAGTATTATCAACAGTGTTCGGCTGTTAGGCGACTAAAAATCTATTCAGTAATTTTTGGTACCTTACAGGTGAAATTAATTCACCCGCTCTTTCTATGGCAGTTTCAGTAGGTGATAGAGACAACACATGTGAAGTTTCAGGTGAATCAGACAGATAATGGGGGGTCACGAGACGTCGAAATCGTATATCGTATGTTGGAATAAAATTTAGACTCAATTATGGGAGTGAACACCGTGTATGTACAGGTTTGGATTCATCGTTGTGTGTGTTTTTAACTTTGCTGGTTCAACCACTTTAATTTTTTCCAAAAATTTGGGCTGAAATGTTACATATATATCTACATGTCTATCATCAACTGAACATCCAATAAAAATTTGGGCGGTTGAATTAATTTCACCTCATATTCAACACTTACTTGTAAATAATCTGCGTCTCAATAATGGCTCAATGAGCGTGTAAATCCGACCCATTTGGTCGGAACAAAGATGTCGTGCATACGTAATGCCTCTGTAAGAGAATAATTTTAAGTATGCCGTGAAGTATGCAGAGAATAATACGTTCCTAAACCACAATGCAAACTATTTGAACAAAGAGATTGTTAGCCTGCAGCCCTCGCACGTTCCAAATTTCACGCTCGTCAGTATTAAAACAGCTTTCATGCTCTTAATAGCTAGTCTTTTAGACGGGGAAAGAGGAAAACAGACGGTGTAATTCTGTTAAATATTTCGTTTAAAAATTTCTGCTACTCGTATATTGTTTTTGATCTTCAGTGTAGGTTGTGTCCCAAAGAGTGTGTATGTCGTACTGGTTTTATAATGAGAAGAAATAGGGATACCATGAAGCTGTATTTCGAAAATGGCTAGTTTTTTTTTTGTACACATAGGAGCGTTATTTGTAGTAGTAATAGTAGTAATAGACGTTTAATTCCATAAGAAATTACACGAATTATAAAAATAATTCTGCCAAACTGCATTACAGTTTGTGGGCAGAAAAAACCCTCTGTTAAACTTAATTAAACTTATGAAATCTATGTACTATAATTTTACACATTTAATATGATTTTAAACATATACATAATCTTACACTGTAACAGTTCTGCTTAGATTTAGATAAATCTTTGTAATAAAAGTGACTTCAACTTTGTTTTAAAAATTGATCGAGTTAGATTGCATTCTGAGAGATCAACAGGTAAGGCGTTAAATATTTTAGGTATTAAGTATTTGTCAGTTCTTTGACCATAATAGTTATTGAATTTGCTAGTTTGTAAGGTTTTTCTGGCTAATTTTCTGGTGGGATATTTGTACTTTATAGGGTTTTTGTACTTATTTTGTGAACCATAAGTTTTATTTGCCAATAAAAATGTTACTTTTTCATGTACTGGAAGTATTTTACATATATGAAATAGTTTACTATAATTATGTTTACATTTAATTTTAGTGTTCTTATCTACCAACAACTTGAGAAATCTAATTTGTAAATATTTAATTTCATCTAGGTATGTCTTAAAGGTACGACCATAGCTAGATAAGCCGTACGATATCAGTGATTCCACCAGACTATGGTAAATAGCAAACAATAACGGTCTATTGGCAATCTTATGCAAATAATAAAATTTACCTAAAATACATCTTAATTTCTTACAAACATCTTTTATGTGGGATTTCCAGTTCATGCTCTTATCAATTGTTATACCTAGGTATTTGTACTTATCCACTAACTCCAAACCATCACATTGACAATCACGGTTCATATTGTGTAAACAATCATATGTATGTCCTATAATTTTTACGTGATTGTCTAGTTTTACATTGTACGGTGAATGTATATGCATGCACTTTGTTTTTTTAATGTTAAGGATAATACCATTGTCATGAGCCCATTTAGTAATGTTATCGAAATCATCTTGTAATTTTGTTTGAATCGTTTTTAGATCTGTTCCCGGACAAAGTATACACATATCATCCGCGTACATGTATACATTACAATTTGCAATGACATTTGACACACTGTTTACATGCATAATGTATCCGACCGGGCCGTAGACTGACCCGGTTGGAACACCGTATTTGATGTTGGCTTCTTCGCCATATGTATTTGAGACAACTGTTTGCATTCTCCGTTTAGATAGGTAATTTTTAAACCAGTTATTCACAGGTCCCCTGATGCCACACTCGTCCATGGCCCGCAACAGCAAACCATGATCTAAAGTATCAAATGCTTTTTTATAATCTATGAAGATAAGTAGAACTTGGTTTTTTTTGTCAAGATAATCATTTATTTCATTAGTGAAATCGGACAAAGCCGTTGCGGTTCCATGACCCTTTCGAAAGCCATGTTGACTACTCGATAAAATTTTATGGGTTTCTAAGAACTTTGTTATCTGTGAAACTATTACCTTTTCTGTTATTTTGTTGATTATTGATAGGATGGCAATCGGTCGGTAGTTCGAGTAATCCACATGACTTCCTTGTTTGTAAATTGGTCTAATTAAAGATAATTTTAATTGATCTGGATAGATACCCTTTTTAATACTAATATTTATAAATTTGGCCAGTATGGGACTAATTTTTTCTTTAATACATTTTATATCTTGTATCCGTATTTTATCTGATCCAGGGGACTTAAAGTTTGATATCTTGTCAATAATCTTTTCAATCTCATATGACGTTACCGGTTGAAACTTGAACGATACATTCGATTCGTTAATATATGAATTCCTATCCAAAAAAACTTTATCACATGAGTGCTTTACCTTATCAATTTCTTGGGTGAAAGTTCGGGAAAAATTATTACAAATGTCTTCAGTTTTTTTCAGTTTTACCCAAATATTGCAATATCACTTCGTCGACATTTGCTTTTCTTTTTCCCAGCCAATGATTTAAATTTGACCAAATCTTACGATAATCACCATTGCACCCGTTTAGTACTGCCTTTCTATAATTGTTTTTTGCGATGTTTATTTTTTTGTTTGTTTTATTTCTATAACGGGTATATTCTAATCGAAGTGACATATTTTCCGGCTTACTTTTCCAATTCCTAAATAAATTATCACGAATTCTAAACATTTTCTTTAATTCTAAAGTTATCCAAGGTTTTGCTATCCTCTTTTTTCTGAATTGAACAGTTTTTAATGAATTGTCATAAACGTCGCAAAAAATGGCATACAGTTTATTATACATAAGCAAAGGGCAGTCTATTGTCATCAGTTCCTCCCACTCAATAGAAAAAAGCTTTTCTTGCACTATTTTTTTATCAAGAATAGTCTGTGTTGAAGTTGCGCTCACGCTGCTATCAGCACTGTAAACTGCGCTAGAGCAAGCGGACATCCGGGCTCCCACCAGGTAATGGTCGGAGATCTTACCGGCACCGAGGGTGTGAGAGGAGGGCGGAGGGGCGGGAGGCGCAACTGCGATAGCAGGGCGCACGCTCTCCCGTATCCACACGTGGTCGAGGCATGATAGCACTGTCCGACCTTTTATCACCTCTTCTCTGGTCACATCGTTTACCCCGCACTGTAAACCGAACTTACACATGGTGTCTTTATAACGTGATGATAACGCACATTCTTGTCCTTCCAGTATGTTGATGTTCATATCACCGATCACTAATAAGTCACTATTTTCCGGGATCCGCCGCAACAATTCTTGTATTTCAGATAGAAAACGCAGCTTGTTGGTTTTTGGTGGTCTGTACATAGCCAATAGATAAACTGGTTTCATATTCCTTCCACTGAGTTTGCCTTGGATAGCCTCGTATGATATTCCGTTAGCCGATTGAGACGTAAAAGATATGTCTTCTTTCACATAGACCAAAATCCCACCTCCTTTCTTGTCCTCTCGAGTATATGAAAAGCTTTTATATCCTTTCATGTTGTACATACAAACTTCGGGTTCTTTTATATTGATCTCAGTAAGGATTAAAACGTCGATATTGTCTAAACATTGTTCTACGAGTACTTGAAGCTCGCAGAAATTTTTTCTCAAAGAACGTATATTCAAATGTAATATGTTCAGGTTTGTATTAGTTTTATTATTATTAAGAAAATGTATCCAATCATCTAAGTCAGTATATCTCACATGCTCAATATCTTTAATATGTTGAAATGGCATAAGCTTTTATCAGAGTAGGTATATAAAAGTAAAAACTAGGTATATATGTAGTAAGTAAGTATGTGCTATGAAAATATGACCGCAGAAATACTAGCTCTTCACTCGGATTCTTTTATCTTAAGTGATTCAATATCAGACTCCGACAAAATGCGGTGAATTTTTTCTGTTTCGCTTTTCCTTACTAAGACCTTTGAGTTTTGAACCCAAATAAATCTAAATGTCCCTTTCAATGCATTTTTGGTGCCCCAAAGAAGTTGTTTTGTTTCTTTGTTTACACATTCGTTAATAAAAATCGGCGTTTCAGCACCATCATTGAATATTTCAGCATTGGTTATAGGTTGATCTCGATCACGACGCTTCTGTAACCTGTGTGGGATGGATTCTAGCCATGGTCTGGACCACGATCTATTGGTTAACAATTTTTTTAGCAATATTGAAAATTAAAATGATTTGTACTACTGGTGAAAAGGCCTAGAAAAAAATAAGATCTAGAGAGCACAATTACTAAAAACAGACAAAAGAAGTAATAATTTTTTTTTTTTATGTTAGGCTAAAAAATATCTATGGAGGTGTTATAATTACAGGCGTAAGGCTAAATAAAATAGTTGGTATTGGTACCCTGCATATCATTCTCACAATGCTTGCGGTAATGAGACACATCTAAATTGTGACGCCTTATATGATGGGGAAACGAAAAATATAATATGTAGACTTTTTCTAAACGCAAAAAGGTGTGTTTATTGTACAATGTCAGACTCGTACGTGTGCTTGTAAACGAATACAAGAAGCAACTCTTATGTCTCAATAGGACACAATGTTATGTGAGATTTCTCATACCATTCTTCTCGGTGTGAGGTTTCTGAGTGCTCTCAGCTGGGGTAAGGTAAGGAGCCTCCACGATTGTAAGGGGAGATACAATACGCCCGCCGCATCCTGGTCAGTTAGAACAAGGTCCGGTTGACAAACCTGGTATTTTTACTTTAACTGGTAGTAGCATTGACCTCTAAATAGTTTAAGTAATAAGCAACTAGACTCACAATCTCGCTCAAAAAGAGTCCACGATGCATTTTGTCACCGCTATGGGGTGACAAATTCAAATTTCGTACAACTGACATTGCATCTTATAGTAACGACATAACGTCTTAATTTGTTTGAAGATTTTTGCTACTATGCACATTACAGGTTCGGAAACTTTCTGACGAACTTTTCTTAGAGACTGTGTGTCTTGTTGTTTATGAGAGGTCAATGGGTAGCTTCAAATACGTTGTAGTTGTAACCACCCACATTACAAAATATACAATAATAAAATTATTTGTTGCACAAAAATATAATTATTTTACGAAGACGAGCTTATTAGTATTTAATACTTATTAGTATTTTCGTAAGCGTGTAAAAGTTGAATCAAATTCCAATGTTTCACTTTGTCAAACTAGATTCTTAAAATTTTATTTGTTTCTTAATTATTCTACAGAGGTTGTCAGAATTCTCGTACAAATATCAACAGAAATAATGTTCATATCAGCGCGAGCGCGTATTGCAAAGTGGCTGCTACGACGTACTCTAGGTCTACGAATAGCGCAAATAGGAGAAAATAATACTTTTCCTTTGAATGCGATGAATGGAAATCAAATTATAATCCAAATTTTGTGAATCTTTACATTGTCTTTATATAGGTAATGGTGAAATAATCATGAAAAATTGCTTTAGGAAGGAGTAAGAGGATTCTTGCGTAAATCATAGCAATTTTTCAATAAACTTTACTTGTCAAAAGTACAGGCAGAAAAAAAAAATCTTGAAATTTATTTTTGATCATGTTCCTTGAAGGAATAGTAAGCCTTCAAAAACAGGTCTAATAAAATATTGCAGTCTGAGTATGAATTTACCTTAAGACAGCACGCTCTGAGCCGTGACAACCGAAATATAGCACGCTCTCAGAAAACTTGTTTTGCACTCAAAAATTCATTTTACAGTTACATTGCCAAGAAATTATGCATTAAAGTACATATCAAAGTACCTTTTATTTAATAACCTGCAATTTTCATATAATTGGTTGTGTACATTTTGTACAAAACGAAAAAATCTTGAAAGATCGACAAAGTTTTTTCGATCAAGCAAAGTATAATATATTGCATATTGAATGGTGAAAAATCTGCAGAAAGAATGTACCTTAAACATATTTTTTAGACATAAAATATTACATTTTCAGGGCTTAAAAAATAAATTTGAAGAGTGACAAAATGGGGTTAACCCTCCTGATGAACTGGTCCTTCAGTAAAAGATTAGGAAGATTTATGATTCGGCTTCACTCGCATACTTGACCTTCACTCAAGAACTATTTCAAGAGCTGCTAGCTATGGGCACTTATGATCATTTCTAGAGTAACTTATAATAATAAACATTTATTTCAGATAAAGGAACCCATATGTGTTAAAAATTTATATTAGTATTATAAATAATACTTCTACAGAATTCTAAATGAAATGAAATTACATTAACAGCACAGTTATAATGACAAGAACACATAGACAGAATACTTCACTTACACGCGACAAGAGGTCACGTGCAAACCAAGCCAGTGTCCCAACAGTGGAGAGTCCCATCTGTCAGCTAATGCTTTCAAGATGCTGTTGGTATGATAAAATAATGTATAATGATGACTCTTGAGAGTCTTAACACAAAATCTGCCGTACGGCAAAAGAATGAAGTTTTAAGGTAGGTTCATTTTGCCGGCGGACTTTTAGACACTCCGCGTTCTATTTTACGGGGTTAATACCCAGGAAGTTTCCGAGTGATTCCACCACAGTAGCACCCACTTTTTCGTTTTAACAGAAATAATAAAAAGGAAACGGGAAACGGGTCAAAGAAGCAAACGTATCTCGAAAACTCGGTGTAAAAGAATAAACCCTTGCTTGGGGCTAGACGCAATCTGAGCGTCCGTCCTGTACAGCGTATATAAACTAGAAGACAACTTGCTGCTGCGTCCATGGTTATCTTGACTCTTTCACCTCATACTATATTGCAGGCATTGCTTACGACACCACGACGACGAATTTGATGTTTTAGGATTCGCATTCGAGTTTTATATGCGCGGTGCAGCTCGATATAGTAGAGTTTTTGCAATAATTAGCTTTACCCGCTCTCTTTTCATGAAGGCGAAGCAATTTGCATAAATTTTTTGTTGCTAAATACTTAAATACTAAGGATGAAATTTTTACGATTTGGTGCAACCTTATTAATGTAAATCGTAATTATTTTTTTTGAAGCTCGTGCACAAATAATTTAAAAGCTATCTGTGGGGCTTGTGGAAGAGAATAAATAGTATGTGTGCGTAATGATATCAAAAGCAACTGGAGATGGAGAATACTACGATTGCGAAAATATAATCTTATGAAGAAAATGATTAATTTAACGCCACGCGCTTCCTTGAAGGTTAAAAACCGGTCAAGTGCGATTAAGACTCTGACCTGAGGGTTCCGTACCATTACAAGAAGTTATTAGACCTAAATGATTTAAATAAATTACAAACTTATCAGTACGTACAAACTGTATAAAACAAAACTGTAAGATTAAGTTGGTCGAGTACGTACGTGAACCTAGACCTAGGTATGTTAAAAATCTTGGTTTTTAGTATTTGTTGTTTAAATACATTATATGAGACATAATATTCAGAAAATAACAAATTATTAGCTAGTTTAATTTTTGAGATCGACCCCGTAACAAAAATAGTCTAATAATGACAACTTTGATGGCCCTCCATTTATTTATTATTGTAGATAAATGTATACGATGTATGTTTGTCTACAGTCAGTGGCGAAGGGTCCATATAACACGATTCCGATTGGCTTGTTTAGGACATGGCATCCATACTACATTTCTTTATTCCGTGCCCTGCGCTCTGTCAAACATTTCCATACATCTCGATACGACAAATACACTTGAATAAATAGAAGTTGCAAAGTAAAAAAAAAAAAGTTTTTTGGTTGTTTTTCTGAATAAGGCATTTTTTTGTCCGGTTTCTACAAAACATACCTAAATTTCAAGTCTGTAACTTATTCCGTCTGCAAGCTTTTAGTGACATGTAGAAAATAATTTTATCCTCTTTATTACAACAGAGGCAGCACAGGATGTAACATATGACTGCGATGTGTGGCTTCAGCATGGGAAGGCCTTTGCCTAAGCAGTGGGACACATTAGAGGCTACTTAGAAAAATAAAATAAAATAATAACGTAAATGAAAATATATTAAATTCCAACAGTAAAATTCAAACTTATAAGCCGTTTAAAAGTGCAAATAACCGTAATCAAATCGTAATCGAACCATTCGTATCTAATAATCGTGACCGGACCCGTAATCGTAAAGGCTGAACCCTATCATCTCTAATAAATACCTACGTTCTACCAATAAACTTCTGACTTGATGTTCCCGTTATAACCACATACCTAAAATATTTGTTCAGTTTCTGTTATAAAAGGGAAACATTGATAGCGAAGTTTCGGGTCCTGACCACTTATCGAGTCTTCAGTATGAATTTGACAATTTAACACTACAGTACACACGTGGGGTGAATATTCGCCCCAGAAGAATGTTTACATCAATATTTCTTAAATTATTAGATTACAGATTGTGTTGCAGTGTAATCCTAGTCAAGTAAACAAGGTTCAAGGTCAGTACGCTGCCGGCCCTCGACCATAGCCTCGACGCACAGCCACAAGTGCTAAAAAAAATGGTGGGAAAGTGCTAGGGACGGAATTTCACCCCATGCGACTATCGGCGTTACAAAATCTCTCGTTCGATTTTGAAGTGTTACTTGAAAGTATTGCTTTTATTTATCTTATATTTAAAATATTTACAGTTTCTATTAGAGTATTGTATATTTTACTATGATCTGTGTATAGTTTATTACAGATTTGTCGTCATTATGGACGAACGTTAGGATAATATGATACGAGCCTGGTTAGAATAAGATGTGGAGGTTGAGTGTGATATCGCACCTGGCAATACAAAAGATAGTGAAGAAGAGTGTGGTACAGAGCTAAGCCATGACTACGAAACAGAGCAAGAATATAAAAGTAGAACAGAAAAAACGGACGAAAGGAGCAAAGAAGAGAGAGTAGATACAGAGATGGTTAAAATTATGGAGGATAGTTTTTTAAGCGATGACAATATTCCTCTAAGTATTTTATCAAACTACTACCAATCTAGGAATGGCACTCGTTGGTACAAAAAGCTACCAACGTCATCAAGAACTAGATCGCACAATATATTAGTCCAACAATTTGGACCTTTTTTCCTTGCTAGATGTGGCGTTTGAATTGGTGAAACTCACCATAACCTTAAGAGTTGTTATTCAAAATATCCCACGGGAACGAAGAACTAAAATAAATAAAATAAAATAAAGTTTATTCACAGAAGGAAAAGTCTTAGGTACAGTAGTGCACTAGCTCCCACCCTAATTTTCATTGTTTTGTAGGAGCTAGGCTCGACCCGAATGAGTACACCAGGTTACGACTGAGTCTAAATGAACAATGTAAAAAAATTTAAAATTAAAACTTATACTTAACAAAAGTAAACACAGGATATAAAAATAGATGCAATATCTTATATGTTTATATAATATATTTTGGACATGTAAGCTTTGCCTTTGGATAAGAGAGGGTGTATGTTGTGTGTGAAGGTGCGTGTGTGTGAGGGTGCGTGTGTGTGAGATGGGGTAGTTTGTGCGGGTCTATGGGATATGTGCAAAAACTTCTAAAACAGCAAGTCGGTGACACTGAAGCAAATCCAGATCGGAATGTCCAGAGAACAGGAAAAAGTGGTCGATGTGCTTATTGTTCAAGACAAGATCACGTGATTGTTCTGCTTCAAAATTCTGCAAAACATGCAATAAATGGAATTGTCCGGATCATCAAGTCCTAGTTTGTTCATATTGTTATCAATATAAATCAAAATTGACAAAAATAATAATAAAATACCGAAAATATCTAGAGACATAGTAAAATTCAGGACATTTTCTTCCTTTTTTTAAAACTTTTTTTGGTGTTCATTAAATTAAAATAGAAAAGTGCGATAATATTTACAGTAACTAATAAATACAAAACAATATTTAAACGCATTTTATTAAATATTTTACTATATTAACCTAAAAGGAGATAAATGAAAATGGTCTTAATATTCACCCCACGCGAGTAAAACATTAGAAAACTAGGGCGCGTGTACTGTATATACTATAAATACAGTTGTTTTATACGAGAAATATTATTTTTACACTGATGACATGCGTTAAACATACGTATTTTCTTTCAATAGATGCGTGCTGGCGACATTCTATTTTCAAATTTACTTACCTCCCTAGGGATTTAAATAGAATTCACATCTATTTATGTTTCTATTTAAATAATACTTATTTCAGAGTATCAGTGATGAAAAATAAATAATTTTAAAATATACTATCGCTCCCTTACACACTCGTTTAGCTAAATGGCAATGGAAAATATTTGTTCTTCCAAATCTCTTTTCATTTTATTATTCTGTGTTTTATTTCTATTAACAATATGAAAACATGTGATTTTAAAATAATAGACGAATGTGCTAAATAAAATGTTTAAAATCCGATCAAAAATTACCCTATAAATGAGTTTTATTTGTAAAACAATCACACTGGCCAGTGGGACACGATTGCTCGAAAAAATAAAAAGTCACATTAAAAAGGCGGCAATTAAATTTTCTTGTTGAAGATGTTGTTGTAAACATATTTTTGTTAGTTTTTTCTTCTTCACATTAGAGATGAAAAGTAGAGTGTTCAACACGGGTTACCTCGTTTAATAATCTACTATTATTCGATAAAAAGCTCATTTCCTCCGCGTCCTGTTGACTTAACTAGACGTAATGCCTACAAAGAGAGTTGGTATCCGCCTCCAGTAGAAACTATACGTACAGTTTAAACAGGATTGAATCCTCCAGGATCGTCCCGGGGTTATGTACACAGTAGTTTGGAGTTATGTATTACAAGGAACCTTAGTCTAGACTTATTTGGGTAAGTTTCAAGCTGTTTATCCAGACGGAATATTGTACCAGCTCTTTAGTTACTATGAGGCCAAGTTATTATAGTATATATGATCCATGAAAATTAATAACTATTGCATTGTCAAACGTTCTACTTTTTTTGGTTTTTGTTGTGTGCTTTAACGTATTTTTAAAAGTATAACTTAAGGGCAAAGTGATGAAAAGACCGTCGTAAGTAGACAACTAAATGACTAAGGAAACCATTAAGTAAACTTAACCTTATCCATACAACATAAGATTCCCATGATACAGCAACTGAAGCTTATTTTATTTAAAACAGCCTATTTCCGGAAAAAAAAACTGCATTGTTGCTGTTGAAGATTTAAGTAGATAGGTACCCAAAACATTTGACAATCATTTTTTAACTAAAGCAAAAGATGCCACTCATCCAACATCTACTCTAAAAAAATGTATGAACCTACAATAACAATGCAGTAAAAAAGTCGTGTCTGTACATTTAATAATTTTCAAAATTTCAAGTGGGGTAGGTTTTTGTACTGAATCCAAAACTACCATTTAAGAATTTGTCTGTCCGTCTGTCTGTATATATACATATATGTATGGTACGATTTTTTATTATTATCGTAGTTAACCTGGTCAACATAAGGGATGTTCATGAAATAACGCCCAAGCCGAAAACAGGGCAGAGATTGAATAATCGCGGGTAGAGCCACGATACAAACGGGATCTGACGGTTGTGCTTAGATTTGGGTTTATGATTTATGTACGAAACTCTAAAGCTATTTAAACGAATTTATTCACCTAAATTCTCCTCCGAGTATACATTTAGTGTGGATATATTAGTACGCACATAGCCTAAGGCAGGTTGACGCATCATAATACGTAGAATTCGACGAGGCGTGGGCATGCAAGCAATATTCAAATAGTTACGCGTTGGAAGTGCAGCAAACTTGTATCCAGTGGATTCATGATGTATGTACTCCACTTTCACTGTTCAAACTTTGCAAACTCGCATGTCAGCCACCATCAAAGAGTGAATGTATTAAGCATCAACGCATATCAAAGTTTCCATTAGTTTCTGTTAAATATAATTAGTTAAATATTTCAAGAGAATGGCGTATAAATAAACGTACAATGTGACCATCGAATGGAATTTTTTCAATACCTTTTTCTGATTCCACACCACATGTACTTAATTTAGGGTCTGCTTTTTTGAGTATTGTCGAAGAGAGATAAAACATGCGGACGAACTTAAGGTTTACGTTTTGTAGGAAATCTACAAATAGAATATTCTCACGTGTTACATACATCGTGCTTGATCAGGAATATTTTTGTTGTCCTGGATTAATGTACCTATACTTATTTAATTGGTGAAAGCAGATGAAAACTTTTGTGAAAAAACTGATTATTTGCGGGTGTAGAATTGATGGAACGTGTAGAAAAAAGGAACACAACGAAATTATAATGCTTTTGTCGTAGTTGGTTTCGACAAGTTTGTATGGAGAGCGGCTTTGGACCTTTCATTTTGTAGTTGACTTTTATGGAGGACTTTTTAGTCACGTTGACCATCCCACGAGAACAATGACTTTATTCGGAACTAGCTTTTTTGTTGAAAATCTTACTCTAATGTTTAATCTAAAATATTCGTAACGAATCGTCCTCGTTAAGCTATTGCCTCCATACCTCACTTTTACCATAAACTACTATTAATGGTATACACAACTTTCATAATTATACAAGAGCAGTAAGTCCACGGTAAGCAAAACTACAAGGTTCAACATGAGTTTGATGTTGAGAGCTTCTAATTTAGTTATTAGAAACTCTCAACATCTAGTTGATGGAACTTCGAGCCGAGCCGATTTCAGACAGACTATCTTTACTAGGTAGTTTACTATGAACCTCGTTTCTGGATAGTTTGGAAAGTTAGTTTTAGGCAAGTATTGTCGGACGTTTCCCCTATTCCAGTAAAGCACATATACATAGCATAGCCCTATAAAAATAGCTATTGAAGGAATATTAAATAAATTAAATTTCAGTTCAGATCACACGGGCCACCCGTGCTCGAGTTATTATTAGGGTTCCGTAACCAAAGGGTGCCAAACGGGACCCTATTACCAAGCTTCTTTCTCTCAATCTGTGTGTCTGTCCATCCATCCGTCTGTCACAGCTTCAGGAGTTGAAATTTACACAGAGTACGTATTATTACGGCCCTTATCATAATTAAATAACAAAATCAAAATCAAGGATACGTGTATGGGAATACAAAAAAACCTAAGAAATGGAATAACTGAACCCTGTACAATTTTGGTTTAATTTTTTTTCCATAAAAGTTTCTGTATGCCGCTAACTCTCGCAGAATGGTAGCAGAGTAATGGTGGCCATCTTGAATGACGTCATACTGGAAAAACGAGGGGGTAGAGAGTATCCAGCCAAGTTTTTATTTGCTTCCTATACACGCAAATAACTAGTTCAGAAATAATTTTCTCTGTATGCACACTGAAGTGTTGTGAGCCATCCATCCATCCATCCATCAGCCTGTTTCGTCCACTGCTGGACAAAGGCCTTGCCAAGATTTCGCCACTCTTGGCGGTTCTCTTGGAAGAAATGCCCATACTCACACACGCTGGGCAGGCGGGTTGATCGTGAGTCACTGGAGTACAGTAGGTTATGCTTAGTCACTATCGAGAAAGGCACCGATAAGACCTCTGGCAAAGCACTCTCTCCAGAAGGAACCGAGTAAACAGGAATCTTAGTACAATAACATGTAAAGCACAATAAATAAAGTAAGTTAATCAAAAAAGTAGGAAAAAATAAATAATTATGATTTGTTATTAGAGTGCATTACAAACTGGAAAACATAAATTAGAAACAAATGTAAAAACAAGAATTTGAAAAAAAATTGTTTCTTAGAACATGGCGTGAAATCTCATAACGCCCTCGTGAGCGTTCAGTATGTGCATTAT
Source organism: Ypsolopha scabrella (assembly GCA_910592155.1). NCBI lineage: Eukaryota > Metazoa > Arthropoda > Insecta > Lepidoptera > Ypsolophidae > Ypsolopha > Ypsolopha scabrella. The sequence goes on from OU342966.1 coordinate 14,393,586, forward strand.
AAGCTGGTTAGATCAAATAGTTACAAAAATATTCGGTGGACAAGTATGGTAGAAAAATTCAACGGTCTAGGTAAGTACCTCGGTGGCGCAGTCGGTAGCGCGCTTGTCTTGATTACAAGAGGTTCGAATCCTGGTCCGAGGAATTTTTTCAAATTCTTGTCTTTACATTTGTTTCTAATTTATCTTTTCTAGTTTGTAATGCACTCTAATAATAATATTTAGAGTATTCCAAAGCGATGGTTTTCGCAATAAAAACATAATCTTAATTTTGAAAAATATTCCTTCCAATTAGTGAACTGATGTTGTTCACATCTAGATGATTTCTTATTTTGTTTTATGTGTTTGATTGATGTGCTTACCAAGAAAAATCCGAAAGACAAAAACAGACATTCTGATCTCCAAAAATAAGTTTTTTAAATTTATAATGGACAGCTCTTGCAAGTGATGAGATTCAGGTAATTTTGAGGGAAAAATTTTAGAAATAATACATTACTCGTATATTAAGACGGTCTTTTTTCAAATTAAAATATTACTATGCAAAGTGATTTCCGTAAGAAGATTAGTTAAGGATTTTCAGTCGGTTTTTTAATGTCGTATGAAATGTCTGTTCGTTTTAGAGTATAATTAAGTATATAGAGATTTAATGAATAATTATATAATATATTATTCGAATATACGAATAACGAAGAAGTTTCTCTCATAAATTTTAAAATTATATATTTACAAAAAACACGTTATATGACCAGATATATTTAGAGTATTATTAGCTATTTTATTTATGCAGCCAAACTCATACTGGAGGCTTGGTAAGTGAGCAGTAACACGGATCGATAACACCTTTTACTAATTTCGCAAAATAAACTCTTGACGTCCCATATAGCCCGGGCGGTAGCGTTGCATTTTAGGTAGTGATATCCATCGTTTTCAATAGATCTGGAATGGTTAATAACAGAACCAAGCATCAGCTGACGCACCCGCGTTGGGTGTGGATGTGAGAGGTTGCGAAAGTGGTAAAAAAAAGTGATAGTACGCCGGCTGAAACTTTTCTCACAGATAGTTGACATCATACTGAGCTGAAAAAAAATCGTCAGCTGACGCACCCGCGGTGGGTCTGGATGTGAGAGGTTGCAAAAGTGATAAAAAAAAAGTAATAGTACGCCGGCTGAAACTTTTCTCACAGATAGTTGACATCATACTGAGCTGAAAAAAATCGTCAGCTGATGCAACAGCGGTAGGTCTGGATGTGAGAGGTTGCAAAAGTGGTAAAAAAAAAGTAATAGTACGCCGGCTGAAACATTTTTCACAGATAGTTGACATCATACTGAGCTGAAAAAAAATCGTCTGTTGCATCGTGGATTCGTTCATTTTTTTTATACCACTTTCGCAACCTCTCACATCCAGACCTACCGCTGTTGCATCAGCTGACGATTTTTTTCAGCTCAGTATGATGTCAACTATCTGTGAGAAAAGTTTCAGCCGGCGTACTATCACTTTTTTTTACCACTTTCGCAACCTCTCACACCCACACCCAGCGCTACTTGAGCAGCTGACGGTCGATTCACATATCAGTCATGTGAGATCTACGATCGATGTCAATATCAGCCGGCTTACTATCACTTTTGTATTTGCAACGGTACCTCCCAGACAAATAGTAATTGATTCGGGGCTGGACTTGCGTTTGTAGGGAACACGTAAAGAATAATTTAACGAATTTCACAAAAAGGGTCATCGAACCTTGTTACTGAGTACTTACCGGGACTTCAATAAGAATTTGGGTGCATAAATTAAAGATACCTTATATAGGCTGAAATTAAATCAACCGACCAAATTCATACTGGAGACTCGGTTAGTCATCAGGAACAAGGTTTAATATAAGGTGACTTTCGTTTATATAGCGGAATTCATACTGAAGACTCTGTAAGTGGTCAGGACCAAGGTATAATGACCTTTACTGTGAAATACGCAAAATATAATTTTGACTTATTGGGTACCTAGCATAGTAGACCGTATCGAGCTTTAACAGCTCGATATACACTGTCTGTCCCTCTTTAGGTAGATCGACAGAGTGAGACAGAGCACTGTATCAAACGCTATCGAGCTCGATATAGTTTGCTATGCTAGACTAGCTGGACTAATTGGGTCCAGATTGTTCTAGAAAAAGTATAGAGGATCAATTTTTTTTTCTCATTTCATTAACTGGGCCATTGAACCTTGCTCCTGACTTACCAAGTCTCCAATATGAATTTGACTGTATAAACGAAAGTCACCATAAATAAGAAAATAGCGATTTCTATATACCTACGTAAACCGTTAAAACATCTACTCGCAACCTGTATATAACAACCATTTCTGTTCTCAATTTGTTATAACAGCGTTTATCCAACAATAGACTTAATTTCTGAGCTGACAGACTAACACAAATAGGCGGGGGGCAATATTTCATAACAAAAATTTGCTGTGGTCGGAACCCGCAGCGGCCAAAACACGACGGCTTAAACCGCGCATAAACACAGGCAACACTGATTATTGACCGGTGAAGCGCTGGCTGACTGCCAACGAATGCTGGGTTAGGCTCTTGTCACACTTAGGAGACGTGTCAGTGCGACTGTTCAAACTTGTTCTAGCAAACGTTAGTTTTAGTAATACCATTTTAGACTTATTTAATACTTACCACTTGCTGAACGGTGAAGGAAAACATAGTGTGGAAACCTGCATGCCCTAAAAAGCGTGCAGTGTGTGAAGTACGGCGATAGGGCTCATTTCACGTTGGGACTTATACACCCCCTCGGGGATTTATGTCATGACGATATATTGATATATTCATTTTATTTGGAACTCTTTGGAACTGTTCGTATTTGAACTCTATATTTTAACATTCACAGAAAATCCAAAAATACACTTGCAAAGTTTACCTTGTTGTTTTATACATATTTCGCAGTATAACAATATTTAATTTATTGTATATAGAGGGCAAAACGGAGCCCTATTAATGTCACTCTGCTGGCAGTCTGTCTGCCTGTCTGACCGTCTATTCGTATGTCACGGGTCTCTAGCTCGTAGACGGAATGAGATAAAGGTCTGATATATGGATATTTGTGTACAATATTGACCTAAGGTGGTAGAGCTGATGCCGGGCTCGACTGTGGAGGTACCACCATCTTACTCGTAAATCCTCCCGAAGTTATTCGGGGGTGAGTAAGAGAACAGCTCTCAGGCAAAACCAGGCGGCCCACCATCGCCTGGGACCGATGGATGGCGGTATAACCATCCCCAATTGCCGGGCCTTATATAAAACAGACTGGTGACGGGCAGCGGCGTCACTGGTTCAAGGGTTTCGGCACCGCGCTCACCAACCCGCCTGACCAGCGTGTGTGAGTATGGGCATTTCTTCTAGGAGGACTGCCAAGAGTGGCGAAATCCTGGAAAGGCCTATGTCCAGCAGTGGACGAAATAGGCTGATGGATGGATTGACCTTAAACCGAATATTCAATTAAAAACCAAATTAAATTATTTCCCACGGGTATTCCCATTACATGTAAATGGAGCCGATTTTTTTTCCTTACCCTGGCATGTAGTGTGTAATTATCTAGAACTCATTGAGTAGAGTACAAATATATTTTTTATTCTTTTTTATCTTAAAAAATAAGGAATGGGGTCCCGTTAAAGTTGTAATTATGTGTATCCCAAGATTCAGTGTAATTTTTCGTATACATACCAGCTATTAGTACAACCAGTATTGCAAAAAAAATATATATAATTTAATTAACTTATGGGTATGAGATAACAGTGGTAGGTAAAATGGTAGAATGAGATGGATTAGTTTTGAATTTTGCAACCGTGCCAAGAACCAGTGAGTTTTTTTTTGAGAGTGTTCGTAGAGATCCATCCATCCATCCATCCATAAGCCCTTGTTTGTCCACTGCTGGACATAGGCCTTTCCCAAATTTCGCCACTCATGTCGGTCCTCCGTCCTCCTCATCCAGCCGCCACCCACAACGTCCTTCAGGTCGTAGAGATAATGATACTATTTGCTACAAAAGGCAGCAAGGAGTCGTAAAATGCGCTCATATATCAGCAAACTTTGTTTCAAACCTGAGGTGAACCTGATTCAAATTCGATTGGCATATGGCTATTCGGTTAAGCAAATAAGCCCGTTCGACAATTGAAATCGTAAGTTTTTGGTTGTCAACAACAAAACAAGACAAATGTTTTCATTTGACAGCCCAAAATGTACGATTTCAATTGTCAAACGGGCTAATTTTCTTAGCCGAATAGCCATATGACCATCAATTTGAATACCATTGGCTTGAATGCACTCAAATCGCGATGTGATCGCAAATAATCGCAATACGCGTCACATCCACCCCCTCAATGTAAACTGACGCTTAGTAGACGCCATTGTCGGGATGCTGGCGGTCTTTGACACAGTGTGCTTCATCACACTAACTCCCTACAAAACCTCATTCACGTCAAAGCTTTAGCACTTCACACCCTGATTTGTATCAAGGTTAGAAATGCCTTCGATACCAAAAAAATTGATGAAAATATATCTTAGAATTCTAAAACGATATACATGTTTTATTTTGAATTTTTAGGCAAATTTTTACTTAATATGCAACAAAGGGCGCTGTCGTTCCGACTCACGCATGACGTGATTTTAATGAAAAGAAACTATTGCCAAAGGGTCACAACTTTTTTTAGGATCCTATATATGAACCTTTGTGTCTGTGACAGGAAAACAAACGGATGGACGCAGACTCACGGGTCACATGAAAAAGGTTACCTACGCTTTTTCACTTTGTGTATTTTGAAATAGGATTTAATGTCATGTTGTTGTCATGTTATTTGTAATACAACCAAGTCAAATTATTTAGTAATTTTAACAAAATGTATGTATATTTTTTAATTTAAATTATTATTGTTTCGTGTCTGAGCTACGCAATGGGGTTTTTTTGGAGCTACGTATATTCGTTTGCATAGGTAAGACAGTCCAACAGGCCCGAAATATAATATATTCATATGTATTAATATTTAACTAAATAAATGTAAATCCCCATAAAATTATCTATCGTAAATTTGCTTTAAAACTGTTTTATGCATCGTTGAATTTTAACTTTTTAGGGTTCTATGGTAGAAAAGATTCTCCGTCACAAATACTTTTCTACAAAATAAGTAACGCAACTTGTTGGACAATCTTACCTATCGAGACGTACATATATTTACACTTCACACTAATATTATAAATGCGAAAGTTTGTGTGTGTTTGTGTATGTTTGTTACTCTTTGACGCTGAAACGGCAGAACGGATTTGTATGAAATTTAGAATGGATATGGTTTATACTCTAACTTAGCACATACTCGTAGGCTACTTTTTATCCCGGAAAAAAGCATGTCGTTAAACCAAATAACACGCGGGTAGAGACGCGGGCAAAAGCTAGTATAGCTTATTATAGTATAACATAGTTTACATATATTGATGGTTATTGAATGTTCTCTTTGGTGAAATAAATTATTTTGAATTTTGTATTTGTATTAAGTATTTACATCTTTTGTTTTCTTTGTTTCTTTTAAGTTTGTATAAAATTATTATTATAGTTATTATTTTCAATCCCAATGTAACCCCAGTCTTATTTGTTTTGTAATTTTCTTATATGTGATGTGAGGGTAATTAAACATGATACTCTCTTTTCTCAAAATACCCCAGATTGACAACTGAGCGAATTTGGCCCCCCCCCCTTAATTTTGTTAGGTTACGTTTTTGTGTACAGTGCGCCCAAAGTTATAATGCGCATAGAAATCTTTAGCCGAGTGACCAGACGTACCACGTGACCTTAATGCTTGTATAGAAAGTGTAGGGAAATACAAACTTTGCCGAGCAGTGGCAATTATTTGTATGCGCATTTCAAGTATGGGAGCACTGTATTTGTTTTGTCAATCTTACTCATATATGTATAATTTCTTCAAAATTGAGATCTGTTAGGTACTGGCCTTAATATTAAGTAATTCGTTAGCTATTTTATATCTGCTATGTATCGCTGTTGATTTCTGTACATAAATAAATAAATAAGACATTCTGGTTCCTCTCATAAGCCGCTAGGGGCGCTGCACAATTTCTCATATATATTTTACGCAGTCGTTAACGTGTATCGTGACGAAAAACTCATGGTAGGCCTACCATTCGTGGGTAGGTTTGTCGTAAAAATGTATTTATGTCTATTTCTGATATTTATAGGCTACAAATCAGCAAATTATGTATTTTTAGAAAGCTGCATGTAGTCGTGAACCAGGGTCAAATTCCTTTTTTACCGAAGTTGTACAGGGTTGCCAGGTTACTGGTATTTTAGTATATTTTCCAGATAACAAAAAATAAGAATACCGGACTATATTTTTCGGTATTTTAGCATCCATAAGTCCATAAGGCAGTCCGGGTGGATGGTGAAACAAAAAGTGATAAAATAAAAGAAAAACACAAATTGAAGTAGTAACTCATATTTTTCGTAGCTGGGATTTCGACTTCGGGAATTAAATACCTAACATTTATTAATACTTTTCTCTGAATGACCTATGACAAGGAAAACCATATTATGATGTGCATTTTGCACCGAGATCCTCTGTTACCACCTTAAGAGGGGGTTATCCTATTTTGTCTCTTTTTAGATTTATTTTGAACCAATAAATAGCGATGATTATATTTTGTAAATTAACTATGACATATTTCACTCTTTGATCTTAATATTTCGGCCGTTCGATACACGATTACTTAAATTTGGCTCGATCCAAATAAAACGCAAAGATAGGTCTAAGCTATGATTTAAATATAATTTCATTTGAGCTATATAAAGTTTTGGACAGTAAAAGTTATACTAAAATAAACTTCGTGAAAAATGTCTAATTCCATAATAATACATAAAAACAACTCGAAAGCGCGAGTTTTCTGAGCGGCGCGACTCCCTTGGGCAGGATAAACATGTGTAAAATGAAAGCGTTGGAGCAGGATAGATTTCTCTTGATAACTTCGCCTCAATGAACGTTTTATTTTGTAAGATTTTCTTTCGACCTATACCATTATCTGATTTGACCCTTTTCTTTTGGAACATAACATAGTGATAAAAAAATTGTAAAGGTTTCCCGGATGTTTACCTCAAGATATTCTTACTATAAGATAAATAGGGCAGCAGAAATTATTTTCCTGCATTCAGTGCTTCATTTATGATATCATCTTCTACGGGGCTTTTAACGTATTTCATGCTTTTAAAAGCAACATTTTTCTTATTGGATTATTGAAGGGTTATACAATCCGGGCAAATATAATCTTCCTTTTAATCTCTTTCCATGATTTTGCGACTAACTAGCTTTACACCGTTATTTTCAGTTAATCTTATTACTCAGTTTCCTCTAGATAAGCCTTGTTTGTGACTCCTTCTGAATTTCGATGTTCAAAATTTCGATGCAGAGTTTAAAAGTACAGTTCGATCGTCAGTTCGAAAGCACACTGTAGCAAATTAATAAATTCCGATGCATGTCTTCGAAAGCACATGTCACACAAAATACGAAATTGTGTAAAATTATGGGTCTTCTACTCTTCTAGCTCCTTTTTTCAAAATGTCCTTTGGTTAATTTTTTGATATCATCTACCTGATATTTTTGGAGGTGGCAGGGAGGGAGAGGATAGAGGGCAGGCGGACGTCTTCTTGTGCAACTTTCTCTGACATACTTATGAACTAACATACGCCCTTGTTTGGTCTATTCAGAGAGAACTGATATTTTCTATTACACTAATTTGCTAAGGCCCGTTATCACAAACCAAATATTTAAGAGTTGCTTAGAGTAAAAAGACGTTTCAATAACCCTTAGGTCATCTTGGCGAAGATAGTTGGCATCTAAATAAGAGGACTTTGAAAATGTTTTTGTATATTGTAAGAATTGATGTACTTTATCCAAAAGTTCTGGAAGACAAATGAAACTGTGAAGTCTCCCTAAATTTGTACCCTAATCACGTTTTCAAATTTTTTGATAGACAGCTTTCGAAAACGTTAAGACTTAAGAGCCCATAATACCTCAATTCGCAGTCCTGCTCTATCGCTTCTGCTTTTTAACTGTCTATCCTACTCTAATCAGATGTCGCGCACGCAAAAACATCAGTAATTTTGAAATCGCGGCTACACTGGTGGTTTTTTCATTTTTATGGAACAGTCTGCAGCTGCTTTATACTAATATCAGTTATATTATGCAAAGTTTCAGATCTAATTTCAAGTATTCATTGAATGCTATCGGTTTATTGTACGGTTTGGAGGTAACTTTGTAATTTTTTTCTATCGAGAAAATTTAATGGAATCAAGTTTTCACAACAGCATGGACATAGCATTAGTCCTCAACTTTATCATATATCAATTTCAGAGTGATTATTGCAGTATTTGTTGGTACAAAACAGGATCATGCGAAGCGAAGTGAGGTATTATACACCCTTAAGTTAAGTTTTTCTTTCTAAAATTATAAGTTGTAGAAAATCTTGGGACAAACGACGCCCTAATATATATTTCAAATTGGCAAATTTTATGGTTTCGCCACGTTTTCCTTTTACTTTTATGATCCATCCCTACAGAAACCAAAGTAGTAGAACATATAATTGGTCGTAATCAAAAGGGTCGTTCTTGCTATGACTTGATGGTGGAATTTGAAGTTATGTGTGAAAACACCTCAATAAAATGTTTAAGCATTTCCTTATCTAGTTCAAAAATGGTTATTGAAGGTGGTTGTGTCAAGGATTAAAACATTAGCTGACTTTGGTTGATAAAGACAGATTCGCACTGGAGACTCGGTAAGTGGTCAGGGCCCAAGGTTCAATGACCCAGTTTGCGAAATACGAAAAATATTTTGCTGTGTCCCTACACGGAAAAAAAAGATTTGGTGGTTTCTTTACGACAAGAGTTCTCCATGTCTTGGATATGTTACAGTTAAAACCCGAAATCAGCCAGAACTAGTTTTAACTATGTAGTTAGTACCATACAAAACTTCGGGGGTCGCCTCGCTCCACTCCGCTTCGCTCGGCTCCTAACTACATGATAACCTAAACGCTCCTCCTCGCTTCGCTCGTCATCGCAACCTAATATTTTTTTTTGTGTAGCAAACGGGTTCTTACTTATTTCAGGTTTTAACTGTGACAGATATGTTTTATTTATCGCGATCACATTATTTTTAGGGTTCAGTACCCAAAGGGTAACCAACGGGACCCTATTACTAAGACTCCGCTGTTCGTCCGTCCGTCCGTTTATTACCAGGCTGCATCTCATGAACCGTGATAGTTAGACAAATGAAATTTTCACAGATGATGTATTTCTGTTGCCGCTTTAACAACAAATACTAAAACCGGTCAAGTGCGAGTCGGATCCACGTACTCCCATACAACAGACATGATATTTTTGCCGTTTTTATAGATAATGGTAAGGAACCCTTCGTGCGCGAGTCCGACTCGCACTTGGCCGGTTTTTTTTTTAAATTAAATTTCTTAGGCTTAGAACAAAATAATTAGCTTCTTAAATATATATTCATTTCTTGATTTTCATTCAACGTCGAATGGGTTAGGACGGGCTACACCGAATCGACCCCAATACATTATGCACCTATATTAACGTTATCTGTAAAAACCTACCTATACGTATACTTGTATTCTCGCTCATGCTAATCTCAGAACAAACATCAATGATGCTAACCTATAAAATCTTAATATTATGTGTCAAAATATTTTTGGTACTGTTAGGTCTATAATATAAATTAAGATATGTTAATATATATAAACCTGTGACTGCTTGTATCCATGATAAAAAGATATATAAAAAAATTAGTAAATTTCTTTCTATCACGCAAATGTTTGTGTACTTTACCCAACGACCTATACATACTAGCTCGTTGACTTTACTTGAATAAATTAAATGGAACTGTGTACCCATGACCTTATGAAACTCAATTTAACAATGCAAAGTAGATCGCGTTATCAGTACTCTACTTCGCGGTATACAAATATTTCTTGACTATACTTTTTTTTTGGTGCTGAAAGTATGTTACACCAAAACCGTATTTTCTTGTTTGAAAATGGGAATGTTTTCCTGTAATGGAATGAATAATTCCTGAATGTTTTCCTGAAGAAATATTTTTCAAGAACATGATAATTTTTGATTAAGAAAAAATAGCATATAATATAAAACAATATTTATTTGAATGAAAAAAGCTTGCTTGGTTAAAAGAAATCATTTTTTGCCGTGTATATATGTAGGTACTTGTTCCAGAACAACCTTAACTCAATTAGTATAGGAAGTCTAAATTTTATTTTGCAAATTCCACAGAAAGGGCCCTTTGAACCTTGGTCCTGACTACTAATGTACAGTGGAACCCACATCAAGCTAAACACTTTCAGTATAAGCTGACCTCTCATTGTACAGGCTTCCCGTACAATGAAAGGTCAGCTTATACTCAATGTGTATAGCTTGAAGTGGGCTCCACTGTACCTACTCGTACCTACCTATGACAAAAAAAAGTCTTTTATACTAAAGAACTTTACATACTAATAGATTCGTGGTTGTTTTTGAACAAGTATAGAGGCACAAAAAATATGTTTCGTATTTCGCAAACAGGGTCATTGAAACTTGGCCCTGACCACTTACCGAGTCTCCAGTATGAATTTGGTCTCTTATACAAGAGTCACCTTATGTAAATATGACTAAATTACTAACAACGGACCCAAAAAGATAAACAGGTACAGAAACTTTGTATTTGTAAACATTTCAGCACATTTCTTGATATCATACAAAAAAAAACTGGTCAAGTGAGAGTAGGACTCGTACCCTGAGGGTCCTTACAATACAAACGTGTTTTTGGTTTCAATGTTTTTAGTCCAGCTCTATCTTTAACAAATTTTCAGGTCAGATTTTAATAAATATTCTAGAGTATAAAAATTATAATACAATATTATTTATTTTTATTTAATACTTTTTTGTATATATTAATAGCCTATTCAACTCAGGATGCTATAAGGATTCTAACGATACACTTCGAAATCGGTTCAGGCATTAAGAAGTTATGGTGGAGTTAAAAAATTAACCCTTGTAACAATACAGTCCTTTTTGGGGTCAGTCGTGTAAAAACAACAATTAATAATCTAAATAATGGTTCTGTACAAAACAAGAGGGGGGGTCGCCGCCAAGCAACAACTGAGTTATAGCAATGGCGGTGGTTTACAAATGTGTGAGTAGACTTAAAGTCGTTTGCAATAGAATCCAACAATCATGTAAACAAACCAAATTGTCACGATTACTCCGTAATCACATACATTTGACGATCAATTATGAACATAGTCTGATTTCAACGAACGCACCATTGTTTTCACATTATCTTCAACACGATTTAACTTGTATTTATAAGTTAAATTTGTTAAAACATTTGCAACGTAAAAATTTCGAAGTATTTGACAAGCTGTCATCTTAGTTTTTTACTCATCGAACTCTATAAGTCATTGAAAAGTTAGTGTTGTTCGTAATCTGAAGTTATCTTTTATTTTTAATTTAATAAATTATTTTAATTTAATATTATTTGAATACAATAAAAATTTTTTTTCAAGAGCTTAATATAATTAACCAAAACGGATTGTATCCTAAGCCATAAAAATAATGGTTAGTTTTTAAAAATTGACAGGTGGCCATTTTGTTAGAATTGTCATTCACAGTCATTCACTGTTCTGTGGGTTCGCTGTGCATTAGTGTTTTCTGTTTCCGTTTTCTGTTTCCGATTTCTACGACTTTGCATTCTCATTTTGGACTTTTGTTTTGCTTTACGATTTGGCTGGACATATTTTTCTTGGAACGACGACCTTTGCACGGCATCACGGACTTTGATATAGCATACGATTGGTATTTTTTCTCAAGGAGTAATCAGGAGGTAAGATTTATAATTACGGTCACCGGCGACACTTCTGATAGTGATGATGACGAAGACGAAGATTTAAATTTGTTTTAATAAACACTTTTTTTATATATAATCAGTTTTATTTTATAGTCTATGGCTTATATATTTAATCTATTTAGTCAGTTTTATTTTAGTACCTATCCTACTATGGGCCATAGTCTATGACTTAAAATTAAAATAATTAGAAAAATAAATTTAATTAAAATTAAATTAGAACACTATGACATCACTATGGGCATAAACAATACGCTGTCAATGTCAGTCCGCCATATTTGTTTACATGATTGTTGGATTCTATTGCAAACGACTTTACTATGATGTGAAATAGGGTCGTGCCGGGCTGCCAAATACTGCTGCCAATATAGCCAAAACCTGTGTATGACTCAACGCTCTGTAAACGCTTCGGGTCCTTTCATTTTCGCTCTTTCGGGAATTTAACGTGAACAAAAGCTGTGTACCGGTCAACTCAGCCTGCGGGAGGCGTTGAGCCCGCACAGTTTGTCAGCTCATGTGAATTAAACATGGACAAAAGTTGTTTACTATTTAACTCTACGTGACTTTTAATCTATTGAATAAGTAGGTACCTACTTTTGCCATGCTATTTATAGTTATTAAAAGTTGTTATTTTGAAATCAAATATGTAGGTTAGTACAAAGGACTTATTTTTAAATATTTTTCTAATTAGTTACTGTTTTAATTAATTAAATAGTACCTGATTCAATACATATTTATTTTATAATTAATGAATATCTTATCTGGCGAATTTGCTAATGATTTTATGGACAAATTTTCTTCCAAATCAATTATATTTACCTCATTGTCGAGTTTTGCAACTGTGGGTGTAATTCCTTGATTGAAATATTCAAAAAACTTCTCCCTCGTGTCTTCTCGGCCGCGCAATAGATTGTACGCCTTTGCCACTTCCGCTTTATGGCTATGACAAAAGTTAATTTTTATGATGACGTTTAATCGTTTCTTATACTCGTATTGTGTATTTGTTGATTTTTTTGTATTTGAAATCCACAAAGGCTTTACACCCGAGATTTTGGGGCATGTCTTTTTTCCCTAGCGATGAGTGTTGACAAATGTATGTTTTCGAAAACGCAAACATTTTTGTCAATTATTTGCTCTTGACGATCCAATTAGTGCATGTGATGAAATGAAATGAAATGAAATTTTAGTTACGGTATAAAGAATCATCAAAACCCTTAGCAGTAACAATACAATGAACTAATTTAACATAATATTTACGATATAGATACATTAATTTTATTATAGTTATATTATTTTTTGATCGATGTCAAATGAGTAATAAAATGCTTCCATTCAAGGAACGGCGATCCTCTCGTTTCTTTCCATTTGAACTGAACTTCCGCGGTAAAACTTGCTCCACATATCTCATAGTTAGTCAAACTATGAGACTCGTACACAGCACCCAAAAACTTTTAAAAGTCTTCATCCTCCGTCAACTTCATATTTTTGCGTCGCATTATCAATAAAAAAAAACCTCCGAGCAAGAAACAATAATTTACAGTAATTATGTTAAACTTTCTTCCGATATTCGGCACGCGCCACGGTCGAATGTCATAGTTCAACGATAGATAAATCAATTTTGCAAATATCAGAAACGCAGTTCGTGAATTGGCAATAAGGGATAAGGATGCTTGTAAATTGCATGAATGTATCTCAGTCGTTGCACTAACACCTTACGCACACATATACACTCATACTTTTGTCTCGCTCTGCGCTCACTGTAAGCGTCTGCATTGTTTCAGTCATGCACACGCGTGTCAATGCGCAACAGATTTTGGCTCGTCGATTTACCCGTTTTGAATTTATTTTAGGGGCCAATCATGTTGCGCTCCAACGTCTTTTCTTAGAAACAGGTTAATAGCGAACATGACTGTCCCATTGCTTTTCGAGTAAGACCAAGCCAAACTATGTTGCGTAAAAACTTTACAACATTAGGCGTTGATGCATGCACAGATTTTGTTCAATCGAAATGCGCATGAATTATGGCCAAAGTCTGTTTACTGTTTAGTACTTAGCAGCTTTGAGCTCGTTGGTTTTCTCACATCCCCCTTTCTGGGGCGTGGGTATTCAGCGTCGGGGCGGGTGCCCCCTTGCTGAGACGTCTTCCGATGCCCATGACTATGGGCATGTCCTTGGGTTGTCTTGTCCGGTGGTGTTTTGCGGCTCTACTCTCGAGGAGCATGGCTCGACTCAGGGAGGAGTTCGGCTCTACTCAGGGAGGAGCCGCGGTTGTTATGTGGTGTCCGGCGTGGGCGCGCGCGACGCGAGTACCGCGGGCGCGCGCTGCACGGGGTCGCGCGGCGCGGGTGGCGCGGCGCGGAGGCGCGCGGCGCGGGGGGGGCGCGGCGCAGGGCTGCGCGGCGCGGGGGTACGCGGCGCGGGGTCGCGCGGCGCGGGGGCGCACGGTGCGGGGGAGCGCGGCGCGGGGGCGCGTGGCGCGGGCGCAGTCGTCGCGGACGCGCGGGTCGCGTCGGGCGGCTCTGTGTTCTCGTCCGGTGGTTTGAGGAGGTCCCGTGGCAGGCGGCGGCGATCGGGGGGGCGCGCGTGGTGCGGCGCCAGCTCTCGAAGATGTGAGAACGGCGCATGCTCTGCGCGCGTAAACATTCCCGTCGCGAGCCGGCGAGCCATACACAAGTTTTAGCTTTATGCTGCCGGGCTCGTGTATATGTTGCCGCTGCCATCTGCTTAAATTAACCGCTTCCAAATGGCTAGCCTTTTGCTTTAAATTTTACTTCTGGGTGGTTATAAAAAATAACCATGAAGGTTACGTATGGCGGTCACGGCAATACGTGGCGTGACTCACAATACCTTACCTTCTAACCTAAGCTATCGCCTCTCTTCTGCGCTGCAGGACTTCCGAAAATTTTCTTCTTCCTGATTTAAATCGGGCGGCTGATTTAACCTGGCGGCGGCGGCGGCGACACATACACGACTAGATTTACTAAGGGTGCTTCAGTTTTTGGTTAGCGACATTCGAGCGTTTTGTACAGTCATGTATATAAACGTATATTCACGTTTCGCCCAAGGGCGTTGTTACGGGGATCAGTTCTAGATAATTGGAATGTATGCATTGAAAACCGCAAAATGTACAAACCCGAGTTACGAGTACTTACAAGTTATACCAACAAAGTGTTTGATTTGAATGTAAGTCAAACTCAATAAGCTAAGCCAATGTTTAATTTGGAATATTTCTACGTACTTTTCTTCATTCACCACTGTTCACGTGGATATTTAAAGCAAATATTTGATTATTTGGAAGGTAGACAGGTGAGATTATCTTTGAAAAGAGATTTCTCTCAGCAAGCCTTAACGGGAAATATGATTTTTAAGTAAGTAGTTATACTTACTACATTTTTTTTAAATTTATTTACCGTTTACACAGAATTATTATTATAACAAAAAATGACAATAGCAGCTGAAAACCACAAAGGTTTAGACTTGTGCTATCATGAGTCACGTAGTTGTTAATTAGGTACTTTGTTTACAATAAACAGCTAAAAATTATTAATGTAATTAAATTATACATAGGTACTAATTATTATTTTCTTTCACTAGAACTAGGTAAGTAAAAGATGTAAAAGAGTAAGCAGACATGCGTGTACTACAAAAATAAAATACGAAATAGTAAATTACTATGGGAAAAAAGTGTTATCGACCCGTGTTACTGATCACTTAGCCAGTATAAGTTTGGTTGCAAAATTAAAGTGACCTTTTATATATATATATTGCTTTAGTAAGCTTTTCATTTAATTATATAGACAATAAACAACCAATTACACAGGTTCGAGATATATAAGGTGACCTTCGTTTATACAGCCTAATTCATACTAGAGACTCGGTAAGTGGTCAGGGAAGTGACCCTTTTGCTGAATACGAAAGATATTTTTTGTTGAATTTGACTATATATAAATGAAAGTCACATAATACATTGTAAAATTAGTTTCCTGAAATAAACGAATTATTATCATATTATATGATATAAATATATATATATTATATTTCAAGCCACTAAAAATCATATTTATTACCTACTATGTAAATAAATGAATAGAATATATGTATCTACGCACGACCCTGTTTGCGAAATACGAAAAATATTTTTTGTTTAATTCGACTAATATAAATGAAAGTCACCTTATATTTCAAGCCACACAAAATCATATTTATTACCTACTATGTAAATAAATTAAAATATATTAACCTACGCACGATAGCGAACCAAAATAGATACATACAGAAACTTTAGCAGGGGATCAATTCAAAGAACAAGAAATAGTTTCCTTCAAAAGCGCGGTTCGGCCTTCGGCCTCGTCGAGGGTACATTACCAGGGAATTAATAAAATTATTAGAAAATAGTTTAAAATTTACTATAAAATGAACGGTCCGAAATATATTGACAGTGTTTATAGGAGTACACAAAAACTAATTCAACGCGGGCGAAGCCGCGAGCAAAAGCTGGTTTATTTTAACAGCGAGTTCTGTTCATGTAGCTTTTTCTTGAAAAGGCTGATAGTGGGACAATCGCGTATACTGTGCGGTAATGAATTCCAACAGTAACTGCTGTAACATTATAATTTTACCTCAGAATTTACCTCTTTACGGAGGGAATGCACAGTGTCTCTACGGCTGAGCTCATTGAGATGAGCAGCCCAGGAAAAGTCGCTATCAAATATCGCTCCTACAGTTTTGCCTTTTCAGTGAATATAAAAATAATCATATTACAACAAATAGGAGGTACTCACATATTTCTCACCAGAGTCTACTGCAAATAATAATTATTTGTGACTTATTTGGGTTGAAAAGAAGACCAAATTGTTTTACCTAGTTAAATATGATGTATGTATCCATGGGCGTCGGAAGGGGGGGGGGGGGGTAAGGGGGGGCAGCTGCCTCCCCTGGAAACGGAATGGGACAGTAAAAAATAGGATTTCGTAGCACGACTAAAGTACACATGCAGCGGAAATATGGAAGAAAAGACCGATCGACAGTTTTTGACTGCACAAAAGTACGTTTTATTTATTTGTCAACCATAAATCCCGTTGATATTTGAAAGGTTACCCCACCCTGGGCTTTCGTCTTCCGACGCCCTATCTATCCATCGGGTTAGCAGGAAAATGACGAAAGAGTTGTGAATCTTCTGCATAGAGATGATAGGAAGAAGATAACGAATCAACAAAAGTGAAAACAATATAGGTGAAAGGACGCCACCTTGTAAACGACAGCGCATCTGGAAGATACGCTGAGAGAGTGCAGCATCCGCAGAAGTTATACTTGACTTGAGGCGCAAAATGCACACACTTTCTTAGGATTTTTCGTGAAGGGAAGTAGGATTTTTAGTGAAGGAAAGTTGCGACTATTTGGAATCTCTTTATTGTATGCTGCATGATGGTGTAGGACCGGTGTTTATCTTCAAATTGCATTGTTTGGTTTTTATGACTTCATAATTCTTTGTATGGATATAGGTATTTTAGTTTTGTTTCTGAAACCTTTCATATGAAGTATCAAATAAAAATTTACTACATAATTACATTTCAGGTACTCAAGTGAAAGATATTTTGATTTCAGTCGAGGAGCAAACTATATTCTGTATGTATAGGTATAATTGGCATGAAAGAAATTTTAAAAATATCAGCGTGTATATATTACTTTTTTATTTCGTGGTATTATGATTAAATTTACGTATGTTTTACAACAATTCCTTCATCTGTTTCAACACTAGAGTCATATAGGCTATAAGGGGTATTCATAAATTAACGCCCAAGCCGAAAACGGGCCAAAGATTGAACAGACGCGGGCGGAACAACGCGCTAAATGCTAGTGTAATAATAAATCGCTAGATTGTGGCTCGTATACATCTTACAAATTAAGGGATCTGTTAATGTATAAAATAATAATTAAAAAGATTGCTTTGTTTGACACTACAGTATGGAACTAAGAAAAGATTTCAAAAATAATTTTCAGATTTAGATACATCCTAAAATAATCACGCGTAGCATTAATCATCGCATTCGTATCAGCGTGATGGATGATACAAAAACAAAACATTGCTCAAGAAATTCCCTAGACAACAGTTAAAGCAACAAAGAAAGCTGTTAGGTAGTTATCAATTTAAGGTAACATACATACATACAGACAGACAGATAGACATGCAATATGTATATAAACAAAACAAGATAATGAAGAAGTATCGAAATACCGATACAGGAAGTTGGAAAAAGTACTGAAATCCTTTCAACCACGTATAGTAAAAGTTTTGTACATAAAAAAAAACATAATGTAATATGTGACTGGTTGATAAAGTACGTAAAATTCCTTCCAGTCCTTCCCACAAAGTAAAATAACTCTTAGCATAAACCTTTCTGGCTTTTTAAACAAATTCAAAATTTATAAGAAGTAGGTACTTAACTGTTCGCTTTAAAACGTATCGGAATGCACATTGTATGTGTCAAGTTATTTTATTTTATTGATATGGCAACACGAGTTGTCTTCCGGTCAATTGTCAAAAAGTATTGGGTCGGATATATTGTGTTTTAATTCAAACAGAGTTGAAAAAGGTTATGTGTTAAAATATTTCAAGGAAATAAGTAGTGGAAATAGAAAAATAAACCAGTTAATCAGTATTAATTGTGATCCGGGACGTGTACGTGAAAAGTTTCGTAAATTTAATAATAGTGGAAGGTGATGAGACCAGATTCTTTTTACCACGTTATAGAAATCGTGATACTTTAAAGGGACAGGCTAGCCTAGGGCTAGCGGTTGAGTTTAGGAATCTACGTCTGCAAACTGCTGGCTGGGCTGGTCGTTTGTCGAAGATCTCCGTGCCGAGGACGACGAAGGTCAGCGTTGGAGGACGTTGACTTCCCATGAACCAGGGGTGAGTCGGATGCGAGTCGAGCGCGAAGGACTCGTCCAGGACGCAAAATAGAACTTTAACGTGAAACCATTTCCCTCGTAAAGGGATCTAGTATGTAAGGCCCCCTTGTGTGGAAAGCCCCTTTCTGACAGAATTTAGTCTTTGTACAATATCAATGGGTCCAGCACGCAAAACCTAAATTACACCTGTCGAGAGGGGGGTTTATCATACACTAACTAATCAGTCACATTTTTCAATAAGTAAGAGTTATTAAAAAGAAAGGATTTACTATGTTACTACGGGGTTGAAAGAATTGTAGTACGGGTTGAAAATTGAACCCTCTAGCTATAATAAAGGAAACTGTTCTATGTTCGAATAAAATATATATTAGGTATATATATATATATATTTTGTTACTTTCGTCATGATTCATAATAAAAATAAAAAAATACTCCAGTGACAGAGAACTCTCTACGAATCCTATGCGTACAAAGCCTTATGTGCATTATTTGCCGCCGGGAATACGTACGGTCTATTATCAGATTTATCAGTCACAGGTCTCGTCGCGTAGTAGGTTGGCCATTCATTCATTAGAAATTAGACAAAATAAATAAAAAATGAAACTTTTTCTGACTGTTTTGTGTTCTGTTAGTGATTCTGATTCAAAGATTTCAATAAAGGTAGGGGGTTCAACCCATTTTCAACCTGGATAAGGTTACTTTGGTTGATATAGCTAAATTCATGCTGTAGACTTGATAATTGGTCGGAACCAAGGTTCAATGACCCTTAAAACTTAAACTTCCTATGCTAATCGACTCGAGGTTATTTTTGACCAGGTACAGCGGCACAAAAAATATTTTTTAATATACCTGCTCAAAATATGATAGATAGCGTGCACGTTTAGCGTGCGTAAAATGACATATTTCGTACTAGTGCTTTTTGTTTTCACTACTGACGCCATCTAGGGGAAACCGGCCACTTCTTTAAGTAAGCATGTAAACCTTTGTTTTACCGGATACACTTTTAAAACTGATTAAGATGAGTATTTTAAAATTTTCATGTTTTATTATTAAGTATATTAGATACGTCAAATAGTAAAAGATGTTTTAAAAATTCAAAACGATTTTAAACGTCATAATTTATATTCGTATTTAACTATCTTAGAAATTATTAGTAAAATGATTTTAAAAAGAGACATTGGTCTTTGTAGTACAGATTGGCGCCAACCAGACTGCGTGTTCTTCTGTCGACTTGTATCTGTTTTGATTTGCAACAAAATTGCTTTTATTTTATTATTTCATATAATTTTTCGCAGCTGTATTGAAAACGTCGTTTGATACACGTGCAAAAGTGTTGATATTTTTCGTCCCAACTGATTTTTGCCTCGACTGCTAAATATCAACCTTTTCGCACTTGCATCAAAATTTACTATTTCGTATTTTTTTGCAAACAGGGTTGAATTTGGCTATATCAACCAAAGTCACCTTGTATACTAATAGTTCACGTTTGCTAATGCGTTGGTGCGCTGCTAGTGTAAAAGCGACAAAACTTTGCAAGTAAGTGGAATCCCACCAAAACCATAAATGTGAAAAAGAACCCAGTTCAGTAAAAAGGCACAAAGGCAGTGCAGGTTGTCAGCTTCGCTAAAAAAAGAATTAATATCAAATTGGGTACTGATACCGAGGCTTATGGACGTTCCTTCAGTAATAACATAACTTATAAATAGCATAACATAACTGCAATAATGCCATGGCCGTAGCTAGGGGGGGGGCAATGCTCTAACTAGAAATCACAATGCAAAATTGCAAAAAATGCAAAATAACAATTTTCAATTTTGAGAGGTTATTTTGTGCTGCAATAACTTTCCTGTGTATATTTCCATACATACATATATTTCCTACCTGTAACCAATGCTGCCCTACCTCAAATTCGACTCTAGCTACAGCCCTGAATAATGCACAACGTTCTTCACTTGTTTTAATAGTTTGTTAGGGAATATGAAAAACTTGGCAAGTTTTCACAGCTAAAGTTCAAAAGTTTTAAAGTCACACATGCAAATATTGACTGATATACATATTTCATTCTTACCGCTTACTCACATAGCGTTGTTCCATTTGCCCGAGCACCAACGCATTGGCCAACGTGTACCAGGGCCCCATGACTTGGGGTTGAATCACAAAAATGAATTTGCGTAGTATAATATAAATTTTAATTCATGTAAATTTAAGACCACTCCAGTATTTTCAGTCCAGGGTAGTATTTGAGCGATGTTTTATTCCGTTAAAATTAAACCCAACATACGATTTTATACCGCATAAATTAGCCTTTTAAAATTCAGATGTCGGAACACGACGCCGCAAAAAGCGTTTTTACAAAATCGATGTCAACGGTCCCCAAACGATAAATAAAACATAGAAGAGTTAATAAAATGATTCACGTTTCGACAATTTGCGAAAGTCAGGGAGCGTGAAGGACGTTGACCCTTTCAACGATTTATTATCTACCTCCACTCCTGTCCGCCAATGAAATGGATATCTGAAGCTAATTTACGTCTGGTCCGCTCAAATACCTTTTTTTTATTGCAGAGCCCAAAAAAATGGAACGATGTTGGCGTACCTACATTCTTCTTTGTATTAATCCAAACACCCGACACCGAACTCATAAAATGAAAATTCAGGACGAGATCCGCCATCTTGAGTGCTTCAGTTTTCGGAATTTCGCCCCTTAATTGCCAAGTTCCAGTTCGTGGTACGAATCGACTAAATATTTCTAATACTTGCCTCCCGAGGCGGTATTACAGGAGTTCTCGCCTTAAGTTTCGACATTCGGCTATCAAAACGAAATCCGGATAAAGATTTGTTTTAAATAAACCAGAGGCTTGGGAGGGGTTAACTCCCCGTTTCAAACAAAAAGTAGAAATCTGTAAAACCTAATTGTCGGGATTTTTGTAGATATATTATTTTTAAAGTCACAATTAGTAAGATCAGTGTGTGATTGTTGAAACTCAAATAAAACTTACTTTAAAATTACAACCCAACTACGGCCCAAAAGAATGAAACATGCATTTGGGAGTTGGGAGAGAAGTTGTCAAATAATTTCAGGAATGCAGTTGTAGCACGTCTTTCACTTTTACTCATAATAATTACGTAGCATTAAGAGAGGGTTATCCCGACTACGTCATAGTAATTTTACCTTTTCCAAGACGACGACGTATAATATACCTCTTTACTGGTGGTAGGCTTCGGCTGTAGCTCGTAATCACCACCAAGACGCTGGTTTCAAGCGACTCGTCGTGTTTAGGCATGGTGTCATGAGAAGCAGTGCGTAGATTTCACGGAAGTCTTTGAACAGATCCCTAAATCTAAAAATGGTTTTCACACACCCATAATGTTTTTGAACGACCTATCCAACAATACCCCACAATATGGAACAGACGAGAAAAAAAAAATCCTAATTTACGTGTATGGGAGATGACAATTAAAAAAATATTTTCGAGATTTTTTTTTACTGTTTTGTAGGCGTGATTAATAGTCTCTGAGCTAAACCGCGGACAGACGAACGGACAGACGGACATGGCGAAACTATAAGGGGTCCTTGTCGGACTACAGAACCCTAAAAAGCGCGGTAGCTCACGAGGTAGAACGCTGGCCTCGCAATCTTGGAACCCACGTTCGATCCCCGGTCGGGCATGCCAATGAGTTTTTCGGAATTTATGTGCATAGTATTTGTGTTCTTACATAATACTTACCGCTTGCTGAACGATGAAGGAATATACATCGTGAGGAACCCTGCATGCCCTGAAAAGCATGTAATAGTGCCCGAAGTACGGCGATGGAGCTCAGAAGGAACAATCGTAAATCAATTATTATCGAGAATCAATAATTAAGAGTGTTAAACTGACTTTCATTATATTGTAAGTCCTTACCCTACAAAGTTTCTAAACGAAATTAACTAGCCCATTCAAACGTTGTAACTGCAAACAATTACATTCTCGTAAATGAACGAATAATCTCTATTGAAAGGGACTGAATTTCCTATTCCTCTAGCAGGTGAATTGAAGTACCCAGTAGGAATACGCAATTTACTAGTTTTAATGTAATAGCCAAGTAGCTAAATGGTGGAACTTTCTAACTTTCAGAATTTTGTGCTGCAGTAGCTACTAAGCGTTCTCCAGGGGATGCCAGTGAAATTAAAAGTGGATAATTTTATACTAGTGGCCTTGTTCACGTTCAAGCCAGCTTTTCAACTCAATTTACCACTTAGCTTCTTTTTTCTCATTTCCTAAGCGAGTCTTCTCGATGCAAGTCAAACAAATAGCTAATTTATGTTAAAATAATCAAGTCTCCCCACATAGCACGGGCGAATGAGAGACTATTTTCATTAAACTGCCTTTTTTCTCATTTCGAGAAAGACACCCGAGATTTTTAATTTACAAAAGGAAATCGCCAAGGGTCGTTCTAAGAATAATAACTATAAAGAAGTTGTCACCGAGGGGACAGTATCAAAGGAAATAAGATATCACTAATGGAGGCGCCCGGGCAAATGCCCGAGGCAATGAATGATTCCCCAGCGAACGTTTCATGGATTTTATTGACCTTTTTCTTATTTTAAGGTTTTTGACACCGAAATGTAAAACGCGTGTTGATTTTTTTAATTTACGTTCAATTTGGCGTAGCAATAAAGCGAGCAACATAATTAAACAATTTTAAAGGTATACTAAAGTATTTGTATACTATACTATACGTAAGCATGCAAATCATTTATTGTGATTTATATTATTTTATTTCTTTGTGATATTGGAAAAGATCTTTCAGGGGTATATTACATTATTATTGTTCTTTTTCCTTTGTACGACATCAATACGATTTGAAGTAGTTTAACCGGTCAATATATCAATTGTTGATAACAACTGAAGAACAGAATATAAAAATAATGATCGTGCCTTTCGTAAATGGCCGAGTAATTTCTTTAGAAGGTCTTCACAGTACCGCTAGAAGAATGTCGATTTTTACGGAACCCATAAAAATTCAAAAGATAAATTACCCTGTCAAAATTATCTCCCACGCTTCATTGTCAGTTTGATATAATGTCAATGTTTCCCTGTTATTTCAACAATAGGTGTACATGCGAAACGGCCACGACCACGACATGAATTGTGTGAGCCATTCTTTCTTTTTGAGTGCTTTAATTATTTGGGTATTATGTTCTCAAGCAAAGAAAAACTTTACTTATGTTATAACGTGTAAAAAAATATCAAATATTTGGGTTCATACAGTCTAAAACTCGTTGGGTTCATAGGGCAAAACTTTAGTACCACGAACGCAAACAATGATGATCTGGAAATTTTAACAATGGCTTTGTATAGTATTATGAAGTCTTTGCTTGTAATATCTACAAATCGGATTACTAAGACATAACCGCTATTGCATATCAGACGATATTTTATTTGAATTGTAAAATTGCATTTTTACGGCGATTCAATAGTAGCCATTGTCGGAGACAGAGGGGGAATCATGGGAGCCATTAATTTCTGAAAAATATGAAGTTTATTTAATATTTTAATTATTATAGTAAGTAATAGTATCTTTATTGAAATCAACCATGTACTACATACATTTTTAACAGTGTTCTCTGGTCCCCACACTAGGATTCCCTTTATGTTGTAGGTAACTAGTCTCTAAGGCGTGTTATCGTATAATATTAATGCTTTTAATTACAAAACTAATGGAGTCCGACAAACATGCAACTATTTATTCAAACCCCAACACCCATAATAATGGGATAAATGAAAAAAAAAATTTTTTTTTCTTCACTGTGGTATTTTGATTGTAGTCCCGAATCTTGTAAGATTGCCCCCCCCCCGTACCAAAATGAAATCCTGTCCTGGATCCGCTTGTGATAGAAACATTTAATGAACGCGCGATTGCATGGCCATACAAATAGATGTGGTTGTTTGTCACATTATCTTTATCGATTTATCGATTTCGTCGCACTACTGTACTGATTTAGCATCGATGCAAACGCGCGCGGTAGAATTGACAATATCTGGCGACATTGGCGTAAAGAAGAATAAGAGAGGCTACGTCTTGCATTATGTATCACTTCACTATTGTATATCAAAGTAATTTACTTCGCCAAAAGTCCCAGTTGCGTTGGCCCTGATACTTTTTGACTTAATTTCCATTAGGAATACCACAAGAAAGTGCAATAAGAAAACCCCCAGCATAAGAAAAATTAGTTCTAGACTTGAAACGAGAAGTTTATCTTCTTCTTATCGTGTGGGCTGCAAGACCTGTCGGCCCGACAAGCCCTGGTGTCAGAGTTTTAAACCGCCTTACGGCCTCTGACGTGGTTTATGTAACACCACTCTACTAGAAAGTGGCCGGGACCAATGGCTTAACGTGCCTTCCGAAGCACGGAATCATCTTACTTATCGGACAGTCAGGTGATTCAAGCCTGCAATGTCCTAACCAAACTGAGAACAATTCACACAGTGACTTTCCGCTATGTGTGCTCCCCGCGGGAATTGAACCCACGACCTCCGGGTTCAGAGCCCAAGGCTCTCACCACTAGACCACGGGAGGTAGTGTGTAGAAGTTTATATGGATAATAAACAAAATTCATCGGTTCGTTGCATAGTCAATTTTCAGTTTAACGAAAAAACAACGAAGAAAATAAAACAGACAAAACTACTGTTCAACTTTGGACAGTGACAATCTCAAAAGTTGTGTAATATATAAACCCAAAGAAGTGAATAAAGCTTTTATACTAACAATGTTATTATTTTCAAGATTCCACCACAAAATGTAGACCGTTTATCTTTGAAGTAGATTTACGTTGTAGTTTACAGGTTTTCGTAAAATATTGATAAACTTATAACAGAAACTGAGTATCTTTCCTGAAGAAAACAAAATAACCACTGTGGGGTTTGAACCTACGACTAAGCAACGTGAACTCTCCACATGTTGCACGAAAAAGATTATTGCGCTGCTCCCTTTGGCCCTAGCGTGTTGAAAGATAGCCTAAAACCTTTCCAAAGAAATGTTCTGTCTAACAGTAAAATTTGCATCAAAATCCATTGAGTGGTTCCCAAGTCCAACAAACAGAGAAACAGACGTTGCATTTTATATTCATAGAGAAGAAGACGAAGATATTCGCGGTTTTGACCCAATGTAGTTCATGACCTAAAGATTCTTAAAATTTTGTTTTATACTATTAGAATTGATATTTTCTCCATAAAAGAGCTGGGTAGATAAAATAAAACTTTTCGGTCTCGTTTGTTAAAATGTTTTCATAAATTATAATGGACATATTGGACAGAAATCCAGAAATCCTCCGGATGGAAACTTTTAGGGTAGTTTTATTCCGCAACAAAACATACCAGTGCTCTTTTTATATGCTGTGACGAAATTGTGTCACTATTCTTTTCCGTAAAAGAAATTTTCAGGAAGCTTGTACGTTTGGGACCGAGTGTTTCTATTTTATCTACACTGATATTTCGTGTTTTCACGGGACGACGTTCCGTTGGTTTAGTTACCTGAAAACTTGTCTCTATTACAAATTTGTACAAATCACACACAATATCATCAAAACATAATTACTACAGTAACTTTAGTAGAATATAAACACATAAAAAATAACCAATTTTATTATAAACTGCTACGTTTTGTTTAATAATTCTCATAACATTACTGCTCTGTAAGTGAGCTAAGAGAGTTGCTTTCCGCGAACTATTAAAAAGGCTTCACGGCTTAGTATAGAGTGGCGATCAATCACGGCGCTCTCGAGTCTAATCTCTTTCCTTCGAGAGATTTAGCCTCTACTGCCCATAAGTCGATATCCCTGTCCAATCACCACACAGATAAGTACTGACAAATATCAAACTATTTTGAAACTGGGTTTTCCATATAGGTCTATAGAGTAAACAAGTGTAGGTCAAATTGGATTTTGTCCCTCTTTTTATTTGACACTAGCAAGAAACCTTATATCCACGATTAAAGCGACTGCAATTTTGCCGAAGTATTTGAACCTCGAAATAAAAATAATCATCGTGGAAAGAACCCGTTAATTAGCCGTCTAAACAGTATTACTAAATAAACTTAAAAGAACTTAAAAGATTAAGTTGCCGAGCGGAACGTCTTTACGTAAGTAGGGCATTTTGAAGTCTGTTATTTTCCATTAAATCTGATAGATACTCTT
Organism: Ypsolopha scabrella; assembly: GCA_910592155.1. NCBI lineage: Eukaryota > Metazoa > Arthropoda > Insecta > Lepidoptera > Ypsolophidae > Ypsolopha > Ypsolopha scabrella. The sequence continues at coordinate 14,420,626 of OU342966.1, forward strand.
TTTATTTTCAGCCTGATCTTGTGATATCAATTGCAACCACCTTTATATCAAATAAAGTATTTACATATCGTTACGACATATTTCCCTGATGGGGCGTCAGAGGTGTTTCAGAATGCGGACTAAAACAAGTCAACATTCGTTATAGTCTGCCATTGGCCTAATTGTGATGGTAAGGACTCAGGATGGCTATTCTGGCAACATTAGTCGTTCGACTTTTGTTAACAGTGTTTTAAATAGGGGCTTTGAGATCCAGATTCAATCCCCGGCCGGGGCATGCACCAATACAATGAGTTTTGTGGAATTTTTGTGCAGAGTATTTAATACTTACCACTTGCTGAACGGTGAAGGAAAACATCGAGAGGAAACCTGTATGCCATAAAAAGCGTGTATTTGTGCTCGAAGTATGGCGATAAGGCTCACCACCCATCACGTTGGTACGTAATAATCGTCGGTGAAACGCAGGTGTGGCGAGTGTGGACTGTGACTTGCATTTCACAGTTCAAACCCGGAACACCTCTGACACCCCCCCGGGGATTCATGTTGCAACGATATATTTTTATTATAAATGCCATGCGATGTGAAGTGGAGTCACTAAATCTCATCAAATAAAAACTATAAAATGTAAAAAACGCTTTCGTAAGGTTCTCAATCAAAAAGATCAACACATATCCATAGGAAATCCCCTTTTAAATCATTCGAAATCTGCCTTAGGAATTTTTGCCCATGTGCCAGAATAGCCATCCGGGTGAGTTACATTTAATATAAATTTCTACCGACTAGGCTACCGCTGCTTTAAATAAATAAATAAATAGTTAACTATTGTTCAATTTTCTTATTCCGTGGGTACCAGATTCATATAAATTATAAGAGAGTACAAAAATGTGACTTTCATTAAAAAGTTCTACTTATTTTTTTCCCAAATATGAGTGAAAAGGCGTGTTACTAACACTAGTGGAAATAGCAGCCTATTTTGTTACTTTTGGTTGTAAAGTAGTGGCTTAGGGGTTCAAAAAGCAGTTTAAAGTCGCATGTCTGCGCCCGTAAACGTCTAGTATCAGGTACAGTTTCTGGCACTTTTTACTAACTTATATAGCTACCTATATACACGTATAAGTTTCATCCTAGAACTCAATTGCTACTGACACGTATAAAAGAGAGTTACGAAGGGCATTCTGTCACCAATAGCCGCTTACGGGTTTTTGTTGTAGCTCTAATTCGCCACTTAAGTACATTATAGAGTTAATTGTAGACTGTTTGAAACAGCTAAAGAAAGGCTTTAGTAGCCACTATTATTCTACTACAAGTTTCGTAGTTCGGGGTAATTGTACACTTTCACACACACAAAATTTATTGTTTGTCAGTCAATGTGACTAAAATTACATTAAATCTCTAGAAAAGGAGGTACATTTAGTAATAAAATAGAATTTAGCTGCTTCTTTGTGCTGGTTGAAGTTCGATAGCTTGATAAATACGGGTGAAGGTTCTGCAGATAAAATTTATTCAACTAGAAATGGCGGTTTAGTTGTTGAAGAAAGGTGAGTTATAGTTTTAGTATTTTAAGGTATATCTGCAAACAAAACACAATAAAAGCAATACTTAAAATAAAGCCATAATTTTTCTATTTTCAACCAAATACAATTATAACCAACAAAATATTTTTTTTGAAACATTTGAAAGCATTACAACATATTTCACATGAAAATATAAATGTGCACTCAGTGTAAACGTTTGTTTCATCAACGTGGTTCTACCTAATTAGTTTGGATTAACAAAATTAAACATCACAAACAACGATTCACTGATCACAAGGTAAAAACGTAAGTTGCAGTTCTCTAACAAAACTGATATATAAACCAAAATAAAAGTAATTTACATCGCAAACACTGCAAGTTTTTTGAATTAATCTTACTTTACTGATAGTATAGGATTTTGGTCCTTTGACAACACTCGAATGAACTTAAAGCCCTTTTTCATTCATCAGGAAGCTAGCCTGAAAGTGTTTATTTTTTCGTTTTTTTACCTGCAACCCGTCGAGTGGGTAACGTTAAAAAGTATCTTAAAATGAAAGAAGTTTTAATGAAAGTTTAAAAAAATTAAGCGTTAAGAAATTATTCATAACAAGCTTTTGCCCGCGGCTCCGCCCGCGTCGAAGAGATTTTCGTGGAAATAAGGAAAATAAAATGTGGTTTTTCAAACGACAATATGCAAGGATCACCATGTTTTACCAAAGTACTAATAAACACCAATCAAATAAGTCAAAACTTGAAAGGTCTGCTGTTATCCGTTGAGGAGATTCCGTACCTACATTATCAGACTCTGATCACCATGTTTTACCAAAGTGCTAATAAATACCAAATAAATACAATGAGATATAATGAGTTACGATGACATTGAAACTTTGATAAAAACTAAATCTTAACATTTTTAAAGTTGACAATATTTATTATTTCCTTCCATTTTTTTTTTACATTTTGGTTGCAAGAAGGAAAGGAGAAGAGGAAGGGGAAGGAAAAGAAAAACATCATAAGTCAAAACACGATAATACATATTCTCATTCACACGCACACACACACACTCACTCACATATTTATACGCCCTCATCCAATTACGTACACGAACACATACTCACTATACACGCACACACTCTCACAAACACAAACACACCTCACACACACACACATAAATTCAGTTTATTTAGATGCGTATATCTAGAAAACCTTCATTAATTATAATTTATTTTTATTATTGTAATTTTTGATTTAGATTAAAATTTGTAAAGTACCATTTAAGCACTCTTAAGTATAAATTTTCTAAATTGTTTTGGATAGAGCTTAATTTCCACTTCACAAGGATACTTTCTGTGGGAATTAGTGTTTTTGTTTACTGTAGAAATTTTTATGTAATAAAGAAATTTATATTTTTCATTTTCATTTTTTCATGTTCAATAAGCCCAAACTCGAAGGGTCTCCTGTTGTCCGTTGAGGAGATCTTGTACCCACTTTTCAGTCCCATCAGCAGACCTTGGTCACCATGTTTTACCAAAGTGCTAATAAATACCAATTAAATAAGCCCAAACTCGAAGTGTCTGCTGTTGTCCGTTGAGGAGATCTCGTATCCACCTTCCAGTCCCATCAGCACACCTTGGTCACCATGTTTTACCAAAGTCCTAATAAATACAAATGAAATAAGCCCAAACTCGAAGGGTCTGCTCTTGTCCGTTGAGGAGATCCCGTACCCACCTTCCAGTCCCATCAGCAGACCTTGGTCACCATACTCACCATGTTTTACCAAAGTGCTAATAAATACCAATCAAATAAGCCCAAACTGGAAGGGTCTGCTGTTGTCCGTTGAGAAGATCCCATACCCACCTTCCAGATATGTATATGAGCCCGACATCATCATTAGATCTACATAAAATTATAAAAAATCTAAAAAATAAAAACAGTGTTGGCTATGACGAAGTACATACAAAGGTAATTAAACATGTCTGTGCAGTCATAGTAAATATGTGTATAACTAATGGCATTTTTCCTGAAAAACTAGAGCCAGTTATTATAAAACTTCTGTTTAAAAAACAAGATAAATTTAACACGAAATTCTATCGGCCAATAGCCAAAGTGCCGATTTTTTCAAAAATCTCTGAAAATGTTATTTACGAAGCACTAGCATCCTATTTAGAGAAGTTCAATATCCACGTTAATGAACAGAAGGGATTCCGGAGAGGCAAAACCATTAACATGGCCGTCAACGACTTATTATCTTCAGTAATGCCATGCACTGATGAGAGTTATCCCAGTTGTTCAGTATTCATGGATATGACCAAAGCTTTCGACTTCGTGAATCATGAAATTTTGCTCAAAAAACTCGAGTCGTATGGAATTACTACTTTTTGACTTATATTATATTAATGACTTGCTAAAAAATATTCATTATCCAATGGTACTTTTTTCACACGACGCACTGTGACTATTAAATGTGACAATAATGACGATTATGAACTGACAATTAATAATACTTTAAATTACATAATTTAATGGCTTAATAATAATTATCTTATCGTTAGCCTTGACAAAACTAAATTTATGAATTTTTATCAACGTGTTAATAGAATAGGAGACATCAATGTTAATCATAATGGTAAACAAATTGAAAATATAGAAGTAATGAAATTTCTCGGCTTAATGATAGACAACAAATTGAAATGGAAAGCCCAGACAAAAGACATTTGTAATAGACTACTTAAATCAGCCTATCTTCTTTTTAAACTATCACCAATTGTCAACCGTGAAGCGGTGCTATCTGCATATCATGGACTGGTAGCTTCTTCATTAAGATATGGCATAATTTTTTGGGGTAACTCTACAAATAAGCAAAGCGTATTTAAAGCTCAAAAAGGTGCATTCGGTCGATCTGCGGACTAGAACCTCAAGATAGCTGTAAACCCCTATTTAAACCCCTTAGGATTTTAACATTTCCTTCTCTTTACATCTACATATGAGGTAGCTATTTTTGTCAAAACAAACTCAAATTTGTTTGTTAAGGTCTCTGAAACTTACCACAGCTCTGCCAGAAATCAACACAGACATAAAAACTAAAATTGCGAAAAGGAAAAACAGCATTGATGCGGAACAGTATATTTTGTATGGCACCAAAGATTTTCAATTAAATTCCAAATACGATCAAAGAATTTAAGGTGTTTTAAACAAGAACTTTTCTCATTTCTACTAGAACAAACGTATTATACCATAAAAGAGTTCCTTGAAGATGTTTTCAAATTTTTGACTTTGTTTTTTATATTTTAACTGTATTAAAGATGACATGTTTTTATTATAATAAATAATTTATTCATATTTAAACCTATTAATTAATATTTGACTTTCCGCATTATAAACATACGATATATTGTTTCTTGTTTTTTAAATGAATTTAAATTTTAAATGCCAATGTAAATTTTAAATCACCATGTTCTACAAAAATACTCATCAAGACCGATCAAGACCAACGTTCGGGAACAATTATTTGCTACATAGAATCATAGAATCATAGAATCATTTATTTCATTAACAAAATAAGCTTACAGACTACATACGTCCAAATCACTTATTTGCTAGGATACATTTTAAATTACAATAATAAAAAAAAAAAAAAAAAATATACACGTCAGATATTATGTGGTAGTACTTACTCTAAATAAGGTTACACTTAAAAAGTAGTGGCTCATTATTTTAATTTTGTTGACGGGATCGGAAAATAAATCAAGATCGGGCGAGTAGTCGAGCAATGAGTTTAGGAGCGCGGGAGCGCGTACTGTCGCCTCGTTGTGGCCATAAAGTGTGCGCGCGGTCGACTCCACTAGCAGTCGGTGCTGGCGGCGCGGGACCACCCCGTCGCCTCCGCCGCGCAGCGCCCGCTCCGGGACAAACAGTTCATACATAACTTCTTCTTACTACCAGTAGAAAAGTAAATTCCAAAAATCTTTAAATGACGATGATTTTTTTTTCAAGATCCCATTTTAATTATGTAAAGCCTATATTCTATTCCAAATTAAGTGATGTACAGCTGTGGAAACTATACGAAAATCTGTTCGGCAGTTTTAGAGATGTGCGTAAGCAAACAGACAGACAGGAAAGAATTCTAAAAATCGTCGATTTGTGTTCTATTACTCTTCTTTAGTCACCCCCTTTCTATTTCTATTACTTCAATGTACAGACACAGCGGTTTCCACTGTTTTATTATATGTATTGATGATAATGCCCCAATTCAAAATAGAAGCTGTAAAGTATTTTCACATAAATTAAATATTGCTGACCAAAATTTGATAGACAAAATCAGAATCCTGATACGACAGTAATCGGCAGTAATTCATTACTAATGACACAAAATCAGAGCTTCGACAATTTTATGACACAAACTCATATTTTATTGACATTTTTTAGTAACAGGATTATGTTTTTATTGCGAAATCCATCGCTTTGGACTACTCTAAATATTATTATCAATAAGTACCTAATTGGTAGCGCGCTTGTCTGGGAAACCAGAGGTCGCAGGTTCGAATTCTGGCCCGAATATTTTTTTCAAATTCTTGTCTTTACATTCGTTTCTAATTTATCTTTTCTGATTTTTAATGCACTCTATTATTAATATTTAGAGTATTCCAAGGCGATGGATTTTGCAATAAAAACATAATCTTAGTTAATGAGAACTGTACGTGAATTTCTTAACTGTCTGAAGCAACACATATTGTAGCGACGATAGCGCCATCTGTTTCTTAAGAACAAGGCGTGAAATCACATAACGCCCTCGTGAGCGTTCAGTATGTGCATTACAAGCTAGTTAGATCAAATAGTTCCAAAAATATTTGGTGGACAAGTATAGTGGAAACCTTCAACGGTCTAGGTACCTCGGTGGCGCAATTGATAGCGCGCTTGTTGTAGTGCGTATAGAGCACTGACTGGCTGTTATTGGTTACCCCGAACGTTCATTTCCCGAGCTCATACGGAACTAACCGAACACAATGTGAGAGGGAAGCTAACTCAAGACAACATTAATGTTTTGAAAAAACTCGAGAATGGTTTTGGTGGTTCCTATGATTTCAGGAGAAATAACCCAAAAATCGAAATGATACAAAAAAAATTTGAATAGTTAAAATTATACTATGATGTGAAACTAAAACTATTTGATTTGTTGTATCGCTTCTAGGACATTACGGTTCATAATATATTTGTAAAATCAAAATATGTGTAAAATCCAGGAGTTTTCTACGTTTGTAACTTTGGTATGTATTTGATTTTGATAAATGTTTTAGTTTCACGTCATGGATATTGTAAAGGATATGTTGAAAAAGAAAAAAATAATAAGCAAGTACCTATAAATAAGGATATGATCAGCGAACTGTGCGTATGGGAGTTCCGGCGAATAGAATCGCCTTAGAGATACTTATCTGTTTACAACCTGATAATATATGTACCCTTACCATCAGCTGTATTTGAGGGCACGGCACAGAGGCTACTTACTGATTAATACAGCCCGCAGCACAAAAATATAACGGTGAACGAAAACAGCTGCGAATGGGTACAATAGGCTTGTACACAGGGTAAGCAAAATATTATTCTATTTAGTCCGTCATTTAGATTATCAAAAAATATTGGACATGTATTTTTTATTTTGTCAATGAAACAAAAAATGACAGAGATAAAGCGCGACAAAGTTTGGAAGTGGGGGAAAATGACGTCGTTTCTAAGTAAAATTGTACCTAGATGTGACGTGACGCGGAACTTCAGCGGGCTATATGTTCATCAGTTTTTGTTAAATTGAAAAAAGAAAAAATACGTGTCCAATATTTTCTGATAATCTAACTGACGGACTAATAATTTTTTTTTCAGTCATCGTGTCTTAATCAGCGCTTACGCATGGGTACGTATTACGCTCGACGCGCGCTGCATCCTCCGCCACGACACCTTATTTTAACTTTTGGGCAGTAACGATCACCGCTAGGCTTTCATGCCGCAGCTGTATCTGCTAAGAACTTGATACAGGTACTTCTTTCGCGTCCTCTACATTAATCAATAAAGCTGATAGCATGCTGGAGTAGCGGTTTTAGGATGGTAAACTTACATTGTTTCATTCGTCCATTCACTAATTTATTAATTTATCGAGGAAAACTGTTTGTACGAGAGTAGGCTTGCGCGTGTGAGTGTGTGGGCTTAGTGAGAGACATATTTCTCCATTATTCCGCTTGGATAGTGAAGAAGACGACCCGGGTCGTTAGAGGGCACTGTCGGGGTGACCCGTCCACGTAGGTTGTTGTCGAAAGCCGCAAGGTGATAAGATGACATTGAAACAGGCATGATATGATGCGAGTACGTGCATGTACGCTGACATCTCGGGAGGTGACCTACCTGCAGATCCAGTACTCCCTTGGAGACAGAATGAGTCTGGCATAATTGTGTTACCATTCATAATTTTGTCTGAAGACGGATCACCACGCTTTTTGTATTGCTCTTGTCTTCACCCATAAGGCAATGCGATGGTGGGCCACAAGCTCTGGTTACGATAAAAAGTGTCGTTGATTAACGTTTGTCATTGACTTCAGCGTTGTATTGCATACTAACCTTTGCCCGCGGTTCCGCCTAATTTTATTCAATCTGTGCCAGTTTTCGGCTTGGACGTTACTTTATGAACATCCCATATTTGTTGACCAGGGTCACTACGTTGATATTAAAAAAAAAACCGCATCCAAATCCGTTAAGTGGTTCTCTAGTTAAAACGGAACATACACACAGACAGACAGAAAAACAACAATTTAAAAAATTGTTTCGGCCTTACACATTTTATTTAAAATTTCGCGAAAATACTTATTCAATGTACAGACACGACTATTTTACTACTCTATCATTAGTAAGTTTAGATATATGCCTGTCCATTTACACACTTATAGGTACTTATAATACTCGAATGACGAGTGGTAGAGCGCTTGCCTGCTAACCCATTGGATTTCAATCCCAGTGGTGCACATTCCATTTGTGTTCGGTCTGCGAGGTACGCTAAGCTGTTGGTCCAAGTTCGGTGATGGCGATTGACCACCCATCACGTTTGGAATGTATAATCGTCAGCGAAAAGTAGTTGTACCAAGTGTGTACTGTGACTTGCATATGCCGCAGTAAGATAGTTATATCCGTGATATAATTATATCCCTAGATGCAATCTAGTGATATAAGTATCGTACTAAACTAATCTAGTTAAATAGTTATATACATATTACAGCTTAAACCCGAAATCAATTAGAACGCGTTTTAACTAGTTAATGCCATACAAAACTTCGGGGTTCCCTTCGCTCCGCTCCGCTTCGCTCGGCTCTAAACGTAATAACATGTACACCCAACCGCTCCTCCTCGGTTCGCTCGTCGTCGCATCCTATTTTTTTTGTAAAGCAAGCGGGTTCTTGCTGATTTCGGCTCTCTTCTACACTAAAGGCTTGCCACCAATGCCATCGACCAATAGAGAAAAGTGTATTATGTTATGGGTATTATGTATATAACTATTTATCTAGATTAGTTTAGTACGATACTTATATCACTTTATCACTAAATTGCATCTAGGGATATAATTATATCACGGATATAACTATCTTACTGCGACACATATAACTCTTCACACTCGGGAACACCTCTGACACCCCCTCGGGGATTCATGTTGTGTTCATTTTTATGTTTATGTTTTTGTGATGAATTTACGTAGGTTGTTGATGTATCGAGCCTATACCTATAAGGTGACTTTCGCTTATAAAGCCAAACTCATACTGGAGACTCGGCAAATGGTCAGGACCAAGGTTTAATGACCCTTTCTGTGAAATACGCAAAATACAATTTAGACAGCGTAAACTAATTAAGTCGAGATTGCTCTTCAACAAGTATACAGGCACAATTTTTTGTAGTATTTCGTGAATGTTTTAATTGAACCTTGGTCCTTAACTCTTACCGAGTCTCCAGTATTAATTTAGCTGTATAAACGAAAGTCGACCTTATGTGTATACAAACTCTTTTATTCTGGGTGTTTTCTGACTTTGCCCTTCTTCAGTTTGTTTGATCAACATAAGCGTACGCTAATACGACCACGACACCTGTGAACATAGAAACTAGGTTAATTTAATTGCTGTAGAAAGGTAATATGTACTTACAAACTGAACTGGCTTGAGAAAACTTTTCCTATACGACGCTGCAACTTATAACTAGGTAGGAAGAAAGTTTTCCCGTCAAGTTTTCCTATTATGTTATTAACATTCTCCAAGTTTTACTCATCTAGAAATGTTTAAGTATTATCGCCGAGAACCCGGCTCAGAAGTTCTTCAACCGAAAATTCAGAGTTCCACTACGAAAACAAAAATCTTTCAAGCTGACGTCCACCCACTCTTCATTCAGAACCCTACCCTTTTATACGAGTAAGAAAATAAACCGCAAAAAGCAAATTGCTTTTCTTCCCATGGATATAATTCAAGCACTTTTTGCCAAAGTGATAACTATCACCGCGAGAGAAAGTTTTTACGAATCTTGATGTCGTCACAAAGGTTTCCGGCCTAAATCAGACTTACATAAATCAAATTGGGACGTGACACTTCTCCAGTGAGGAATAGAGGAGGGGCTTGTGTTCTTTGGTCTTAAAAGAATATGTCACTAACAAAAGGTAGGGTTAGTATTAATTATTATATTTATTGGACAAACGGACTCAGTTTATAAAAACAAATCTCACTTCCCACTATAATATTAATATAATAATATTATAAATGCGAACGTTTGAATGTATGGATGGATGGATGTATGTTTGTTACTCTTTCACGCCGTAGCTACTGAACCGATTGTGCTGAAATTTTGCATTAATGTAGTTCTAGACTTGGAATAGGACATAGGCTACTTTTTATCCCATAAATCTAAGTTCCCATGGGATGAAAATGAGTTTTCAAGTTTCTATATAAAAGTGATGTGTCATCCATCACCCTTTCACGCCGTACCTATTAAACCGATTGGGCTGAAGCTTTGCACAAATAAAGTTCTAGATCTAGAATAAGAAAAAAATATTCCATAAATCAGGTCCGAAAAATATTAACAGATTTTATGGGAGTACACAAAAACTAATTCAACGCGGGTGAAGTGAAGCCGCGGGCAAAAGCTAGTATTATATAAATATAAAACCTACCTGAGAAATTAAATCTAAAATAAATCTTCGTAATAATATATCTGAAGTTAGTATTTTCTGAAATTCTCAATGGTCTTAAAACATTATTCGTGATTGCCAGTGAATTTTCATATGTATATTTGTAAGTTTACTTGTGTAAGTTTCAGAATAAATATTTTTTTATATAATAGACGTGAATTTTACTTATTTTCTTTTCACTAATATTATGCCTCTAAACCTAAAAATATGATGTCCGATACAATACTAACACGCAAGGTAACTCTTACAAATAGCATGGGTTCGCAATGAAATATTTTGTATCATTTGTGACAAAAACGTTTCGATAACATCGATTATTTATTTTCGATGTTGTTTCAAACTGTTACTGGTTTTACGTCGGGATAAATAAATAACAGGCCTACGAGTATCAAAAGGGTACAGAAAAAAGATTTGACTGTCATAATACGTTTCTGTATTGTTATACAATGCTTCTGCTGATGTGATCCCAAAAGCAAATCGGTTGTGATTTAACTCAATTGTTTTTGATTTTTAACTTTAGCTCGTCTCTCAGCTCCAATCTAAACAGATTGAGTTTCACCGGTGGCATGATGTCAGGTTTACAAAAGTGTCCCCTAGTTACTTCGTTTTTATTTGAAAAATCATATCAATTTATCTTTGAGCACAAATAAATGGGTTTTCCACGAAAAAATGTTATCTCGTTCACCCTAGTGTTTCTGTTTGACATTATAATTCGTGGATTCCATGCTCCCGCAAATAAATTGTTGCAGATTTTTCTTTTATAACGCGAAACACATTTAATTTCGGTATTGTAGCACGTCGTTTATATGCAAATAAGTAATATTGAACTGAATGGAATAACGTAGTAAATTTTATGAAATCAGGAACTGTACTCATTGGACTCCCAAAAGAAATTTAATCAGAATATCAGAGTTCATTTCATGCCCTTAGGCTTCAGGACTTGCATCAATAGATTGTTGAAAATTTTAATTACATTCGGTAACACCTATGACACCCCCTCGCCTCGGGGATTCATGTCGTGGCGATATGTTTACATGTTTGTTAATTTTTATTACCATTATTTTGTAAATTATACTGCACGAGAACTTTAAAGCGTTGTTATATTTTGTTGTTCAGCATCATTTACAAAGTAATACATAAAATAACATAACTTTGCGACGGGCTAGAAAAGCCTAATTGACACTAAACCTATGTCACATTGGTTCCGTTCTACCTTTTTAAATTTCAATTATTTGTCGTGATAGAAGCCATAGTGACACGTCCATCCATCCATCAGCCTGTTTCGTCCACTGCTGGACATAGGCCTTTCCAGGATTTCGCCACGCTTTGCGGTCCTCCTGGAAGAAATGCTCATACTCACACACGGTGGGCAGGCGGGTTGGTGAGCGCGGTGCCGAAAACCTTGCACCAGTGACGCCGCTGCCCGTCACCAGTCTGTTTTATATAAGTCCCGGCAATTGGGGATGGATATACCGCCATCCATCGGTCCCAGGCAATGGTGGGCCGCCTGGTTTTGCCTGAGAGCTGTTCTCTTACTCTCCCCCGAATAACTTCGGGAGGATTTGCGAGTAAGATAGTGGTACCTCCACAGTCGAGCCCGGCATCAGCTCTACCACCTAACCTAGTGACACGTATTCTGTGAAAATTCCAATGTGACAGATGGACAGACAGACAGACAGCGGAGGCTTAGTAATAGGGTTCCGTTTGGCACCCTTCGGGTACGGAACCCTAAAAATCAATCATCTTTTGTGCGTTTGGGAACGAGACCTGGATCAACCACCTCAAAGTACTACAATTTCACGATTTACATTTAACATAAATGCTGATGTATTTTTTAACCATGAAGAGTCGGACAGTAGAAAATGATCTCTTTACAAGTTCTCTCTGCTTATTTAGATAGGTAGGCCTCCCCAATGTTTCACTTATAATAAACTAGCTTTTGCCCGGGGCTCCGCCCGCGTGTTATTTGGTTTAACGACATGCTTTTTTCCGGGATAAAAAGTAACCTATGTGTTAAGTTGGGGTATAAGCTATATCCATTCTAAATTTCATCCAAATCCGTCCAGCCGTTTCAGCGTGAAAGAGTAACAACATACACACACACACACACAAACATTCGCATTTATAATATTAGTGTGAAGTGTGATAAGATAACATAGCCTTGTCAAATATACCACAAACGATTAAGAACCACGCTAATTAGACCTAATGTATGAAATAACAAAGCTTTGTCTTATATCACCACAAACGACTAGGTCGGCGCTAATTAGACACCTGATTTTTCCATGATATTGATCTAACTTACAGGAACCATGCATTTTTCCGGTATAAAAAGTAGCCTATTTGTTAAGTTAGGGTATAAGCTATATCCATTCTAAATTTCATCCAAATTCGTTTAGCCGTTTCAGCGTGAAAGAGTAACAAACACACACATACACACACACACACAAACTTTCGAATTTATAATATTAGTAGGATAGGATTTGTATATTATATTCTTACTTTGTAATTACATCGTAACGACCCCGTAGAAGGACAAAGGGCCAATGTAAAGGATTACCATGTAAAAAGATCTTGAGCAGCCTTGGTCTGTTATGGTTGAATAGTTTTCTCAATAACAAAACCGAATAGCAATAAGAGCTTAAAGTTTTCGTAAATAATGGTGACATTTTTGTTATAATCTCCAGTATTTTTTATTCGATTCGGTACAGCTGCTGCGAAATTCATAGCGTGTTTTCTCATGAAAACGTTAAAAGGCTTGTAAATTTATTAGTCTCTACTCGTTTCAACCTGCAGTGTGTTTAGTAGATGAAGTATTGTTCACCGTGTACATATTGACTTGGGGGTTAAACATTGCTCAGAGCTCCATAGAAATATAATGTGATGTGTTTTTTTGTAAGAACAATACTAGTTGTTTATTCAGGTACAGTTATGCAGTTTCTTGCAGTCACCGTGTATAAAATAAAGGCTGCAGTTTGGGATAGTAAAATAATTGCATGAGTTTACAGATTCGTTTTGTAGCATTTACATATATAAGAATTTAATAAAACCGGTGATGTCCTGAGTAGGACTCGTGCCTTGAGGGTCCCATATCTACCATTAAAATAGACTTAAATAATTTGAATAAAAAATGAAAACTTAATAGTACCTACAAAATATATGAATCAAAACTGCAAAATTAAGAATCTCGAGTATACGGGTGCGTAACCCTAAGCCCTAAACCTATATTAAAAATCGCCGTTTTCAGTATTTGTTATTTAAATATAATTATAATTATATAATATCTTCAAAAAAATATAATTTTCTTCAAAAAACCAGGTAATGGCTTGTATTTGTTAGTTTTTATTTTTAATTACATACACATAGAAATAATAAAAAGTAAAATGTGCTTTATTTCGACCCCTCAGTGGGGTCATTATCAGGCGATTATTATTTATTATTGTATGGCACATAATAATACATAAAATTTCAATTTCCTGACTAGTTCAGTTTTTTAGATATACCCTGCAATATTAACGTACTACCAAATGGACATCAGTTCTGTGCTCAAGTGTCCGAACCAAAAGAGAGGCAAAACCATTGAAAATTAAAAAAGGGTGTCAATCACACGTCAATCAAAATTAAGCCGTGCAGCAATGACATACGATTCAAATTAAAATGTTTTGTTTTTGACACTTCACTAAGGACACTTTTTTGGTAAATTTTATACTACTATGGTTTGTAATGTCAATACCCTGCAACAAAAATGGTCTAAAACTGACAACTATGATGGCCCTCCATTTCTTTCTTTTTGGATATTAAAAAATGTATAGGTATATTTGTTGATGAGTTCTAGAAATTGACACCCCACATGTCGGGGTAAAAAAACATTTTTTTTGTGTGGGCTACCCCCTAAAAGTAATTTAATTTAATTTTAGTTTAGAATAAGTTTTTGTTGTTTATGTTGTAAATAAATATATTACAATTATAAAAAAAAATATTCGGTTAAAATTTTACATAACATATTCAAATTTCAGGTCTGTAACTCATTCCGTCTGCAAGCTAGAGACACGTGACATATCCGGACGGATAGAGAGCAGAGCGACATTAATAGGGCTCCGTGTGGCCTTTTGGGTACGGAACCCTAAAAACGGTATCCTCGGTACTTATCACTACTTAAATAACATGCAAATACATGTCCGTATTAATAACTTAGAACAAACAAAATTGGATGATTTCCTGAAAGTATCACATAACATCACACTAATCACAGTGATATTATAAATGCGAAAGGGTGTGTGTGTGTTGTGTATGTTTGTTACTCTTTTACGCTGAAACAGCTGGACGTATTGGGATGAAATTTAGAATGGATATAGCTTATACTTTAACCTAACACATAGGCTACTTTTTATCCACATAAATATTTTTATTCTATATTATACCCAACCGGTTTCACTATTTAGCATTCTCAGTGGCTTTATTATATACATATTTTATTAACATTCTCAGGTTTTGTAAATAAAACCTAGTATTATTAACAAAACCTGAAAATGTAAATAGATTTTCACCAAGTGCCAACAATCAAAATCATCAGTCATATTAATGTCAGTACTTAAATTTGCTGTAAAGTTTCGTATTGTAATATTATTATTTTTAATAAATAAAATGATTTTAAACACAAATATTTGATTTTTCTTACATCGCCATAGCAATTCCGCCACAGAAAGACCGCGTGTCTTATCTACAAAAAAAATGTTTACTCTATGATATCCGCCATACTACGTTCAAAGTTGTGTACGGACAGATGTCTGCGTGTGCGTGAAATGCACACAAGAAAAGCAGATTTTGGTATTGGTATTTATATCGCTGTATGGGACTAGAAGTCGCGATCTGTATTAGTAGACCAACTTATAAAATAACTACGGAACCCTACACTGCGCGTGGCCCGACACGCACTCGGCAGGTTTTTTATTATCATCCTAGTGACCCTGGTTAACACATAGGCTTTAAGGGGTGTTCGTAAAATAACGCCTAAGCCGGAAACGGGGAAAAGATTGAATAAACGCTTTTATAACTTGAGAACCATTCAACGAATTTGGATGTGGTTTTTTTCATTATCATCGTAGTAACCGTGTTAAACACAAAATCTATGAGGGGAGTTCATAAAATAACGCCTAAGCCGGAAACGGGGAAAAGATTGAAAAAACGCTTTTATAACTTGAGAACCATTCAACGAATTTGGATGTGGTTTTTTTCATTATCATCGTAGTAGCCGTGTTAAGCACACAATATATAAGGGGAGTTCATAAAATAACGCCCAAGCCGGAAACGGGGCTAAGATTGAATAAACGCTTTAATTCTGAAACCACTCAACGGGTTTGGATGTGGTTTTGTATTTTATTATCATTTTAGTGACCCTGTTCATCACATAAGCTATAGGGGATATTCATAAAATAACGCCTAAGCCGAAAACGGGGCAAAGATTCACTGAACGCAGGCGAAGCTGCGAGCAAAGACTAGTGTATAATATAATATCACGACAAGTTTTACAATGTATTAATTGATTCATATGGAACAACTAGAAGGCGGACAAAGTCGCGAGCTAAAGCTACTATTTAGCGCTAAAATGACCAAGTTTGTTGATATGTGTTGTTACCCAAACTGGTTACAACTTAAATTCAGCTGAGCTTGAGTTGCAGACACACATATTTGCAGCTTATAGGCTTGTGCAAAGTTCAGTAAAGCTTGCAGATCGACGAGCTGATAGCTTAAACTTTATACCTAGATAAATACCTAAATAACTTGCCTTGTTGAACGCTGAAGGAAAACACTGTGAGGTAATTTCTGCTCACCCATATACCACGGGTCAGGTCAAAAGGTCGCTGGCGAGGATCAGGCGGTCTCCTTCTCGCGCGCCTGTTACCCATGCGCAAACACATCTCTTCCCACTCTCGCCAAGCGGACTTTTTACCTGACGCTAGGTGTATCCCGTTGTTGTCGAACGTCGCGTCGGTGAAAAGGAGATGTACGGGTGTTGTGTTGTTTCAGTGACAGTCCACAATCAGAAACACCTCTGATATGTCGTGATATTTATTGACGGTATACGCTTTTCGTTATTCGATTTTAAAATAATGTCGGTAAATTTTTTTTTATGAGCTATGTTATTGATATTGTATGTTCCGTTTTAACTCGAGAACCACTCAACCGATTTGGATGTGGTTTTCTTTTTTATCATCGTAGTAACCTTGGTCAACATAATAAGCTATTGATAATAATGATGCCCGAGTCGAAAACGGGGCGGAGATTTAATAAACTTGGGCGGAGCCGCGGGAGAATAGTGTCATATGTAGGGTGGCCATACATCCGGAATGTTCCGGATATGTCCGGAATGCGGGGGCAATTCTAAGATGTCCGGATTTTTTCACACAAATGAAAGAAGAGAAATAATAATTAAAATAAAATGAATGTTCAAGAGTACAAGTTCAAGTCCGTATTTCTATACAAAAAAATTGAAATGTTAATATTAAGCAACATAGGGTATGTATGTATTTAAATTTATGTAAATATACTATGTAACTTTTTTTGTAATGAATTATTTTTATGTTTAACACTCCCAAATACAGCATTTCTACTTCTTTTATAAAACATTTTTATAACACTTAAACAATCTTCACCTCACGCTAGAAATTAACATGCTGAAATATAATAAATTTTACCGAAAATGTCCGGAATTTTGTGCAATTGTCCGGAATTTTCTCCGGATTTTCTTTTTTTTTATATGGTAGGCGATATTTGTAAAAACTAAAGGAGTCACCTCACTCCGCTCCGCTTCGCTCGGCTCCCGAATATATGCGATCATCGTCGCACCTATTTTTGACTTTTTGTTGGAAGTTTATCGCAATTTTTTCATTTCATACCTAACGATATTGTCGATCATTTTCATGAAATGATAATTTATACGATATGCCTGCCACATGAATAACGAATAGGCGTCATGATAATTCGTGATCAACGTATAAATTTAGAACTTGCAGGATTGTTTCTAATGCTTATATGTTGTTTGACCCTCTCTGTCTTATATGAGCTTATGGTTAGGCACGATTTTTATTTATGGTTAATTTAGTTTATTTATCAACTTATTTGTTCATTGCGTTATAACATTTTTATTCCTCTATTGCTAAATTAAATATAAATAAAAATGAATCAGAAATTTGTCAATAATTAATATTTATAAAAAAATTATAATAATACGGAAAATACATAAAAAATATATCGAGGTCAGGATACTAACATTTCATAAAATTATACACCTGCATAATTTTTTTTACAAAGATTAATTACTGACAAATTTTTGATTAATTTTAAAGTATACTTTATGAATCTATTTTACAAATGAACTTTTTGAATTTTCAATATTATATTAAATTATTATGCAAGGCATGGTACCGACAACGACTGCAGCGTATAATGGAGCTTCGGCCTTTAAACATATTTGGGCCATAGGGTTCATTATCAGTAACCGCTTCACAGCCCGAATCATCACCAAAAGTGACATGTACAAATCTATTCAGTCATTATATTAACGAAATTCCGAACAATATTTTTGTCTAGGCGTTTACGATTCAGTAGGGTAACGTAATAGCATTAGTAGAATAGGGTTTGTTACACAGAAGCAGCTCGTTACTTTTTATCCACCCGCCCAGGGTACAGCTAACTAGGTCAAAAACATTTCTGCCAGGAAAATATACGGGCATTTGTTATTAATTCATAAATATGAACATTAGCATCTAGGGCCTCCAAGAGAATTCTTTTATTTTGGGTCGTCAAAACATTACATTGTCCGGATATATTGAAAAACCAGCCAAGTGCGTGTCGGGCCACACGCAGTGTAGGGTTCTGTAGTTGCCTAGTACATTTTATAAGTTGGTCTACTAATACAGACCGCGCCAAACTTCTAGTCCTCTAGGAAGTTGCTCTCCCGAAGATCAGCCCATACATACAGCCCGTGTTTAGACGGGACTATAAGTTTGGCGCGACCTGTACTCGTAAACCTGTAAAGCCTACTTAGCTGTGATAGTTTTCCTTTTAATTTCATTGTGGGTACCTATATACTAATTTTGTAAATTTTTCCACATATTCATAAGAAACCGTTTAGCCAGCAGAGGGGAACACTTCGACTCTAACAAAAATTTGCACTATAAAAGCTTAATATTTCGCCAACGGATCCCTAAATCGAAAAATGGTTTTCACACACCTATAATGTTTAAAGCGACCTATCCAACGACACTATAGGATAGACGAAAAAAAAATCATCCCCAATTTACATATAAAAATATAATTTCGACTTTTTTACCGTTTTGTCGGCGTGATTAAATTAATAGGTTTATAATTTTTTTCGAAACATTCAATTCTATTAACTTATTTGAATGCTACGAAACTCTCAGGCGTGATTCCTACTCGCACTTGACTGGACAAGAAACCCTTATAGCAATGAAAAGTCTTACTTGTACTAGTTCCATAGTACCCTTATATTTTCGCCATGTCCTCCTGTCCGCGGCTTAGCCCGGAGACTATTTTAGTACTGTAATTTGGTATGGGTACTTTGGGTACATATGTTACGCGTAAAGTCCGAAAAAATTCAAAAATAGGTGCGACGACGAGCGGAGCGAGGAGGAGCGTGTTAGGTTGACATGCTAATAAACATTGGGCGCCGAGAGAAGCGGAGCGGTGCGAGGCGACCCCCAAAGTTTGGTGTAACATTACCCGGGTAAACCTAGGTCTACCATATCTTCTAGTCCCGTAACATATACAATACAGTATACTTAAATAAGTTGGTCGACTATAACTCGTTAACTTGTAAAGCCTACTTATAGTTTTCCTTTTTACTTTGTTATGTACCTATAATGTATAATATACGTACTGCTGCAGTGAATATTTTCACATATATCCAAAAGCAACCGTTTAACTGGCGCGGACGACCGACGACACTTGACTTTCACAAGGTTTTTTTCGCAAACCAATTCCATAATCTAAAAATACTTTTCACACACCTACAATATTTTTGAAAGACCTATCTATCCTTTGATCCCTACTTTACGTGAAGCGGGGGTCCCTAAAAACGTTTTTTTCAACATTTTTTGTTTCCGCTTTGTCGGCGTGAGTATGTTGGTATATCCTTGTCAAATAACAGTTTTCTGGTACTCAGAGTCTCTGAGCTAAGCCATGAACAGACATACGGACGGACGGACGGACGTGCCGTGACGTAATCGTGTCGTACTTGCCAGTGTGATTGTTTTAAAAATAAAACCAATTGTTGTGTAACACTGATAAATATTATACAATTAAGGCGCATATGCACGCCACCGTTTTAGTACAAAATTTGATAACCCGTTTCTCTGTTGTTTTTCGTCAATAGACTAATTCTCAATAGTTTAATACAGGCATGTACAAAGTCGCTATTTGGCTGAAATGAATTTTGATATAGGTACAATCTGAGGCAAGAAAACAACTTTGTATGTAAATCTGTCTAGCTTAATATATTTAAAACAAAATTAATATTAAAAATTTTGGCAAAATGGTGCCTTTAAAATACCAGCACCAGATGGTGGAGGGCATATAGTTTGGTCTATTAAAAATAAAAAACTGAGAAACGGATTATTAAATTTTGTACTAAAACGGTGGCGTGCCTAGGTGCCTTAAGTTTATAATATATGGGTTGTGTAGAATCAATCCGTTTTAATAGAAATATGAAATCAATCCATGTTTTGGATATTATTATGGTTATTTCCTTACGATAATACTGTTTGTCTCTTCTCTGGTATTCATAAGCTAGTAGTTGGTTAATACTAGTTTTTTACTGTTTGTTATGTTGATTGTTTAGTCGAGTCGTTGTTACTTTTATTTCCATAAATTCAAAGACTAGGTGAAATACACTTGAAAAATATTTAATAAGAACGTAGATTATTTACAATAATATATCTATCATGATGGAAATCCTCCCGAAGTTGGGGAGAGTAAGAAGACAGCTCTCAGGCAAAAAAAAACAGGCGGCCCACTATTGCCTGGGACCAATGGATGGCGGTATATCTATCCCCAATTGCCGGGCCTTATCTGAATCAGACTGGTGATGGGCAGCGGCGTCACTGGTGCAAGGGTCTCGGCACCGCGCTCACCAACCCGCCCGCCCAGCGTGTGTGAGTACGGGCATTTCTTCCAGGAGGACCGCCAAGAGTGGCAAAATCCTGGAAAGGCCTATGTCCAGCAGTGGATGAAACAGGCTGATGGATGGATGGATATCCATGTATCCTCAACTAATTTATTTGTGTTGTTTTCAAATTTTAACAAGTTGATTAAGATTAAGATTGTTTAAGATTATTTATTTGTTTCCAACTGTAGATGTGAGTAGGTGCTGAAAAAAAACAAATGTTAACTCGCACGGATGAGTAGCTACCTACCTGCACCTGCACTAATTTAGTTCGAATGGTATTGCGATTGTTATTTAAAGTAATATTCTTACTAAGTTATAAGTATAAGTTGCAAAATGTACCTATCTAATGTAACGAAAGAAGCCTGGCTACTCATTGGACAGAGGATTCTAGCTTGGGAGCCAGGGACATTTACATTAACGTTTATTTTCATTAAAGATTTTTTCATTTCATTTTATTTTCATTTCATTTCATAGAAACGGTCGCCTCGCTCCGCCCGGCTTGGCTTGGCTCCCCAAATTTATTGACATGTAAACCTAACACGCTCCGCTCGTCGTCACACCTTCTTTTTACTTTTGGTGAATGATTTTTGATTTCATACCTTACGACCTACCGAGGAAAATCATGATATGCCGAATTCTACGATTTGCCGACGGTATACATAAAAAAACCGGTCAAGTGCGAGTCAGACTCGCATACCCAGGGTTCCGTGATTCGACAGTTTTGGGAACAGTCAGGAAGAAGTTATTTAAAATCGTGCTCATAACTGTTTATGATAACATTGATAACTAAAAACAGAATTAATTGTACCACAAAAGAGAGACTCAAATATTTTTATACCGTACTCGAAATAAAACTCGTGGATGAAAAATGTAATTTTCTCATTTTGTTATCATGAATTTCTCAACCGCTATATTTTTTATGTAATTTCCTGTAATTACGCAATTCTAAATTACCATGACTTTTTTCATATTTTTCGGTTAATTAGTTTCGGAAATAAGGGGGAGGACATGCATTTTATTGTGGTTTTTAAAGATTTCTCAAAATCAGTGCCAGTAAATATAGCAAAAGTATGTATTTTTATAATCAAATCTTTAATATCTACAATTTTATTTCCATGTTGTATTTTTATAAAATATGTTTTTTTTATATTTCTGATTTGGTATCACCTTTTTTTAATTGCTATAAATTTACTGTAATGGGCCACCTATAATCGCGATTTTTTTCATATTTTTCGTTCCACCAGTTTCGGAAATAAAGGCAAAAGTATGTATTTTTTCAATCAAATCTTTAATATCTACAATTTGATATCCATATTGTATTTGTCAACGGATGGACGGACGGACAATGGAGTCTCACCATTAAGGTTCCTTTTGTACCTTTTAGGTACTACGGAACCCTAAAAGAAAATGTAGAGAATGAGCGTTAAAGTAAATAAAAATACGTTTCTTTGGGAAAGTTGTCCAGTAAGTGCAGTATAATTGTTGTGGTTTCTTAAAGATACTTGTCGATTTACATTCTGTATAAAAATAGTCCGATTCAATATGTATTGTGTTCTGCTTGGGTAATAGTTAGCCCCGGGGCCTAATCTCGGTTAAGACAATGCGATTAATTAAAGTTGTTAAGCAGTAGCATGAATGTTGCCGTGAAAAAATGTATTTTTGTATGAAAACAAAATGTATATGTTACAGCCAAAGTAATTAATCCAGACATTATTTATACTAACAAGGTTTTATACATAATATCAATCCAATTAAGATAAAGTGATTATTGGGGCAGAATTAATTAAATAATTTAGCTATTTTACTCAATATCTATTACTACTTGGATAAAACAATAAAATACAGTAAAAATTACTTAATTTTATATTCCACGGGTATATAAAGCTAATAAACGTTGAGTGTTTTGGCTGTAATCGCAAGCTTCCCTCGCAGATAAGATGTTTCTGCACTAATAATAAAGTATTTTTTAATAATATAACTCAACTAGCAAAGAAAGAAGTGGTATAGAAGACCACTCATAGATACAAGGCACTATTTAGTCGAAAAATAATCGAAAAAAAGATCCCAAGACACGAAATTGTCGCAGTAAATAATTTATCTTGAGTTTTTTGAATTCAACCCTTTTTGGTTATGTAAGCCTCTCGAGTAAACGTGTACTCCATGAATTTATAGCGCGTCCACTCGGTAAGTTCTTTAATAGCTATACGAGCCGAAATATAAATCGTTTTGGAAACAAAAACTGGTGATAGTACTTGTCCATACGAACAACTTTTACTATAGAACCAACCCTGAAATCGTGAAAAAAAAAATCTGTTTTATACATTTTGGTCGAGTAGGTATTTAACTTTTCTATGGAACAGCTGTTATGTTTTTCGCAATTTCAGGGTTGGTTCTATAGTAAAAGTTGTTCATATGGACGAGTACTATCACCAGTTTTGTTTCCAAAACCACTTAAATTTCAGAATGTATTGCTATTATTAACTGAATTGCTAATATATTGTAAAAGTAACTTTTTAGCACTTTTATCCGGCTTTGCATCATTACAGCGTTACTAAGGTATGTAAGCTGTTGGCACAATGAAATAGTATCTCATTTACTATGACAGCACTGATAGTCATATGGAAGCTTTTTGTACACCTTTCATAAAGCTCTATTTAAGTTGAGTAAAATACTATTTTGCAGCACCGAAAAAATTCCAAACAGTATATTTTAACACCAATACAATATACAACAAAAAATTGGTATGAAAAGTCTATGAAATATTTTACAGCACCTTAAAATAAAACGACTTTCTAGCGTACACAGCGTCAAGCAGTGGCGTGCATTGGACGTTTTGCTGGAATTTGTATGAAATCATGTACTCTAGGATAGGCAAAGCCTACCCTGGCGTCATACAAATAATGATTTTTCAAAGTGACATTTTAATTTTTTCATATTTTTTTTATTATCGAGCTTGACCTTCTCATTGCATTTCTAGCAAAAAATTCAATGCACGCCACTGACGACAAGATTGTTCGATGTTTATGCTGCTTAAAGTCCTGTTTTCTTTCTACTTTGACTAAACCCAGCTAAGCTACTAAGTTACAACTAAAATAAGTAAAATATATTTCGGAGCTCTTCTACAACTTTTCGGTTTTAGAACAAAAATTTTATTTCTACCAAATTGTTTTCGCCCATATCTAAACGGCTGGTGCTAGACCCTTAGTGTTAGGGGGTGAAAAAAGTTCAATTTTTTTTAAAGTGTCATATCTTGTAGGCTTATATTTCCTAAGCGGCTGGAGATAGATCAATGTATATGGTACTTTTTATTAATAGAAAATGAGAAAGTATTTTTACAACAGAGACTTTCGTAACATTTTGATTTATACAAGAGATTTGACTTTTTAAGTGTTTGTGCAGAGAAGGTGCGCGTGTCAAAATGAGGAGAGGCGGGAAGCGAGTAGGACCGTGTTTATTACTTTAACCAAGTCCTACTAGTCATTATTAATAATGTCTAGATAAAGTGATTAATTTATCACATTACCAAATCAATTTAGTCAATATTTATAATATCTAGTAATCGCTATTTAATCACTTTGTCTGAAACATATATATCATGTGGCAGGATCGTAGCAGATGGAAATTTGTAGTCTCTGCCTACCCCTCTGGGAAACAGGCGTGAGTATATGTGTGTATGAACATTTGTTTTGGAAGGAAAATAGTGCGTTTTATAGTGTAAGACTGACTGATTGACTCACTAGTGTGACCTGTTCAATAAATTGATAGCTTTGTAATTTTTGTGAGGAAAATGTATTTTTGTATGAAAAGAAAATGTATATTTAATGAAAAGAAAATGTATATCTTTATGAAAAGCAAATTGGTAAGTATATTGTGTTTAGTGAACGTCAAACCGCAAAGCTCCATTTGTCCGTCCATCTTGGATTAAGTCCTGCTCTATTTAATACCTATCTATTTTGCTTATTCAACTGCCGTGCACGCAAAACTACCGTTATTTTGTTATGTTTTGCAACATTTTTATGTAGTGCAGAATAACTATAAATAGTATTGGAAAATTGGTTTTTAATATGTTTTTTGATGTGTTTCTATGGATCTGAAATATTTTTGTCGTTGTTATGTCTCTCTAATTGAATCACAATACTCGGAACCTGCGCAATGTTGTTTGAGAGTTTCTCTTGAAATTCTTGATTTGATTTGGTTCTGAAGTAACTATGGAATTTTACATAATTTTTTTAATGATCGAATGATTCGAATTGTATTTATATTGTTTAGAAATTAATATAACAAATGTCTACAATCATGTTTATACTCAAATGATGCTGGGTCCAGATTGGACCCGAAATATATCTTGAGATTATTTTAATTTGTCCGTATCATTCATACACATTTTATTTTATTATAAAATTAGATTATTTTACGTAGTCACCAAAATGTCAATTTTTTTATTTAACAACAATTAAATACATTAATCTTAAATAAACTAATTTAAAAACTAAATTATCCTACAAAATAAACTAAACTAACATACTAACTAGCAAAAATTTGTTATAAAATTTTATAATAAAATTAAATCAGGTAAAAAATTTAGCCAAAATCGCTGTGGTTTCGTGGAACAGTACCCGGGATACTGGCGACATTAAATATAATATAATTATAATTATACCTATATATTCAAAAATAAAAGACAATATTACAAATTATAGTAAGCTATTGGACAGTAATAGAATACATTAAAAAAAGCCTATGAAACACGATAAGAAAACGGTAGTTAATTACCTACTCATTAAGAATATGGTTGCTTAAAAGACGTCTCACAGTAGAAATACTTGGATCAATATCAAACATCGTGTCAAAGCGTCCAGCGTGCCAAAAACGCTCAAACGTCAATCACGCGTTGGCGAGCCAGGAATACCCAAATTACCGAAGCGTGGAGGCAACCATCTGATAAACCTGCATTTCGCTATCGTCATCGTCGTTTTAGCGCGCTAAATCAGGCGCTTAAGTTGTGGAAGTCGATCGATATGTCTGGCCATTCAGTAGACGGGCCGCCCCGGCTGCGGTATGCAGTCTATGCAGCCTCTTTTGTTAAGTTGCTATTGTTATAGCCATACCCAAAATATCAGCATATGAATTGGTTGCATTTGAAATAAGAGGAAAAGTGCGTACCAGAAATAACTCAATCTTACCTGCGCTTGGACTATGACCCCATTAAAAACACTTTGTCATAAAGGGAGAAATGAAGTTTTTGCTTTCTCTTACCACGTCAATTGCTATATATGTAAACATACACAGAACATATAGGTGTACTAAGTAATAAGTCAAACAACCTACGCTAAACAGCTAAATCTATTTTGTTTCTTTTTTTTCACCGTTTTAAAACTACTCGGATTACACAAATGATGTGGATTTTTGTTGGAGATACCCAAAAACCTCTTACCATATAAATAAAGCTTGAAGTCAAGGCTTTAATAATTCACAAATATTCTTATAAAATATTCTAGTAATTATACAGCTAATTGGTTTATACCTTCTACAACCCTTGCTTGGCATGGTACAGAAAATGCTTAAAAATTTTAAAGGATTCTACCACGAACGAAAAATATTATCGCCCACTGAAAACCTCCTTCTACCGTGCTACCGACTTGTCGACAACCTCGTTAATTTGAATACTTATTTTTCCTGAGATTCTGTATTTTAGGGATCACGTAAAAAAGCGGGAACCCTAAAAAGGCTTCGTTATTCAGAAGAAAAATCACAGGAAATGGAAGAATAGAGTGTATTTTATAATCAAATTCTAAATTACTAAAATAAATTGTATGTGATATTTTGAATAAATACAGCATAAAATAATAACAAAACATTTAATTTGCTTGTGATGGGATTATTAAAATATTAACCTAAAACCAAAATATTGTAAAAAAATTTTTTTGGGGATTCCGATACATGAAGAACGTGCCGAAAAAAAATCTTATCTCGGCATGTGGGTGGGGTGTCATTGTCTAGAACTCGTTAAGTAGAGAACAAATATATTTCGTAAAATGGGGGACATCAAGGTACTCAGCTTTAGACCACTTTAGCACAAAATAAATGAGTTCAGAAGGCTTGCTCCCTACAACCAGCGATTTCGGGCGCACATACACATTAGACGTGTATGTACGACGATCTCGGTAGGATTTGGTAGCATGCCAGTCATGACGAGTCACGAGTGCATGCGCTTTGCCACAGTATAGGTAACAACAGTAGTTTAAATAGGCGGTGTCCTTGAAATCAATACCTACGGCCGCTCGGCGCCTAGACACGTTCTAGGGTTGCCAGCTGATTGTTTACGTATTTGTTAATGCTATATTATTAATATAAAAGTTGTATTTAAGCAACCATACAATTCACAACATACTCTGTAATTTCATGCCATAATTAACGAAAAAGCGCGGGAACGTCACAGAGACAACGTGCGTATGTAACTGCGGTGCGACCGCGACTGTCTTAAACCGAGTTGAACTATGTTTTGGCGGTGGTTCGTTTCGGCCCGCTTTGCGATACATGTGATGAGTAGGTATTTAGAATCAAGATCAGCCGTAGCTGGCCTTCTGTACCTATCTTTTTTGTGACTTTAGTAACGGGAGGGTCTTTGATTATAATATTTAATCAAAGGGGAGGGTCTATCTCGAAGACCAAACAAGTTAGGAATTTGAAATATTCTACATATTTTGTACCATGTACTGTATTTTAAGAACAAATACTGAAAACGCGGAATTTTAATATAGGTTTAGGGTTACATACCCGAATACTCGAACAAGTTTTGTTTCATACATTTTGTGGGTACTGATAAGTTTGTAATTTATCACCCACCGAAAACGTAAATGTGAAAAAGGGGCCAGTTCAGTACAAAGGCAGTGCAGGATTGTCGGCTTCGCCAAAAAATTAGTTGTGATGAAATGGGGTGCCGAGGTTTATCATGGAAGTTCCTTCAGTCATAACTGTAATAATGTGCAACGTTCTTCACTTGTTTTAAAAGGAAGTTTGTTAGTGTTATTGCTACTGAACTTGGCAAGTTTTCACAGCTAAAGTTTAAACGTTTTAGATAAAAACTTATTTACTAGTATCACATAATGCTAAATAGGAAAAGAAACAGAAAACAATTTTGCCATTTCACTTCATTCATTGGATAAAATTGCTTTCAGCGATAAGAGCACCTATTGTACATTAGTATTTTTAACGATTTATCTTGTTGACGTAGTGTGCAATAAAGAAAATTAAGCTCGCTAGCTTTTTTATCCTTTTTCTAGTCATTTGCTTAGTGGAAGGTTTACACAAGTGACACCAAAGTAAAACTCAAGGTATGGTGGTTTTATTTATATTTCTCAACTCTTATGTTCCAAAGTCCTGAGCAGCCAGTTTTTTAAACACATTTTTAATATAGCCACTTATAACCATTGATTATATATTCCCCTCAATAGGTTCTAGACAATGACACCCCACATGTAGGTGTAAGATAAAAAATCCAGCTCCTTTTTGATGTAGCCTCCCGTGAAAATCAATTTATTATTATTTTTAATTCAGTGTTCAGATTTGGGTCAACATTTTACATTACATTTCCAAATTTCAGATGTGTAACTCATTGCGTCTGCAAGCTAGAGACCCGTGACATATGGACGGACAGACGGACAGATAGCAGACAGACATTGCTCCATCTTTCCCTCTGGTACGGAAACATAAAAAGAGGAAAGATTAAAAGATAAACTTAGTTTCCTTGGCAATCACGATAAAATGTATGTCACAGGATGTTTACAAAAAATAGATCATTTCGAAAATCCTAGAACGTTTGCATAAATCCGGATAGTTGGAAATCACATTGATCCCTGTGATCATAAATTTGGGAGGCGAACGAAGAGGAGTGAGCGAAGTGACCCTGATTTTATAGACTTAGCCGGTAGAAAACGTTTTCAACCATCAATCAGATATAAACGGGTTTTTTCGCCAATAACCATTTTTGTACATTTTCCAACAAGCAGTTCGGAGTTCGGAGTTTGTAAATAATAGTACATTTTGATGCAAGTGCAAAAAGGTTGATATTTAGAGTCACGAATTCACGATTGACTTTTTTGCCGAGACGCAGTCGAGACAAAAAACAGTCGGGACGAGAAATATCAACACTTTCGCACGTGTATCAAACGACGTTTTTAATACACCTGCGAAAAATTACATGAAATAATTAAATAAAAGCAATTTTGTTGCAAATCAAAACAGATACCCACAAGTCGACAGAAAAGCACGCAGTCTGGTTGGCACCAATCCGTTCTACAAAGACCAATGATTCTTTCTAAAATCTTTTTCATAATAATTTCTAAGAAAATTTAATAAGAATATAAATTAAGACTATTATGACGTCTAAATCGTTTTGAATTTTTAAATCATCTTTTACAATTTGACATACAAATGTTGGAAAAAAGTTAAGGGCCCTGGAGGGGAACTACCTTAAATCCTTTAGTTAGCTCATTTTACTGAAAGGAAACATTCCTCTATTTTTTTAAAGAAACAAAACTGCATCAATTTTCTTCTTAAATTCGCTTGTCCCACCCGGGAATCGAACCAACAAAAAATTTAAAAATCAACCCTCGCTTTATTAACTTTGTATTGGGGTCTTACTCGCGTACCTTAATAGATATGTGCTTGTCGTTTCGACGCCTCTGTAGGCTGTCGTGGGCACAAGCTAATATACAATTATAAATATAATTATGCAATTTCATCCCAACGATTCGAATAATAAAATAGCGAGGGTTTATTTTTTTATTTTTAGTTGGTTCAATTTCCAGGTGAGACAAGCGAATTTTAGAAGACGTTTTATTAAAGCTTTGTTTCTTTAAAAAAAAACCGGCCAAGTGCGTGTCGGGCCACGCGCAATGTAGGGTTCCGTAGCTGCCCGGTACATATAAGTTGGTATACTAATACAGACCACGTCAAACTTCTGGTCCCATACATTATAGGGGCCCAAAAGATTGGCGCGACCTGTACTCGTAAGCCTGTAAGGCCTACTTAGCTGTGATAGTTTTCCTTTTAAATTCATTATATATACTACTTCTATGAATTTTTTCACATTTCTATAATCAACCGTTTAGCCGGCAGGTGGGGAGGGACGCTCCACTCTAACTAAAATTTTCACATTAAAGCTTAATATTTCACCAACGGATCCCTAAATCGAAAAATAGTTCTCAGACGCCCACAATTTTTTTGAACGGCCTATCCAACGGTACCCCACACTATGGGAGAGACGAGAAAAAAAAAAATCATTCCCAGTTTATGTGTATGAGAGGTACACTTAAAAAATTTTTTTTTCAGGATTTTATCTTACCATTTTGTTGACGTGAGTAATATTTATATCCATGCCAAATTACAGCTTTCTAGCACTAATTGTCTCTGCGCTAAGCCGTGGACAGATGGACTGACGGACAGACGGACATGGCGAAACTATAAGGGTTCCTTGTCGGACTACGGAACCCTGAAAAGGAATGTTTCCTTTCAGGAAAATGAGCTAACTAAAGGATTTAAGGTAGTTCCCATCCAGGGCCCTTAAATTTTTCCAGCCTGTATAATAAATAATAAAATATAAAAGTTTGAAAATACTCATCTGAAACAGTTTTTAGTGTAACCGGTAAAACAATGGTTTGATGTAGCTGGCTAATGACGTAGCTGGTTTCCACTACATGGCCTCAGTAGCAAAAACAAAATGCACGTGTGCGAAATATGTCATCTTATGTACGCTAAAGAGGCACGTAATCTATCATATTTTGGGCAGGTGTATTAAAAAATGGTTTTAAGATGTGAACTTTTTTGTACGCCTAACGGCTATGCATATACGGCGCATTATACACTTTAAGATTTACTACTTAAGGCCTTTTATTGGGTCTTTCAACGGTTTTTTCTTTTATTATACTGAGTCCACTACTTATCTGATCAATGTAAAATTTGAACCCGTGTTTTTTCAGACCTTTGTCTTTACTTTGTCAGGTCGGTTATCTAATTGGACACATTTCGCTCGATAGATTTTATAATTGAAAATGATGCCTTTTTAAGTTATTATTTCGTTTTGTGTCTAAACGGCTTGAGTTTTATGTCTGAAATTACTGCTATAACAAGAAAACGTGGTTTATTTTCCGATGTCAGGTGGAAAAACTCCTACATCAAATATTTTTTGTAAAATCCAGAAAAGCCTCGAAACTTCACTGATTTTGTGTGCAGCCAGCGGGCGAAGCGAGCGTTGTAATATAGACTTTCAGACAACATACTGAAGTTCAAAATGGCTCAGTAAGATTATCGTGCACCAGGGGGCCTTAATGCTCGGCAATAAATGATATTCAATCAAATTCTTGCGGGTAATTTTTTGAACTACTGAACCGATTTTGAAAATTATTTCGTTAGTCAAATGTCAAATTAAAATACGTGCTATAAAATTATTGGTACAATAAATAGTAACAGATTCGATAGGACTACTGAAAAACTTAATTAATGCGGGCGAAGCCGCGGTTTCACAACAATGACAAATCAAATTGTTTTGAAGTTAATTAATATAAATAATAAAATAAACAGTTGCATATTTTTTTTTTATGTGAATTGTATTTAACATGAGCTGTTAAGGCGTTGTAGCTATTTTCTATAAATTCGTTGTTAATTTGCAGAATCTACCATTCATAAAATTTAAAAAATCGCATATTTTAGTGGTATCAAAAGAAATTTTTGTGCTAATTAGACGAGTGCTCACTTAAACAAACCCGAGTTGTAGCAATACCGAAACAAAAGACAAAACTACATTCAAAGTGAATATTTTGTAAAACAGGAATTTATATGTACGTGTACGTAAAGCGGAATGTTAACGAGAATGTTACAAAAGACAGCGCGTTCTACCACTCACAAGACTAGAT
This sequence comes from Ypsolopha scabrella, assembly GCA_910592155.1. Classification (NCBI taxonomy): domain Eukaryota; kingdom Metazoa; phylum Arthropoda; class Insecta; order Lepidoptera; family Ypsolophidae; genus Ypsolopha; species Ypsolopha scabrella. The sequence continues at coordinate 14,452,432 of OU342966.1, forward strand.
TTTCCTTTATCCATGACTTTTGAGGTAAATCGAATAACAGGACCTTGTGGAAATATTATTGTGAGAGGATTTCTAACGTAGCACCTCTGACAACCCCCCTACCCCGGGGGTATAAATACTAAACCTTTTGTATAAACACCTAGACTAGCTCTTACTCCAAACGCGCTGAAGTTGTAACAAACTTGAATAATACATTACAAAAGCATTTTTAGCGGTTGCCTGGGCTCTGTATAATATCTCTACCTGGCAAATGTCGAGTTTGTGGGTCTCATAGCTTCAGAAATTTCGTGTTAGATGAGTAAGTAGGATTACGCTTATAAATAAAATACTAAATCCATCCATCAGCCTGTTTCGTCCACTGCTGGACATAGGCCTTTCCAGGATTTCACCACTCTTGGCGGTCCCCCTGGAAGAAATGCCCATACTCACACACGCTGGGCAGGCGGGTTGGTGAGCGCGGTGCCGAAACCCTTGCACCAAATACTAAATATACTATATAAATAACAAAGTAGTAAGAAAGTAGTGTCTGCACAAAAAATATAAAAACAGGAAACAGTTTATCATCCGTAGAAGATATCACATATTCAGCTGTAGCTTATAAAATTTTAGATCACTATCTGAATATTTTTGGGGTTCCGTACCCTAAGGGTAACCAACGGGACCCTATTACGAAGACTCCGCTGTCCGTCTGTCACCAGGCTGTATCTCATGGACCGTGATAGTTACACAGTTGAAATTTTCACAGATGATGTATTTCTATTGCCGCTATAAAAATATTAAAAAACAGAACAATTTGATCGATATTGATAACGACAACAGGTAGACGCTTGAAATATTCATAGAATATTGAGTTATAATTATTCAATTTAAAAATAAATACTTGAATTATAATAAAATTAATATTTTTATAGATAATGGTACGGAACCCTTCGTGCGCGAGTCCGACTCGCACATGGCCGTTTTTTTTTTCAATTTGTTTTTCACATGTTTGTTTGTCATTCTGATATAAAAATAATTATGTAGGTAACTCTGTATTTTTTAAAACGAACACGAATTTGTAAAGATACAACTAGTCTTGCAACAATGTTCACACATGTCAGTCGTCTCATGTACATTTAATGCGACTTTAACTTTAATTATCTACTTTCATTTCATGTTTGTATTTGTGTGGTAGACTTAAATAACACCACACACAAACCTCTAAGGGTTTAAGCGGTGTATACTATTGTAATATTTGTACAACTATCAGTGTGTGAAATAAATAAATAAATAAATAAATAACATATCTTGAAAATATTTAAAAGCACCTGCAAGAAACCTTAAACGGCTACAACAACTAACGTGTTTAATAATTGCTATTAGAATTAATCGAGAGCTTTGTACCAGTATCAAACAATTCGCAATTCAATTTCCGTAAAAACGTAAAACGCTCTTTGCCATTTTGTTTGAGCGAAAGCTGTATAAAAACCTTAAAAGTACTTCTGATCTTATTGAAAATGATTTAGATAAACACATTGAAGATGAAAAAAGCATAACAATAACACATAGTCTGCTACAGACCTGACATACTCAAGAGAAAATGAGCTGAAGAACAACAATTAAAAGATGCTGACAATAACAGTGAGAGAAGTTGATCTAGACCTAGTGGACAATTAAAAAAGTGTAAAATAATTAGTAGGTGGTAGAGCTGATGCCGGGCTCGACTGTGGAGGTACCACCGTCTTACTCGCAAATCCTCTCGAAGTTATTCGGGGGAGAGTAAGAGGACAGCTCTCAGGCAAAACCAGGCGGCCCACCATTGCCTGGGACCGATGGATGGCGGTATATCCATTATCCATCCCCAATTGCCGGGCCTTATATAAAACAGACTGGTGACGGGCAGCGGCGTCACTGGTGGGAGGGTTTTGGCACCGCGCTCACCAAGCGTGTGTGAGTATGGGCATTTCTTTCAGGAGGCCGCCAAGAGTGGCAAAATCCTGAAAAGGCCTATGTCCAGCAGTGGACAAAACAGGCTGATGGATGGAAAATAATTATATTTTTAATAGTGAAACTAATGAAAAATAATAGCAGTCTTAAAATTGTTTAGAACAGAGCAACTACTGATGGCTTCGCGGTTTTACTTTGATGCAGGTTTTCAGCAACTACATTGGAAAATGTAAATAGTCTTTTCACTTCTCATGCTCTTAAAGTTCTTGTTTATGCTAGGTGTAAGCGGACTAAAACTACTTTTATGTTTTAGTGTAAGAAAGAAAGTGTTTACTTCTTCTAAGGCTGATATTCAGAGTGCATTTTAAGTCCGAACTCAATCTTACAAACGTCAAAAGGCGACGTGATCTCATACTAAAGTGACGTTTGTAAGATTGAGTTCGGACTCAAAATGCACTCTGAATCTCATCCTAAGACTATGGCAATAGGCCTTACAGCCAACTACACAGTACAACTTCATTGACAAACTTTTTCAAACTCAATAGTGTTCGCGCTAAGATTCTATCATTTTAGACTGACAGGATAGCGATGAACACAGACTCTTCAGACGATGCTCAGGAGGATATACAGTGACTTAAACAAATATAAAATAAAATAAATAAACCTCAGACATGCATGACTAATTATTTATTTACGTTATTTAGACATGCCTGTGTGGGCTAAGTTACCTTTGCCTTCCCAATCGGTGGCAGAATTTAAAAAATGTAGTAGCGGGTAAGAGCTGTTGTTTTTTCTCAGCAGTACAAATTATGTAGTTGTTTGATTATTTAAATTTGAAATAAATATTACTGAAAGTTAAATATGTCACCAAGTAATTATGAAATAATACATACTCCATACACATTAATGGTAAGAAACGCAAAGAAAGTTGTTCAGCAGATATTGCCGCCAAAATCTAAGCAAATATATCTTAAGAGTTATGAGAATTTCATATATGTGCGAAGTGGAAAACAAGTAAATACGTTCTCAGAAAGTGTTCTTTTTAACGTATTTTGGTGAATTGTCAAAGAAATTACAGCCGTCTACACTATGGAGTGTATATTCTATGCTGAAGACTATAGTAAAAATGAAACACGACATTGACATAAGGACTTATACGAAGCTGACATCTTTGTTAAAAAGACTTTCCAGTCGGCTTAAAAGCAAGAAATCCAAGGTTCTAACAGTGAACCAGGTGGAAACCTTTTTAAATACCGCACCCGATGAAAGATATTTGGCCACAAAAGTACGTGAAGGTCTATTTATATTAATTATTTACAATATATCTATTCATATGCATTGAGATAAAAAACAGTTTTAACGCATATACGATTACTTACGAGTATGTAAATATGGTCGAAACTATGAAATGTTATTTATTTATTACAATTTACTATTTTTGTTGTAGGTGGCGCTCATATTTGGCATAAGCGGTGCATGCCGAGGTACAGAACTTGCCAATATTACTGTGAATGACGTCAAGACGGCAATTATAAGCAATAAACATACCTAATACAAAAACAAATAAAGAGCGTACATTCGTCGTCAAAGGACAATACCTGAATATAGTTAAAAAATACCAAGCTCTACGTCCTCAAAGTGTATCAACAAATAGATTCTTCCTAAGTTTTTAAAATGGAAAATGCACAAATCAAGTTATAGGACGAAATAAATTTGCAGCTTTACCTAAGAAATTGCAAATTTTCTAAATTTAGAAAACCCTGAATATTACACGGGTCATTGCTTCCGAAGAACATCAGCCACCCTCTTAGCCGATTAAGGAGCAAACTGAACTATGTTAAAGTGACATGGAGGCTGAAAGGGATATATAACCAGGTGGCAGAGGGATATATAGAGGATTCCGTGAAGAATAAGTGCAAGATTACGGATCGTATCACACAGGCAATTAATTTAGTCCCCAATGAGCCTGGCCCTTCTACATCCAGCTTATTTAAATTGAGTCCACAGCCATCGAATGAAGACCCCGTGACTTTGGAGCCATCTTCATTACACAATATACCGTCTACATCGTCCCAAATTCAAACAAATACCGTGAATTTACCAGATAAAACAATTACATTAATAATACAAAATTGACAAAATTTTGCTTAAAATTTTAATTAAATAAATATTTGCTAACAAATTTCTTCAAGGCTAGGGCAGCTAAATATCTCGGTAATATGGCTCGTTTTATGCACTCATATAACAAACTACTATTTTGACTTTGACTAAGAGACTTTGAATAGTTGCACCTGAAGAAACGGGTGGTTCTAAGGGCCTAAGGGAATCTTTTAGTACACTTCAATAATAGAAAAATATTACAACTACTTGTACGTTGTTTTACTAATAATAATAATATACTTATAAAGAACGACCACGATATCGGTTTCATCGATTTATCGACATCTTCAGGCGAAAACAATATACTCGATTAAACCGGTAGCGTGATCGTTCTTATATAAGTGAAACAACGTAACAAGTAGTTGTAATATTTTTCTATTACCTTTAGAGTAATTAAGTTAATTTCTCATGAAGAAAATATAATTGAGTGCATACCTACATGAAACAAAATTTCTTTGAATCAAAGAAAATTTCCTTGTTTGAAGAAATCACCCTTTACCGTGAAATTAGCCTAGCTAGTACTCGGCAAAGCCATGCCAATGGTGGCTACATTACACCATGCAAGACAAAATTTAAGCTTTGTATAAAGACAAAACTTTTGTTGCTGCGAAGTAACGACCTCCTCGATACTAAGTATTTTAGGCAGCAGTTTAGCTTTTGATTCGATCGAATTCCCAGACAAAAGTTGCCAGACAAAGTTTTTAAATACCCAGCAGTTTAAATCATCCATGAAAACCAAGCATTTTAAATCCCGTTTAATATTTTTTTATACTTACTTTTTTACGTCTCTGTGACTGAGTGGAAGAGCGCTTGCCTGCTAACCCAGAAGTGTCTAGTTCAATCCCCGCGATGTTTTTGCTTGCGTGCTTCGTAAAAGCGTAAAGCTGTTGATCCATTTTTGCTCGAAGTACGGTGACAGGGCTTACCACCCATCACGTTTGGGCCGTAATAGTCGTTGCTGAAAAGCGGGTGTACCAACAGTGACTGTGACTTTCATTTCACAGGTCACACTTTGCAATACCTCGGACACCCCCACGAGAATAATGATTCATGTAACGATTTTTAAAAACCTATAGATAAGGTTATTTTTGAAGGTTTCCAGGTGTTTGAATTTGTGTGCAATCCGAACAGTAGTATACGCAGGTGTGTATTGTACATGGTCGTGTTTATACGATACTAGCTTTTGCCCGCGGCTCCGCCCACGTCGAAGAGATTTTCGTGGAAATAAGAAAAAACAAAAGAATATGATTTTTTGAACGACAATATGCAACGGTCACCTTGTTTTACCAAAGTGCTAATAAATACCAATCAAATAAGCCCAAACTCGAAAGGTCTGCTGTTATCCGTTGAGGAGATCCCATAATCACCCTCAAGTCCCATCATCAGACCATGGTCACCATGTTTTACCAAAATGCAAATAAATACCAACAAAATAAGCCTAAACTCGAAGGGTCTGCTGTTGTCCGTTGAGGAGATCTCGTACCCACCTTCCAGTCCTATCACCAGACCATGGTCACCATGTTTTACCAAAGTGCTAATGAAGACCAATCGAATAAGTCCAAACTCGAAGGGTCTGCTGTTATCCGTTGAGGAGATCCCATAACCACCTTCCAGTCCCATTAGTAGACCCTGGTTACCATGTTTTACCAAAGTGCTAATAAAGACCAATCGAGTAAGCCCAAACTCGAAGGGTCTGCTGTTATCCGTTGAGGAGATCCCATAACCACCTTCCAGTCCCATTAGTAGACCCTGGTTACCATGTTTTACCAAAGTGCTAATAAAGACCAATCGAGTAAGCCCAAACTCTAAGGGTCTGCTGTTATCCGTTGAGGAGATCCCATAACCACCTTCTAGTCCCATCAGCAGAACCTGGTCACCATGTTTTACCAAAGTGCTAATAAATACCAACTATATAAGCCTAAACTCGAAGGGTCTGCTATTGTCCATTGAGGAAATCCCGTACCCACCTTCCAGTCCCATCATCAGACCCTGGTCACCATGTTTTACCAAAGTGCTAATAAAGACCAATAAACTAAGCCCAAACTCGAAGGGTCCTGCTGTTATCCGTTGAGGAGATCACGTATCCACTTCCCATTCCCGTCATTAGATCCTGGTCACCATGTTCTACAAAAATACTCATCAATACCGATCAAATAAACTTAAACTTGAGAGGTCTCCTAAAAAAAACATCCGACGATGAGACTACATACGTACGACTACGCAAGGCGTACATACCACATGATTAACTAAAAATCTTATTGAGTGCTTAACGAATTTTTATAGTCAGTTCAGTAGTTCTAGATATTACCCATTATATGCAAACAAACAAACAAACAAACAAATCTTTCTTCTATATATAATAGTGTAGACAAACTTTAACGTGAGTTGATTTGAACCAGACTGCGTCAAATTCAATATTTTGAAACATGTTGAAATAAAAACAATTTCAACGCCAGCTTACAGAGTCGTTATCCAGGATAGCTTCCCAGAGATGGCGTTTTATAAGTACTTGAAAATAAAAATATTTTAGTAATTGGTCTTTGCTCAGTCAAGAAATATAATTTCAGCTTTAATATTTTTTTTACAAAAGGATATATTTTTTCTGAAAATAAAATAAAAGAATAAAAAGTGAAAACAAATTTTACCAGTCGGGGTGTGAACCCGCGACGATCGACTAGCGTGATGATACATAGCTTTAAACCTTCTTCGGGAGCGAACGAACAGACAGACAGACTTTGTATTTTATATGTATAGAGACAGTGCAGAAGGTGAGACTGGAGAATTGCGATTGTGTACGTGCACACCATTCTCATTGTGGAAAACAACTCTTATAGCCGTGCAGGCAAGGTCAATTTTTGAAAAATCATGGAAACATAAAGTATACATCGTAACAAAAGAAGAATAAGATAAAAGTCAAACCATAATTTTTTGAAATCAGACCTTGCCTGGACTGCTATAAGAGTTGTTATCCACAATGTCAATGGTTTGTACGCGCACACAATCGCAATTGTCCAGTGCAGAAGGTGTGCACGGTACAAAGCCGTGTATTTAGTCCTTTACATTAGAATACGAGGTTTCAATGTTTATTACATAATGGAACTCCAAATAGAATTCCGGAAGCTTAGATGAGCGAAAAGGAATTCTATTGATTCACTTCATTGTATTCGATACTGATTTGATTTGTACCTGGAAAGGTAATACAATTTATCCTGAAATGAGTTACGAGTCCCGATATCTATCTACACATACATGTCTATTGTTAGTATGTAAACAGAGTTTTATTTGAGAGAACAAAGCCAAAAAATATTAATTTCCTATGTTAACGATAAATTGTTATATAATAAGATAATTTTAGAGTCGCGAAAACAGAATATTAAGGGGAACCTTTTTGATCTCGATTCAAAATCCACAACTAATAAATGTTTATCTTATTTTTAAATAAAATGTATAAAATACAATAATTTCATTAATTGAAATAGGCGTTACCTTGCGGTAGTCCATCACCAAGTTATGGATATATGAATATAATTTGCAATATTCCGCTAAACAATTCTTGTCGTGCTATTCAAAATGCAGACTCGTGCATTTTAATTTCATTAATTGCGTAATTTCATCTTATTTTGCGACTGTTGTTTAATCATCGCAAATAAAAAGCGTGTTTAAAGTTGTTGTGGACATTAATTTACAACGTAATGCATATGGTCGCGAAATGCCATAAATCACATTTAGTATTTAGTATTTTTTATCCAATAATAAAAAAAACAATCATAAGTTGTGCAATTTGCACCGAGATCAAAACGGTTCACCTTAACAGCAGAGTAGAGTAAACAGTATGGTTTGTTTTATGTACGTGGCTAATGAGGATGTACGGTTAAATAAATAACTTATACCATAATTATATGTGGCTGCTCGTCACTGCGGCGCGGCGTTTGCAACCTGTCCTTCAACCCACGAGCGAGCTAAGCCTACCGTCACGCGCGTCCGTCCCCCTGAATTGCGTTCATTTAGGTGTTTAAACCGAATCCCGGTGCAAAATGCACATCATAAAATTGTTTTCCTTACTTTTGAATGAAAAATATGGAAAAATTGTATTTTAAAGCAATTTGCGGAAATTGATTACTAAAAATAGGGTTCTTGCATTAAAATCATGTTATTTTAAGCCTTACATTGTGATTTGATTCGATTACAACGTTGAATACGCTTTTAAGTTTGATAATTAAATGCAATCAAAATCTAAATCATAAAATGATAGAATTTTAATGTAAAACCCTAGTTATTACTAATCAATTTACGCTAATTGCTTTAAAATGTAATTCTTGCATACTTTTTATTCAAAAGTAAGGAAAACAATTATCATGATGTGCATTTTGCACCGGGATTTGGTTTAACCACCTTAAAGAACCCTAGGCTGAACAGGAACACTCGAGTTGTAACCTTAGATTAAACAAAAGGAAGATGCGGTACCCCACTTCTCGCGAGCGCACAGCAAATATAGGCCCAGTGGGCTTGTTTTGTGTAGCGCGTCTCGCTCGCGCCACTGTCGAAGCTTATCGCTCTATATCTGTCGTTCGGTTGGAATTGTTTAAAAAAACCAGCCAAGTGCGAGTCGGACTCGCGCACGAAGGATGCCGTACCATTATCTATAACACGGCAAAAAAATCATATCTGTTGTATAGGTCCCCCCTTAAATATTAATTTTATTTTAATTTAATATTCATTTTTAAATTCTGTGAATATTTCAAGCGTCTACCTGTTGCCGTTATCAATATCAAGCAAAAGCGTTTTTTGTATGGGACCCCCCTTTAATATTTATTTTATTCTGTTTTTTACTATGTTATTATAGCAGCAACAGAAATACATCAATCTGTTAAAATTTCAACTGTCCAAATATCACGGTTCAGGAGATACAGCCTGGTGACAGACGGACAGATAGACGGACATTGGAGTCTTAGTAATAACTCTAAAAAGAGGTCAATTTTTCAGTTCACGATATAAGAACGTACCGTAACTACCTTTTGTTATATCATTGGTTGAATAACACGCTGAGTTTTTGAACTGGTTTGCCCGTGTTGCTACACTCCAAACATCATTTCACATATTTCTATATATTTAGTATTGTTGTTTAACTGTCATTTTGACGTGCCTTTACGAACCCTGGGAACCCTGCTCAGAGTTGATGTTAAACAATTCGACACTGTTGTAGCGACACTGCCATTTTTGAACGGTCTGTGTTGCGACGCGACTTGATTTTTTAAGTATTGCAACCCGGGTAGGAAACCCAACACAATGTGAGTCTATGAACGACTATCTGCTCCGAGCCGCGGAACTCGTTTTGTTGCGGCCTCAGATTAATAACTAAACCAATAGAAGTAGTCCTAAAGTAGCAACTTTTCATTTTCTTATCTTTTTTTCTCATATCACTATTTAGAGTGCTTGTCAACATGTTTCGCAAATTACAAAGTTGTACCCGGTTGAAGCTACGCATACTCTAACATAACCTTACTTATATGTATCAGAAAATAAAATTATTTAGTAAAATGCGACCCAAATGTAATTTCCTATGAAAACTAAGTAACTTGTTGTTATACTTTAGAAAATATATAGAAATTTTGTGCTCCAATGGCTTACCGATGGAAGCTGATGTAATTGCCTTAATTTCCTTTCGGAGATGAATGGGATTTGCATCCCAATACAACACACGCCACGTTCTTTTATTGATTGATGATTTTTTTCATCGAAACACCTTTTTTTTTTAATTAAGAAACACTACAAATATGTTACGTTACGTCGACCTGACTTCACAACAAAATAGCATAGAATATCCCGAATTGTTTAAATTACTGCAAATTTACTATAAACAATGTAAATAAATGTTTGGCAAGACCAAAGTAAACCAAATTGACATTACGGTTTGTACACATGTTTTAAAAGGAAAAAAGTATGTCTATGGATGTCCTCTTCTAGCACATACATATTTTTTATTGGAAGGAACGAGAAAAAGATACAAAGTTTCTACCGATTTTACTGCTACTTCTATGCTTTGATCGAGCGAATTCTTGTCAATTTCAAACTTGTCAATACTCCGGTCCGTTCGTTTGAAGGTTCGAAATTTTAATGGAAAAGGGTGATTTTCAGGGTTCCGCGCCAAAAGGGCAAAATGGAGCCCTTATAATGTTGCTCAGCTGTCTGTCCGTCACTAGTCTCGCCGTCGCGTCGTCGTCGGCGTCGTCTGTCCGTCCGTATGTCACGCACGCACAGGTCTCTATCTTGGTCTCTATCTAACGGAATAAGGTACAGATCTGAAATTTGGATATGTTATGTAGAATGTTAACCCAAAACCAAATATTGTATTAAAAATAATTTATTTTCAGGGGGGAAATGGAATAATGAAATGGCAAAATGTCTATGTCAAAAACTAAACTAGTTAGGAATCATAATAGGAATTTTCTGTAAATTATGTGTTATATAGGGACTCTTTTTAAACAACAAATACTGATAACGCCGATTTTATACGACTAGGTATTTCCCTGATTTGCCCAAAAATTTTTTTTGACGTAATGTTTAGTGTTTCTGACCAGCCTGAAAGGACAAATGCTCGGCATTACTGATAACACAAGTTTAATGATTATTCGAACATAAATAGTAAAAATTATTAAGTATATAAAATGGATAATCGAGTACTTTTTATATAAGCCTTAGTTTTCCATTAAACATAAAAATAATCCACAAAGTAATGTCATTTTCATAAATGTGTTTATCACAAGCGCCCTAGCTTATACTAAACGAAATCGGCTTTAATGGTGTATGTTAAAAGTGGTTTTCGTTTACTAGGCGGTTTCGTTCGTACAAGTTTAGGGTTACGTACCCGAATACTCGACGTGACGACGAGAACCTCAGATATATAAAGAACTAACACGTCATATCGTTCTGTCACTATCACGATCTGTGCTTATTGTCAACCGAACAAGTTCTATCGATTGGTGCAATCCATAACATTTCGAAATACTAACCAGCTAATTTCATTAGCTATTTAGAAAATAGGTAAAAAGCTAAGGGACTTGTCTATATCCCTTTTCCAAAATTTTGAATGTTACATACATAAATGATTTTTTTAAACTTTAAATTTTCAACAAAAGCCTTGTAGGCTTAATGACTTTGGTACCAATGCCAGTAACTACTTTGACTGTATTAAAAAAAACTAATGACCATAGAGCTATAGAGCTTAATATATCAAATGTCATTGACACTTGACATTGACAGCTATTATTTTTATTTATTGATTCTAGCTGTTCAGCCCACATCGTTAAAATTTGTATTTTTTTCAACATATCTCTAGAACTAAGGAATAAAAAATATATTAACACGTTTTTCGGAATAAGAATAAAAAGATATCTCCATAGACTTTTTATTTTTTCACCTTATTAGAAATGAAAATTTGTAGATTAGCTTCGATTTCCAGCTTAATTGAGATTAATTTTTAAAACTTTAAATGCAGCTACTATGTTCTCTAAAATCAATGACGAAAGTCTGTTTACAAATCTTTCTACATCTCTTGTAACTTAGATTTTCCAATTCTGCCCCATCTCAATTGAACAACGTATTAACGTTGGTTTAAAGATGGGCGATTATGAATGACAGAAATCGATTAATTCGAGGATGCCAGTCACTTGAAAGGTTCGATTATTTTCTAAAAATCACTCGATTATACAGAAATTTTAGCCTTTATTACTCAAACAACAAGAATCAATTTTGATGGTCTAATAAAACGAACGAGTAGCCCGTATGGTCGAATGACGTGGTGGTGAGACAAAAGATGAGTGTAAACGAGAAAAAAGTATACCTACAGTACTTCGTCACTGACATATAATTATGATATCTATGGCCGTCTTTGATAGTTAACAATATCTAAAATCTTACATTAGCTACGCTACGAATGATAAAATACAAAATAACATAACGTAAATAAAAATAATCAAATTTCAACAAAATTTAACCTATTAATTAACATAATTTAAATTTCGTTTTCGTTTCTTGGTTATTAGTGTGCACCTGTCTGTCCTTAGCTGTGTGCGTGCGTCAAGATGATCATTGTATTCGAACGCTTTCGCAAGTACTCGGAGTCGAAAATTACTCGATTAATGACTCGAATGATAAAAAAAAATTGTACTTTAAGTCAAGAGGAAAAAGCTCAATATTGTGTGTCATTTTCAACGAATGATGAATGATATCATTCGATTATGGGTATCAGCTGTCGACTTATTTTGTAGTCGATTATTGATATGGGTAGTTTCGAACCTTTCGATTATCGAAATTAGTCATAATCGCGCATCTTTACGTTGGTTTACTGATAAGGTAGCGTTTATACTCGTAAAACTTCAAAGATGTCGAACGTAGCCGGAATACAGTAATACCTTTGTTCAAGAATAAAATAATCCATCCTATTTCGATTCAACCTTTTTGTACAAGTCTGAAAAAGGAGGTAGTGCGAATCGAAGAAATCTCATCGAAAAGGTTTTTACCGCGGAAATCATTACGCTAGTTATGTATACCTATTTGTTGTTCAGAGGATTTCTTTCAGGCGGTTCTTATAAAACCTTTGGCCTAGCGGTAGGACATACAGTTTACGTCAGATAGTTATACAGGTTGATAAGAACCCTTGAGCTATATTAAAATTTATGAATCAGAATCACTAATAGAACACAGAAACGTAAAAAATTGTACATTTTGATTCTAGTGCGAAATGGCTGATCAACACTTTCGCACGGGTATCAAACGACGTTTCTCAATGCACCTGCAAAAAATTACATCAAACAATAAATGAAATAGGCGTCACCTTGCGGAATAAGTAAGAAAACGCAGTGTCTGGTTGGCGCTAATCTATACTACAAAGACGAATATCTCTTTCTAAAATCTTTTTAATAATAAGTTGTAAGTTAAATACAATAGAATATAAATTAAGACGTCTAAAATCTTTTTGAATTTCTAAAACATCTTTTACAATTTAACATGTATTTAAAAGGCATATTTAATAATAATATAAAAGTTTGAAAATACTCAACCTAAACAGTTTTTAGTGTATCCGGTTACTTCCAGAAATAACAACAAAACGACAGATAAAACAAGGTTTAATACTGCTTACTAAATAATGTCACCAGTTTCCCCGAGATGGCGTTAGTAGTACAAACAAAAACACTAGTGAAATATGTAATTTTTCAATGCAAGTGCTCGTAAAATTCTGTTTTACATGCGTCTAATCTGTTGTCAAAGTCAACTTTACCGCACGAGTGTTTTATTTTTTTTATATTTTTTTTTACTTTTGCTTCCCTACATTGTAGGAAGGCAAATAAAACTTAGCTCATACAGCCACATACAGTACAGGACGTTTTATTTTTTTAATTTATCGAATTTGTTGCCAGTCCTATCTTGTGTACCATAGGTAGACTTGACAGAAATGAGCTGGTTTCAGTTTGATACGTGCGTAGGCTGTCTTAAGCTGTTTAGACCACATTTTGAGTAGGTAGTAACTTTACAAATTGAAAATTCAGATGAAACTTATTCAACCAATTCGCGCCTGATTTTTAGTTTTTAATTTCTTTTGATAATAATATAGGTAACAAGATAGAGCCAAACGGCCTGGCACGCGACGATGGCAGGAGGCCCGACGGAATGACGCTCGTTCCGTGGAAAAATGGGCGGCCGCTGGTATGGGACGCTACATGCGCCGATACAGTGGCACCGTCTCACTACCAGCGACTGCTGCCAAGGCTGGCGCGGCGGCTATAAAAGCGGAAGGCACGAAGAGGTGAAAATACACAGTGTTGGGACAAAATTACCACTTTGTTTCCTTCGCTGTGGAAACACTCGGGTCGTGGGGGCCAGAAGCGCGACGCCTCTTCAAAGAGATATCGTCGTGCCTAGTCGATGCTTCGGGGGATCCAAGGGCTGGATCCTATTTCGGCCAAAGATTAAGCCTCGCGATCTAGCGAGGCAATGCCGCCAGCCTGTTGGGTACCCTGCCGGGTGACGGCAGCGATCTGGCTTCAATTGTTTACTTAGTTTAGGTACCCATCCTGTGTTTTGTTTAAGGTAAGTATTCTTTTTCTGTTTTTTTTTTATATTTATTTTGGTAGTTAGTTTTATTTATAGATAATTTGTTATTTAAGTTTTAGATAATTAAATAAAGTTTGGTAACAAGAAGGATACTGGAATCTGGTTAAAATAAACTTCTTGGTAGGTAACCTCATTTAATCGTAATATGAATATGAACTTTTTGATTGTAATGCCAAAAGACAAAAAGTTTTAAAGTGCGAGTTTGCAAAATGATACTGGCCACTTGCATTCTCTGTACATCATTAAAAACAAATACAATGTTATCGATTCCTTGTTAACAACATTCTTTGTATCCAGGCAGCCATTGTAGTTTACATTAATGGAAGAAGCTGGTGGAGTCGAATTTATGTCATGTATGACTGTAAGCAGCCTTCGAACGCATCAAACTAAAAACAGCTTATTTCGGTCAAGTTGACACAGAAAAGAAAAAAAATGCCCGCTTAAAGTTTATTTGGAGTTTTTATTGTTTGTTTCTTTAATTAATTTTAATTTATATACTCACAATGAGCATTGATAAACGAAGTATGATATACTTGCGTAAGGCCAATAACTTACTCGTAACCTTTAAAATACTCGCTTATCGCTCGTGTTTCAAATCCTTTACGCACTTGTAGCATAAACTACTATTACGCACGCTAAACAGGCACGTAATCTATCGTCTTTTGAGGAGCTGTATTAAGAGGCCTGTAGTCGGCGGCTATTTAATTCTACATTCAACTTCGGATTATAGAGCACTGACTGACTGTTATTGGTTAGCCAAAACGTTCGTTTCCCGAGCTCGTACGGAACTAACCGAACACGGTGTGAGAGGCAAGCTAGCGCAAGAGAACATTCATGTTTTAAAAAAACTCGAGAATGGAAAAAATGCCTTCCACCACGCACGACATGTGACTGACAATAGAGCGTACATATTTATTGGTTTTGTAGAGCGTCGTCTCTGTCGCCAGAGTATAAGTGCTTCTTTTGACGGTTGATATATTTTTTTAGGGTTCCGTAGTACCTGAAAGGTAAAAGGAACCTTTATGGAGAGACTCCGTTGTCCATCCTTCCGTATGTCACAGCCTCATAATTTTAGCACCATTCAAAATAAAGACTTGAAATTTGCTACAAAAATTGCATTTACTTGCCGACACAATATTTTGTACAAAAAGAAATGAAAAATAAAAAAAATATAATATGGATATCAAATTGTAGATATTAAAAAGCTGATTATAAAAATATATACTTTTACTATATTTACTGGCAGCGATTTTGAGAAATCTTTGAAAACCACAAAAACGCATGTCCGCCCTCCCCCCCCTTATTTCCGAAACTGGTGGACCGAAAAAATAACGATAATAGAACATAACTGGCCAATACAGAGAAACTATAATGATAAAAAAAAAAGTTGATAACAAATGAGAAATATAAAAAAAATTGACAAATAAATGTAAAAGCAATATGGGTATCAAATTCTAGATATTTAAGAGCTGATTATAAAAATATAAACTTTTACTGCATTTACTGGAATCGATTTCGAGAAATCTTTGAAAAACCACCAAAAAATGCATGTCCGTCCACCCCCTTATTTCCGAAACAAATGAATCGAAAAATGTAAAAAAATATGGTAATTGGGATTACGTAAAAACTACAGTAAAAATAAAGCAGCTGAGAAATTGACGATAGCGAAATGACAAAATAAAATTTTTCATTCACAAGTTTTATTTCGAGTACGGTATAAAAATATTTGAGTCTCTCTTTTGTGGTACAATATCGATATCTTTTGTTTGAATTATTATTCATGACAAAAGTAACAAAACATGTATTTTTTATTTCGAACATGGAACTGTTGCCTTTGTTTTAGCTCAGGGGTTCATTTTAAACCGGTGTAGGTAGGGGAGGTACAGTTTACGTCAGATATTTATACAGGTTGAAAATGAACCCCCTGGTTATAACAAATGAAACTGTTCAAAAAAAAGATATCGACCGTCAAAAGAACTCCGGTGACAGAGACGACGCTCTACGAAGCCGAAGTTACATAGCCATATGTGCATTATTTACCGCCGGGAATATGTACGGTCTATTATGTCAGTCACATTCGCGTAGGTTGACCATTCATCCAAAATTTAGGAACCAAAAAAGTATATGAAAAACAAACTTTTTTTTACGGTTTTGTGTTCTATTAGATAAATCTGATTCATAGATTTCAATGAAACTACGGGGTTCATTTTTAGCCTGTATAGGTTAGGCCATACAGTTTAGATCAGATTGTAGTATTGATAGTTGCACATGTTCAGAGCGTAAAGGTGAGTGTATTTGTGTTTTAACCGAAAATGCTCACATTTCAGTTTTGTGTCCCTGAAAGGGTAAAGAACAATAATACTTATTATGGAATTTCAAGTTTAATTTGACTGGTTGACCATCATGGCTCGGAATCAAATTATGAAAAGACAGTATGGATTATGTGCTATTACTTGGAATTTGTCAGAAAAAATAACCTATCTTATCTTACTCTCTATATTCCTTACTTTTTCATGCGCCCCGCGTTTTCTCGACAACAGTTACTCTCTACATTTGTTACTGTTGCATGCGCCTCACGTTTTCTCGACGACAGCTAGTCTCTACATTCCTTACTTTTGCATGCGCCCCACGTTTTCTCGACAACAGTTACTCTCTACATTTGTTACTATTGCATGCGCCCCACGTTTTCTCGACGACAGCTACTCTCTACATTCCTTACTATGCATGCATCCCACGTTTTTTGTTTTAAATCTTACAGGTATTTTCATAGCTATTAAAAATTCTCAGGTGTTCGAGTTTGTTACTCTTGCAGCGCCGTGGGCAATAAACTAGTTTACGTACATATAATTTATAATTTGACCAAAGTCGACGTTGTAAAGAAAGGACAAAGTAAAATCGTAAATCTATTTCAACGGTCGTATAGAAGCTCATTAAACTAAACTATGCCCGTAATTAAATGTTTAACCTTGTAATGTAATGCATTTATAAGGGTGACCCTAAGAGCAAGTATGTCGTAAAGTTTTAGGGACTGACTTTAATCGTATATAATCCAACTTGCGATCTTAAAGGGATCAAAACTGCAAGAAAAGTGCTTTAAAATATACTTTAAGCTTTTGAGACGCTAAGAAAATGGCTTTTATATTTAAAGTTAATTTTATCCCATATACAGAATTTAATAAAATAGCGGTGTTGAAATGTAATGGCTTAATTAATAGGATAAAGTTCTCACGCAAGGGTACATCGTTAGGAATTCAACTGATTAAATAGTTTATTTACGGATGTATTTGTTTTTACGTTTTTTCTTGTACTTATATTAGGTATTTGATATTATTAAGACACACGGCAGTGTATCAGCCGAGTTCGAAGAAAAAACGGTGACGCCCTCACTTGTGTATATTATACTAACCAGCTATTTACAACACTCCCTATTTATAAAAATATTGATAATGTCATATTACATGTATAGATAAGTATCTTAATAGTATTATTCTAATACACTAGCATAGATAAATATTATATACAAGCTGATATTAAAATAACCGACCAAATTTATACTGGTGACTCAGTTAGTGATTAGAAACAAGCTTTTACCCTTTTGGTCAAATTGGAAAAAATATTTTTTTTTGCTTCCTTACTGCCTAGACTAGGAATTGTACTTAAACTAGTCCAACCAGTAAGGGAGTAAACAATTCATTATTCGAATATGGCCAAAAGGATTACTGGACTTAGTTCCTGATCACTAACCGAGTCTCCAGTATGAATTTGGTCGGTTGATTTAATTTCAGCCCATATATTACACTAGATAGGCTTTTGACTTGAAATGCCGTCAAAAATTCTGTACGCCGTACCCATTAAAATGTTACCAAACTTTTTAAGTGCCAAAAATAAAAGTAAAAGATTGACAAGAGATTAGTTAGTTTCAAAAATGTATGGAAAGTGTTAAATAGCAAAATTAGATTGTAAAAACTTTTTTGTGAAAAGATTGATTATTTGCCGATATGTAGAATTGATGGAACGTGAGCACAACGAAATTATAATGCTTTTGTTTTGTTGCGGTTGTTGTTTCCGATAAGTTTGTGTGGAGAGCGGCTTTGTATCATCCCCCTTAAAGTAGTACATAATAGTAGTAAAGCAGTCCAGTAATAGAGTTTTATTAAAAAAATTGACTCTGTGTAAATTATTGACTTCTGGGTTTGTGGAAGAGTGGTAAGCTTGAAGGAAAAATAGAATAGAGTGATTGTGTTATTTTGTTTATTTCTTAAATATTTATTTTATTATTCGTTCTTGTCAATTGTACCGGACTTGGACTTTTCACTTATGTTTTTGGTGGAATTAATTTTTTCGCGCGTAGTTTTATGTATATTCATCATCGTTAGACAGTGTAATTTCCATGGATCGTCAATTTAATATACAAGATACATATGTTGGTCTTGGATTCTACGATGGTATGTATGCGATTTATTCCAAGATGATTCAATATTACAATAAGGAAAGCGGAAAATCCCGTTATGTCGTTTAGGTCAGGCCTTGATTTGGTTGGTTTTGCAAATGTCTATAAATTTTATTAAGGAAGATGAAGAAATTATATTATCTATATCAATACGACGTGTTTGTCTGTCGTGTGTTCGAGGAAAAACGAACTGTCTTGATTTAGCTGCGTGAAAATTCTCCAGGAATATAACCAAATAGGCAGAAATTTTATTGGTTTATTGTTGTGTTTTGTAATCTATTGCAATACTTTGCTACTTTTAATTTCTATGTACTAAAATCCGTACAAGTGCGAGTTGGAGTCGCCCACTGAGGGTTCCGTTAAAGACTATATTTTCATGATTTAGTTACAAATGTATAGTTTTCAGATTTTTCCCTATACTTGTAGTATAAAACGGTATTACTTGCCAAATTTCGTAGTTCTAGGTCTAGAAAATACCCTATAATTTTTGATTCCCTTGATAGTGTCAAAATAAACGCTTTTTTGCGGCATAAACGGCCGTATCTTTTTTTACGTTAACTTAGAAGTTGGATTTTTCCACAACTTTGAGGGACTGTAGACTCAAGTATATGGTTTTAATTTCAACTCGATACCTTGACGCGTTACCGAGATAAAGGGTCTTGACAGACAGACGGACGGACGGCAGGACGAATGAACGGACAGACAGACAGACAGACAGACGGACAACAAAGTGATTCTAAAAGGCCTCCGTTTTTTTCTTTTTGAGGTACGGAACCCTTAAATGAATTTTGCTTTCCATTGAGCTGATTTGGGTTTTACATTTTGTTGTTATGATTTAATCTAAGGCTATTATTAAAAGCACCTCACTTACATTACTTACATTTGTAGATGATTAATTGAAATAGGCGTTACCTTGCGGAAGTCCATCACTAAGTAAAGGATATATGAATATAATTTGCAATATTCCGCTAAACAATTCTTGTCGTGCTATTCAAAATGCAGACTCGTGCACCGCCCGCCCGCCCGCATAAAAACATGCAACAAGCAAGCAATACAAGCAAAGCAATCTTAAATAACAAGCAAGAAAACTTATTGACACGTGTTTCGCCTCTGAACGAGGCATCCTCGGGATGTGTTGCTAGCCCGGCTTCTCCGCAGCAACTGATGTGTTGCTCGCCCAGCCGCTCCGCAGCAACTGATGTTGTTCGCCCGACAGCTCAGCAGCTAGTGACGAGCCGCCGACCAAAACTCGCCTTTTATACACTGGCCTGACTAGTTGTTTGGTGGGGAAAAATGGGGAGACGAAAACATGCGTAACAGTGGGGTAGTGGTAAATTTAGTTTGTTCGTTTAGTAAATCAGGGTTATTCTTGTTTTTTAGTATTTCTAATTGTTCTAACACACACATTCTTAAACCTTTTTTACAAATATGTTTTACTTCAAATGAATGGTTATCAGGCAAACTATGACCGGACTCTAATAGATGTTTTGCAAAGTGTGATTTTTCAAGATGATTATTTCTATGGGCTGAGATATGTTCTTTGTACCTAGTTTCAAAACTGCGACCTGTTTGACCTACATAGACACCGTTACAATCATTGCAAGACAATTTGTAAATACCAGACTGTTGTTTTTTATCTAATTTGTCCTTACCATTGCACATACGCTTTATCTTATTTTTGGTTCTGAATGCAACGCGAACACCACAACGCCGAAAAATCTTCGCAACCCGTTCAGAAATTGGACCTAGATAAGTTATGCTTGTTTTATATTTCTGAACACTCGTACTTTCAGGCTGTAAAGCAGACAAACTGTTTCTAATAATGATATTCTGTTTTTTGTGGACTAATCTATCAACCATTTTTGCACTATACCCGTTATTCACAGCAATCTGATATATTATGTTGAGTTCTTTTTCAAAGTTGTCAGGACTTAGAGGCACCGTCATCAATCTGTGAACATAACAACGAAATGCTGCAAGCTTATGTTCCCAAGGGTGACAAGATGAAGAAGGTATTACAGTATCGGTGTGTGTTGGCTTGCGGTATATTTGAAATTCATGTTTATTCTGTGCCCGAGTAATCGTTAAATCTAGAAAATTAAGGGAGTTTTCTTGTTCGACTTCTAATTTAAATTTTATTTTGGGGTGAATTTTGTTCAATTTGTCAACTAATACATCGAGTTGTCTACCAGTACCAGTCCAGCAAATAATGATGTCATCAACGTATCTGTAATAATACAAAATATTCGAACTACTGACAATGTGTTTGTTCTCAAAACTATCCATGAAAATATCGGCCATTAATGGACTTAAGGGTGAACCCATCGCTAAACCTTCTTTCTGCATATAGAATCTATCATTGAATTTGAAATAATTTTGACGCAATCAAACTGATGCAAGGCTAATGAGGTCATCAATTTCGTGAGTGTGAAGACGTTGTTTTTCTAGTAAATTTCTAATAACAATCAAACACTCATCGGAAGGAACATTGGTAAACAAGCTATCTACATCTAAAGATTTCAACTTCGCATTAGAGGGCAAATGGACATTCTGAATTTTTGATATTAAGTCATCTTTGTTCCTAAGACAATAAATGGGCTTGAAGGCAGTTTTTTCTATCAAAATATGATTTAACCGTTTTGACAAATCATAAGCTGGAGCACCTATATAAGAGACAAACGGACGAACTGGAATATTATCTTTATGAATTTTTGGCAAACCGTACAAAGCTGGAGCTACAGGGTTCATAGGAAGTAATTTTGCTTTATAGTGAGAATTGTCTGGAAAAACAAAGGAGGTGTTGTTGACGGCTAATTTTAACTCTGGTTGAAATTTCTTAGTTGGATCTGAATTAAGAGGAACAAAGGCGTCACCCTGAATAACATCATTTACCTTTATATTATAGTCATCACGATTCATTATTACTACTGTGTTGCCTTAGTGATTTGCAAGGCCGATAAGGGCAACACAGTAGTAATAATGAATCGTGATGACTATAATATAAAGGTAAATGATGTTATTAAGGGTGACGCCTTTGTTCCTCTTAATTCAGATCCAACTAAGAAGTTTCAAGCAGAGTTAAAATTAGCCGTCAACAACACCTCCTTTGTTTTTCCAGACAATTCTCACTATAAAGCAAAATTACTTCCTATGAACCCTGTAGCTCCAGCTTTGTACGGTTTGCCAAGAATTCATAAAGATAATATTCCAGTTCGTCCGTTTGTCTCTTATATAGGTGCTCCAGCTTATGATTTGTCAAAACGGTTAAATCATATTTTGATAGAAAAAACTGCCTTCAAGCCCATTTATTGTCTTAGGAACAAAGATGACTTAATATCAAAAATTCAGAATGTCCATTTGCCCTCTAATGCGAAGTTGAAATCTTTAGATGTAGATAGCTTGTTTACCAATGTTCCTTCCGATGAGTGTTTGATTGTTATTAGAAATTTACTAGAAAAACAACGTCTTCACACTAACGAAATTGATGACCTCATTAGCCTTGCATCAGTTTGCATGCGTCAAAATTATTTCAAATTCAATGATAGATTCTATATGCAGAAAGAAGGTTTAGCGATGGGTTCACCCTTAAGTCCATTAATGGCCGATATTTTCATGGATAGTTTTGAGAACAAACACATTGTCAGTAGTTCGAATATTTTGTATTATTACAGATACGTTGATGACATCATTATTTGCTGGACTGGTACTGGTAGACAACTCGATGTATTAGTTGACAAATTGAACAAAATTCACCCCAAAATAAAATTTAAATTAGAAGTCGAACAAGAAAACTCCCTTAATTTTCTAGATTTAACGATTACTCGGGCACAGAATAAACATGAATTTCAAATATACCGCAAGCCAACACACACCGATACTGTAATACCTTCTTCATCTTGTCACCCTTGGGAACATAAGCTTGCAGCATTTCGTTGTTATGTTCACAGATTGATGACGGTGCCTCTAAGTCCTGACAACTTTGAAAAAGAACTCAACATAATATATCAGATTGCTGTGAATAACGGGTATAGTGCAAAAATGGTTGATAGATTAGTCCACAAAAAACAGAATATCATTATTAGAAACAGTTTGCCTGCTTTACAGCCTGAAAGTACGAGTGTTCAGAAATATAAAACAAGCATAACTTATCTAGGTCCAATTTCTGAACGGGTTGCGAAGATTTTTCGGCGTTGTGGTGTTCGCGTTGCATTCAGAACCAAAAATAAGATAAAGCGTATGTGCAATGGTAAGGACAAATTAGATAAAAAACAACAGTCTGGTATTTACAAATTGTCTTGCAATGATTGTAACGGTGTCTATGTAGGTCAAACAGGTCGCAGTTTTGAAACTAGGTACAAAGAACATATCTCAGCCCATAGAAATAATCATCCTGAAAAATCACACTTTGCAAAACATCTATTAGAGTCCGGTCATAGTTTGCCTGATAACCATTCATTTGAAGTAAAACATATTTGTAAAAAAGGTTTAAGAATGTGTGTGTTAGAACAATTAGAAATACTAAAAAACAAGAATAACCCTGATTTACTAAGCGAACAAACTAAATTTACCACTACCTCACTGTTACGCATGTTTTCGCCTCCCCATTTTTCCCCACCAAACAACTAGTCAGGCCAGTGTATAAAAGGCGAGTTTTGGTCGGCGGCTCGTCACTAGCTGCTGAGCTGTCGGGCGAACAACATCAGTTGCTGCGGAGCGGCTGGGCGAGCAACACATCAGTTGCTGTGGAGAAGCCGGGCTAGCAACACATCCCGAGGATGCCTCGTTCAGAGGCGAAACACGTGTCGATAAGTTTTCTTGCTTGTTATTTAAGATTGCTTTGCTTGTATTGCTTGCTTGTTGCATGTTTTTATGCGGGCGGGCGGGCGGTGCACGAGTCTGCATTTTGAATAGCACGACAAGAATTGTTTAGCGGAATATTGCAAATTATATTCATATATCCTTTACTTACATTTGTAGAATTTAAATACTATTTCAAATAATGTTATGGAATCGATATTATGTTGGTAAAACAATCATCAGGTACCTATATCTCTATTGTTCTTACACATTATGAAAATATAGTCCATTTTTAAACTCATAAATCATAACTTACCTATATATTAAATAGTAGATTGTTATACAAGGGAGGTAAGTCATCAATTGCACCCGAGATATTTAGATATTTAAAATGCAAGGAAATAAAATAAAACGTACAAAATTATAACATGATGATTACATAACTGCACCTGTACCTTAATCAATTATGAAATTATGTTTGCAACAACGATTAAACAAGATAATTGTGCCACCAACATTTTATATTCATGTGACTTTTTCTTTTTTTTGCGTCTTACTGGCCAGTGTGATTGTTTTAAAAATAAAACTAATTTTATTGTGTGTTAACTCTTAAACGTCTTTTTAACATTTTATTTAAAATATTCACCTATATACGCAAGTCAAATTTTTCCATATTAATATATATATAAAATACAGAATAACAAAATAAAAAGGAAATAGGCAGAAAGGATATTTTCCACTGTCATTTAGCGATGCAAGTGATTAACTACTTAGTTAGTGATTGTAAGGGTCACTCGTTTTATTTTCAAATTAATTTATCTCCTTTGGTTGCTAAATCGAATTTACCTCCCGCATTTCGAGTTATAGACGACTTACTTTCAGAGCATTACTCATGAAAATTATATTATTAAATTATATTTTCATCACTAATGCTCTGAAAGTAAGTCGTATATAACTCGAAATGCGGGAGCTAAATTCGATTTACCAACCTAGGGAGGCAAATAAATTTGAAAATAAAACGAGTGACCCTTACAGTCACTAACTATGTAGTAAATCACTTGTATCGCTAAATGACAGTGGAAAATATCCTTTCTGCCTATTTCCTTTTTATTTTGTTATTCTGTATTTTATATATATATTAATATGGAAAAATGTGACGTGCGTACACTTACCGGTAAAGTTGCGAAATAAAATATTAAAAAGACCTTTAAGAGTTAACACAGCAAATAATTAGTTTTATTTAAAAAAAAAACACACTGGCCAATAAGATTCGATTGCATAAAAAAAAGAAAAAGTCACATGAATATAAAGTGGTGGCTGTTAAATTATCTTGTTGAAATCGTTGTTGCACGCATAATTTCATAATTGATTAACGAAATATTTCATTGGTTGCACGTCAAATTAATTTTTGTATCGTGCAAAATGTGTTATTTTTTTATAGATAGACCCTTGAAGTGTAAAACCGAAACCAGTTAGGATAAATATAATTATGTACTATGAAACAAGCACGGGTGCAGTTAATCATCGTGTTATAATTTTGTAAGTTTTATTCATCTCCTCGCATTAGTGATGAAAAGTAGAGTCTTACACACGGGTGTAAATGATCAATTGCACCCTCGAACTATAAGCACTGCAATTGATAACTTATCTCCCTTGTATAACAATCTACTACCTATATATTGTAGCGAAATCCATTGCTTTAATACTCGTATATTGCTTACCTGGTAATAAATAAACCCACTTTGAAAGTAGCTTTATAGACTCTTGGGGTTCCGATTATATTTATACGAGAATAGCAACACGTCTTTAATGAAACTCTGTGTAGGGATAATTAATTTTGGCTTACCATCCCTAATTAACTGAGGTTTAACTTCTATCATTTGTGTAAAAGGGTTATTTGGTGGCTTTAAATTAATAATTTTGATTGTTACTTTCACTAGTTTTCAAGCTTATGAAAAGTGGAGTTATGGCTGTTATTCGGAAGAATGTAAAAAAGAAATATATTAAATATACAGGTTAACTATTAACGTAACCCAAATAATGTTAGTGTGTAGACCATGTTTTAGATGAGAAAACTAATAATAAAAAAAAAACGTTATTTAATTTACGTTTAACCCAGCCATTCCATTACATACTACGTTGAAATGAATCTAGGTAACCCAAATAATTGATAACGAGTAAAACTGGAACTACATACATTTCATTACACTAAGAATTGAGTACAGCGCCACATCTACGATAAACGTCGAGAAGTTACGAGCGCACGGCTTACCTCCACCCCGCACCTCCCGCACTGCCCCACCATTTTTGGGTGTCCATGATTTCTGGGGACTCCACGGAAACCTTAACGTGGTTCTTTTAAATAAAATAAAATTTTAATTACTATTATGAATTCAGTTTATAAGTCAATAAATTAAATTATTCAAGTTGATGAAAATTGACTCTCTAAAATGATAATAAAACTTATGAATGCTTTAATTTTAGTTTTAGTGCTGTCAAAACTTATTTTTTTCCAAAGTTATGTAGCTTCTGTTGTTACCATTAAAAAACTATTTAGGAATGAATAAAATTTAGTTTTGTAAACTAAAACTAAAATTGAAGCCCTCAGAATCCACTTTAGTATAGCAGTAAAAAACTAAAACAAACCCAGAATAACATTATAAACTAACAAAGTGTGAAATACTATACATCATTTTAAACTTTAGCCATTAAAGTGATAGCTAGTGGGACAGTTTAAAGTTCGCTAGCACTCGTATTTTAAGTAATTAGTTTGATAATTTTATTGCCAAGCTTTTCAGCAATTAGATACACTTTATGTTCAATTTTATCGCAAATACCAATAAGCTGCTTGTGTGATGCTGTAAGTTGAGTTGATTCTGTCAAATACCTAGGCGTAACTTTAAATTACAAGGTAAACTTTAGGTTACATATTGCGACTCTATCAACACCTGCAAGGAAACTTATCCATGTCATGAAAAAGGTTCGTGACCTTAGTGACAAAAATGTTCTAAGAACGGTATTCGGCTTTGTGTCATACGACGCTGACCCCAAAGAGAATATAATATACTAGCTGACCCATTGTAACTCATGCTGGGGTGGCGCTGCAAAGACCAATTTGATCGAGCTGGAAAGTCTCAGCGGTCAATTTTGAAGATGTTATATAAAAAAACGCTAAAGGTTCCCGACGCACGAGGGAGTGTAACGTTAACTCTGTGCGCCAACTATTTAATATTTTTAAGAACACACGTTCTCCCTACAGAAATGCACTTCAATCACCTGAATTTCCCGATTTACTAGAGAAGAGAGTGACTAAACGTGCCCACCGGTTCGGACCTGTTATTCGTCATTTTTTATTTAATAAAATTTTACAGAAATGTGATTTTCGTCACTGTATGTACATAAAACAAAACAACTGTAAGCTGATTTAGATAGTGAGATAACGATAACATGGAAAATCTTTTGAATATAAATAATATAATCCCACTAATAATGTTGTAAATGCGAAAGTTTGTTTGGATGGATGGATGTTTGTTACTCTTTCACGCCGTAACTACTAAACCGATCGGGCTGAAATTTTACATGAATGTAGTTCTAGACCTGGAATAGGACATAGGTTATTTTTTATTCCATCAATCAGTTTCCATAGGATAGAAATGAGCTTTCAAGTAGAAAAGTGATGTGTCGCCATGCTTACGAAATCGATTGGGCTGAAATTTTGCATGAATGTAGTTCTAGATCTTAAATATGACATGTGCTACTTTTTATTCCATGTTCCCATGGGACGGAAATGAGGTTTCAAGTTTCAATGGAAAATTGATGTGTCACCCTTTCACGCCATACCTATTGGGTTGAAACTTTGCACAAATAATGTTCTAAATCTAAAAAAGAACAGAAACTACCTTTTATCACTTAAATCAATTCCCATTGAAAAGCTATAAAAGAGACATACAAAATGGGAAACACAGGCGCATAACACACATTCACCAGCTGTGTTTACTGTAGGTAATAGTCCAAAAAATATTGGCAGATTGAAAAGGAGTACACAAAAACTAATTCAACGCGGGCGAAGCCGCAGGCAAAAGCTAGTTAAGAATATATATAATTCAGAATATGATTGATATGGTTATGGGTATATATTTGATATAGTATTCTGTATTTAATTTTATTGTAAAGTTTAAGTAAATAATTTTGTTTTAGTTTCTTATGTAGTCACCCAAACATCCTTCATTTTGCTCCCTCTTTCTACAAACTGAATTTTAGATTAAATTATTTCAATTAAATATATAAATGTCAAGCTTATTTGTGTGGTGTAAAACAAATAAATAATGATAACTATACGCCCTGTTTATAAATTTTTGTATTATTGTTACTTTTGGGCCTCTACCGAACAGATCTTAGATATTAAAGAGCTGATTATAAAAATATATACTTTTACTACTATAGGTATATTTACTGGCACCGATTTCGAGAAATCTTTGAAAAACCACAAAAAATGCATGTCCCCCCCTTATTTCCAAAACTGGTGGACCGAAAAAAAAAATTGCGATTATAGAACATGACTGTACAATTACAGGAAAACTATAGCGATTAAAAAAAAACGGCCAAGTGCGTGTTGGGCCACGCGAAATGTAGGGTTCCGTAGTTGCCCGGTACATATAAGTTGGTGTACTAATACAGACCGCACCAAACTTCTGGTCCCATAACCTGTAAAGCCTACTTAGCTGTGATAGTTTTCCTTATAAATTCATAAATTTTTTCACATTTCTATAGACAACCGTTTACACATCAGGGGGGGGGACGCTCCACTCTAACTAAAATTTTCACTTTAAAGCTTAATATTTCGCCAACGGATCTCTAAACCGAAAAATAGTTTTCACACACCCACAATTTTTTCAAACGGCCTATCCAACGATACCCCACAATATGGGATAGACGAGAAAAAAAATTCATCCCCGTTTACGTGTAAGAGAGGTACCATTAAAAAAAATTTTTTCGAGATTTTATTTTACCGTTTTGTCGGCGTGATAAATATTTATATTCATGCCAAATTATAGCGGGTGAAAATATCACGATAACAAAATGACGAAATTAAATTTTTCATCCACGAGTTTTATTTCGAGTACAGTATAAAAATATTTGAGTCTCTCTTTTGTGGTAAAATCAATGTTTAGTTATCATAAACAGTTCTGGGAAGATTTTACATACCTTCTTCCTTACTGTTCCCAAAACTGTCGAATTACGAGACCGAGTATACCGAGGTGTGCGAGTCTGACTCGCACTTGACCGGTTTTTTTATTATCATTGTAGTGAGCCTAATCAATATTAGGTATATTATATTATAGGCTTTAAGGAGTGTTCATAAAATATCGCTGAAGCCGAAAACAGAGCAGAAATTGAATATATGCGGGCGGTGCCGGGGGCAAAGGCTAGTTATAGGTAAAGATAGACGTAAAACAGATAGGCTTTGGTTGATCCTAAGACAATCTCTTGAGATTGTGGCCCATATCACTAATTGTCAATATTAACCTAACTTGAGGCAATTTACGCACACTACCAAGTATCTGATAATAGAGCGCTCAAAAAACCTTCTTACTTACGAAAAAATATGATACATAAAATCGAAGTCTACTGTTATCAAACGAATGTGTCCGTTTGTAAATAAATTATTTATATAATATGTCGCCGTAAAATGGCTAAAATTGCTTTGGCCAACCCTTTACGCGATCATACGTAATTATTCCGCTTGTTCGCGAAAAAACGAAATTAAAATTAGGAAATTAAATGATTTCAACAACATAGGTGTGACGACGAGCGCAGTGATGAAGGGAATGTTAGGTTTACACCAATATTAATTTGTTTTAACAAAATTTGGCCTAATGCGGGTTTGACTCGCGCACTAAGGGACCCATACCACCACACAAAATGGAAAAGGAACCCTAAAAACATGGTGAATAACAACACTATTAAATGCCATTGCAACACCAAGACGTCAAAAAAGGCGCTAAAATGTTAGCTATACTGTCAAATAATTCAGTATCCTTTGAGTGCAGAAGCCTATTTTTTCATTACTCGTGGTTCTTCTTCAGACCATGTATACAAATCTGACCAAATTTGATACTTGTGTATTACCGTCTTTGACATGGAGCTGAAACCTTGATAACCTTGAAAAAATAGCAATTTTAATAACAAGTTACATTTGTTTCTAATTTATCTTTTCTGGTTTGTAATGCACTCTAATAATAATATTTAGAGTATTTCAAAGCGATGGATTTTGCAATAAAAACATAATTTCTGGTATACCCTTTATATTTCTACTATAGTAGTTACTATTGGTGGCTGGAGTCTGCTGCGCCGTGATTGCCCTACCAACGGTGGTGGTGTCTTACTCGCCGCAAGAGCTGGTATTAACCTCAAACGCCGCAGTGACCTGGAAACGGACAGAGGCGAAGATCTCTGGGCTTCATTTTTTCTTTATAATGTTAAATTTACTGTATGTGTAGTTTACATACCTCCCAACTCAAAAGACGATGTATACATGAGATGGTTTACAATGGTTGAAAGCGTGATGAATGATATTAGCTCTGTAGTCTTTATCTTTGGTGACTTAAGCTTAAATAGTGCTTCTGAATGTATTTATAATTATTTTTGGTATTTTCTCAGTGTATGTGGTATGACAGAGACGAATGAGGTACTGAATGCATTTGGTGGTAAGCTAGATGTCGTGCTGGTTCCTGAGGGTTTGCGTGGCTTATCTGATGCTTACCACCCCCCTCTTGAAATCTCTATGCCACTTGATGGTGTGCGTCGATCACGCTGCTCTGCTTTACTTGACCCTAGTAACGTCGATAACAAAATGGACTGGAATTTTTCCAAGGCGGATTTTATTACGTTGTATCGGTTGCTTCACGAGGTTACATGGGAATCTGTTTTGGTGGAGGCTTCAGACGTAGACATAGCTGTAGATAATTTCTACAATATCTTGTATAGCCTATTTGTTATTTGTGTTCCGAAAAAGATAAGATGACAAATCCCCACAAAAACGTTATCCAGTCTGGTTTACAAAATATATTATTAATGATATCTAGGCCACTTTACATCGTGAGTGGAAAGTTACGAAGGGCCCAGATGTTTACCAGAGGTTTAGCAATCTTCGATCTGAAATCAAGAGTAAGGTATCCATAAGATACGACGAATACATAAGTAACGTAGAAAACAGTTTTAAGACCAATCCACGCTCGTTTTGGCAACACGTAGCGAGTTTGAGAACAAAAGGTGGTTTTGAGCCCTGTGTTACTTACAAGGATAAGGAATGTGTAGGGAAGCTGCGGCTACAGCTTTTGCTGACTTCTTTCCAAGTGTTTTTCTTCCTGACTCACCGAAGTTGAATCCCAAAGAAACCAGTCGCCACAAGATGGTTAAATCAGCAAACTACAAATCAAACATAATGATAAAACATATCTGAGCGAGATGTAGCATTGGGTTTTAAACGACTTAAACCACGAGCCTCCATCGGACCAGACTCTATTCCTCCATACATTATCAAAGCTTGCGGTGATGTTCTTAGTCTTCCAGTAACCCACATTCTAAATTTTTCCCTGAAAACGGGTAAATATCCTTCTAAATGGAAGTTATCACAAGTAAGCCCCATCCCAAAGACAAATGATTTATCTTAAGTTGAGGACTATCGTCCTATAGCCAATCTGAATGCCCTGGCTAACGTCTTCGAGTTGTTACTGCATGAGAAAATATCAGTGCAAATCAAGCCTTTTCTTTCGGACTCTCAGCATGGCTTTACAAGCAAACGGTCTGTAGACACAAATCTACTCACCCTTATTATCTATGTTTCTACGCATATGGAGCGGGGAGGCCAGGTGGACGTAGCTTATCTGGACTTCAAAAAGGCATTTGACCGTGTGGATAGTGACGTGCTTTTGGATAAGTTGTGTTCATTTGGTTTCGCTCCGAGGCTTCTTCGCTTTTTTGCTGATTACCTGCGTGATCGACAGCAATTCGTGAAGTATGGGTTATTAGAAGTTTACTTCTTAACCGTATCATAATCGATCAGGTGTTAGTTAGGGGTCAATCTTGGGTCCTTTGTTGTTCACCATAATGATAGGTGACCTTGAGGCTGGTTGTCTTCTTTATGCGGATGATGTAAAGCTTTTTCTTTGTGTCAGAGATCTCACTGATAGTTGTTTACTCCAACTAGACCTGGATTCAGTTCTTCAGTGGAGTGTCAAGAATAAGCCCCATTTTAATGTTTTAAAGTGCAACGTACTATCTTTCACTCGTGCTAGACCACCTTTACTTGCCGATTACGCGCTTGGCTCCGAAATCATTACCCGTGTTGACTCTATTAAAGACTTGGGTGTCTTGTTTGATGCCCAACTCACGTTCCACGAGCATTTGTAGAGCCTTGCGTTGGCATGCTATCGAAGATTGGGATTCTTAGTACGCAACGCTAGAGATTTCCATCATACCCGAATAATCCATATACTGTACATGTAAGGAGTAAAGCAAGTTAGAAGCGAGTTCCATCGTGTGGAATCCTTACCAGAAAAAGTATGCCACAATGCTTAAAAAAATACAGAAAGCATTCTTGCGTTTCTTGTACAAGAAAAAGCATGGCATCTATCCGTTCATGTACCCCACGAAGTTCTTGCTCGGTACGCTCGGATTCAACTCTCTTGAGGTGAGACGAGCTTATGAGTTGATGGTGACTGCATGCCATATACTACGTGGAAGCTCTGACTGCCCTGAGTTGGTTACGCGGATCTGTCAGTTTTCGGTGCCAGACAACTATATAACTAACTCCTTTAAGTATTCTGTGCACAGACACTACCTCTCCAAAAACACACAAATATGAACTTCTTTAATTCTTATTATTTTTTGCAGTCATGGTATGTATTTATTTACAATATACTTATTAAAACTTGTATTTATTTATGTATTAACATATATTCTTTTTAGGTATTGTTACCTATAGTTATTAATTTAGAGTAGTATCTTCATTTAATTTGTAATTTTCAAGTTTTTACTCTTCTTGCACGCCCACCTACCTATTTATCTTGTACCATCTGTGGGTTGACTGGTAGAAAATGCTTTATGCATTAAGTCCGCCTTTTTGCACTTATTTTTTTGTGCAATAAAGTATTTATGATGATGATGATGATGAACTATCTCCTCCGTGCACGCTCACACCGGCTCTTGGCGGTGCCCCCTTCGGTCTCCGTGGTGCATAGAAAGTCTCCACTGGTGCGCGCGCTCACGAAGGTCAACGCACTTTTGGCTTCGGCACCTAAGTGTGATCTTTTCTATGATAGATTGACGGATGTGATGCGTGAGTGCTTGAAGTTCTGTGAGAGTAAAGCCTCAATGACCATGTCCTTAAATTTGCAACATTAGATTGTTTTAACATTTTTATTTCATTTTTCTGTTTGTCGTTACTTTTCTGTCTCACTTCTGTATCCTTGTAATTTTCTTTGTGTCTGTACGGTGATTTGGATTTAATCTGTTATGCTGTGCAGTTAATAATACATAAATAAATAATACATTTAAATTTTTTAAATTATTGCTCTGGTGTTCTGTTAAAATTTCAACTGGCGACATATTACGGCTAAAGCTGTAGACCCCTGTGACAGACGGACTGACATACAGACGGACTGACATACAGACGGACTGACATACAGACAGAAGAGGCTTAGTAATAGGGTCTCGTTTGGCATCCTTCCGGTACAGAACCCTAAAAATTTATTCCATATGATCGCGTTACTGACTTACTTGTTTACGTCAAAATTCGGTTTTTCACAAAAAACCTGTTTTTGCCATCCTACAACGACATAAAATATAAAGTTACTTTGGTTGATACTGCCGAATTTATACTGAAGACTCGGTGAGTCATCAGAACCAAGTTTAAATTACCAAAGAGGCATCTTCACCCAAATAAATGTAAGAATGGGAAGCAGGGTAAAAGCCCAACTTACTTTTTCAAATCATAATTTTTTCAAATATAATCTAAAACTTAAATAACAATTTATATGTAAATTAAACTAATCAAAAATTAAAATTACCTAACTTTTTTGATGCCAAGGTTATTTTTCTTTTCTCTTTATTTGGTCTTCCGCGTAATTTCTATAAGTATGTGAACAGGTAGTGGTTATATTTACTTAGAAATGACATCATCATATTGATCAAAGTTTGGAAAGGGTCCTCGTTTCATTTTAATGATGTATGACCTTTATTTATTTAGGAATATGGTTATTTTTATGTTTGACTAGCCTTTCGCCTTGGCTCCTGCTTCGTTAATTTAATCTCTACACCGTTTTCGGCTTGGAAGTTATTTTATCAACACCCTTAATAGCTGTATGTTGACCATGATCACTGCGATGATAATAAAGAAAACAGCATGCAAATGACGTGTACATTTTTCAGAATTTCAGTAATCCGTTGAGCGGTGCGCTAGTAAAAACCGAACATACTTATATACAGAGGATAATTTAAAAAAAAAAATTTTTTGCTTTAGCATAATACTAATAAAATAATCCATTTTATTTAAAATTTAAATAAATATTAATGTAGTTAAATTAAAGATCTTTAGATAAGAAATTTATATCATTAACTTTTCGCCTTTGTTAAGAAAACTTCTCTTTGAAGATACGAAATTTCTTTTTTTCATGATTAGAAAAACAATTTAATTTACAGAATTTCGGCTTTAATAATAACTGATAAGGATTCCTCTTAATATTACAAATATATCAAAAAACGGTGATATAAGTAATTTCTTTTACTTTTTCCAGAACTGATATCTGATTCCCCATTTTTGCTCGGCCCCAAAATGAAGTTTAATTATTTATTATGGGTGCTCTTAGGGGTATTACTTAGTGCCGTCCCTGAGCGGTACGGGTCGAGAGCTAGGGCTGTCTGTTAAAATATTTAATTCAGTACTGAAATATGCTGGCAGCAAAAAAATAGTGCTTTTTAAATTAAGCAGAAAAAATGTGACTTATTTTTTTTAATATAAAAAGTTGCAAAAATGATTAAAACTAAAGCAAATAAAAACCAATAATTGAAATAACATTTTTTGAAGATAAAACATTTTTCTTTTCATTTTTTCTTGTGGGTGGATAAAACCCTGTC
This sequence comes from Ypsolopha scabrella, assembly GCA_910592155.1. NCBI lineage: Eukaryota > Metazoa > Arthropoda > Insecta > Lepidoptera > Ypsolophidae > Ypsolopha > Ypsolopha scabrella. The sequence goes on from OU342966.1 coordinate 14,487,011, forward strand.
AGTATGGGATAGAATTATTGTCCGTAAGAAGTAGAATGTATATCTAAGAGTCATCCATGTCACGTGTGTCTTGAAAATTATATTATTTTTATATACTTAATATAATAATAATGTATATCATTTGATATATCACACTATACTTTTATAAATGCGAAAGTTTGTTGTGTGTGTGTGTGTACATGTACTCTTTCACGCTGAAACGGCTGAACAGATTTGGATAAAATTTAGAATGGATAGAGCTTGTACGTAAGTTAGGCTACTTTTTATCCCGGAAAAAATCATGCCGTTAAACCGAATAAAACGCGGGCGGAGACGTGGGCAAAAGCTAGTATTAAATATCTCGTGTACAGAGGAATAGAGATAATAGAGTGTATAGAGGAACAATTTCTCTTTACTGTACACAACTTAGAGATGTGCTTTTTTAAATTATGGTATACAGTATTCAGGTGTCACAAAATAATAATAATCTTAAATATAAACTATCTTGTTTTACCGAGATCTGTACGTACGAACGAGTATGTATACGTTTATAACTGAGATGACAGACTTAATTTGTTGAGTTGGTCTGCAGAAAAGACAGACAAACGTAAAAAAATACTTTTAGTTGAGTCTTTAATTTTATCGTAGTGTTTATTATATTATCGAAATATTACAAACTAGTGTCATAACTGGGATAACAGCCTACGCACAATTTTATCTTGCAAATTATCTGTTCCTCAGATACTTTTTTTCCTCACAAAGCGACATCCCTAGTCGAGGGTGAGAGGGGGCGGGGTAAGATCGTGACTAGCGAGTATTTGCTCCCAACTTCTGAGTTACGTATCGATTTAACGAACATACATCTTATTCTTGTTGCGGTTTTCAAAGTTGTAGGTACGAGAATCGTACATTTTGTTTCCATTCGAATAGGTTCTAGCTCTCTTAGCTTTGTTCTAGCTTATCGTTACAGACTTGGGTGCGTCTCATCCAATTAATCGTTGGATTCTCATTATTGCTACAAACAATATTAGCTTAACAATAAATACCAAGCAAAATCGTGTCACAAATCCGATATACGAGTTAGAAAGTTAAATAACGATACATCATAAGAGTAAGTTATTGTTCACGTATAAACGTATACAACAAAAAAAACGTAAAGTGCGGGTAGGACTCGTGCTCTAAGGGTACTTATAATTATTTCACGAGTAGTTAAAGTAATTACCTACATTTCTTCTTAAATGATTAAATATAGGTAATTCTCATATTTTGTTTTCTAGTCGTCTGCTTTAAGACCTAATTGTGAACGGAATTTCAAGTATCCAAGTAAACTGGAAACACCCCTAATAGGTTCTTACGGTGAGCTCATTTGTAGGAAATTGGTGACGTAAAGGGCAATACCCTTTTTCACGTTGTGTTAGGAGCCTGATTTCTTAGCAGCACCATGGAGCCGTAGAGTTCTGTGGGAAGTATTAGTTTCAACTTGACATCTCTAACTGGACCCAAGAAAAAGGGTCTTGACAGACGGACAACAAAACGATCGTATAAGGGTCCCGTTTTTAAATGTTGAGGTAAGGAACGATAGGAAAACATTGTTAGTTATTTACCTAAAACAAGGATGATTATTTAGCCAACTCAGCATCAAATGTGAACCAAAGTTGGATATGCGCAAAATAACGTCTGATTTTATTGTGTGTGGACAGTCGCGGAAACTAATTGTTACCCATTATTGGAAACTTGTGACAGTAAAGATTATCCTTTTGACGTATTCAATAAATAAAGTTGACGTTTCGTTTGTTACAAATAAAATAACGATTTATGTATACCTGTGAGACAAAGTTCTATTGTGTTGGGTTATAGTTTAGTTTTCCCAAACGTATAGAATAATATTAAGGCGGATACCCATCTTTTAATAATATTCGCTGCTGAGCCGCCGACAGAATAACATCCCTGAGGTCTATGCCTGAGGATATCTAGTTTATAAGGAAGGTAAAGTTAGAATTTCAAGCTTAATGAAGTGAGCTTTGCAGGGATCACTTTTCCGAAGTTGTTCTATTGCTTTTACATATCTCTTTTGTGTTTTTGTCGGTCAGATGAGTAACCCCAGAACACCATAAATCGTACCTAATAGCATAGACTAAATAGTACAAGTACTACAACTTGTACTATTTCGTCTATGCTAAAAGTCAAGTCGACAAATCCGAAGTAGGCGTAAAAATATTATGGTCAAAAATATTGTCAATATGTGGTTTCCAGGATATTTCAGAGGTTTACTTTATATTAGAACAGGGGCGCTGGTCGGGGTATTAGGCTGGGGAGGGATGGGAGGAGTAAGAGTATCAGAGAGGGACGAGCGAAGCGAAGCGTAGTGAGGAGAAGCGTGTTAGGTTGCTGGTTATAATAAATTTGGAGCCGGGTGAAGCGGAGCTGAGTGAGGTGACCTCTGTAGTACTTAACGGAGTAAATCGTCAACAATAGTCCTCGTTTTGGTGCCTCTCCTTGGATATACCTCAAATAAAGTCACACTCCCGAGTTTCTTATTAAGCTGGAAGTACTCTATAGGTTTTCTGGTAAGCCAATTTGTATGAAATTGATTTCGTAAAAGGCTACTCCTTTTTTTCGCGTTGTGTAAGAAGTCCGATTTTTCAACATCATCATAGGATCATAGATTTCTGTAGGAAATGTCAGTTTAACTTGATATCTCTAACGGGGCCCGAGAAAAAGGCTCTTGGCAGACGGAGAACAAAGTGATCCTATAAGGATTCCGTTTTTTTCAAACTACGAACCTGGAAGGGGGGTAGTACCATGCGGTATTCCACTCCCACTTGAACCTCCAACTGAGGCATCCCAGTTCTGAATTTTCCCCAAATTTAGAGTAAATATGAGTTTTAGTCATACCTATATCTGTAAGATTGAAGTCAGTATTATTTTTTTATTTAACCCGATACTGGTGACGTAGGTATATGTCTGAGAACGGGTGGTTCGAAAAAGTTGAATAATTTTTTCACCCGCCATCGATTTGTGTTGTAATTTCGAGTAGCTGCCTCATTGCACTTCCCCCACCCTCAGTCCATCCCACCACAACAACGCAGACACACGTTCTGGAGTTTTGGCAGCAACCCGGTGCGTGAGACCGGCCTCACCGACTAAGTCATATGATAATGGACTTTCAGAAATTTTGAGGATCGATGATGTACCTGGGACGGCTGGTCCTTGAGGGAATGGTCGGTGCCTAAGTGTGGATGGTAAAAAACCGAAAAAAAAACAAGTATTCTTGCCACAAATGCTAGAAATATTTGTGTCTTGAGGACGTAATGCCTTCTTGCAGAAACTGTTTGGTTGTTAAAGAAGAGTGATTTTCGAAGGGAATTTTTTTTTTTTTCTTAGCATGATTACTCGTTTTTGTTTACTTTATGAGAGTCCCTCATGTCATAATAACATAACTCTGAAAAAGGCTGCTTTAGTTATAAAACTCAAAGATCGGTATGAGTGTAAAAAACATGATAACCCTTTGTGTTCCAAGTGAAATCGTATAGTAACAAATAAACGAGCTGGGATTTATGAAACACTTTGATTTAATTGCAAAAACACTTGCGTTTTCTACACTAAACCAACATATAGTAGCATATTTAGTTAGTTATTTGAAAAATCTTAGGCTGAGAATCAATCCCGGTGCGTGGGACCGGCCGGCGGCGTCACCAATGATGTAAGTCAAATTGACGTCACCAGAGGCGGGTGAAATGTCAAGTGAAATAGGATTCCTTGTCAAAACCGCATTAGTGTTATTTAAATTACTGCCTTGTTTTCATTATACATTTTAGGGTGTCATTTTTGGTCTGACTTCGAGTCGGATAATTTACCAGGTTTATGTAATTTTATTTGGTGTTAAACTCTGATAGTTTACACGTAATCAATCCGCTATTTTCTCATTTTATGATACGTTTTTACACTCGTCAGTTTATTTGTAACTACCCTACATGTTTACATGCCGATCGTGCATTCCGCGCCGCAGGTTGAGGTAATTATTATCGAAATCGAATATTGTTTTCTTCCGCAATGAACTTTAACGCAATGGTTGCGTTTCCGCAATAAAAAATATAAAAACCATAAATAATAATCTTTCAAGTGAAAATCATGTCCCCAGTGTCAGTTTTATAAGGGAATAGCCTACCGGCAGTGTTATAGAAGATTTTGGATCCTCTGAGGAGTGAATTTCAAAGGACGCTTTGTGCTGATGACCGTTGGCTGGTGACCTTGGTGCAGGTAAGTCCTTTTTCACTTCTGTTCTGCTACTCTTATCACCTATATCTAAAAGGCAGGACAGTTTCCTTGCATCCCCTGAACGACTGAGCTAACGCATTCTTAATTTATATGATTAAATTTCCACTTATTTTGAAAAATGAAAACCCGCAAACCGCTCATACATTTTTGAAGGCACAAGAAACAAAATTACCTTGCTCTCTTGTTGCACAAATAACTATTTCACCTCACTAGCTCAAAAATCAATTCATTCATTTTGTGCGAACTTTTTTTCACTTTTCCATAGAAATTTTGTTAGCTGATCCAACCACTTTGGACCACCAACTCTTACAGGAAAGAAAAAAAATTTTTGACCAAAAAATTTTTTTCTTCATTATTATGATCAGTTAACGATTCATGATGTACCCTAGAATTATTTTCACTTATTATTGTAGGACCTTATACAACAACAAGGGTCAGTTATAATATAAAAAAAAAATATATATATTTATTTTATGGTTACCAACCAAGCATCCGAGTTACAATAATCTATCACTTTCCCTCTTCGTTCAATAGTTGAAAAATTGCGCTGCCATATTAATAAAAAAAAATCTTCATTTGCGAAGACGACTGCTATGCTTGATCCTCTGACATTGTCCGGGGAACATATGATATGTACAGATAAAACGCGAGTTGACTGCAGTCGGGGGTTGAGGCGAAGGGCGGGAGCACGTCCCCCCGCTGTCCGCACACCTCCCTCGCACGCCTGCTGTGTGTGTAGTATATAGCGCATTAATTAGCTCTGCATTCAACTCGCGCTTTAACTGTAAATGAAAAGCTGTTTCATAATGAACGTTTACAATCTACAAGAGAAATACTTTAAGGGGGTAACTTTTTACCTCGGTACAAAATGCACAACATAATATTGTTTTCCTTACTTTTGAATAAAAAGTATGCAATAAATGTTATGGCGATACGGAATTATGTGAAAATGTTGGTTCCCAAACTAAAGGCGAAAATAATTTTTGTCAAAGTGATGATGACGGTGTCAATTATGAGTTATGATATGACTTTTGTTATGTTACGAGTGATTAGTCTGAGTGTTTAAGACCTATTACTACTACAGAAAAACTATTTTTTCTCGGTTTTACTTCCTTTTTGGATTCGGTAATATTATACACATACCATTCCATCATTTAAAATAATAAAAATTTATAGTAGTTTTTATATTTTAGTTTATATGTTCTAAATCCCAGAAAACATATTTTTGATCATAAGACGGAAGAATTCATAATGCTTTTTACTGAGATGGCCATCTTGGACGCCTTGTTGAATATGCCAACAGTGAGCATAATTAAGATTTTCCCAATAATTTCACAGTCACTCCTTAACCTAAAATCAAGAAGCTTTTAACTATACCGAAGCGCTACCTTCCTGTAACAAGGGCACGCCAAAATATTTGACCTTGAAATTATAAAGTAAACGAAAACGAATAAAATTAGAAAAAGAAAACGAAGGTCATTTATTTTAGCGTACGTGTCACTACAGTTTGGTTACAAACTACTTGCCTAAAATACATTATAATTTGACACAAACTCTGTAAGTATAGTTCAACTTTGGGTTCTTACATTTTTTTTTATTTTTTTATTTACACTGATAAAGTTTTACAAATATTATATTATATACACATACACCACTTAAACCCTGAGGGGTTTGTGTGCGGTGTTAGATTCTACCACATAAATATGATCTTGAAAGTAGATATGTACCTATGTATGTTATATTAAATGTATTTACATAAAAACGAATAACATGCGTGAACATTTTTGCAGGATTTGTAGTATTTTTATAAATTCATGTTCATGTGAAAAATTCTCATCTTATCTAGGAAGTTGGTCAAATAGAAAGTTACCTACAGAATTAATTTTATAGCAGAATGACAAACATATCCGTGGCGTCCGGATGTTTTCTAATGGTTTATCATTAGAGCACCATGTGATGGCTCCACGGATAAGCTTGTATTCTTACAAAGGAAGGTGAATCGAATACAATTTGAAGTATCTTTAGTTATAAATACATATAAGCAATTTTCAAGCTTGCGGAATGATCTACGGGTAGTTTAAATATGTAAAGTTGAGAAAAATACCTGAATCTTTTAATTTCGTCTTAAGGTTTTTGTGCGTGATTTCTTGTCTCAGGTCCGTTGGGAATTTGGGATGCTGTTTATTAATTTGGCAATAAGTCATACAGTATATAGTACGATCACCATAGAAGTTAGTGGTCTTGGTTATATACAAATGTTTATTTGCAATATGTCTGGTGTATGTTTTATGAGAAACTGGCTGTTGTATATATCTAATTGAAGTAATGATATCGAAGCAAAAGATATTTAAAATTCGGCCATAGCTGCTTAGTCCATATTCGATAATGGGAATTTGAAATTGGTGTTTGGCCATTTTGGTCTCGAATATCAGACATTTGGTTAAGAATTCTAAATTCAAATTTATTTCAAATTTAAGCTCGTGTGTTTTGTTTTGAATTTAGTGATTTATTTATTTTCGCGTCATTTGATTTTTCTTTGATATCGTTCCGTTCACAAAATGAAAAACTTAAATTAAAGAGAATAAAATGTATACCACACTTAAATAATAGTTAGTGTATCCCAATGGTACATTGAGGGAGAGGCCTCCATGAATGCCTTTCAAATGACCGGGTCCCTATGGGCCCGTGACTGAAAAGTGTACCTAAATAATAATAATTATTATTATTATTATCGCATTATTTACGAATAAGAGTTCCATCATGGCACCAGCGCTGCAGAAACGGCTCAAAGAATTAATGATGTGTATGAAGCAGCTACTGCAAAAGAAAACACGGTACGTTTTTGGAGTGATAAAATTATTTTATTCACTTTAAACAGATTGGAAAATTAAAAAAGCTCAAAAAATGGGTACCGCATGAATTGACTGGAAGCACACAAATAAAGACGCATTATTTTGACGGGATTTGAATCGTATTGTTAATTGCGATGAAAAATGGATCATGTACGATACTTGAAAATGCTCAGCACAGTGCTTGAACCCAAGATAACCGGCCAAATCCTGCCTGAAGCAAAAGTTGACTCAGAAAAAAGTAGTGAGTGTTTGGTGGACCAGTGCTGGTGTCATCCATTACAGCTTCTTGAGATCTGCCCAAAGAATTACGGCATATGTTTATTGTCAAAAATTGCAAACCATGATGGAATTGCATGGCCAAGCCATTCATATATTGTACGTAAACAACCAAAACACCTTTGATAATGCTATAACAGCGAAACCGGTAAGGGAAATAATATAGATGTGGACAAGTACAAGTATTTTTCAATCAAAAATGTATCAAAAGTTCCACCAAGTGCCAACAATCACAAGCATCAACTCCATGATGGAAAAGCTAGCCGTTAAGCAACAAAGGCTGGTCAATTGCTCAAGCCTACTGCTGCGTCAGGACAACGCTAGACCACACACTGCACGAGTGACGGTAGCTAAATTAGAAGGGATGCGATTGGAACGTCTCCGACACCACCATAATCCCCGAACTTTGCCCCAATAAATTACCACTTTTTCCGGAATTTGGACAACTTCTTACAAGGAAAAAAATTCAATTCCGATGAGGCAGTCCAAACCACCTTCAAAGATTTGATTGATTCTCGCTCTCACAATTTTGTCAGTAGAGGATTCCATGAACTACTTATGAAATGGCGAAAGTTCATACCTAGATAGCAATGGTACATAACTTGAAGGAATAAATTTATATAATTTCATAGATTTTTAACTTTTTTTCCCCTTTTAAAACACCAATTTCGTATGTAATAACCTAACCTAAGGAATTCAGGTATTTTGGCAGCCATCTACATTTCGGATTTCCCAGCCCTGAGCAACATTTCAACTTTCAACCATTGATATTCTTGTTTTACAACTTATGAGAAAGCTTTTATATACCGAAACATCTCCCATACTTTTATCATATAAATAAAGATTTATTTGCTATACTAAGCCTTTTATTTTCTTTAAATATTGGTATCAAAAATATAAATAAAATGAAAACAGAATTTTTAATATAGTATACTCTTCTAGTAGAGGCCGAAATATACTTTTGTCATCTGTTACGGAGTCCACAAAAGACACTAGTATCTATAACTCGTTGTTGCTCCCAGAGTAAAATCAATATTCAATGGGGTTTTGGAAGCTGCAAATTATGTCACTCTAACAAATTATTTAAAACATTGACCGGCTTTTTCCGGAAACAAAACATTAGTATTGTCCAATTTGTCACACTATAAAGTAACTACAGAGCCACAAGCTCCTACTTAGTTTAGGTTCTAGTGGAACGCCAATACCAACCAACAGAGGAGGTCCTCTGTAACGAAAATAAATTTGAGTTCAAGTAATCACTTTCAAAGGGCAGCGAATCCCACCGCTGTTGTTATTGACAAATATCAACTAACAACAGTTCCTACGAACGTCAGGTTTAACCGCAAAAGGCACAAAATACCTACAATCTGACAAGGCTTTTTCGGCGCGTGGTTATATTGAAGTTTATAAAACAATTATCAAACCTATGAAATATTAATTTCACAATATTATTTTGTTAACTGATGCATGTGTGGCTTAAGGAACCTACCTGCTAAATTTCAAGTTTGTAGATTGTGTAGTGTGCAAAACGAGGGCAAAAGAAAGTTGATCCAAGCGCCAAAAGAGCCATTAAAATAAACATTTAATCATTATTAAAATACAAGTAACTCCCCACATACAGATGAAAGTAAAAACTGTTGTTTATAAGTAATTTTCATGTAAAAAAGACTGTAGTTATTCCAAAAGTGTAACCTAAAATAAAACTCGTTAACTTATGCATGTGTTCAACAAATATGTACCTCATACTCCAAATCAACATTGTAAACAAGTTGGCACAATAAAACGTTTTGTACTGCTGGAACTCGCCTCCCCACAATCACGTAATGTGAAGCGAAATAAGGGAAACTCCTTACTACATAGATATCTACCTATATACATACGAGTATAATACCAATAGCTTAAGGATCTCGGTTGCTTGTTTCCATTGATCGCTGAAAACCCGACGCCCGTTGTCAGTGTTACGGAGTGTTTTTTTTTTTTGTTTTTTCAAAATAGCTTTGTCCTGCAGCTCCCCTCTTGTTGAAGTGTCTTTCAATAAGTGTATCTTTTATTTGCGCGTAAGATAAAAATTACTATCGACCGTTTTCAGCTTGACTGTTTTTATTCCATCCATTCATCCATCCATCCATCAGCGTGTTTCGTCCACAGTTGGACATAGGCCTTTCCAGGATTTTGCCACTCTTGGCGGTCCTCCTAGAAGAAATACCCATACTCACACACGGTGGGCAGGTGGGTTGGTGAGCGCGGTACCGAAACCCTTGCACCAGTGACGCCGCTGCCCGTCACCAGTCTATTTTTTGTAAGGCCCGGCAATTGGGGATGGATATGTCTCAGTCATCTGGTTGAATCTGCTATTTGATTGAATGACTAGCGCGTCTATTGAATGACGACATTTAATTGAATGACTAAAGGACAACACGTCAAGTCGTTGAATGTAACGTTCAACATCTTGACTGAACGTCATTTAGCGAAGTCGTTGAATGGGATATAGTCGACTTTGTAATGTTTGGTTAGGGTGACCATGAGTTCGCAACTTAAAAGTTAACCTTACGATATTACTGTCGATTGCCGTAAGTTTCATCATTGGCCGCCAAAATTTTAGGTCGTCTATAGTGGGGTCCCATGTAGGGTGACCATAAAGATTAGGTTTGCTTATTAGGTAGGATGCTCATGAGAATTTTGGGAGAATTAAAAAATTACTGATTTATAAACTTCTAAGCTTAAAATAATAAAAGATTGTAGCATGATTTCCAATGCTCTACTTAATCTCATATTTTGCTTCGTATAAAAAAGTGAAAAACATAGAAAAATTGATCATATTATTTCAAAAGTAATTTATTAGACTCTCTGGGACTCCAAAAAGTTGTTAAATTAAGTCTTTGTCACCTAGTGAAATGAAAAAAAAAAACTTAAAATCACAGGATCAGTTTAATTTACAAATAACGCACTTTAAAGTAAATTTAATCTAAAAATATATAAACACAGTTCTATCTATGCGAGCTGTTTGACGCCATATTTGTTTTGATGACTACTAGCGCTGCGGTGGAAAAAAAATGAACTAAATTTGAATCACCTGACTGATCTTACGTCCGCTCTGTTCATAGGGCTGTGTTACAATCCGCTAACTAGTTGGACGTTGAGTGAAGCTTGTTCAATCAACGTTCGGCCTAGACATTCAATTGAATTTCGTCATTTAAGGAACGCACTAGTGTTTCAATCGAATAGCAGATTCAACCAGATGACTGCGACAGATATACCGCCATCCGTTGGGCCCAGGCAATGGTGTCCCGCCTGGTTTTGCTCGAGAGCTGTTACTCTCCCCCGAATAACTTCAGGAGGATTTGCGAGTTTTTTATTAAAACTTATAAAACCTACTAGGTATATGTTTACTAGGGCCTTGACACCGTGTCAATAAACTCGCATCCAAATACGTTGAATGGTATACAATTCTAAAAATCCATTTAATTTTAAAATTTAAAAGGATTTCTCTGTACAGACACAACATATTTACTCCTTTTTTATTATTTTATTTATATAGTCAATAAATGACTTGTGACAAGCAAACAACAATGTTTTACTGATTTTATTGAACTCCTATTTTAAGAATAACAAAAAACAAACACTCTTTTCAAAATTTATCACGTAAGTCAAGTAAAACTTGACAGAGATAGTACCTGGAATAGACTAACAGATTTTGTATAAAACGCGCTTAATATCCTTTAACAAAAAAATCAGCGTGTAAATTATTTAGTTGTAGCCTCTTTACTCAATCAAAGGGGAAGGAATCATTGGCGGCAATATATATGTCAGTGATAGCAGCGCAATCTATGATCATCAATAAACTTATCCTTATAATGTTCTTTTAAAAAAAAAGTGTCAAAGCACTTTTATGGTCAAGTACTTAACGAAAATGCCTTGATGTGTGGGACTTTTTTCTTGAAGTTTGTCTCTGAAAAGGCCCCCTTAGACGAGATGCGAACATAAAAGTATCCATTTCAAAAATTCACTTGCACCTTGTATGCAACCAGCTTTATATCTGTGGCCCGTTACGCCCACCTTGTCTAAAGAGTAGACGCATTTGCTCCAACTTTTCCCTAATCAACGAAAGTGTTGAGGTACACAATAATTCCTCCGTCGGTAAAACTTTGCAGTACGGTTTTTGAAGAAAAATTACTTTGCAACAGTATTATGCATACTCAACTTTACCACATTGTGAAGTTTCCCCGACAGAGATTTTATTGTCTGGGTATATAATAATGTAAATTATTGTTTATAAAAAGCAATTTTCATAAACTAACTGGCCAGTTTCCTCTGCTTCATACTGCCAATTTATGGCAATCGCATTTCTGAAGATAAAAACCTTCGACCAGTAAATACAACCATTACAAAACGGCCACCTACAATTTATTACACTTTATTTAAGACTAGCTTTTGCCCGCAGCTTCGCTCGCGTGGAAGTGTCTTTCAATAATTCAATCAATATTTTATTTACGCGTAAGATAAAATGATAGCCAAAAAGTTGTGTATGTACATTGGAATATTTTGCGAAATTTTAAATGTTAATATTATATAAAGGCAAAAACTAATAAAAATAGAATTGTGTTCCGTTTTAACTTGAGAATCACTCAACGGATTTGGATATGATTTTTTACTATCATCATCGTCAGGGTCACCTGATCAACAAATAGGCTATGGGGAATGTTGATAAGTAACTGCCAAGCCGAATCGATATCCTATCTATAAAAGATTTTATCTTACTTTTCAAAACCATGGACAAAAGCTAGTTACGAATAAATGTCTAGTCGTCTCGTACCGTATCGCTATAGATAATGGAAATGCTCGAAGGGTGAAGACCCTTGCAAAGGGCAACCCCCATTCCCTATGGGGTCGGTGTATGGCTTCGCTACTACTAATATTTATATGTTCGTCTTGGGAATAAAGATGTCGTTTTTTATACGATTTCAAACAGAAGTATTTGGTTCGATTCCCGCTTGAAATGTGTTCTAGATTCTTCGAATGATTTTATTTGGAATTCGCGTCTACCTACTACCTGCCCAGTCAGGGTATTTACTGAAAATTTATAAAACTAAATACTTTGTCGTGTAACGAAATGTTGTGGCTCAGTCGATATAATACCAGAATCTCAATCCGACCAATGAGAATTTTCAGTTTGTTTATCTGTTGAAGGAAAATACTGTCAAAAGTTGAGCCGAAAACTACAGGCTTAATGCGTCACTATTGAATATTAAGAGTATTTTTATATGAGGCAAGCACAAAGCACTACTACTAGTGGTAGAGCGTCGTCTCTGTCATCGAAGTATTAGTGCTTCTTTTGACGGTCGATATCTTTTTAGGGTTCAGTACCCAAAGGGTAACCAACGGGACCCTATTACTAAGACTCCGCTGTCCGTCTGTGACCAGGCTGTATCTCATGAACCACGATAGTTAGACAGTTGAAATTTTCACAGATGATGTATTTCTGTTGGAGCTATAACAATTAATACTAAAATACAGCATAAAATAAATATTGAAGGGAGCTCCCATACAACGGACATTATTTTTTTGCTGTTTTTATAGATAATGGTACGGAAACCTTCGTAGGCGAGTCCGACTCGAACTTGGCCGGTTATTTAAATTATTAATCCCGACGAAAGCAACAAAACATGTATTTTTTATTTGAACATAGAACAGTTTCCTTTGTTATAGGTAGAGGGTTCATTTTCAACCGGTATATTTTTAGGTTAGGCAGTCAATGTGGATTGACAACCTAAAGGCCTGGACTAATATTAAGGAAACCGCAGAGATTTGCAAGCTTACAAAAGATCGGACGAAGTTTAGAGAGATGCTAGCCGACGCCCGTTAGGGCATGGTACAAGAAGAAGAAGAAGTGGATGTGCCTTCGGTGAATAACGGTTTAACTCGACTTAGACCCAAAATGAGATTTTTTAGCACTTTGTTCCGTTTCTTTTTCTGTACAAAATGGTCTAACTGGAATTTCGATAACTTTAACAACACCGAAGATAGACATATGATAAAATGGTTTAAGTAAATTTTTTGGCGGTACACAATGGTTTAAATGGAGTTAGTCGCGTAATTTGTGAAATAAGATGTAACTTGAATTAGATCGATTTTCACGTTTCTTTTTTTGTTTATTTCACGTTTACTTCATATAGAAAAAGGGACAAACTCGACTTAAATCATAATGCATAACTTTTTTGGTGCGAAATGGTTTAATTCAGATTCTGGACGATATATATCTAAGATGGTATGTTTTCTAGGGGCTGAACAGATACAGAGTAATAGAACTATATGTCATCTACATGGCCCTTTGATTTTGTGTACGAAATGTGAATGGTTGGCGAAAAATGTTTCTTTTTGCAAAAAAATATTTTTTCTGCTCTCCTGTAAAATTGGGTTTTTTAAGTTAAATAGTTATTCACCGGAGGCACAGTATCTTTCTATACTTCTGTTGCATATAATGTGACATTAATTTATCCAGCCCCAGTAAGATAGTCAATATCGGTCGGTTCGATGACCCTTTTTGGTATTTGGAAAGTATTTTGTTCCTCTTCTCTAGACGCAAGCCCAGCCCCGAGTCAATGCTATGGAAATACAAAATTTTATTTTTCAAAGTTCTCAAAGAAAAGATCTTTAATTGACTTTTTTTTTTTTGAAAAAAAATCTCGATTTTATCTGGCGGTAAGTATACGAATAATACACGGATTGGAGATAATCCTACTTAAAATCCTAAGAACCCATTGTGGGCCAGAGGACAAATAAGTAAGGGAACTTTGGTTCATATAGCCTAATTCATACTGGAGACTCAATAAATGGTCAGAACCAATGTTCAATGATCCTTTTTGCGAAATACGAAAAATATTTTTTGTCCACTTATACTTGTTTAGGAACAACTAGTAAACTTACCGACTCTCCAGTGTGAATTTGGCTTCATTAACCCAAGTCACTTTATATAGATACTCTAAGAGTCTGATCTCCTGCAGCCCAATAACCATAGTTGACGTGCAGAAAACGCAGAGACTCGCGCAGGCAAAACTTGGCATGACAATTGTTATTTTTTCTTTTTTCCGCATTCGGTCACGTTTATACAATCTCTGCCCTAGTTTTGGCTTGAGCGTTATTTTATTATCACCCTTAATGCATAATAGTATAATATGTTGAATAGGGTTACTAAAATGATAATATAGAAAACCGCAACTAAATCCGTAGAATGATTATCTGTGATAATAATAAATAAATATGATAATAATAAATAAAATATATACTACTGATAAAGTAGTAAGAAGGTCGTGTCTGTCGTGTCTTCGTGAAATATTTAATGAAATGGGTTATTATTATTGCACTGAGGCCAAAACTTTTATTTTTAAATTTTTTGTCTGTCTTTGTGACTGTATGAATGTACTCGTAAGTTTGTTCCGTTTTAATTTGAGAACCACTCAACGGATTTTGATGCATTTTTTTATTATCATCGTAATGAACCTGGTCAACACATCGGTTATAAGGGGTGTTCATCAAATAACGCCCAAACTGAAAACAGGCAGAGATTGAATAAACACGGGCGGAGCCGCAGGCAAAGGCCAGTAAAATAAAAATAAATATATAACAAACTTTGACTGCGCAGGACACTGCATTTCCTGCACGTTACTCTAACATGCATCATGGAAATATAGCGGTAATTGGACTGCTGCTCTGTTTGCTACTAGCTGAATAAGCTACATACCAGTTACCACAAGCCTACGATGTTAGTCCATAAAAAATATTCTTTGTAATTATGAAGTTTCGTATAATTACAATGTAGACAAACAAATGAGATTGTAATTTTCGTGAGAATCACTTACAAACACTCCTCAAACCTACGGTTTACTCAGCCTTAATTTAACACGACAAAGGCGGTCTTATTGACAATCAATTCAAAATTACCCTTTAAAATGTCTAGGTTTTCCTAATTAGGAATGTTAACATCATTAGTTAATTACATACGAAGTTTCACGACGGTTTGCCTGAATTCGAGGAGAATTTATTGTAGATTCAGTACTTGAAACCAACCATAATAATTACGCTACTCAGCCGCTTGATTTTCCCCTCTATCTTTTAAGGCTCTGGGTTCGGCTAGTTCCAAAATTAATGTAGTTAATTCGTATTTAGTATAAGTCTTCCCTGGACGAGATAAATCTTCTCGTTTTTGGGAGAAACAGATTAATGTTTCTAGTAAAGTTAAGCACCAATTTTTAATGTAGGACATAAATTTTCGCAGTCACATTTGAAATTTCAGTTTCATAGTTCAAGTGCTTCATGAAATATGGATGCTATTATTATGAAAATTACATGAATTATGGATAAAAGTCGAGTTAGAGGTGCGTTTTTGTGACTACGGTATTTTTAAACATTTTTGCTCTTTTGTCACTTTAATCTTAAATCTGCAAAATTAAATGATTGTGATAAGAAACTGTGAAAAAGTTATCGATATTTGTATTATACTTGTTACCTTACCCTATAAAAGAGTCTGGTCATATATTGGACAACAAATTCTCTCCCACTTTGTGAAAAAAAAACAATAAAAAATTATTAAGTAGTAAATTGTCATTTTTATTTCAAAGTTGTTGGAAAATTCAGTTAAGTAAAAAAAAACTAAAGATAAATAATAAAAATGAACTAAAAATAAAGAAAATAATAATAATAAAAAAGTAAAACAAGACAATTTTTTTGTAATTTATATTTATTTTTATATTTTATATGATGCAAGTGTTTTTTTAAATACAAAAGCCCGTTTTCTGTGCCCTATAAATTGATAGAAAACAACAAAATACATTTTCACTCGACATATTTCGGCCCACGGTATGGAGCCGCCATCAATCATGCATGATCGACTTTAATTATAGAACTTCTATAAAATAAGTAAGTTTAATGTGAATAAAGATATATAATAATCTTCCGAGTTTTATTTTTATTATTTTATTTATAATAACTATTAAAAAAAAACATGAAATATATTTTTACTCGATATATTTCGGCCGACGATATGGGGCCGTCATCAGCAGTGATCGGAGTAGTTAGAGTGATTTTATGTACTTTCATCATGAAATCATAACATAGACATGCCATTTTTCCGGAAAGTAACAGAAATACAGATATAGCAAACCAAATCGTATAATGTTAATACAATGAATAAATTGTAATTTATCATCATAACAAAAATATAACTATTTTTAATCTCCACCCGGAAACTCGGAGGCATATCCATATTAGGATATACGTTTGAGATTAATAACCTGAAATTATTATACCTAGTCCGCATTGGACATCAAACATCAATAGTCATCATCGACGAATTTAAAAACACGACATTATGAAATATTTTACGTAATACAAGTAGACGCCTTTTAGCGGTGGTCGTTTAATCGATAACATTACAAATTAATAATTGGTGGAAAACTAAAAACCATTTCGAGATATGGGCCTTCTGTGCATCACATTTTTTTTCAGAATTAAATTTCCTTTGCCATTAAGTTCATTTTGTTTAAAAAAGCAACTGTCATATCATGCTAAGCTTTTTTTTAAATAATCGATTGGCAATGAACATTGACTTTTGAAATCCTCAGATGCGACTTACGTCCTTTTAGAATGAGTGGATAAGAAAACATTAAATTATGCAGGAAAAACGTAAAATAAAACAAAATGAAAAAATACATAAGCTTCTCTTTTACGCAGCCTTTCAATATAGATATTAAAAACAAATGGTTAACTAAAATAAAATGTTGTCGACTCTACTACAGGTTACCTCGTAGACACTCGTAGCACTTGTAGGTGTTCGTAGCCAGGTAATATTCATCACGACCTAACGAACTTATGCGTCGCGGTGCAATGCTGTACGACGCTATGCTGTGCCGGTACCTATGAAAGCTTTATACAGCTTTCTTTTACATCTGGGGGCACGGCGGTGCCCCTGCCAAGTCGAGCTAAGAAGCGGCACAGCCGGACCATCCTTTTCTCGAGACAGTTCAGGCCATTTTCGATCCCCCCCATAACTTCGTTGTGGATAAAACTAGAAGCCTGAATTTTCAGTAACCAAGCAGGCATTGTATTAACACGATATATTTCAAATTTCATTAATTTTGAATCAATAGTTTAGGAATTTTAACTAGTCAAAGTTTTTCAATTTTGTCACTCACTCACTCACTGACTGACTGACTGACTGACTGACTGACCGATCATCAAAACTCTAAGACACTTCTAGCAGACATAGAAGTTTAAAATTTGGAATACAATTAGTGTTTAGTATATAAATAAAGGAAAAACTAAAATATGCAATTTCGGTCCAGTTTTCTAGATACACCAACTGCATAAATAATATTAATTATAATTGCCGAGTCAATCTATTTATTTAAAACATAAAAGCTCTTTAATATTGATACGGCCATTCTAATATGTTGTTAGGTTAGCTAATTATTAACTTAAAACAGGGTCCCTTAAGTAGGGATTGAACAAATTAACCGACTTGGATTTACATGGATCTCACAACTTCTTACGGTAGAAGAACTAAGTCGCGAGACTTGTTTTTTTACAAGTTATGTTTTTGATGGCATATGGTCTTACGCTTGGACATAACCACGCCTGATGGATAGCGTTGATAACACCTGAACGAAGGGTGATTTCCCAGAAACTTGGTTAGTGAAAGGCGTTAATCTGTATTTCCATACAATTCCGCAAAAATCTACGGACGTCGGTATAATGGACAAATAACTGATACTACGCCACTGCCTGTAACACTCCTCCGGTGCAGCAACTCAGGACGTCATGCCGGCAGTCCCTTGATGGCACAGAGGAAGTGTCTGGCGGCATGGTTTCGTCATTAGGGTGGTGACAAGTCACGGCCGAAGCCTACCACCAGTAACCAGGTGCCTACGTCGTCTCTGCAGACGGGACCAATATCCGATGACCTTATAACCTTCAATGCTAAACATTCCGGAATAGGGAGTTGCGTATTATTAGTCATTTGTCCGTTAAAGATTTACGTAGATTTTTACCCTTCAAGTTTCGGGACGAGCGCGCTTCATTCTACATTTTATCAACTCTATCCATCTGGTGGCCGTAAGCTTATTGTACGTCAAATAAGACACACAGATTGATGGCATATATTTTTATAATTGATTAGTTGCCTAATACTACATCCACAAGAAGTCATAGAATGACAATGACACCTAATTCTCGTGTAACAAATATGAGATTTAGAGCTGCCATAACCTAAAACTTTTCATTGCAAGATAGGCTTTAACGCAGATCGATAAAAGTTAAATGAGCTTGTATTATTTTAGGTTTTTCAACTCTAAATTTAAGGTTTGCTGCACGAGAATAGGTCACATTATCCTTTTCACTTCTCATGCTCATAATTTTATGTTTATGTTTATGCTAGGTGTAAGCGGACTAAAACTACTTTTTTATGTTTTACTGCACAAAAGTGTTTGCTTTTTCTAAGACTATGGCAATAGGCTTTACAGCCAAATACACAGTACAACTTTATTGACAAACCTTTTCAAACGCAATAGTGTTCACGCTAAGATTCTATCATTTTAGCGTGAACTGACAGGACAGCGATGAACACGGACTCTACAGACGATGCTCAGAAGGATAAACAGTGACTTATAAAATATGATATAAAAAAAATTAACCTCAGACATGCTTGTCTAATTATTTATTTACGTTATTTAGACAAGACATGGCTGTGTGGGATAAGTTACCTTTGCCTTCACAATCGGTGGCGGAATTTAAAATAAAAGTAGTAGCGGGAAAGGGGTGTAGTTTTTTCTCAGCAGTACATATTTAGTTGTATGATTATTTAAATTTGCAATAAATATTACTGAGAGTTAAATATGTCATCAAGTCATGATGAAATAATACTTACTCCTAACACATTAATGAAAAGGAACGCAAAGAAAGTTGTTCAGCAGATATTGCCACCAAAATCTAAGCAAATATATCTTAAAAGTTATGAGAATTTCATGTATTGGAGAAGCGGAAAACAAGTAATACAGTCAATTACACAAGACCGTACGGCCTATAACTCCAAAGTTAGGGGTCGGGGGTAGCGGGGAGTGGTGTTTTTGAACTCAGGAGACACAGTTCTATCATGCAATGATGCTAACTCCCAAGCCGTTATGCTCGACCTATTAGAGTGCAGTATCTTGTTGCACAAATTGCAGTGTGACGCCTATATATCTGCACATCGGTCCGATGCACATTACATGTGCATGTAGCCTAGCAGACCGATGGTAACCTAAGCTCGCAGCCAGGTATATACGACAGTTGGGATACCTACGTCAGCTTATCTACGTCAATGATACCAAGAAATACTTTATAATAAATTTTATTTTAAAAAAAATTTTCATGCTGACCCAGGCTAAACCAATACTGGTTCTATGACGCCTCATACCACCAGTATTGATTTTCGCCTGGGCGCTGCGACGGGACCTGGTCGGATCAGTCATCTGTAAATAGAAAAATTAACATTAATTTCGTTCGAAGCTTACAAGACGTTCTGAGGGTTAGGGCATACGAGAAACTCTTTGCTTAAAACTTCCAACGGTAATAAGAAACTTGGATGGGTCGTTGATAGCAGTTTGTAGAAATGATATACTCACAGCAGCGACGTGCGGAGGCACCTTAGGCCTGGCGTCAGGCCTCGCCTCCGACAGCCTCAGGAACATCGCCACGAAAACCTTCATGTTAGTTTAGTGGCTGCGAATGAAAAGAAATAAAATATTAAATTCAGTCATAAAACAGGCGCTTTATCCCTAGAAAGAATGCACAAGAGAAGTATAAGAATGCACAAAATTATTAATTTAAATATTCAATACTTACATAGAGCAAGAAACCGGCCCTCTGGTCTAGTGGCTAGCGTGCTTGCCTCTTGACCAGAGCGTCGGGAGGTCCCGGGTTCGATTCCCGGTCTCGTAATCTTTTCGGAAGAAATTAAATATGGTCGTGACTAGCTCCAGACATATATATGAGGCATACACATGTACACGTACAGGTGCGTGTCACATGTATATGGCTGTAGACCGTGTTTACGTTCTCCCGACAAGATGTGACGTAGCTCCGAGGCCGTGAAGCGAACCCAGGGACCGGCTGTAGTGGCTCGGGTTTTCCGCAGTTTCCCCGAGCCCATGGAATCGAGTGCCATGGCAAATGCGCTACAGAGGTGGAAGTCGGATGCGGCCGCATGGTTGTCTCGTTACTGATCCGGACGAGGCACCCAGGGCGGGAACTGGCTACTGACCCGGGCCGACCCTGCAATAGGCGCAAGCCTCTAAGCGGGGGGAAAATAAATAATAAAAATACTTACATAGACACGGAGAGTCACGGGTCACTTGGGGCACGTGTTGGCTGTCGATGAGCTTATGAATATCAAGGATGATCTGGGCACATTATATAGGGGCCTGCTGATATCATCGCCTGTGACGTGAACTATCCAATGAAGTAATGTAAGGAAAATTGATTAGGCATTTAGGCTATAATCCTGAATAAAAATGTATAAATAATTGTGGTTAAATCGCGAGCGGTTTATCCTTTTGCATCACCCATCAGAAATAATGCCGATAGAATTGTAATAATAGGCAACTATTTCTGTGGTTTGCCTGAAACCCCGACGTCAACGGAATTTCACCATATTTTTATGCCATAATTAAATAAATGTTATCATACCGTTTGTTTTTAAACCAAAGTTGGGTTTATGTAGCTAATACAACGTGCATACGTTTTGACATGCTAACTTTTTCAAACTCCGTACAAGATTAACTTGCACGCCGACCAGGTGCAGCTCCGTCTTGGCCGTACGTACCATCGAGCTACCGATAAGACCGCTCTGCACGTGACTATCCAAGGCTGCATGGAGCTCGCGGTCACACAATAGAATGAGGTGCAGCGACTGTGCTATCTTTGAAGAAAAAACCATGTATTTTACTCAGGCTTATCGAGAGCGGCTTGTGGCTCATCAGCGAACACTTCGCAACATACAAAAGTCCTGCCGTGATTTTGTTTTCGAAGGTGCGCACATAGCAACGGGACGCATGCAGCGATAATGTTTAATTAACTATACACATAACGCAAACTTGGCTGCAATTCTGTTGAACTCCCAATGACATCATTCGGCTTTGCCACACATGGTCATGCCTAGCGATACATACCTTTTAGTGATCGTTATCCTCATTACAACGGGTCGATAAGTCAAATAATTATTTTGACACGAACCCGTGCTAGTTTTTATAAAACCCAACATAAGGTATTTGGGATTATTTAGTTGCTACGGCCACAGAACAAAAGTAAAGTGTGACAACGCTTTTCGCTAACATGGGTATTTGCTGCTGCCTTATTCTCGCCGTCCGAGGGTCCGAGCAGAACGGTGACGGATGACACACAGCTTTCATAATGTAAATAATGTTTATGCAACATTACAGCAATGCAGAGTGCATATCAGACGTTCGTACTCGCGCTTGCTGCTCCGGCACCCTAACGTTATACTATCATTGCTGACATGCTGACTGCTACATGACGACGGTCGTAGTAAACGTAGTAAAGACATGTTCACGTCATACTATCTTGACCTACGCAACATAGGTGTACGTGTACGATAACTAGACATACACACACATATACACATACAAGGAAAACGTGCTATGATCTCTACATTCGTCACGAACGTTTCAAGATTAAGGAATGTGAGTAGCAAAAGTCTACGAGCAGGTGAGCTTTGCTCAGGTACGTTAGATTGTTGTGTAGAAGCTGACACTAGCCTAGGAACGACGTTACGTTACTAGAAGTCTAAGTTTTGCGTTACGGCGTTCATGGGCTGTGCAGCTGTCATTTTCTTACTTTTCTGCAACACCTGCAAGCCTTTTGCAGAGATTTATGTCTAGAACTTATCCAGGAGCAAGCCCGGAGGCTCGCAACCACCGTTTGTAGTGAAAAAATTCAAGTGCATTTTGAGTGAAATGCATCCTAGTGCATCGGGTTAAGATTGCAATGGCAAAATTCCTAGTCACACCTTAAACTGCATCTAGGCATTATAGACCGCACGGTCCTGTGTTCCTGACTGTACGTTCTCGGAAAGTGATTTTTTTACGTATTTTGATGAATTTTTAAAGAGATTGCAGCCGTCTACACTATGGAGTGTAGTATGTTCTATGGTAAAGACTATAGTAAAAATGAAACGGGAAATTGATATAAAGACTTATACGAAGCTGACATCTTTGTAAAAAAGGTTTTCCAGTGGGCATAAAAGTAAGAAATCCAAGGTATTGCAAAATACCGCACCCGATGAAAGATTTGGCCACAAAATTACCTAAAGCCCTATTCATATTATTTATTAACATTATTATTTACAATATATCTATTTATATACATTGAAATAAAAAACAGTTTTAACTTAAGATCTCAAAATACACCTAAGAACGCATATACGATTACGAGTATGTACATATGGTCGAAACTATGAAATGTTATTTATTTATTACAATTTACTGTTTTTGTTGTAGGTGGCGCTCATATTTGGCATAAGCGGTGCATGCCGACGTACAGAACTTGCCAATATTACTGTGAATGACGTCAAGCCGGACTCAAAATTACAAGCAATAAACATACCTAATACAAAAGAGCGTACATTCGTCTTCAAAGGACAATACCCGAATATACAACCCGGTCACATTATCTCGAGACCTCGCTGGAATGCGAACCACCCGCCCCGTTCTCCTTTCACCTCCCCGCGCTCGCCACGGCGCGTCAGTACGGTTAGCACTTTCGTTGCCGATACGCGTCGACTTGTTTTCGTGGTACATATTTAAACATTCCATTGTTACGTTTGGACTTTTATTGTTATTTTGTTATTGCTGTTACGTTAAAATATTGTTTTTGTTGCAACGTTGGACATTTTTGTTAAGTTTGGACATTTTGGTTTAGTTTGGACATTTTTGTTACTATTTCGTTGCTTTGAAGTGGGACAGTGAAAGTTTTTTTAAAATGTGAGAAAAACCATTCACAGTGAAGCAAGAAACTTAATCCTGAAAGTTCTCGCTTTCTTTGAATCAGAGAAAGCTAACAAGCAATTCGTAATACCTGTAGATCAAGTTGTTAAACGAACCTGTGCTGCAACAGGAATATCAAAATGTACAACCCGGTCACATTATCTCGAGACCTCGCTGGAATTCGAACCACCCGCCCCGTTCTCCTTTCACCTCCCCGCGCTCGCCACGGTGCATCAGTACGGTTAGCACTTTCGTTGCCGATACGCGTCGACTTGTTTTTGTGGTATATTTTTAAAGCTTGTTTTGCGCACCATATCTGAGCGCCGACGTGACGTGACGTCATCGACGCCAGATCTCGAGATAATGTGACCGGGTTGTAGTTAAAAAATACCAAGCTCTATGTCCTCAAAGTGTATCAACAAATAGATTCTTCCTAAATTATCAAAATGGAAAATGCACAAAACAAGTTATAGGACGAAATAAATTTGCAGAATTACCCAAAGAAATTGCAAATTTTCTAAATTTAGAAAACCCTGAAAATTACACGGGTCATTGCTTCCGAAGAAAATCAGCCGCCATTAGCCGATTCAAGAGCAAACTTAACTATGTTAAAGTGACATGGAGGCTGGAAGTGGGACCAGGTGGCATAGGGATATATAGAGGATTCCGTGGAGAATAAATGCAAGTTTACAGATCGTATCACACAGATAATAATTATAAATTTAGTCCCCAATGAGCCTGGTCGTTCTAAATCCAGCTTATTTAAATTAAGTTCACAGCCATTGAATGAAGACCCCGTGACTTCCGATCCCTCTTCATTACACAATATACCGTCTACATTGTCCCAAATTCAAACAAATACCGTGAATATGCCAGGAAAGACACACAAAATAAACATACAAAATTGACAAAATTTTACTTTAAATTTTAATGAAATAAATATTTTTTATTTATTTTCAGTTTCATTTCCTCGCAATCGAAGTGAAAAGCAGAGTGTTGAACTCGGCTACAAACGAGCCATATTACATGGAACTGTAGGTGCCTTCGCCAAGGCTCAGGCAGCTAAATGTCTCGGTAATACGGCTCGTTTTATGCACTCGTATAACAATTTACTATTTTAGATGACGTTGCCACACGCCGCAAACACGTTTCCTATACATTTACTTTTTAACGAAGCGAATAACGCTCTGCGTGTCGTTAGGTGTACGCAATGTAAGGGAGACGATATTAAGCTATGGCTAGTTTGGTTCTCTACTTTCATATAAAAAATATCCAAAAAACTCCATTTCGCGAATAATTGTCTTACTCCATTAATAATTTTGATGACAGCAAGGGGACCGAGTTATTTTCAAAAAATAAACTTTTTCTTGTATAAACAACAGGATCTATTTTGAGTTTAAGAAGGAATAATAAGTAGCGTATGTATATTTTTTTGGGTTGGTTTTTATGTCGCGCTCCCTTTATTTGAGTGTATTACAGATTGCCAGATTGGATTTTGTATTTCTACCCAAATTTGAAATATTTTTTCTCCAAAATTTAATACTATTTTCTTTATTTTTACCCAAAAACTTAAAACTACTGAGCAAGTGAGCAAGGAAAAGCTACAATGTTTTGTGATATAAATGTATGAAGTTGACTGATGTAATAACACGACATATATAACTTCCGCACACTTTTTTATTTCAATAGAACAAAACAAGTTAAATGAATTGTGAAATAAAGTGTGGGTGGCACATAAATTACGTGACACATATTTGTCTGAATTTTGATCGGGGGTACTGACATCTTGGTGACATTTTTATTAACACCCTCCCTCCAATGTCAAGTGACTTTTGTCACGACATGAGTGAAAGGCAAATACAATGAATATTTAATGAAATATTTAATGCAGGAGGACACAAATCTTAGAACGCAAAAATCAGAAGGAAGATTTACTATTCATCATGGACTCTACTGACACTCTTGCAAAGATACTTGTATTTATGAAATCGCAAACTGTCACGTGACATTTGTTCAGAACCCTCCCTACCCTCTTCGTGACCCAAAGTGAAACTGGACGACCACCCCCTCCCCTAATTAGCGTCACGTAATTTATGGACGCCCTCTAAATTATCTGTATTTTCTTGACACTCTATTGACACTACGATGTAATACGTAGGAAAGTTATTTATACTGTTTGACAATTAAAACTACAGAATAAACGCAACAAACGAAAAAACAAATTCTGTAACATAAACCTTGGACGAATTAACTACAATTCGTCCAAGAGTGAAGCCCATGTTCCCAAATCTCGTAGAAAGCTTTCCGTTTTGCGCACTTAATGCGTCGTTCCGTGTCGATGCACGACGCATTTCATGCATAGAAACAAATCGAAACAATGTTCATAAAATGCGAGCACGTTCTCCGATTAGCCCAAAACTTACGAATTAAATTACCCAAAATTCTCCATGGTATTATTTTTTTCTCCAAAAATTTCTCCAAAATTTCTCCAGGAGCCAAATTTTTATCCAGAATTGCGAGAAAAATACCTAATCTGGCAACGCATTGTAATGGGGTGTGGAATCGATAGTGGGCAGTCACTTTCTTTCTAAGGTGCTTTTCTTTTTCTGCGAAACCTCGTAGTTTTTGTGAAAATTGAAAATGAAAATTGGAAAATATTTGACAGCGAAACGCAATTTGTTAATAAAAAACGTAAAATAACTGTCAATATTATTGTACGTTTGAGGTCAAAAATGTCTAAATGGTATAGAGTCCTATTTATCGCAGTGAGAAAGGCATAGTACTGCCTGAAAATGTAGAAGTAGCCATTTTGTAATTGAGAAAAAACAGTTACCTTCGCGAAATTGGTGAGAGTGTAAAAGTCCGACACGGTACTGTAGCGGTGACTAGGCTAGCAAAGCCAGCCTTCTAGCTTATCCATAGAGTGTATATAAAAAATCGGAGGCGTCAAAGGAAGGTGACGGTAAGTAAGAACATCTGCGACGAATTGCACGGTCAAAGGCGCCGCACTCCGAGCGCCACAGCCGTTGCTTTTAGAAAATAATGTAAATATAACCTCAAATTTTACTATACTTAAATATTCTTTTTCGCAAAAAATATAGTTTTCTTCACAAAAAAAATCTATACCAGGGGGATAGTTAAACCCTCCCTACTTTCCCTCGCCCAACCCCAAATTAGAGAGCACGATTCAAACATTTTACCCTTTTTTGTATGTAGTTCATCTATCCATCCATCAGCCTGGGTTCGTACACTGCCTTTCCGAGATTTTGCCACTGTTAGCGATCCTCCGTCCTCCTCATCTGGCCGCCATCGGGCACGAGCTACGCTTTGTATGTGGTATTGTAATATAACTTAGATATTATTACTTTTTCAGACTATGAATTACATGTAAATATGTTTTGTACCAAACTTAATTCGACCTCCAGAGAAATCTGACCTGCTCCAATGCTTTCATTTTACATATGTTTATCCTACTCAGCGTAAGCAAGCCGCTTAGAAAACTCGCGGTTTCGAGGCCGCGGCCTAAGCGGCCTATTGATAAATCTAGTAACATTTCTTCTTGTGCAAGTGATCTCAAATATGTTGTTTAAACTGAAATAAAACACAGCTTTAATAAAAACATCGTATATTACATGTAACTTCATGCAGATCTACATTTTTCTCCTCTAATAAATACTTGACACTATGAAGTATAAAGTGTGCTTCTTTATATTTACTTAAAATCAAATTATGACAAATTATAATACTCATCGTTCTAACATTCGGGTAGGCTATTCCTCAAATACAATAGATAATATTTATAATGAGTGTTGTAAGTATTAAAAACTGGCAAAAATAGGCAAGTAAATGAAACCATGTTCTCAACTGATCACATTAAAACTGAATCGTGCGATCTTACTTGTCCACCCAAAGTTTGCTCTCCCTCCCAACGTAGATTAGTCTTCAGGAAGAAAAGGAGGTAGATAAGAAGATAGCTAGACTTCGGGGTGGCCTAGTAAAATTGCGAAATCTTCATGCTATTGAACATCTATAACGTTAAAAACAAATATAGAAGAACGCTACGTTTTTCGTTTTCGGTTTACTTTAGAAACTTTATTAATAAACAAAACGAATCAATGAAAACGCTATAAAACAATTTTAATATCAGTATTTTTATTACGTTACTCAGGTCTGGTAGAGTATGTGTTTTCATGTCATGTTATAACTTTTTACACTCAGTAAAAATTTGTTGTTTGTCTGGAAAATGTCGAAAATTGTTATTGTGAGACTATTTTCGAAAATAGTGTTTGTTTTCTTGACAAAGTGCATTGGAAATGAAGAATAATATATTATACCCCAACTCAAAATCTTTGTATAAACTCCATTCCACCTTTTCAGCAAGGTACAAACTCTCCTTCGTAAAAAAGTCAACACAGTTCATTTATTTATGAAAAATAAAAATGTCGCTGTCACTACTGAGTAGGTATGCAATTAATGCAATTATATATTATGATTCTGCAAAAAAAATTATTCAATGAAAAACAGGTTCTGTTTAAAATTTTAAAACCCCAGTTAGAGTGAGAAGTCTGACCAAAGCAGGGGTTTTTATGGGTTTCGACTCCTTTTTAGACAACCAATGACATTTTTTTGCGACAATCAACAGCTTGAGAGAAACACTGATACATATACTTTTTTGAATGGTGATGTTGTGGCACCAGGTGCCGACAATCAACAAGTATTATTCATGTCACAATTACGTCTTTTAATTGCTGTTATTATATTTGTTTGCATATGATTTTTTTTGAGATATTTCCTCTAAATAAAATTCTCGAAGCGCTTTAGAAAGTTTTTCTTACTGATGTGAAATGCATTTTAAATAATATGGTTGCTTATTAATTTTAAAGATGATAAAACAAAATAGGAACTCTATTAACGTATAATACTTGTCTAAATAATTATATAAAGATAATAATCTACTTTATGTTACAAAAAGATAGATTCTTATGCTTACAGTAATGCCTAACTTAAGGGAGATACCCTGATATCGATTTAAGAAATAATGTTTTTATTACTATCGATTTCTTATAAAGGAAGATTTTTCCTTTCGATTTTCTCTACAATTTATTTTCTTATAAAAATATTTACACATTACTTTGGTATGACTTTTTTTTGTGATAGTTGATGTTTCTGTGAAATAAAAATTGTACAATACCAAAATACTTTTTATGATCGTCGATTATTCTGGACTAAAATTAATCTTCAGTTAAAAGCAGCTTTTTACTTATGGTGTGAACGCCCGCGAAGAAACGTGACGTTGGTTTCAAAAGTTAGCGCACTTGTTCAAGCGCGCTTTTTGTTAACAACCGTAAAATGCTCAAGTATCGACCGCTAGTTTACGCTATAAGTGTAAAGCTGTCATTATACGAGTATACTCGTATTCAACTCCTTAATTTTTTGTAAATTTACTTTCAATTATAAATTCAGCCCAGGCTATTAATTTACTTGAAATTATGAAAAATTATGATTAATTCTAGAATATAAATACAAAAAGATTGCTTTGTCCTCAAATTCTATTTAGTTTTGGCACAGTATAAACTTTATTTATATAGTTTATAACAACACAACAATTGGTACCTATAGAACTAAAAAGTTTTAACTTCTTTTAACATTGTGGCCTAGAATCTGCACTCAAATAAGTGGCTGATTTTATTCAATTTGCAACCCAGCAAAAAGCACAGCTATACGCATTAACTGAATTCAAAATAAATGAACTTTCAAGTATTTTCAGATAGATAAACTTTTTAAATAATTCCTTTGTAGTAATTACCGTGAGCCGGAGGAGCTTACAAGAGGATTCTCTGCAAGTGCGCCTGCTATCGACTCTTTGTGCAGTTTAATAATGTGTGTCTTGCTGAAACTTAATCTATATTACATAGTCGTACTTTATTCAGTCGCTTTATCACTTTTATTATTATTGCCGTGTGTTCCGTGACGGCTTACCTTTGAGGTATCACTGGGACGACGTCGTCAGGTATCATTTGTGTCAACAGCGTCGCCCACATAACCTTCATCAGGGCTCTCTGTACATACTTCTAGTTCATATTTTCCGCTAGGGCCCTTCAAAGCAGGTTTTAAGCCTTCAGGAGTTTCGGTATGTGGCCGCAAATCCGTAGTTTGCGTGTCCACGCACCGAGTTTCTACATGATAGCATTTACCAGGACCAGCTTCTGAAATATCCATTGGTACCATGACCGCACATGTTCCTTTAGGATTACCCCACGACGTGCAGGGCTCAGCCTGAGGCCCACCACAGCACATTGCCACAGGTTCTGGCTGATAACCTTCTGGAACGGGGGGCACCGTACCTGGTTGACCAATAAACACGTTACCATTACCACCAAAAGGAACAGGCCTATTAACAATTGGATAACCGTCTAAGGTGTGCCTAAAATTTCCTGATACATAATTTAAACATGGTGGTGTATTGAATTCTGTATCTTTAGCAAATTTGCATGCAAGTTTTTGTGCTTTTGGTCTATTGTGTGGTAAAGTTTGATACCCAGGAGTGACCACAGCATAACTAGAATGCATGGGACCTGATCTGCACTGCACTTTTGGTAAACCGTAGTCATAAGGATAGCCATCACTGTCCAAAAAACAGCCTGGATTCAAATGAATATCAGCTGAATGCTGATACATGTTGTAGGGCATGCGTGGAGGTAGAGGTTGTTGATCTCTCCATGTTACTTGTCGTGGCATCATTGGTAGCGAAAATGTTGCACCCTCGTCCACATTTTCGTTTGGATTCTGCGTCTTGTAGACAGACATAATTGAGTTGTCGTTGAGCGAGTTATTTGTAACTGTTTCAGCATCATTAATTATGTCGGGGTTTCTGTCCATGTAATTTTTTATACTTCCCGTGTTGTATGTCTCTTCTATATTCTCTTGAACGGTATACTGTACAACGTGATGAGTTTGAGCGTTTGTTATTAAGCTTCCATTGATTTTTCTTTGCAATGTGTCAAAAGTTGTTGTATCATTAACGTTTCTATTAGGATTGTTTTGATTTCGTAGAGCGACATCTTTGCCGCTATCTTTCTTTTTGCGACTTTTTGTATCCGTTTTGAATTTTAATAGTACCACGGCTACTATAGCTATGACTAAAACTATTATAAGAAATACACCAGTGACTATAATGACTAAATGCTTCCGAGGAAAAGTAACAACAACTATTACAGGTTCCTCTTTGATTATTATTTTTAACGTGTAATTAGCCTGTGTCCTACCTGCTATATTATCAGCTATGCACACATAAGTTCCATTATCATATTGATTAACATTAAAAACAAATAATTCGCTCTTCTTTTCTGTCGTTCCAATTATGCTGTATGTGGTTTTAAGATCGTACTCATCTTTGGAATCATTGTGTATGATCTGACCTTGAAACCACCAGGAAATTTCAGCTTCCGGTATCGCTTTAACTAAGCACTCGAGTGTAACGTTATTACCTTCATTAGTTTCCAAATACACAGATGTGGGCGACATTTTCGGGGAGCACGCTAGTTCGGATATTGCTACGCTGGTAATTTTGCGTTTCCTCAGACGATCGGGCGTGGAACAAATGGGTTCAACGGTGTGTGGCATATTAAATTTCAATAACCAATCGTGCAAATCCTTCATCTTACAATCACAATTCCAGCGATTGCTTTCAAGATCGATCCCCCGTAGCGTGTCAGGAAATATACTGTCACCTTCGATATTTGATAGCCTGTTTCCATTAAGACGCAGCCATTCTAAATGGTGGAGGCCGGAGAACGCATCGATCTCAATTTGTTCAATTTTACACTCGTTTAACTCCAAGGTGTTTAGAAACGTCAAGTGTTGAAAACAGTGTGTTTTTATAGTCGTTATCGGA
This sequence comes from Ypsolopha scabrella, assembly GCA_910592155.1. NCBI lineage: Eukaryota > Metazoa > Arthropoda > Insecta > Lepidoptera > Ypsolophidae > Ypsolopha > Ypsolopha scabrella. Next base: position 14,518,321 of record OU342966.1, read on the forward strand.
TTGTTGTTCAGAGACAATCTCATTAAAGAGGGGAAGTAAACGAAATTAGAGGAGGGGACAATGGTTAGATAATTGTTAGATAAATCGAGCTCGACTAGGTTGGCGAGGCCTTTGAAAGAGTAATTATCAATTTTGTGTATTCTACATCGCGGGAGGAAGATTTTCTGTAAGTCAAATAGACCTAGTTTCTGGAAGATTTCTTTTTGTAGGACTTGCATGTCGTTGCCTGCGAAGTCTAGCACTTGAGTTTCTGGGTCGAGTTGGCTTGGGATTTGCTTGAGGTCTTTGTCTATGCATTCAACGTGTCTTTTCCCGTTCTTCCACTTGCAGATGCACTGAGTGGGGCAAGTCATGACTGGAAGGAGCAGGCAGGTTGTACATAAGGCGATGAGCCTCAGGTCTACCGGCGCCCTTATCTTCATGATAGGTGAAGACTTTACTCCAGAAACAAAACCATCTGAAACAAAGAAACGACAACTATTGTAGTTACGATAAAAAAAATAGTAATAGAAACGGATATTTCTGTTTTCTTCAAATTATTAAATGCTTTAAGAATCATGACCATCAGCTAAATTGTTTTCTTTAAGAAAACGAAGATTTATGGACTGTATTATAATAAACTTCTTTGACTTTGAAATATTTATTCTCCATAATCAGTTTAGTAGTAAAACTTATAAAATGTTATAAGGTTCAGTAAAACAAAAATGCGTCCTTAAATTTGACTTCATAAATGACCTAAAGGTTGTTTACCTAAAAAATATTTGAAAGCTTTTGTGAAGTATTATTGAATTAAGTAAGCGAAACTAAATAACCTTGTTATTTAAAACTGAATTGTTTTTAAACTTAATTGTATTTCTGCTACTAATACACAGTTCAAATCTTATTGTTTTCAGCTTTAAAGTTATATTAATATTAAATACAATGTAGTAATTCCTACGGATTGTAATACACGCCTTTAAATATAAATTAAACACAAGAGATAAAATTTTAAACGAATTGGAGACATAAGGAACGGTATACACCAAAACTTATTTAAAAATACACACCCAACCCAAGAAAAAAAATACCCAACTCATTACGCTCAATGCAAGTGATGCATTCATAAGTTTTTAAAATAAGGGAAAAAACAATTATTTATATAAAAAATATTGACCTTTTTTCTGGTTATATAGATACAATATTAAAATACTCATGTCATAAATACCCGACAGAGTCTGAGGCTTCTCTTCAATGGTTTAATTATGTTGATCTGTTGAGTGCTTATTATAAAATAATATCTTACAAAACAAAGCAAGAAAGATAGTTGCTCGAATCCATTTCACGGGCTAACAATCCTAATGTTAGATTTTGTTATTCCATAGGATATATAACTGGACATTTTGACACTCTGGTCATTCTGATATGGACCTAAAGGCCAAATTTAATACCCGGCTGACAATGAAAAGTTCCCAACTGAGGACTGCCAACCTTATTTTTTATCGAAGGACTATATGGAACAATCAAATAACATTGATTTGTTATTGTAACCTAAAGACAAAGCGGTTTTACACATAATTGCACATTAATTTGTGTTCAGTCTCCTTGCTTCGGAAGGCACGTTAAGCTGTTGGCCATTTGCTCTAATCACGTTATACTTTCTCCTCTGGTAGGTTCCCCTTTTACTTTCGACATGACGCAAATCGAAAACTTCACATTATTATGACCCTGCGGACTCTGTTTGTTTCTTATGAACTATAAATGCAATTGGATCTTATCAGTTTTTAGGGTTCCATACCCGAAGGGTGTGAAACGGGACCCTATTACTAAGCCTCCACTGTCTGTCTGTCCGTCCGTCAGTCACAGGGGTCGACAGCTTCAGTCGTTATAGGTAGACAGTTGAAATTTTCACAAGATATTTATTCATCACAATTAAATTCACTTGTACTTGTTTATGTTTCACTGCTTTTTAATTTTGAGGTTCACGCGTTAATCCCGACCGGTTTCGGTTAATACACCATTCTCAAGGGATACAGAAATTCATTACGGCGAGCCGTTAAAAATGTACACAATGATATTTATTACTATGGTATCACGACAAATAATAAAAAATCCCTTTGTATTACCGTCTTTAATTAACCTTGAAAATGCATGTTATTTGTTTCAGCTGTATCAGACGGTAATACATACAATTTTGATAGCTTTTCGTAGCTCATCAAAGTTTGGTTCTAATACAAGTTAATAAGACTTTGAAACGGAGGGACATTAAAAATCAGTGTTGAAAAGTCAAGAAGTTGCATGACAGACAATGCTCTTGCACATTGCATGCGCTGTAATGTAACCCCATTAGAAGCGACAAATCTTTGTCTCCTAAGATAAATCATCATCATCATGATTGTTACAGTTATTCATATTCCCTTCGTTTTCAATGTGAAAATATCATTACATTAACTATTTTAATGGAGACTATAAACACAAATGTAAGTATTAAAATATGATAATTCCTGATACACTTAGTCTATTAAATAATAATTATTTATTTTGTTACTTAAGATATTTCCGTTTAGTTTTTTTCTGTAAGGTTTCATTCCCATTTCCGGCGCTAGTTTAAGTGGTTACGAATCTAAACGGAAGTGAACACCGTGTTTATTTCTGAGTTTCGAATGGCACCAGAATTGGGAAGGCATTCATTATTCGTTTTCGGGCGGAGAAGTGTATGCTTTTGCTAAACCTGAGTGGTTTATCCTAAAAACTACTATCAAATCTCGTCATTTTCCAAAGGAATAGTTTAGAGGAATAAAGAGTATTTTTCTTAGCCATCGTTTAGACATTATACAAGGTTAAATAATAATAGTTAGCGAAACTCAAAACATAGGTCGTACTGGTCTATATGAATAACTTTTTCTATCGGGGCTAGGCGAAATTCGCAACTTTTTTTCACTTCCTCTCATACTGATATACCATATCAGCCGTACGGTTTACTATGAGAAGGCGAAAAAAAATTTTGAGAATTTTCCATAGTCCCCTTAGAAAAAGTTATTTATATAGACGAGTCCTACCTATGTTTCGCCAACTATTATTATTTAACCTTATAGTGAAAATGTGAAGTGAAACGACTTAGAAGTGAACACTATATTTCATTTAACATGATATAATAATAAATAAAATAATTGATTCTGTTTCTGATTTGTAGCTTCCCCTCTTGTGAATTTCCAATAAGAATGGAAAATGTTTCCAATCCTCCGAGAGACCTACGCTCTTTCACAAAATAATATATGGCGTACCCTCAAAACTTTTTACATTATTTTCACCGAGGGACCCGTAATGAATTCTTTGTATTTGCTGCTGCTCCCAAACTTTACAACAACTTTTTTTTTCAAAAGCAATATATACGAGCACAGAGCAATTCAACATTGTTAACTTTATTTTATTTTAGATTTTACTGAAGCGAAGAATAATTACAAAATATTTGTACATAATATTGAATCACTGACAATTTTCTGTAAAGGGATTAATTTTTCAGGATATTCTGACCTAAATACTCTTATTGAATAAACAGTATTAATTCTGTTATTTACATAAAACTCATTGTTTCCATAACGGTACTAACTTAGTTCGTACTTAGGCTTACAAGAAGTTACCCAGATGTCTGAAGTAACTAATATGAGACTGGTCTGATTCTAGGAAAGTATTTGTAAGGGTGAAATGAACCCTTGTTTAGTTTGGCTTTAGTTTCTCGACGCAAGTGCCTTAAACTTGCTTTAGTTTCTGGACTTTCAACAAAGATAAGTCAAATTGTGTGATGTTTTTGTGTTCTTTTGATAAATAAATCTTTAAATTTCAGTAACTGTTTTAAACATCATCATTATTCCAAAAAAGGCGGTCAAGTGCGAGTAAGTCTCGCGCCTGAAGGTTTCGTACCATTATAATAAGTTATTGATTTGAATAAACATTAAAATCTTAAAAAATTATGAAACATAACTGAAAAATTCAGTTGGTCAACTTGTAAAACCTACTTAGCTGTGATAGATTTCTTTTTAACTTTGTTATATATTCTACTGCCTTGAATTTTTTCACATATCAAAAAACAACCATTTGGCTGGCTTGGACACACTTAACTCTAATAAAAATAAGTATTTTAAAGCTTAATATTTTGCAGAAGGATACCTGAATCAAAAATGGTTTTAATATACCCATAATATTTTTGAACGACCTATCCATTCAAAAAGGATTTGACGAGGAGCATACGATACGCTAAGTGACGTGATTCTAAATCTAATAATAATAATGATGGACGCCCCAAGATTGCGATTTATTATTTCTATACAACCCCATATCGGATATAAAAAAGAATTTGAAACGAAAAATACGATACGCAGACGTCACTCTAAATTTAATGTGGCAGATTCCCCAAGAAGATGTACTAAATCTTTTAACCACCTCCATGATATGGATATCAAATTAAGGGTTTGCCAAGCAGTATACGTGACTTTATTCTAAATCAAACTCTAGAACCACTCAGCATATTTGGATACGGTTTTCTTTATTATCATCGTAGTGATCCTGTTCAACATATAGGCTGTGAAAAGAGTTGATAAAATATCGTACACCAAGCCAAAAATTGTCGATACTACCCAAGATTGAAAGACGCTTACACGCGAGCGAAGCTGCGGGTAAAGCCATGTACACTATGACGATATCTTTAAGTAGCTATTGTATTGTTCTTCGGACCATTTTCGCCTTTTCATCATTGACATTGATTAAAGATAAAAAGAAACAGCATGTTTACTTACAATCTATTTTCATGTACATTTTATCCTGCTCAGCATGTCATAAAAATGGATTCTTATTTCTTATACACTTTTTGCGCCCACATATTTGCATCATTGTATGACAGTAATGTAATAAATAACGTTTATTCTGCATCGTGTTCAAAAATCTAAGAGGGTAAATTTCTTGCTTTTAATTTTTCAGAGTTAGGCACGTGTTTAAGTAGATTCATATTATGTAATTACCCAAAATGTAACTGATTACCTAAGTATGAATTCATATCGAACGGATTATATAAACACTATTTTTTTATTCATAATTGTGAAAAAAAATTAATTAATGTTTTAACTGTTTAAAATGCATATCTACAACTTCAAGAGAATCTCAAAGTTTAATTATGAATTAAAGATATTATATTTTGACGGAACACATTGTATTATTTTTGATATGCTGTGCGTTTGGGGATTTAGCTTTAAATAAATGAATAATGTCAAAATGTAATTTTATGCAAATATTTCTTGCTACTAATTTATTAGAGTTAAAGCACGTGTTTAAGTATTTATTTATTTATTTATTTATTTATTTCATGGAAAAGACACAGAAGTAAACTATACATAGAAACATTAAAGTATAAACAAATGGTTAGTTTAATTTACTTCCTCTACGCTTTCCTCAAATACGTTATTTTTGTAGGGAGTAATTCGGTGACATTTCTAAACCATTCTCTGATAATGTTAAAAAATAAAAATGATGTTGTTTACAAAGCAATGGAATTAAATTAAATTAAAAACTAAGATAAGCGTTCATACACACGGTTACACACATTCATGCAATCTCACATATTTCCATCCATACACACACACACATGCCTTTTAATTTGATATTATATTTGTGTAGTTACACAATTTCTTACAATTTCTCGTTTTTGGTGTCTAAAATTTGCCTAACTTCCTTTTTAAATTTGATAGGTTCAGATTCTAAAAAAGTAAGCGAGTAAGTTTGAATTTATCTCGATCGGATTATACGAACACCATTTTTAGGGTTCCGTAGACCGACAAGGAACCTTTATAGTTTCGCCATGTCCGTCTGTCCGTCCGTCCGCAGCTTAGCTCAGAGACTATTGGTACCAGAAAGCTGTAATTTGGCATGAGTATACCTATACATATTAATCACGCCGACAAAGTAGTAAAATAATAATGAAAAAAGGTTATTTATTTAAAGGTATTATACACGTAAATTGGAGACGAATTTTTTTTCTCATCTATTCCATAGTGTAGGGTATCGTTAGACACAGATCGTTCAAAAATGTGTATGTCAAAACTATTTTTCGATTTAGGGATCCATTAGCGAAATATTAAGCTTTAAACTGATAATTTTTGTTAGAGTAAAGTGTCCCCCCTCCCTGCTGGCTAAACGGTTGTTTATAGATATGCGAAAAAATTCACAGAAGTAATATGTACAATGAACTAGCTTTTGCCCGCGGCTCCACCCGCGTGTTATTCGGCTTAACGACATATCTTTTTTTTAAATTTCAGCTAAATCCGTCCAGCCGTTTCAGCGTGATAGAGTAACAAACATACACAAAAAACTTTCGCATCTATAATATTAGTGTGAAGTGTGATGTGATTTAAAAGGAAAACTATCACAGCTAATTAGGCTTAACAGGTTTACGAGTACAGGTTGCGCCAAGCTTTTAGTCCCATCTTAACACGACAATGTATGGGCCGTTCTTCTAAATATATGGGACTAGAAGTTTGGCGCGATCTGTATTAGTAGACCATTTTATAAAATGTACAGGGCAACTACGGAACCCTACACTGCGCGTGGCCCCGACACGCCCTTGGCCCGTGTTTTTTTATTTATAATTGTGAAAAATCACATCTGTTTGAAGCGCATGTCTACAACTTCAAGATAATCTCAAAGTTTAATTATGAATTTATGATATTACCTTTTGACGGAACACATTTTATTATTTTTAGTACGCTGTACGTTTGGGAATTAAGTTTGAAATAAATGATTAAAGTCGAATTAAACCATTTTATGCGAAATCATCCTTGATACAGCTGCTTTTTCGTTTTGCTTTCAATTTCTAAAGCTGCTTTTTGCTGTTTTTGTACAGAAGATACAAAATTATGCATTTAGATAGCTGTGAAATTAGAAATTGCTGTGCAGTAAGAAATTGAGAGCAAAAAGCAGTTTTGCTACCAGAAGCTTAGTTCATTATTATAAATGAAATAATAAAGTAAATGAAAATAATTGAGTTCTGGCAAATTAAAACAGTAGGTGCGAGGAAGTTGAAATGAAAACTTAATTTTGAATAATACTGTTTTCCAACGCTGAATTAAATAAAAATGTTCTTATCTCGTCTGCAACAACAAAGTCTTAAGGTGCATCCACACCGAAGAACTTGTTGTAGAGCACCGAAGTCCGATAAATAAATCGTATTTCACAGAAAGAGTAATTTACCTTTATCCTGACATCTAATTAAGTCTTCAGTATAAATTTGGCTATATCAACCAAAGTCACCTCAGATAGCCATGAAAGGCGGTGACTACGAGTATCACTGCTGCTGACATTAGATGTGTCCGTCTCATTCGCTCACACGACTTCCCGCACTGACCTCTGTCGTTCGAAAGGGAATCTAGCTGTGAACGCGCTCAAATCCATCCATCCATCAGCCTGTCATCGTCCACGGCTAGACATAGGCCTTTCTAATACTTCGCCACTCATGGCGTTCCTCCGTCCTCCGTCCGTTCTTCAGATCCTCGGTCCAACAGGCACGAGGTTAGCTTACGCTACGCTTTGCTGTACGTGATCTGAGACCACTGGTCTCCATTCTAACGCCTTTCGGCCCCAACGGCCATCACGTCAGCGACAGATATGGCCTGCCATAACTTGACCCAAGTAAACATATTTTTGAACAACTTCGATTCTGACATTGTCGATGGTTACAGGCCCTTGGACGACGTGACAGTTGGACATGATTTTAGTCATATACAAATTTATCCGCAGGCCCACGCGCTCAAATATATACCTAAATAAATATTTACAATAATACACTTTTTTTCAAATATAATCACGGAATCTCATTTGTTGTTATATCATCTTAAAATCACCAAGGTTCAATTTGTTTCTTTGCATACTAGTTAATAAGATCAGATCTTTGTCTTAACTTGGACCTTGTTTTGACCCATAAGTTACATTTAGTTAAAGTTCTTGATAAAACCTCAAAAATAACTAACATTTCATATAAACTTTAGCTTATGATATAATAGAGGTATATTGTTTTTACAACCGGGCCTTGTCATGGCTTCTCAAGGTCGCTAGCAGTAATGGGCTTTTTAATTGTAATCAAGATACTAGGTCAGAAGATTATTTGCGGTTGCATTTTCATTTCGATTTCAACAACAAACTACGTATTTTATAAGAAGAAAACAGCCTGAATACCAGCAGTGTAAAATATTTCCTCTCAATAAATGTATGCTACCAACGCTTGGAAATCGTCGAAACATCTAAAAGCTCAAAAATATGCACTTGTACATCCCGTTTGGCAGACTTTACACTTCCCGACGTTTCTTTGTACATGGTTGCTAGCACCAGAGCGAGACAGCGATTGTCTGTCCTTGTCTTCTGACTCGTTACCACGATGGCTCCAGAATGTTATTTCCATAATAATGTTTGTAACATGCTGTCATTTTGAACTCGACTGAAATATTTTGCAAAACCCGACTACTTGTCGTCTTACGTCATCACCGTGTTCGTTTGTTTTTACTGTGAATTTCAGTTTTGAGAATTCAAAACACATTATAGTACGTGAATAAATTACTTTTTGCTCATGAAAATGTTCTTTTTCCCCCTTTAGGAACATGATGTTGACTGCTACGATTTGTACAAAATTAGGTAGTTTTTTGATTACCCATGTTCAAAAAGAAAATAAAACCGGTAAATTGTGATTGAGATTCAGAAATTAACTCAGTAATTTAACAGAAATGCAATCTAAAAAACTGAAAAACTAATTTGGTCAAGTATTCGGGTCGGGACCCTTAAACTACATTATGATTCAGCCTTTTCAGTATATGGTGTTTAAATATATAAAATAAAACTAACATAGGAATAGCCATCTAAGAAATCACTAAAAAAACGTAAATGCATTATTTAAAATTCAACCTTATAGGTTTAATCTTGAGTATATAACATAAAGCTAACTTGTCAATACCGGAAAATGTAATAAAACGTATTATATAAATATGAATAAATCCATTCCTTAAACAGAACACGATTTAAAATAGGTAATGAAAATTTCATTATTGGAACTCTCACTCAAACGCGCAGTGCGGGAGGGGCCAATTCAGCGCAAAAGTGAAAAAGTTTTTTTTTAAATATATTATAAAAATAAAACTAGTAGATAGCAAATTCTCCAAAATAATAAATCTAAATCCCGTCTAATAAAATATGTTTAAGTTCTTCACTGATTCCTATTCGTCAATAGATGAGAAAAAGTGCGTTTGAAGACATCATTTTAATAATTATTTCTATCGAGGAAAATTTATCTGAACATGTTTTCCAAAAAGCAAAAGCCTAGATTAGAATTATAGTCAAAACTTGTAAAAATAATCTTTGCACTCCATGAAATACACAGAAACAAAGCATCCATATTTTATTTACCTAGCCTTTTAATTACAACAGACACCAGTCAAAAACCCAGAACGAATGCACAAAGTACATAATATACTTGCCATGTTTTTTGCACCCTTTTCAGCCTATTCGTTCATTTGTTTGCCTACATATCAGCCTGTCAATTAATCAAATATTGGCAGTTATACTAAAGCTGGGAATTTAAATTGAAGTGTATAAACATTCTTTCACGTTTTTATTTTAAACAACTATAAATATATATATTTTCATTGGTTGACAAGTGCAATATCAATAACTGTATTCTGAATTATCCATGTCATGTTAGGTTGGTAGCTTCAAATTCATAAATTTCGCTCTTTTACGACGAAAATTTTCGGTCTCAAATGAAAATATGTAGACTGAGTCAGCGGTGAGTTTTTTCAAATAAAATCGATTAACAATATTTTAGTCAGGTTTTTAAGTACAGTCAAAGGTCTGTAGGAGGTGAAAAAACGATGAGGACTATTTTTAATTTATTAAAAAACACAACACAATTATACACAAAATTGCCGAACTGCTATTGCAGTTTGTCGGCAAGCTCTTGGTTTAGTTTTAACATACAGTCAGGAACACAGGACCGTGCGGTCTATAATGCCTAGATGCAGTTTAAGGTGTGACTAGGAATTTTGCCATTGCAATCTTAACCCAATGCACTAGGATGCATTTTACTCAAAATGCACTTGAATTTTTTCACTACAAACGATGGTCGCTAGCCTCCCGGCATGCTCCTGGATAAGTTCTAGACATAAATCTCTGCAAAAGACTTGCAGGTGTTGCAGAAAAGTAAGAAAATGACAGCTGCACAGCCCATGAACCCCGTGGCGCAAAACTTAGACATCTAGTAACGTAACGTCGTTCCTAGGCTAGTGTCAGCTTCTACAGAACAATCTAACGTACCTGAGCAAAGCTCACCTGCTCGTAGACCTTTGCTACTCACATTCCTTAATCCTAAAACGTTCGTGACGAATGTAGAGACGTTTTCCTTGTATGTGTATATGTGTGTGTATGTCTAGTTATCGTACACATAGACGAATGTTGCGTAGGTTAAGATACTATGACGTGAACATGTCTTTACTACGATCCGTCATCATGCCGACAGTCAGCAATGATAGTAGTAACGTTAGGCTGCCTCAGCAGCAAGTACGAAACGTCTGTTATGTACTCTGTATGCTGCAATGTGCCGCAACACTTGAGACACATCTATGCTGTAATGTTGCATAAGCATTATTTACATTATGAAAGCTGTGCGTCATCTGTCACTGTCCTGCTCGGACCCTCGGACGGCGAGAATAAGGCAGCAGCAAATACCTATGTTAGCGAAAAGCATTGTCACACTTTACTTTTGTTCTGTGGCCGTAGCAACTAAATAATCCCAAATACCTTATCTTGGGTTTTATAAAAACTTGCACGGGTTCGTTGCTACGTCATTTCGTGATTCCCGAAGTATTTTTCCTTGTTAGCCAAACGATTAAACCCATAGGTATAGGTCAAATAATTATTTGACTTATCGACCCGTTGTAATGAGGATAACGATCACTAAAAGGTATGTATCGCTAGGCATGACCATGTGTGGCAAAGCCGAATGATGTCATTGGGAATTCGACAGAATTTCAGCCAAGTTTGCGTCATGTGTGTAGTTAATTAAACATTATCGCTGCGTCCCGTTGCTATATGCGCACCTTTGAAAACAAAATCACGGCAGGACTTTTGTATGTTGCGACGTGTTCGCTGATGGGCCCCAAGCCGCTGTCGATAAGCCTGAGTAAAATACATGGTTTTTTCTTCAAAGATAGCACAGTCACTGCACCTCATTCCATTGTGTGACCGCGAGCTCCATGCAGCGTTGGAGAGTCACGTGCAGAGCGGTCTTATCGGTAGCTCGATGGTACGTACGGCCAAGACGGAGCTGCACCTGGTCGGCGTGCAAGTTAATCTTGTACGGAGTTTGAAAAAGTTAGCATGTCAAAACGTATGCACGTTGTTTTAGCTACATTAGGTACAAACCCAACTTTAGTATAAAAACAAACGGTATGATAACATTTATTTAATTATGGCATAAAAATATGGTGAAATTCCGTTGACGTCAGGGTTTCAGGCAAACCACAGAAATAGTTGCCTATTATTACAATATTATTGGCATTATTTCTGATAGGTGACGCAAAAGTATAAACCGCTCGCGATTTAACCACAATTATTTATTCATTTTATTTCAGGATTATTGCCTGAATGCATAATCAATTTTCCTTACATTGCGTCATTGGATCGTTCGTTTCGCGGCCGCTGATATCAGCAGGCTACTATATAAGGTCCCCAAATCTTCCTTGATATTCATAAACCCACCGACAGCCACTGAGTGAACAAGTTCGCCCACAGGAACACTGTGACCCGTGACTCGTGACCCTCCGTGCTCTATGTAAGTATTGAATATTTAAATTATTTATTTTGTGCATTTTTATACTTTTCCTGTGCCTTCTTTCCAGGGATAAAGCGCCTGTTTTATGACTGAATTTAATATTTTATTTCTTTTCATTCGCAGCTCCTGAATCAAAATGCTGCCAAACAGTCTGCTGGTGCTGATGGCGGTGTGCATGCTGGTCACGGCGAGGCCTGGATCAAATCTGGAGCTGCCCAACCATCAAAAAGCTGTGAGTATATAATTTCTACAAACTCCTATCAACGACCCATTCAAGTTTCTTATTACCGTTGCAATTACTAAGCAAAGAGTTTGTCCTATGCCCCGACCCTCAGAACGTCTTGTAAGCTTCAACGAAATTAATGTTAATTTTTCTATTTACAGATGACCGATCCTACCAGGTCCCGCCGGAGTGCTGAAGGACCACCAGAACTGTCGCACGTCGTCAAGAAGTCCGGGGTGCTGGGGACCCGCATCGGATGGCGTGAGGGCCCAGACCCCAACACATACTGGGCCTTTTAGGGGAACAATACGCTTATTTGTTTTTTTATACTTTTGAAAATAAAAGTTATTGTACAATATTTCCTGGTATTATTGATGTAGATAAGCTGACGCGACACCGCGTCCAGTAGGTATCCCAACTGTTGTATATACCTGGCTGCGAGCTTAGGTTACCATCGGTCTGCTAGGCTACATGCACATGTAATGTGCATCGGACCGATGTGCAGATATAGACGTCACGCTGCAACTTGTGCAACAGATACTGCACTCTAATAGGTCGAGCGTAACGGCTTGGGAGTTAACATCGTTGCATGATAGAACTGTGTCTCCTGAGTTCAAAAATACCACCCCCCGCTACCCCCGACCCCTAACTTTGGAGTTATAGGCCGTACGGTCTTGTGCAATTGACTGTAATTATTATACACCTAATGCTTCACGTTCATGCAGTAAGTACATAATTTAATGGAAAATAAAATAAAATAAAAATTAACATTAAATAAATCAGCCAAGTGCGAGTCGCACTCGCGCACGAAGGGTTCCGTACCATTATCTATAAAAACGGTAAAAAAATCATTTCTGTTGTATGGCAGTGCGCGGGTCTGACTTGAACTTGGCCGGTCTTAGTATTTGTTATTATAGCGGCAACAGAAATACATCATCTGTGAAAATTTAAATTGTCTAACTATCAAGGTTCATGAGATACAGCCTGGTGATATACTGACGGACGGACGGACAGATGAGTCTTAGTAATAGGGTCCCGTTGGTTACCCTTTGAGTACGGAACCCGAAAGAGATAAGATTTTGGACACATAATTCACACTTAAATTTTTAGATCCGGTAAGTCCAACAAATTATACAAATGCAGATCCGAACAGTTTTATTTAGATTTTAACAAAGTCAAGGGATACATAATAGTTTGTACTGTTATAGAATTGAAATTTTTTCTTTTAATAATTAAATGTCTGCAATTTTCACATTTTTTCCTAGAAAAAGTGCTAAAAAACTTAATTGTAATTTTATTTATTCTATTTATTTTGTAATGCTGAGGTACGGGACCCTAAAAAAGAATCAAAGATAAAGAGGATAAACATTTTTCGAATCGAATGGTATTTTAATAGGCAAAATGAAATTATATCATATAAATTGATCCGAATAAACAAATAATTAGATAAAATAAAAAGAGAAAACAGATTTACGTAGCAACTATTATAATAATCTGTGCTTAAGCATAAGTTGCGATGTATAAGGAGACTTACGAGTAACTAATATGTATAACTTAATTCTCAACTTAAGCCATCAGTTGAGAAGTATGACATAGACTAATGTAATAAAGTACTTAGCTATGTCTATTAACAATTTAATAAACTTTTCAAAGTTAAGTTTAAAAAAGCTTTGTTCATTATTTATGAGTATTAAATAAAATTAAGCCGTATTTGAGGTCATCCTGTTTTTAAAGCTAACAGGTTTTTGTTCTTGCTTAATGCATGATGATTTTATTAGTGTTATCTGATGAGTCTGGTTGGTCCACACAAAACAATTTTAAGCATACAATGAATCAAAAATAATTGAAGAACAAAAGATATTCAGGTCCCGTCAGGTTTATTTAATATTGAATCCCGTAAAATATTTAAAAAATGTCCAAATATGACTTTTTTCAAAGAATATTTTCCTTTTCTGGGAGGTGTCTAGCAGTACTTTGCCGAAGTAATACTATATATTCTCTGACTTTGCAGAGTTTTAATAACACTCCGCTAGAAATACGAATTGACATTGCAAAGTTACGTAGAGATCGTTCACCATAACAAGTCCCCTGGCTAAGGAAATGGTAGCACTGTATGATAAGAATAAAAATATTTATTTAGACCAAAAAGTATGCATGTGAACAGTTTATGTTAACAGTTAGTATGTGGGGTTGCCAATGGTTTACGAGCATTCACCTTACACATTCATAATATTTACTTAACTGCATATTTTTACATATCAATTAGACTACTCTTTAATGAAAATAAAATCTACAGAATGAAAAAATAAAAATAATAAATTATTCATTGCTTTGTATTTCGCAAACAATACGCATGATCTAATGGTATGATATTATGTATATTGTATATCTATCTGGGGGCACGGCAGTGCCCCCACCAAGTCGAGCTAAAAAGCGTCACGGCCGTACTATCCTTTTTTCGAAGCAGTTCAGGCCATTTTCGACCCCCTATATGGTGATATGGATAAGTTATATCTTATTCATTCATTCATTCATATAACTTTTACCAAGGCAATAGTAATATTTGTCGCAGGCTCGAAAACGTCCGGAAATCTTTTTTTTAAATTTTGCAGTATAGAACCCAATAAAACAACAGTTTTATTTTGAATACTTTATGGTTTTATCTGGGGGCACGGCAGTGCCCCGCCAAGTCGAGCTAAAAGGCCTTTTCTCCTTTTCTCGTAACAGTTCAGGCCAATTTCGATACCCTATAACTTCATTGAGGATAAAACTAGAAGCCTGAATTTTCAGTAACCAAGCAAACATTGTATAAACGCGGTATATTTCAAATTTCGTTCAATTTGAATCAGTAGTTTAAGAATTAAAACTAGTCAAAGTTTCTCAATTTTGTCGCTCACTCACTCACTCACTGACTGACCGATCATCAAAACTCTAAAGCACTTCTAGCAGACATAGAAGCTTTAAATTTGGAATACAATTAGTGTTTAGTAAATAAATCAAAGAAAAACTTAAACATTTTGCAATTTTGCAAGTTTTCTAGATACACCAAGTGTATAAATAAAATTTAAATTTATTTATTAATTTCCCATTTAAATATATAGGATTACAAAGTTACATTTGCAGTTGAAAATAGATGGTACCGGAAAGGAAAAAAAGTAGGACTATCTACAAAAAGAAATGAGATGCCATCAAAAACAAAACTTGTAAAAAAAAAGTCTCGTAACTTTGTTCTTCCACCGCAAAAAGTTGTAAGATCCATGTAAATCCAAGTCGGGTAATTTATTCATTCCCTACTCAAGGGACCTTCTGTCCTAAGTTATTACGTAATTAGCTAACCTAACAACATATTGTAATAACCACATCAATATTAAAAATCTTTTATATGTTTTAAATAAAAAGATTGCTTTGGCAATCGCACTAAATGATCTAATTTAATATAATAAGTATTACTTGTGAGAAACATTGTGTTTTCAAGGATCTCACAACTTTTTACGGTAGAAGGACTAAATTGCGAGACTTGTTTTTTTTACAAGTTTTGTTTTTGATGGCATACACATATTTCTGTACTATGACGGTATTTTTATTTGTTATTCTACCTCGACAAAGTTTATTCTAAATCGTTAAACTCCCCTTTTTTACGTTTGTGATGATTTTTTTCAAGCGACTTAATTTGAACGCGTTTTTCTGATGATGCCTGCAAATTTTAAGTAAATAGGTAATTATTATTTGCCCGTAAATTGGCTTTATTTTTAAAACTGGTGTCCCTATTTTACTAACCCGTCATGGCAGTGACACGAAATCGAACCTGATCGAGAGGAATCAACGGTCCACCTGTTTGCCTTTTCTCTTTCACAGAACCTTCAACACAATCTCTTTTGCACTATTGTTCAACGGCTTTGGCAAAAATATTACATAATTTTTCAAATAATTTTGAAATATCTAACTGGCAACAGCATGACAGCAATAGCTTGACAAGCAGTGATGCCAACATGATGGCAAGGGATAAGTTATGATGAACGGACTATATAAGGATTTTCTTTTCATAACAGAACCCAGACTATAAAATGTCATGCAACCTGATTGCAAAGAGGCTTGAGGGCTTTTGTGTTCGGGTCGCAGCAGCTCAAAATACACGCAGTGCGACTACAACGTTTCAAATTTTAGGGTTCTCATAGTGTATTGGAGGTAGGGTTGCCAGATGCCCGGATTTAGCCGGGAATCGTGTCCGGCCAAATATTTTAGTGTCCGATCAGTCCAGCAAATTTCCCTAATTTAAAATGTCGAAAAGCAGATATCTTTTTAATTTTAAATAAGATCCCTTTTTTTTTAGAATTTATAATATTTTTCATATTGTAATAAAAAAACTGTTAGTTATTTGTGTTTTGGAGAGGTAACTATATTTATTTTTTATTCATCAAAATACAAAATACAGAAGACGGAAAACTTTTCACTTCGTTAATATCAAAATTACCAAATGGTTGTTGTTAGGTATTTTAACTTGTTAATATTGTAATAAAACTGTAATTTGTTAGTAATAAGCAATTTAAATACGTAACCGTGTTCTTTTTTCATTATAAAAGATATGTATAGCTCCGTATTCTGGCTTTAAAAACGGCTTTTAAGGAAACAAAACCAGCCTCATGAAATTCCGGCTTTTGTATTTTAGAGCCTGGCAGCACTACTTCGGGGAGACTCGAATTGAAATAAGTACCTGTACTGTACCCTATTACAGACAAACATTGTTTAAAAAGAAAGCATTGTTCAGCAACGGAATACATGCGTAGGGTTCACAAAAATTAATCAGAATTAAACAAAATGAAAATTACAAAGTAAACGTTTATTAGACCGTGAATTATAAAATACATTATTGGATTGATATTTTTATCGAAGCACTATTGAAAACTACAATAACAAATAAACAAAAAAACATAATAGTTTTCACAATAGTAAATTTTTTATAGTATGGTGAATGTTTTTGAAAGCAACGCCGCAACTTCTACACATAAAAAGTAGGGACAAAAACATTTGGAATTATTGTTTCGTTTTCAATAATAGCTCGAGGATTTCATGGAAAAATTTATGTTGGAGCTGAACAGTGCCAGTTTTAGTGGATCAAGTTCAAAAAAACCAGCCAAGTGCGTGTCGGGCCACGCGCAATATAGGGTTCCGTAGTTGCCCAATACATTTTACAAGTTGCTCTACTAACACAGAAAAACGGTCCAAACGTTGTCGTGTTTAGAGAGGACTAAATGTTTGGCACACTCTGTACTCGTAAACCTGTAAAGCCAACATAGCTGTGATAGTTTTCCTTTTAACTTCATCATTATACACTACTGTAAGCTTTTTCACATATTCTTATGCAACCGTTTAGTTTAAAGCTTAATATTTCGCCAACGGATCCCTAAATCGAAAAATGGTTTTGAAACACCCACAATGTTTTTGAACGATCTATCCAAGCAACGATGGACACCGACAAAACGGTAAAACAAAAACTCCGAAAAAAGAAATTGTTGAATGATTTGAAAAAAAATTGTTGAATGAGTTCATTCATCTTCAGCAGCCTCTCGCCCGCCGCTCTGCTCACGCTATGGGTTTTTAGAGTTCCGGAGTCCGACAAGGAACCCTTATAGTTTCGCCATGTCCGTCTGTGCGTCTGTCCGTCTGTCTACAGCTTAGCTCAGAGACTATTAGTACTAGAAAGCTGTAATTTGGCATGCATTACACATTAATGACACCGACATAACGGTAAAACAAAACTCCAAAAAGAAATTGTTGAATGATTTGAAAAAAGAATTGTTGAATGAGTTCATTCATCTTCAGCAGCCTCTCGCCCGCCGCTCTGCTCACGCTATGGGTTTTTAGGGTTCCGGAGTCCGACAAGGAACCCTTATAGTTTCGCCATGTCCGTCTGTGCGTCTGTCCGTCTGTCCACAGCTTAGCTCAGAGACTATTAGTACTAGAAAGCTGTAATTTGGCATGCATTACACATTAATGACACCGACATAACGGTAAAACAAAACTCCAAAAAGAAATTGTTGAATGATTTGAAAAAAAATTGTTGAATGAGTTCATTCATCTTCAGCAGCCTCTCGCCCGCCGCTCTGCTCACGCTATGGGTTTTTAGGGTTCCGGAGTCCGACAAGGAACCCTTATAGTTTCGCCATGTCCGTCTGTGCGTCTGTCCGTCTGTGCGTCTGTCCGTCTGTCCACAGCTTAGCTCAGAGACTATTAGTACTAGAAAGCTGTAATTTGGCATGCATTACACATTAATAACACCGACATAACGGTAAAACATAACTCCAAAAAGAAATTGTTGAATGATTTGAAAAAAAATTGTTGAATGAGTTCATTCATCTTCAGCAGCCTCTCGCCCGCCGCTCTGCTCACGCTATGGGTTTTTAGGGTTCCAGAGTCCGACAAGGAACCCTTATAGTTGCGTCTTTCCGTCTGTCCGCAGCTTAGCTCAGCGACTATTAGTACTAATATCTATTAGTCTGAAATATTTATCTCGATTAAAAAATACAAAAAATTATTAAGGAAATAAGACCTGAATCCGCTTTGTTAGAGAATAAATTATCCCAAGACTCCCTGTTGGGGTTAAGTATTATACGTTAGTAGGGTAGTACGTAAGTAACCTTCATACGTAATTGTCAGTTAAGCCATTAGACTCGAAGAAGTCCGTTGTAGGTCTCAAGAGAGAACTAAGATTTAAGAGATACTGTTTGTCGCAGACACTTTAGGGCCATTACGTGTTTTTTATACTTTTACCCAAACTTTCAAGTCGAAATATATCAAGACGCATAAGCATGGCACCGTTTGAGTACAAAATTTGATAACCCATTTTTCTGTTATTTTTCGTTATGGACTAAAGTTTACGACCTCTATGGTTTAATACAAGCATTTACAAAGTCACTATATGGCTGAAATGTGAAATTTTGATAAAGGTACAATTTAAGGCAAGGAAACAACTTTGTATGTAAATCTGTCCAGCTGGATATCTTTAAAAGAAAACCAATATTAAAAAATTTTGCAAAATGGTGCCTTTAAAATATCAGTACCAGATGACAAAGGTCTTATACTTTGGTTTATAACGAAAAACAAGTCACTGGCTATCAAATTTTGTACTAAAACGATAGCGTGCTTATGCGCCTTAATAAGTTAAGTTCTAAGATCATTATTATTTCCTACTGTTTAAAGGTAGTAGAGCTGATGCCTGGCTCGACTGTGGAGGTACCACCATCTTACTCGCAAATCCTCCCGAAGTTATTCGGGGGAGAGTAAGAGAACAGCTCTCAGGCAAAACCAGGCGGCACACCATTGCCTGAGACCGATGGATGGCGGTATATCCATCCCCAATTGCCGGGTCTTATATAAAACAGACTGGTGACGGGCAGCGGCTTCACTAGTGCAAAGGTTTCGGCACCACGCTCACCAACCTGCCTGCCCAGCGTGTGTGAGTATGGGCATTTCTTCCAGGAGGACCACCAAGAGTGGCGAAATCCTGGAAAGGCCTATGTCCAGCAGTGGACGAAACAGGCTGATGGATGGATGGATGGACCCCTAAAACTGACCGAATATTTAGCTGCGTTACTAATAAAATTTACAGCAACAGGCTCAGCGAGCATGTCAATAAGCTGGCGGTGGCTCTTAGTACAGATAACACCTCTAAGCGCCTAAAAAGATACACAGTATTAGGTTTAACAAATCGATTTAGCTAAAAAAAAGTAAATAAATATAATACAAGACATTTTATAAAAAGTTTGCGAATGTTACTGAACAATTGCCTTTAAGTGCCCTACATCACTCAAAATGATCTGCTTATAGACTCCGGACTGATCGCAGACCAAGCAATGCCTGCTCAAAAATGCTATTACGTGACATTATAATCATCAACTATTCGGTTCTACGATCAAACTGAACAAATTTGTTATTTGACATTTATGTTTTACTAGCTTTTGCCCGCGGCTCCGGCTCCACCCGCGTGTTATTCGGTTTAACGACATGCTTTTTTTCGGAATAAAAAGTAGCTTATGTGTTAAGTTAGGGTGTAAGCTATACCCATTCTAAATTTCATCCAAATCCATTTAGCCGTTTCAGCGTGAAAGTCACAAACATACACACACACACACACATAAACTTTCACATTTATAATATTAGTGTGATTTTGTGTTACATAACCTTTATTACGTAATCTTTTGTCTTAATTATATAGCGTGTGATAACTACAAACTCGTTGTACCTGTACATTTTCTTACCGCTTCAAATGTGATATATAAAACAAATATTTTGACCGAGAAGTCCTAAAAATGTCGAAACTAAAATTATATTCCTTCATAAATATATTCAGTGAAACACATTCGTCCCTCGTGTGAATATGACAGACATTTTGTAGCTCTACATGAGACCATTAGGCTTCTAGACCTCGTCGTTTCGTCTCCCTGGAGGTGACCCTGTTTTTCTTAAAGTCATTTGTTGACGTAACACGTGCGTCGCTAAGGTTGAGCCAAAATTAGGGTTACCTGGAAAACAAAGCCTTTTAGAAGTAGTTTTCAAGATTTACAACGAAAATTGAAGTGCAAATCTGTACTTGGGACCTTTTCTTTGTAATATTTTTTGTATAGAAAGAGCATATTGATGTACGGACTTTCTTGAAGTACAAAAAATCTAAATATATTTACTTGTGTAAACAAAGCCATATTCGACCTTGTACGAACTAATTAAAATTACAATTAGTAAAAACATAAAATAAGTAGCTCTTTCTTTGAAATCGTATCATCAAGTTGCTTTTTATTTCTTTTGATTTTATTTTTTCATTTGACTTCGGAATTGGATATGAGATCTCCACTAACAGAAAGAAAAAAGTAATGAAGAAATTCACTTCGCGTATTTTATATTGATATTGAAAGACATTTATTTATACCTAAAGATTATATGTTGATCAGGGTTACTACGTTGATATAAATAATAAAATGAAATTCGAAGACCAGAGAAAAGCAGGAGCTAAAAACTGCAGTTGAGAAAGCGTGCCTGCCTCACATCAAACACTCTGAGGATCACCATACCGCGTATAAACCATGTGGTTTTAGTCTGATGGGTTTTATCTTAATTAAAATGTATATATATATGTACCTATATATGTGTCATGAAAAATTATTGTAGTTTTATTATAATAGAGAAACTAAAGAAGGAAACAAAATATACGATATATTTCGACTCCTTCAATGGAGTCGTCATCAGTGAAATGAAAATAAAATTAAATAAATGACATTAAGAATATAAAAGAGTTAAAAAACCTCTGTACAAGATGGATGGCTTTTATTTTTAATTAAAATGTATATATTTGTTTCTTTGAAATATTAACAAAAAATAAAAACAGAACATTATGAAAGGGCTTTGTAACCATTAGCGTAATAATAGCAAGTTTTTGCAATACTCATTACTGAGATAATCCGTTCTAAAATCTTGGAAAAACTACCAGTTTTGGGTAAAAAAATACTGAATTCTTTTAGTTATTTTGTTATTTCATCATGAAAAAATGAACTTTTTACAAAAATATAGTAACCGACAACAAATATAACAGCAGACATTCACTGAAAAGTTTAAAATAATTATATAAGGTGACTTTAATTTATGCAGCCAAACTCATACTGGAGACTTGGTAAGTGATCATTAAAACGGATCGATACCACTTTTTGCTTCTTTCGCAAAATAAAATCTTGACGTCTCATCGTAATTGCCTCGGGGCTGAGCTTGCGTTTGTAAGGAACATGAAAAGAGTAATTTACGAATTTCAAAAAAAGGGGTCATCGAACTTTGTTACTGAGCACTTACCGAGTCTTCGGTAAGAATTTGGCTGCATAAATTAAAGTCACCTTATATACTGCCTGAAGTGGCGTGCATTGGACTTTTTGCTGGAAATGCAATGAGAAGGTCAAGTTTGACAATAAAAAAAGTATGTTTTTTTTAAAGTCACTATAAAAAATCTTTATTTGTATGGCGCCAGGGTAGGCACTGCCTACCGTAGAGTACATGATTTCATACAAAGAAAACATTTTTCGAATTGGTTTTTATTTTTTTCATGTTATTTTTATTGTCAAACTTGACCTTCTCATTGCATTTCCAGCAAAAAGTCCAATGCACGCCACTGCTGCCTGATGGTATCAAAAAAACACTTTTGCCGACTTCTTTCTTCCTGAAACATTATGTTCTCGGCGTACTCATATTGGTTTTTGTATCATAGGAAATACGCCGTCGTTTTTGTTATATATTTTTTATTTTTTGTATCAAAAGAGTAATTAATATAATTTTGACAAAGGTGCGATAAAAACCTGTGAGTCTAGATTATATGTTATATAAATTATTATAATGAATGTTATATATTTCATATGTTGTATGTTTCGGAAAGAAAAAAGTTGGCAAAAGTGTTATTTTATAAATATTAAAAATTTTATGAATTTCTACCCTTGCAATCAGAATCCTAGCACAAAGTGGATTCCGCAAACTCGGGATGTGCTCTAAAAAATATACTCGTAACGTTATTAATTATAATTTGGTATCAAAAGTATAATTCATATCTAGTTCAGATTATGAATAATACATGGGCCAGTTTTTTCAGCTACATCTTCTCATAGCAACAGAGAGACGGTTTGTTACAAACCAAGGTATAACTCATACGTAGGAAGTCAGCTCAAAGCGACCATAGAAGGCAAAGCGGATAGGCCTGATTATCTGGCCATTTTAAGTGGTAATGTTACATTGTCACGTTGTAGCATAGCTTTTCCCCCGCCCCACAGTGGCAGGTAATTTACGTTTCATATACATAGAATACAAATTACGGTTTTTGAACAAAAAAAAAATGCAGGGTTGTTACAACCAACTTATTGTTCAAAAAATATGGGGAAATTTTTCTTCTCACGCACAGTGATTCGAAATTAAAAATTAAATAGTTTTTTTTTTGTATGGAACAAATCACGTTATGTCATTTTTTATACGCGGTTTAAATTTAATGGAACTTGTATAAAATAGTAACAAAACGTAATTATAATACTTCTATGTCGTCGTTATTGGTTCCCCAAGTTTGTATGAAAATTGCTTTGAACCATTCACTTTACCAGTTTGAACGAGTCGTAAAAAAAATGAGATAACGTGATTGTTCTTTAAAAACAAAAACTTTTTTTTTCGTAATTTCAAACCACAGTGCTTGGGAAGGATGGTTTCATCATAAAGTTACAAGTTAACACTTACTTGTTGCAACTTTACCCCAATTCACCTAGAAATATATACATTTTCAGTTAAAAATGCAGTGCAAATTTCGAAACTTTAAATATATGTAGCGGCCAAACGTGAAAGTCGATGCGCGCGTGCTGTAGTTCATCTTGCTCACCTTGGGTCCTGCTATACCTAGAAATCAATGGAAGTTTGAGAGTTTGAACTAGTCGTGAAAAAAATGAAATAACGTGATTTGTTCCATACAAAAAAAACTATTTAATTTTTAATTTCGAATCACTGTGCGTGAGGAGAAAAAGTTCCCCATGTTTTTTGAACAACAAGTTGGTTGTAACAACCCTGCATTTTTTTTTGTTCAAAAACCGTAATTTGTATTCTATGTATATGAAACGTAAATTACCTGCCACTGTGCCCTCTCCTAGGCAGTGGCCAGGAAGAGTTTAGATTGCGCCTGCGTGTGTAGTAACGAAAAAATCATTTTCACTGATCCGACAGAAAAAAATGCTAGGTAAGTTCGTTCTGTATTAATCAGAAATAGCTAATTCTGGTTACTATCACTAGTTTTTTATTGTTTTGTGTCTATCTGGTAATTCTTCTGTGATATTTGCTCGAGGATATGGTAACGCTTAGAACAGAGGTCTCGATTTAAAACCAAATGGCAGTGAAAAGCAAAGCGGCTCAGGCAAAGTGGTAAGTAATCGCTTTGCCCCGATTATGAACTTTGAAAGTGACAGAGTATTTTATGCTTAAGTTGAATTGCCACGATATCTTATACTTAAGCATTGTTATTTAATTAATATTACTAGTAGTTCGCCCCGAACTGTGAACTCGCGCTCGCAATTTGCGCTTGACCAATTTGGCTCATGTTTGAACTTAAAAATTTCTCTTGCCTTATTTACTTGCCTGCCAAAATTCATGACATTCCGATAAACGATACTCGAGTTATCGTCGAACAAACATTCATTCATACATACGTACATACATACAAACGCCGGATTGTTCTAGTAGACTCGGACAACTCGCTCACTTCACTCGCTCGTTCACTTATTAGGCCAATCTGAGCTTCATAAAAGTACAAGTACCAATTACATGTAAATATTTAATACATTTTTCGAAAAGATGTTAGAATTTTTTGTTTTAGTTTTAATTTTGTTTTTATTCAGTAAATGATTTTCATATTTTGGCAAATAACTCTCTTTTTACAAGTTTTTCTGTCAATCAAACTTAATGTAACCGCTTTGAGCTGACCTCCCCTATACAATAGCCGTTCCTACTTTTTTATATAAGTTACAATGTATGAATGACAACCATACAAATTATCTGTCTACCAGAGGGGTAGGTAGAGACTACAGATTTCCATCTGCTACGATCACGCTACGATCCATAACAGTGGCGTAGCTAGCATCATTGACACCCAGTGCGGATATCGACGGTGTCGACCAAAGAGTGAAAATTGTTAAAAATAATAAACATGAGGTCGTCAAATATTATTTTAGTTAATTAATACTAATAAAACATATTTCTTAACCCAGAAAAAAGAAAATCACACTTATATATATAGGTTTTTTGTTATTTAAGATATATATCAGTGAAATAATCCATAAAAAGGTTATTTAAAACACGAGTGTTTTAATACCTAGTTATGTATAGTTTCATACACACCTTTATCTAAACTCATGCTTTCTAACCTGTTTTCATAATTTTTGTAAATTTGTCGTAAGCCATTTTTGATTATTCTTGTAAAAGCTTGTTCTGAAAGTGTTCGTAATTTCCGTCGTTATTTCCAGAATGTCAGGTGGAGTCAAATATCATTCATCACCATCCCTGCTGTCAGTAATTTTAGGGCAAAGTAATTATTTTGACCCATAAAACCACTGTAAGTAATAAATATATTTTCCCGAAAACTATGGCGCAAACAGTTGCGGTCGGGAAACATTCCGAATCATTCTCGTGGAATACTTACGAAATATTCTGAAGTATTACGAAACATTCGGAATATTTTGATTTTCGAAAAATTATTATCTGTAGATACCTACTCATACTGACTGAAATAGTAAAAAAGTCGTGTCTGTACATTAAAATTTTCGCGAAAATTTCAATGGGTTATTGGTACTCTACTGAGACCAAAACAACAATTTTTAGAATTTTTGTCTGTCTGTCTGTCTGTATGTTCCGTTTTAACTCGTGAGCCACTCAACGGATTTGGATGCGGTTTTTTATTATCATTGTAGTCAACACATCGACTATAAGGAGTGTTCATAAAATAACGCCCAAGCCGGAAACGGGGTAGAGATTGAATAAACGCTTTTATAACTCGAGAACCAATCAACAGATTTGAATGCAGTTTTCTTTATTATCATTTTGGTTACCCTGGTCAACACATAGACTATAAGAGGTGTTGAACGCGGGTGAAGCTGCGGGCAAAGGCTAGTTAATAATAAAATGCGAAGACGACAAACGTTACGAAATCATGCAAAATATTATACAGGTTTTTAGGAATTATCAAAAATAATGTTCTGAACAATAAATATCACCAATATTATGTAATTATTTTAAAATAAAAGCTGTGTATAATTAAGGTGGTAACGAAGGATCTCGGTGCAAAATGCACATTATAATATTGTTTTCCTTACTTTTGAATAAAAAGTTTGCAATAAATGCGTTTTATAGCAATTCTCGCAAACTGCTTGTTGATAGTTAATTGATCACATGTAAATTATTCAATTTTTGCGTTACATTTTAGCTGCATTACATTACAACTGTAAACACGCTTTTAAGTTTGTTAATGAAATGCAAACAAAATGTAATACATTAAAGTACGTCATTTTTTGTGAAGACTTTATTATTAATAAACTATTTCGGTAAGTTGCTTTAAAATTTTTTATTCAAAAGTAAGGAAAACAATATTATGATGTGCAATTTGTACCGAGGTAAAAAGTTACCCCCTTAAGTAACTATATTTTTTAGTCTGCTTAACCAATCTATAACCATGTCACGTTTTTCAAACAATCTTACATTTTGTGTATTTATCACGTTCCTCATATTATACCTACCTAGGTACCTAATTAAATGTAAGTTTATTTTACTAACGCTAAATAAAAATCAATTCACCACAACTGAGCAACTAAGAAGTACGTTTTTTAACAACGCACATGCAGAATTAGTATGTACTAGGTACGTACAAAGTACATGTTATTTTATTTAATCGAAATATTCCCTCCGGCTGGGAATTATTCCTAAACATTATTGCGGGGTATGAATACTTCTCGGGTTGCGGGCGAATACTTCCCCGGGGCGGGGGGAGCCACCACTCCCTGCTAACCGCGCCCATCCCGCGCACCGCGCCGAGTACGAGTCGCGTTCGTTCTTCGTCGTTCGTCGGTCGGATTATGTAGAATACGATGTTTACTAGGAAGATTGACCTACAATAAAAAAACGTTTTGCCCATATTTTTGACCAAATTTATTTTGAAATATTCTGATTGAAAGAAACTTTCCGGGAAGTATTACATAATTATTCCGAATCTTTCGGAAGTTTTGCAGCTGTACACAAACAGTTCATCTATTGACAGACCGAGGCCAACGCGCCGTAAGCCATAGACAATACCTTGCCGAAAATAAATTTGAACTGTAACCTCGTTACTATTTGTATGTATTGGAGAACCATATACTCGTATAAAAACCTCATTGGTATTTGATATTAAACCCCAGACATGGCTGTATGAGCTAAGTTCTCCTTGCCTTCCTAGTTAGTATCACATGTACAGTAATCTCAGAAAAAGTTTTTTTATAGCATTATGTTGTTCGGAGACCTATAATATAATTATTTTATTTTATCTTTTAGAGACGTTCATGAAAAATATTTTTCATTATGCCAGTAGTTTTAAGTTCGTAATGAGGATTTTACGATATGAGGTTAGATAAAATATATTGTAAACAATAAAATATGCTCAAGATATATTTCGGGCCCTAGCTGGGGCTATATATCTTAAATAACAAAAAACTTACAGCACCTATATATTTTTAACTTATAAAAGAGCGGGCCCCGCACTAGTAATTTTGCTACGCGGGCTCCCAGATGAAATTTGTACACAGCATACGTTTATTTACAATTTAAATAATATACAAGACATATAATATAATTGGAGTGTTATTATGACCAACAAGTTTCTGTAACAGAAACAATTTTTGCATTGTTGCAAAAAAATGTGTCCCGAATACTAATTTAAACTCAGATGTTCTCTATCAGCTCGCCGTTTTTGTAAAATAAACTTCAAATATTGAAATTTCACCTTTCTATTTTACTTTTGAAGATATTTTGAACCAATTACCATTTGCTTTATACCTTTATTTTTTTTTTCATCTACATAACTTCTATTTAACAGTATTGCTACGGCAAAAATAACAGAATTTCTAATTAACATACATTTATGTATACAAACAGACCAAAATTCTAAAAATGGTTTATTTTGGTTAAGTACAATGTACAATGTATAGACACAATTTTTTTACTGCCTGCCTGTTCGTATAAGATCTGAACAAAATAAAAATAAATTCGCAAAATTATATAAAACTTACCTTCTACAAAACATGTAAACATAGATTAAAATAACAATGTTATTATTTATTGTTAATGTACCTACCTACTTATAACTTAGTAAGTGACTAATTATAGAAAAAGAAGTGCGACTCCCTCCCCACAGACAAACCAAATTCCTACTTGGTTTTGTGGGATGTATTTAGATTTAAGTTATTCTTGAAATAAATAAATATATTCATTCATTCATTCATACTACTCATTATTACTATAGATGTCTTGGAAATTTTGGCGATGATAGTGCGATACTGCCCATGGTTTAGACACCGTATGTGGCCAATGCAAGCTGCCAATAATTGGCAGATATATTGGTCAATTATTGGTCACAAGTCTTATTGCGACACGGATACGATGCCAAGAGGTAAGATCAATTAGTTAAGTTGGATTATGTACTATCGGAGTGAACTACTCAGATTCACTTTTCACTCTTAATGATAATACGAGCAAAAGTGACTCAATTTAACGTGCCCTGATAGTACGTACATAAGAAATATCAAAGCCGGGTTCGTGCATACAGCACGCTCTGGTGTTATTATTTGTCTGTCATTTCGTTCCAATTTATTAAATTAAATGGAGATCAGTGGGCAAATGTGCTAAGAATAAGCAAAATAATGACTGTATTGGTCAGAAGATCCTAGTAAATTTACAAATAAAACTATTTAGTGAAAATCATAATCTAAAGGCCATTAAAATTGTTTTCAATGCAAGTGCTCGTTAAAGCTCATTTTATATGCATATAAACTGTTGTCAAATTAAATTTTACCACACTAGTGTTTTTTTATTTTATTGAAAAGTTATTTATTGATTATTTAGTTGCCAATGTTATCTTGTGAACCATAGATAGAATTGACAGAAATGAGCTGTTTTCAGTTTTATGCGTTTGTAGGCTGCGTTCAGCTTGATCGTCGGATGACAAACGCCTATTACTGACAGCAACACGGCTGGGTATGTTATGTATGTATGTGATACCGGCAATCTGTATAATCTGGTATTGTATACAATACTAAGGTAAGTAATGTAGGTATACAATGCCAAAAAGGTTAAGGTAATATATGAAATATTATTTATTTAGTACTTTGCCTAGGTATTGTATACGTACTGAATGCGCAGCCGGTAATGTATATAAAAGACGTGAGCGGGAGCGGGAAATTGATTAGGGCATGTATTTAAATGATCCTTTATGAACAAAGCTTAGCCTTTTGGTTAAATGTTATCCCATCAAAAACATAAATGTGAAATGAGAGCCAAGTTCTAGCCTTGTTTGTTGACTTCAACGACAAAAGAGTTGACATCTAAATGGGTGCCAAGTTCAATGGTCAGTCCTGAAATTTATTTATAACAACATAAAATATTTTTTTACAACTTAAAATATCATTTCTTCTTATAACTTAGGATAATATATTGAAGCCTAAGTTCTGATCTGGCTAGTTCGAATGTACGAATAAGGAATAAGTTTCTCTAGTAAAGTAGTAAGTTATTCTGTCATTTTTCATATAAGAACTTATAATAGCCTTTGCAATTTCTAAAGCTGTAAGTTTCGAAAATTTGGCTTTCTGGTGGAAGCTAGCTATCGAACATAGGGCTCTTTAATGACTGTTGTAGTAGGTACTTAATAATAATTCGTATATTCAAACTAGCCAAGCCAGACCTTAGGCTTCAATATATTATTCTAAGTTATAAGAAGAAATGATATTATAAGTTGTTATAAAATATTTTATGTTGTCATAAATAAATTTCAGGACTGACCATTGAACTTGGCACCCATTTAGATCCCAACTCTTTTGTCGTTGAAGTCAACAAACAAGGCTTGAACTTGGTTCTCATTTCACATTTATGTTTTTGATGGGATATCATTACTTTTTATACAGAAATTACGAAATACATACTCTACTATAGGCACTATAAGTAAGTGTTCCTAATGGAATCAATTAAATGAAAATTGTATAAAATGATAAAATTGACTAGTTTCTTATTTATTCCTTTGTATTTATTCAATTACCTATCTGAATGCAAAATTTGAACTTTCTAGGTGATCTGGAACTGGGTTAGAGTTTTTATCTATCGGTTAGTCAATGATACATTTGACAATTTTTGGACGTTAATATCTAAATGCCTGTTTTAGGTGTGTTTATGAAATTGGGAACACATATGTGTCTCGCAAGTTTCAATATATGAGCCAAATTTGACATGTTTATGTGAAATAGTATTTGAGTTATGGGGGGGTCAAAAGTGGCTCAAGATGGTTCGTGTAATATTACACACGGTACCGCTCGCCATTTTGTTAGCTGGAAGTTGGCTTGACACGCTGCCGCGTGTCTAGATTTCTGGGTGGTCATATAAAAAATAAACACGTAGGTTATGTACTCGTATTAGCTAACCCTCTAACGTAACTTACCGGCTCTCTTCTGCGCTGCAGGACTTCCAAAAAACTATTTTTTACTGCGAACTTAATATTATTCCATTGATTAGTAAGAACTTAACACTTTGCCAATGGACCAGCAGGTACTCTATACAATCCCTAGGAACTTTATACATTGCCTAGGTAAAGTATGTAACGGACAATAATATTCATAATATTTCATACATTGCCCGGATGCCCCAGGCATTGTGTACATTACCAAGGTATTGTATACAATACCTGAATTATACAGATTGCCGGTGGCATATGCATAAAAAGAAAAATAATGCCCGCCTAAAGTTCCTTGGGAGGATAAATTGTTTGTTTCTTTAATTACGTTTCATTTATTTACTTACACTATGCATTGAAAAACGTAGTACGATACACGTGGGTAAGGGCAATAACTTACTCGTAACGTTTAAAACACTTAAAACGCTTATCGCTCGTATTTTAAATCGTTTCTCGTTAGCTATTGCCTCCTTACCGCACTTATAGCATAAACTACTATAAAATTCCTTTACACAAAAGAAAAATAAACTTTGCATATGAGGGTTAGATCTATTGAACTCATATATATCCTAACAGTATTATGATATATATCAGTGATTGACCTACAAGACGATGATTAATGAAACAGAGCATGTAATAAAATCGTTTGTATTAAATACTATTTATATAATATTATATCCCGACGAGCGTAAGTCGTAGGACGGAACATGTCAGTTATTGTATTTGTTTTACTTATGTGGTGGAAAAATATAGCCCCCGCTGGGCTGTTTGACAGAAATTTGGGTTCATTAATGAGAGGTGCCAACATTTTCCATAAGCCTGGGTCCACCTTTAGAATAATCAACATCTTCCTTTACCGAGCGTATATATACTGGTAACTTTTAACGAAACTAAATACTCTACTGATAATACTGAACAGTTTTCCAAAAGAGAAATTACCTCGGTAATGAAAATGAAATGGAATTTTTCCTTCATAGTTAACGGGAGGTATTTAAGTTGGTGCCCATACGAGTTGACTTTTAATCGAATTTCGATCCCACTAATATTATAAATACGAAAAATTGGATGGATGGATGTTTGTTACTCTTTCACGCCGTAGCTACTAAACCTATCGGGCTGAAATTTTGCATGAATGTAGTTCTAGACCTGGAATAGGACGTAGGCTACTTTTTATCCCATAAATCAGTTCTCATGGGATGAAAATGTGGCTTCAAGTTTCTATAGAAAAATGATTTACCCTTTCACGCTGTTTCTTTCCCTTTCTTTTTTTATAAAGTTCCTAGATCTAGAATAGGACAAAAACTATCTTTTATTCCACAAATCAGTTTCAATCGAAAAGCATATAGACATAAGAGACATACAAAATGAGAAACACACAGGCGCATAACACACACATTTCACCAGTTATGTTTACTGTAGGTAACAGTCCGAAAAAGATTGACAGATTTGATAGGAGTACACAAAAACTAATTCAAAGCGGGTGAAGCCGCGGGCAAAAGCTAGTAGGTTATGAAATAATTACCTATAACTGAGTTCATCATAATTATTCTTTAATTTCATTGATTGATTTAAAAGTAAGAATCACTTAAATGTTTCCGTTAAGTTCCCAGAAATAACTATATAGTGATGACAACAATTTATGAGTTATCACACGAAATTCCTAAATAAAAAGGATTGGAAACACTTTTTCGGTTTTTTGGTGATTTTGATTACTTAGACTTTCCTCTTTAATTTGGTCCAAACAGATTATTTTAAAGTGGTACAGTGGTACATAGGTATATTATAGTATTTTTAATATCACTAGTCAGTCGTCTGAATAACTGCAACACTTCAGTTTCAAATTGACACTTGTCATTAATAAATAATATTTTGTAATAAACAAAACGCACGCTTGTTGTTTACTACCAAGGACGCTTACTGACATAAAATCACAGCTGCAATGACACATATTACTCCATGTCACCCAAAAACCTATAAAACATGTCTATACACAACTCCAAACTTTGAACTCGATTTTCTCGAAATCGATTATTTTCCCGATAGGTCCCTTTTCGTGTGACCACTCAGATTTATTTTAATTTTTTTCATGCCTGTTCACAGACAAGATAGCTAATAAATCATTTTTGAGCCCCTTGTGCAGTGAATTTTCCAAAATACTTTTTTAGTAAATAGTGTGCGTTTTCACCCATCTAAATATCACGTCACTACGTCTAGCGGTTTGGAGTGTAGTACATTGTCTGTCAGTCAATTAGTCATTCAGACAAGGTCTTTAATTTATATTATGTTGGTCGAATATTCACAATAGCTTCGCAGACTTGAAAAAGGCCAAACACTTAATTTTTATAGTTATGGTCTAAAAAATTACACAATTTTCTCAAATTTTTATGAAAAACCTACACTGACCTTTCAGTTTTGATAATTTCGGATAACCCTGAAACACTTGTCTGTTTATTTCATCAAAGTTTTAACTGCGTATAGTGCGTGAACGTTTTCTGCAAAATTTTGTTTTTTTGGTTTTAGACTCCTTGGGTTGTGAAATTTTACCCCTCTATAAACACACCCTCAAAATATTAAGTCTCTACGTCCAGTGGTTTGGGCTGTACGTTGTCAGTCAGTTAGTCACTCAGGATTGGGCCCTAAAACTCAAAGCAAAAAAATATTAGGGATGATTGAGTGTCGCTAATAGACCACTTTCTACCAAAAATATTTTTTATTTGCGCGAACTTGTTTTAAGTTTTCCATTGAAATTTAGTCAGCTGATTGAACCACTTTCTACTGAAAAGTACAAAAAAATATTTGGCCAAAAATTTTTTTTTCTTTATTTTGTTTAGTTAACGATACACAACGACCTCACTTATTTACATATAATATTTTAATATTGTTTAATATTGATTACTTTGGTAAGACGAAGTTACATTACACTATGTAATGAATTTTTAAATTTAACAATATTTTAATGGTTTCATAAATGTTTGAAATTCGAATGTTATATTTTTTTAAACATAAGAACTCACAACAAAAGTATCTAAAATGTAATGTACTTTGAAAAGCAGTAAATATCTAACTTTATATAACTTGTTTTATTTAATTTATGAGTAATGCAAAACTTTTAGTGTACCCCACGGTAGTTGTGCGTACACACGCACTTTTTTGTAGTTTGCGTAATCTCGGAAGCACTAAAAAACGCACCACACACATAAAACGCGCTTGTCTGTACACTACACGTTACTACTACAAACATAGCCAAAAGGACTTCGTAAGAATATCTGCACCGAGTTCAACCATGACCATCGTTGCGTTGACTGACACATAACTGTCGTGGATTAATGTTTCACGCTTGTTAGGTTAATGAGTTCTGAAGAAAGCAACCTCGTGGTTTGGTCATAAACAGAAACATTACATGTCTGACTCGTAAAAACTTGTTTAATGACCCTATAATTTTCATGGTAGACATAAGGATGTCTGCGTATTAGTTGCCAGAAATTGTTGTATAGTCTTTCTTATTGCGGTATTATATTTAAACGATTAACTTTTGTACCCAAACTCGTTGATTGCACTTTTTTTTACAAAAAACCATTATATTTCACTGTATTTCTCTCTCTTTCATGTAGATTAGCCTAACGCTTCTCGAGTAATATAATAACTTGATACACGAGGCTTCAATATAAAACTTTAAGAAACCCTTAACGCGTACATCACGCTAGTACATTTTGTACGTCACACAAAATGTACAAATTGTAGTCCCAATGTATAGATAATTGTGATACCGCAAAAAGAACTGCCATGTTCGCGTTTGTCATATGATGAGTTATGCCAAATGACAATGAGTCGTCTTGCCTTTGGTTAAATTACTATTGTTCTAAAGGAAGTTTAAATTTTTACTCATATTACCTATCTACCATTCTTATAAAAGCTATTGATAAAAATAAAAATATAACCCATATCAATAGACGTTGGGATCAAACATGGAAACTATTCATTATCCACCTTCCTCATACACATTATCTCCGTCTATATAATGTCTATATAATCCTATCTATATAACGTAAATATAACCTTGGGATTAAACATGGCAACTGTTCACTATCCACCTGCCATTTACACATTTTCTACGTCTATATTCGCACATGACAGTACAGAACAGAATAATACTATTAAGGTGGTTAAACCGAATCCCGGTGCAAAATGCACATCATAATAGTGTTTTCCTTACTTTTGAATAAATTTGCGGAAATTAATTAGTAATAATTAGGGTTTCACGTTCAAATTCTGCTATTGTATGAATTACATTTTGATTGCATTCGATTAACAAACTTAAAAGCGTATTTATGGAATGTGATCAAAATGTAAGCCATAAAATAACTTAATTATAACGCAAGAACCCTGTTATTAGTAATCAATTTTACGCAATTTTTGTATACTTTTTATTCAAAAGTAAGGAAAACAATAATGATGTGCATTTTACACCAAGATTCGGTTTTACCACCTTAAGATATCTATGAGTACAGATAGCTTAAAAACAATAACAGTAAATTTACGAAATATTTTCAATCGTAATGTAATATAATAACGTCGTGTGGGCGGTTGTTCTATGCCACGAAGTAGATACGAAGAAGAGCTGGTGTATGAATGGTGATATGTTTACGATCGATGGTAGCATGATGTTACAAAAGGGGGCGGGGCTTACGTCATTGCTGGCTAAACTTTCGTGACGGACGGAGCTGCGCTTTATTCGAAGAATTTATTCACAAACACGGACTAACGCGATTTATCATCTTATCATGAAGTGTTGTATCCCAAATTGTGTTAAATGTTTGGATAGACTAGGTGAATATGATGAAAAAATTTCTTTTTACCGGTAATTACGACTTTTTTAATATTTTTAGTGATGTCTATCAAACTCTCCTGTTGCAGTTTTCACTATTTTGTTACTAAATGGTTAGCGACCAGGTACACCTACTGTGCGCTAGATGTCGCTAACCACCACGACAGAAGAAACCAGTGCCGGAGTTAGCTTAATGGGGTAAATAATCTAACGATCTAGTAAAAGAAGTTTTTTTTTTCAATAATTATGATGAATATAACCATAAGAGATTGCCGCGTATTTCGTATGATAACTATTTTCTTTTGTTTTCAGATTTCCTTCTCATGACTGCCTGAGGTAAAGTTGGAGAAAACCTATAAACAGAGACCCAGAAAGAAAACCTACAAAAAATACCCGGATTTGTTCTCTTTATTTTGAATAAAATGTTTTTTACAAACTCCCAAAGGACATAAAAAATAAGACATGATAGATATTTTTTATATAATTATTTTTTATACCTCATTCACCCTTATGCTAATTTAATTACACCGCGCAAGTCAAATTCTGTAATAAAAAACCCACCCCTTAATAAGTCCCTGTGTTTGCTTCGTGTTATACATGTATCGACCTCTAGTAGCGAGTAGATGAATTGTGATATATCCAAGATACGATCTTGGTTATGTTGTTGGGCTCTAAGTGGATTTTCCAAAGGCGGTGAAGATAAGTATACGAGACTTTTTTCATACCTATAGCCTTCCACCCAGCAGTGTTCCTAACTTAGGGGTTTTCCTTTTAAATTACTTATACATTTTTAGGCACCTCCCGGTCCTTATTAGTTCTGTGAATAAAACCCAGAATAGGCTTGTACACAGGGTAAGCAAATTATTATTCTATTTAGTCCGTCATTTAGATTATCAAAAAATATTGGACACGTATTTTTTCTTTTGTCAATGAAACAAAAAATGACAGAGATAAAGCGCGTCAAAGTTTGGGAGTGGGGGAAAATGACGTCACTTGTAAGTAAAATTGTACCTAGATGTGACGTCACGCGGAACTTCAGCGGGCTATAGCTTCATAATTTTTTGTTAAATTGAAAAAAGAAAAAATACATGTCCAATATTTTCTGATAATCTAACTGACGGATTAATACATTTTTTTTGTCATCATGCCTATTATAAAATAACATCCATAATTAATCCCTGTGTTTGCTCTGCTTTACCTCTAGTAGCGAGTAGACGAAACGTGATATATCGAAGATATTATCTTAGTTATGTTATTTATCGCTAGGTGGATTTCTAAAGGGGGCAGGGCCAAGTGCACTATGCCTTCCCCTACCACTGCCTCCCACCACGCGCAGTGTCACACAATTTTTCTTGGAAAAATTAACTATCGGCAGCTCCTCTTCGTATCTACTTCGTGGTCTATGCTGATTATACAGTTAGACTGGGCAGCCATTTTTAATCCCACGGACTATTTTTTGTTTGATTGAGTACGGTTTGTATCCTCTGAATAAAATTCCAAGTAAACACCTAGAAGATACGTAGGTAAATAAACAGCATAAAAATGTGAGATTCGTTGTTTTATTGTCTTCAGTGCAAGCATAAATCAAGTACGGAAACCAAGTAACGGACGAATGATTGATACTCCGAAATTTGCCAGTCTGGCTTCTTATGACGTCATTCCAGAACACAACGACTCTCTTGGTGGCATGGTTTCTTCATGAAGATTGGTGATAAACCGAAGACACCACCAGCTGAAGTCAAAGAATTTGTCAGTTAGTTGGGTCTCTTGTTCTAATAGTATAGGGTCCGGGGGGGATATTTGGAGTAATCAATGAATGTATTTCAGTTACGTTACTCGGCAAAATCACATTTATGCAACTTGAGTATATACAGACATACACAAAGCATAAAGAATTCCGTTTATAAAGGTATCTACATCATCTTTTTTCTTTAAAGTTCCCGCATTACTCTTGGCTTAAAGAAGGGTTTTTCGGGTCTTAAATAAACTTTATACATCAATCTTGACAAGGACCGTCTACCAAAACACGCTATGAATAACCATTAGCTTAGGCTTTCTCAAACTCATGACTGACATATCCATCTGAGTGAAAATCCACCCAAATAAACATATTTGTGCCTACAAATAACCCAAAAAATGATCGATCGTTATTACTCAAGAGACAGGAATCGGAAAGGGGTTTTGTTACTGTCAAGGAGTTTTCCGATAAGGCGACAACGCGTCGTTTTCTGGGGTCCGTGTTCACAATGGAATCATATTTTGCTTATTTCAGTGGCTTCTATCAAAATAAACAAATTTCTAGTCACTTTAAGAAAAACTTGTGTATATGAATAAGTATGAAAAACCGGCCAAGTGCGAATTGGACTCGCGCACGAAGTGTTCCGTACCATTATCTATAAAAATGGCAAAAAATCACGTTTGTTGTATGGGAGCCTCCTTTAATATTTTTTTTTTTTGGTTTATAGCGGCAACAGAAATACATCATCTGTGAAAATTTCAACTGTCCGACTATCACGGTTCATGAGATACAGCCTGGCGACAGACGTACAGACAGACGGACAGAGGAGTCCTAGTAATAGGGTCCCGTTGGTTACCTTTTGGGTACGGAACACTAAAAGTACCTTGACTGACTGATCAACACTTATATAGACCAAATTCCTGGACCTAGGAACATGAAATTTTGGTTGTAGGTTTCTTGTAAGACGTTAACATCATCTAACAAGGAATATTATGAAATTTCCAAGGGGTTGAAAGAAACGAGATCTACACAAGCAACACTGCGGGGCGTCCGTTATTAATAATCAAAACACAAGTTGAATTTTTTCATGGATTAATAAATAACAACAATTCAATAAAAATGAAGATGGTAACAGATAACATATGAATGACAGCAGAAAGGTCAAGGTGATAATTATGGAAGATCATCGGAAAACAAATTATGGAGTTGAATCTGTCGTGTAGTCAGATATAAAACAACCGGCCAAGTGCGTGTTGGACACGCCCACTAAGTTTCTTGCCCTTCTTCTTAGCAAAACTAATCGAGTGGTGCGGATGGTTAAGCATTATGTATATATAATATTTTTATTCCTATATTTCTCTATTTTATGCAGGTGTATAACTTTATTACATTTTAGTAGCCCAACCTTAATATTTTTGAATGTATTTCCCTTTTTTATTTATGAACTTATTTCTTCATTGCATTATGTATGTATAATATTTTTATTCCTAGATTCCTCTATTTTATGCAGGTGTATATTTTATTTCCCGTATTAATATATATTTTTTATATTGAAAAGATATATTAAATTGTTATAATTAACTTTAACTTGTAGAAAGTATACTTTAAGTATCTATTTTGCAGAAATAAATATTTTGATTTTTTTGATTTTGAGGATTCCGTACAAATTAGTATAAATTAAAAAAAAACTACAAAAAGATTACAATCACCCGTTTATCACCGCGCATACCGTTGCTTAACCTCGATGATTTTTTTAATGATTTAATTACGAATGTATAGTTTTAAGATTTTTTCCTATACTTTTAGTATTAGACGGTATTACTTGCTAAATTTCATAGTTCTAGGTCAACGGGAAATCCCATCCCACTAATATTATAAATAAGAAAGTTTGGATGTATGGATGAATGGATGGATGTTTGTAACACTTTCAAACCGTAACTACTGAACCGATTGAGCTCAAACTTTACACGAATGTAGTTCTAGACCTGGAGTAGGATATAGACTACTTTTTATCCCATAAATCAGTTCCCATGGGATGAAAATGAGCTTTCAAATTTCTATAGAAAAGTGATGTGTCATCCTTTCACGCCATGCTTACGAAACCGATTAGGCTGAAATTTTGGATAAATGTAGACTTTGAAAAGGACAAAAACTACTTTTTCCCTTTGTTCCCATGGAAAAGCTCTTACACAAAATGGGAAACAGAGGCGCATAACACACACATTTCACCAGTTGTGTTTACTGTAGGTAACAGTCCGAATAATATTGACTGATTTTATAGGAGTACACAAAAACTAATTCAACGCGGGTGAAACCGTGGGCAAAAGCTAGTACCCTATTAATTTTGATTTTGCTTTTCGCGACGGGTGTGGTACGCACACAGCATGCTCGTTTTGCGCCCACCTTCCATGCGTGTACACTGTTAAATTTGCTCATCAGTAAATATCCGGAAATTGACATTTTTAATGTCAATTTACCGAAGTTTATAGCCTATGTAAGAGTTTTTTTAAGCATTTAGTTTTATTATTACTTTAATATTTAGTTTGGTAATATATGTTGTTGAAAACAAGACTGTTTTAGCTTACGAGTTGGTGACAAGCACTGTAAGTAGGCTAAGGTTCTTATGTAAAAATAAATAAATAAATAAATAAATTCCCTTGAGAGTGTCGAAATATAGATTTTTTTGCGGCATAGACGGCCGTATCTTTTTGTTACGTTAACTTAGAAGTTTGATTTTTAACTTATAAGTTTGAAGTTTTAATTACAACTCGATATCTTTACGCGTTCCCGAGGCTAAGGGTCTTGATAGACAGACGGACAACAGAGTGATCCTATAATGGGTCCATTTTTTTCTTTTGAGGTAAGGAACCCTTAAAAAGGAAGAAGACAATTCTGGTATTATTTTGGATTCCACATGATTCATGCAACTTGCTTGTATGCTTGACCACCTCTGCGGCTGAGTGGTAGAGTACTTGCCTGCTAACCAGAGGTCGTGGGTTCAATCCCCGCGGTGTAAAATCATTTGTGTTCGATCTGCGGGCTTCTTAAGCTGTTGGTCCATTTGTGCCCAAAGTAGAGCACCCATCACGTTAAGTCCGTAATAATCGTCGGTGAAAATAGGGTGTGTCAAGTGGTTGATATTCTACAATAACTAAATTGTTGTACTAAGGTGTCCTGCGGGGTATCTAGCACTTGAGCACAATGTATAATTTAAACAAATATTTTAATTTGATTTTCTTCGGAGCGTGCGGCTATTGATTGTATCGAATTTAGCGGAAGTAGATGAGGAAGGGATAGGAAAATGCCCGCTGCTTGCATTCACCTATAAAACATGATCGGCGGAAGCCATCTTGGCGCGCAGATTTGAAAGCCATTTATTTACGTAACACCAAGTGTGGACTGTGACTTGTATTTAAAATTTGGGAACACCTCTGACTCCCCCTCGGGGATTTATGTCATGACGATAAGTATGTTTTTTTCATATCACTTCTGTTCGTTGCGTTAAAATTACCCAAAAATATCAAGGTACTTGTAATAATAACAATAAAAATATGTTAATTTTCGAAATATATTTCGGCCCACTCACGGCATCAGTCGAATAAATGACAGAATAAAAAAATGACATAAATTTTTTTTTTTAATTTAATTATATATATTTAGAAAATTTACATATTTTTATTGTTATTATTACAAGTACCTTAAAATATTAAAGCAAACTAAAAGCTTTATGTAGCCATATATATATATTTATTCCAAAAATATCAAGTGATTTAGGTAAGTAAAATTCCCGTAAAATATTAATGACAGCTACTAGGATTTAAGATCTGTATGTACTTGCATAAAATAATTTTGTTCCCTAAATAAATTCCTATCAAATTAAACTTTCGTTTATATAGCCAAATTCATACTGGAGACTCGGTAAGTGGTCAGGAACAAGGTTCGATGACCCTGTTTGCAAAATACGAAAAATATTTTGTTGTGCCTCTACTCGTATACTTGTCAAGTTGTCTTTGACTCAATTAGTATAAAAAGTTTGCATTTTATTTTGCGTATTTCACAAAAAGCGTAATTGAGCCTTGGTCCTAACCACTTACCGAGTCTTCAGTATGAATTTGGCTATACAGATGAAAGTCACCTTATATAAATATACCGGTTCGTAAAGCTAAATAATACTAAATAATCTACAGATCATAATGAACAACTTTCCCAAAGAAACAGACCTGCACAAGTAAAAAAAGTATTCTCCTTACCATACTAACATTTTAAAGTCCTATTGTAAATGCTGTAACAATTTTCTCTTTGCTGAAGGTTAGCCAGTAGAAACTTCTAATTAGTATTAAGCTCGCCTTTGTAAAATTATTTGTGTTTTGTGGAATAAATAATTTTATTTTATTATTATGGTAAAGTAATTTTTTTTGCAAAGCAGCTTGATTTTAATATAATTTTATTGAAGTCCTAGCAGCAACAAGCTATAACAACAATACAAAATTCATAAATATCTATAATTTGAATCAATTACCAAGTCTGTAATCAAGTAACCAACCATCCTGTATACTTTATACTACCGAAAAAAGCCACCTACGGAAAAAGAGTTTCTAAATGCTGGAAAATCATACCGGTCACTCTCCCAAGACACCGAGGAAACGACTTTAATGAATATGAAAGGGAACCCAATTTACGCGAGCTCAACTCACGCTTGGCCATTACTTTTTGTGGGACAACCACTCACGTAGAGCTGCCACAAATGTGTACGAATTCCCCCACGACTTTTCGTAACAAAAACTGATCAAAATTCGTCTCTATTGTAACACAATAAGAGGTTAGTAATGTGTGTTACGGTCATGGTTCGACGGCATCTACCTACGTATAGAAATGCGACAAAACATTTTTTATACGATGAGGAAAAACGTGTCCGCACGTAGGAACAATAATCGCTGAATCAGGGAAGTTTTTATCTCTTTGTGCGGATAATTCGTTTTATTCATTTGTCTCTTTTTAGGGAGTCATAGGAGTGGCTAAAAGCTGTGCCTTAAGTGGTTTTTTCTCATTATTGTCAACCGTGTTAATTTGCAATTTTTGTCTGATGGAAAAACAG
Organism: Ypsolopha scabrella; assembly: GCA_910592155.1. Lineage (NCBI taxonomy): Eukaryota > Metazoa > Arthropoda > Insecta > Lepidoptera > Ypsolophidae > Ypsolopha > Ypsolopha scabrella. Next base: position 14,560,264 of record OU342966.1, read on the forward strand.
CAGTTTTTGTATATTTGAGGCGATCAGAAACTTTTGTGTCTAAAAACTACTCTACTCAAACTCTGGGCGCTAAATTGCTGTTTTTCTTTCATTTACTCATCAATTATAATCCGAGACGTAGATTAATGTACTCGTATGTCATCCAAATGGGTGATCTATAGGAAAAGGGCAAGATGAGAAGTATTTGGGGCATGTATTTGTCGACTTAAGAGTGTGCGAGAGGTAAAAAAATTGTGCCAAAAGCGTAGATGAGAGAAATGCGTGAATTTGTAGTATCCCACTATCCCATCCCATCCCACTATCCCACTAATCCCATCCCATCCACTAATATTATAAATGCGAAAGTTTGGATGTATGGATGGATGGATGGATAGATGGATGGATGGATGGATGGATGTTTGTTACTCTTTCACGCCGTAACAACTGAAACGATTAGGCTGAAATTTTACATGAATATAGACCTGGAATAGGACAAAGGCTACTTTTTATCCCATAAATCAGTTCCTATGGGATGAAAATGAGCTTTCAAATTTCTATAGAAAAGTGATGTGTCACACTTTCACGCCATGCTTACGAAACCGATTAGGCAGAAATTTTGCATAAATGTAATTCTAGATTTTGAATAGAACAAAAACTACTGTTTCCCTTTTTTCCAATGGAAAAACTATAAAAGAGACACATAAAATGGGAAACAGAGGCGCATAACACACACATTTCACCAGCTGTGTTTACTGAAGGTAACAGTCCGAATAATATCGACTGATTTTATAGGAGTAAACAAAAACTAATTCAACGCGGGTGAAACCGCGTGAAAAAGCTATTTTTATGATCTTGTCAATCTTAGTAATCAGTTTTTTATGGTTTAATATGATAACCTAATATTATAATGACTTCAAAATGACACAACCAAATCGAAGCAAGGCAGGAATATAAATACACTTTCAGGGACGTTCACAGTGAGTTAAGCACGGACATGGGTAAGTGGTCAGTTGAGATTATTATTGAGTGTGGAGGCCCCTGGACTAAAGCGAAGTAGGAGGCCACCCCAATTTTTTTTTTGAATGAAATAAAGTAATTTAGATAACACGATAATGTCCTTAATAATTACGGGAGATCACAACAAATCTGGTAACGATATCTTGGATAGCTTAATCTGGGTTCACAGGATAAAGGGCACCTATCTGATGTCAAACATGTCGGTAAGTGGTTGGGTAATCTATATATAATTGCACCTGAAAAACTGTTTATTGGGACCAAAAAATGATACAGTAATTCGCTGACTATAGAACAGAAAGTGCTAAACTCAACTGAGCAAATTCGATTGTGTTTTGGAGCAACGCCCGTTTAAAAATGCTTTATCGTGACGATACAGCGATTAGATGGTATTCCCGTTTAAAAGAAAATCATCCATTATGGGATGTATTATCTTTTTTATTTCTAACCAATAAGCTTAACACAATTTCCATTATTTTAAACTACAAACATTGCTAACTCCTATACAAACATTCATCCTCTATTTTACCCCATTAGGGGTTGATTTTCCAAAAAATCCTTTCTAGGCTATGTCTACGTCACAAAAGAAATTTGCTGTCAAAATTTATGTTCCTAGATTCAGCCTTTTAGTCTAGGTTTTGATAGATCAGTAAGCTGTGTGGAGGCCTTTCTGAGCTTTGGCCCCCGTTACCCTGCTCTAAATCTGTTCCTGATTCTAAATGCCAACAGTCAAACACAAACGACTCAACGTGGTTGGCTCGCTCCGGCCTGTCGCCGTACTTTCAACAAATACTCATGCTTTATAGTCCATACTACAGGCACACCTTACAATTTTCTTGTCATCATTCAGCGACACTAGTTTTAAGTCAATTTGAGAGTTAAACGTCCAAACAATTGAGCGTAGGGCTGTATCCGTGCTAAAGAAAAAAAAACAGAAAAAACCTCCTTGAAGCACACTTAAAGTCTGTATGCTCGTCAAAACTGCTGTATGCATTTAGATGTGTTATTTATTACCCATTACGCTTCAGTATCGGATGTCAAATTAGATTATCATTAGAACCAGTCCTGGTAAAGGGCCATGACAGACCTAGGGCCGCACTGGCATCTGTCGTCTTCGTCTAGGGTCCCAAAGTTTCGTGCGTTTTGTTTGTTGTTCGCGAATACTCAGAATAATCGGCGAAGATAATGGCCGATACAAATTCAAATTCAATTTCAAATTTCTTGATACTTGTGGTCATCTACATTGGCGTGTACCGCGTTATAGTGGGAAGCTTTGTGATGATAGAACGATGGACGCAAGTGTGGCCACAGAATTAGTGAGCCCTCAAATCGGTGTCAGCTCGGACGAAGTCGTAAGCAAATGTAGTATTTCATGAATTGCAACAATCGTGTTACCTCATCACGGATCGCACTCGGCAGGTAAAATCAACCATGGAGCTTATCGATCGCCCTGCCTCAGGAGTATTCACAAAATTCGTTTTTATACCGCATGAATATAGGATTCCGCTGGAATCATTACATAAGAGGAAACACAACGAATGTTAAGCAATTTTGAAAATTAATGCTTCTAACTATATAAAAGATTTTTATATACAACATGAAATTTAAGTGATTTTGGAAACGAAAACTAGTGATAGTACTCATCCATATGAACAACTTTTACTATAAATCCAACCCTGAAATAGTGAAAAATATAATCAGCTGTTTCATACATTTTGGTCGAGTTGGTATTTAACTTCAAAAGCTGATATTTTTTTCGCGATTTTAGTGTTGTTTCTATAGTGAAAGTTGTTCATATGGAAGATTACTATCACCAGTTTTCGTTTCCAAAATCACCTAAATTTCACGTTACATAATCTTTTATTTTGTTTAGTTTGTTATGTTGTACTTAAGTTGTGTGACACCAATAAAGCTTTATTCTATTATATAAATAAATAAGTCGGAAAATATACATACACACTCATACAAGTTGCATAATATAAGAATTATTGTTTATCTTCTAATTGAAGATTAAAGATAAATTTCACGTTGCATAATCAATCGCATGAAAGGAGCGTTGCGTAAACTGTAATACAACCACTGATTACACTAAATGCGACGGACCATCCTGGACAGTTAGTACAATGTTAATTAATAGGCTTCATCCGTCGCAAGCCACCCTCATTACAAAACCGTACCGCCAAGCAATTCTTCGTGTTCCGGCATGAAGCCGTTCGGTGAGTGGTTACTATACCATTTTAGGTACTTCCTGGACGAGCGCGCTTTATCCTAGGTTTCATGGGCGTTTTACATACATAAGGCGTAATAGGAGAAAGCTTAGATAAAAAAAACTTAGTAGAACTCGCAAAATATGCACGTTACCGACTTTAAACGAACATGAAAATTTCATATGCAGTAGGTAATCGTGTAACCTGCTTTAGCGCCACACTGTAAATGAGTTTCCATAATTTTTCTGCCGCAATTTTGCTCGCGTGATTTAATTTTTTGTAAGTTTCACATTTAACTATGTCGGCTACTTTACCAACGTTCAGTCAAAGAAGTTATAAAGTTTTTAAATGTTTTAATTAGTTTCGAAACTGTAGGGAAATTGAGGGAAAAATTTCAATGTAGCTTAGCCCCAATAGTTTAAGAAAGTTATAACAGAATTCCGAAGATATTATCGAAACTATGCGATAACTGAATTTATGTTAATAATACCATAAAATAAGAAAATGTTTTCCAAAAGTTTTATCCGATCTAAAATTGTCCTTGTGAAAGAAAAACAAAATTTTACTTGAGATATAAAGGAGTATAACATTATTGTTCCAAGACAAGGAAGATTCAAGAAAGAAATGAGAAAGCTTTGGTAATTATATCTTTTTCTTTCATTATTGTACGAATTAATTATTGAACATATGTTTATTATTATTATATAGGTACATTAATATTAGCTGTTGCCCGTGAACTTGAATGCTTAGAATCAGAATATAATCAATATTTTTAAAGATTTAAGACGACAGACAAAATATTAGCATAACGCAAACAATTCTCGTAATAGTATAAATTAAGGATCACAAACAGCTGCTTCTTCCAAAGTAACATTTCTTCGGCGTTGTTTTCTAATTCATGGTTTGAAAATTACATACCCAATTTGAACCTTAGTTTTACGGAATTCTGATACAGACGTTCATCCCCTATTTCACCCCTTCAGGGGATGATTCTCTAAAAACGCTGAAATACGTATTGTTAATTTTTAACTAAAACTAAATCCATCCATCCATCAGCCTGTTTCGTCCACTGCTGGACATAGGCCTTTCCAGGATTTCGCCACTCTTGGCGGTCCTCCTGGAAGAAATGCCCATACTCACACACGCTGGGCAGATGGGTTGGTGAGCGCGGTGCCGAAACCCTTGCACCAGTGACGCCGCTGCCCGTCACCAGTCTAATTTATATAAGGTCCGGCAATTGCGGATGGATATACCGCCATCCATCGGTCCCAGGCAATGGTGGGCTGCCTGGTTTTTTTGCCTGAGAGCTGTCCTCTTACTCTCCTCCGAATAACTTCGGGAGGGTTTCCGAGTAAGCTAAACTAAATATCTAGTTTTAATGTTTTTGACTATAAAATACCGAATTTCGTTCAGAAATTTTCATTTTTTATTTTGCCACTTTACGTGATGATTCTTCGAAAACCCTGAAACATGTCATTTTTAATTTCCAAGCCAGAGGCCTAATACCGTAACGTGATTTATCGTTTAATCCCTTGCCTAACTAGTTACTATTTCTCAAGGCAGAACCTTTTCTTTCAAAATCGTACCATAAGCACAGCATAAATAAAATAAAAACTAATTATTTATTTTATTTTATTTCAGATGCTGCAAAACTGAAACAATACGAAAATTATTGCCTTGTTTTTGTTTCGATCCTGACACACTTCTTTGCTTACATATACATACATCAATTGAGTCATTTAAGCTCTTCTATTCCAACTTTTTAGGTGCCATAGTCAACGAGGAACCCAGTTTCACCATGTCCGTCCGTCCGTCTGTCTGTCTGTCTGTCTGTCCGCGGCTTAGCTCAGAGAGAGACTCTTAGATATAGAAAGCTGTATTTGGCACGGGTATTAATCACGCCGACAAAGTGGTAAAACAAAATGTATTTATATTTTTATATAAAATAAATTTCTTGTTTGTCCCATAGTGTGCGGTATTGTTGGAAATATTGCGTGTGTGCACGATGTACAACCATTTTTTGATTCAGGGATCCGATTGCTAAATATTAATCTTTAAAGTGCTAATTTTTGTAAGAGTCAAATGCCCCCCTCCCCTGCCAGCTAAACTGTAGTTTATGGATATGTGAAAATATTCACAGAAGTAAAACGAAGTTAAAAGGAAAACTATCACAGCTAAGTATATGTGGGCGCAAGATTTTAATGATTTTGTTTAATTATTATTTGGGTTACCCAACTCGTAAGTAAATTAGTCTTTAATTATTATGTATCTTTAATAATAATTAACAATAGTCACTTTCTTATAAGTTAGAATTTAATCAATAGCATAGACCTATATTTGACAAAGCTGTGTGACAACTTCCTTCTGCGCCTTCCGCGCCATTTTATAAAATGTGTTTATTCGAGCAATTTATGTGTAGTTATTATTTACTATCTTGTTATCTGTATGATTATGGTTTTATATCGATTATAAACTAAATAATCAGAAAACTCTTATTGTTTGTGAATTTCAATATGTTGGTTAGACATGCTGCTAATCAAAACACTGTCTGATAATAAATATAATTTATTATCTGTAGGTTAATGAGGTTTTTCTATATTGAATTTGTTTCTTAAATCACAACAGTAATATTTCAGTAATTTGTTTTAGTAAATTTTGAGTATTGTGGATAATAACATAAATAGAACGGCTTTATTGACTCTGTGATATAAATAGAAGTGACGCCTTTGTTTGGGCACATTTTTCTCTGCGACTTTTCGAATATACTTGTAAGAATATTCCGTCTGCATTTTTCTTCATGGACTCCCACATCAATGTCTCGGGGTTTGCGCCGACAGCAGCGGTGGGATCACCCCTCGCAACCTCCGATTTCGACCACGCTACTAACGAACTTGTCGAAGAAACGGACCACGGCCCGGGCAGCTCTGCAACCGGACGACAGATGGCTTCAGTCAATTCAAGTGAATCTGCGACCGGACGAGAGACAGCCGATGCTAATGCCGTCAGATCTGCGACCAGACGAGAGACAGCCTACGCTAATGTCGCCAAATCCACGACTGGACGAGAGTTAGCTGGCGCTAATGGTGCCACCAGCTTTGCGACCGGACGAGGGACGGAGCCAGCTCATGGTTCCCGGTTTGACAATCTTGGAGCGCATGCCGAGGATACTACTTTCACCATGAACCAGGTTATGAGTTTGCTTAATTCAGTTACAAAACAAGCCGCTGCCAGTGCAGTTACGGCTGCTCTGTCTGCTGAAGCTGCCCCATCACGCTCTTGTCGTGATTTTTATCTACCGCCTTTTGACCCCGATATTCGATCCCATGATATTAAAGATTGGTGTGCCAATATCGACCAAACCATAGCTAAGTTTAGGATACCGCCACATGAGGCACGGATGAAGGCTATTCTTCAATTGAGGGGTAGAGCTAAAACATGGGCTGACACGTGGTCCCTTCATTCCACCACGTGGGATCAAATGAAATCCGAACTAATTCAATCTTTTGCTAGGGAATTCCGCTATGCCGATGATGTCTTGAAGTGGCGAGCATACACATCGGACCAGGCGACCACATATGCGGAGTACGCTACTACCGCATGGACGCTGTTCGGGAGGGTGCGACCAGAGGCTACGGATGCAGAAGTTGTAGAAGCCTTGATTACAGGTATTCACCCTGACTATGTTCGCTCTGAGCTTTTGAGAAATACTCCTATGTCATTGTCTCAATTAGTGTCTGTATTGAGGACGTTTAGAAAACGCAAAATAGACGGTTTAAATAATGTTTCGAAGCTTAATTCTGACAGTAAGAAACCGCGTGGTGCTGAGTTAAACAATTCATATAAACGCGACACAATTACTTGTTTTAATTGTAATAAAGTAGGGCATCGATCCCGAGAATGTAAAGAGGTGGGTAATCAGAAAACTAATTTCATTCCAACTCAACCCAGTCCCCGACAGTTCGGTCCGGTCTAAATTTAAATTCTACCCACGCTACTGCTGTTAACAATAACAATAAGATTTACGAATGCGGTTATTGTCGCCGCAAAGGTCATACAGAAAAAACTTGTTTTCGACGCCAAAGTGATGAACGAAACAAGTCTGTAACTAAGTCAATCAATGTGTGTTCTTCAAATTCACGTAGCACGATACCGACTGCAACTCCTTCAAAGCTGCCAGACACAAGAAAGAGGTTAACCCCTAGAGTTTATCGCTGGTGGGCGTTCTTACAAAATTTTGACTTTGATATAGAATACCGAAAGGGCGAACGATTATCACATGCAGATTTCTTTAGCCGGAACCCTGTGACGATCCCTGAACCTAAGAAAAATAATAAAATATGTTACCAGTGTCACGTTTCTAAGCCCTTGACTTTTAGTGTAAACGCTGCCACACTAGATCACAATTGGCTCCTTATCGAGCAAAAGCGTGACCCAAGCATCAAAAATATTGTAGAAAAATTATCAACTGATGCTCTTCCTCAAACTATAGCTGACACTTATGTTGTCACTTCTGATAAGCTACTTAGAAAAAAGATACAAATTGATAAGAAAACAAGAAAATTGATAATAGTACCGCGTTGCTACAGATGGAGTCTTATCAATCACTATCATGATAATTTACAGCATTTTAGCTGGGAAAAGGTCCTGGATAAGATACGCGAACAGTATTGGTTCCCTAGTATGTCTAGATTTGTGCGAAAGTTTGTAGAAAACTGTGTCAGTTGTAGAGTGAGGAAAGGTGCTTCAGGGGCCCGACAAGTAGTTCTTCATCCTATAGATAAGGTAGCGATTCCTTTTCATACGGTCCACGGTGACATAACAGGAAGAATGAATGGAAAACGCAACCAAATGGAATACGCATTTGTTTTTATTGATGGATTCTCTAAATATGTTCATATGGTTTACACCAACGACCAAACCACTGAATCCGCTATAAAATGCTTCAAAGATCTCATCACTATTTTCGGAACTCCTACGCGTTTTATAACCGACCAAGACAAGAGTATGACTTCTTCTGATTTTAAGCTGTTTTGTGTAAATTGTGGTATTCAGCATCACGTGGTAGCAAAAGGTGCAAGTAGAGCAAACGGACAGGTAGAGCGCCTCATGAAAGTAATTAAAGATAATATGTCTGTTGTTGAACTCGAAAAGCCATGGCACTTTGCTCTACAGGATTTACAGTTAGCTATTAATTGTTCGATGTCTAAAAGTACTGGAAAAACTCCACTAGAAATGTTGCTGGGTAAAAAATGTTCCCCCCCAGGTCTAAAGCTCATACAAATCGACGATGATGAGGTCATTGATGACTTAGATGCACAGCGACAAATATGTAAGGTTAGGATGGACGAGCGATCTTCTCAGGACAAAAACCGCTTCGATAAAGGGAAAGCGCGCATAAAACCTTTCAGTGTTGGTGATTACGTAGTTTTGCGCCGCCATGAGCGTCACACAACAAAACTTGGTCCAAAATTTGAAGGTCCCATGGAGGTTATTGAAGTTTTACCTAATGACCGATATAAGTTAAAACATGTAAATCTTCGTGGTTGTTCTGAAAAGATCGCATGTCATGACTTTCTCCGACCAGCACCATTGGCTCAGACTGATCCGTTTGAAGTAAGTGATTCTGAGGAGGAACAGTCCGTGTGGGCGATGGTGAATAATGGCGGGGAAATGCCTGTTAATCAAGGTGCATCCACTTCTGGGAACACACTTGGTGAATGATGGTCATGATGTAAGATGTGCTACTTTGAGAGAATTTTATTTATGCTATTCTTGATTAATGTGATTTTTGTATTTTTAATTTGTTTATTATATTGATCCAATCTCCCGTACCCAACGCTGGCTGGCCACCGTGCGTTTCCTTTTCCCGGTCTTTTATTGGGCTAGATCCCAGAATGGGTGACGCCATGTGAATTTATTGGGCTAGATTCCAGGCTGGGTGATGCCATGTGAATTTGTTGGGCTAGATTCCAGGCTGGGTGATACCATGTGAATTTGTTGGGCTAGATTCCAGGCTGGGTGATGCCATGTGAATTTGTTGGGCTAGATCCCAGAATGGGTGATGCCATGTTGATTTATTGAGCTAGATCCCAGGATGGGTGATGCCATGTTGATTTGTTGAAATAGGATGAGTGTATCCTGTGTTAATTTAAATTATGTTACCCTAAGGAAAGGGAAGATGTTTTATTTTGTTTCTTATATATAGACTAGATCCCAAGGTGGGTTATTTCTGTTTTAAATTGAAATATTCTTGATACTATGATGGCTCACTGCATTTTTGTATATATGTGGTTGTTTATTATAATATGTAAGTATAGCGCAGAGAGCGCGCTGAATCAGAATGGCCGTGTGGGCGCAAGATTTTAATGATTTTGTTTAATTATTATTTGGGTTACCCAACTCGTAAGTAAATTAGTCTTTAATTATTATGTATCTTTAATAATAATTAACAATAGTCACTTTCTTATAAGTTAGAATTTAATCAATAGCATAGACCTATATTTGACAAAGCTGTGTGACAACTTCCTTCTGCGCCTTCCGCGCCATTTTATAAAATGTGTTTATTCGAGCAATTTATGTGTAGTTATTATTTACTATCTTGTTATCTGTATGATTATGGTTTTATATCGATTATAAACTAAATAATCAGAAAACTCTTATTGTTTGTGAATTTCAATATGTTGGTTAGACATGCTGCTAATCAAAACACTGTCTGATAATAAATATAATTTATTATCTGTAGGTTAATGAGGTTTTTCTATATTGAATTTGTTTCTTAAATCACAACAGTAATATTTCAGTAATTTGTTTTAGTAAATTTTGAGTATTGTGGATAATAACATAAATAGAACGGCTTTATTGACTCTGTGATATAAATAGAAGTGACGCCTTTGTTTGGGCACATTTTTCTCTGCGACTTTTCGAATATACTTGTAAGAATATTCCGTCTGCATTTTTCTTCATGGACTCCCACATCAATGTCTCGGGGTTTGCGCCGACATATACTTTACAAGTTAACGAGTAATAGTCGACCAACTAATTTTGCAGTTTTGTTTCATACATTTCATAAGTTTGTAATTTTTATTCAAACCATCCATCCATCAGCCCGTGTTCGTCCACTGCTGGACTAGGCCTTTCCTAAACTTCGCTACTCATGTCGGTCCTCCGTCCTCCTCATCCAGCCGCCCCCCGCAACGTCCTTCAAGTCGTCGGTCCAGCGGGCATGAGGTCAGCCTACACTACGCTTTGCTGTACGTGGTCTCCATTCTAAAGCCTTTCAGCCCCATCCAATCCAAACCGTTGGGTCATAGTTAATTAGTTGGCCATCATGCTCTATGATTGGCCCAATGATACAAATATTAGCAATATAGCCACTCGATAGCTAACAATGGGCCAACCGCGATTTTTTCTACCGTTGGGTAAACAATGATGGGATAAAGCATTGTTATAGACGCAAGCGTAATGTCGTTAGCCGTATGATTTTATTTGTATTAAAACGACTATTTTAAAAACCGTACATATGAAATTTGATGATTTTATTCGCTTCCTTAGTTCAATACGAAAAAAATGGCTGGCAACACTACGTAGGGCCCACGGTCACAGAATATACAATATTTTACGGGACAAGTGCAAAGGGGATTGGCAGCGCATGTGGAGGTGATCAAGCAAGCGTCTCAGCGTCACTTTGTGCGAGGTCATTTCTAATCGCGGCGTCGCTTGAAGCGGAAGCCATTTTGATTTGACATTTGAGTGCATGCATGTGCATTGTTTTTTTTTCGTAATTAATGTAATGCAATAAAACTGATATCTTAAATAATGCTGGATTGGGTTGTTTATCTGATCAAATGAATTCTTTACGAAACAGGTGAGTTTAAAACTAAATAAAAAAGTGTATTCGATTAGTGTCACAAAATTTTACGGAGATAAATTGAGAAATAGGTACTATTGTTTGTAATCTTTTAAAACTAAATACCTTACTTAACATCTACTAATTTGTTTTGGATCTGATTGCCAAGAACCTCAGTGAAATAAACCAGGAAATAAAGGGACAGCAAGAGAAACAAAATGTTATTTTACAGATAATCATTTTCATGCACATCAAATGCACTGGCAACTTTGATTTTTAATAAAGATTCATCAAACTATTGCTTCCTTCTGTTACCATTAATTGAGTCATTCGTTGCTATTCCAACTCTGGGTTAGTTCTAAGTAATTACAATAAATTCTATTGTATTTATATAATTAGTGATATGTATGTGATTACATACAAATACCATTTTTTTGTATCTAGTATGTCACTATTGTAGTAAAATTACAATTAACTGAGAGTTAGGAATAGCCCCGAGTGGCTTATTTCGTAAAAAATATTTGAGACATTGAGACCAAGAAAGACCAAAATTTTTTTTATTTTTTTTATTTATTTATTTATTATTTATTATTATAAATTTGAAATAAATTTTATTATTATATTACAATTAAAAATCAATTGTGTCTGGAAATGTTAGGCCTTTCTTGCTCTGATTGCCTCATTTGAACCCATTACTGGGTAACTGTCAGTAACATACGTAGGCCCTAAAATGTAAAGCAACCAGTCGGCCACTGTAGGTAATAGACGTAGGCCCAACTAAAAAATAGTGGCCAAACCTAACTGTTGGCCAACTAACATCTACTAATTTGTTTTGGCTATGTGGGCCAACCGTGCGCCAACAATAAATGCTACTAGAGAAGGGGTCGTTCCCAAATACTTAACTCAAAATTCTTCAATTTCTCCCCCTCTCACGTAACAGTAACGTAACGCTTAGCTGAGACCCACCCCAAGCTCATATTTAGCAACAACAGTAATAATTCAGTTTTTAATAAAATAAAAAATCTACCGAAGCGACGGTAGCTCAGGGGTAGAACTCTGGTCTCTCAATCTTTGAGATCCAGGTTCGGTCCCCGGCCGGGTATGCACCAATGAGTTTTTCGGAACTTATGTGCAGAGTATTTAATACTTACCACTTGCTGAACGGTGAAAGAAAACATCGTGAGGAAACCTTGCATGCCCTAAAAAAGCGTGCATTTGTACCCGAAGAACGGCGATAGGGCTCACCACCCATCACGTTAGGACGTAAAAATCAATCAATCAATCAATCAATCAATTTATTTATTGCATTAAATTACATGTTAGTTTTAGATGTTATATGTACTTAATTATGGTTCAATGTAATTTTACCCATAGGGTGTAACAATATTCTTAATTTATTAATAAAATATAACTAAGTATAATAATAATAATAATAATCAAATCTTTGCTATTTCCATGCATACAACTTATTTTAATATATCGTTCATTTGAAGTATACTTATAGTTAATTAAATACATTTATTCATGCAATGGTTAATAATATAACGGTTTTACATTTTTATGGTGTAGATTCAAGAAATTCTTTGAAACTGTATGGACAAACCGTGATCAAGTACTGTTTTAATTGAATGAAAAACTTATTTCCTGTTACAGACTTAATTTCATCAGGCAAATGATTGTAAGCCTTGATGGCTGCCAGTTTTGTAGTACGAGTATAAGTAACAGTTCTACTAGGAGGCACATTCAAGTCATATTTGAAGCGTTCGTTGAGTCGGTCACTAATACCTGGAGTTCTCAGTGGGAATTTTTCTGGGTAGCGCCTTACTAATTTACAGAGCTCAATAATGTATAAAGCCGTGATGGTGTGTATTCCGAGTTCAACAAAAGAAGTTCGGCAAGTTTCCCTGCTCGATTTATGTCCGTCCAAAATGCGTATACATCTCTTTTGAAGAACGAAGATTTTTTGAACGTCTACACTACCACCCCATTCTGCTATTCCATACAAAACTCTCGAATGAAAAAAGGCAAAATATGACTGAAGTGTTGCTTTTTTTGTAGCTAACTTCGACAAACCTCTTAGAGCATAGCAAAAACTGCTTAGTTTATTTACTAATACCTCTATGTGCTTTTTCCAATTCATGTGATCATCAACATGGACACCTAAGAATTTCGCATTTTGCACACAATTAATTAGTCTATCATCGATTTTCATTTCAAGTTTTAACTCTTCCGTGTTGTAATTTCTGAAGCATATTAATTTAGTTTTAGTGACGTTTGTATTGAGATTGATGTGTTTTAACCAATGAATTAACAATTTGACAGATTCAACTATATTATTAAAATCATGACATCTATCGTGTCTTTTAAATTTAAAAAACACAGATATATCGTCTGCAAACATTATAGTTTTTTCCTTTACTTCACGAGGGAGCTCGTTGACGTACAAAAGGAAAAGTATGGGCCCCAGTATACTTCCCTGTGGTACTCCCTTATGTATTTTTGAGACTTTTGACTCACCGTTTATTAGGGTATTCGATTTATTGAGAATTGGCAGAATGACACTTTGACTTCTATCTTCTAAATAAGACCTAAACCAAGCGTTAGCAATCCCTCTGATTCCGTACCGATCTAAAATTTCAAGCAAAATATTATGATTTACGTAATCAAAGGCCTTGGAGAGATCAAGTAGAACCGTTCCAACAATTTCTTTGTCATCCATAGCCTTTGTCACAAACTCTGTCATATCAAATATAGCATCTGTTGCAGAGGCTCCTTTTCGAAAACCAAATTGTTCTTTAGACAGAATATTACGGTATGTAAGGAATTTACGTAATCTGTTTGCCATTATTTTTTCAAAAATCTTCGACAAGGTTATGAGTAGTGATATGGGGCGATAATTGTTAACATTCAATTTGTCGTCTTTTTTATGTATCGGTTTTATGTGAGCCTTCTTTAGTTTAGTCGGAAATATACCTTCAGTTAAAGACAAGTTAATTAGGTAAAGTAAGGGATCAGCGATAGCTTCTATAATAAACTTTAAAACATCGATTGGAATATTATCGTAACCACAACTTTTTTCATTTTTTATTGATTTTATGGTTTCGTACAACTCGTCCATAGTAACCGGCATAAGAAACATTGAATGTGGAGCGAAGGGTGGTAAGACATTTTTTTTATTAATATTATTTGGTTTCGTAATCTTTTGGATTTCATCAGTGCTTGTAAAAAAATTGTTAAATAAATCTGGAGCTTCTGAGTCAGATTTTATTTTGTTTTGTCCATCTGACAAACCAACGTAACTGTTTACCTCTAATGAACCTGTACCTTTAATGTTGTTGTTTATTAATTTCCAAGTTGACCTAATTTTATCCTGAGAATTTGTAATTTTTCGTTCGTTGTACACTTTTTTAGCTTAGGAAATTACCTTACTTAGTACACTACAGTATGACTTGTAATGTTCTAGTAGAACACCATTTTTGGATCTCTTAGTCTCCACAAACATTTCTCTTTTTTTCTTACATGAATTCTTAATTCCTGGTGTGATCCATCTTGAATCGCTTTTAACGTCGTTGAAACGCGGTTGTACCGAGTGTGGACTGTGACTTGCATTTCACAGTTCACACTCGGAACACCTCTGACACTCCCTCGGGGATTCATGTCGTGACAATACATATATTAAAAAAATCCCCGTTTGTCTATGCTCTATGCTAAAATCTTAACGTATCGCAAACCTTAACCCCTCAGGACCGTAACGCCTTACGAAGCCCCCCCCCCAACCCGCAAATTGCGTTAAATCATTTGTGAACGACCCCTAAATATGGATACTCTGAAATTTCGGTATAACTTCATACTGTTTTTTTTAGAGTTTCATACCGTTTCATAGGTAAAATATAATAATTTAAAATGTTATTTTGGATAACCGTTTTGAAAATGTAGACTTAGAATATAAGTAAATTGAATATTACATAAGAATATTGAACGTTTCAAATTGCCGTTTCCTTGTGCACAAAATCTAACAAGGACTGGATAAAATATATCTCCTTTTGATTGATTGAACAGCAGTTGTGTCCTATGTTCACACCTCATCATTAGGATCCTTTCATACCTTTTGAGGGACCGAACCGTAAAAAGGTCTAAACGAATTTTAAAAGATATGGCATTTATTGAGAAGCATTTAATTGTAAAGCTAAAGGACCTTTAAGGGTCCTGCCCGTATTTTCCCAATTATACGATGTTTATTTTCTTCTGACCTTAAAGTTGGGACAAACGGACAAGGAAAAGGACAAAATAGGCAAAAATAAATTGTTTCTGCATGATTATCTTTAAAAGGACTCCTGGGACTGAAATACTTGTCTTTAATAGATATTGAATTCAGTAAAACTTGGCTATTTTTTTAGATTGCTTATTCTGCTTCTTACCTATTTCTTTCTTATTAACTTATGTATGCAGTTAGAGAAATGTGTGGGAGTTTCTGTTCCACCCACTTAAGTACACAGACGGAGAACACTTAAGCAGTGCTAGTTATATGCTAATCAAGCTATTATGTTAATAACAAACTACATTAATAGGTGATTGTAACAGCGCATTGTCAACTTGCTCGTATAAAATGCAAGGTTTTTAAGCAAACACTCTTATAATAACCCTTGTTTGTTATACTGCATGACAAATAAGATATATAAAACACATAAAATATTCCAAATAAAACCGTTGTTTTATTGGGTTCTGTACTGCAAAATTTAAAAAAAAGATGACGTGACGTTTGCGAGTGTGCCACAAATGTTACTATTACCTTGGTAAGTTATAAAATATAACTTATCCATACCACCTCAGGGGTTATCGTTTCAAAAATATTTTTTTTATGCTGACATTAGAGCCGATTCTGAAGGCTATAATTTTGGTTTTAGTGCTGTCAAAACTAAATTTTCTTCATTCCTAAATAGTTCTGTAGTGTTTACAACAGAAGCCATTTTACTTTGGAAAATTTTAAGTTGAGACAGCACTAAAACTAAAGTTAAAGCCTTCAAATTCGGCTTTAGTGTGAATCATCAAAAAAATGTATTTTTAACCCAGCAGGTGGGATATCATATGAGTAGGAGAATGTAACGATTATTTTTTTATTTTATTTTAGTGCGTATGGATTTTTATTTAAAATTATGATCAAATGACAAAAAAGTCTATTTATTACATTTCTTTGAGAAATATGTATAAACCTACGCCAACCTTAATTTCGAATAAGCAAAAAAAAGTCTCTGAATTAATATGAAACTAAATACTAATTATCCTAACACGTCATTATGTACTAAGTCCTCGGTGTGCAAGTAATCAGTTATTTTCGAGTCATCTGTAGTCTGCAGGTATAATTATACAACATTACTTAAAAACTTCTTTACGAATAAAGCTGCAACATAAAGCAGCAAAATATTATAAGGTACATATTCAATAAAGTATACAAGTGATAGAATGCCGTAAACCAACGAGAAGACAATTTTTTTTTAAATTTTCAAGTGCTACAAGTTTGCCAAATAGGTACATAGCAGCACGTCCGCAGCAATTTTTATTTTGTCTAGACAATTTTAGAGAAATATTTCGTGCTGCAAAAATTCTGAAAAGTATAAAATGTCCTCTTCTATCAAGACGGTGGAGATAGCAACTGTACGTTTGGGAGTTGGGATTTTGTATGAAATTTACAATTCTACTACACGTATTTACTGCCATCGTCGCGTCGGGATTATTAAGTCATAAAGACTGCAAAGTGTAAGTAGTATCCAACGTATTACGATAATGATGGGAAAATCCATCTATACTACATACAGATCGACCAAATTTTCTGTAAAATTAAAAACGTTGCAATTAACATTTTCCAGCTCGGTTAAATTAACAGCATCGATGATTTCGACAAATCCGAGTTGCACTTATTGCGATGGAAGCGCGCCACTCATTTAACAAATTCATGTTGGAAGATCGTTTGGCAGAAGATTCAAACATTTTAGGGATTCAAAACCAAATGAAACCCATATAGTAAAGTCTCGTTCATCCTAACGTTTAAACTCCCGATAATCGGAAATGTTATCGGTATGTTCTATCGAGAAATATCCAGGAAAAGGTAAGAATATAGAGGTCTCGCTTTTAAAAAATACATGTGGGTTGTCAAATGAAGCGTATTTTCAATTGGGTAAGTAAATTACATTACATTTACGACCTGACAAAAATCTGACATTTTTACGCAGATGCGGGTTCAACCTTTGCTGCGATTGATGTTTTTTTTTGTTATGTATTGACGACTTGTATAAGTCTTAAGAATATGCAAACGAAGATTATAAATATCACACTTGGGACAATTTACGACAAATTTCGTCGCTAGATAATAAAAGATAGACCTTCCAGCCGTTTAAGCCAGGTGGCGCCGCCGTGTTAATGTTCGTTTCCACGACCTGAGGTTGATTTTATGGTCTGTGGCTGAACGCCGAGCAGCCCAAAAAGAGTCTGCTTTTATTGTAGACACTGTTTGGCATAAATTAGCATCTGATTCCAGCTTCAACGTTGAAAAATCGCATCAGTTTTAATAAAGTTTTGGCAATTAAGCGGCTGGCGTGATTGAGATCTAAAGGATATGT
Source organism: Ypsolopha scabrella (assembly GCA_910592155.1). Taxonomy (NCBI): domain Eukaryota; kingdom Metazoa; phylum Arthropoda; class Insecta; order Lepidoptera; family Ypsolophidae; genus Ypsolopha; species Ypsolopha scabrella. The sequence goes on from OU342966.1 coordinate 14,577,924, forward strand.
TACATTGCTTACGAGAATCTAGAAGTGACTTTCATAGGTGTGCTTAAGTTTTTTAACAAATGGCTGAAGACATTTTTATGTCAACATAAAAAGAGCTTCTGTTTTATTTTCAGAATAATTTGGGAGTTTATGAAGTCAGTAGCCCAATTCATACATTGCAACAAACCAATGATTTGAGTAAGAGCTTAACATATATTGATGTGCTTTTGGTCAAAATGTAATTTCTAACTACGCATCTTTCTAAAACAGTAGGAGACTCTACATGATACGGCCTTATTTGCGTTATTCATCTAAATAATTACCAGTTGTTTAAGCTATGATACTACAATATGATACCATAGATAATTGGTAATTTGACGCTTACCCTTCACTTGATAATCTGGTATTTTGCGAATCGGGTATTATGCTCCGGAAGCATAGACATCTTACAATATTATTCTAATACACGAATATGTAATTAAAACAATCCCAAAGCTCACTGTGCAAAAGAGTATGCATTTGAGTATAAGAATGTTATTAAAAATTATTTCAAAACAAAACAGTTAAAAACTTATTTAGTTTTACTGAGTTATACAAAATTATAAAATTGCCGTTAGATGATGATGCTTAACTTGCAACCACTTGTAAGTTGCAAGAATCAAAATACTTATAGTAAATATGTTACCGGCAATCTGTATAATCCGGTATTCTTTATTTATTAAATACTATTCTTGTGAATAACTTCTTGCCAAGAAGTTCTTGGTCTCCATCAGGTCTTCAGCCTAATTTAATATTTTGCGATATCTTTGTCAATTTTTGGGTCTTCTCTCTCCTTTGGAATTCACTTATGGTGTCTGAATTTGGCAAGAATTTGGGCCTCACTTTACCTGTGATTCGCTCATGATGCACGAATTAATAACTAGGCTTTCCGCCTGGCTCTACTTATGATTCGCTTTATTTTCAACAACAGACCGTGCTTTAAGTACATTAATAAGCGCGCATAAATTCTCATCATTCATTAGTGGTTCTAGGCACTGTATTTTATTGAAGATTAACTTATTCCTGTTATCATTTTGTTCTTACAATGAAGGAACAAGATTTGTTGAACAAATAGCGTGTAAAAACATTTTGCGTTATGTTAAAGCAGGGTTAAAAAGTTTGAAGTCTAAAGAGGAAAATTTTCCAACTGGAATCCTATGTTAACAAAAACGTCTTTTACATTGAAACAATGGACATTTTTTTTTGTACATCTATACTTTGCCGGACTTCAGTGTACATTTTCTTGCTTAGCATAAACCAAGTTGGACGTAAAAGTTGTGTTTCATAAATTGTGTCCTGGATTAAATCTCTTGAGCTACTCAAGAAGCGAGATAATCTTCATCTTGTTTAATTCATCTCATTTTACAATGTCTTTGAGGAAAACTAGCAGGACTCAAATTAAAAAAAAACAAGCAGAGAAAAGCGGTATATTTCCAAGATTTTCTTCTACAGATACTATCAGCTGCGTTATTGTAAGCAATTGCATCAATTTCAAAATAAATTGTACGGCGTACACACTGTACTCATCAATAGAACGCCATACAATAAACGGTGTAAAAAACACAGATGAAATCTGTTTCTTAAAAAGTACAGTATGTACATATTTGTGCCCGATGATAAACTCATTTCTCGTCACATTGAGATAAAATATCAAATATATAATATATAAAATATCGATATATTTCACACTATCTGACAACCCCTGGAGATATAAGTGACGATATGCTTATCAAGTTTCAGCCCAACCCTGTATCTCGATTACATCGATAGCAAAAGAAGGTAGTGTTTTTTTTGACATCCTATGGGCTTATGCTTGGCCATTACCACGCTTGAAAGCGTCGATAGGGCCAAGTATGAAGGCCTACGCTCACCCGGAAACCGGGAGGGTGACGGCAGGTGAGGCATTAATCACTCTTTCCAGGGACTTCCACAAAAATCTACGAAAGTCAGTAACGGGTGACTGACTGATACTACGCAACTGACAGTAACCACTCCACCGGAATGTTTACTCATGAGTCATGACGTCATGCCAGAACACGAGGTGTCGTTTGGCGGCATGGTTTCGTTATTTATGAGTGAATAGGTGCCTACGAGTACGTCGTCGTCTTGTCGTTGGCATACCTTTTTATGACTTTTGGTCACCTTTACGAAACCCACGAAGATAGATAGAGTGACAATACTCTTTTAAAATAACGTTGACACACGTCACAAAAATAGTATGATTTAGCGTGTCATTTAATTTTATACCTGGCAAACAAACACCATTGAAATCACCCGAAGTGCCATTTGCTACTATGAATGAAGAAAGTAATTCAAAATTTATTTGCGCACCCGTCTGCTTTAATGCTATATTTTGGCCAATACTTTTATATGGATGTGAGGCATGGACAATCAAAAAAGCTCTCAGGAAACAAATAGCAGCATTCAAAATGTAGGCATATAGAAGAACTGGACGCAAAAACTCACTAACAAGGAGGTTCTACGACGCGTGATTCAAAAACGCCATTTACTGTAGTGTTAGACTGTCAAAAAGAAAAACAAATGTATATCTGACGAAGACACAACATTATGATGGACAAAATGGATGGCAAAAGGAGTGTTGGTCGAAGAAAAAAATCTTGGCCTTTGAAACATCCGGAAATGGTCAGGTAACGGGAGTGCAGTGGAACTTTTTCGCCTTGCGAAAGATAAATAAAAATATGCAAAGCAGACTGCCAACCTCCAATGATTGAAGAGACACTTTAAGAGTAAGAAACAAACGGCATATTTGAAGCTTGCTGAGAAATTATTTTATTATTAAATTATATTTTGTTGACATCACCTTAATTCTTTGGATTTATTATTGTCAACTTACCTAAGCCGTCACCCTGCTTGAACAATTTATGTAGCTAAATTTTGCACCCAGTTTAAAGTTCAAAAGCATTTGTTTGATTTAAAGATTAACATAAATCCCTTATTCATTATCCTATTAAATGGATCTTACTAAGTTGATCCTTACCAGTCTATGGACCAATGACTTAACTCAGTATTTACATAATCTAGTACTTACATAATCTTATGTTATTAACATATGATGGGTTTGTATGACATTGAACCTATCGTTGTTAACCCTGCGTGTGAAACTATTTATTGATTAGCTCATGGCTTCGTCAAGAACAGAATCTGTTCTAAATCTGAGAAGTTTCTCGGAAATCAGAATGAACCATCCGATGGTTCCTTCTGATTTCCGAGAAACTTCTCAGACTTCGATTAATTTTGTAGATAAGTCTTTCAATATTTAGTCTTCGTAGGAAAATGTTTCTTTCCTAATTTATTGAAAGACAGATATCGGTGTCGTCATCTTCCCCGATTTAACATCTGTAATGACGCTGGGCTAAAGTTGTACTACGTTATTGAAAGATACAGAGACTTTATTTATATGCTAGAAATAGTTTTTTTCATATGAAATATATTTCTTTATTGCATATAAAAGTTCAAATCAGCATGGTTGGTAATAGTCAATCTATCTTTATTAATAAAATAGTACAAAAGTCGTTATTTTACATTTAATATGTTTGCGAAATTTTAAATGAAATGGGTTATTGGTATTGTATTGAGGCCAAAACTATTTTTTTATTATTTTTGTGTTTCGTTTTAACTCGAGAATCACTTAGTTTGGATGTGGTTATTTTATTACTTTAGTAGCGACCCTGATCTACATATAGTAGATAGGCTATAATAGGTGTTGATAAAATAACCTTCAAGACGAAAACTGTCGGATAAAAGATACAATGTTTGAAAGACAGTTCCACGCGAGTGAAGCCGTGGGCAAAACCTGGTCACACTGGCGGTTCTGGCTTAAGAATAGAGGGCACTATTTCTGCAACTGTTCACCTTGACATCTGTAAAAATATGCTCACTAAATGGTAAATACCATGGCATTCAAGCAATGCAACTAATGCAAGCTTAACCCAGAACTGGCTTAGGAAAGGGACATTAATTGTTACTGCAACTGGTCTCTATATACGAGTATATCTATTCTGTCAGTTTTACTTTATGTAAAAATATGCTTATGGCATCTAGGCAATGGAACTAATGCAAACGAAGACCAGTAAGCTGTGTTGACCTCTACAAATAAATCAATTTTCATAGTAAAAGACTCCGGGCTAAGTTGCCTGACCCTTACAAAAACTCAATATGTTTCCAAGTGGTAAAGCTAGCTAAGCTAGCTACGGGCTGAGTTGCCCCAGAAGTTAAAGCTTTATCTGTTCTCCGTTTAGAAATTAAATGGCGAAAGTACATACAGATCAAGTTATGAAGTTTAAAGCATAGAGATTGAAAACAAAACAATAGCCGTGTCAGAGAGATTATCCCATAAATTTAATAAGAAGATACTTTATTTTCCAGGAACATACTTTCAAAGACTAAAGTACCTCTAGAAACGTATGACAGGCCAGTATTAACCTTAAGCCCCTCGTCTTGGAGAATAAAGGGGACGTTATCTGAAATATCGTGGAGAGTTTTTGTCTTATCCGCGCCCCGCATCCCTCCCGCATTGCCTCACTACCACCCTCTGTCCTCCCGTATTTGTCGACTACGGTAAACGGGGGTTTCCAATCCAACCGATATATGTTTGAATCTAATAAAATTTAAATCTGACAGATTATTGTTGGGTTTTTCAGTTTTTCAAAAAGCTTTAAAGTTCAACTAAAAGTTTATAGCTACAACAGCCTAAAAAGCCCACATTTTTCTGAGGATCACTGATACCATATGTAAATACACAAGTGGTTGCTACAATGGTCTGCAGTGTCACGACATCAATGCTCGAGGGGGTGTCAGAGGTATCAGAGGTATTTTCGAGTATCAATCATGAAGTGGAAGTCGCAGTCCAAACTCGTGCACCCACATTTCACCGGAGATATTACGTCTTAGGGTGATGATGAGTGGTGACCTCTTCAGGTTTAAATGTATACCTATATATTCCGACAGATTAATATGTATAAGGCTTTAAACTCGCGACCTCTGCATTGGTGACAGAGATGTGCGGATCACTAGACCACAGAAGCGGCTAACAATACACGTGAATTGTGTTTTATAAAATAAATACTCCCCACTAGCCTTTCGCCCGTGGCACCATCCGCGTTTATTTAATCTCTGTCCCGTTTTCGGCTTGGATCTTATTTTTTTAACACCTCTTAAACATGTTGATTAGGGTCACCACGATAATAATAAAAAAAACCGCATCCAAAACCGTTGAGAGGTTCTCGAGTTAAAGCGGAGCACGATATAGACAGACAAACAAAAATTCTTAAAATTGTGGTTTTGTCCTCATTACAACACTACTAACCCATTTCATTTGATATTTCGCATTATTTTTGTGATTTCAATTTGTAGACACGACTTTTTTACTGCTTGAATATTAGTATAGATGAAATAATTACTAAAAAGGTAGTGTCATTATTTGTGATATTTATTATTGCGTAGATTGCACAGAATCGGAAAAGCCCGTATTTGTCGACGCCACGTTTTCACTCTACACTCCTTTTCACCCGTCGCATGTTTCACTGGCAAACGTTCTCGTGATTTTACTTGCTAATGCGTCTATCCCGCAAAAGAAAGACGGCTTCTGCACCTATATACAGAGGCAGCGCTTGATGAGACATCTGTACGCCTATGGAAGCCTAGTAGCCGATTTTGTTTGAAGTAATTGTACTGTTTTGTATTCATGAAATTTCGTATACGTAGGTACGCGGGATTAAGCAGGACCCTGTTATTTCAGGTTGAGTTGGGTCTTTTAATTTATCTTCATTGTCTCTTTTTTTGTTCTCAAAATGAGGCCGTACAGTTCGTTTCATAACCTTACAGGTTTAAACAAACAATCGTTTACAGTTGTTATGAGAATCCCCGACGGTAGACACCGCCAGTTAGAAACGTTGAAATCGCAACATTAAAAGACTCATTTTTATGTTTTTTTATATGGCACAATAAAAAATCATATTCATATTCAATAACTTTATTGCCCACAAAATATTAATAGCAAAAATAATTTTAAAGTTTAGGCAACTCGACGAGCTTATCTCTGAAAGAGATTTTTACCAGCAAACCCAGGTGGTAAGAGCGTTGAAGTGATGAAAGGTGATAAATACTTTAAAATTCTATTACAGAAACCATTGGCGACTTTGCGATAACAGTATACGCAATACATAAGTATTTAGGTGTTGTTGGATAATAAATGTACCAAATTTTTCATTTTTAGTGTTTAGTTTTGATCAATCATAAATAGGCGGTTCTTAGCTATCCACCTGCAATACCGTTCTTAACCTAAATAGCGTGTACAAAACACGACTTTAGTTCCCATGGAAAAATGCAACTTATACATGTAACAAGGCAATTTAATGTTATGTACTCTTAGTGAAGTTGAAAGAATCATATTATGATTTACCTTGTGTCATGTGGTTTGACATTTTGACCACGTTTTTAGAGCTCTTGCTTAAGGTGACATAGGTAGTAAAAATTAGATTTTAAAACAGTAGTAATCCCACAATACAATACATAGAATTCTGGAAAAAAAACATGAAAGGAGTCATTTTACAAGAGCCCAAAAGAGATAGAGAAAAATGCAAAGTGGATTTTAGGGTTCCGTACTCTAAGGGAGCTCAACGGAACCCTATTTAAGCCTCTACTGTCTGTCTGTCTGTCGGTCCGTCCGTCTGCCACAGGGGTCTACAGCTTCAGCCGCAATAAGTACCAAGTTGAAGTTTTCATAAAATACCTGTTAGAATGGCCTCCAACAAGACAAATAATAAAAGTGGAAACGCAAAAATAGCATTTAAACGTTATATTTTTTAGCTCCATTTTACAGAAGGTAATACACACAAGTTTAAAATTTGCACACATTATTGTATATACTCACAAAGAAATGAGAAATAATAAAACGAGGTTTTTGTAATCAGAGGGTGCTAAATTGTTTGTGAGGTGGTACCATTTTAGCGATTGTTTTTTGGCGCCTTAATGTTATGTATAGCATCTTTATTTGATATGTTGATATGTTTGTTTTTAGGATTTCGTGTCCGTATTGTGTGGTGGCACGGAACCCTTTATGCGCGAGTCCGACTCGCACTTGGCTAAATTATTTCTATTCAAAACAGTAGTCCGTCCAAACTAATGAAGTAAAAAGGACAATAAGGACTGATGTAAACATAAAAAAACGCTCACTTTTTAATTAATTTTTAATTTAATTCATTAAAAACTGCATTGTCCCATCTTTTCTTGATTTACCGCACTACTCGGATGCTCACATTTTCAGATTATGTTTATCTCTTTCTTTGTGCAAGAGACATATTGCAGCTTAATATAATGATGATCACTGTGACATCATTGTTATTAAATTAATGTATGTATACTTGTATTTCCCGGAAGAAAGATCCAGCAAACATCGGACTGATAAATAATTATGTGAAAGTCATAATAGAGGGAATATTGTAATTATACTAAGTATGAGCCTGTATACAAAATTGTTATTTCACAAAATTCACAATGCACAAAGGGCAACTTAATACTAATTAGCATTAGTTGGTGTTGTGAAAATATTAAAGATAGTGCCGGAATAATTACGAAATAAAATTACATTGTCTTAATTAAAATTGGAGCGAGTAAATGTTATAAATGTTGTAATTGCGGATAGGACTAACATGTTTAACTGTGTAAGGAGGCACAGGTTGAGCTTTCGATGGGATTGTTACTCATCGAACTCGTGACGTAGGCGCACGTGTACTAGCTTCCCTCTCCTCCTTCGCCGTCGCTCGCCTTTCCACTCTTCGACTGCATTTAGAGGTTTATGGTATCGGAACAAGACTCAGCCAATCGTTATATGTAGTTTTTGCTACAACTTTTGGGCCACCTGTGTCACTAGGTCCAGTCACACAGACGACACTAACATTGTCCTCTATCACTGTTGGCACTTTTTTGTTGTACGAAGCATCAAGTACAGGTTGCCAAGTTCGCGCTTCCATCACCTTAGGGGGAACAAAGAATTCCTCCTTAGCCGGTATGGTGGTTAAATTAAACCGAGTGTAGTGCCTAAATTAAGGCGTATAAGACCTTTTGATGATGATTCATAATCTCATCGAAAACTCGACCTGTGCCTCCTTGCACAGTTGAGAGAGTTCTATTTGTAATTACAACATTTATTAATTAGCCTGTATTATGTTAGGTACATATAACTGTAATGGTATGTATAAACAGTTTTAGCGAAACAAGTCAGGGAATTAAGCAGGCCGTGAAAGGACTTTTAAAAAATTGTTCGGTTGGAGTTGCAGACATTAGACCATATATGCAACTATGCAACATCTACCGTGATCTACATAGTTGTCTTAAAAAAATACAGACGAATTATATTATATGTGTCAAAGCAACTTTATAAAGCCTTTACATTTATAATGAAATTACGTCCACCAGCCGTTTAACTTTACCCATTTATTTATTTATTTATTTATTAGCCTTATGTAGATGACAATAAAAAATATATATATATTATAATTTTCAAAAAAAAAAGATAATTTTCTACAATAAATCCCATTGCTGAGCAAAGGCCTCCCCCATCCTGCTCCATTCATGTCTGTCGAACGTTAATCTGGTCCACAGTTCTCCGCCATATTTCTCCAGTTCATCACGCCATCTTGTTTTTGGTCTCCCTTTACTTCGTTTATGGTCTCTGGGGCACCATTCAGTTACTTCTCTGGTCCATCTGTTGTCTCTCTGCCTTATCACATGCCCTGCCCATTCCCATTTTAACTTTCTGGCTTGGCGTATAACGTCCATTAATCCAGTCATCTTTCTAAGTTCTACGTTAGATATTTTATCCAGCAGTCTTTTTCCGAGCATGCTTCTCTCATACTTTACCCATAAAAATACGAAATAGTATCCATTTCATCATCATTTTAATCTCAAACATACCCATTTCATAAAAGGTTTTCTAAAGTAATTTGAATTTTATATCTCTAGTAACCCGTTTAGTTATAGAGTTTCAATATAGCACTTGAAGAACAATAAGTATAGATTGCAATCGCATCCCATGAAATTAACACGATCGCATTCATCATTTGCTACGGCGTAGCAAAGGCTGCGGCGTAGTAATTGCTACGATCTTATTGTTTTCCTGCTTTGTAGACCGTTACACCGTAGTCCGCAAATATGTGTTACGGGCAACGTATGTGTATGGATTAATGCCATCTTATCTCTTCAGCTATCAAACAATAACATTAATACATAATATGTTTATGATGGTGTAACAGATGACCACGACGATAGGAATTGTTTTACGTCACCTTAAAATGACTACAGCTATACGTTTTGTCCGCAACTTTGTTCGTGTGGACTGCCTAAAACGGGAATTAGTTTATAATGACATATTTTTGTTTACCCTTTGAATTTGTTAACACGTTGTAAAGGTACCATTATGTCCTTTAGCTAGTGGTAATAATAATTTATACTAAGGCGTCATTTAGTTTTAAACGCTTTTCGGAATAAGAATAAAAAGATATCTCAATAGATTTTTTATTTTTTTGAAAACAGAAACAGAAATGAAATTTTATTGGATCTGTAGGCTCAATGTAGTTTCGGAGAGGTGCTCATTATTTACATTTTATATTAGTATGTAAATATGTACTTGTAGATAGGGGTGAAGGGAGCCTCTTCGAGTGGCAGGCAGAAACCATGAAACAACCCCTGTTTACTCAAAACACGCCCTAGGCTGACAGACCCAACTAACTGAGAAATTACTTCCCTTGGAGGTAGATATCCGTCTCTGCTTGTGATCACCCTCATAACGAAACTACCACCTTGCCACTTGAAATTGTCGGATCTCGTGGTGTATGTACTGGGATGACATCGGAGACCTAGAATGAAGGACGGGCCCAGAAACTGAGAGAGTGAAAAGCAGGTCAATAGTCACAAAATTGTGGTACTCGTACTTTATGTATTCCTTGTTATTGTACCTATACATATATGTACCATTTCTTTGAGTCAAATAAATCATTTTTCATTTTTCAAGTGAGACGTTAATCAGCCTTTCCAGGGTCTTTCGTAAAAACCTACGGCAACAGACGAATACAAACTGTCGGTAACGAATCCCCGGTACATTTAAGTTCTACTCACTCCACAGAAAATGCAAAAAATAATTTTTATTAGGGTATTTTTTTTTAAATATTTTATTTAAATCTACTGCACTATTTGGTACGATTCCATACTGATAAATTCTTGATTGAATTCGAGTCCAACGAAAAATAAGGTATGAAAATAAAACAAAAAACAGTTTTCAATTAAATTAAAGCTAGATATAATTCCTTACAAATAAAACTTGTTCACTAAGAGATCAATATATATGTATATCTCATAGGTACATACCTACACATACATACGTGTTGAATATATTTTAGAAGCGAATTTTCACCGCGTTACATCAAACTCCTTTATTGAACACTTACACTCCCTTAGGGGACTGTAATTCCTCGGAATAGAGATGAATATCGATTGCGTACCTTAGTATCTTCTTTTCTTTCCGAAGTGAATAATATGTTCCTTGCTCAACGAAGTCATGTAAGGGAGGTATTATTCTCATCAGATCATAGTTTTATTATTATATTTTGTATTATGATCGTACGATGCAATCTCTCGATATTTACATGTTCCTTCCTCTTTGTTGCTTGGCCTGACATGTTTTGTAATAACTAAGGCCATTCTTGTGCTATTAAATAAATTATTGTTTCTTTATTAATTCGAAACTAACCCATTAAGGTGGATTTGAATTAAATGCAAACAGTTTGATCACGCTTCACGCGCTTGCTTTTGGTTTTGAACTGTCCGAATTCCCGGGATAAAACTATTTAATAGGTAAGCCCGGGAAATTAAACGCAAAATATTGATTGTTTACAAATTTTGGTTACAAGCAACTCAAATGTTAAAGTTTAGTGAAATTTCTCTATTCATTAGATAAATGTTGTTTAAGTCTGTAATTTGGAAAACCTCAAACCAAGTCCAAACAGTTATTAATTTCTCGTATAGCATTTTTCCTAAACGAAAAATACTTAACAAAATTTGAACTGGTGATTGGTGAAACTGGAAACACATCTTAAATAAAAATCTGGATATATCCAGTGAGACCAGTACAAGTATCAAATCAAGATAAAAAATACTTAATTTAAATATCTTTAATTCGGAAAAAAAATCATGAAAGTATGCTATAATTTGCTACGGTTATGTATGACATTACTACTCAGATGATAATACAAACGAACCAAGGACAATAGGTCGATGAACATAACGACTAAGATCTGGACTAGTTCCAAAACGTAAAAGACACAAGTACCTATGTAGGGTACGTATGAATTCCGTCTGGTGATCTGCCAAAATAAGAAAGTAGATTTTTATTTTTAAAGAATATACGTTTTCAAAGACGTGAGGTACTCGTAAATGTCAGCGTTTTCTTAATAAGCTTATGCTGTCGCAGAATTTAAAGTCCTTTGTTTCCCAACATATAAGGATAATATTTCTTTTTAACACCTTATAAATTGTAATGTATAATATGCAGAAGGACGTGTCGTCGAATACAACTATCAGAAATTGACCCTTTCTAACAACAACATTTCCAGTAACCGGTTATGGAAAGGAATTTTCTAATGCAATTAGGATAACCTTCTTTAAGCACTTGGAAGCCGAATATTCAATTTTATATGTATACATATACTTGATATGTAAACGGTTATGAGAATAATTAAAATAATTTAATAGGGCGAAAAGTGTAGAAATATAGAATGCTAGCCTTTGCCCGCGGCTCCACCCGCGTTTATTCAATCTTTTCCCCATTATCAGCTTGCGCGTTATTTTATGAACACCCCTTGTAGATTATGTGTTGACCAGGGTCATATAAAAAAAAACGTAATTAAATCAGGGGACTGGTTCTCGCGGTTATAGCGTTTATTCAATCTTTGCCCCGTTTTTGGCTAGGGCGTTACTTTATGAACATCCCTTATAACCTATCTATTGAGAAGGGTCACTTCTTTGGTAATATAAAAACCGCATCCATATCCCTTCAGTGATTCTCGAGTTAAAACGGAACATACAGACAGACAGACAAAATTTTTCTAAATTGTGGATTAGGCCTCAGTACAATAGAAATAAACAATTTCATAAAAAAATTGATAATATTCAATGTTAAATAACTTTTTACCACTTTATTATTAGTACCTATAGATTGCCCAGCTAAATAAACTAAAGGACGTATTGTTGTATCAAGCACATTTTATTTACATAACAAGTTACGTAACCTCAATAACTTACTCTAACTTAAGCATGAAACAATATAAGTCCCTCCCTTTGTCACAAAGTTTGTGTAAATGACACTGGTAGATACCTTTACTCGAAAGGTCTATATGAGGTACATAGTTACCTTCATTCGGATATTATTCGAAGTGGTTTTCAAGCTATTATGTCATTTGAAATTAGGGGGGAGGGATGATCCTCATAACCCCGAAATATTACAAATACTAGCTTTTTTCGGGGATGAAAAGAAGCCTGTCCTGTCACTCTCCGACCTATAAACTATCCAGTAGAAAATTCACGTGATATCCGGTGGTTTGTTAAAGAAGAACAAACTAACAAACACAGTTTCGCAAATTACGTCTTTATTAACACTAAACGAGAGAAGGTATCAAGTTTCGTAATTAAGCATTTCTTAAAATCTTTGACAGTCTAAAATGTTAAACTAAAAATAAAGTTTTATAATTTATACATCCAGTGTTATATGTACATAGATCGACAGATCTATTAAGATCATTAATAATTGATACATATTCGATTTATTGTAGGGAAAAAATGAAAAAGATACGAGCCAAATGCAGAGTAAAATTTTAATTTCGTTACTTGTAAATGCATAAAAATAGATTTTTTTCTGGAAAAGCAATGAGAAGGTCAATTTTGATAATAAAAATAACATGCAAAATGAAAAACCATTTTCAAAAAAAAATTGTGTAAAGTCATGTACTTGCGTCGTACAAATAATAATTTTTCTAAGTGACATAAATTTTTTTTCATATTTTTTTTTATTGGGTATCTTTCATTCTGATTGCATTTCTAGCAAAAAGTTCTATGCAAGCCACTGTGAAAATCAGAAAAAAAACGCAGACTAAGCGTTGATTTTATGTTTTTATTATTAGTTATTAACAGTACTATATCATGCGTAAAAGAAATATTTTAAAAGGTCAAGCTAAATTGTATAACTAACGGCAAAATGTACATCTTTTGATAATATTTTGGTACATCTTGAATTAATTTTTCGATTCCAGAGAAAATATAAGACAAATATAGTTGTTCCTGATTTGAGATAAAAACATATTCATTCATATATTTTTAAAATAATGTTTTATTTTTTCACACTTAATGTATTTCAATATATATAGTGACTTCAATTTATGCAGCCAAATTCTTACTTTATGCAGCCAAATTCTTACTGAAGACTCGGTAAGTGCTCAGTAACAAAAGAAAGTTCGATGATCCTTTTTGTGAAATTTGTAAATTATTCTTTTCGTGTTCCTTACAAACGCAAGCCCAGCCCCGAGTCAATAACTATGGGACATCAAAATTTCATTTTGTGAAATTAGCAAAAAGTGTTATCGATCCGTGTTACTGATCACTTATCAAGCCTTCAGTATGAGTTTGATTGTATACATAAAAGTCACCTTATATTTATATGAAAATAATTGTAAAAACTATCAATAATGGAGAAATTATTTTCGGGGCGGTAACAAAATAGTCAGTTAAATCAGTAACCAAATCGGAAAGGTATTTTTTGTTAGTTAATGTATTGACGTCAATTTATGTGAAAAGGAGGGGGGCCATAAGATAATGACCGTAGGATGATTGAGGGGGGGGGCGAAAATCGGCAAAAATCGATGACGTAATATGTGGACGGCCCCATAACATGTACATAGATATACATATATCCCGGTTCAGAGCTCCTTACGTCCAGATTAACTTTTCTGATTTTCTATACCGCAATAATACACGCTTAAATATACATAAATTATGTAAACTTTAGGCTCTTCAAATACTAACCTTTTTTTTTTCAACCATTCCGCTCTGGAAGCAATCTGTACTATTACAATATACTTGCTTTAGTTTGCGGTTTCTCTCGCGTGCGAGTGTCTTTCAGATTTCAATTGTTATTGCGTTTTTTAAATGTTAATTATTTGTTATTAGTTATTCATGGAAAATTAATGCTTATTTGATCGCAATAATTAAAACTGATCACGTGCAAGCAGGACTCGCTCTATGAGGGTTTCGTTCCATTCCTTTTAAATATAATTAAGACGCATACGCATGCCACCGTTTTAGTATAAAATTTGATAACCTGTTTCTCTGTTGTTTTTTGTTACTGTGCACCACGGAGATTGAACCCACGAACTCTGGGTTAACAGGCGTGATTTATCTATCTTGATTATTAATCTGATTGAGAAGATTGATTGTTTCGGCTCTAAAGGTGACAATACCGACAAAGCTGAACTCAGGTTCATAAATAAAATACAATAATGACTTGTCACGATAAATCTTCATAGAAAAGTTTTAGGAATGTTTTTTTTGCGTACATATATTTGTTAAGGTAAGTTTTCTTTCATTTTTATGTAGGCACCAAGAACTTTCTATAAAGAGAAATCGTTCAAGTGCGAGGGAAACCAAAAGTTCCTTACTATAAAAAAGTGCTAAGCGTCATCTCAAATAACAATGTTATAGTATACAAATGCATATGTATTATTTATATTTCAGTAATTTCAGACTATATAAGTAACTCATTTTTTTCTGTTATCTCTACAGAACTGTCAATTAGAGAGATTTTTTTCAAATTTTTGGTCTTTTACTTTCTGAGAGAGGTGATATATTTTTTGTATTCTTGCAAAGCTTTCTTGAAATCTATGCAGGTAAATAAGGCATGTCAATACCTACACATCGTAGAATTGATAATTTCATGATCTGCTCAAATATGATAAAATCTGTTAAAACTAAAGGTGTTGCCTCGCTCCGCTCCACTTCGCTCGGTTCCGAAATTTATGATCAGAAGCAACTTACTACGCTCCTCCTCTCTTCGTTTGTCTTCGAACCTATTTTTGACTTTTTGTTGGAAGTCTATCGTAAATTTCTTATTTCATTCGCCATAAAATGATCAATTCTACGATATGGCCACTACATATATATACCTATATACTAGCTTTTGCCCGCGGCTCCACCCGCGTGTTATTCGGTTTAACGTCGTGATTTTTTCCGGGATAAAAAGTAACCTATGTATTAAGATAGGGCAAAAGCTATATCCATTCTAAATTTTATCCAAATCCGTCCAGGCGTTTTAGCGTGAAAGAGTAACAAACATACACGCATCCACATACACACACCCCCACACACTTTCGCATTTACTCGTATAATATTAGTGTGATATATAGTTCGGAACCCTTCATGCGCGAGTACGACTCGCACTTGGCCGGTTTTTTCATATATCTAGGATTTATATTTTCGTTTCATATTAATATGTATGAAATAACATATCCTTGTCTTTTTCACCACAGACGATTAATGTCCGCGCTAATTAGACGCCTGATGTATGAAATAACGAAGCCTTATCTTATTTTACCACAATCGATTAGGTCCGCGCTAATTAGACACCAGATTTTTCAATGATATTGATATATCCTACAGGAACCATGCATTTTCCGAGATAAAAAGTAGCCTATGTGTTAAGTTAAGGTATAAGCTATATCCATTATAAATTTCATCCAAATCCGTTCAGCCATTTCAGCGTGAAAGAGTAACAAACATATACACACACACACGCACAAACTTTCGCATAACTTTAATATCTACAATTGGATACCGACATTGAACTTTTAGGAAAAAAACATAATATTTTATTCAAACTATTAACGCACCAAATTTTGAAGAGCTTTGAATTTATTTTTATTTTAACGAATTGAGTGGAAAAGAGAATGCTAGTTTTGTTGCTTTAGAGATTCTAGCTTAAACCATGCATGATGATGTAAATTTTATTTTAGTCACTCTCACTCTGAACGATGGATTTAGCGCAAAAGAGAAAAAAGTATTTTTTAAATTTTATTAAAAAAACTAAAATTTCCTAAATTAAATATCTAGATATTGTTAAAACCCATCTAATGAAATATATTTGAGTTCTATGCGTGATCTTCATTCGTCACACGAGGAGCAAAAGTGCGTTTAAAGACATCATTTCAATCATTATTTCTATCGCGGAAAATTTAACTAAACGTAATTTCCAAAAACAAACCCTAGATTACATAGTCAAAATGCATATAACAAAAAAAAATACAATTTTCCAGGTACTTAATGAAATACACAGAAACAAAACATCCATATATTTTTTACATCGGACGGACCGATGGATGAACTGACGGACGGACAACGGAGTCATGGTTCATTAAGATACGGAAAAACAAAATATACCTATATAAAATACAATAATTTATTTTTGTCTGCATGCTCACGATTAGCGTTAAAACGACTGAACGTACATATTTAGATGATATTTGACTGTCGTAAAATACAAAATATTGAAAAAAAAACTTTATTTTGGTTTACACATTGTATTACTAGATGGCGTTATGAGAAGGAATTTACTGTCAAATGGTGTTCCAAATCGTGTTATAGTGGCAACCATGTTAGGCCTGCAGGAGGTACTTATGCCATTTTATGTTAAAAATTTCATCGTATAAGATATTCATTAGACGTTATACAAAAGTAGCCAATGTCCTAATATGCAGGTTATAACGATATCATTTCTGGTAGCACTCTGAAAAGACACTTCTCGAATGATAAAACCGGTTATTATAAAAACAGCTCTTACCCATAGTTATTTTAGGTGGAACAAATTATTTTGCATAATCTTCAATACATCTATGATCTTATTATTAGAGTGCATTACAAACTAGAAAATTTAATTTAATTTAATTTAAATTTATTTATCCTGTAAATTTGTTAAATTATTTTGGACACTTTTTTTAAATAACTCCTCCCTGTTAACAAAGACATCTTCACATTCTAGTTTTAATCAAAATAGTCTTGCTTGAGAATACTTTGAAATCAAATAAACTTGAACTAGATAATATTAAACAGCAATCAAAAGTTTTAATTTGAATAAATACTCGTAATAAGCAGTGGTAAGTCCCTCAGTAGAACATTTCAATTTAATTAGAGAGTATTGCTTTGAACCGTCAGGGCAACACTCGGAAAATGTTTGGCGGTCAATATTTTAGCTAAACTTTCATGTTGACTGCAACCCATCCTGTGTTAACTGAAACCTAATGGCATACCAGACTTGTTATGCTGCGTGTATGCAAAAAATTGGGCACCCACTATTTGAGGTCAACTTTTGTTAACTCCGAGCTAAATTTGGCTTTATTTTTTTGCATGAACAATACGTTTTTTTTAATTGAAACACTAATCAATTGACCATAATTTATTCCTAAAACAAGTAAATACCTAGACACAACTAAAATGGGAACAAAAAAAATGCATATCTTCACGACATTAATCCCCGAGGGGGTGTCAGAAGTGTTTCCAAGTATGAATTGTGAAATACAAGTCATAGTCCACTCTTTATTCAACCGCTTTTTACAGATTATACGATCCAAACGTGGCGAGTGGTGAGACATATCGCCGTACTTCGGGCGCAATAGGACCAACATATTTACGTGCCTTTCAAAACACGCAAACCAAAAAAAATTAAGTTGTACCACTGGGTTAGGAGGAGAGCGTTCTAGCACTCGGAAAGAAACCCTTTAAAAATAATATTAAAAGTTATTTATGACGCAGTGGCGTAGCACCTTAGCTCGTAGCAAAACTCGTAGCAATAAAGACGTTCGTAGAACCTAGCCAAGCATGGTCTTGAAAGAAGCAGAAGCTATTGATTTTAGTCGGAGTAATGCAGCATGTCACCAACGGCAAAAATGGATGGGGTTGAAAATCGGTCCACCTTATTCCTCAAGGTAAATTACAGCATACAATGCAAATTAGTGAAAAAATACATTGTTAAAAGCTCGACTAGCATGCTTCGAACTTCTGTCCTAAAATGAAGAGCTCAGCGTTCTAACGACAAAACGTCTACTAAGCTTTATAATAAAAATAATTGAATTTCTGATAAATTGCGAAATACCTGTAAGAACCATTATTTGAATTTACTGTACAAGTACATATATATAAGGTGACATTAAATTTTTACAGTCAAATTCTTGGTGAAGATTCGGTTAGTAGTCGTTGAAGATTCTATGGTCCTTTTTAGGTAATTCGAATTAATTTTCCCTTTCCCTACAAACGTAAGCCCAGACCCAAGAGAAATTTTAATTTTTCAAATTTCGATAGAAATATTATTGATAAAAAATAATGATCAATTACCATTTACCAAGCTTTCAGTATGAATTCGCTGCATAAATTAATGGCATCTAGTATTTAAGTTTCATAATATAAATAATTATGGATAAATGCTAAATAAAAAGGAAATTCTCAGCCGTTAATTTGCTCTATTAATTTTACAATTCTGATATTTGTGAATAAATCCTAGAAACTTTACGTTGAATAAATTATAAGTATTTTCTTTGCCTTAATTATGATACTGTAATAGCAGGTCTAATTAAACGAAGAAGTCAAGAACAACTTCAAACGGGAGCACTCAAAACTCTATAACAAATTGTACTTACATTCTATAAGTTCGTAGCTATGGATGTCCTCAGACTATTACTGTATCACTTTCAACAAAATTTCACTGTCAGTAGCATGATATCACTTTCACTGAAACACTTGTACGCAATCCTGTCTTGCTTGATTTACCGCACTTTGCTCCGTCGCAGGCTAGGTAAATGAACTTATTTACCCATGCGATGCAGTGAAGTTCGAATTTCAAAAACGATGGCGTCAGTACGGAGTGGAATCGGTGACTGGTGGTGGAGCCCCCTCCAGGAGGGAGACGAGGGGCAGCGGGGAGCAGGCAAGGCGCCGCGCAGGCGGGCCTTGCAACCCTCACTCACCCCGTAGACTATCGAAACCAATTTTATTTTCCTTCTTTTCGAATCCCCCACTTATCTTGGCTGATACAAAGCGTGTTAAGTAGAAATAAATCGTGAATAAAATAATTAGACGTCTAGGAATAAAACTGCACAATCAAGTGAAAACAAAAGCGAGCAATAAAAAAGCCGAGTAGAGTGAATTGTTTTTTGAATCGGTGCTCCTGTGAAACGTTAGATTTTGTGCGCAGCGTTTTTCACAAATACCTGAATTTCGGTGTGTTCTGTTTGTATCCACGGGCCATTTATGTATTGATGGATGTATGTATGTAGACGGGTAAAAGGAAGTTTAAATTGAAAAAGTTGAAGTTGCAATGCTTAGTCTCATAATCAAAATGTGAAGAATTGCTAATGGTTGGAGATGTGCATTACTTATCTAATAAAAATTAGACTTTTAAAAATCAAGATTTTAAGACAGTCGTAGTTTTAACTTTCGCACTAAGGAAAGTTAACATGTCTCAATTAAGGCTAGATGTCCATAGAAACTGAAGCAAAACTATTTTAGAGAAACAAATAATAAAATAATATATTACACCATATCACAAAAATAGGATAAGTGTCCATTATAACGAATGAGATACTACAGTTAAAACTCCTTTGATTTTACGAGAAAAAAGCCTGATAAAAGTCACTCAATATCAAGATGGTGGAATTTGGACGAACAAAACTTTATTTATGATGGGAATCTCGCTAAGCGATTCTTAAACCACAAATGGGCCAATCAAAACGCTGCATTTCGTACTTAAGTCGCTTAACTTGCATTGCTGAAGTGAAATCGGGGAATAGACTTTAAACTGTAAAGAATTGTGAGCTAGATTTGTTACTATACTTAAGAGCCATGAGTTTATACTTGCATTAAGACCCTTAAACAATGCTCGATCTCATTAAGATAAGATACATTTATTTAACTTAACATGGAATTAATCGTGTTCGAGCTCAATTTGTGGAAAATTATGGGTTGTCTTGAGCTCTAAATAGAAACGGATAGTAATAATAAAGCCTCCGAAAAACAAATTAAATCCCAGCGAACTGCTGCACACTGTAATACTATCTAAGCAGCGGTAAAATTAGTCACCGAAAAATATACTAATTTAACTGTGAAACATCTACCGACAAAATAAATAAAAATAGCAAACTAAAATTCGTTACGACCATCTGGTTTAAATTATGAACCTCCGAATAAATTACTGAACTTCCGAAAGAAATACTAAGTTAACGAAAAATAATGTTCTGCTGAGTCAAAAACTAGGTGTGACGACGAGCGTAGCGAGGAGGAGCGTGTTAGATTGACATGTAAATACATATTGGGAGCCGAGAAAAGCGGAGCGAAGCGAGGCGACCACTTAAGTTTTAACATAATTCATTATATTGTCAGGCAACTTTGAATTTAAAATGAAAAAAAAAACTGACAATAGTTTTGGCCGAAATGTATTTTCAGCTGGTATGTCAGCTTTTTGATGTATTAAGTTTTCGGATTTTTTTTGTATTTCTTTCGGTGGTTTTCGGTAGTTGGTAGTTTATTTTTTAGCACAGAAGTTTGCGGTAACTTAGTATTTTATTTATTTATGTATTTATTTATTTTATTTATTTAACTTTCTTACAGCTATCTTTACAGGTCTGGACCTAAGACGATAGAGTGGCATAAATCAGTAATAATATATACAATAATTTTAAATTAACACACTTTTACCAAATAACACATAATAATTACAATATAACACAATAAAAACAATTTCAAAATAAAATAATAAAAATAAAACTACATATTTTACCCTACATAACACAATTTACAAGTAACATGTATATGTTCATGTACGATATGAAAGGTAACACAGTGTCACCTTTGTAAATTCACTCAGTGAGCAAGAAAACAGATCAATCACTTGTGCCACCTTGTTAAGCGATCGCAAAGCTCTTGAAAACGGTGAACAACTCAGCAGGTTGGTCCTTCCAAGTGGCACCACTAACAGAGGTGGCCGGCGACGTTTCTCTACGTACTTATCAGGCACGCACAGTCCCACGTATTGTAGTACGCCAGGGTTAAACTGCTTGCCTCGCAACAACTCAAAGATATACTTTGCCAGCACGACGTCTCTTCTCACCTCTAGTTTGATGTATCCAACCATACCCAGAACAAATAAGGTTGGATACATCAAAGGGTAGAACGGATAGACCCCGTACTGCTTAAGGTACAAGTACCTAGTAAATTTATTTTGAATCCGCTCCAACATGAGGCTGTATTTGGCTTCATGTGGAGCCCATATGATCGCGTTATTCTCCAGCTGACTTCTTACAAGGGCGCCGTACAAGGCACAGAGTGCCTTAATGTTCGTAAAACTATGAGCTTGGCGAAGAACAAATCCCAAGTTTCTATAAGCTTTTTACAGATGTTAGTAATGTGATCACGAAATGTTAGCTCAACGTTGAGCTGCACTCCTAGGTCCCGTGCTTGCTGTACTCGTTTCATCGGGGATTCGCCTACTTGGTACGGGTGGAGAATAGGAGTGCGCGCTCGACTAAATGTGATCACCGAGCATTTCGATGTGTTAAAGAACAATTTATTCTTTTTGCTCCAATCAACAACTTTATTAATGTCTTGTTGCAGTTTCTCACTGTCTGCTTTGTTGGTAACAGCTTGAAGCAACTTGAGGTCGTCTGCAAACAAAAGACACGTGGCGCTTGTGACTACCTCAGGAAGATCATTAATCATGATAATAAATTCCAGAGGGCCCAAATTGCTACCCTGGCTAACCTCTGATCGAGTAAAGTATGGTTTAGACCTGTGACCGGCGTATTCAACGTACTGCTTCCTATCCCGCATGTAGTTGGCAAAAAATTCAAGCGTATGTGGGGTGCAACCAACAGCCGCGAGCTTCTCCAGCAATATATCGTTGTCGACCGTGTCGAATGCCTTCCTGAAGTCGAAATAGGCGGCATCGACTTGTATGCCAGCATCGATCGAAGGCACCACATAGTTCATGAAGTTAAGTAAATTGCTTGCAGTGCTGCGTCCCGGCCTGAATCCGTGCTGTGCGTCCGATATCTGTGCTCTCACCTGCGAGTACATGTTCTTCTGCACGGCTGATTCAAACACCTTGGCAGGCCAAGACAGAACTGCTATCGGTCGATAGTCGGCCACGTTCGTACCCCCTCCCCCCTTTGGAACAGGCACAACCCGAGTTAACTTCCAACATTCAGGAAAAGTCGCCGCCCTGAGGCACACGTTATACAGGTGGAGCAGTGGATCTTCTAGTACTGCGCGACAGTCTCTGTATATATAAGCAAGAATACCATCAGGTCCTGCGGAGCGTTTCGGCTTGAGGGTTGAGAGAGCGGCACGTACCTCAGCAAGTTGTAATTGTGCCACGTGTACCCGTGCCCCTCCCATTCCTCCCGCTGCCACCGCAGTCTTTACATCTAGTTCAGCCCTTTCCATGCTGTACACTGACTGAAAGAACTCGGCAAACTCGTTCACACACTCACTTTCTGCAATAATGTTTCCGTTCTTTAAGAGCCTTGGATTGTTCACATTGCCTCTTTTTGTTCTTATATAGCTCCAAAATGCCTTAGGATCCCTTGCAAGATGACTCTGAACTCGGTCCCGATGCTGATCGTGTGCCAATGCTATGTTTTTTTAACCCTAGCCCTTAATCGAGCAAACACGTCGTAATCATACCTTAATTTAATCAGTTTATACTGCTTGTGAAGTTCAGCCTTCTTTTTGATGTCGCATATAATATCGGAGGTGTACCACTCTGGGTAACTATACTTAGACTCCATAATATTTCGCTTTTTTCTTGGAACGCAATCATCGGTGATACTATTTATTTTATCGTAAAAATAATCTAAAGCGTTTTCTGGGTCATTAATTGTATAAAAAGTTGTCCAGTCTACAGACCCTAGTGCCGAATACATTAAAGGGAAGTCTGCCTTTGCGAAGTTCCACTGCGGAGTGTCGGAATGAGCCGTGTCATTAATTACTGAGGTCGGAGTTTGACAAGATCCGCGTGTAAGCGGTACGCTTATTGCAAGCGGCGGGTGGTACTTGTCTACGGGCACCAGCCCATCCTCCAGTCCTACAGACACTGAGCCCGAGCCGCACATACTCAACGAACTCAATACTAAGTCCAAAATTAAAAAAATTATTAAAAGCAGTAACATTCATAAATTGAACATCTTCATTTTTATTTAGTTTTCGGAGCTTTTATTACTAGCCAATAGAAACCATGTACGGATGAGCCAGTAATAAAACTTTTTTAATTTGTGCCAATTTTTTTAGTGCAGCCTTAATAGTAACCAGAAATTTGAACCAAGGCTATTTGATGATTATATCATAATGAATTCTAAACGTTAATATCATAACATAATCCTCCTACAACAAGAATCTGGCATTAGAAATATATTGTTACGTTGATCGAATTAAGCAGGCAGGTTAAAATTGTTATATTTTGGCCAACTGAAATTAACAAAATGAAATCATATTACAGTAATATATTTATTTTCTTAAAAAAAAGCTTATTAGTTTTCATTGCAGTTCAAACGTATTTTGATTCTCACATCTTCAACACATCTTTAGGACTCAATCTACTGCATTCCAAAACTTTTAAGCACCAAGTTTCCATTCTGTTAAGGAATATTGAAAATACTAGGATCTTGGACTTTGGATAACCCAAAAGTTAGGCATGTAACGTACGTATTAGGTATTTACAAAATATATGTACGTACAGGTATAGGTAGATGAGAAATCTTCGAACTGTTGATTCTTGATCATTAACACATATCACATTCAACGTACAAGATACACAACTGCCATATGGAATGCGGGACAGTTTGTAGACGTATTTCCTCCTTAAGCACTACGAAAGTGCAGCTACTCCAGTCGAACGCCACTTCACCGAAGACTCTGTCGAGAGTCACTAGGTGGCGCTGGCGTCCCGGATATTTAAGTCAATTATAATGATCGATTCAAATGATGACCGTGTGCATTCAATTATTGTACGTAGGAATACGTCGCCGGCACATCGCAGAATTGTATCATAACCTGCATAGTTATATCTTAATTCTGTTAAAACTACAGGGGTTGCTTCGCTTGGCTTCGCTCGGCTTCGCTTGGCTTTGATCGGCTTCACTCGGCTTCGCTCGGCTTCCCAAATTGATTTCACTTCCCCTTCGCTCTGTTGCGCTCCGCTCGCCGTCGCACCAATTTTTACTTTTTATTCAGGACTTTTGATTTCATACTTCATGATACGTCCAGTTCTACGATATGCTCATGACATTATATTATACTACATTAACTTGAATTTAGTTCATGTATGTGTATTAATAAAAGTAAACCCAGTATTTAATTAAATTTGTTGTATTTTCTCGTTTTGAATTCAATTGGTTTTCAATGCAAGTGCTCGTAAAGTTCTGTTTTATATGCGTCTAATCCGTGGTCAAAGTCAACTTTACCGCACGAGTATTTAATGTTTTCATTTATTTTTGTATTTTTTTTAGTTTTTAGATAGTGGCGAAATAGAACTTAGCTCATACAGCCATGTCCGAGGTATGTTTTATTTTTTTAATTTATCGAAAACAGTTGGCAGTCTTATCGTGTGTAGCATAGATAGACGGGACAAAAATGAGCTGGTTTCAGTTTGATGCGTTCATAGTCTGCGTTCAGTTTGATTGATGAAATGAAATGAAATCTGTTTAGACGACATTTTGAGTAAGTAGTAACTTTACAAATTGAAAATTCTGATGAAACTTAACCAACCAATCTTTTGATATAATATATAAAAAATGAAAATATATCGTCACGACATGAATCCCCGAGGGGGTATCAGAGGTGTTCCGGGTGTGAACTGTGAAATGCAATTCACAGTCCAAACCCAGTACACCCGCGTTTCACCGACGATTATTACGTCCAAAAGTGATGGGTGGTGAGCCCTATCGCCGTTCTTCGGGCACAAATACACGCTTTTTAGGGACCCAGGTTTCATCACGATGTTTTCCTTCACCGTTCAGGAAGTGGTAAGTATTAAATACTCTGCACATAAATTCCGAAGAACTCATTGGTGTATCTATCGAACCTGTATCTCAAATATTGAGAGGCCAGGCATTCTACCCCTGAGCTACCGCCGCTTTTCTTTTAATAATATATAGGTAACAAGAAGGACATGTACTGAATCTGGTTAAAATAAACTTCTTGGTAGGTAACCTCATTTAATCGTAATATGACTAAGAACTTTTTGACAAAAAGTTTTTAATATGCGAAATCGCGAAATACCTTACTGGTAACGATTAAAACACACGCTTATCGCTCGTGTTTCAAATAGTTCGTCGTATAAGCTATTGCCTCCTTTACGCACTTGTAGCATAAACTACTATTAATTGTTAAATGAAAAATTTTGATATAGAGTTAATAAGTTTACATATTGTACGTGTAATGCACAAATAAATAATCCATTCTCACAGAAATTCAAAATAACCTGGAATCTATTGCTTTATGTAAGGGTCATTTCAGCGTGGCGCACCCTTTTGCATTTTAATTTTCTTTTCAATGTATATTAAACTTACTGCAAAATATAATGGACACAGTGATGATTTCTAAGGCACATAGGCAAGCCTCCATTTTTGTTCTAAATTCTATAACCCGTTTCTCTGTTGTTATTCGTTAAAGACCAAAGTATCCTCTACCATCTGGTACTGATATTTTACGAGTCATCATTTTGCCAAAATGTTTAATATTGATTGTGTTATAAAGATATCAAGCTAGACAAATTAACATACAAAGTTGTTTTCTTTTCAACATTTTTACATTTCAGCCTTTGTAAATGCCTGTTTTAACCTATAAAGGTCTTAAACTTTAGTCCATAACGAAAAAGAACAGAGAAACGGGTTCTTAAATTTTGTAATAAAACGGTAGCGTGCCTTAAGATACAAATTTAAATTTGCCGATAACGAATTTAAACAACTAAAGCTTTTTTATAATTAAAATATATGCATGTTTGCAAAATCTTAACAAAAATAATAAGAGAGAAGAATGCTAAAAGCAAAGAATTCTTGAGAAGAAGAATGCTATAAGTAAAAATTGTACAATATTTAACAATAACTGACAAAATGAGACGACACAAAAATAATAATGAAAAGATGAAGTAACACAAACATAAGGAAAAATTAAACTATATGATTAATACTTGCGATTGTCGGCACTTTTGTAAACATCGTCAACATCTTAAAAATACAATTGTACTGTTTCGAGTGAAAGTGAAACAGTACAAGTGTATTTTTAAGATGAAAAATTTAACTTATTCCTGTTAGAGTTGTACGACTGAGTACATTTAAATCGTTATAAGTAGACTTTGAATAAAAAATCGAATAAAATTACTCTGGCTCCTCAGTTCTGATATTTAAATATCATAATTTAATTATAATGATTGATAGTAAATCATCCAACTAAACAACCCCCAAAGACGTAGATGTGAAAAATGACCCAAATTCGGTGAAAAGAATAATTTGCGGATTCTCTAAAAAAATAAGTAAGATATAAGCGAGTGCCAAGATTTTTTAAATTTCCTTTAAATTTATCTTTAGAAATATCTGACATTGCTTAAATTATTGGCTTCATATAATGTCATTAACGCTAAAATAATCGTAAAAAACAGATTTTTTGGCTAGGATTGCCATTTTGTGGCTAGGATTCATAGTACTTTCGGATTAATCGTTAGATTTGGAAGTTTTCATGAGAATTGTTATGTTTTTGAAAAATTTCCCTGTGAGTGAGTGAATGATTGTTGACAAAAAAATGTTTTATATTCAAAACTGTTACAAGGAACTTTTGTCCAAATTGGATCTTTTGTGTAATTGAGAAGACATCAATTGGTAAACAAAATCACAAGTGTTCAGGTAAAATTGAATTTGATTTGTGGAGGATTGGAAGTTGGAAGTAGCTCGAAATGGTTCAGTTTATATTGCTGACACCTTGTTTTTTCTTTTTCCAATTTATATTTATTTTTTGCCCCGGATATGGTCCTCTAGCCCCTTTGAAATACATACATACTTTGTATATTTAAGTATTTGGCAATTAATTACGCGGTTCTTTACACATTTAATTAGCGCCTGAGTATTCGCAGTTTGTTGTTGATTCATTTGCTTATCTTGTAGTTCCTACTGCTAAGACAAACGACTCGTTTTTAATTAAAACGATGTTCATCTACAACGGATCGATTATTATTTAACAAAACTCAAAGCGTGTCGAGTTAGGCCCTGGATAAACAAATGGACAAACACTAAACCCTCGGTTTAAAAGAAAAGTTAAAATAAAGAAAAAGCTTATCACTTTTTTAATTTTGTCTCTTATCGGCTATAACGGTGTTTCTGCTACCATGCCATGCCACATAGTATTATGCTTCTACTATCGTGAAATTTTCTCGCAGCGCTATGCGATTCCGTGTATTCGCGTAATACGACAGCAGTTAGCCCTCTAAATGCTTGCGCGTTTCTACAAACACGCTTGATAACGAGTGTTTTTAGAGTTTCGTACCCAAAGAGTAAAACGGAGCTCTATTAATATCACTCTGCTGTCCGTCCGACCGTATGTTGTGGGTTCATAGACAAAATGAGTTACAGATCTGAAATTTGGGTATTTTTTGTAGAATATTGACCCAAAACAAAACATTGTATTGGCTTTAAATTTTATTATTATTAAGTACTAGGCTCCAATACATTGCGTCCACATGCTACGCGTGAGCCATCAAACTCGCGCAGGTTCTACGCAAGAATCTCGACTACGTGCGTATACGCGCAAAGCCCGCGCGATTCGAGATACTCAGAGCCTGCTGTATGTTGCGTCATGCGTCCAATAAACGCGCGAGCGTTGGCGTAAACGGACGTATTCAAGGGAAAAATGGAGCATGATTTCGATACCGATTTTTTTAATAATTGAAGTGGAAAAACACCCGCAATATGAGATATGATATCTATTGGTTATGCCGATTCTAATTTTATTATTTTAAAGCAATAACTATGTTATTCATGAGTTTATTTTAAAGTACTTAATAGGTTTAGTTTTCGATAACGATTTTTTTATTATTGATGTGGAAAGAAGACCTGCAATATGGGGTATGATATCACATCTATTGGTTATACCAATGCCAATTTTATTATTTCAAAACAATTAATTGTTATTCATGAATTTTAATTTAAACTATTTAATAGTTTTAATTTTGCCTGATTATACTGAACTATTGTTGTTTTTTTAATTTTGCAAGCCAAAACTCAACTGCTCGGTCCAAATCCATATCGAATACTCACACCAAACCCACGCGCATATATCGCGCTATGTGGACGCAACACATGCTCTTGTTCGCGCAAAGCCTCGCGCGTTTATAACGCGACCTCTGGAATAGCTCGTAGTTCGCCCGACCACTCAACAGTGAAATCGGTCGGGGGGGGGGCAAACCACATAACTTGCTGCGGAGGGGCCGGCCGGGTGGGCGAGCAACACATCAGTCCCTGCAGAGTGGCTGAACGAGCAACACATCTCGAGAATGCCTCACTTAGAGGTGAAACACGTGGCAACAAGTTTTCTTGCCTATTTTTTAAGTATGTTTACTCGTACTGCTTGCAAGTTGCACTTTTATTGCTTTGCTTGAGTCTCCATTTTGAAGGGCATGTTAAGAGTATTTAGCATAATATTGTAAATATATTTAAAACGCTTGGCGTTACATATTATTTCATTGTTTGGTAAGTACCCGTGAAAGAATTGATTTTGTATGCAAATCATGTGACAAGCTTTTTGAAAGCAAATAATTCAACATAAAATATAAAATCAGTTTCAGCTTAATCTTCTTTTATTTCTTAGTCAAGTGTTTAAATAAGATTTTACTTTAAAAGAGTTTTATTTTCATTTTTTTACACACAGTTTTACTGGTTACAACGCAGTTGATTTTTAGGGTTCCGTAGTACCTAAAAAGTACAAAAGGCGAACCTTTATGGTGAGACTCCGTTGTCCGTCCGTCCGTATGTCGCAGCCTCATAACTTTAGCACCGTTAAAGATAAAGACTTGAAATTTGCCACAAAAATAGCACTCATTTGCTTAAATAATACGGTATAAAAAAAATATGTTACAAATATTTTCAATACAAAAGTGAGAAAATAAACAAAATTTCATAAAAACACTATATGGGTATAAAATTGTTGATATTAAAGAGCCGATTATAAAAATATCCATTTTTATTATATTTATTTGCACCAATTTCAAGAAATATTTGAAAAACCACAAAGAAATGCATGTCACCCCACCTTGTTGTCGAAACCGGTGGATCCAAAAATATGAAAAAAAATGACAATTATAGGTCATAACTGCCCAATTACAGGAAAACTATAGCGATTGAAAAAGTTGGTAACAAATGACAAATATAAAAAAATAAAAAATAAATTATTTAATAAAAATACAATATGGATATCAAATTGGAGATATTAAAGAGCTAATTATAAAAATATATATTTTTACTATATTAACTTGCATCGATTTCGAGAAATCTTTGAAAAACCACAAAAATATGTATGTCCCTTATTTCCGAAACTAATGAACCGAAAATTATGAAAAAAAATCATGGTAAAAATGACAAAAATATTATTGAGCGGAATTCTGCCACCCCAAGAACATAATAATGTGTTGGCAAAATTCAATGATCTAGCTCCAAATATAAAAATAATCGACAACGATTCACTTCGCCTTCTGGGTGCTCCGGTTCTAGATGATTCAATTTCTGGTTTCATTGAAGAACAAATATCTAAATTTGAAGAATCATCTAGACG
Organism: Ypsolopha scabrella; assembly: GCA_910592155.1. NCBI lineage: Eukaryota > Metazoa > Arthropoda > Insecta > Lepidoptera > Ypsolophidae > Ypsolopha > Ypsolopha scabrella. The sequence goes on from OU342966.1 coordinate 14,607,852, forward strand.
TCTAAAACAAATAAATCCCCATATGGCCTATTTCATAATTAGATATTGCCTCTTTGTTCCAAAATTTACATATGTTCTACGCTGCACAACCATTTGGAAACATCAAAATTTACTCACACTTTTAGATGACGTAATTCAGTCGACTTTAACAGAAATCTTAAATTGCTCGTTCGAAGAAAGGAATTGGACCCAGGCAACACTTCCTATCAGATGTGGAGGTCTGGGTATTCGAAAAATAAGCAGCGTAGCACTACCAGCCTTCCTGTCCTCAGCCTATAGCACGATCGACCTCTTCAATCGAATAATAAACCCATCACTTGGTGGTGTTGAGGTCGCGTGCTTGACGGAGGCCAGGGACGTTTGGTGTACAATCGCCGGTCCCGACGAAAGTGTCCCGATTAACCTGGCTTCGCAAAAGCTTTGGGACGGGCCGCTCTGCAGTCAGGTTCAAACGAACCTACTGGAAACTTCAATAAACCCTGCGGAGCGAGCCCGTCTTCTAGCAACTAGCGAGCCAGAATCGGGATATTGGTTAAATGCATTACCATCTGCCAACATCGGGACACTACTGGAGAGGACTACTTTCAGCCTGGCAGTCGGTCTGAGAATAGGAGCTAAAATAAATGAGCCACATCGCTGCCGTTGTGGACACAGTGTCGACCAATTGGGCCACCACGGCCTATCTTGTCAGTATAGTGCTGGACGTCTGCCGCGCCATGCAGCCTTGAATGACGTCATTTGTCGGGCCCTTGCCAGTGCGAGTGTACCGGCTATATTAGAGCCAAAAGGCATAGCACGTGACGACGGCAGGCGGCCCGACGGAATGACGCTCATTCCTTGGAAAAACGGGCGTTCACTGATATGGGACGCAACATGCGTTGACACATTGGCACAGTCCCATGTCCAAGTGACCGCAACAAAGGCAGGCGCGGCAGCCGAAAAAGCAGAAGGTGTAAAAAGGCGCATGTATGGAGCCCTTGGCGAGGGCTTCATATTTGTGCCTTTTGCTGTTGAAACTCTTGGGCCGTGGGGTCAAGAAGCGCGACAACTTTATAAAGAAATTTCATCGCGTTTGGTCGACGCTTCAGGTGACCGAAGGGCTGGAAGCTACTTTGCCCAAAAAATAAGTTTGGCCATTCAACGTGGTAACGCTGCCAGCCTTTTGGGCACCCTTCCCAACGATGGTAGCGATCTGGCCAGCATTTTTTATTTGTTATAAATATTTAAATTTTTAGGTTGTATTTGTTAGGTTCTTTATTTAAGATTATTTTTAGTTAAGTTTTGTAATATTATTTAAGGTCTTAACACATTGACAAAAATTCATTTTTCATTCACGAGTTTTATTTCGAGTACGGTATAAAAAATTCGAGTCTCTTTTTTGTGGTACAATCAATTCTTTTTTAGTTATCATAAACAGTTATGGGCAAGATTTTAAATACCTTCTTCCTGACTGTTTCCAAAACTGTCGAATTACGGAACCCTAGGTATGCGAGTCTGACTCGCACCTGACCGTTTTTTTTTTAAATGTTTATGTTTGCAGGGCGCGTTCTGCGTTGTCTAAGTGACGACCAAGATTAGTGTTAAGTTACATTGATCTAATTTTACATATAAATATCATAAAACAATCTTTGTTATTTTGATAACTCAAAGGCAAAAAAATCACGCCAAAACACAGACGTAAATTTTATCATATGTCTGTGCGCCATAATGAAATGTCGTTTGACATTAGAAATTTTAATATTTTATTTTCACATTCAGATGTTTTTTGTTTTTATAATAAAATATAACTGATAAACTTGACTAACCTACTCGTAATGTCCAAAGTTAATATATTTCTAGTACATTCATTTTATTAAAATTAATTTTATACCGCCACAAACGAACATTTGCCCAAAAACGGAGTATTTTGAAATAAAAACAACTAGAGAGAATCCAGTAATCGCATGATGCGAAACGTCGTCGCTTTTTACGTGACTGAAATCTGTAAATTTTAGTACATTTTCCCAATGCTAATTGTTGAGTACTGGCTGCTAGCACCCTTCTAAATGTGAACGAGGCAGTAAAATATGTAAATATTGAGCACTTCCACGATAATGGAAAATATTTTTGTGGTTTAAATGTTGTTTTCGGCCTGTATGTTAGCTACTGTCAAATAAAAAGCTCAATATTACATATAATCAAGTAAATATTTGGGGTTTTGTTTGTTCTGCATTAAAACAAAGAAAATAGTCAAGATTTCACAGCAATTAAAAAATAAATAGAGTGTAACAAGCGGCGCAAATATGCGGCTCTAGGAGTTACATGTTTGTGCCGTTTGGAGTAGAGACAGCTCTCTAAGGACATAGCGTCGCGCCTGGTCAACGTTTCGGGTGACCCAAGAGCTGGGGTTTACTTCAGACAAAGAATCAGTCTCGCTATTCAGCGAGGTAATGCCGCCAGTGTCTTGGGCACCCTGCCTCGTGTTAGCGATGACCTGGACAAAATATTTTATTTGGTTTAGTGGTCTGTTTTGATTTAGTTTTGCGGTAAATAATGTAGATTCTTCTATAATTTCATGCATTTACATAATTTGTTTTATTTTTTCTAGGATTGTATAATTTATGTTGTTTTAAGATGTTTGTATAGGTATATAATGTATAGTTATTAAAAAAATTCACTGTCTTATGTGAAAAACTTAATCGAAACCACAGCTATGAATTGACAATTTTCTTTAAAAAATGGCAGCGGAGATTTTGTTTATGCATGCGCAGATAGAAATAGAGGCACTGACGCATCCGCCAAACAGTCAAAATTAAATATGAACAAACTGAATATTTTGCATTTATAAAAAAAAATGAAGTTAATTTGTTGATAAAAATAAATAATTTGATAAAATGTAATGATTACTTATTGTATTTTAACTGAGACAGTTTATTTATTCGCAAAAACTTTACTATTTCTCAAGGCATCGAAAAATAAAATTGCTAAGATAAAAAAATACTGTAATGTAAAAACACTAGTGCGATTACATTAGTAAAGTAAAAAGCACGCGTGTTTAATATGCTGCATTATGACCCTCAAAACGCTGCTTATTGCAAAATATACAAAATAATCGATTACTTTTAAAATATTTATAATAATAGTATTACATTTTAGACTGCATATCAAATCAACTTATTAATAAATTTGCATGTCAAATAAGTTTAACTTAATTTAATTACATGTCAGTGGCACATAATAATATCTTTAATTGGTTTCCCTTTGAATTATGGAACGATTTTGAAATCTCTTGCAACAACAAAGTAAATTAAGAGAACCCATAAGAAACTGCATTTGTAGCTAGTCCTGTAACATCAACTCGTTAACTATTAACATTACATAACTCGCAAATTTACTTTTGTGCCTTCCTATGGAAATATTCCTGGTTAGCTCATTTGTTAGAGCAATCACTCTGAAAGTAAGAGGTCAGGGTTTGTATCACGGTTTACGAGTACAGCTCCTCAATTTACTTTCCTCCCGTTTTTTATGAAGTAAAATGATATAAACGATCGCATCTACTATTTGCTACGGCGTAGCAAGTGCTACGATTCTATTGTCTTCCTGCCTTTAAGATCCGCTACGCCTTAGTCCGAACGCAAATACACTTCAGGGGTAACGTATGTGTTTGTATATTCTTGCGATGGAATAATCACCAAATATTGTAATACAATTTTTGTTTTCTATAACAGGTTTTAAACCTGCCTTTACTCATTAGTTAAAAAAATAATAATATGCGTAGGCCATTTTACTTGAATATCATGTAAGAGGGATTAATGCTTTTGTATGTTTAGAATTTGTCAGTTTAGTCTGGGTAATACAAATTCCCTTAGATAATTATGAAGAATACAATGTACCAAAAACAAATCATCGAAACAAGTTCCAAGAAACTCAAACAATGGAGTAACACTCATTTTACAATTCCGCATCAAACCCGTAAAAAGCCAAACTTATTGTTGGGACACAAAATCGAGAACTCTCAAACTGTCTGAAACTACAAGTGAAACAATCACAGTGTGTGACAATTGCTGCTGGGAAAATTGACTCCAAATGTTCCCAACCTATGTAACCTTTTCGCCGGATTTTAACCCGTGTCAATTGAAAAGAAATGTGGAGGTAAGACTTGGACCTTTCATCGTCAACAAAATACACTTATTCCAAAAGTTTCAAATAATTTTGTAGAAAAATCTTGTATCATGCAAACATGTAAGTTGCAAAGTTTTTTATTCTTTTATACTAAAAATAAAAACTAATATTTTCATGACATAAATAAAATTATGTAATAAGTATTACATGATAAATTTCGTGCTATTGTGGTTAAAAACAACGAAGTTCGATGACAGTAGAGAATCTCAAATTTTATGCAAACATGCAAACTAATGCAATTTTAGGTATTTTTTCAAGTATATTTTTTTTGTACTTAGTTAAGTTTTGGGGTCATTTTTAAGATTTTAGGTTGTTATTGTTTTAATTAGATTTAAATTTATTTAATGTTATTTAAGTTTTTTTCTCTTTCCGGCAATAAAAAACTATACCCATTTTGGGTTATAGCGAAGAGATACATACTCTTATATCTTGCTTGTAATATGAAGTTCGGTCACCCAAAAAGTGGGAGAGTATATGCAGGAGGGGCGTTATTCAGCATGTCCAGGTTCTTCTACAAAATCTACGGAAGTTGGTAACAATGAATGACTGATACTACGCAATTGCCTATAACCACTCTCCCGGTACGTCTTTTCGTGACGTCATGCCGGAACGCGACGACTCACTTAGCATCATGATTACGTCATATGGACCACCACCAGCTGTTGAAGTGGAAGGTTTTGACAGTTAGTTGGGTCTTGATGAAATTGCGCTAGATGTACTTTGAGTTATTATTGGTTGTAGGACTATCTCAGTTCACGTTGCTAAAGAAGACTCCTTTCATGCATTCTAAACAGTTTTTCTTTTGATGTGTGTAGCAAAGCTCAAAAAATCCTTTCCTACGCTTAGATAATTTTAAACAATAAAAGATGAATTCCGAATGCAGTTTCTACCTCGGAACTTTATTTTTGCATTCCTGGTGATTGTATAAGTCCAAGCGCCGTGTTTAACTTGTGGGAACAAACATTAGTTAGGTAGCAACCAAGTTTACCGTACTTATCAGCCTGGAAGTTGCTAGTTTTATTAAGAACGTCTGCAATTTTATCCACATTAAATGAAAATATAGTAAATAAACTAACACAACATGTTCAATTTCCAAAAGGGTTTTCTTTGAAAATTTGATTGCATCTGTTAGATGGATCGGAGCCCCGATCTGGACTGGGGTCAATTTTTTACTGGTACAATGTAACTATACGACACTGAAGACCAGATCTAAAACAGTTAAGTAGTTTTCATATAAACCATGAGCATACGGAAAGACGGGCATGCAAAAAAATAAGGATATTATTTTAATTATGTTAAGCATCACGTCCCGTCAGTATCGATTCAAATTTTTTACTAACTATAAACAAAACACTACTTTTGATTTCATTGTATGTTTAGATTAAACCGAATTCCTAATCAAGTTAGTTTCAGTGTTACTCGTACCGAAACAAAGTTCGCAACACTACTTTTAATTAGGCCAAGACCTGGAAATGTTTCGTTTTTCTTTCACTCTTGATCATGCCGTTTGCGATTTATGTTAGAGTATTTATTCTGGGCAAAGAATCAATTCGTTAAAGTTCTTCGGTATAATCGTAAAATAAACAAAAAAAATCTTTACTCTACAGGTTTGAGCATACCTACAAGTCGTTGATTTAGTCCGCTCCTACGACGACTATAACTCGTTGGTCCGCTCCTTTTGTAATAGGGGTCTTAATATACACAATACTAACACAGTTTAAAAATCCATGCAGTTGTTAAACGAACACGTTCGGACGGAGCGGTTGTGCAGGGCTTGCGGGGCGAAACTCCTAACTGCTTGTTCGAAAACTGTATGTAGCTCGGTGGTATGCCTCCCGCATCTTGACCCACAGGCCCCGCACAAGTGCTCTGTCTGAGCGCTGTTGTTGGACAACTGTATAGATTTTTAAACTGTGTTACTACATCATGTCAAAAAATGGTTATATGATGGTAAAAAAATGTATTGTTACCCGATTTCAGGACGGAGGACGTTGTGCCGTCACAGTTGCTAGATCTTTTAAGAGTTGACAATAAAGGCATACCTCATCTTTCTCTAAAAACTTGTATACCTATCACGTATATCAACACCCTTATGATTTAATCAATTTGCGGAGTAAGGGCTGAGAGGAGAGTTTTCGAAGTATCTTGAATGGGGAACGATAGGAACCCCGTTAAAATTTCAATATTTTTATATTTTATTATACGTCGTGGTAGAAGCCATAGTAACAAGTAATTTGTGAAAATTTTAACTTTATACCTACTAAGTGGAAGTTGAAGACCCCTGTGTGGGACACACAGACAGCAGAGGCTTAGTAATAGGATCCCGTTTGGCACCCTTCGAGTACGGAACCCTAAGCGTTGTTAATAAAAGAATGCTTAAAGTTAATAAAATGAAAGTAGAAGGTAGAACTCAATCAGCCCCCCTCTAAGCCGAGTTAAGCTAACCAAATTAGCAATATTTTGAAAAAAGAAAATTGTGAAATGCGCCCGGAATGGGAGAAATTAAATAACGAATGTGTATAAAACGCAAGAGGTGTGTCAGAATCAGAATAAAAGCAACTGGAGATCTGTAGACTTATAGAAATGAATCTATGTACCCATATCCTGGGCATTCCTGGGTGACCGGTCAGATTATTATATACATATTAATTATATGTACGTGTATGGTACCAGCCTTTGCTCTTTCAATCTTTGCCCTTTTTTCTTTCAATGCTTTCGATCTTTGGCGTTATTTTATGAGGACACTTATATGTGTTGACCAGGGTTACTACGATGACAGTAAAAAACTGTATCCAAATCCGTTAACTGGTTCTAGAGTTACAACGGAACATACAGAAGACAGTCAAAAATTCAAAAATTGTGATTTTGGCTTCATTAATACTAATAACACCTTTCATTTAAAATTTTGCGAAAATATTCAATGTATAGGCACGATTTTACTACTATATTATTAGTATAGTGTAGTGGACTGTGGAAATATATGTTAAAGTATGTTTCATTAATTTGTAACTGAGATCTCACCTCAAAGGGAAAACCTACACATACTCAAAATGTACAAATAAGTTGGTAATTAAACTTGTGCGAGCTGTTTGAAATACTAAAATATTTTAATAAAATTCCCCGTAGTGTGTTGGATATATGTTGGATGTAAAATTAAAACTTAAAGACTTGAAACAAACGAAAATAACATTTTATTTAAATATTTTGAATCAACCATTTTCATGCCCACGTTATTTTTGTTGAAACAGTTCCACAGCATGTAGATGTTATCTTTATTAAGTGAGTGTTAAAATTGTTATTCCCGTTTCTTTTGGATATTAATGTTTTAATTTTATATACACCATCATGACATGCATCCCCGAGAGGGTTTCAGAGGTGTTACCGGGTATGTACTGTAAAGTGCAAGTCATAGAAGACCGAACACTTATATGCCCCAAATAGATTTGAGACTGGGACCTCCTTCGGATTGCGTATTTTTTCAAGAAAGTGACTACGAAACCGTTAGCGGCTTCCTTAGTTTTAATTTTGTTCGACCGCTAGAGCTGGGTCGCGACAACGAGCGAAGTGAGGTTGACATGTAAGTACATAGTTAATTAGAAGCTGAGCGAAGCAGAGCGGAAAGAGGCAACCCCTATAGTTTTAACAGAATTCACGATATGCAGAAAAAAACATTTTCCGAGCACTTTCCGATGACTTACGGTTCAATAATTTATAAAATAAAAGACCACTTCCTTTTCCGAACTGTACATTGTAAATTGAACTTTATTAGTTCATACTAAGGAAGATATTCCAACAGCTAAATATGACTTACGGTTCAATAATTTTAAAAATCAAAGGACCGCTAGTGGTACCGTAGTCACTTCCTTTTTTCAACCGTATTAAATTCGTCGCCGCGTCGCGACCGAATCAGAAGTTACGATTTTGGAAATTGTAATATGTCGCGTAAACGTATCGATTTGAGGCCCATCTGTAGACAAAATCAACACGGTTTCCCAAAGCGTACTGATTCGGTCGCGGCGCGGGGACGAATTTAATAAAGTTGATGAAATTCGCCTCCGGATTAGTGCTCGAGGCGTTCGACCCACAAGACGAGAGAGGCTGTATATAACTGATTAGCCTTTGCCCGCGGCTCTGCCCATATTTTTTCAATCCTCGCCCCGTTTTCAACTTGGATGTTACCTATTTTATCACCCCCTACAGTTTATATATTGACCAGCGTCACTACGATGGTAATAAAGAAAACCGCACTCAAATTCGTTGAGTGGTTCTCGAGTTAAAATGGAATATACACACAGACAGTCAGCCAGATAAAAATCCAAAAAATGATGGTTTTGGTTTCAGTACAATACCAATAAAAAATATTGAAAAAATATTCAATGTGCAGAGACAACCTTTTACTACTTTATTATTAGTTTAGATTTACAGAGTGTTAAGATGATCACCTTTTTTCTTAAGAAAGGGTATTCTACCCATCAAAGTGAACAAATTTTTCTACGGGCCAACCCCGAAATCGTGAAAAAAACTGCTGCTATTAAAATTCTATATGGAACAGCTGATATGTTTTTCGAGATTTGGGGTTTGACTTCATAGTAAAAGTTGTCTATATTCATGGGTAGAACACCCTGTTTGAAGGGAAAAGGTCAAATTAACATCTTGTATATCCAATATTATATGGAGCAGTTTCATACTCATAGTAAAATAATAAATATTTTTGATTTCCTTTAACTATCTTAATTTTCATTATTGCTACGACAACTAATCACATCTAGATAGTGGATCGGATACTTACAGATTAAATAAAATTGTCTTCTGCTAATTTCAACAAGAGCTAGGAAGCCTTTATTATTCTAGCGTTGACTTGTTGAGAATGGGGCTTAAGTTGGGATTTTAATCTTAATGGGACTAAACGGAAAGGTCACTTTGACCAGACGAAGGACAGACAGTGTCAAAGATCCACAAACTCAAACAGTTTGAAGAATTGTCTAAATTTATTGTCATACCCCACGTCCAAATTCAGAACTTCAAAGGGATTTTAGTGAAGATTATAACCTGGAATGGCACTGATACACTGAGCGTGTATCGATAACAATTTTGTGGTCATCAGTAGACCCCACAACCTTAATATTTTGGGAAATTTCAGAGGTCAGATTTTTTTGTGCATTTTCCAAAATTGTTGGTTTTGTGTCACTTGATTGTTGAAAGTTTTACATTTTATGTGGTGCATGAAAACGAAGCAATAGTGGCTTAAAAGATAGAGAATTAAAATTCTCCTTATTTATTAATTGAAACCAAAATAGAAGTATATCACTGTTAATGATGCGTGATCACTGATCAGTAAAGACGTTAAAAAATATCCAAGCTGTCTTATAGTGTCGTCAAAACGAAATTATTATTTATGCAGAAGGGAGTTCAGACAGGCGAAATGTAATAGATGATCCTTTACAATTAACTTGATTTAATTAATTGAACATCACGAATTCGTGGAAATAACACCGGGTCAAGTCTCAGTACTAGACCTACTATTCACCTTATCCCACGTTAGGATTTTGTGATAGCCTTAATGTTTTAATTATCGTTTAAGTTTCAGAATAGTACATTAATAACGAGGACGCAAAATTTGGGCGAGGAAAACCTCGAATTTTCCATATAAGCCAAAATTGTTATTTCCGTCGGGACGTTTATTGTGCTTTTTTCATAAAAAGCGACGAAACAATAAAATAGAGAAATAGCAATAAAATAGAGATAAAATATATATAATATAAAAGATATAACATACATACATATTTCACAAATCAACTAATAAATTCAATAAATAAAAATAACTAGTTAATTAAAAGTAATGAAGTATAAAAGTGTTTTTTGTATTTGTATATTATCCTAATAAAACATATTATACAAATAATATGTAACATAACTACAATAAATATACTTAAAAATAGATGTAAATAATAAACTTACCTACATTTGGAGAAAGGTACGTGAGAAGTAGTGCTCCTTAAGATCTTGCCTGAAGAGGCTGATAGTGGGACAGTTGCAAATATTGTGTGGTATCGGGTTCCAGAGTCTAATGACTTTAACATGATAAGAGCTGCTAAATACTCGTAAGCCGCAGTGTTGTGTACGCAGTGTTATTTTATGGTAGAATATTGAATTCGTTCCTTCCTCGACAACCGTTAAAGTCAAAAATCTACAAAAAACAACATCATACTAGGTACTAAGTACATTATATTTGACGAATTTTGACAAAACCATGTTAAGTCACAAGAAAATCCACATGAATACGATACAGAGGAAGGAACCTAAGACTATGATCGATTTTGTGATAGTCAATGAAATATGGTAAATCAGACTTAAGGACATCAGGGTTTACCGTTGCTCCTACGTGGGTAAGGATCATTGTCTGGTGATGTCATTGTGTCGAATGAAAGGTCTGTTCGAGCGTTGGTGTCATTGGCCGAAATTGGCTTTTACTATATTAGAAAGAATAATATCGTTCCAAACGGGTAATACCCTTAAAGTTTTTATGATTTTATGCCAAATTACAGCTTTCTAGTACTTATAGTCTCTGAGCTAAGCCGCGGACAGACAGATGGACGGAAGGACGGACGGACAGATGGACATGGTGAAACTAAAAGGGTTCCTTGTCAGACTACGATACAGGCCGAACATATGTTGCATTTGGAATAGTCCGGTAATGTACTTATCCAATATGACTTGAGGCTTTATTTCTGAATAAGGCATTTCACGTGTCTTTTGGTTATTTGATAGATTGAAAAAATTTACAGACATTTTATAAGGGCGTGTATTTTTTTTCGGTTACCTTCATTTGGGAATGTTGTTTAGTATAACCAGTTAAGTTTGTGGTTATATACTTACAAATGGAAAGCATAACGCTCTCTTTAGCTAGTCGTCCGGAACTTATTAAACTAAGCACTTCAGTTTGCCGGATGTAACTGGACACAAAAACTAAGATAATACTATGCTAAATGCCTTTGTAGCGTCCCGAGCAAAGAGGTTTTTCTTACTTCGAGGGTACTTGAGTGATTAAGTTAAGTTTCACCGACAGCTTTCATTATAACTAGGACAATCTGGAAATTTTAATGAGATAACTATTTTGTTTAATGATGAATTAAGTATTGAAAAATGGTAAAAAATTCAGCAAAATAGAATGCCACACAAGTTTGTAATTTAAAATAAATCATTGCTTAAAAAAAACATAGAAAACTCATCTACTCGTAGAACACCAAAAATGGTGATTCATTCATCGGTAATTTTAATTTAATACGTACATTAAACATAGAATAATATACGTATGAAACTAAAAATACTGTAGAGCTTGAAACTTGAAATACTAGAAAAACTACAGCGGTTGAGAAAATATTCAAAATTTAGAAAGTAAGTTCTCAAACTAATTTAGATAACGTTAATTTAACAACTATACATGTATATAAACATACAGTACAGTAAGTATAGCACACTCAGCATGCGAATTTAAATCGCACTCAACGTTTTTTGTTATCCCAGAAGATACCTTCTTGATTCATGTTTTATAGTTTACAGAGGACTTCCGGACACCTTGAACAGATCTAAATGCCTTTATATAGTAGGTTGGGGAAAAATTCTTTTCGCAAATAGTATGTATGAACTTATAATAAAATTTCTTTGGCTATACCATTTGTATCTGGCTGGTTTTGGTATTATTAAAAAGTTTAAATTTTAAAAAGGATAATTCCAAATTCATATTAGGTAAAATGTGTGATTTTCATTTGTTTTTCTTACTGTTAAGATGAGTGAATCTAATGAAGAAATTCGATTCATTTTAAAATTTTACTACAAAAAAGGGAAAAAATGCAAGGCAAGCCGCGAAAAAAATTTGTGATGTTTATGGACCTAGTGAGAGTCTGTAAGAGTAGCACAAATTTGGTTTAGGCGTTTTCAATCCGGAAATTTTGATGTCAACGATGCACCTCGCTCTGGGCCCCCTGTTACGGATAAATGGATGCCATTTTTGAAAAAGTAGAGCAAGATCGGCATATCAGTAGTTACGATGTAGCTGAAGAGCTGGGGATTGAACACAAAACAGTTTTGGCGCATTTGAAAAAAGCTGGGTACACAAAAAAGCTCGATATTTGGGTGCCTTATGAGCTCACTGAAAGAAACTGAATGAACCGTGTACTCATTTGTGACTCTTTATTACAACGTAATGAAACCGAACCATTTTTGAAAAACCTGATAACTGGTGATGAAAAGTGGATCGCGAAGAAGGTCGTGGTCAAAGGCTGGTCAGGCTTCACAGACTCTGGCGAAACCCGGGTTATCTCGCAACAAGGTAATAACATAACATAACATAACATAAATACTCTTTATTGTTCACCAAAATAAAAACAAGTAATAAAAATATTTTATCAGAAAGGGTACAATGGGCGGTCTTATCGCTCAGAGCGATTTCTTCCAGACAACCTTTGGGTGGAAGATACTGTTAAAAAGGATAAGTTGATGGTGGTGTACAGGAGATATTTATGTAATATATATACATACATGTACAGCACAATGTAAATTAACTAATTATTTAAATACTAAACAATCTACTACGTGTAAATATACATACAAATACATACTATACAATATTATAATATAAACTAATATTTATTCATATAATATACCTACTTGAACGTACCTATTAAAGGGAGAAAAAATATTCTTTTATTCGTCTTTTAAAGATAGCCGAGGAAGAAGAAGATTTTATAGAAAAGGGCAAAGCATTCCACAAACGCACAGCTTCAACTGTGAACGATTTGCCATAAAAGGTAGAGGAGTGTAGTGGTGTCTTTAATTGAAGATTTTCAGATGACCGCAACGTTCGTTCGTGAGATTGGTGAAGAAACTCAAAACGTTCCTTGAGATAAGAAGGAGAAGAAGGATTGAAAAGAACAGAATACAGGAGGGAAAGGATATGGACATTCCGACGTGAGCGAATAGGGAGCCAGCCAAGCCGGGAGCGAAATTCCGAAACGTGATCAAATTTACGGAGTCCAAAAATAAATCTAATACAAAAATTTTGAAGTCGCTCAAGTTGGTCGAGTTGCTTTTGGGTAAGGTCAGGGTAACAGGAATCAGCATAGTCAAGGAGAGGTAAAAGGAGAGATTGGGCCAGAGCAGTCTTGGTAGTAACTGGAAGGAAGTTACGAAGCCTTCTCATCGAACCTGCAGAAGCGAAGAGTTTTCGACTGACTTCTTCCAACTGAGGCTCCCAGGACAAACGATTGTCAATGAAAATACCAAGATTCTTTACCTTAGCACTAAAAGGGATATGTGTTCCATCAAAGAATATTTGTGGTAAAGTCTGCCAGTTCACTCTAGAGATGAAAAACGGGCTACCGATTATTATAATTTGGGTTTTTATAGGATTAATTTTGAGTCCAAATTCAGTGCTCCAATTTAAAATGCGAGCTAGATCATTATTAGTTGTATTAATGGCATTAGGAAGATCCTCGAGTTTAGCTTGATTGTAAATTTGAAGATCATCTGCATAAAGGTGGTAGGAAGAAGAAATGAGATCGGAGATATGATTTATGAAAATTGAAAAAAGTAATGGAGACAAGACGCCACCTTGTGGAACACCGGCAGTGGTGTCACACCAATCAGATACTGTATCATCGATGCGAATACGCTGCCGGCGTCCATACAAGTAACTACGAAACCAGTCAATTACCGTTGGAGATATGTTAAGAGAACGTAAAATACCTAAGAGAATGTCAAAATCCACAGTATTAAAAGCATTACTAAAGTCCAGTAATGTCAGGACAGTAAGTTTACCTGAATCCATACCAAGCCGGATGTCATCAGTAATCTTGACTAAGGCTGTAACTGTGCTATGACCAGGACGGAAGCCGGACTGAAGGGGATTTAGGAGTTTATTATTAGTAAGGAATAGACTAAGTTGGTAATGGACTAAACGTTCAAGAACTTTGGATAGGAATGGGAGGATGGAAATAGGCCGGTACTCGGAAAAAGAAGAAGGATTTGCTTTTTTAGGTAGAGGAGTGATCTGGGCATCTTTCCAGATAGTAGGAAAGATGCCCGACGTAATGGATTTATTCAGGATCATAGTAATTACAGGAGATATAATATCGATGATAGGTAAAATCATATTGCGGCTAATGCAATCTGTACCCACGGCATTGGATGTTATTGACAGCATATGTTTCTTAACATCACAATCAGTAATGCTGTGTGTATTGTGGGATTGGAAGGGCATTATTCATTATGAGCTGTTACCGCCAGGCTGGACGATCGATTCTGAACTCTACTGCGAACAACTGATGAGATTAAAGCAAGAAGTTGAGAGAAAGCGGCCGGAATTAGTCAACAGAAGGGGTATGGTTTTTCATCATTATAACGCTAGACCTCACACATCTTTAGCCACTCAGCAAAAATTAAGAGAGTTTGGCTGGGACGTATTAATGCATCCGCCGTATAGTCCTGACCTTGCACCTTCAGATTTCCACTTGTTTTGGTCTCTTCAGAATTCTTTAGGCAGTGTCAGGTTAACATGACGAGAGGACTGCCAAAACCACTTGTCGCGGTTTTTTGATCAGAAGCCCCAGAATTTCTATAGCAATGGGAACATGTCCCTACATACAAGATGGCGGAAAGTAATCGAACAAAATGGCACCTACACACTTTAGTTAAATGTAAACAAACTTTATATAAAAATGTTTTGAATTTTCATATATAATCCGAAGAAACTTTTTCCCCAACCTATATTATATCACACAACTCTCTTTTAAAACGAATGTCCGAAACGCTACGAGTAGGTAACATATTATTATCTGATACTGCATTATCTTCACTGGATTGAAAGAAATTTCACTGTAATTACCTCCGGACTCTCCAAACCCATTGTTCTTCCTGAGCCAGCTCTGTGACATCCGGATGATCGCAAAAAACCGGCCAAGTGCGAGTCGGACTCGCGCACTAAAGGTTCCGTACAATTATCTATAAAACGCCAAAAAAGTCTTGTCTGTCTGTTGTATGGGAGTGCGCAAGTCCGATTCACACTTAGCTGGTTTTAAGATTTCAACTGTCTAACTATGACGGTTCATGAGATACAGTCTGGTGACAGACGGACAGACAGACATGACGGACAGACGGACAGCGTAGCCTAAGTAATAGGGTCCCGTTGGTTATCCTTTGGGTACGGAACCCTAAAAATCAGCTTTGGTTCAAATATCTCCTGGCACCTCGATGGTTTGACCCCATACACGGTGTCACGTGTAAAATCCATGCATTTATCCAACTACATAAAATCATAAGAATTTTAAAATTACCTTATTTAATAGCAATAGGCATTGCAACAAACACTTAACTTTTAAAAATAAGAAAACAAATCTAGTCTTTTAGGCTCGAAAGCTAGCTAAAGTGTAAATCTAGGCTTTATTTCACTAACTATTAAGCAACAACAAGGAACGAGCTCACCCGATGCAATACACCAGGTTTCTGCCTTTGACTACCGCTTGCAAAAATGGACGAATCCTCAGCTTTCCGTGGCTCTCCATGTCAATCTGCCCGGAAGATTTGGCTAGTTCTCACATACAAAACAATATTATGGGTTCTTTGGAACATAAAGTTGTAGCCTCTTGACGCTCACGCTAGTACCGTGTAAATATTTTCAATGTCAGAATCTCAATGAACAAGGAGATTGTTATCTTAACTATGATAGAAAATAAATTTCTATTATTTTAAACACTTGGCGATTTATCCATCGTAAGGAAAACAAAGTAGAAGTTTATGAGACTGGTACATAAACAGGTTATTAAAAACACGAGTTTCAGTTTAAAAAACAAGGTGAGTTTTTTAATTGTACACGAGTGTTTTAATACCTAGTTATGTATAGTTTCATACACTACTATAACTAAACTCATGACTAACAACTTGATTTCATAATCTTGATAAAATTTGTCGTTAGCCATTTTTGATTTTTCTTGAGTGTTCGTAATTTCCGTCGTTGTTTCCAGAATGTCAGGTGGAGTCAAATTATCATCACCATCACTGCTGTTAGTAATTTTAGGGCAAAATAATATTTTTGATTTGACTCGAAAAACCTCAGTAAATAGTAATTTCCACGTAAGCCAAAAATCCAACAGTCCGAGACCAGGCAAGCGCACTTATCCCTCTCTACCGAAGTACATTAAGAATTTGTTCATGTAAGTTTGCTTGTGTGCGCGTTTTGTGTTTGTGTTGCAGCTTTTGATTTAGTGTGACATATCAATTTTCGCAGGAGTGTGCGTGAATGAGATAATGTGTGCTGTGCGTGTTTATTTGTTCATGTAAGTTTGCTTGTGTGCGCGTTTTGGGTTTGTTTTACAGCTTTTGATTTAGTGTGACATATCAATTTTTTGCAGGAGTGTGCGTGATGGAGTAAATGTGTGCTGTGCGTGTTTACCTCCCCTCCCGTGGAAAACGGCAGAATAATTTCAGTACAAAGAGTCGTGCTTTGCCAGGTCCCGTATTAAATGGTCTAAGGTGTTAAAGAATATTATATGATAACCTCATTGGTATTTGATATTAAACCTCAATCATGGCTGTTTGGGCTAAGTTGCCTTTGCCTTCCTAGTTAGTATCACATGTACTGTAATCTCAGAAAAAGTTTTTTTATAGCATTATGTTGTTCGGAGACCTATACTATAATTTATTTTTTAGAGACTTTCGTGAAAAATATTTTACATCATGCCAGTAGTTTTGAGTTCGTAATGAGAATTTTACAATATGTAGTTAGATAAAGTTAATTTAAAGCTCAAGAAAAGTTTACGACAAATTGTTTTTATGGATTGGAAAATAATAACTCTTGTATGAGTTTAGGTAAAGTAGTGTATGAAACTGTACATAACTAGGTATTTAAACATATTAACTTCTTTATGTACCAGTTTTATAAACTACCATAGACTTAGAAAAATCCCAAGTCTATGTAAACTACTATTGTTAACTATGATCAACTCAAATTGTTGACCTTCTTTTCCCCTTACCTGATAAACGCATTTATCCCTGGTGATGATGGCATAACTCATTGGCAGTCATTGCACTGTAGACATCAGTTATTGCCTTAGATCAAGTCGTTGGTTGTTGTCGCTAAATCGCTTGTAATGAATTTCCGAAAGGCATTCCAACGAACCTAAGATATACAACGACCACATAGTAGACGCCACATGTCACTTGAATCACCATCCTTCATTTCCGAACGCAAGATTGTTTTTCGCCAGCTAGCTCAATGGCTTGCTGACCGTGAAAACTGCACAGACGTATAATATAGTAGCAGATCTAACATTAATAGTAAACGCATAGAGTCGACGCGTGGCAATTTTAGCACAGTGAACTACGGGCTCTTTTAAATATAAATATTGCATGTTTCCAAACAAAATATATACTAGAGGTTAGTTCAGGAATTAACAAATATGTTCCAAGCATAAGCAAGTCAAAACAACCCATTTTTATACGTTTCTTCGTACCATGAAGCCTAAATGTAGCTTATTTCTTGTATGGAAACTCGCCAAGCTATTTAATTCTCATGTTTGGTCTGCTACTCAGTAATAATTAGATGTCTGTGGAAAACTAGCCTCTGTTTAAATAAACTGCAAAACCAATGTTAAATGATTCTAGTTACATTATATCATTCTTCGGCTGCATTCTATTTAGCTGCTTTTTAAATAAAAATCATAATCGATGTGCCCATATTAAGTTCTTCGTTATTGCGCTATAAAATAGGCAAAAATTTTAAAATAAAATTTCCTTTCTCACGCTTCTGTTAAACCGATATCCTGCATGTTAAAGTTATAAGACTTATAAGATATCACGTCTACATCGCGAACGGAGCGCACGTGACCTCCTCGTAGTTTGCAAAAATTTCACACGAAAATAAGACGTTTCTGCTTAAGCTTCTTAGATAATCTTGGGAAGAGTGCTGTTAAGGTTTAAATAGTTGCTTTTAATACGCTTAACTAATCAATTACAACCACGAATAACAAGTTAATCTCGCTTTACAGCAAAGCGTGAAGCAAAAGTTTTTAATCTATAAAATGCATGCAGTTTTCATATTTATTTTATTAATCCAGAGTAATCCGAACGTTAAACCGAACGTAAAAATTACTTTTAATTCAGAGTAATATTTTCATTTCTGGTCTTACTTTGGTTAAATTATTTAATTTATTTGTTTAAAATTCGAGTTGGTATATTTATATTTAACACTAGTCTTTGGTCACGGCTCTGTCCACGTTTTTTTCAATATCTGCCCCGTTTTTGGCTTGGTGGTTCTTTTATGAACACCCTTCACAGCCTATACGTTGAAAATAAATAAAACTGCATCCAACAAAAAATGTTTTAGTTTAGGCCTCTGTTCAATACTAATATAATAACCCATTTGAAATAATATTTCGCAATAATATTCATTGTAAAGACGCGAGTTTTTTACTACTATATTATTAGTATATACTATAGATAATAAAACCAGATACAACCTGTATGTAAATAATATACTCGTATAAGCGAAGAAAAATCAGCAGGCCAACTTTCACCAGTCAGTATTAACTAGATTAATATTGTAAAGTAAGCAGCGGAAACATTATGCAATGTGTTACTGGCGATAGGCCGGATATCTTTGAAATTGCACTTCTATTCTGAAGTTCCTCGTCATCAACACAAAAATTCAATCTAAATAGAAGAGCTTGTATGACTCGGTTGTTACACATGAAAGAAGCAAGACATCGAGCTGAAGATCTTTTATATGGGGGACTGGCGTGAGTATAATGTTATATAAGGTGACTTTAATTTTATGCAGCCAAACTCTTACTAAATACTATGTAAGTGCTCAGTAACAAGGTTCAATTACCCTTTTTGTGAAATTCATAAATTATCTTTTCATGTTTCTTACAAAAGCAAGCCCAGCCCCAAGTCAATTACTATGGGACGTAAAGATTTTATTTTGCGAAATTAGCAAATAGTGTTATTGATCCGTGTTACTGATTACTTGCCAAGCCTCTGGTATAAGTTTGGGTGCATAAATAAAAATCACCATACATATACGAAATGTAAAAATATTTATTTATTTAATTGGTACATACATATATATTAAATACTAGCTTTTGCCCGCGACTTCGTTCGCGTGAGTTTCGGATATAAATTCGAATCAGACTTCCCATAGATTTATATAAGAATAGCCTTTGCTGTTTGCGTTTATTCAATCTTTGCCCCGTTTTCAGCTTAGGCGTTATTTTATGAACAGCCTTTGTAGTATATGTATTGGCCAGGGTAACTACGATGATAATAAAGAAAACCGCATCCAAATCCGTGGAGTGGTTCTCGAGTTATAAAAGCGTTTATTAAATCTTTGGCCCGTTTCCGGCTTGGGCGTTATTTTATGAACATTCTTTATAGCCTCTGTGTTGACCAGGGTCAAAATAATTATAATCACAAAAACTGCATACAAATCCGTTAAGTGGTTCTCGAGTTAAAACGGAACAGACAGACAGACAAAAATTCTAACAATTGTTGTTTTTTGTTGACGCAGGTTCATTAATAATGTAGGCGACACACTTTTTGGGTTTGTACTGTTGTATAATTTTGCTAATTTTACAAAATTGATGGTAGAAATAAAATTGATTGTAGCGAGCGAGCGACACGAGTGCTCTGGAGCTCGGTCGATGGCAGAAGAAAAACGTGTCCGCGGTGCGATGGCGGCGCTCACGCAGCGCCGGCCGGGCGCTGCGCGGGTTGCGCTAGATCGCGCGTTGACAAGCTGGCCCCCTTGGATCAGGAGCATTCTGGTCCAACGTCGTTGGTAGTGGACAGAGCCTGTTGTAGGCTCGTCTCAGGGTCCCCGAAGTGGTGAAGACATCGGCGACGCGGCTGATGCCGTCGCTGCCTGGATATACTGCCGTGACCCGCCCTAGCAGCCATCTGTTGGGGGGCAGGCGATCGTCCTTGATGAGGACCATCTCTCCTTGCTGCAGTTGTCCTCTGTCCGTGCGCCATTTGCTGCGGGTCTGTAGTTCTGAAACGTACTCCTTATAATAACGGTTCCAAAAGTGTGTTTTTAGCGCTTGCGTTCTCTTGTATCTCGAGAGCGTGTGGAGCTGAGCATCCTCAACCCGAGGAGCAGGCAACATTGTGAGAGCACGTCCAATTAGAAAATGCGCTGGTGTAAGTGGGACAAGATCTGAAGGATCGGAAGACATGGGCGTGAGAGGCCTAGAGTTAAGTATTGCCTCTATCTGAACCAATACAGTGTTCATTTCCTCATAATCTAAATGAGCCATAGAGAGAACTCGTTTTAGGTGATGCTTTATAGACTTGATGGAACCCTTTGCTAGGCCATTGAAGTTCGGACTATACGCTGGGCAAAACCTGAACGTTATTTCATTTTCAGCTGCGTAAGACATGATATTGTTAGAGTTTTTCTTTAAAAATTTTGTAAGTTCATTACAAGCACCCACGAAATTAGTTCCATTGTCTGAAACAATGGTGGCTGGTCTGCCTCTGCGGGCAATAAATTGATTCAAAGCGGCAATGAAGCCTTCAGAAGTCAAATCAGTGACGAGCTCAATGTGTACTGCTTTCACTGCCAAACAAACAAACACAGCTATATATGCCTTCTTTAACTGACAGCCACGACCTTTTCTGTTCGCTATCAGGATTGGGCCCCCATAGTCGACGGCTATGTTAGCAAAAGGATAGTCAGCTTGTAACATGCATGGATTTATTAAGCCCAGTGGGTCAAACACTTGTGCAATGGTGGATAAAATTGTGCGTTTGTTTATGTTGTGAATTGGTGTATCATTGGCTAGTGAAAATAATAAGTTATCTTTTTTGCATGCCCAAAGTAGACCCAATGTCTTTGCACAATCGTCTTTGCATAAACTTAGTAATTCATCATTATCGTTTTCATTAACTATGTTGGTTAGTATGGACGGCTTGTTAGACCGCCATTTGCGCAAATGAAAATGAGCGCCCTCTAGCGTTTGAATAACGTCCTTGCACGTTTGCGTCAAGGTGTTTTCGTCATCATTTCCTGTAATGTAGTCATCAACATAGAAATCGTGTAGAATTGTTTCACCTACATCTCTGTTAATGCATTCTTGGCCCAACTGTACTAAACATCTAGTCGCGAGGTACGGCGCTGACGCCGTTCCGTACGTGACAGTATTTAGTTTATATTGTTTTATTGGCTCAGTAGGATTCGACCGCCAGAAAATCTGTTGTAAACTTCGTTGATCGTTGCTTACGTAAATTTGTCTGTACATTTTTTCTATGTCAGAAGTTACAACAAACTTATGTTGTCGGAATCGGATGATTATGCTTAGTAAATCATCTTGCACAGTGGGACCAATGTGCTGAATTTGGTTGAAAGATTTGCCTGAAGTCGTGACAGCCGAACAATCGAACACTGTGCGACATTTTGTAGTGAGACTATTTTCACGCCAAACGGCATGATGAGGCATGAAATATGAAGTTTCGTTAGAATATGTGTCATTGTTTTCGGACATATGACCCAAAGCCAAATATTCATCGATGAACTCCACGTATTTTTGTTTGTATTCTGGATTTTGTTTGAATTTACGTTCTAAAGAATTGAATCTGATTAGAGCCTTTTGCTTTGAATCACCTAAGCACTCGGGAGATTCTTTGAGTGGTATTTTAACTATGAATTTGCCATCTGGGTGGCGTGTTGTAGTTTGTTTGAATATTTTTTCGCATTTACTCTCACCTTTAGTATGGATTTGTTGAGTGGTGGGAACTGATTCCATTTCAAAGAATCTATCGAGTTTTTCCTCAAGCTCATTGTTGCTTATGAAATTGCAGTGGACTGTATTATAGGATTGCTTTGTGTGTATTTGGTTTGATTTAGATACTTCAACGGAACCTGAGACAAGCCACCCTAGTTTTGTTTCAACTAAGGTTGGTTTGTTCTTGCCCAGGTTGATTTGATTGTTAGACAGAACCTCCCAAAAGAGGTCCGCACCCAGCAGCATCTGCACCTCAGACGGCATGTTAAACGTTGGGTCAGCGAGGTGGATGTGAGGGGGAATAATAAATGTGCTACAATTAATTTTTGAAGCAGGAATTAATTGTGTTATTTGTGGGACAACAAAACAATTGACGTCAGTTGTGTACCCATTGTTTAGAAGTGAAGATATAGATATGTTACACCTCTTTGTAATTTTTGATGCTTGCTTGTTTAACCCTTGAACAACTATGGACGTTGAATAAGTGGATAGTTTAAGTTTTCTTTGTAAATTTTCCGTTAGAAAACTTGAAGTACTTCCGTTATCAAGAATTACTCTAACTTGGAGCGTTTGACCATCACTACCAGTTACTTTAAGCATGGCTGTGGAGAAAAGTACCTGACTATAGTGTGTAGCAGACAGTGTGATGTCACTTGGCTTTGGTTGTGTATATGTTTGCTCTTGTACAGTCGGTAAAACCACACAGTCACTTGATGCACTGGATGTGCTTTGTTCTGATTGAACACGATTTTTGTGTAGCATTGTATTGTGTCGTTGTGTGCATAGCCTGCAGGCGCTCAGTCTACAACGTTGTTCGTCATGTCCTGAACGCAAACAATTTGTACAAAGGTCTAATTGTTTAACCTTTTCGATACGAGTTTCTATTGGTATTGCCTTAAATTTTAGGCATTGATAAATGGAATGAGGATTTTTGCAAACAGGACATTTGTATTTATTTTGAGATTGTGGCTGCGTCTGTTTCTGCATGTTATTCACTGTGAATGTTTTAGGACGATTGTGAGATATGTCGCTGTGTCTGCGGGGCTTAGATGTATGTGCCTCTTCCATGGTTTCTAGCAAGTCGGCATGGTTCCTTAGGAACGTGTTAAACTCTTCTAACGTTGGAATATTTTTAATATTGTTACGCTCGGCTTCCCACTCACGTAAAGTGTCGTGGTCCAGCCTGCTAGTTACCATATGGATGATGAGGATGTCCCAGTGTTCAGTGGGTAGTTTAAGAGTCTTCAAAGCTCTTAAATTTTTGTTTACTGAATCTATTGTGTTTCGTATAGCCTTTGAAGACTCTTGAGCGACTGGGCTGATGTTGAACAATGCTTGCAGATGATTATTTACTAGGATCCTTTTATTGTTATACCTCTCACAAAGTATATCCCACGCAGTTTCGTAATTGTCAGAAGAAAACTCAATCGATTTAATGACAATAGACGCACTGTCTTTTAATGAATTTCGCAAATAATGAAATTTGTGTATGTTCGATAAGGAATTGTTATCATGTATTAGTGATTTGTATGTGTCGTGATATTCTAACCAATCCTGATAACGTCCAGAAAATGCAGGTAAATGAATTATTGGTAGTTTTATGTTTGGCTTGACTTGTATAATTTTGCAAGCTTGACTTGTCAACGCGCGATCTAGCGCAACCCGCGCAGCGCCCGGCCGGCGCTGCGTGAGCGCCGCCATCGCACCGCGGACACGTTTTTCTTCTGCCATCGACCGAGCTCCAGAGCACTCGTGTCGCTCGCTCGCTACAATCAATTTTATTTCTACCATCAATTTTGTAAAATTAGCAAAATTATACAACAGTACAAACCCAAAAAGTGTGTCGCCTACATTATTAATGAACCTGCGTCAACAAGTTCGAGCCGGATACGACGCTTTACCAGATTCTACAAGCTGAGCAGCCATTGCGTAGTTAAGAACAAAGGACGTGGTATCGACGAGGTTTTTTCGAGTGTACGGCAAATACCTATCAACGAGCAAGAAAAATAACGGCGGAATCAAATCAAATTGAAAGCAATTACATCAAGGAATATCTATCCAGGATAAGCATCAAGTCAAAAACCAGGAACAGAGGTTTGCAGTGTAATGTTTGTGAGTTCGTTCCAATTATTTCATTAAAATAATATTACGCAATCATTTTATTCACAAATTTTTATAACATTTCTGCCAATTAAATGTATTGTCAATTTACCCTACGAATTAGGTAATTTGTTTCTATAATATCGAATCAGTTATTTCAGTTTTCACAATACATTGTTTGGTCAATAATTTACCTAATAAAGGTGTCATTCACTAAAACTTCTACAATTTAGGTGAAAACCAGTGAATTAGGCATCCACATAGCATTTAATTTACTTTCTTTCGAAGGTTTAATTTTTTTATTTTCTATAAATCACTAAGTATATTGCGTTCTATGCACTAATATCCATCCATCCATCCATCAGCCTATGCACCAATATAGTGCAATTCATTGTTCATTTCTAATTTTATTTCGAACATTCCAGAATTCAAGCGTGGGTGCAATGTTCACTTCACGCACCACGTCGCGCGTCGGTGTCGTTGACCCGGGCGAGCTTGAGCGAACACGTGACCATCGCTTGCGCTCCGGCGGCCGCGGCGTGCTGTTCTTTGTTTGCCATTGCTTGCTGGTACTCTTCTGCCTCGGCTTCGCGCAATCTATGCAAATCACACGCATTTAAAATTTAAGTATCGTTTCACTAGCTCGATCACCTAAATAAATTTCATTAAACGTGTGCTAATTCAATACATTTTTTCACAGCTGGGTAAGTTGAGCTTTGTTTCATTTGGCTGCTTTTCACTTGTTAAAAAAGTAATCATGGATATAAAATCACTAAAGAAGACGCGAGCCTCTTTCAAGTCGAAACTCACTATATTTAAATCTTATTTAGAGCCGCTTTTGCCAGATGAAAACATAAATGATTTGCAAATTCATGAATTAAATATAAGATTTAGTAAAATCCAAGAAATGTACAATGATTACGATTCAACTCAAACTGATATCGAAAATATATCGGAAATTCCAGATGACGAGTTTGTTGAACGGGAGGCCTTCGAGACGAACTACTTCCGCACCGTGGCTGCTGCGCAGGAGCTGCTCAGCAGGCACGCTGCGGCGGACTCTGCCTCTGCGGCGCGGGACAATTCGGTAACGGGGTCTCATGTCGCTACTGCACTCACAGGTGGGCCAAACATAAAACTACCAATAATTCATTTACCTGCATTTTCTGGCCGTTATCAGGATTGGTTAGAATATCACGACACATACAAATCACTAATACATGATAACAATTCCTTATCGAACATACACAAATTCCATTATTTGCGAAATTCATTAAAAGACAGTGCGTCTATTGTCATTAAATCGATTGAGTTTTCTTCTGACAATTACGAAACTGCGTGGGATATACTTTGTGAGAGGTATAACAATAAAAGGATCCTAGTAAATAATCATCTGCAAGCATTGTTCAACATCAGCCCAGTCGCTCAAGAGTCTTCAAAGGCTATACGAAACACAATAGATTCAGTAAACAAAAATTTAAGAGCTTTGAAGACTCTTAAACTACCCACTGAACACTGGGACATCCTCATCATCCATATGGTAACTAGCAGGCTGGACCACGACACTTTACGTGAGTGGGAAGCCGAGCGTAACAATATTAAAAATATTCCAACGTTAGAAGAGTTTAACACGTTCCTAAGGAACCATGCCGACTTGCTAGAAACCATGGAAGAGGCACATACATCTAAGCCCCGCAGACACAGCGACATATCTCACAATCGTCCTAAAACATTCATAGTGAATAACATGCAGAAACAGACGCAGCCACAATCTCAAAATAAATACAAATGTCCTGTTTGCAAAAATCCTCATTCCATTTATCAATGCCTAAAATTTAAGGCAATGCCAATAGAAACTCGTATCGAAAAGGTTAAACAATTAGACCTTTGTACAAATTGTTTGCGTTCAGGACATGACGAACAACGTTGTAGACTGAGCTCCTGCAGGCTATGCACACAACGACACAATACAATGCTACACAAAAATCGTGTTCAATCAGAACAAAGCACATCCAGTGCATCAAGTGACTGTGTGGTTTTACCGACTGTACAAGAGCAAACATATACACAACCAAAGCCAAGTGACATCACACTGTCTGCTACACACTATAGTCAGGTACTTTTATCCACAGCCATGCTTAACGTAACTGGTAGTGATGGTCAAACGCTCCAAGTTAGAGTAATTCTTGATAACGGAAGTACTTCCAGTTTTCTAACGGAAAATTTACAAAGAAAACTTAAACTATCCACTTATTCAACGTCCATAGTTGTTCAAGGGTTAAACAAGCAAGCATCAAAAATTACAAAGAGGTGTAACATATCTATATCTTCACTTCTAAACAATGGGTACACAACTGACGTCAATTGTTTTGTTGTCCCACAAATAACACAATTAATTCCTGCTTCAAAAATTAATTGTAGCACATTTATTATTCCCCCTCACATCCACCTCGCTGACCCAACGTTTAACATGCCGTCTGAGGTGCAGATGCTGCTGGGTGCGGACCTCTTTTGGGAGGTTCTGTCTAACAATCAAATCAACCTGGGCAAGAACAAACCAACCTTAGTTGAAACAAAACTAGGGTGGCTTGTCTCAGGTTCCGTTGAAGTATCTAAATCAAAACAAATACACACAAAGCAATCCTATAATACAGTCCACTGCAATTTCATAAGCAACAATGAGCTTGAGGAAAAACTCGATAGATTCTTTGAGATGGAATCAGTTCCCACCACTCAACAAATCCATACTAAAGGTGAGAGTGAATGCGAAAAAATATTCAAACAAACTACAACACGCCACCCAGATGGCAAATTCATAGTTAAAATACCACTCAAAGAATCTCCCGAGTGCTTAGGTGATTCAAAACAACAGGCTATAATCAGATTCAATTCTTTAGAACGTAAATTCAAACGAAATCCAGAATACAAACAAAAATACGTGGAGTTCATCGATGAATATTTGGCTTTGGGTCATATGTCCGAAAACAATGACACATATTCTAACGAAACTTCATATTTCATGCCTCATCATGCCGTTTGGCGTGAAAATAGTCTCACTACAAAATGTCGCACAGTGTTCGATTGTTCGGCTGTCACGACTTCAGGCAAATCTTTCAATCAAATTCAGCACATTGGTCCCACTGTGCAAGATGATTTACTAAGCATACTCATCCGATTCCGACAGCATAAGTTTGTTGTAACTTCTGACATAGAAAATAGATTCACAATTTTTCTGGTGTGACTCAACTATCGTACTAGGTTGGATCAGATCATGCAAACAAAAATTAAAACTGTTTGTTTATAACAGGATTAATGAAATTACTAACAATTCAGATCCTACAACATGGCATTATGTACCCACAGATATGAACCCTGCTGACATCGGTTCTCGAGGTCTCAATGCATCACAACTTAAAACTTCACTTTTGTGGTGGGGATGTCCGCATTTCCTACACGCAACAGAAATACAATGGCCCACTCGGCCACAACATATAAGTACTGAAAATTTACCGGAAATTAAATTTAAATGTTATCTGTCAGCTGATGAGTCACATGACGATGATTTAATGAATAAATTTTCTAATTTTGGTAAATTGCAACGAATCGTAGCATACTTAAAGAGATTTATTAACAATTGTAAAAACCCTACAAATAAAAATGTAGGTCATTTAACTACAACAGAATTAAATTTATCGTTGCAAGTATTATGCAAGCAAGTGCAAAGTGATATATTCGGTAAACAGTATTCACAATTACTTCAAAATCACCCACTGTCACAAAAAGACAAACTTTTAAACTTAAATCCTTTCATTGACACTTCAGGCATCATGCGAGTTGGAGGCCGACTATCAAATACCAACTACGACTATAACACAAAGCACCCTATATTATTACACGCATCGCATCATATCACTAAAATACTGGTACGTTACTATCACCAAGTGTTATTACACGCTGGACCACAGCTTTTGTTATCAACATTACGTCACAAATATTGGATAGTCAATGGTCGTAACCTTTGTAGAAAAACAACACAAAGTGGCATTATTTGTCTCAGATTCTCAGGTAAAACTTACCAACCTATCATGGGTAACTTGCCTCTGCAAAGGTTACAAGCTGACTATCCTTTTGCTAACATAGCCGTCGACTATGGGGGCCCAATCCTGATAGCGAACAGAAAAGGTCGTGGCTGTCAGTTAAAGAAGGCATATATAGCTGTGTTTGTTTGTTTGGCAGTGAAAGCAGTACACATTGAGCTCGTCACTGATTTGAATTCTGAAGGCTTCATTGCCGCTTTGAATCGATTTATTGCCCGCAGAGGCAGACCGGCCACCATTGTTTCAGACAATGGAACTAATTTCGTGGGTGCTTGTAATGAACTTACAGAATTTTTAAAGAAAAACTCTAACAATATAATGTCTTACGCAGCTGAAAATGAAATAACGTTCAGGTTTTGCCCAGCGTATAGTCCGAACTTCAATGGCCTAGCAGAGGGTTCCATCAAGTCTATAAAGCATCACCTAAAACGAGTTCTCTCTATGGCTCATTTAGATTATGAGGAAATGAACACTGTATTGGTTCAGATAGAGGCAATACTTAACTCTAGGCCTCTCACGCCCATGTCTTCCGATCCTTCAGATCTTGTCCCACTTACACCAGCGCATTTTCTAATTGGACGTGCTCTCACAATGTTGCCTGCTCCTCGGGTTGAGGATGCTCAGCTCCACACGCTCTCGAGATACAAGAGAACGCAAGCGCTAAAAACACACTTTTGGAACCGTTATTATAAGGAGTACGTTTCAGAACTACAGACCCGCAGCAAATGGCGCACGGACAGAGGACAACTGCAGCAAGGAGAGATGGTCCTCATCAAGGACGATCGCCTGCCCCCCAACAGATGGCTGCTAGGGCGGGTCACGGCAGTATATCCAGGCAGCGACGGCATCAGCCGCGTCGCCGATGTCTTCACCACTTCGGGGACCCTGAGACGAGCCTACAACAGGCTCTGTCCACTACCAACGACGTTGGACCAGAATGCTCCTGATCCAAGGGGGCCAGCTTGTCTACGCGCGATCTAGCGCAACCCGCGCAGCGCCCGGCCGGCGCTGCGTGAGCGCCGCCATCGCACCGCGGACACGTTTTTCTTCTGCCATCGACCGAGCTCCAGAGCACTCGTGTCGCTCGCTCGCTACAATCAATTTTATTTCTACCATCAATTTTGTAAAATTAGCAAAATTATACAACAGTACAAACCCAAAAAGTGTGTCGCCTACATTATTAATGAACCTGCGTCAACAGTACCAATAACCCGTTACATTTAAAATTACGCGAACATATTCAATGTACAGACACGACTTTTTTAATACTTTATTATCAGTATATAGATATACATACCGGCAACAAATATGACAATTTCTTTTCATAATTTTTGTCGAAAATTACAAAATTATACTAAGTTCTCTTATGCAATTTGTAAATTTTTACAGTACTAAATTGATAGTGAAACTACAAAGAGTATCATAGCTGCAAGACTTCCTTAAATAAAATGAGAGTCTGCTTTGCCAAATGTAATCTTTTAAGAGGTTCATTTCACATTCTGTAAATTCAAAATGTTTTAAATTACCATACAAGTCTGATATTTTCCAAATCCCATTTTAATAACAAGAAGAGAATAGGAATATATTCGCTGCAACGCAGACGTACACACTGATAGACTGATAGGTTGAGAAATGGACTAATGAACAAAACATTTTTCACTTTGGTCAATGAATGGACGTACGTATAAAATATTATTTTCAATTGCTGCAAACTACAACTTCTACAGTACATTTATTAGTATAGATAAAATTAAGATGCATTATTTATAACTAAATTACTATAAAATTAAAACTAAATATTCCTAAAAAACTTTAAAAAACTAAAGACCCCAAAACAAAACAAAACTTCAACTTCGAAACAAATTCAATATCCTTTTTCAAGAATAATTTTCTGATAAGGGATGATTGAAAAAGAAAAGGAAACATTTTCGTAATTTCCAAGCAATCAAAACCGAGTAAAGCACAGAAAATCTTTTTCACCAAAGATAGAGTCGTTTCTATTGATCCCAATATCGCGAGTGGCTCGGTGATTTACGTTCATCGGTATTTGATGGATCCACCCTCGGCAGGCGAACGCTCAGTGCCAAGTTTTGAAAATATGCATCTTTTATCTAAATAGAATGGAGTCTGCGGCTGCGAGGGTATTGAAATTGGGTTTTTAGCTTTTCAAAATTGGCAGCGGATATCTTTTAGAGTTACGGTAAAAATAGCAATCCTTAAAGTAAAGTGTCTATGTCTTGTCATCTATCTGTCTAAGGATGAATGTAAAATGTATGCTACGCTGTATAACGCGATCTTTTGCTGTATCGCGTAGCATTAACACCTCGTAGTAGGCCGTAGCAATTCGTAACATTAAATGATCAACCCACCGCAACGTAGCTTAAAAATGGCTGGGTGGATTGAACTGTGGCTTGTAGGTAAAGCATGGAGAGGTCAATGAGGTAAAATATTACACGGAAAGCATTCATAAACTAAAGACTGTTTTCACGTACCTGTTTAGTCTGTGAGATGGACCCGAGCCACCGTCGTCGGGACTGCCACCTATTGTTTAAGCGTTGATGAGAAATAACAGGGTTTGAGTATTAGAAAACTAAATTTCCACGTGGCTTACATGAGTAAGCAACGAAACCCGTTAATATAAAATAATTATTATGTGTAATTATTAGGTGGTAGAGTTAATGCCGGGCTCGACTGTGGAGGTACCACCATCTTACTCGGAAATCCTCCCGAAGTTATTCGGGGGAGAGTAAGAGGACAGCTCTCAGGCAAAAAAACCAGGCGGCCCACCATTGCTTGGGACCGATGGATGGCGGTATATCCAACCCCAGTTGCCGGGCCTCATATAAATCAGACTGGTGACGGGCAGCGGCGTCACTGGTGCAAGGGTTTTGGCACCGCGCTCACCAACCCGCCTGCCCAGCATGTGTGAGTATGGGCATTTATTCCAGGAGGACCGCCAAGAGTGGTGAAATCCTGGAAAGGCCTATGTCCAGCAGTGGACGAAACAGGCTGTTGGATGGATGGATTATGTGTACAGAGAGCTAAGTGAGAGTTGCCAATAGAATAACTTTGCTGCGCTGGAGACCCAGCTTATCTCGATTCACGCGGTAGTAAAGTTATTCGATTGTCAACTAGCACTAATCTCTCAGGATAAGTTTTTCAAGTGGCGTGGATGGCCAAATCTGAAACTATAATGAACCAGCTTTTGCCCGCGGTTTCACCCGCGTTGAATTAGTTTTTGTTCATTCTTATAAAATCAGTCAATATTTTTCGGACTGTTACCTACAGTAAATATATCTGGTGAAATGTGTGTGTTATGCACTTCTGTTTCCCATTTTGTATGTATCTTTTATAGCTTTTTCATGGGAACAAAGGGAAAAAGTAGTTTTTGTCCTATTCCAAGTCTAGAACTACATTCATGCAAAATTTCAGCCCAATCGGTTCAGTACCTATAGTTACGCCGTGAAAGAGTAACAAACATCCATCCATCCATCCATCCATACATCGAAACTTTCGCATTTATAATATTATAGTGGGATAGTGAAAATTGGTTAAAGGAGTCTTGGAGCCCATTTTTGATGAAAATGAAAAGTGAATCATTAATTTCTTTTTAAATAATTTCCTTAGATGGGAACAGAAGCGGCTTAAAAAAGATAACACTATATTATTGCACCATCTGATATTGTCGCTTATCTATAAAGATCAAATTCTAGGAAGTGTACTCGTACTCGTACGTATTGCGTTGTGTAATCGGCCAGATTATTCGTAAATCCCTTATTCCATGAACATGCTTATGAAAGAAGAGGTTTAATCCGCACTGCACCCAATCTAACGTCAGCGAATCGTTCCGAAATTGACCTAGGTAAGTCAGCTTTCAGCTTTCGCTAAGTTACTAGAAGCGGGTATTGTAATATAGTATTACTAGCCTTTGCCCGTGGCTCCACCTGCGTTTATTTATTCTTTGCCCCGTTTTCGGCTTGGTTATTTTATGAACAGCCCTATAGCCCTCGTGTTGATCAGGGTCACCCCATAATAATAATAACAAACTGCATCTAAATCCGTTGAGGGGTTCATACAGACAGACACACAGACAAAAATTCTAAAAACTGTGGTTTTGGCCTTAGTATACTAATAGGCTAATAAAACATATCATTAAAAAATTTGCAAAAATATTGAATGTGAAGACATGACTTTTTTATTATTAGTACTAGCCTTTGCCCGCGGCTCCACCCGTGTTTATTAAATTTTTGCCCCGTTTTCGGCTTGCCCGTTATTTTGTGACCACATTATGTCACTACGATGATAATTTATAAAACGCATTCAAATCCATTGAGTGGTTCTCGAGTTAAAAGCATTTATTTAACCCTGCCCCGTTTTTGGCTTAGGTGTTATTTTATGAACACTCCTTATAATCTATGTGTTGACCACGATGATAAAAAAACCGCATCCAAATCCATTGAGTGGTTTTTGAGTTGAAACCGTTTATTCAATCTTTGCCCCGTTTTCGGCGTGAGCGTAATTTTGAACATTAATTTTAGCCTTTTTGTTGACCAGGGTCACTATGATGATCATAAAAAAACCGCGTCCAAATCCGTTGAGTTTTTTTCAAATTATATATAACCATGGACGAATATAATATTAGATGTATATTCGTCCATGATATAACGGAACATACAGACAGACAGACAATAATTCTAAATTTTTTTGTTTTTGTCTCTGTACAATACTAATAACACATTTCATTTGAATTTTGCAAAAATATTTAATATACAGATACGACCTATTTACTACTATATTATTAGTATAGTTGTTACGAATATAACATCCAAAGAAATACAAAAACTTTAGACGCCCATAATACGAGTAATTCAATGGCCCATAATACGAGTAATTCAATTCTCAGTCCTGCTCTAACGTTTCTGCTTTTTAACTGTCTATCCTACTCTAATCAGATGCCGCTCACGAACCATCAGTTACTTTGAAATTGCGGCAACACTGATGGTTTTTTTTCATTTTTATGTTACAGTCTGCAGCTGCTTTATACTAATATCAGTTATATTATGCAAAGTTTCAGATCTAATTTCAAGTATTCATTGAATGCTGTCGGTTTATTGTACGGTTTGGAGGTAACTTTGTAATTTTTTTCTATCGAGAAAAAATTTAATCATGTTTTCACAACAGCATTGACACAGCATTAGTCCTCAACTTTATCATATATCAATTTCAAAGTGATTGTTGCAGTATTTGTTGGATCATGCGAAGCGAAGTGAGTTATTATTATTTTCACCCTTAAAACTTAGTATCTATACCATAGTACGAGTATATACTAAGTAGTTCTTATTTCGCGTTGTCACGACTTGATCTCAATACAAACAGTAGACAAATCTCGGTCAACACAAGTCCGCAGTCAACAGTCGAGATTGCCGCCGCACTCTCACGTCTTCGCTTTCAGATTTTCACTCGCATAAAAATGATGGAAGTCGAACACGTTGTGTTTTGAATAAACAAGTAATGTAAATTTGCAGAAAGCATACGAGTTCGTGCGGATTTTCAAGTTCCAGTTTTCAAGCTTCATGGTTTTCTGGGGTTTCAAGAATTTACCTCCTTTATTTCATTTTGTTTTAGCCTTGTACAAAATTATTTAAAAAATGTTCGTTAGGTAATTTTTATGTTTGAACTCATACTAACCCCACTATAAATTATGTTTCATTGGTGACATTACAATAAAAATAGCTGTGAATATTCGCGAAAGCTTAAGATAACAATAAAAATTTATATTATTTATGCAGTTGATCAAGGACAGACTGGCCATAATATACCAGAAACAAACAAAAGAACTAACCTCTCAGTATCTACTATATTAAGCCATCCAAATACAAGGTGACATTTATTTATACAGCCAAATTTATACTGGAGGCTTGTTAAGTAATCATCATCATCATCATCATCATCATCATCATCATCATCATCATCATCATCATCATCACCATCATCATCATCATCATCATCATCATCATCATCATCATCGTCATCATCATCGTCATCGTCATCATCATCATCATCATCATCATCATCATCATCATCATAAATACGTTATTGCACAAAAAGGCGGACTTATGCATAAAGCATTTTCTACCAGTCAACTCACAGATGGTACAAGATAAAAAGGTAGGTGGGCGTGCAAAAGTAAAATCATTATCAGGGATCGATCAATTTTTTTGTGTAATTCGAAAAAGGCAATTTTGTTTTCCATAGTACTGACTTAGGGTTGGGCTTGCGTTTGTAGGGAACAGGAGTAAAATAATTTTCGAATTCCCCAAAAAGGGTCAACGAACCTTGATACCGACTACTTATTGAGTCTTCAGTTAGAATCCAGCTGCATAAATAAATATCATCTTATTGATTGAATGGCACTTTGGAGCGAACGAAGACGCGAGCCAAAGCTAGTGAGTAATAAAGTTACATTTTGAACATGCTATTAGGGTTTAAACTTTTACAATAGGATAGTTATAGAAAAGAAAATCTTTTAGGCCAAAAAAGTCACACCCATTTTTCTTTATTACAGTATATAACCTTGATTGTAGCAAATATTTAGAGGAAATGACACGATTTCCTTGAAATATTTCTTTTGAAGCCTTCCTCGCTTCTTTATTCACAACAAATAAAACCTTTTAGCCCGGGCGGTAGCGTTGCATTTTAGGTAGTGTTTTTACGCCGATAGATTGCCATCTTTTTCAGTAGATCTGGAATGACTAATAATAGAACCAAGCGTCAGCTGACGCACCCGCGGTGGGAGTGGAAGTGCGAGGTTGCGAAAGTGGTAAAAAAAGTAATATTACGCCGGTTGAAACTTTTCTCACAGATAATGGATATAATATTGAGCTGAAAAAAAATCGTCAGCTGCATCGTAGAGGGGGGATGATTCGTCAGCTCCTTGCATGAACTTGTAAAAAAACACGTTAAATAAAGATATAGTACGCCGCATGAAATTTGTCCAGGTGATTCTTTAAATAATTAAAAGTACAAAAACAACAATCAGCTGCATGAGTAGCGGTGGAAAGACCGTCAGCTAACGCAGTAAATATACAGATTAAATATACTAATCCCGTTTTACACTAATACGACAAAGAGACGCAGATGTTTCTTTGGAATTTTAGGGGGAGAGGCCCAGGTAGCCCGAAGGTGGTGTTATGGGCTCAAGCAGTTCTGGAATATATCTCCAAATATACGTTTAAAGGGTAAATGCTCCAATATTTTTTAACTTTACTGCGTCAGCTGACGGCCTTTCCACCGCTACCCGCGCAGCTGATTGTTGTTTTCGTACTTTTATTTAAAGAATCACCTAGTAAAATTTTATGCGGCGCACTATCACTTTATTTTACGTGTTTTTTTACAAGTTCATGCGAGTAGCTGACGCATCAACCCCCTCCACGATGCAGCTGACGATTTTTTTTCAGCTCAGTATGATGTCAACCATAAGAGTATAAACAACTATCTGTGAGAAAGTTTCAGCCGGCGTACGATTACTTTTTTTTTAGCACTTTCGCTACCTCTTACACCCACACCCACCGCTACTTGAGCAGCTGACGATCGATTCACATATCAGTCATGTGAGATCTACGATCGATGTCAATATCAGCCGGCTTACTATGACTTTTGTTTTTACAACGGTACTTCCCGAACTATTGAGTCAATAATCAATCGGAAGTTATATTCCCAAACATGAATATTCTGGATCAACCCGTGGAGCTCAAGTTTACCCAATTGGAACAGTTTGCCAATCAAACCAAGGGAACGAGGAACTTAGCAGCAGTAAACTTAGAAACTGTAAGTAACACTTGATAGATACTCGTGTACTTGTAGTTCAGAAATAGAGTTCTCACTTCTGCATAGTGGAACAATCAGGCTCCTTTCAAAATTACATTAGAGTGGAGCTTGTTGGATGTAAATATTATTAATATTTATAAGTATAAATCAGTGGAACGCTGTACTTGGCAATGGTAAAGGTATAAGATTATTGATAAAATTTATATAATGAAGGCTTGTAAACATCAAAATTAACAATAAAAACAATGAGAGACTTTCTTTAAAAAAAAAATGCTTTTTTTCAGCTTCACAAGATGGCACTGTCCTTGTGAGATTTTTTGTCAAACTGTAATATACATCATACAAAATCAACTATAATGTTGCCAATATTGGTGTTGCCATAATATAAATAACCTACAAAAACTGATATTTTTCAATCAAAAATATACAAAAACTGACGTATTCCACGCACAACAAAACATTTTAGTTAAAAAATGGCTGGCCAAGTTTGAGTAGGATACTAATAAGTAGACATTACAAAGTTGAACAAAAAATAAAAATATACGTATCAAATGTACCAAAAAAAACTGAAAAATTATTATAAGTCAGATTATTGTTCCACAAAAATTGGAAATTCATGATTTTCTGATTTATTCTTACACTTTTCCCAAATTAATTCCCTTCCAACCAAATTTCAAGATTGTGTGTCACCAGAAAGTACGAGTATCTTGTAGGCGAGTAGGATTTTTAGTGGAAAAATGCGCTTTGAAAGGACATATCTTTTTATTGCGTTGAACCAGAACTTTGTTTTTAATTTGATAAGTGTAGTTTCTTTGTTATTTGTATTGTGTCTGACAGTCAGTCTTTCATGTGCTTAAAAAATGTTTTGTTGAATAAATAAAAATGTTTTCTTTATTATGTAGGGCCTTTATTATGTATGTTTTTAGACAATATATTAATAACGCCGTAAACATTTTTGACTTATTTAATGTACTTTTGCATAGCAAAAGCTTTAGTAAAATTTACATTTTACTAATTTATGTACTTAATGAATACTTAGCCATAAAACAGGAAATACCACATGTAAATTTTTGTGTAGTTTTATTGTAATTTGCAGGATCTTACCATCTGGTACATTTTAAAAAGAATATCTATACATATATTTTCTTTCGTGTTGTACTCTATTACAAACGTATTTGTTACGATATATATGTAATTAATTACTTAAATACGTAAGTACATTATTTAACTAATTAATATAGATATAATGTTATATATATATAAATAAAATTAACATCAAAAAACATATTTCATGTTAATAATTTTATTAATGTATGTTTAAACTTACCTCTATATTTATAATTTTAAAATCAAAAGATTATTGATATATAACACTGGAATACAAAGGGAATCGTAAGTTTTGATCAAGTTACAAGTCGATTACATCTGCGAGTTTTTACTTTTGAATCAGTTTCGTACAAAGTTAAAGGGTTATTCAATTTTAAAAAATACATACGTAAATCGTAAATTAAAGTCTACATTCGAGAGGAATAAACTTTGTGACCTGAAAAATTATAGGTTGAAAGTTTTAAAAATATCATCACAATTTATTGATTCAGTGATTTCTTATTAAAAAAACGATACTTTAGGTTTAAATAAACATAGTGCAATGAAATTTAAGCCAACATTTGAAGACTATGATTTTTATAGGTGATTTGATATCATACCGTCTTTTTCATAGAAAAAGTATTATACACGTAGTACATAGTTCTAACTTCTATGTATCGCTGTTTTATGTTACAGTTAGGTTTTTGATCAAAAACCTAGGTATTTGATCAAGAACCGTAAGAAGACAAAATTATTATTAAATATTATCATAAAACTGAGAAAATCCAGTTCTTGGATCAAAAACCTAGACTGGATTAGTTTTATGATAAAATCAATCTTAAAAACCTAGACTGCTGTAGTTTCATGATAAAATCAATGTTAATATTGCTTCAATCAAAATAAAAAAAATAGGTGCGACTACGAGCGAAGCGAGGAGGAACGTGTTAGATTGCTTGTGGTCATAAATTTGGGGAGCCGAGTGAAGCAGAGCGGAACGAAGTGACCTCTATAGCTCTTAACATTTCATCATCATATCATAAACATAAACTAGTTCAGGTTTTTGATACAAAACTGGATTTTTTCAGGTTTACGATAAGATTCAGTAATGATGATGATGATGATGATGATGATGATGATGATGATGATGATGATGATGATGATGATATCCTCCTCGGTGTGTCAGAAGTGTTTCTGAATATGTGGAATGCAAGTGACAGTCCACACTCGTAAGCCCGATTTTCGACGAATATGTTACGTCCCAGCATGATGAGTGGCGAGTCCTGTCGCCGTACTTCGGGCACAAATTAGACCCACAGTAAAACGTGCCTTCCGAAACACGCAGACCGAATACAAATGTGCCCCTACAGGATTTAACCCTGTGACCTCCGGATTAGTAGATTATCACTAGACCATAGAGGCGGCAAACTTATTGCTTATTTAACGAAATAAATAGTACAGCAAACATTTACTTAAATTTATACGACAAAAAAAATTGATGACGAAAATCAAATCGAGTTTGAAAATCAAATTGAGGTTTTTTCTGTACCATTTTTTTTTTGTTATGTATGATGGACACCCAATTTTAGTGTTAAATCTTGTCTGGGTCAAAAAAGCGAATACGTTGTCGTTGTCTTCGTTTAATTTGTTCATTTCAAGTAAAATAAAACAACTAGAATAATGAGCTTCAAACTGAGCTTGTCTTAATGTTCACGAGGGAAAAAATTAAAAGAATAAATCCTAAAAGAACGTTAGTTCGTTAGTACAGTATTTGATCGCAAATATAATCATCTTGTCAAATGGAACTCTCTCCGAATCAACGCTTTGGTTCAGTAAATACATAATGTATAGTAATCTATGTTCAAATCCATACTTCGTGTAACACACGCATATGTATTTGATGCATGCAGTAAGCAAAGAAATAAATGATCAGAAAAATTTAGAGGGATTTTCAAAAAAACATTTCCAAATGATTCATAATTAATTATAAAGGGCTACTCACGATATAAAAATCGTATGATTACAGTGAAACTAATCAAGTGAAATTTGACCATTACATGCCGCTTCTTATTAATAATTAACCAAAAAACATGTTTTTATAATTATATATTGCTTATGAAATTATGATGTTTTTTCGTAAAATTAAATGCAAATGCTGAATAAAAAAATGCATGTCTTTATTTTTTCTCTGAAATAAACTAAATATTATTAATACCATTAGCAATGAAAACTATCATATTTATAATATTCATAGTTATTTATCAGTTATTATTATTCCTTAAAGATGCCGTAATGTGAAACCGGTTGGAGCTAATAAGAAGTAATATTTAATTATTTAAGGAAAACAAACAGCTATTCTATAGTACAATATTAACGATACAAAAAAAAGTAACAATAGCCTAAAAAATGTTTTTACCTATAAATGAACATATAATCAAAACAGTGTTGGATAGTAGAAAGTGGTAAATACAGATAATTCGCAAAATTGAACAATGAGAACAAGTCAGACGTAACCAATTCTGATCGTTGTGTGTGTATATTATGAGTAAAACAGTACAGGTGTAGATGTTGATGTTGCTGAATAAAATAAAATATTAATAAAGATATATTAAAAAGCCGGTGCTAGTTGTAATGTAATACTTAATGTAAAAACCGCAAGAGAACTCCACAGCCTCTGCCCAAATAAAGGATGTTGCTGCCAGATTGCTAATTTGTGCAAAGCATTCGGTCTGACACTATATTGAATGTGAGAAAAAATGCTAGAGTCACTCGTGAAACGGTTTCATTTTCAGACAAGTTAGATAGCATACACGATTTTCTAAAATTGATTGCAATGACGAAGCTACGAACTACTACGTGCAGACTACGCGACCCACAAAGGATTGCAATGACGAAGCTACGAGCTACTACGTGCAGACTACGCGACCCACAAAGGATTGCAATGACGAAGCTACGAGCTACTACGTGCAGACTACGCGACCCATAAAGGATTGCAATGACGAAGCTACGATCTACTACGTGCAGACTACGCGACCCACAAAGGATTGCAATGACGAAGCTACGAGCTACTACGTGCAGACTACGCGACCCACAAAGGATTGCAATGACGAAGCTACGAGCTACTACGTGCAGACTACGCGACCCACAAAGGATTGCAATGACGAAGCTACGAGGTACTACGTGCAGACT
Source organism: Ypsolopha scabrella (assembly GCA_910592155.1). Taxonomy (NCBI): domain Eukaryota; kingdom Metazoa; phylum Arthropoda; class Insecta; order Lepidoptera; family Ypsolophidae; genus Ypsolopha; species Ypsolopha scabrella. The sequence continues at coordinate 14,648,083 of OU342966.1, forward strand.
ACGCGACCCACAAAGGATTGCAATGACGAAGCTACGAGCTACTACGTGCAGACTACGCGACCCACAAAAGATTTTTTTCCTCTGTAACGCGACCACAGTACAAGTGTCATTTGTGATCGTTACGACAAGTGCACAACTTGCACGTTTGTTTTTGCTTATGACGGTTTTATTATTTATTATGTTATTTTATTGTTATTTTTGTAATGGTGATACAGAAGTGCATAACATCAATGGATATTAACACATTAAGGCATCAACCATACTGAAATTATAATTTCGTCCATTGCTTCAACACATTGCATTAGTTTTAATTTACAGGCCTGCGATTCCTGAAATTTCATGGCATCGTGTCAGCTGAAGCTGTGCCCTACTGCAACCCTTAGCAGCGGGGCGCGCAAGGGTGAACAGTGGCCAGCCAGCCCCTGCGAGTTATAGGACTTTCTTACTAATGGTGCGCCTGCACTGATTTTAATAGTGACCTCATGATTGTCCAATCTACAATGTTTTTCTTATATTTAGATAAGGCCACTATTAAGAGTAGTGCGACGCACTCTTAGTAAGAAAGTCCTGCTTCTCGTGGGTCCGGTGGAGGTCACCGTTCACCTGACGCGACAAGGCACTTTGTCGCTGCATTTGACCACATATTACCTTAAACGCGGGGACTAAGGCACCTTTGTGATAGGGACATATCACCTTAAACGTGAGAACAGGCACCTTTGTGATAGGGACATATTAACTTAAACGTGCAGTATACAAGTTCAGATTGCATTCGTTTAAATTTGCTCTAAGCGAGAGTTAAAGTTATTTATACGGCTCCCATTTGTTAATGGATTTTTGTCGCTGCGCTTAGAATTTATTCTGAGTGGATATCTTTTACACTATTGTATAAAAATGGAACTCCTATGGCTAAAATGCAATAGTAAAAATTGAAATTTAAACATATTTTGGTATTTCGCATTAGTATTTGGTAGATTTTCACCAATGTAATACCTATATTGACCTTTAAGATACAAGCTGCAGTTTTCGCTGATGTGCTAGTTGGGTTATTTCTTATTATTACTTTGTACTTTTCAATTAAACTACTCCTCATTTCTTACTTCGTCATTCATCCTATGGAAATTTTACGTTATTAAGAAACTATTTATTTTAATATATTTTTTTATAATTTATTATTTTTCATGTTTCAGGAGGCTGGCCTCTCATCCGGAATTCAATTGACGGCCTTAACATCACAGGACCTCGTGCTTTGTCCGAATCGCCAAAAGAAATTTCGCGTATACAGAGGACAGACAAACATTCATAAATCAAATTGCCAAAAAAGGCAAGGGCCTACAATACACCTTTCTATCCTCTTGTATACGAACAGTTGTTGATAACAACGTAACGTTAAAGCCCTTATTAGACTTTTTGCTCAGTTTTTCATATCGGACTCTGCATGTTCCTAGAGGAAGCTTCCTAGAGGAACATGCAGAGTCCGATATGAAAAAGTGAGCAAAAAGTCTAATAAGGGCTTTAACGTTACGTAAATGAGTAAAACTGTAAGCAACCAATACAATATAAAGCAGAAAAGCTCGAATCTCAAACTAACTATGGCGATATTAGGAGAACTGTCCAGCTTCTTTTCTCGATTGCTGCAGTCCATTTGGGACCAAAGGAGGATGTGAAGCCACCGAGTCTGCGGCTCGCTCCTTTCTCTTCCTATATGTGCAGAACGCGTTGAACTCAATAGACATGGATGCTCAAAGAGAATCCCTCACAGCCATGTGTGATATTTTCATGATTTGACCCTGGTAGGCGAAACCACCTCGGTTCTAACAGATTAAGAACAATTACTTAATTCCAAATTTCCAATCTATTGGACCATGTTTGCACTTTTCTAAATGCATGTTTTTATAATTATTTGCTTCCCCTTTAACTCACAAATAGGTAATGAAACCGGTATTCTTGGCTAATACCGCGCCAAAACTGTTGATGTTACCTAGCATAAAGCGCGTTGAAATGAATGGAATGAATGGAAGTCAGTATGGAACATATAACCAACAGTAAGCAAATACATGTAACAACTCTCACTCGGTGCGAGAGTGTGCGGTTTTATTTAAGCTAGCTGTCTTTGTGTTACAAAAAGAAATATGGTTTGGTCTCGTAGCAAACTGGACGTGGACACAGAAAATAAATATTATAAAGTATATACGTAGGGAGTCAGAAAAAAGTTATTTATCAAACCTTCGGGCAGTGTTGCCAACTTAGCTAGTTTATAGATACATAGATCTAGCAATTTTCTGGTGTCAGATGCTACATAGACATGTAGGACTACACAAACCTACAACATAATGAAACTTATAGCTATGTTACCTAAATCGGGTTTGGCCGGTAACAGCTATATATTGTTTAGCCAATTTTTCTAGCTACTTTCAAATGCTGATACGATTGCTGTTTTTATTCTATTTAGCCAAAAGAAGTACTTCAAAAAATGGGTAAGTACCGTTGAAAAATACTCCAAATGAAACAAAAAAGCTGAACGGTTTTCACAACCCCAGCCATCAAAATTTTCCTTTTCTGTTGGTTTCATTGATTGGTAAAAAGTATGCAATAAATATGTTTTATGTGTATTCGGGAAAATTGCTTGGTTGTAATGATGTTTTAACAACAATATGATGTCATGTAAACATGCTTGTAAGTTTGTTAATGTAATGCAATCAATATTTCATGCATAAGATGACATACTTTTCTTGTAAAAACATAATAAAAAAAGTTTTTTCGTGAATACAAATAAAACGCATCTATTGCATACTTTATTCAAAATTAAGGAAAACAATATTAATATGTGCATTTGCACCGAGATATTTTGTTATCCCCTTAATATAATAAAACAATGATTGTGAATTTTTTTAATTATTTACTTCGCAACTTCTAGCAACTCTATTTGGTTATAAAATCTAGCAATCCAGCAACTTTATAGCTACTGGGTATATAAAGGTAGCAGTTGGAAACACCGCGTTCGGGTCTACAGATGACAACGTTTTCGAAGCACACTAAAGGGACCTACGTCATTTTATTTGCATACGGTTTTGTGGTTTTGGCGTGCCTTATAAATATTTCTGTTTGTAACGAAACGAGACATAAAAGTTTATGAACGGAAACAAATAGTTCATAAATTCTGGTTTGTATTCACATAGACACTTACTATGTTATGTTAGTATCGCTCCAAGGTCAAGGTCCCTATAATGGTAAGGTTTGTTTTATGATAGGCACAGAAAAGTACATAAAATTTATCCCATCTGCGATTGGTCAGTGAGGCATAAACAAGAAGTTCGGAATTATTATTACTGTCATTCTTATGGAATGGGGTCCTCCATTCTTATTATCATAATGTTGTAAAGGGTTTCCTTGATAAAAAGCATTTTTTATTACAAATTTATTTACTCTGTTCACAATTTTTATTGTAAATAAGAATCTTGCAAGAGAATAAACATCAGTATGTTTAAAAATATTCGTTTGGGAATGGAAAACGCAACCTTCAATTATCGATAGTATAATGAATGACTTTATATATGTAGGTTACACATAAAATATGTTTTTTTATGGACAAAATTCATGATACACAGCTTCGAGTATTATTTTTAGTTCAACCAGACGTACTGTCAAATCAAATATGCATCACGCTTTTAGCTAGTGGTAGGGCGGTTTCACCCCAAATTTTAGTTTTATTTAGTATAGCTTTTATTTTTTGCTTTCAGATAAAAAAAGATGAAGATAGTATTGTTATCGTAAAAAAAAAGTAAAATGGTCGATAAATCTTGGGCATACAATGTACGACCACATCGAACTAGGATTTTTAAACGTTTGAGACATATAGCTTCAGATAACTTACTGAAACAGATTTATATTGCTCATTTCATTCATTTTTGGGGTGGTGCCTCTAAAATAAAGTTTTTGGAAGTGGAAAGGTCACAACGTGCCCTGTTGAAGGAAGACAATGCAATAAAAAATGACGATTCTCCACTGATACACTATACAAGCAATGTGACCTTTTAACAGTCAGAAAGTTCAATATTTTAAATTCAATAAAAAAATGCTTATAGCGTTAGATAGATCCCAGCATACAGTCTAAAAGAAGAAAACATGTTCTAAGTAGAGAAATTGTCAAAACATTATTTGCAAGTCATCAATATGACATAACACACTTAACAAAACTTTATCTATCTACTACAAAACATATAATTAATGTAAAATTATCCTGACAGATTGGCATAAGACTCTCTGGTTAGAAGGCACAAGGAAACTTCTTCGTCTCATATTATTAATTTAAGACTTAACCTTAAAAGTGGTAAGTATAATATTTATTACATTATTTACATTGAAACCTTACATAATTATTTAAATACACACACCCCCCCTCTCCTCGCACTCACACATATCCTTCCAATCTCACACTTACGCACACTTTTACACATCCTCTCTCACGAATAAGAACGTACATTCAACACACTGTAAACATTTCATTTGTTTTTGATTTATATTAATAACTAGCTTTTGCCCGCAGCTCCGCCCGCGTAATATTCGGTTTTTGGTTTTGCTTTGGAATGTGCTAGAAAAGGGAGTAAAAATAATGTCATGTCTTTTAGCAACAAGCTTAACACAGAAAAGATAATAATTGTCCCGGAGTCTATGGAGACCCGAAATCTACTGCAATATGTCTCTATAACAACTCTACTCTCTTCTGTTTCGATAATAGTGCATTATATTCTTTGCAGAAGTCCAATTTTTTTTCAAATATCTAATATTGCCAGATTCTTTAAACAAGGAAGAATAAATTATGGTTTTTCAGAACTTATCCTCTTAAGTAAGTTTACATACATATACCTACTTAAATTTCGATAAAATTATTTAATTTGTTCTTGGTACACACTAGTATAATTTATGGCTATGGAAGAGTGACGTCTTCTGTTACAAGTGTTTTATACTTACACACAAGAAGGCCTCAACATTGTTTTTGTTAAAGTATGTTTTTTACTGAAATTAATATTTTGTATTTGTATTTTGTATTACTAGCATTTCGCCCGCGTTTATTCAATTTCTGCCCAATTTTCGGCTTGGACGTTATTTTATGAACATCCCTATAATTATGCCTATAATTATGTTGACAAAGTCTTCTGTGATGATAATAAAAAAAACTGCATACAAATCTGTTGAGTGGTTCTTGATACATACATTATAAAAACAGCCAAAAATTCTAAAAATGGCTGTTTTGGCTTGAATATAATACCTAATACTAACATATTCCATAAAAATTTAAACAAATGACTTTTTACTTCTTTATTATTAGTAAATATATTTATCTGGGGGCACGTGTGGGGGCCGAGCTAAAAAGCGGCACGCCGTACCATCCTTTTCGCGAAGCATTTTATTTGTTAGGAGTGAATTGATTTGATAGAAGCTGGGCTACCTTGGTGGGATTGCGAATTTATTTGAATTGGTAGCGATCATAGACATAGAGACCGTTTTGAGAAAAATCGTGTATTAAACGTGTGCTATTAGCACTATTTTTAATTCTAGTTAAAAAATAAACCAATAAAATCTATAAAATAAAAAAACGTAATAGAAATGCCTCTTACCAAGGTCCTATTGGTAAAAAAAAGATTATCTTAAGTATTGTAAATAAATTTATCAATGACAAGAAACGTACAACAATCATTGACCTCTCATAAACAACTAGACACACAGTCTCTAAGAAAAGTTTGTCAGAATGTGTCCGAACGTGGGACGTGCATTAGCAAAACTGCTTCAACCAAATTCAGATGTAATGTCGTTAATATTAGATGAAATGTCAGTTGTACGAATTCGTCATTCAATTTCGTCACCTCATAGCGGTGACAAGATGCATCTAGGACACTTTTTGAGTGACATTGTGAGTCTAGTTGTTAATGAGAGGTCAATGACAACAATGCTATTATTTCATTTTACAAACCCGTTCAGTCATCGATTTGGATAACAATCGGGACTTGTGATATTTTACAGGTTAATAAAAAAACGGTCAAGTGCGAATAGGATTCACACCCTGAGGATTCCGTACCATTCAAATAAATTAATAGAATTAAATAATTTAAAGATAAATTACAATCTTAACATTTCCTATAAAATGTACGAAGAAAACTGCAAAATTAAGTTGGTCACAATATAAACATACCTTAAAACTAAGTCATAAATCGCCGTTTTAAGTGTTTGTTGTTAAAATATAGCTTAAGGCGCATAATATACAGAAATTCCGCATTCCCAACTACTTTATATTAAGAAAGAAAAGCAAAGTAAATTTGAAGCTATATGCCTAAACAAATAGCATCATCCAAGATTTGTTCAGGTACAGAGACCTGCAGTTCAAGCTTTTAATTTGTTAAAGGTTGTAAATGCTATAGTACCACAATAAGAACTGCTAATAGATAGCCTGTCATGCTTATATCTGTTCATTTGGAATCATGTTATTTCTAATGATATAACAAACAGCGAAATCCGGTAGTGTTGTTAAAATAAAACATTTGATAAAAATTATAAATTGTTCGGAATTAATTTAAAATAAGAAACCCATTAAAAATTACAATTGCTCCTTTATACATTTTGACATTATCATAATTTGAAAAGGATATTTAATCTGATATGATAGCCCACAGGATACTCTTCTCAAATAAGAAGCCTTATTTAGCGACATCGTTATATCAAGAAGCCGCGCATCGGTAGATGGCAAGGACCCTTCACTATTGGAGTACTCATAGCGAATCATATACTGCACCAGATATTCTCTTCCCTTTTCCTTCCTAGGAATAAAGGCGTCACGACCATCAATATCACGACAAATCAAAACATATTTTCTTACTTACAAAACGTTAGCTAAGGGCCAGTTTCTGAATTAAGAAAGTCTCGTTAAGTGGATACTTAAGTGAGGAATTGGCCAATCACAGCGCTACATTTCAAAGTTAAGCACTACTTAACTAGAAATTCTCAATTGTGAAATCTGGGGTAAACTTAATATTTAAGGCATTTATTATATTTAAAATATAAGTATTTTTTTGCTCCACATACTGAAAAAGTGTGATTATATTAATAAACCCCTAATTCCTATAGATATTGTAAAATAGTAGGTTTATACATTTTTAAATGGGCTATCGCTCAATGAATTGCGATCACATTTTAGGGGTATATATTTTGATAACAAAGACAACTTTTTACCGGATAATTTTCAAATTCTTCAGGAATTACGAACAAACTAAATGAAAATGTTCGTTTCGTTAGTGGTAACTTGGTTAGTGACGTAGCTTGTGACAGTTTCGGAAGAGCAACCAATGTTTTTCCTGAATATGAGAGGATAGAGCTAGCGGAGCACAGGATTACGCGCGCTTTTGTTCAGCTCCAGATAAAAGAACTCTCATCTCCCAACACATGAATGGAGATGGGGTTTTACATCGTCGTACACAAAAACCTTGCGAGCCCATTTCGTGTAGATAGAATTTTCAACCAATACTGCTGTAGGAGGTTTCTGGCCCGCCTTAAGGAGAATGAACACTAGACTGTACGCACCAAGGTTGCCATTTTGGGCGATATCGACAACCAAAATTGCGACCGTATTTCGACATTTTGCGGTGATCGCAATTTGGGCGAGCTCAAAAACATTTTTGCGACATTTGGACGACTCATGCTTGTTGTTTGTTTGCTCATCGTTTATCTACGAAATTTTATTGATTCCAACTTATATACATTCTTCATATATTTAATATATTTTCCCATACTCATTATTAATATTCTTTCGTGAAATGCGACAAAACATAGGCTCTTAAATAAATTTTCAACACTATCAACCGACCAAATCTGTTTTATTGAGCTTCAGCGTGTCTTTAGAATTTTTGTTTCTTTTTAATAAAGGGTAAATTAATAATTTGGCCAAGTGCGAGTCGGACTCATGCACAAAAGGTTCCCTACCACCACACAATACGTTTACGGAACCTAGAAAACATACTAGTGTGTATTTAGAGTGTGTGCAACAATGTGACCAAATTTGGAACTTGTATGTATTACAGTAAATAGAGTTTAAAAAAATGGTGTTAAAAAAACCTATTTACTCGAGATTTGAAGCGTGGGCTTTTTTTTTTCATTTTTATTATTTGCCCTGACATAAGCCATAGGCAACACGTAGTCTCTGAAAATTTCAACTGTCTACCTATTACGGTAGAAGTTGTAGACCCCTGTGATAGATGGACGGACGGACAGACAGACAGGTTCCGTTTGGCACCCTTCGGGTACGTAACCCTAGAAATAAACTATTAGGATGAGTTTCCGTTGTCCGTCCGTCCGTCCGTATGTCACAGTTTTATAACTTTTAAACCGCTAAAAATCAAGGCTTGTAATTTGGCACAAAAATAAGCATTAATTTGCTCATTTATTGTTAAAAAATAAAATATTAAAAAAATGTTGATTGTTACAAATATTTTCACTTTAAAAAAGAACAAAAATGTTCTCCTAAGTGTCCAACATGGCTTTCAAATTTTAACTATTACAGAGCATATTGTAAGAGTACATAAACAGTTATACCATAATAGCTCGTAAAAAAATTAAAAATTGTACTATATCCGAAACTGGTGGGCCAAAAAATATGAAAGTAATCTCGATGAAAATTTCCGAAAAAATATAGTGACACCTGAAAGTAATGAGAAATTCCTAAAAATTAGTAAAAGAAACAAAAAAGAGTAATTTGTAAAAAAACAAATCGTCACTGCACATTCAAATTCCACTAGGTACCTACCTATGTAAAAAAAAAACAACTTTCTAGTGTTTACTTTAAATTGTTTATTGTGCAAACTTTGCATTGCCAAGTTTTGATTAATACTACCAGCGGGTTTCGCAGACTCATGAACGAAATTTCATCAAAAACAAATTTTCAATACATAGCGGATTTTGCATGCGACGAAATATGTATTCCAAATTATAGGTAGGTATTAAAATGCTATTGTCAAATTATATTTACTAACCCATTTTTCAGAAATCTTTGAAAAACCACATAGCAACTAGACGACTGAAAGTACGATAAAATCAACGGTAATAGGGTATTATGCAATGAAAGTATGACATAGCTACACGAGGGGTGGTGGATTGTGTGTGCGTCAGCGGATCGACGAAAAGCGACAAAAGAAATCAATCAAAAACGTGCGTTAATTATTAAATTCCACCCCATTTAACGCTACGTGAGTCGCTGGTTGTATACTTTGTTTGGCCCGCGATGAACCAGCATACCACCGTATACTTTGTTTGGCCCATTACGTGCCCGCGATGAACCAGCATACCACCGTATACTTTGTTTGGCCCATTACGTGCCCGCGATGAACCAGCATACCACCGTATAATTTGTTTGGCCCATTACGTGCCCGCGATGAACCAGCATACCACCGTATACTTTGTTTGGCCCATTACGTGTTCGCGATGAACCAGCATATTACCGTATACTTTGTTTGGCCCATTACGTGCCCGCGATGAACCAGCATACCACCGTATACTTTGTTTGGCCCATTACGTGCCCGCGATGAACCAGCATACCACCGTATACTTTGTTTGGCCCATTACGTGCCCGCGATGAACCAGCATACCACCGTATACTTTGTTTGGCCCATTACGTGCCCGCAATGAACCGGCATATCACCGTATACTTTGTTTGGCCCATTACGTGCCCGCGATGAACCAGCATACCACCGTATACTTTGTTTGGCCCATTACGTGCCCGCGATGAACCAGCATACCACCGTATACTTTTTTTGGCCCATTACGTGCCCGCGATGAACCAGCATACCACCGTATACTTTGTTTGGCCCATTACGTGCCTGCGATGAACTAGCACACCACCGTGTCGTGCCTCAATTGAAAAACCTGCCAAGTGCGTGTCGAGCCACGTGCAATGTAGGGTTCCGTAGTTGCCCAGTACATATAATTTGGTATACTAATACAGACCACGCCAAACTTCTAGTCCCATACATTATAGGGGACCAAAAGTTTGGCGCGACCTGTACTCGTAAACCTGAAAAGCCTTCTTAGCTTTGATAGCTTTTCTTTAAAATTCATTATATATACTACTTCTGTGAATTTTTTCACATTTGGGGCGCTCCACTCTAACTAAAATTTTTACTAAGCTTAATATTTCGCCAACGGATCCGTAAATCGAAAAATGGTTTTGACACACCCACAATGTTTTTAAATGGCCTATCCAACGACATGGGACCATGGGATAGGGAAAGACGAGAAAAAAAAAATCATCCCCAGTTCACGTGTAACATTAAAAAAAAATTTTTCGTTATTTTATTTTACCATTTTGTCGGCGTGATTAATATTTATATCCAAGCCAAATTACAGCTTTCTAGTACAAATAGTCTCTCCGCTAAGCCGCAGACAGACGGATAGACGGACATGGCGAAACTATAAGGGTTCCTTGTCGGACTACGGAACCCTAAAAAGGGGCTCTAAATTTTTCAATTTCCATATTTTTTATCTCCATTGCGGCCGTGCCAGTGCCCAAAGCTACTTGTATGCCGCTATCAGCCGTGGTTGTCAAATTAAAAAACGAATAAAAATACTCGAACACAATGCAATTCGTATGGTGCAATCTTCGCCTCCTTTTCAAACAGTTTTTAAATAATCATCATACTGAGTCTGTCACACAAAATCAATGTTGAAGTTTCGTCAACTTTTTCACACCTTAATCTTTCGTTATAATTGGAAAAATGTATACTTAAATTTTTAGGTTTTATTTTTGAATAAAGTCTCTTTTTGAGTGATTTTTTATGTGATCTGTTCTCATATATTTGTTATATTTATTACTTCGTTTATTGACATAAAAAATATAACAGCATTTAGGAATTTACAAAAAAGACACTACAAAAAGCACGAGTGTTTGTTCGTGGCACTCTGTTAGAAAATTGTCTGCAGTACAAAGTACCTATACAATCTTATAGTTATTATGACATTGAAATAGCGTTCATATCAGCGTGTATCGCAAAGCGACGATCGCTTCATCGTCGCCAGATAGCGCAAAATAGAGAAAACAATACTTGTCATGTATGATAAAATAGATATTTATAAGTTTGAACATCATTATATTGGAATTTAGTATTGCTTAAAACACAAATCTTATCTCTTAAAAATCTTATATATAGAGTATAGTATATAGAGTAAGGGGACAGCTCTCAGGCAAAAAACCAGGCGGCCCACCATTGCCTGGGACCGATGGATGGCGGTATATCCATCCCCAATTGCTGGGCCTTATATAAAACAGACTGGTGACGGGCAGCGGCGTCACTAGTGCAAGGGTTTCGGCACCGCGCTCACCAACCCGTATGGGCATTTCTTCCAGGAGGACCGCCAAGAGTGATGAACTCCTGGAAAGGCCTATGTCCAGCAGTGGACGAAACAGGCTGATGGATGGATAAAACACAAAAATACTCAAATTGGCTTGCCAATAAACATAATAATTAGAAAAATATGACGTTATGATCTTTCATCCAAAACTTTCTAACAAAATGTTTTTATATTCTGGCCTCAACCTACAATACAAGATTATGCTACTCGTATATTTGCAATTAGGAGGCAAAAGTTTACCAGTACGATTTTTAAACATTACAAGTAAGTTATTGCCCTTACGTATATCATACTACGTTCTTAATGCATAGTGTCCGTATGTGTAAATAAATGAAACAAACAAACAATTATTCTCCAAATGAACTTTAAACAACCATTGTTTTTCTTTGCAGGTTTGTTACTAACTTGACGGAATAAAGCTTGATGCGTTCGTTGTCTACTTTCAGTCACCTTGCTGCTGTCCTGCTGTCAGTGGTAGGCGGGTGTCGTTCAACGATCAAACTGAACGCAGCCTACGAAGCAAACGCATCAAACTGAAAGCAGCTCATTTCTGTCAAGTCTGTGGTACACAAGAAAAGACTGGCACTAGTGTGCTAAACTTGACTTTGACAACAGTTTTGATGCATATAAATTAGGTCTTTACGAGCACTTGCATAGAAAAATTATTTACATAAGATTATTTAGAGAGGATATCAAGAAATTTATGAAACTGGTATCTACACAAAAAAATAAAAATACATCACCACGACCTGAAGCTCCGAGGGAGTTTCAGAGGTGTATGTGAGTGTGGAGTGTGAAATGCAAGCCACGTCCACACTCGTATACCCACATTTCACCGACGATTATTACGCCTCAGCGTGATGGGTGGTGAGCCCTATCACCGTACTTCTTCGGGCACAAATATGGACTCATAGCTTAACGTTCCTTCCGAAGATGCAGATCGAACACATGTGGTCTGATTGACGGAACTTGAATCCGCAAACCACAAGACCGCACAGGTGGTCAATCCAAAATCATCAAGTCAAAAGCGATAACGAAACCCATCTTGTACAGTAAATACGCTATGTAGCAAAAGACGTCTAAGCTAGCTAAATTAATTACTTACAGGAAAACGCTCTCCAATCCAAAGGGTTATAGGATTATAAAATCATTTCTGGAGGGCCCTTTGGGATTTCTAGAATACCTTTGCTATTTATTTGGAGTGTATTTACAATATCAAATAATGTTATTTACACTTTGAGCCTTAAATTAAATACAAATACGTTTTTATGATATATCAGAATCTGAATTAATGAACTTTATTTTTAGAAGTATAAGAGTATTTTTTCTGATGTCCAAAAATTTACTATTTACTCATTCTAACCACACATTCCCATTATCCAAAGAGAGAAAAAAATACTACTAAAATCTCGTTAATGTTACAAGAATTTCTGCTACCTTTGAGACAAGTACGAGTATCTTTCAGTTACACATACAACTTGAGTTCAAACTCAAACTCAAACTCAAATCATTTATTGCAATGTCACAAGTTTAGAGGATCTTACATATTTATAAAAGTACAGGTGACGCCCTGTTGGGGCATAGCAATCATGAGAGGGCAACTGGATGCCTTTTAAGTACATAATATTAAAGATTATTCCTAGGTCAAGTAAGTTAGTACTAGTTAGCATAATCATTTAGTTAAAATCTATGTTAAATTTGTTAGTATTGTTATCCATCCATCCATCCATCAGTCTGTTTCGTCCACTGCTGGACATAGGCCTTTCCAGGATTTCGCCACTCTTGGCGGTCCTCCTGGAAGAAATGCCCATACTCACACACGCTGGGCAGGCGGGTTGGTGAGCGCGGTATTGGTAGTATTGTTATATTTTATTAAATTTTAATTAATTATTCACAATAATATTACAATTTATTACAAATTTATTCAGTCATTTAGAAGAGCTATTGAAGTATTGATTTTGTATCGTCATTAAAATATTCAGTTAAATTGTAATAGCATTTCTTTATGAGGAATTTTTTACTTAGGTAGTTTGGCAGATGCTTGTATATTTTACTCAGCATGTGATGGGGACTGGTTGACACTAGTTTCATGGTTGTTAGTGGTATATCTATTTGATTTTTATTTCGATTGTTTCGTTTATTGTTCACCTTAAAAGAGTATAAATCAGTGTTCTTTCTGACAAATTTACAGGACTCCAATATGTAAATACATACTAGGGTCAATATTTGATGCTTGACAAAATAGGGTCTACAAGAGGTCATTTGCTCAACGTTTGTAAGTATTCTGATGCATTTTTTCTGTAGTCGGAATACTTCATCAATCTCACAACTGTTTCCCCAAATCACGATTCCGTAAGACAACCTAGTTTAGTTAGAGTTTAGTTAAACGTGTTTAGCAAACATACATATAATGTACCATTACTAGGATGACTTGTTTTGTGTGCTACATTAAAATAATATGGCACTGATCACTATTTGAATATTCAAAGATAGTACAACCAATACGCCGTTGTTTCATGAAAACAAATATCTAAAGCGAAATATGAACACAATAATAAACCACTAAAGTTTGGAAAACAGCAAAATAAAATTCAAGTCTCCAAAGTTTGAGTAGTTTTCTGACCTCTTCATCCATTGTGCTATTTATAACAAGAGATTGCAACAAAATTAACAGTACATTAAAATTATTACAAAAATAATAATAGTAAACTTTAAACTTTCGCGATTTTCACACATTATTAACTTTTTATTGGGGTCTTACTTGCGATAACTAACAACATACCTTAATAGATAGATATGTGCTTGACGTTTCGACGCCTCTGTAGGCTGTCGTGGTCACAAGCTAACTCAAACGTCAAGTACATATCTATTTATATGTTGTTAGTTATCGCGAGTAAGACCCCAATAAAAAGTTAATACAAATAACAATGTTTCTTCGGAAAATTATTAATTTGCAAATTGCGTTCCAATAACTTCACAAAGTGGCTGGCGCAGTGTCATCTTCACGGGGTTTTACACGTGGGGGAAGAAATATTTAGCTGCGTTCATTTCTAACATCATAATTAAGACTGAGCGCATCATAAAGGCAACGAAATTCTTGTAGATGTAACGAAACATCATGCCAACATTAATAAAATTACATGTAACAAAACTTATTCAATTATGTTCACTTAGCATATTTTAATGTTAACGAGAATGTATGCTGTAAGGGATAGAATAATAAAACTGCCGAATTTTAGGTTAAACAAAGACAATGAGGTGCACACCGTTCAAGCTACCGTTGAAGTCTACTAAAAACCGTCATAGCAAATCTACCGGCTAATTATAAAATTACCAAAAAAGCAAATCCGTTGTGTACCCGTTAATTGTCGCTTTTTAATTACACCAACAGATGGCAGCACTTATACATAAATATTTATACTAAAACAATATTTCTAAATTACATAGTTATATAACCTATTAAACTGCGTCGCCTACAATTCCAACCCCTTAGTGCTGACAAGTAACATCAGAGTCAGCACTAGAATCTACTGGATTTAGTAGAGCGACGCGTGTCGCCGGACGTCGAAGCAACCCAGTGCGGGTGCGCACATCTACAATACGCACGCGACCATCGTCGCCTGCGTGCACCGCACTCACCACTCCGTGACGCCAACTACCACGATCAAGTTTAAGCTCGACTAAAATGACATAATCTCCAACTTTTAATGCTCTCTCTTCCGTGGTCCATTTCTGTCTAGGCAACAGTGTTGGTAAGTATTCTTTGATCCACCGCCCCCAAAACATATCAGCCAGCCGCTGTGCTATTCGCCATCGCTTCCTTAGACAGAGATCACTATTTTCGTATATGCCGAATGAAGGACCGTTTGAAGAGGTTCCAATGAGAAAATGGTTCGGCGTTAAGGCTTCCGGGTAACTGGGGTCTGTTGACACGTGAGTTATTGGTCGACTATTCACCAAAGCTTCGACCTCTGCCATGAACGTAGACAGAGTCTCGGGATGTGGTGCACGCTCTTTAAGGGCCACCTTTAGTGCGGTCTTTACGCACCATTCGTTCCCAGGACCCTGCCATTTCTGGAGCCCCAGGGGGTATAAATCGCCATTCGATCCCTCTAATACACCCGTCTTCCCGTAACTTAGCCGCATTAAGTGACTCAACACTTCGTCTCAATTCCGTGTCGGCTGATCTCAAGTTGGTTCCGTTATCAGAGTAGATAACAATCGGCGTTCCCCTTCGTGATATCATTCTTCTTAAGGCCATAATAGTTGCGTCAGTCGTAAGACTATCTGTTAATTCTATATGAAGCGCGCGAACTGTCAGACAGGTAAATAGTACACCATACATCTTAAGTCTTCTTCGACCCACCGTGACCTCCATCGGACCAAAAAAGTCCATTCCAGTGAAACTGAAAGGCCGTCGATGATGCTGCAGACGTGCGGCTGGCAGATCAGCCATACGCTGAGCCTTCGGTGTGGCGCGGCGATAGCGACAAAACAGGCATCGCGCACCCACCGCTCGCACGGTGGGGCGGAGCTTTACCACCCAGTACTGCTGTCTAAGTTCGTTTACGACCATCTCATGAGCTCCATGTAGTGCACGTCTATGGTAGTACTCTACAAGTAAACGTGTTGTTTTGTGCCTCCCATCGAGAATGACAGGTCGCATAGTCGTCGTGCTGACCCCTGCAGTCTTGTCGATGCGACCTCCTACACGTAGTAAGCCCTTTTCATCAATATAGGGAGTCAGCTTTGCAATACGGCTGCTCGACTTCAAGCCTTTATTTTGTTTCAGACATTGAATTTCGATAGCAAATGAGTCATGTTGACTTTTTTTAATCAGCAGTTGTTCTGCCTCCTTTATAAGGTCAACATCAACATGTGTCTTCTTACCTTGCTGCCGTCTAAACAACAATAAGATCCGAGCGGTGCAGCGAAGTAGAACTGTCCATTTAGATATGTTGTTTTCGTTAGGCAAGGAGAAGTCACGGTCAGGTTCATGAGATACCAGAACATTAATGTTTCTCTCTTCACAGGCAGCCTCTTCCGAGCTCTTCGTGTTTTTTATGTCTCGTGGCCATCTATCTTCAGGTAAGCGCAGAAAATCTGGACCCTGGAACCATATATCGGTAAATTTTAATGGTGGTGCGTCTTCTCGCGTGGCTATATCAGCCACATTCAAGCTTGTAGGTACATGTCGCCATTCAGACATATTTGAAAGCTCGTCGATTTCACCGAGCCTGTGGGCGACATAGGGCTTGTAATTCCTAGGGTCACCACGTAGCCATTGTAAAACCGTAGTTGAGTCCGTCCAAAAATATCTTTTATCCACCTTAAGATCCTTCTGTTCGTTCTGCACGGTTTGAGCTAAGCGCGCGGCTATTAAAGATCCCTGTAGTTCTAATCTAGGCACAGATACAGGACGAAGTGGAGTCACCCTACTTTTACTAGCAGCAAAAAATACAATAACGTGACCGTCTGCTCGAGTCAATCGCCAAAATACTATCGTAGCCACTGCTTTAATTGACGCGTCACAAAATGCATGTAATTGCGTGTTAATAATCATCTCGCTATCACTCGAGTTTGCTATCTCGTTCAAATAACACGGTGTCTACGTACCTGCATTTTTATACCACCTAGGTATACGTAGCGATTCCAATTGCTTCAGTTCATCGAGCCACTTCACCCAACTTGTATGCTCCTCTGGTCGGATGTGGCATTTCCAGTCTACACCGCTTCGATGTACGTTCTGAAGAAGAATTTTACTTTTAATTAGGAATGGTGATAAAAAGCCATGAATATCGTAGACCGACATAATTATGCTCAACATTTTTGCCTTCGTAGGGGGTTCTTCGCCATCCAAAATCGACCTCGGTACACGGCTAAAACAAACATTAAAACCGAATGTGTCATCTGCCGGATGCCACATCAATCCGAGAGTGCGCTCACTTGTATTCATAGCTCCGTCCTTAAACTGAACGGCAGACGGCGCAAGCGCTTCAGTCGGTATGTTTTCCAAAACCCGTTTGCTATTACTCGACCAGCGTCTAATCTCGAAACCGCCGCTCTTATGTATAGCTGTGATATCGTGCACGAGTTTTATTGCGGTTTCCTCGGTACTACAAGAATCCAAACAATCGTCCATATAATGGTTTTTCAGAATAGAATGCACGGCCTCCGGATATAAATCCTCATACTTTAATGCGTTTTTATTTTTAACATATTGTGCAATAAAGGGTGAGCATGTTGCACCAAAAACTAAACTTTGCATCGCGCAATGTTTAATCGGAGAGTCAGGTGACTCACGCCACAAGAATCTTAAGACATGTTGGTCCTCAGGACGAATTTTAATTCGTAAAAACATGTCCTTAATGTCTCCAATAATAACTATTTTATTCTCACGGAATCTGAGCATTATGCCAAATAACGAATTATAAAGGTCGGGTCCTGTAAGTAGACAATCATTAAGACACATACCTCTGACTTGTCCTTTTGCGTCGAACACTAACCTCATCTTATCAGGCTTATTTGGATTTTGGACACCGAAGTGAGGGAGATACCAGGTGCGTGCAGCCGTAAGCTCTTTCTCGGTGAGTACCCGCGCGTAGCCGTCATGAAACAGCTTGCTCATTTCCTTCGCATATCTCTGTGCGTAGGCGTCGTCCTTCTGAAACTTTTTGATCAACGTATGAAGCCGCGATAGTGCATAATCGTAGGAATCAGGTAATACTAAACCATCCTTTGTAAAGGGTAAACCAACTTCCCACTGATCTCCGATCTGTCGTGAGGTGTCGTCCAATATTTGTGTTGCCCGTAAATGAGCCGTATTCTCACGGCATAAAGTCGATATTCCTATGGAGTCTAATGTGAATGAGTTTTTAATTAGGTCATTCAATGAGCCCAAATCCGCATAATCTTGATCAGAATGAGCGAGGTGAAAAACATGTTTACTTACGTCAGTTTCGGAGTGAGTGCGAGCACAATAGCCATGGATGGTCCATCCTAGGCGACAATGAGTCGCATACGGTACATTTTTGTTGCCGTGAATAACCTCAAGCGGCGCTAAAAGAAAATAATTATCTTCACCGATCAATAATCGCGGAACTATACGCTCTTTACAAACACGATCTTTTATGCGTAACAAATGTTTACAGTTAATGTTGTTGATTACAGACAGGTTTTGCATTGGTAGGTTTAACTTAGACACTTTACGTAACTTAATGTTATGATTAACTTTGTCCTCGCCGGATATTTGCACTGACACTTTTGGAGCGTCAGATTGAAACACTTCTAGACCGAATGCGTCGATAAACTTTATTGCACTCGATTGTTCAGCTTTTAGTCCTAATTCATTCGCTAATTCAGCATCCATGATTGATAATGAAGCCGCATCGTCTAAAAGAGCGTATGTTGACACAGTACCGTTAGGTCCGCACAAATTGACTGCTACCACTTTTAACATGACGTTATCCGAGGGTACTTACGAGCCTTCACAGTTCGACGCGATGTGTGCTACTGTGCTATGTGACGATGATTGAGCAGACTCTCGCCCTTGACCTAGATTGTCATCAGCTGATGGTTGAGGGACAGGTTTCTTCCAATGTAGAAGGCGATGGTGTGCGAGTCCGCATTCATCAATGTCGCACACAGGCGCAGGGCATGTATTCCTATCATGACGAGTAATTATGCAACAATAACATAATTTGTGCGTTTTAATGAAGTTCCACTTATCTCTTCGCATCGCCCTTTTAAATACACGACAATCGGGTAATAAATGAATTTCTTTTTTGCAAAATTTACACAATTTATCTGTGTTATTTACTTCAATACTTGTTGTTGCAAAAACCGGTCGAAAACGTTTGACGTCGTCAAATCGTTTACTCGTAGATGCGTAATCAGTTTTCTTTTGTTCCGGCGGCTGACTAACACCGACGATGGAAATCATTTCGGCCTCATGTTTTAGGAAAGCGGCGAGCAACTCGAGCTTTGATTTACCTTCTAACAACTTGGTGTAGGCGTAATCAGTCCACTTGCTAATTAAAGTGCTCGGTAGTTTGGACATCAGAGCTGCAACGAGTTCGGGACTGCGTAGGTAATCGTCTTGTTTCAGTGCTCGGATTGTTGCGATGCAGTTATTTACTTTGAGGGAAAAGTGAAATAAATCATTTTGATAAAAAACTGGCAATGGAGAAAGCCTCTTTAGCCGTGTTGTTATATTTTGAATAATAATATCAGATCGGCCAAACCTTAATTGCAGAGCGTCCATGACGTCAGCTGGTGTAGTATTGCCAATGAGGAGATCCGTCACGGCTTCCAGGGCATCGCCGCGTAATGCTTTTCGCAATCTCCACAAGTTTTCAATTTCACTAAATTGACACACACGGGATGACTCTTCATATGCACTTTTAAAATGTAACCACTCAATACAGTCACCACTGAAATTTGGCAGATCACGAGGTGTAGCGAGGCGGGTCAAGAAACGATTGTCTTGCTTAGATGATGAGTTCACCATTAAATCCTTCAGCTCATGTGCCAGTTGCCGGATGCTATTTATTGGGTTCTCAGCCTGTTGAAGCGGCAGTTCACAAGATATAGCGGTAGGCGCTGCCCTGGGCTGATCGGACGCATTCGTGGCTGCAGCATGGCTATGATCCAGCCATTCCACTACGTTTGATTTTACTACTTGCTCATCAATCATGGAGCTGCACTTGCTGCCGTCACCTGCAGATGCGTTCTCAGCTTCAATCATTGCAAGGTCAGCTTCCAAGCGTTTATCGATTAATTCCATCTGGATTCTTGCTTTAGCCTCAGCAGCTTCTAGTTCTAGTTGCTTTCGTCGTGCTGCTGATGACGCCGTGGACCTCCTTGATTTTAATGAAACCGCTTTCGTCGTCTCTTTTGTGGAGACAATAGGTGCGACGATTTTAGAAGATTCTTCAATAAGTTGAAGCTTGAGCTCCTCCTTGTCTCGTGGCGATATGGCACTATGAGTGCCACGAGGTAAAAAATCTTCCTGCTTCATCAAACCATGCTCGGACATGGTGTGCCTTTCTTTGTTCGAAAGCTCACACTGTCGGCGAGTCATAACCTTATGTGGCGGTGTTGAAAACATCAGTGCTGGAGTAGATCCGTGCTCGAAGACCAAACTTTGTAAGGGATAGAATAATAAAACTGCCGAATTTTAGGTTAAACAAAGACAATGAGGTGCACACCGTTCAAGCTACCGTTGAAGTCTACTAAAAACCGTCATAGCAAATCTACCGGCTAATTATAAAATTACCAAAAAAGCAAATCCGTTGTGTACCCGTTAATTGTCGCTTTTTAATTACACCAACAGATGGCAGCACTTATACATAAATATTTATACTAAAACAATATTTCTAAATTACATAGTTATATAACCTATTAAACTGCGTCGCCTACATATGCCTATGTGAGTATGGACATTTCTTGTAGGAGAATCGCCAAGAATGGCGAAATCTTGGAAAGGCCTATGTCCAGCAGTGGATCAAATAGGCTGATGAATGAATGGTTGGAGAATGTATAGCCCATACAAGATTAGGCAGAATGGATATTTTTCCAATACCATTTAACTAGACGAGTAACATAACAGTTTGTTTAAGTCGCAGTAAAATAGTTACTTAAGCGATATAATTATATCCCTAGTTGCAATCTAGTGATATAAGTATCGTACTAAACTAATCTAGTTAAATGTTCTCTGATTGGTTTATGGTATTAATGGCAAGCTTTAAGCGCAGAAGAGAGCCGCTTGGTTAGGTAAAAAGGTTAGGTATGTCGAACGCCAAACCTAACCTTCGTGGTTATTTTTTTTTTATGACAACCCATAAATCCTATAAGATATATGATACAATTTCAAAAATCCAATAAGATCGCCAGAAAACTTAAATTTCATCATCTTAAAGGATTTCTAGGTTGTAAAAAAAAATCACGAAGGCTAGGTTTGGCGGTCGCGGAACTCCGTACTGCGACTCGCAATACCTAACCTACCGGCTCTCTTCTGCACTAAAGGCTTGCCACCAATGCCAATCAACCAACAGAGAACAATGTATTGTGTGCGGGTATTATGTTTATAACTATTTGACTAGATTAGTTATGTACGATACTTATATCACTAAATTGCAACAAGGGATATAATTATATCACGGAAATAACTATCTTACTATAACACACCCAACTAGCAAAAAGAGGTGACTTAAGAGCAATATAGCGGATAGAATTGCAGTTAGAAGCTGCAAGAATAAGCTGCATAGCGTGCTATGCAACCCTTTTGCAGCTGCTATAGCACTAAAGGGGCGCCTTATAGACCTTATTCAATAGATCCAGTAGAGTTGCCTTTTTCACTCCGTAGCACACTCAACTGCTATTTTTACTAGGTACTTAAGCACAATTGAAAAGTGAAAAGAGCAGCTGAAAGCTGATATTGACACTAATTTAATGAATGAACGTCACATTTTTCGTTCACTCCGAGTCGTAAATTGCAAGTTGAAGCGCAAAATTGCGTTTTTAATGTAAGTACATATTGAATTTGATATGAAGTGTTAGATAAATGGCTATGACAGCCTGTAGTGAAATAATAAAATGATGGAATTATAGTGTAAATACAAGATTTGAGTTACACGGCTTGTTTAGGTGAAAAACATCGGCAAATTTGATTTACTGTAAAACATATATTATGGTGTTTTTGGAATAAAACTATTAGGCCCTTAATTAATTGAAGATCTTATGAAAATATGATGAATTTGTAGCTGCGGATATAAAACTGCTGTCTTAATTTTGATAATGATAACGTTGATTTATGTTTATTTTTGTTTATTTACGGATAAATAACGATAAAATGATATTTTTGATCATAATAAACTGTGCTGTGTGTTCCCATAAACAGAAATATATAAAAAAATGGCGTCAATATTATTGCAGCCTTGGTTTCTAATTTTCGCTACTGTAGCCCTCTTTTGCAATAATAATCGAGAAAAATCAGTGTTCAGGACTCCTACTTCCATATATGCTGCTAAATTCTTTGTTCTAGAACTTCAACCTCCAATAGAGTGAACAATATAACCTAGAGTGAAAATTTGATATTATTTAAAGCTCAGAGCTGCATTGCAGTACATACACTCAATATAATTTAGAGATCTGCAAAAAATTGCGAGAAACCCTTGCTTTACAAAATTAGTAGTATTATGCTAGTAAATTCTTCCGTTATACTTAACCACCTACGATATGAAAATCAACTTCAGGGGCAATGCATCTGTAGGTTGACGAGATTGTAAACTTGTAACTTAAAGAATTAATAGTCGAATAAAACAAAGTTTGTTTATATTATTTTAATTTTCAAGAAAATAAAATCTACATTCTTTCCTTAATATCTTGTTATAGTCTTTCATAACTTAGCGCGTATAACTGCCACTTGTCTTTGATATTTCTCCATGTCTATTTTGTATTAGTTTACCAAATATACGTGAACTAATATAATAACAACCAATAGGTAAACATAAAGTGCAGCCAGGTTTACAGCGTTCTCCATTTTATTGAAAAGCTATTATTTTCTATCATTAAGCACTCCAGACTGCATAGTAGTTCTACAAAAAGGAATTTTACGAGCTGAGGAGCTAATTTTACCTCTTATGCATAACATAAACTGTGAGAAGTAAATTAGTCACAATTTCTTATCCTATGCAGGAGAACGTGGCAAAGCGTGCCACGTGGGACCGTAATGCAACTGAAAGTGCCAACAAAGGTGAAATTGTAACTAAAATACAGGCAATGGTGGTAAAAAATGCCATGCGAACCCTTATGCGACTAAAAGTGGTATAAAGCTACAAATGTAACTATTGTGCATTAACAGTACCATAAGGTGTCATAAAATACCTCAGGTTTCCGCTGTGGTCATAAGCTGTAATTTTAGCTGTTATAGAACTCGTGCCTAATTCTGACTCCCTTGTAGACTTTGAAGCTTTAAGGAAAGCTGCATTTTTCACAAGTGTGTTTTTTGGGTATACATCACCTCGTTAAATTATATTTAATCAACTGAATATACTGGTTATCGAATTTGTGTGTAGTTCGATTTTTTAATTTATTCACATCCCTAGGGCTGTGAATTCAATTTACATCCACAATTTCCACTTAAATACAACCTACTTTCAGAGCATTAGCATTAAAACATTACGATCATTTAAATCATCACGCTACAACATAATTTTTTAGCTATTGTTCTAGTCGATTTTATAAAACAGAACAATTGCGCCAGGGGTATTCATTACCAATTAGTGGAATAACGTGAACAAAATTAAAATTTAGAAAAGCTTCAGTTTATTCCGTTAAAATTTTCTCGGCAAACATTTCAAAGCACTATGTATTCTGCATGATCATCTCTGGAAAATGGGTTCAAAAGCAGCGGTACGGGGGACAGATTAGGACGTCTCGTGAAGACGCTTTGTCCTCCCGCCTGAAACGCGGACATTCATCTTGGGTGATCTACACACGATCATTTTGGAACGTAGCTTACCGACAGACCACACACAAAACCGTGCTCGGCTTATAGTGCAGCAAACTTATCACGAGAAATATCACGCAATGAATAATAGAAGTCATTTTAGTTCAGCCTGTAGGTTTTGACAAATTCATAACTGTACATTTGTATAATGTGTTTATTGTATTAGTACCTAGCGGTCCAAGCGAGATAGGTGGTATAGAACTTTTCTGCGCTATAAACTTCGATCAAATGATAGAAGGCTTTAAACTCCCTTTATCTGTAGGTAATAAAATGAAGGTGCGCATTACACTGTCTCCTTCGCAATGAATCCATTATAATATATATATATCGCCACGACATGAATCCCCGACTAACCTACACATGCGTACATTTTGTATGGCATACAGTGTTTCGCATATTTACACATTTTACCTTATACATTGAAAAAAGAAATGTATTACCTACTTCATTTTAAGTAATTTAAATTAAATACGTTTTTCAATCCGTTACCAGTACCAGTCTTTTCGGAGCACAAAATATACTTTATAGCACACCGTGCTGCGCTTGCGTAAAGTCGGCATTTCCGCACTTGTGCTATAAAATATTATACGAAACTCGTGCGAGAAACTTTTTCTCGACTCGTGTGATTGCAGCACTCACCTTCGGCTCGTGCCGCAAACTCGCACTCGTCAGAAAACGTTTCATCGCTCTCGTATCGTAATGTACTAATTTTCTTAGAACATTGCACAAGAATGGTACTATTTAACAAAATGCCAAATTTCTTATTTTGTTTTCTCATTCGGTAAAATTACATTTTTTATAACCTTTTATGAAAGTCAGTTATTAAACAGATCTACAAAAACTGATATCAAAAATGTTATAACAATACCTAGCTTAATCAACCTTTTTGATTAAAAATCTGTTACCAAAAATTGCCCGACGACACTTTAAGAAGGAGACCTCACGTTTTAAGGATATCGTAGTCAACCATGTACAGTGGAGGCCACATCAAGCTATACACATTGAGTATAAGCTGACCTCTCATTGCACGGGAAGCCTATACAATGAGAGGTCAGCTTATACTGAAAGTGTTTAGCTTGATGTGGGCTCCACTGTACATCCATCTGTCTGTCTATCTGTCTGTCCGCGGCTTAACTCAGAGACTCTTAGTACTAGAAAGCTATAATTTGGCATGCGTACACATATTATTCCGACAAAGAGGTAAAATAAAATTTTGAAAAAAGTTTTTTTTTTTTTTTTGGTATCTCTTGAAAACAAAGTGGGGATGAATATTTATTATTGCGTCTAGTCCCTAGTGTGTATCGTTTTTTGATTTTTTGATTTAGGGATCCGTTTGCGAAATATTAAGCTTAAAAGTGTCAATTTTTGTCAAAAAAATTCACGGCAGTAGTACTGTAACGAAATTAAAAAGAAAACAGCTAAGCGGGCTTTACAAGTTAATCAGTAATAATCGACCAACTTAATTTTCCAGTTTTGTTTCATACATTTTACAAGTTTGTAATTTTTATTCAAATCATTTAAGTCTATTAACTTATTTGAATGGTACGGAACCCTCAAGCGCGAATTCTACTCGTACTTGACTGGTTTGTGTTGTTCTTATATTACATGTATAAATCAAAAATTTAAATATATATTTATATATATAAATTAAAATAGAATATTATTTGCTTAATTTTTTTAAACAACCAATTGATGGTTAATATTGTTTTGTGTATAATTTCTAGATGATTTCATCTTTGTATAATTTACTTTTTTGTGCATATTTTTTGATTGTTTTTCAGTATTTTTAAAATATAATGGTCGGACAGTGTTACTCGATAACTATAAAATGTAAAAACTTTAAAAAGCTTTTTCTTTCATTTTATAAATTATTCATTAATTCAAAGAAGTCCTTTCAACAAATATTACTTGGTGTTTATTTGATTAAATTTGATAACTTCACAATAAATCGTGATGTAAACAGGCTTGAAAGTATTTAAAGAATTATAATTGCAATTGGTTTTTAAATGAATCATAACTATTAAATGAAACTTAACAAATACATTTATTATTTAATTGATTAATGAGTCTTTTGATTACTTCACAATAAATCGTGAAGTTAAATGGCTTAAAAATAATCAAGGAATTATAATTGCATTTTATTTAATTTAATAAATCATTAAATGAAATTAAAACAGGTACATTTATTGTTTAACTAATTAAAGGATCTTTTGATTACTTCACAATGAATCGTGATGTTTATAGGCTTGGAAATTATCAAGAAATCGTAATTGCAATTATTTTTTAAATTAGGTAGTTTGTAATAAAAATAAAAATATTATCAACATTTATTTTGACAGGGTTTCTACTTATTGTGAGATTCGTGATTTGAATCGGCTCAATGTACAAGATATTAATTTGATAATCATGGACACTTTGGTTGGGGCCAATCCAAGATTATTGCAAAAAAAAACTTCAGAATCTCAACCAATCTCAAGGCAAAATCTTGCCATTGCGGCGCCGCACCACGCCGTGTGGATCGGCGGCCCTTGTAATATAGTGCCAAACCGGAAATTGTGAACAAAAAAAGTAGCTGCACCATATAAAAGTTAAATATCTACTCGATTGAAATGTACGAAACAGCTGTTTTTTTATTGGCGTCTTTAAAACATGCTGTATATTAACCGGTTTGAACGGCGCGCCTTGTCCACGGGTATACCAGGCTGTGTAAGGCTGCTATTCATCTCGCGGGCTCTTTGCTCAGGACGGAGATGAAACTCATCTTTAATGCGCTCCCATGGCCGACGGCATCATGTTACGTACAGACTTCAAGATGATACGCCCAGGATATTTGTCAACTTTAAGATTCTGCTACAGCTATAGATAGTACCGGAATTGTAAATAATGCATTTCTAGTTCGGTATAGTCATTCAGTGAGTGTTTGTATTATCATAAGTTTTATTTTATTTATATTGCTTTTATTTGGAATCGTGTTCCAGGATTCTTATCTGGATACAATTAACTAATTTAACGGATTCACTCACGAAGTATTCATGCTTACGTCATTACTAGGAAACTAGCAGATTTCCCGGGCTATTTCGCTCAAATATTTCCCAAAAAATAACGATTAATGGACATGTCGTGACGACTTAAGGCGACCCTATAGCACTATAGACTGACTTCAAGCCGCCGGCTACAGGCCTCTTATGAGCCATTCCACCAAATAGCGTTTTTTGTATCGAGCGCTTCTGTGGATCGTAATTTTTAAAATTCAATTATGTTAGTGACGTGAAATTTTAATTGTAATCAAGGTTTATTCAATACGAAAAATCATTTTTAACAGTTATTATAATTAATGATAAAAATTCTGGTACATTATTTTCCATATTTTGGCAATTTCTATCAGCAAAGTAGAATAAACGAGGTGATAATATAAAATAGTAGTTGCAAATGTGATACACTAATGTTCATTGCAAAATATTGGTCTATGTTTAACATGCAGTTAACAGTATTAAATTCTTTTCTGAGTAGGCGCTGGAAATTTTAGATTTTTGCATGAAAATGTAAGCGGCCACTTAAAAAGTCTCCAGTATACGTTTGGTTGTATCAATCAAAGTCACATTTTTATTATCCTTGACTTCCAATTTTGCTTATTCGCGTAGGCTTTAAAAAGCGTTTGAAATTTAATTGTAATCCGAATCAAAACTCATCTCTCCGTTCATTAAAGCGAAGTTTATTTGTTGGTTTCCCGCTGCCAATTTAAGCACAGGCAGTATTGGAGATACGATCTTTTGGCTACAAAGGAAATAATTAAAAAACCCTCTATGGTCCCAAAAAATCACAATAAAGGAGTAGATTTTCATCTACATAGTCACCCCTTTTATAATCTGCTTAATTTATCTAATGCCCGTTAGAAGGGTGGCTTCGGCGTAATGCCAAAATCCCGGGATATTTCGTTGAGTATTTTTTTAAAGATACCTCACATATTATTTTGTAGGCTCCAAAACACAGCATTTTTAGAGTTCTTTTAAAAAAGAACGGGATTTACCCATGTCAGGTTGCTTTACCGTCTTAGTTCCCTTACAATCCAAAAATCTGTATGTAATTCTAGCGTTTCGCCCGCAGTTCCTCCCGCGTTTATTCAATCTCCGCCACGTTTTCAGCCCTTGTCATAGAGGCTATATACAAATATAGGCTATAAGGGGTGTTGATATATAATTATGTATAACATATAATTATGTATTATCTCTTTATGTTGACAGGGTCACAACGGTGTTATTAAAGAAAACCGCATCCAAATCCGTTGAGTGGTTCTCAAAGTTAAAACGGAACATTCATACAGACAAAAATTATTTTAAATAAAAAATTAATAAAATTGTTCAGTCACGACTTTATATTACTTTATTATAAGTATAGATAGATAGACGACAAAAATAAAGTAAGCTTAGATAGTAATAAAACGCACTACGAACTACCACGATAGAGGTGTCACTAAAATTTAGTAAATACCCAGAAATATCCTTGTGGAAAAATGTTGATACTTAAAGAAACTTTTCAGTGTCAAGTAGTTAGTAATTGTAAATTATTAAGTTCTATTGCGTTTCAGAATTCCAATTTTACGATGCGCAATTCATTCAAAGTTCTCATAATCGCATGTAGTATTTATCAGACAATCGTGTCTACGGTTAGCAAAACGTCAATGTACCCAATGGCAATTCCCAATGACCCATTACGGTCAAAGTCATAAATAATAATATACTCAGATGAATTAAACAATAATCTGAGATACTATGCTTATAGAGACT
The DNA here is from genome assembly GCA_910592155.1 of Ypsolopha scabrella. Taxonomy (NCBI): domain Eukaryota; kingdom Metazoa; phylum Arthropoda; class Insecta; order Lepidoptera; family Ypsolophidae; genus Ypsolopha; species Ypsolopha scabrella. The sequence continues at coordinate 14,676,763 of OU342966.1, forward strand.
TATTTCTTCTGAGATACTATGCTTATAGAGACTTATTTCTTACATCATTTTCAATATAGTCCAAAAACTTAAATGAAACGGCTTTATCTAGAAAAATAAAACTAAGTAAACTAGGGTTGCTCAAGCAAACGGAAGTCAAATTTCCTATTGGTTACAATCTGCATGTCTGTAGATTCCATAACCACTGATTTAAAATATGGCAGAATAAAAAATTGCCGGTGTTCATTTTTTAAAATGATTAAGCCTTTTGCTTACAGCTCCCATCACACAAAAAGATCTGGTTTAGAATCTGACCGATTTTCTCCAACTTTATAAATACACATGGTATAAGAAAACAAGGTATGCTCTTCGAGAGCTCTAGACGACGTCATCATGTATTTACTTTGGGAATCAGCCAATCACTGTGTTTATGTGTATGTGTGTGTGACAACATAAGCTAATAAAATTGACGTCTAGATGCGCGAAGCGCGTTCTAAATATTCAATAATCTCAGTGTAGCCATACGAGCTCTCTTCCTCACTCATTCACACTCGTCTGTTCAAATCGTGAAAAAAAACTGCTTTTCCATAGAAAAATTACATAGCTCTTAGACCAAAATGTATAAAACAATTGATGTTTTTTATTTAACGATTTCTTGATTTCTTACGAGAATTTGCTCGTTTGGTCAAGTGCTATCGTTAGTTTCCGGCTACCGTAACATAATCTTAACAATCTGTATAATAAAATAACTGAACCAAAACATTATGTTACGATGAAGTAAACTGACAGACATTTTTCGTTCAAGGAGCCAGAAGAAATTCCGTTTTCAATTATGTGACCTTGTTATTGTAATGTGATATTTAATAAGATTTCAGGGAAAGTCGTGAAAAATAACTCTGATGAAACAGCCCCGCAGGATATCCGCTTATCTTTCAGTACCCATAAAGTTGTTCAACTAACGTTGTACTGTAAGTCGTTTTGAAATAAACTGTTATTACTTCATTTACTTTCATTGCTGACTGTATGTTTACAACACTGGAGCCGTTACTTTGTGTTACCTGCTTGTATCATCGCACAGAAAAGCGATTCTTCAGAAAATATTACGAGGTCAAATTCGCGGGTTTTATTTTTGTTTCTTCATATGAAGGCTAGTGCACAATTTTAATTTTACCTGCACTGATATGACTTTAGATATCTATTGAAGAACATTAGATATAGGGTGCAACCGAGCCTTGTGAATATGATATGATTATATGAATGGGATAAATGTATGTTTTAATAAAGATAATAAAAATAATGTTTCACGTTTATGTTTATTCATGTTATACCTATTTTTTTTTAAATATTAAATGGTTTAAAATATAATTAATGGTGAAAAAAAACAAGATTGGAAAACAAATCACAAAATAATAATGATGCAGGAAGAACAACCAATCAGTTCAGATAATATGTATACCAATAAAAAATTTACCTCGTTTATGTGTAGTACATACCTGTAAAATTTTTGAATAAAATTAAAAGGTTTTGAATTAAAATTACAAAATACTGAAGTTATCATTGATAAAAAAAAGTTATTCGCTCATGTTTAAGACCAAGCATCAAAAAAGGTAGCGTCAGGCCTGTTCCACTCCGCGAAGGCTACCAAAACAAAATTACATTGGCGGGCTGCTCGGGTAGACCATTCAATAGGTTAAGAAGGGATAGAGCTACGCATTATAAAGAGAAGCGCAGGGAGGTGAATCGTAGGTGATATAAAATTTTAGACAAGCAGTGCTGTGCGAGCTAAATTACACTTTATTGCCGCGTAGCGAGAGTAGTATTTTATTTATGGGTCTTTGAAGAGTGGATCTTTTGTAGGTAGTTCTATTAATTCTTCTGTAGTAGCGTTAACATAAACCAACTCACAAGATTACATACGCTCTGCCTTTGTAGTAACTTCAGTAACTACTCGTACAAAACGATTATAGCTAGCATTTTCAGTCAGATAACTATATAGGTAATGTATTTACACCGACTCCCTTCTGTAGTGGTTCAAACCTCTGGACCAGTCATCTGGAGGCCAGGGGTTCAAATCCCGTAGGTACACATTTTTGTTTTGTCTGCGTACTTCGGAAGGTACGTTTACCTGTGGATCCAAATTTGTGCTCAAAGTACGGCGATGGGGCTCGCTACCCATCACGCTGGAACGTGATAGTCGTCAGTAATAGGTGGGTGTACGAGTGTCGACGCATTTCGCAATCCATACCCGAAAACACTTCTGACACCCTCGGGGATCTATGTCGTGAAGATGTTTTAATATAAATTCTCATTTTATCAACGAGAATTAAAAAACCGTAATAGGTTTTATATGAAATTAGCTTTTGAAAAATGATTTGTTTTAAAAGTTAATAAACAAAGGAAAGATGTTTAGTGCCTTAATTAAATAAATGAAAATTTCATATTTTTCATTATTATTTTTCATTGCTGTAAAACGAACAGATTACATTTTTAATTACTCTCCTAAGATTATCCAAAAACACTGTAAATAGAGAACTGAATTTTGAAATTAAACTTTTGCTAACGAATTTCTATATTTGTACGTGCTTGTTTCGGACGATCTAGTTTTAATTAAATAGCTAATAGAAGTAATCTTTAAGAAATCGTAATCAAAGCAAACTCTTTTATCTAATCATAAACGGTGAGATTTAAGAAGGAATTTGAATTCAAATTTCAAAGACATTGAATACAATCGTGACCTTGAAAGTCAAAATTGGTAGCTAGTTTTAATCAGATGTCATAAAAGAAAAAAAAAGATACGTACGTACATTTATACTCTCGCCTGTCTCCCAGAGTGGTAGGCAAAGACTACAGATTTTCATCTGCTACGATAAACATATGATAAACTACAGGATATCCGGAATGATGTGCTTTGATTAGAATTTTAAATGTTCATCAAAATATTTAGCTAAATAAATACAAAACCTAGGTCTAATTTAAAACGAATATCCAATTTAATTGATTGAGTATGCAAAGTAACAAACTGAAACATAGTCAATTTTTTATTTTATTTTATTAATACAAAAATCCACAGCACATAATAATAAAGAATAACATGTATAAGATCAACTGAACAGAGGCCAATAATGTTTTTTTTAATACTAACTTAGATTATAAAAACATGCAAACAAGAAATAAGATGTGTACAGAGAATTCAATAATATATAAGGAACTTAAAAGTTAATATAAAAGGTAACCTGTATGTGTGGGTGAGTATGAAGTGTATAAAAGAGTGTAAAAGGTATGTTGAGTTTAGTGTAGGTGTAGTAGTGTTATACTATGTCCATCCATCCATCCATCCATCAGCCTGTTTCGTCCACTGCTGGACATAGGCCTTTCCAGGATTTCACCACTCTTGGCGGTCCTCCTGGAAGAAATGCCCATACTCACACACGCTGGGCAGGCGGGTTGGTGTGCGCGGTGCCGAAACCCTTGCACCAGTGACACCGCTGCCCGTCACTAGTCTGTTTTAAGGCCTGGCAATTAGGGATGGATATACCGCCACCCATCGGTCCCAGGCGATGGTGGGCCGCCTGGTTTTGCCTGAGAGCTGTCCTCTTACTCTTATACTATGTAATTGTAATTGTTTGTTTTTTGTTTTTCAAAGGTCTTTATTTCAAATATAATATAGCTTATTGATAGTTTACAACCCAGTGTACATTAATCCTAGGCTAAACAGACGTAATATAAAAACACGTTAACAGACTATACTAGTCTACTATAACTTATGAAAATGATGAGTATATTAATTAACGGAAGACATGAACATTGAATTAAAATAAAAAAAACCTAATAAATGTGTATACTCGTAACACAAAGGATTATGTGCACTTTAGTTAGTGTACATTTTTGACCTCAACATTGAAATATGTAAAAAAGAAATATATATATTAATTTATATATAATACTAGCTAAGAAATGCTAGTTCTGAAAAGCAAAACACATATTTTAGATAGTAAACATTAAATGATAACCACTAAATACATATAACACGAATTAATCTACCTAATTACTTTAATTGTTAAAGTAGGGGGTAGCATTAAATTAATTTCTAACAATGCTCGCCGAGTGCCAAGATAACGACAAGCAAGACAGCAGCGTGAGCGAGCCCCTGGACCTAGCGGTAGCGATGAATCCGCGCGTGACGTCAGTCACCGGACCGGCCACCATCGCCTAGCAGGTAGTGATGTGGTAGCCTTGTAATGTATCGATATCGATTATTTGACTCATGCGGTCGTGTTTTACCTATAGTGGAAATTAAATAATTTGGATGATTGTAATTTGTGATTAGGAAGAATTTTTTCGCAAGTTTTAGAATAAAATCAAATAATCTAGGAAACTTGGTTTTATCATGCAATTTAAACAAATTCGTGCGGAAAGGCGTATTATACGCAATTTTTAGAGCTCTGTTTTGAATTACTTGTAATTTATTATGGTTAGTGATTGAAGTATTGCTCCATACAGGACATCCATAGGTAATACACGGCCTGATCAATGTTTTGTATATATTCAGTTTCGTACAACTGCTCAAAGCAGAACGCCTATTAAGCAGGGGGGTTAAGGCTTTGAAAGCTTTCATTCCTTTGATACGTAGGTTTGAGATATGGTCGTTCCAGTTCAATTTTTGATCTAAGACCAATCCAAGGTATTTCACCGATCTGCTCCAGGGAATGCAGTGACCATCAATTTTCAAAGTTCTCATGGGCATTTGCCTCCCACGAGTAAAAAGGATAGCCTCTGTTTTAGTACTGTTCAACTTAAGCTTCCACTTAGTAAAATATGCCGATAGACCATCGATAGCAAGTTGCAATCTGTCAATTATGAGATCAATATCTATTGAAGATGTTAAACAAGCTGTATCATCTGCAAAACATGCCAAACTAGTTCTTGTTTGTTTGGGAATATCATTTAAATACAAGAGGAATAAATATGGTCCTAAAATTGATCCCTGTGGGACTCCAGCAGGGACAGAGCGTGATTCGGATGCAACATCACCAATTTGCACGTTAAAACTGCGACTCGAAAGATAAGAATCGATCATCTTGACTAAGTGTATAGGAACTTGGCTTAAGACAAGTAATTGTAATTAATTATTTAGATGTTAATGCGTTCGCAATTTGATTCCCCGTCGAGCGACCGAGAGACCAATACGGGACGGGACTCAGGACGAGTCGTGCGAGTGAGTGAGCCGCACGCGCCCAGGGTCACCAGCAGTAATAATCGCCTTAAGCGATTTTGGAAACTAAAACTGGTACTCAGTGGTCCAAGGATCCAAAAATGCAATTGACTCGGGGTTGGGCTTGCATTATAGGCTGTCCGAGTTATCATGATATGGGTGACAGTTCGTTATTTTCCGTTTCACCTATACTACTCACACCATACTACATACACCCAGGTGCAAAATAAAATATTAGGTTTTAGAAAGAATGTATATCATTATTGCAAAAATACAATAAATTATTTATCTATAAATCGAAACAATAATTTCAGTGTATTCGTTAAATTAAACAAAAAAAGATTCAGAAAAGAATAATGTCTTTTTGCTACTTGATGCGTGGATCGGAACGTTAACCCATAGGGACTGACACTACATAATCGAAAATATATCGATGAATCGATGCGGCCATCATATAGGATCGCGTTAGTATGAGTGCATCTTGTATGCGGTTTGTGTTTTCGTTGCGGTTGCTTTATGTGCTATTTGTTTTGACGTTTGTTACAGTTTTTGTTGATTTTTGTTTTGTTATTGTTGTTTGCTTTTGGTAAAAAGCCAAGAAAAACAAAAAAAAAATCTTTGAGCTCTCAAGCTCGGGAGTTATTGGTTCGTTTAATTTAATTAATTTAGAAATTAACAAAAATTAGTTTGGATAATCAAAGAGCAATCAAATAAAAAACGATTTGACAGACCTTGTTAATGTTCTCGATTTAAAAAAAAATCGATTCTATTTCGTTAGGGCACATAACTATAACTGCCAACTTTGAACTGCTACCCATATCATGATAAATCGAACATACTATAGTAGGGAACATTTAAAAACAAACCTACGAATTTCACAAAAGGGTCATAAAATCTAGGTACTGAGCACTTACTGAATCTTCAATAAGAATTTTGCTACTTAAATGAATGTCACTTTGTACCTATAGGTATTTTATGTCACGGATACAAAATGTAAATGTTACGCTTTTGTATTTCGCTAACAGGTTCATTGATCCTTGGTCCTGAACACTTGCCGAATCTCGCGTATGAATTTGGTTGTATAAACGATACACCTTATATAATAATTTTGTTTGAGTTCATTGTAAAAAAAATGCTCCGTTTAGAAAGTCTGTCCGCAAAAATCGGTTCGAATTTCCAGATTATTTTTGGATCTATTTTTTTACAATGAATTTGTCAATTAATCGTCAACTTTATGTTCCATACATACTCGTATCTATGGACGTCGCACAGTCTTTATGCCTGCGTTCAATTTTAAAGTCGGACGATATCCGCCTACCACTGACAGCAGTGGCGTGCACAGCATATTTAATCTGGGTAGAAAAAAATAATTTTGACAAATTAAAATGACTTAGTGAAGTGGGTGTCGCCCGACGATCAAACTGAACGCAGTTTCGTCAAATGGGCAAATCGCGTGCAGAGAAAAAGAATGCCCGCCTAAAGTTCATATGGAGAATTTATTGTTTGTTTCTTTAACTGTGCATTGAAAAACCTAGTATTTATTTATTTTACTTTAATTAAAACGGACACACCAATTATAATAATTAAAGACAGTGAATAAATTATACAACTAAAATCATTAATAAAATACATTAAAATACATAAAATCACAAACAGTCATACATCCCTCTCACAAAAACACAAACACTCTGACAATTTTTTCTGCCATCCATCAGCAAACAAATCAAAGTCCGGATTTGCGTCCAGGAGAGCGTTGAGAGTTTGGAGGGTAAGCGGTATGGGCGAGTTATGCCGCGCATTTGTACGACACGACGGCACAGCAAAAAACTTGTGTTTACGGCTGCGATGAAAATTGTTGGGAGTGAAAAATCGACACAGCTCACCATGCAGATCCGGTGCATCAATACTTCCCCGTAGAATTTTGCACATTACCGTAAGCTGATGCTTTTCCCGCCTTATTTCCAAAGAATTGTACCCAAGACAACCCAACAGAAATTTCGTGGGGTACATGTAGGGATAATATCCGTTAACACGCTTCTATAGATATCTAAGGAAAGCTTTTTGTACCTTCTCAAGTAAAAGGACATAAGTGCTTTCGTGCGGGTCCCACACACACATGACACTTTCTAGCTTGCATCGTACTAAGGCCCCAAACATTAGCCATATTACTTGCTGATTCCTGAAGTCATGGGAATTCTTGAAGACAAAGCCCAATCGCCTAAAACAGTATGATACACGTGGATTAGGACGATAACTTACTTGTACCGTTGAAAACACTCGTTTCGCTCGTGTTTTAAATCATCCTCGTAAGCTTTTGCCTCATTACATTACCGCACTTGTAGCATAAACTACTATTACAGTGTCAGCACTCTGCCTTTGGAATAATCTTCCTCTTGCTTGACATACGACAACCTCCTTCTATCTCTACCTTCAAAACCAGAGTCTATCAACACTACCTAGAATCAGTCACGCCACATGTAATTTTCGCATTTCCCCCTCAGTAATTTTCCTATTTGTCCATAAAATGCAAATAGATATTTATATAATATTAGATTATGTACGTTTATTTTTGTATTTATAAGTAGTAATATTACTAGTTTACTACTCAATTTTGTGTAGATACAATTTAATTACATAATATAGTAGGTAATTAAATTTTATGCCACTATCTTTGAATTCTCCATATCACCAAAGGTAGAGGATGCTACGTAGCATAAAGTTCACCTTTGTGCAATCTATCTACTAGTATATTACACCCTTACATTACTTGTTTAACATTATGGCAATCTTTAATCTTGTAACTTGCTACGTTTTTTTTGTTTCATACTCGTAAAAACCGTATACGTACTTTATACGTAGCTACGAGTTTCGTAAATTTAGACGTTATTTTTTTAACTTTTTTTCGGTATTTCTGGATAAACATGTTAGTCTGCATCTACATTTCACAGTTAATCAGTTAAGAGCTATGTTGTAAATAAAAAGTAGATGAACTAACAGTCTAACGAAGAGAGGACTATCTTATATGAGTTTCCGTTTTTTGACAGAACCTGAAAAGTCGCTCTTCCCTGCTTTCCTTTGTCACAAACGCGTACGGCCTAATAAACCGACACAATGCTTCACAAGCTCAATTTCCCAAAGTACTCTCATTCTCATTTTAACATTTTTCGGGGAATCAGGGCATTCAATGTAGCGGTCCAAAGCTACAGGCTCATCTCATCACTAAGCTGCTTACACACCTTCAAATTATTTGCCCAATTTTACTTACTCTACACCTAATTGCTTTTTGGTTACGTTTCTAGCAAAAATTGTGTTTATTAACGAAGACAAAATATGATTTTGGAAAGTTGTGAAGCTAAAAAATTGAATTATATGTAGTGGCCTGTTTTGAAATCAACAGTGACTAAACACTTCCTGCCTATTCAAGTTTTATATCCAAAGGGTAATAAAACCGGCCAAGTGCGTGTTGGGCCACGCGCAGTGTAGGGCTCCGTAGTTGCCCGGTAAATTTTATAAGTTGGTCTACTATTAATACCGATCGCGCCAAACTTCTAGTCTCATACATTTAGAAGAACGGCCCATACATTGTCCTGTTTGGCCCTCGAAAGCTAAAAGTTTGGCGAGACGTGTACTCGTAAAACTGTAAAGCCTACTTAGCTGTGATAGTTTTCCATTTAAATTCATAATGTTTACTACTTCTGTGAATTTTTTCCCATATCTTTAAACAACTGCTTAGCCGGGGGAGAGGGGAGGCTTGACTCTAACAAAAATTAGCACTTTAAAGCTTAATATTTCGCCAACGGATCCCTTAACCGAAAAATGGTTTTACAAACTCACAATGGTTTTGAACGACCTATCCAACTATAACCCACACTATGGGATAGATGAGAAAAAAAATTCATCCCCAATTTACATGTATAAAAGGGTACGATTAAAAATTTTTTTTCTTGATTTTGTTTTATTGTTTTGTCGGCGTGATTAATATGTATACTCATGCCAAATTACAGTTTTGATTTTTCTATTACTGATAGTCTCTGAGCTAAGCCGCGGACGGACTGTAATGGCGAAACTAAAAGGGGTTCTTGTCGGACTACGGAACCCTAAAGAAGGAGGGGGAGGCTCCAATATTTTCCTTTTTTCACAGCTCCATTAAATTTGATCCCTTCAAGGTAAAATCATTTTTAATATAACTTTCAAATTTAAATTAAAAGTTTTGTATCGTAACTTAAGAGACAGACATTTTTTTTCTCTTCTAGTTATATCAAAAAATAAGGTCTGTAATTATTGTAGTTACTAAAGAACTGGTTATAAAACACAATGTTATGCACAAATTTCGAGAAATAAATGTAAAATATTACGCTTACCGACGATTGTATTTATCAGTAAATAATATACAGTGGTTAATTTTTAGTAACTAAAAATTAACAAAAAAAAATTAATTGTTTAAAAATGCGGATATTATATATGGCATATAATAAAATAGGGGCTATGGATGTTTTGCCATTTTTTACAAGATATACATAAGCAAACAAACTTTCTGTATAAACGCGAAGTATTGAGAACATAAGTTTGTTACAACAAAAGTTCAAGCGAAGAAAAGTACGGTCTACAGGGGCCTTAAGACGACAAGCTCATCGTTAAATACAAGCATTTTGTGAAACGGGTTCCCACCTGGATATTAACCTCGTTAACTGTAATGACAAAGAATTTATTATATCCCAGCTCCTTTGTGGCCACGCGCTGAGGTTTGGCGTTTCTTGACAGAATAGAAAGTGAGGTGGCGATAATAGCATGTTTCAAAATTTTGATTTTTTTGGGGATTCGTACCCGAAGATTACTAAGCCTCCGCAGTCTGTTTGTAATAGGTAGAAAGTTAAAATTTTCACAGAATACGTGTAACTATGGCCCCTATCACGACAAAAAATAAAATATTAAAACAAATATTTAAGCGGAGTACATAAAAGAGACCTCGAAAAAATTGCACTAGTTGAACGTTATTGGTTTTGGCTCTTACTTAATGACGGTAATACAAACCTACAAGTTGTTTTATATTTAGTCAGATCACTCAACGGATTTGGATTCGGTTTTTTTTACTATCACCGTCGTGGCGCTGGTCAATGTATAGGCTATAACAGGGTAGGCGACACAAAATTTTGGGTACGTCGCAGAATTAGGTATTTTAAGACGATCGAACGCGATGCTCCTACGCTGCGGAGTGTTCGGTGCGCGGGGTGGGGGCAGTTTAACTGTTTGAAGAAGCTGGCTCATGCTATTTTAACCATGTTTTCATCTACATATGCCTGCGAGTCATTATTTTCAGAGATGAATAACAGGTTAGAAACCGTTTGACAGATGAATCTAGTTCAGCATGCATTTTGCTAAAAGTAACATCTTACAACCCTAACATAAATTATTTGTCATCTAACCTGCAGCAACAGAAGTCACACTAATTTTACTGAAATTTAATATAAACATACCAAAATGTACCTCTTTTGCTTACTTTATTTATCAAAGAGTTTTGATAGTATTTATAATTATTATTTTCCCAATAATCAGAAAGTCAAAATTATTTGATGGCACGCGAATGACCCCATTAAACTTTTTTTTAGAAAAAATGGCACGTTGATGCATAAAGGTTGATTTCCTTACTTTGAATAAAAAGTATGCAAAAGTTGCATTTTAAAGCAATTTGCGGAAATTGATTACTAATAGCAGGGTTCTCGCATTAAAATTATATTATTTTATGTCTTGAATTTTTATTACATTCGATTATAACGATAAATAGGCTTTTAAGTTTTTTAATCGAATGCAATCAAAATGTAAATCATAAAATGATAGAATTTGAATGTAAATCCCTAATTATTACTAATCAATTTTCGCTAATTGCTTAAAAACATAATTTTTGCGCAAAAGTAACGAAAACAATATTATGATGTGCATTTTGCACCGAGATTCTGCGTTACCACCTTAACAAACGCGGGCGAAGCCGCGGGCAAAAGGCAGTATAACATAAAATTAATAATGTATTCATCCATCCATCCATCAGCCCGTGTTCGTCCACTGCTGAACATAGGCCTTTTCCAAATTTTGCCACTCACGGCGGTCCTCCGTCCTCGTCATTCAGCCGCCCACCGCAACGTCCTTCAAGTCATCGGTCCAGCAGGCACGAGGTCGGCCTACACTACGATTTGCTGTACGTGCTCTCCATTCTAAAGCCTTTCGGCCCCAACGGCCATCATGTCGGCGACAAATATGGCCTGCCCACTGCCACTTCAACTTACTGATTCTGCAGGCTATGTCGGTTACTTTCGATCTCCGACGTATCTCCTTATTTCGGATTCTATCCATCAGAGATACCCCAAGCATAGCCCGCTCCATAGCTCGCTGAGCGACCTTAAATCGGTGGATCAGGCCCTTTGTAAGAGACCACGTCTCAGCGCCAATAACGTATAAAACCCCACTTCTGAAGTTGATAAAACAATGTTTCTTGAGACAGTAATTGACAAATATTTTGAATAGAATGCTTACGTACACCCATTGATATACCAAAAGGTAGATACGGTACGTTCTTATATCGTCAACTAAAAAATGGACCTCTTTTATTGACAAGCGCCACTGAACGACAGAGATAGAGCGACAAGCTTCGGCAGTGGCGCGAGCGAGACAGACTCATAAAACAGGTCCAATGGACCTATCATTGAAACGCCGCGCGCGAGAAGTGGGGTACCGCATCTTCCTTTTGTTTTATCTAAGCGTACACCACGATAGCAATAAACTACATAAATACGTTTAAGCACTAAGGAAAAATCAGTTTCTTAAAGGGCCGCAATTACTCCCTATCTTGGTTATGTCACCTCAGTTCTGACTTAGTTAAACTCTCATACGTCTCAACGGGATAGCTCCAGTGAAATACATGCATTTAGAACCCCAAAAAAATGTGTTTGAAGCATGTGTGGACACATGACAGACCATTGCGGGCTTTTATTCAAAAAGTCCAAAATTTTACCTGCCTTCTAGAGCATAGAAATATGTCTCTTTATCAAATTAAAAATCGATTTTACTTCAAAGCACACGGCCAAGTAAGTAATTATATCAGACAAGACAGAGAAATGTTGTGTTTTCCTAGCCGTAACTTGGCCTTGTCTATTAAGGGCCCATGATACCTCAATTTGCAGTCCTGCTCTAACGCTTCTGCTTTTTAACTGTCTATCCTACTCTAATCAGATGCCGCGCACGCAAAAACATCAGTTATTTTGAAATCGCGGCTACACTGATGGTTTTTTTTATTTTTATGGAACAGTCTGCAGCTGCTTTATACTAATATCAGTTATATTATGCAAAGTTTCAGATCTAATTTCAAGTATTCATTGAATGCTATCGGTTTATTGTACGGTTTGGAGGTAACTTTGTATTTTTTTTCTATCGAGAAAATTTAATGGAATCAAGTTTTCACAACATCATGGACATAGCATTAGTCTTCAACTTTATCATATACTAGCTTTTGCCCGCGGCTCCGCCCGCGTCGAAAAGATTTTCGCGGAAATAAGGAAAACAAAAGAATATGATTTTTTGAACGACAATATGCAACGGTCACCATGTTTTACCAAAGTGCTAATAAAGACCAATCAAATAAGCCCAAACTTAAAGGGTCTGCTGATGTCCGTTAAGGAGAACCCATACCCACCTTCCAGTCCCATCAACAGACCTCGGTCACCATGTTTTACCAAAGTGCTAATAAATACCAACAAAATAAGCCTAAACTCGAAGGGTCTGCTGTTGTCCGTTGAGGAGATCCCGTACCCACCTTCCAGTCCCATCATCAGACCATCGTCACCACGTTTTACCAAAGTGCTAATGAATACCAATCGAATAAGCCCAAACTCGAAGGGTCTGCTTTTATCCGTTGAGGAGATCCCATAATCACCTTCCAGTCCCATCAGCAGACCCTGGTCACCATGTTTTACCAAAGTGCTAATAAATAGCAACTCAATAAGCCTAAACTCGAAGGGTCTGCTACTGTCCGTTGAGGAGATCCCGTACCCACCTTCCAGACCCATCATCAGACCATGGTCACCATGTTTTACCAAAGTGCTAATAAATACCAATCGAATAAGTCCAAACTCGAAGTGTCTGCTGTTGTCCGTTGAGGAGATCCAGTACCTACCTTCCAGTCCCATCATCAGACCCTGGTACCATGTTTTACCAAAGTGCTAATGAAGACCAATAAAATAAGCCCTAACTCGATGGATCTGCTGCTATCCGTTGAGGAGATCCCGTACGCACCTCTCACAGTCCCGTCATTAGATCCTAGTTACCATGTTCTACTAAAATACTCATCATATATTGATAAGCTTAAACTTGAGAGGTCTCCCAAAAAAAACATTTACCAGTGGATGATTGAAACCCCGACGATGAGACTACATACGTACGACTACGTAAGGCGTACATACCACACGATTAACTTAAAATCTTATTGAGTTAATGAATCTTTAAAGTCAGTTCAGTAGTTCTAGATATTACCCATTATATGCAAGCAAACAAACAAATCTTTCTTCTTTATATAATTGTGTAGACAAACTTTAACGTGAGTTGATTTGAACCAGACTGCGTCAAATTCGATATTTTGAAACATGCAGCGCCGTCTAGTGTATAAAAATAAAAACAATTTCAACGCCAGCTTACAAACAATTTCATCGCTAGCTTACTGAGCCGTTATCCAGGATAGCTTCCCAGAGATGGCGTTTTCTAAGCACTTGAAAATAAAAATATTTTAGTTATTGGTCTTTGCGCAGTCAAGAAATATAATTTCAGCTTTAATCTTTTTTTTACAAAAGGAAATATTTTTTCTGAAAATAATAAAAAATAAAAAGTGAAAACAAATTTTACCAGTCGGGTTTTGAACCCGTGACGATCGACAATGCTACGGCGGCGAACCTTCCATATGTCTCACTAAAATTCTCATTGCGCTGCTCCCTTTTGTCATCGCGTGATGATACATAGCCCTAAACCTTCCCGAAGAAATGCTTTATCTTTCAGTGAAAACTGTATCAAAATTCATTGATTGGTTCTCAAGTTATAAGCAAACGAACAGACAGACGGACAGACAGACAGACAGACAGACGTTGTATTTTATATGTATAGAGATTAATTTCAGAGTGATTGTTGCAGTATTTGTTGGTATAAGACAGGATCATGCGAAGTACCCTTAAGAATGTTTATCTATTTATTTATAATATTTTCATTTGGGAAACAAACAGTTACATAACCTTTACTTAAAATAAAATAGTTTAAAAATCGTATCAGTAAACTGGATATTTTTTCAAAATACTAATACTAATTGGACTGAAGCCAAAACTATCTTTTGTTCGTCTCTCTGTCTGTATGTTGCATTTTAACTCGAGAACCACTAACGGATTTAGATGCCGATTTGTTTTAATTACCATTACAGTAACCCTGGTCAACATATAGGCTATGAGGGGGTTAATTAAATAACGTTTAAGCCGGAAACGGGGCAGAGATTTAATAAACGCGGGCAGAGCCGCTGGCAAAGGCTAGTACATAATAAAACTCACATAACACAACAGAAACCAGCAAAGTTTCCACACTCATAGAGTATATGTATACGGATGTTTAACCGTGATAAATTCAAAAACAGTGCGTAGTGACTTATTTAGTATTAACCAAATCAGTAAGTACAGTTTTCTTTACAAAATAAAATATTTTTTTGAACTTTTATGTATCTATTTTTATGTTAACTTCTTTTATTTAATGGCTCTTTAAATATATAATAAACTTCATACCTAAAGATATAGTACATTTACTGTAGGTATCTTAAATTTTAGAACTCGTTGACTAAGTGGCTCTTAACCTAAGCCATTGTTTGTATAGCAGAATATTTAGATTTTAAATGAGTTTTTTAATATTGATGTGTTGTATTTAAATTTTAGTTTACATAGCCTATTGAAATGACGATATTATATTATGTATTAATATACATATATAAAATGTAATATATGTTAAATGTAAATGTATATTAAATGTAATATTTAAGTTAGGGAAAAAGTTTCTTCGCATTTTATATGAAAATTCAAAAAAATTTTTAATAAAGTTTATTTACATTTAACTACAGTATGTAGGTGCCATTTTGTTCGATAACTTTCTGCCATCTTGTAGGTAGGGACATGATCCCATTGCTATAGAAATTCTGGGGCTTCTGATCAAAAAACTGCGACAAGTGGTTTTGGCAGTCCTCTCGTGATGTTAACCTGACACTGCCTAAAAAATTCTGAAGAGACCGAAACAAGTGAAAATCTGTAAGTGCAAGGTCAGGACTATACGGTGGATGCATTAATACGTCCCAGCCAAACTCTTTTAACTTTTGCTAAGTGGTTAAAGATGTGTGAGGTCTAGCGTTATCATGATGAAAAACCACACCCCTTCTGTTGGTTAATTCCGGCCGCTTTCTCACAATTTCATGCTTTAATCTCATCAGTTGTTCGCAGTAGAGTTCAGAATCGATGGTCCTGCCTGGCGGTAACAGCTCATAATGAATAATGCCCTTTCAATCCCACCATACACACAGCATTACCTTGTTGCGAGATAACCCGGGTTTCATCAGAGTCTATGAAGCCTGACCAGCCTTTGACCACGACCTTTTTCGCACGTTCTTCTCGTGCATTCTTTTCATCACCAGTTATCAGGTTTTTAAGAAATGATTCGGTTTTATTACGTCGTAATAAAGAATCACAAATGAGTACACGGTTCATTAAGTTTCTTTCAGTGAGCTCATGAGGCACCCAAATATCGAGCATTTTTTTGTACCCAGCTTTTTTCAAATGCGCCAAAACTGTTTTGTGGTCAATCCCCAGTTCTTCAGCTACATCGTAACTACTGATATGCCGATCTTGCTCTACTTTTTCAAAAATGGCATCCATTTTATCCGTAACAGGGGGCCCAGAGCGGGGTGCAGCTTTGACATCAAAATTTCCGGATTGAAAACGCTTAAACCAAATTTGTGCTACTCTCACAGACACTGTACTAGGTCCATAAACATCACAAATTTTTTTCGTGGCTTGCTTTGCATTTTTACCTTATTTGTAGAAAAATTTTAAAATGTATCGAATTTCTTCAGTAGACTCACTCATCTTAACAGTAAGAAAAACAAATGAAAATCACACACTTTACCTTATTTGAATTGAGAATTATCTTTTTTTAAATTTAAACTTTTTCATAATACCAAAACTAGCCAGATACAAATGGTATAGCCAAAGAGATTTTATTATAAGTTCATACATACTATTTGCGAAAAGAGTTTTTCCCCAACCTATTATGATTATGTTTTTATTGCGAAATCTATCGCTTTGGAATACATACTCTAAATGTAAATTAATAACTTAAATATAATATATGTTGAAAGTGGAAAACTAGGTTGGTTAAGAATACGTAATCATAAACATACATTTAAAAATGTGTTTTTAGTGTTTGTTGTTTAAATATAGTATGATGGTACATAGTACACAGCAATTACGAATTAATTTTTTTAAGATCGACTCCGTAGCAACGACTGTCTAAAGGTGACAACTTTGACGCCACCCCAATCCTTTCTTTCTGTCTAAAGATTAAAAAAAAACATTTTTATTTTATTCAATGAGTGCTCTAGACAATGACACCCCACTTGTCAGGATATATTATAGTTTTTTAAGATTCTTTTTCGTTAATTGGACCTCCTCTGAAAAATATGATAATTGAATTTTTATTACACTACTTGCATTTGAGTTATAAACAGATCTGTAACTCATTTCGTCTACAAGCTGGAGATCCGTGACATACCGACGGAGTAACATTAAAAAGGCCTTTGGGTACGGAACCCCAAAAAGTACGATGATACCCTGCGGTGCCTGTTGCCTACGACATAATAATTATATATGATGCACTGTCACGTGACTTTAAAGGAAGCGGATGTCGTAATTACACGCTCCGTAACAGATTTTATGATTACCGTTACATACTTGTAATATGTCGATGGCGTCAGTAAACGGGCCATTGTGATACAGTGATATTTTATGAGACGGCATGACATAATATCAAAATAATATTCTTATTTTTGCGACTGATTTTTACGGTCACCAGTTTTGAAATTTTTATTATAATTATTTTTATTTCAAACCGGGCTCATTTTCAGATATGATTAAATTTTAATCTAATATTTACCTATAATCTTATTTCAGAACAGTTCACGATATAATTAAATTTATATCTATTTGTTATCTCCTTGCGATGGATGAATCGCCAAGTGTTAAAAAAATAGAAATTTATTTCTATCATAGTCACAATATAATTATTTTATACTATTGTAATCACAACAAATTCAAAAATACATTTTTGTCAGTGCATAGTTTTCTTTTGAACCTTATAATATAAGTATACACACGATTTACGTGTGTGGAAGTGATCCAAATATGAATCCTACTATCCATTATCTATACAAGTGACCTTATCTATATCTACCTATATACTCACGTGTATTCTTAACTATCCGATGCTGTAACAGGTGACAGTAGGGCAATAATAGTCTCAGACTTGTCTTGAATACACTAGCGTCCTCTAGGCGCCAAGAGGTGAGTATCTATATGTCGCAGGCATTTGGTTAAATCAGGCGTTTGGTTAAATCAGGCAGCAGAGAGGTGTTTGGTTAGGTTAGACGTGACCGCCATACGTAACCTTCTGGTTATTTCTTTTTTGACCACCATTTAAACCAAAAGCTTAGTCATTTAGTTAAGTCACTAATTTAACCAGATGCCTGTGACATATGTATACATATCGTAGCGGTATGGAAAAGCACATGCGTTGTTTCGCAGGTCGTGTTGAGAGCTGGATAGCTCAGTTGGTAGAGCAACCGGCCAGTAAGCGAGAGGTCCCGAGTTCAAACCCGGTTCAGAGCTCCTTTTTAAAAATTTACCTTTCTGATTTTCTATACCGCAAGATATAAATTTGATTTGTTATCTCCTTGCAATGTATAAATCGCCAAGTGTTGAAAAGAAATATTTACATATACTGGTGTAAATAGAGTGCGATCATTAAATAAAACCACATACTCTACTGATCATACTGAACAACTATTCGAAAAAAAAACCCGCGCAAATCTTCAGAGAAAAATATATTCAACTGTAACTCAAAGACTTTATCTCGAAGGAGGAAGGTCTATTATAGAGCGCTGCTCCCGGAACAGCGGTTTCACGGACGGCGCTCTCTCTAAACTCGCCCGTATGTCAGCGCGTTAGGGTTCACGCATTTTTGTATGGAACTGAATTAATTCCCAAACTAAGGGTGGCCGCGGGTATGATTCTTGGGAAAAGTGGTTCAGTAGGGTCTGTAGAATACGTGGTTTCATTCAATGGTAGCAGTCTATTTATGTACACCCGGTATATATACAGAATTTTATTTCTATTATAGTTTTATATCTTTACTAAAAATAAAGTAGTAAAAAGATAGTGCCGTTACAATTCATGTCATTTCAAAATTTTAAAATGTAATGAAATGATCTATTTATATTTGGATACCGTTTTCTTCATTATCATCATAGTAACCTTACCCTAGTCAACATATTATAGGCTATAAGGGATGTTGGTAAATTAGGGGGATATATTCAATAAAATTGAATAAACGCTCTCTAATACTACAACCATAGAGAAACGACTTCAAGAGATAGAATATCTGTATCTTGTTTATATATATAGACTCTCAGAAACACAATGACATGGCAATAAACAAGTTTTTTTCAATAAATATAACAGGAAGTTTTGCTATCTCCTATATCAAGAAGAAGTCTTTTCAATTCTCTATTGTCATACATTGCTGCTTGTAACTGTGCAATTTTTTTGTAGATTATTGCCTTTTTACTGTGCCCCTCGTTTTGAATTGCAAACATTTTATTGGTATTTCACGGAAATATCGTAAACAAGCTCGCGGGTAATAAATAAAAAAGTGAGCCAAATGTACTCAAACATCGTATAGGCGGTGGTAAAGAGAAAATGGCTGTTTTCAAATTGCGTTGCGTTTCCGAAGGAACATAAAAGATGTTAAAACGCCTATTTGTGCGTTTTTGTCATGAGGTGAACAAATTGGAATCTTCCATTTTTAAAGTTAATAAATATTTATTTAACATTTGGAAGCTGTTTATTCGGGGGTTCGTTTTCAATGCCTGTTTTATTCAGCAATTAATTTACTAAGACAAAGCAGCTTAAGTTTTTTGATACGAGTGATTATTATAATATATTCTCTTTGGCCATTGATTCCTTCCTCCGTAATTAAGTAAAACCGGCCAAGTGCGTGTCGGACAAATGGGGGTTATTGTAGGGTTCCGTAGTAGCCCGGTACATTTGCCAGGGCCTGCGCCAAACTTCTAGTCCCATACATTTTGAAGAACGGCCCATACATTGTCGTGTTTAGAGGGGACTAAAAGTTTGGCGCGTCCTTTACTCGTAAACCTGGGAAGCCTGCTTAGCTGTGATAGTTTTCCTTTTAACTTAATTATATATACTACTTCTGTGAATTTTTAAAAACATATTCAAACAATCGAAAAATGATATTGACAAACCCATAATGTTTTTGAACGATCTTAAATAGATTTTCCTGGCCCCGATTAATCGATTTAAATTCGACATCCCTATTAGTATGATACCCATCACTAGATTGCAACTAGGGATATAGGTAATTTTATCACGGTAGTAAAAATCTTACTGCGACATATCTATACCACAGTTGACCAAAATGTATCAGTTTAAGTTACGATATCGGGTTATAAATAATGTGCTTGTCTTACAAACAAATTGGAAATTATTCAATAAAACTAGATAAAAGCTTTGGTTTGGTACAAAAGTTCCCATATGAAGAAAGTTTTTGTTTTTTATATTGATGTATAATGATGTACTACGTCGATCAGATGTTACAGGGTCACTATAAAAAAATATTTGGAGTACGGAACTCACCGTGTTTGTTTTTTATATTTTTTCGAATTTTCGGCAAAGTTTCATCTGCCATGGTCGCGGGATGACTGGTACCGTTTGGCACCCTTTGGGTACAGAACCCTTAAAACATTAAAACAGATCGCAATTTTTTTTTTGTTTTGTTTGGATATATGTACTATGGTGAAATGTTCTCAAGATATATTTCGGGCCATACCTGTATTTACGGTATGGGACCCTTACATAAAATCACATAAAAATTCATTTATTTTTAAAGATATCTTACTTATATGAAGATATCAAGATATACTTCGGGCCACGTCCAGCAGCTAGATAAATAGGATGTAATTTGATCAACCGACCAATTTCATACTGGTGACTCGGTTAGTGATCAGGAATTATAGGTTCAGTAATCCTTTTGGCCAAATTCGAAAAATATTTTTTTTTTGCACCCGTACTGGTTGGTCTAGTTTAAGTACAATTCCTATCCCAGTCAGTATGGAAGCAAAAAAAATATATAATATTTATCGAATTTCACCAAAACGGTAATTGAACCATGTTTTTTATCACTAACCGAATCTCCGGTACAAATTTGGTCGCTTGATTGAATTTTACCTAGTATGTTATATACATGTGTTTCTTTAAAAACAAACAAATTTAGAGCTTATATAAATAATTTTAAATGATAAAAAACTGATATATATATCATTTAAAAAGAGTAAATAAATTCTTAGTTAGGTAAGTAAACTCGGATGAACATTTAATTCCATGTGTCTGGGAGCCGGTTTAAAAATAATCTGTATTTAAACGTAAAAAACCGTTTTTTCGATTATTTTGTTCGGAGCGCTACGTTAAAATAGCATTATTGAAAACCGTAGCTGACCGGTTATTTCCGCGAGATCCGATGACAGTTATGCAGAGTAGATGAGGGACTCCACTCGTGCTCGTTTTACACACATACACAGACAATTTTCTGCCAAAACCGTTCGAAACCGGTTAATTCAACAAAACCTATTTTACCATTTGCCTGAAACTGGTTTATTGTGGTTATTGTAGAACGAAATCGAAAAGAAAAGTTCTCCACGTCCTTAGGCGTTAACCGGTTTGAATTTTTTTTCGGTTCCAAGCCTTTCACTTTATTTAGTCAGCCGTTAATCATATATAATTTTCTAATTATACTCGCGCACGAAGGGTTCCGTACCATTATCTACAAAAACGGAAAATAAATCATGTCTGTTGTATGGGAGTGCGCAGGTCTGAATCGCACTTGGCTAATTTTAGTATTTGTTGTTATAGCGGCAACAGAAATACATCATCTGTGAAAATTTCAACTGTCTAACTATCACGGTTCACGAGGTACAGCCTGGTGACAGACGGACGGACGGACGGACAGCGAAGTCTTAGCAATAGGGTCCCGTTGGTTGCCCTTTGGGTACGGAACCCTAAAATGACTAGCATAGTCAAGGTCACCGCTCATAAACCGTTGCGACACTTGTTCTCTAGATACATATTTTCCAAATTTTGGAACTGTAAAGTTAGTCAACATATTTCCTTCGTGGGTACGTACATAAATACTTTCTTTATTTGTTTCATTTGATTCCTCCAAAAGCTGTCTTTTGATTCCCAAGTCCCCATTCACGTATTCTCAAAGTTCAGTAAGTAGTTCCACTCCATTGTGGCATTGTGTCTCCGAGTCAAGGAGGAGCAGGTTACTATTCCCACATTGTTGGTCAGAATAAAACTTTTATAACATTATACAACAAAAGACTTTAGATAGGTTGGGATTAAAGAAATATATAAGATTATTATTCAAATAATCTGGTTATACCGATACATACATTAAAGTAATTAATATTTTAGTTTTGTTTTAAAAATATTTTTTCTTTTTCAGTATTTTTATTTTCAAAATCTTAACCTAGGTACATAATATGCACAATCAACAAAAACCCGTAGGGTTTATCAGTGATTGTGGAGGCCGGTACTTATATTTAATTATTATTATAGCAATAGGCAAGCATCTCACAACCATGGCTGGGCGGTGATCGCGGTCGGTCCGCACATACAGATATAGATATAGATATAGTATACAATTAAATTATAAATACACAGTAAAATTTTGTCAAAGATATAATTGAGCAGTTTTAATTGTGTACATATTTATAATTTCACTTTATATGCATCCTTAAAACAAAAGTAATTGAGAGCTTTTACAGCATTATATATATATAAATATATATATACATTGTAAATTAATATTTAGGAGTTCTTTGCAAGCGTAGTAAACTAAATATCGTAATTGGATGAAACAATTCACAGCCGAATATATCAGCGGATATTTTCCCATTCGAATGGTGTAGAGTAAGAAAAAGATATTTTTATTTTTATTTTTTTGAAGGCACCGTAATTATTATTTCGTAGTCTCGTTCTCATTTACAAAAAACTGAAATACAAAGAGGGATATTATCACACAAAGGTACTTAGTAACATTTTATTAGATAAGTAAATTTAAGATAGGAGGCATGCGCCTTAGTTATACAAAGAACTGAGGGCTAATCAAAATAAAGTAACACAATCATGTGGCTTTTAATACCAGCGTGAAATATTAACAAAATTCAAAGTTTGGTGCAAAGATTGTTGGTGAAGTAGGCAAAGTCTCGTGTGAATTGAATCTGTGAGCCCAAGAGTCCTTACTTAATATTATGCTACTTGTTTTAATAGCTAAGTTTGTAACTTAATAAGCTAGTTAAAAGGCTAGTGCACTTAGTTTTAAAGCTAGATGAAGTACCCATTTATGTTTAAACCTCTTAACAAGATGGTTTCCCATACTTTTCAGGAAAACAGGTGGTTCACAGTTCAAGTTTGGGAAAATTAAAAAGGATACGGTTTTATATAGCTATATTCGTACTTATAATAAAAATCAAGTAGGGTTTTATCCGTACGAGACAAAAAAAGGTGAAAATTAGATTCCTAGAGGCCCGGTTAACCCTTTAACTAATTATAAATATATAAATCTTTTTGTATTTCTGTCAGTCTGTATGTGATTCTCGCAAAAACTACTAAACTGGTTTCCGTGGGGTTTTCACTGCTGAAGCGTAGTGTCATGGGAGTAACTAAATGACAAAAATATTCCCACCCACAGTCTCAAATGCTCCACTACGTTCTGCAACTCGCCATACCTAACCTTCTTACCTAATCTGAGGTGCAATTGTGTAAGCCAATGGTATTCAAATTGATTGTCATATGGCCATTTGGCTAAGCAAATTAGCCCGTTTGACAATTGAAATCGTACGTTTTTGGTTGTCAAATGAATAAGAATATCTCGCTTTGCTGTTGAAAACCAAAAATGTACGATTCCAATTGTCAAACGGGCTAATTTGCTTAACTGAATAACCATATGACAATCGAATTTGAATACCATTGTCTTACACAATTGCACCTCTGATCGCTTCTGCGCTGAAAGTTTTCTGAGTAGATTACTCTTGATGTGCAGTTATCATTTTTGATGGGCAATAAAGTATTCCCCTTATGCTACTAGCCATAAAGTTTCCAAGAAAAGTTTTTAGATACTTATCACTGCACCATGATTGAAAAGTGCTGAGCCCTCTTTAGTGTAACATGTCAGAGATAAGGAGATCGAGGCCAGTTTCTCCTTCAGCAAAAGCGGACCCTCGGGTAAAAAAACAGTAAGTTAAAATTCACAACATATTCTAGAATAGTAATGACCTAATTATCTATTTTTATTTCAGACACTTTCTTTTTTAATTTAAATAAAATCACTGTCCAACAACAAAAACAAATTGTTAAGTGCCAAGATTTAAAAGGACAGGCAGAATGCAATTATCTGCTTGTAAGTCGAAAGTTTGAATAAAATGTTTAATTAAATGCATTGTCTACAAGCGTCTTTGTAGCTAGCTATGTAGCCACGGGTAAGTATGTATTCGTGTTTTTATGTATACTTGGATGTGCATGAATTCATGTAAAGGAAAATAATTTGGCCATGTGTGAGTCGGAATCGCGCACAAAGGGTCCTGTACTACCAAAATTGACCTCTCGTAAAAAACAAGACTCACAATCTCGCTCAAAAAGTGTCCGCGATGCATCTTGTCACCGCTATGACATGACAAGATCGAATGACGATTGCGTACAACTGACATTGCATCTTATAATTTTAACTATATAAGGCGACGCCACGAAATTTTGGCGAAATGGATCTCCATTTTTCTCAGCATTAAAAAAACATATGTAATCACCAATTTATATACTAGATTAAGCATTTCATTGACATCATTTTGCCCGAAGATTTTGTTGATTGATTAATTTTCATAGCAGAGAAAAAAAATGTAGAAATCCTCTTTTAAGACAGAGATTTCTATTTTACTGACTAACGGTAGCGAGAAGTTTTTTATTTAAATTAGTCTACAAATACACTTCAATATGGCCGATTGGATTTATTATATTACTTATAGTTGTCATTTTAAATGAGAAACACTGTTTTGCCGCATACGACCTTACGGCATAAGCTAGTTCGTGAGCGCATATTTGTATGGAGTAAGTCCCCCTCACTGCACTCCCCTAAGGCGCCGATTTGAAATTAAAAGTTTATCAATGCCTCGCCTTAATTTGGTTGACGCGTTTTTGCTACTATGCACGTCGCCGTTCGGACACTTTCTGACGAACTTTTCTTAGAGACTGTGTGTGTGTCTAGTTGTTTATGAGAGGTCAATGACTACCAATGACATGTTAAGTAACAACAATATAGACGCTATAGCAACATCAAGGCGTCAAAAAACAACGCTAAAATAATAGCGCCGTCATAATATTTTAATATTGAGGGTTCCGTACCCGGAGGGTATCAAACGGGACCATTACAAAGCCTCCGCTGTCTGTCTATCTGTCTCTCTGTCTGTCCGTCTGTCACAGGAGTCTACAGCTTCAGCCGTAATAGGCAGACAGCAGAAATTTTCACACGATATGTGTTACCATGGCCTCCAACACGAAAAATTATAAAAATTTGTAAAATAGGAAAAAGCTATGCTCAAATGCAATTTTTTCAAGGTTATTTGTTTCAGCTCTATCTTAAAGACGATAATACATACAAAATAAATAATGAAAATTAGGGTTCCTTACTCAAAGGATGCCGAATCATTTGACAGGCGCTATCATTTTAGCGGCTTTTTTTGACGCCTTTATGTTTCTATGTATCTATATTGCTGTTTTTTATCATGTTTTTAGGGTTCCTTGTCCGTTTTGTTTGGTGGTACGGAACCTTTTGTGCGCGAGTCCGACTCG
Organism: Ypsolopha scabrella; assembly: GCA_910592155.1. Classification (NCBI taxonomy): domain Eukaryota; kingdom Metazoa; phylum Arthropoda; class Insecta; order Lepidoptera; family Ypsolophidae; genus Ypsolopha; species Ypsolopha scabrella. Next base: position 14,702,203 of record OU342966.1, read on the forward strand.
CACTTGCATAAATTATTAATATTTGTTATTTCGCTTTAGAGTATTTATAACAATATGATTAAATTTGAAACTTGACTGTATTACCGTCTTTAAGTGTCTGTGACAGACGGACGGACAGTTTTAACTCGAGAACCACGAATTTGGATACGGTTTTTTAGTATCATTGTGACTTTGGCCAACATATAGACTATAAACGTTGTTCATAAAATAACACTCAAGTCGAAAACGGAGCAGAGATTGAATAGACGCGAGTGGAGCCGCGGGCAAAGGCTAGTTTAATATAATACAGGCAAATAAAACAAAATTAGGGAAAAATCAAGGTCATAAAGTTTGGCTTACTTAAATTTAATAAAACAATAGACTTGCATTATCAAAATTAAAAATTAAGAGAATTAAGATATACGTTTAAGATTTTATTTTATATTGCTAGGTGTTTTTAGTTGATATGGATTTGTAACTGAATAGTAAATGAATAAATTCTTCTTCTAAAAAAAAATGTATGTAATAAATACAAAAAAGTTGACCTAAATAAACACAAGTAACTTTAAATAAAAACCTATTTTCGATCATAGAAGGACCAGATCTCATGTCTTTTCTTTTTTCTAAATGATTTTTATCTATGCCTTCTCATTCACACCCGATAAATACCTTTATATCGTTAATATTGATTTAGTAGAACGCGCCGCTATATTAATTAACAATAAATCCACACCGGTAGTCTGTATACAATGGATAAAACTGGATTAATGTATTGTAATTCACATTTTTGCTTCAATGGAGAATGGTATGAAATCATTTCAAAGCTCTTTTCGCTTACCTCTAACAACCAAAGCAACGCAAAAAACTGATTCACTTTATTTTATTACTTTGTGGATTGATTCAGCTTACGGTGTCATTTTTCAGTCACTTTAAGCCTAGAAATATTTAAACAACAATACCAATATTTTATGATCTATTGCGAAAACCATCGTTTTGGGTACTCTAAACATTATTAAGAGTTTACTACAAATGGAAATCAATGGAAACCAATTTCAAGTGAAAAAAAATATTTCGCGTGCCAGGATTCGAACCTACAACCTCTTGCTTTCATACCTTGCGCCATCGAGGTCCTCAAACCGAACCGTTGCATTTTTCCACCATTACCTGTAAGTGTACACCTCCTTTTTTCAAAATACATTTCTCAGTTGAAATTTAAATTTATCTTTTACAGTTTGTGATGCACTCTAAATAGCAAAATAACTTTTACATATTACAATGTTGTTCTCTTTATGTGCCGGCAATCATTTTACGCCAATTTTATTTTCAATTTACATGTTAGTTGGCAAAATTATCCAACAAATTTAATTTACCGAATTAATTCATCGTTCGAAATAAAGCCCTTATATTTATTTTACCGAACAAAATTGGTACCAGTACTTTACACATATTTTTGCATATTATTTCATTTATTTATTTGCCTCAAAAGGCAAACGTTTGTAGTGTTAGGTTAACTTCAAGAGAGGACTGTCAAAACTACTTGTCGCAATTTTTTGATCAGAAGTCCCAAAATTTCTATAGCAACCGGATCATGTCACTACCTATAAGATGGCAACAAGTTGTTGAACAAAATGGTACTTATATATTATACTTAAATATAAATAAACTTTGAAAAAATGTGTCTTGAATTTTTATATAAAATACGAAGAAACTTTTTCCCCGACCTATTACATACATACAAAAATAAAGGGTTATATTTAGCTTATACTGGGTGTAAAAGCAAAGGCAAGAAGCCCTTTAGCGTATACTTTTAAAAGTATAGTGTATACTTTTAAATTAACATGTATAGAAACAAGATAGTCATTTAATTTTAAACGTGAACCCGCTAATTTAAAATATAATAATAAAAGTAGCAATTTTAGATTTATGAGACATCGTTGCAGGTGTGTTTATGCCATGCCACGGAAGCAAAAGGGGCTGGGTTACGACTCAAAATAAGTGTTATTATTGTAAACCACATTTTTTTTATCATTATACTAAAATGTCGGATCCAATGGTGTAAGACACCGATCGTGCAAATCCCCTAAGCGAAGCTTAAAAAAAACAGTTCAGTCGATACCAACAAAGGTTCTATACATATAGATAAGGTGACTTTTATTTATGCAGCAAAACTCATACTGGAGGCTTGGTAAGTGATCAGTAACACGGATTAATTACACTTATTAGAAAATCTTGACGTCCCATAGTAATTGATTCGGGGCTAGCCTTGCGTTTGTAAGGAACACAAAAGAATAATTTAAAAATTTCACAAAAAGGGTCATCGAACCTTGTTACTGAGCGCTTACCGAGTCTTCAGTGAGAATTTGGCTGCATAAATAAAAGTCACTTTATATATGGCGCGCCAGAAGAGAACGCGAAGCGTAGGGTAGATGCATTCACCTCTCAAAAATCTTTTTTAAATTTATGAGAGGTCAATGGGTAGATGGCACTATCATAAATCACTTTATGAGATACTAATTCAGATGTTTACGCACTTTCTAATACTTACATGTTATATTTGACTTTTACTAAACTGTATAGAATAGACGAAGCAATGATGTAAGTATATTTCGGCGTTGAATTAGCGCCAGACGGAGGCTTGTTATTGTCGCTATCTCTTGGGGGATCACCCATCTTCACAAAAATAAAAGATGATGTTTTCGGGCACCGTTTATTGTCACTTCGACACAAATACCACGTCACAAGTTACAACACGTGCCAAAGTCAGGCTGAGTAGAACTTAATAGTTCACTTAGATCCGGTAGGGGCTTATCTTGAAGATTTAAAACATTACAAAAGCACAACAACCTCACAAGAACAAATCCGCCATTCCTTCCTTTCAAAACCCATCTCCAAGTACCCTCAGCCGCCACCCACCGCTCTTGGGGGCGCTGCCCCGACCGGATGCTTCTGACTTGGTGAATACAAAACAGACACAAATATATCGTAAACTGCCGTTTAAAGTTAACAACAATTAAACTTTATAATATTTAAATTAGCCTTTGATATTTTAATAACAAAAACAACAATCTAGTGCCGACCAATAAAACATCAGTTATTCATCATAAGCACAACACAGGTCTTTTTAATGAAATAATATCTTGACTGGTTTGTAGTATTTCTTTAGATATTAACAAAATAAAATAAGTATTTACTTAAATTTACTAGCTATCTTTGATGATTAGAAATATAATCATAGTTAATAAGTATGAAATAAAGTAGGAACTGAGCAGTGATCTGTTAGTTCCGAGCATAAGCGCTAGTATCGCATGCGGTGGTGGCGCGAATTTCCAGTGACTGATAATGATAACATAAAGAATGTAGGGCTTGCGCCCATACGGCCATTCTGCAAACAGCGCGCTCTCTGCGCTGTCATTTCTAAATTTTCCAGGAAATATAAAATTAACAATTATATTACTTTCCCTAATATGACATAAATAACAGTTTTATCAGAATTGTATTGTGTTAATTAAATATATTAATTGTATTCAGAAACTTGAGATAAGGCTTCAATTTTAATCACAGCACCAGAGTCAACGCTTATTTGGAAACACAATCAAGTAATAAATTAATGCAATTAAAGCAGTCATTTATTAGTCACGGATGTTCAGTATTTTGAAACACACTGTCCTAATAATGTAGTCAAAAATCAGTCTTAGGCGCGGGTGTTCAATATTTTGAAACACACTGTCCTAATAATGTAGTCAAAAATCAGTCTTAGGCGCGGGTGTTCAATATTTTGAAACACACTGTCCTAATAATACAGTAAAAAAAAAAACCTCAGGCACGGGTGCTCAATATTTTGAAACACACAGTCCTAATAATACAATCAAAAATCAGTTTCAGGCACTGGTGTTCAGTTTTCTGATTCACACTAGCCCAAAAATGAACAATAATTGGCAACATTGCCGCATTTTCCTTTCTTTGTTATATAATTATTTTCCTTTTCCTTTATTCGGTTAACCTATTTGAAGAAGCCTCTTCGTTATCATGACCATCTAAAATTTCGTTTACATCTACATCGTTGTTATCACTATCGGCCCATACGGCGTCATTGTCATTATCATCAAAAGGATCTGCTTGACCTACTGGAGCAAGACGCAAACAATCGTGACTGGCAATTTTTTCACTAGAGCTTCGAAGATTCACATGTTTTAATTTATACCGATCATTTGGCAAAATTTCTAATATTTCCATTGGACCCTCATACTTAGGACCCAGTTTTGTAGTGTGGCGTTCATGTCGCCGCATTAACACGAAATCACCTTTCTTAAAAAGTACGATCTTAGCTTTACCTTTATTGAATTTTGTTTTTTCATAATCTGCACGCTCGTCCATCCTACATTTAGATTCAGACCTTATTTCATCTAAATTGGGGACACGTTCTACATCATCAATTTCTAAAGCTTTTATACCAGGCGGGGAGCATTTTCTACCGATTAATAACTCCATTGGACTTCTACCGGTTGCTTTCGAGACAGAACAATTAATTGCTAATTGTAGCTCTTGTATTGCAGAATGCCAAGGTTTCTCAATCTCAACGACAGACATGGCGTCTTTGATTACTTTCATAACTCTTTCAACTTGCCCGTTTGCCCTACTCGCACCCTTAGCAACGACGTGATGTTCGATACCCTGTTTGTTGCAGAAAGTTTTAAATTCCGCAGCCGTCATGCTCTTATCTTGGTCCGTAATCAACCGGTTGGGCGTACCAAAGATAGAGATCAATTCTTGAAATGATTTGACCGCTGTTTCAGATGTTCGATCATTGGTATAAACCATATAAACGTACTTAGTAAACGCATCAACGTAAACAAAAGCATACTCTGCAATATTTCTAATTCCATTCATTCGGCCAGTTATATCAGCATGAATAGTGTGAAATGGAATCGAATGTTTTTCTATTGGGTGCAGTGAAATTTGACGAGAACCAGAGGGGCCCTTCCTTACCCTACAACTTACGCAGTTCTCAACGAACTTACGTACGATTTTTGTCATGTTTGGGAACCAATATTGCTCACGAATTTTCGATAACACTTTTTCCCAGCTTAAATGCATCAGTTTATCATGGTAGTGGGAAATTAAACTCCACCTGAAAGATTGTGGGACAATTATAAGCTTTAGTGTTCTTTTATCAATTTGTACCTTTCGTCGCAGAAGCTTGTCTGAGGAAATTATGTATGTATCGGCTACAGTTTTTGGCGTGGAATCACCTTTTAAATCTGATACAATTTTCTGCAATGAAGGGTCCCGTTTCTGCTCAATCAGTAACCAGTTGTGGTCAAGAGTAGAGGAGTTAATGGAGAATGTTTTTGCTTTACCGGATTTTAAAACCTCTAAATCAGTATCTGTTGGGTTACGACTGAAGTAATCAGCATGGGCAAGTCGTTCTCCCTTTCGGTATTCAATATCAAACTGAAACGTTTGTAGGTAAGCCCACCAACGGTGTACTCTGGGGGTTAGATCTATCTTACGTTTTGAAGATTTGACTGAATTGCAATCGGTTACAACCAGGAACGAACGGCCATACAGGAAATGTCGGAAGTGTTGAATTGCTTTAACTATCGCTAACGTTTCCAACTCGTACGAATGATATTTACTTTCGGGTTCAGTAGTTCGCATGCTAAAATAAGCTATCACTAAAGGGTTTCCATCTTTTCTTTGAATTAGTACTGCACCGTATCCGACTGAACTTGCGTCTGTGTGTAATTCTGTAGGTAGGTCAGGGTCATATATCGTTAACAGAGGAGAAGATGTAAGTCTTGCAATAACCTCCTGTCTTGCCTGTTCATGTCGTTCAGTCCAAGACCACGCCACATCAGCCTTGGTAAGTTCATACAATGGAGCCATTATAGTGGAGAAGTTAGGCACAAATTTCCGAAAATATCCGGCAAGACCATTAAATTGGCGAATCTGTTTAATGTTTTGCGGCCTTGGGGAATCTACAAGAGCTTGAATTTTTCGGGGACTTGGCTTCACAGTGCCATTTTCTATTATATTCCCTAAAAACTCGATGGATGTTTTGAGAAAAGAACATTTTTTTACGTTAAGTGAAAATCCAGCATTTGTTAACTTTGTAAGAACCATCCTGAGACGCTCTAGACCCTGATTAATTGACTCAGATATTACCAAAACATCATCTAAATAGACCAAAGCTATTTCACCTCTTAGTTCACCTAATGCTTTATTAATTGCACGCTGGTATACTGACGGAGCATTACACAGCCCAAAGGGCATCCGCAAAAATTCGAATTGGCCATCTGGAGTCACAAAAGCAGTTTTTTCTATCGATCCGCCATCTTTTGCTATCGGGATCTGATGGAATCCTGCAGCCATATCTAAGCACGAGAAATAGCGAGCGTTGCCTAATTTGTCAATTTGGTCAGCTATCAAGGGAAGGGGGTAATGATCCCGAACTGTGTTCGCGTTCAGTTCACGAAAATCTACGCAAAGTCGATCAGAACCATCGCGTTTCTTAACAAGTAGTATCGGACTGCTAAATGGTGAGCAACTTTCACGAATGATACTATTCTCTTTTAAGTCATCAACAATTTCTTTGACTTTGTCCCTTTCTGTTGCGGACAGACGATAGGGTCTGCGTTGTACAATTTTATCCGGATTTTTTAAACGTATGTGCAGTTCTCCAGTTTTAACACAAGAGACAGCATTGCCAGTTGTAAAGGAATTTCTAAACTGCTCCACTATATTTTGTAATTTTTCAAGAGCAACGGGATCATTAACATCAGTATCTATTTTCAAGCTGTCAGATAATAATGCAGTACTCACAAAAAACTCCCGTTGTACAGATATCTTACCGGCAGTCAGCTTAACAGTCAAACCAGGGATCTGAAGAATGTCAGCACCAATCAAAATGTCAAATTGTATGTCATTGTCTCCTACAACATAAAATTCTATTTCAATAAAGACATCATCTATTTGCACATTTGTAGTTATACTGGTGTTAGAGACCACTGGCGCATGGCCTATTCCCCGAAAAGTAACCGAAGTACGTTTTCTTTTACCAGAAATTGATCCAGCAATTTGTTCTCGAATTAGTGAACAATCTGCGCCACTGTCAAAAAGACATTGATAGCCTTTGTCACATATAGTTACATCTATTAAACTGCGACCGGAATTTTGACAGTAGTTCACACTTTTCTTATCATTTGAAAGTTTCTCATCATTTTGTTTTTTATAGCAATTGGTTGCAACATGGCCCTTTCTGCTACAGTAACTACATTCAATACTCGGGGGCCTTATACTACTAGAACCACTACCAGAAGTGTTTTGCGATGTACTAGGTTTAATAGGACACTCACGAGAACGATGACCACTCTTATTGCAATTATAACATTTTATGCCACTATCTGGTGTTGGTTTAACAACAGTTTCGTTATCATTATAACGTGGTCTTTTAAGAGCAGACGAAACAGGGTAATCTATTTTACGTTTGCGAAAAGTTTTCAGTGAAATTATAAGGTTCGACAAACTATCTGGAGTATTGCGCAATAGTTCCGCACGAACATAGTCCGGATAAATACCTGTGATCACAGCCTCTACTACCTCACTGTCCGAAGCTTCAGGCCTAACCCTCTTGAAGTAAGTCCAAGCAGTGGTAGCATACTCGGAGTAGGTACTAGCTTGGTCAGAAGTGTAGCTTTTCCACTTGGCAACATCATCTGCGTATCGGTATTCTTTGGAAAAATTCTTGATAAGATCTTCTTTAACGTCTTCCCATGTAGTTGACCGTAAAGACCAGGTATCAGCCCACGTTTTCGCACGACCCCGGAGTTGCATGATAGCTTTCATTCGTGCTTCATACGGAGATATTTTCAGCGTAGTTATCGTTTCATCCACATGTGCACACCAGTCACGAATGTCATGCGATCTTTCATCTGGATCGTAGGGAGGAAGATAAAAATCGATTCGCCTGGATGAATGATTAGAGTTCATCATGGCGGCCATCACTGCACTATTAGTCGCTTCTTTGGTAAGGGAAGTCACAAGCGACAACACTTGATCCATAGTAAATGTTGGGGATCCCTGCTGCGTCTCTTCCTGTCCCTGTAGCAGGCCGTTTATAAGAGGGGATCCCACCGCTGCTTTCGGCGTTGAATTAGCGCCAGACGGAGGCTTGTTATTGTCGCTATCTCTTGGGGGATCACCCATCTTCACAAAAATAAAAGATGATGTTTTCGGGCACCGTTTTATGTCACTTCGACACAAATACCACGTCACAAGTTACAACACGTGCCAAAGTCAGGCTGAGTAGAACTTAATAGTTCACTTAGATCCGGTAGGGGCTTATCTTGAAGATTTAAAACATTACAAAAGCACAACAACCTCACAAGAACAAATCCGCCATTCCTTCCTTTCAAAACCCATCTCCAAGTTCCCTCAGCCGCCACCCACCGCTCTTGGGGGCGCTGCCCCGACCGGATGCTTCTGACTTGGTGAATACAAAACAGACACAAATATATCGTAAACTGCCGTTTAAAGTTAACAACAATTAAACTTTATAATATTTAAATTAGCCTTTGATATTTTAATAACAAAAACAACAATCTAGTGCCGACCAATAAAACATCAGTTATTCATCATAAGCACAACACAGGTCTTTTTAATGAAATAATATCTTGACTGGTTTGTAGTATTTCTTTAGATATTAACAAAATAAAATAAGTATTTACTTAAATTTACTAGCTATCTTTGATGATTAGAAATATAATCATAGTTAATAAGTATGAAATAAAGTAGGAACTGAGCAGTGATCTGTTAGTTCCGAGCATAAGCGCTAGTATCGCATGCGGTGGTGGCGCGAATTTCCAGTGACTGATAATGATAACATAAAGAATGTAGGGCTTGCGCCCATATATACTACTGGGCCGATATCAAACCAAAATACCACTAATTCCATTTCGTTTTTTATTATTTCTCATAGATTTATATTTGAAAGGACACAGAAGTAGGGATAGTAGTTATCTTGCAGGTAACATTAAGGTAAAAAAGGTTAAGAAAACCGGACAAGTACGAGTGGGACTCGCCCACCGAGGGTTCCGTACAAATTAGTAAAAGTTTAAAAAAATCTACAAAAATATTTGGTCACCCGTACAATTATGACCGCGCATACCGTTGCTTAACCTCTATAATTTTTTATGATGTAATTACAAATGTATACTTTTCAGATTTTTTCCTATATTTGTAGTATAAGACGGTATTACTTGCCAAATTTCATAGTTCTAGGTCAACGAAAAATACCCTATAAATTTCGATTCCCTTGAGAGGGTCAAAATATACGTTTTTGCGGCATAAACGGCCGTATCTTTTTTTACATTAGCTTAGAAGTTTGATTTTTTCACAGCTTCAAAAGACTGTAGACTTGAGTATCTATATGGTTTTAATTTCAACTTGATACCTCCTCCACACGTTCCCGACATAAAGGTCCTTGACAGACAGACGGACAGGCGCACAACAAAGTGATCCTATAATATGGGTTCCTTTTTTTTCCTTTTAAGGTACGGAACCCTAAAACATTCATCTACATGAATTGGGAGGCGGAGACATCAGAGGTGCAATAGTGTAAGACAATCGTCATTAAATTCGATTGTCATATAGCTATTCGGCTAATTAAATTAGCCCGTTTGACAATTTCAAATCGTACGTTTTTGGTTGTCAACAACAAAACAAGACAATCGTATTCATTTGACAGCCAAAAATTTACGATTTCAATTGTCAAACGGGTAAATTTGCTTATTAGTCGAATAGCCAGATTATCTTACACAATTGCATCTCTGATCTCTATCTTCTACGGTCCTGCCTACTTTGGTTTTTTGACATTCATAAATCGAATTATTCAAACTTTTATTTTTCATTATGCACTAGCCTTTTACACGCGGCTCCGCCCGCGTTAATTCAGTCTCTGCCCCGTTTTCGGCTTGGGTGTAATTTTATGAACACTTCCTATTTTAATCTTCAGTAACGTCTAAATCACCCATACCACCAATTTACTGAAACATTCAAACTTCGCCAAGATTATTTAACAAGTACTTACTTCGACTTGGGTACCTACTCAAGCCGAAGTTTTGGAAACTCGTAAAGCTTTAACACCAAAATACAGACAGTAATCATAAAACTAGAGTATACGGCTTGTTCGGACTTAGTTATGTTCAGTCCGCTAGGTTTAGCTCTGAAAAGGTATCATCGAAAAAAACCGCTCACCTACTTTTGTAGTCATAATTATTCTGTATTCCTCTTTATCTTCATTTCCAGTTAACGAAGCAGGGCCCGCTATTCATAAGATGAACAAAGATCTTGATGAAATTAATAATTTGGCGAAGGCGAGTCGAACTCGCGCACAAAAGATTCCGTGCCACTGGCACCTGCCAAAAACTAGCATAGTCTGCGTACGAAACCCAACTTTTTATTTTTTTTTATTTTACTTCAGAGTTGCCCTACAATCTGACTAAAAAGGTACATTCTTCCCATAGAGAATCAGTCATTTGAAAGGCATTCACGGGGCCGAAGCCAACATTGCAGAGGCCTTTAGAGCCATTTAATCAAAGTGAGGTTTCCGCATCCATGAAGGCCTCTCCCTTATGGGGGTAAGGCCGAATCTCGGTGCAAAATTCACATCATAATATTGTTTTCCTTACTTTTGAATAACAAGTACGCAAAAATTGCGTTTTAAAGCAATTAGTGGAAATTTATTAGTATTATTTAGGTTTTCACATTCAAATTCTATCATTTTATGATTTAAATTTTGATTGCAATCGATTAACAAACTTAAAAGCATATATATCGTTATAATCGAATGTAATCAAAGTAAAGGCATAAAATAACATAATTCTAAAGCGAGACTTTTCCACTTACCGGCAATCCACCGGCACCGGCACCGGCAACGGCTAAGGTGGTAAAAGTGTATGAATTTACATTCGCCGTTGCCGGTGCCGGTGCCGGTGGATTGCCGGTAAGTGGAAAAGGGGCCATTCCTATTATTAGTAATCAATTTCCGCTAATTACTTTAAAACGCAATTTTTGCATACTTTAAAAGTAAGGAAAACAAAATTATGATGTGTATTTTGCACCGAGATTCGGCTATACCACCTCAATGTATCATCGAGATGCTAATGACAGTACCCCATAGTTGCCGAACTATTGCCAGGAAGGAAGCTACTTGAAATGGGCTATGATTATGGTGATGCTACGAGTAAATGGACCGGATAACAGGGGCGGCCAGGGGGTAGCTAAGGTTGTCGGGAGTTGAGTCTGCGGGGCGCAAGCCCTTATACAGTTAAGTGCCCTCGGTGTTATGACATTTTACACTTTCAACCTGGAGTATAGGCTCCGCTCTTGCGATTCCACTCTGGCCGGCTAAGAGCCGGGGAGGTATGTACCTGTGTCTGTAAACGAATTGGGTGTGTTTTCCTGAAAGGTTGGGTCCGGAGTATCGCCACTCACCATCGGCTCGCCACAAGCCACTCTGCGGTGTCGTATTATTATTATTTGTAGGTAAACTTTCAGTAACGGGCCCATACGGACCCAGCTATTTGAAAAGCATTCATAGGCCGAAGCCAACATTGAAGAGGCCTTTAGTACCATTTAGTCTAAAGGTGAGATGGCCGCATTCATGACTGAATGACAGTACCTACACAGACCAAAAAAAGTTTTTGTCATGAAGTCTAACATCAACATCTTGTCGTAATGGACGGAGAGCTAGCGACCAAATCGGTCATGTGGCTTCAGCTGTATTGAAGCTCCGTTAGCTACTTCCCTGAACAACCTTTTCCCATAATCTCCGTGCTGGCAGGCCGCGGGCGGTGGGTGCGGGTGTAGTGGGGTGGGGAAAAAAAAGAAAAAAAATGTGGGCTCAGCGGCTTTAATTTTTTTTTCAAACAGTTGCTTTGTACTCCCTGTGCACCCAAAAAAAAATTTAAATCGATCGGGTGGTGGGAAGGGGTTGCCAGCGCTTATTAAAAGTACCAAAATAATAATAATTTTCATGTGGGCTCAGCTGTATTGGCTTTTTTTCTGACCCGAGATTAATTAATATGTGAGCCCCGAAAAAATAGCCATGCAAAAATATCGGTGGAAAGGTATCGAAAAAAATTGTTGAAATCGTTGGATTTCGTTCGAAAATGAGCTGAGGAGAAGGCAAAAGCGGACGTGGAGGGGATGTCAGCCGGCGAACGCGTCAGCGCACTCACGGCGCGTCGATTTTGTTCGGCTAACAGAGAGTAGCCGCTGTCCTTCTCGCACCCGTTGAACGGGGAAACCCGAACTTTCCGAACTAGCAGCTGCTGCAGCTGTGCGTCTACGCATTTTCATAGAAATTAACCTTATTTTTATTCGTGCGAAAAAATATTCCCTGCTTCTATGCCCTTTTTTGTCCATTATTATTTACGAAAAATATTCTATTTATTTATTCATTTTTATGTATGCAAAATATGAACTCATTTATTTTTTCTCTTAACTATTCATGCAATAAATTTTTCTCGGTATTATTTATGCGAACAATTTTATTCATTTTTATTCCTCTTTTTATTCATTATTATTTACGCAAAATATTCTATTCGTTTATATTCCTTTATTTATTCATTTTTATTCCTTATTTTATTCATTATTATTCATGTGAAAAAATTATAAACTATCATTCAATTGGCAGGGGGCTGATGAGCGTGCTGTCCAATATTTGATTGTCAGCTGTTTCTTCTTATTCGTCAGTATCTTGTTCATTTTATTTGAATTATTATTTTCATTTTATTTGAAGTATTATTTTCATTTTATTAGAATTTTGATGAATGGGGATTTCCACCGGCGAGTGCGTCTAGTCTGTTTGTCTAGTCTTTATTGCATGAATAATAAAGAGAAAAAAAAATTTAATTATATTGTTGCATAAATAAAAATTAATAAATAAAGAAATATAAATAAATAGAATATTTTTCGTAAATAATAATGGACAAAAAAAGGCATAGAAGCAGGGAATATTTTTTCGCACGAATAAAAATAAGGTTAATTTCTATGAAAATGCGTAGACGCACAGCTGAAGCAGCTGCTAGTTGCTTCAGCTGTGCGTCTACGCATTTTGTTGAGAAGGACAGCGGCTACTCTCTGTTAGCCGAACAAAATCGACGCGCCGTGAGTGCGCTGACGCGTTCGCCGGCTGACAGCCCCTCCACGTCCGCTTTTGCCTTCTCCTCAGCTCATTTTCTAACGAAATCCAACGATTTCAACAATTTTTTTCGATATCTTCCCACCAATATTTTTGCATGGCTATTTTTTTGGGGCTCACATATTAATTAATTTCGCGTCAGAAAAAAAGCCAATACAGCTGAGCCCACATGAAAATTATTATTATTTTGGTACTTTTAATTAACGCTGGCAACCCCTTCCCACCACCCGATCGATTTAAATTTTTTTTTGGGTGCACAGGGAGTACAGAGCTACTGTTTGAAAAAAAAATTAAAGCCGCTGAGCCCACATCTTTTTCTTTTTTTTCCCCACCCTACTACACCCACACCCACCGCCCGCGGCCTGCCAGCACGGAGATTATGGGAAAAGGTTGTTCAGGGAAGTAGCTAACGGAGTTTCAATACAGCTGAAGCTACATGACCAATTTGGTCGCTAGATCTTAGACTATAAGTGGTCGTACTACATTTACTCTAATAACTTTATGCAACTTTTTGGAACCCTTTTAATCAGGGCACAATTCGTCACGGCCTATGATCTATTGCCTTTACGAAAGTCTTAAAAAAAAGTCAATTAAAGGCAACGATTAAAGGTGTGATGATGAGCGAAGCGAGGAAAAGCGTGTAAGGTTGCTAATGATGTAAATTTGGAAGCCGAGCGAAACGACGCAATTCCTGTAGTTTTAACAGAATTTTAATTATATGGCCAATTATCATCAGATAATGTTATATCCAATGCTACGGCAAAATGTTTTTTTTTACATTTTACCTTCACACCACAGCAAAAACAGGACACAAACGTGTACATGGAGAACGAGACACTCAAACTACACTACGAACCGCCCTTGCTAGTTTCGCTAAAGTCTTTTCCATTTAACGTAAGCAACACTACTCCATAAGGAATAATTAGGTACACGTTTACGAGAAGCTAGTTCTTTATTTCGTGGAACGCTTCTACAAATAGATTTAATCTAGTTTTTAGTAAACGCTTGGTAATTTTGTTCGGAGCTTAATACAGTTTTACGGGTTACTGCAAAGCTTAGCGAGGTAACATAAACTTTTCGTATGTAGTATTTTTACGAGATCTGATTGTAATGGTGACTAAACGAGGCCCTGGCTGTCGCAATTTTGATAATTGTTTATTTTTTGTAATTACAAGCTTTACATCTTGTTACATCTTGCTTTACAAGTTTTAATTTAACTTCAGTTATGTGTTAGTTAGTTGGTAAGTACGAGTATGTTGGGGTCAAATTGTACAACGGAGTACCAGAGTACTGAGTAACCAGAGCTAAAATTTGAACGTGCGTTTAGTTGTGATGATGACAATGTACCATTAGCTAGTGACGTCATTCCAAACCAGATATAGTGGACGAGATAAGTTGGCGGTTTATTATTTCTATACCAACCCCCTTTAAATGGGAAAAAAATACACAAGGGGAATATGATAATCTTAGTAACTTTATTCAAAATCCAATGTGGTGGACGCCCCAAAATGATGATTTATTATTTTCATGCTAACCCCATTGACATGGGTATCACAAAAAAGGGATTTGACAAGCAAAATACAATAAACTACCAGGTAGGAATGTAAGTATTACAGCTGTTTACATTTGATACCTACAATATTATGACCGCTTAAAAAAAACGCGTTATTTACCATTTTAGTAATTTAGTTTTCAAGCTATAAACCAAATTAAATGCAAGTTACCTTAAAATAACATAAAATAGATTTTCGGAGAAAATTTCGAGGAGCCTGTATCTATTAGAGTTCTAGGAAAATAGGAAAATACAAAAAAAAATCGCCCGCGGCTCTGCCCACGTTTATTCAATCTCTGCTCGGATTCCGACTTGGGCTTTATTTTATAAACACCTCTTATAGCCTATTGTTGACTATGATGATGATAATAAAAAATAGCATTCAAATGTTTGAGTTGAAACGGAATATACTTACATAGAGATAAACTGGCAATAGTTCTTTAAATTATACTTCTGGCTTCAGTTAAATACATACATATAAGGTGGAATCTTAATACCTGCCACGGATGAAATAGGAGATACTATTATGTTTATAGATTACAATAGTGAAGATAATTTATTGATCTAACTTCATAAATTTTTCCATACAAACAAATGTGCGTATAAATTTAAATTCATTTAATTGTATGAAACCGTCCGTCAAAGGACGCCGCTCTATCCGAGCGAGCCACTCGTCAAATAGTCAAAGGGCAGACCGCCTGCCGCCACCCCGTCCCCCACTACCCCCTTCGTCGCACGCGCTTGTTTTTGTTTGTTGTTGTGCCCCCACCCCAGTTCGCTGTTTTCGCTGGTCGCAGAGGTGCGTATCTCGCGCGCATTCTTTAAAAATGCCTCCTAGA
Organism: Ypsolopha scabrella; assembly: GCA_910592155.1. Taxonomy (NCBI): domain Eukaryota; kingdom Metazoa; phylum Arthropoda; class Insecta; order Lepidoptera; family Ypsolophidae; genus Ypsolopha; species Ypsolopha scabrella. The sequence continues at coordinate 14,717,777 of OU342966.1, forward strand.
CCACGATATTCAAATCAAGAATATCTTGAGATGGTATCGTGCAACCGCGAGTGTAACAACGTAACCGCGCATGCAGTAAACCTATACGAGCAGAGATTTGGTGTACGAGTGAGCCATCATACCATTGTGTACGGCCAAACCGGACATGATATTAGAACTGTGCGAGAACTAAAAAGGCGCATCAAGCGCGCTTTTCAGCAAGTAAAAAGTGAAACTGACACCTTAAATAAAGTGCAAAGACATGTACGCAAGCGTGCCTACATTTGTGTGCAACGCGAAGGCGGACTTGTGCAACAGTTTTGTAGATAAATAATACTGTTGTAAATTATGCAAATAACTGTAGCTAAGGTGTAATTGGTGTAAATAAGGTACAATTGGTGTAAAAATGCAAAGACAGAACATAATGTTTTTGTGTAATGTGTACCTACGGCAAAACATAATCAGGAGACCCGGCTTTAAGTGTGATGGGAAGTTTACCATCTTATTACATCAGTTTTTATCTGCGGAATGAATTAGAGGAATGCAATAACTGGTAAGTGCACTTTTAAACTTTTGCCTGCGTATTATTGGGTACTGGTTGGCCAACAGATCCAGCCGTTTGGAAATTTAACAGTACCCTAATTAGTTAATTTACCGGTGTCTTAATGACCAATGACGAAGAGTAATTTGCAATGTATTTCGTATTTACATCTACTTTGCGTGTGAGCGTAAGCACATTGGAGAGGCATGCAATGGCACCTATTCTCGTGTAGCACTTTTAAATTTCGAGCTAAAAAAAACCAAAAATTTTCATAGCAAAATAGACCTTAACGCGGAGGGATGACAGTTAAATGAGCTTGTATTATTTTGGGTTTTCACAACTCCACATTTAAGTTTGTGCTACACAGAATAGGTACAAATATTTCTACCTGGTAGAGACGAACTGGGCAGCTGATTTCATTCATTGAACGGTTAGAAAGAGATAGCAATTGTTATCATTGACTAAACGACTCGTCAAGCGTAATTTGTGAACCACGTTATGCAGAATGAAGAAAATGTTTATTTAATTACTTTACCTTCTCAAATTTATTTAACTATTCCGGGGTACGAAATTTCTTCACTAATGTAATCTATAAACATAATAGTATCTCCTATTTCATCCGTGGCAGGTATTACGATTCCACCTTATATAACCAATTCTATTTAAAATTTTGAAATAATATTCAATGTACAGAAAGGACTTTCTTACTACTTTACTATTAGTTTAAATAGATTATGCACGGAATGATAAGATTGATGGATGTGGAAAAGGCGATAGAGATGTACCAGAATCGTAACAGATGGAAATCTGTTATCTTTGCCAAACCATCTGGGAAACTGTATGAATGAATTTTTATTTTTGTTCCCTCTCGCTTTGGGCCCTTTAAATAGGAAAAATTATGTTTTGCGTCTTAAATACCTTAAATAGGTGTCTAAAAGACAACTCTGAAACAATCTACATGTTGAAATACGTTCATTTTAAGACTTTAACAGCTGCTTACACTTTAAATAGAAAAATAAATTCTTGCTTTGCCAGAATAATTATTGAAAATCTGCTCAATTAAAAGCCTAGAAATAGCACAATTCTGTTTTTAAATTGTAAAACTTTTATACACAAGTCTATTTACAGGTAAAATTAGAACTTGTCGCAAAGGGGGCCGTTTTTACCGAAGGTAAAAATTTTGTCTCATCGGAGACGTTACCTTTGAATCTTATGCTATTGAAAAACAGTATATTGCCATTTATTATTATTAAACTGAGCAGACTTTCAATAATTATTATTAATTACTCTGGTAGGTAAGATATTACTTTTTAGTAGTACCTGAAAGGCAAAAGGAACCTTTATGGTGAGACTCCGTTGTCCGTCCGTCCGTCCGTATGTCACAGCCTCATAACTTTATCACCGTTTAAGATAAAAGACTTGAAGTTTGCCGCAAAAAATCATTCACTTGCATAATACAATGTAAAAAAAAATGAAAAATTTGAAATTGTTTAAAATATTCCAATACAAAAGAGAAAAAAAAATCTTAAAAATACAGGGTATGAAATTGTAGATATTAAGGAGCTGATTGTAAAAATATATACTTTTACTTTATTTACTGTCATAAATTTCGAAAAATCTTTGTAAAACCACAAAAAATGCAATTTCCCACACCCCCTGCTTATTTCTGAAACTGGTGGACCGAAAAATGAGAAATATATATTTTTTTAATAAAAATACAATGTGGGTATCAAATTGTAGATATTAAAAAGCTGATTATAAAAATATACAATTTTACTGTATTTACTTTCACCGATTTCAAGAAATCTTCGAAAAACCACAAAAAAATGCATATCCCCCTTTATTTCCGCAACTGGAGGACCGAAAAAAAAGACAATTATAGGCCATAACTGGTCAATTTCAGGAAAACTATAGCGATAAAAAAAGTTGATAACATATATGAAAAAAAAAAATTATTAAATGTACCATTATCTATAAAAACGACAAAAAATCATGTCTGTTGTATGAGGTGCGCAGATCCGACTCGCACTTGGCCGATTTTAGTATTTGTTGTTATAGCGGCAACAGAAATACATCATCTGTGGAAATTTCAACTGTCTAACTATCACGGTTCATGAGATACAGCCTGGTGACTGACGGACAGACAGACAGACTGACAGCGGAGTCTTACTAATAGGGTCCCGTTGGTTACCCTTTGGGTACGGAACCCTAAAAATATGTTTATGTTTATATTGTAACAAAAATAGATTTAATCCAAAAGACCAATTCGAAGGTTACCAAATTCTGCTTCCGACAAAAACAAATGACAAGTACTTGATCAATTTGCTATTTTTCCCGAGGAAATGGGAAACGCCAACAGAGATTTGTCATCTTCGTTTGGAGAGCCCCAAAATCACGAGGGTTGGAAAGTAGAGTTTTTTTTACCAGCGAAGTTTGAAGAGAAGTAATGATTTTAACAAATATGTATCCATCCATCCATCAGCCTGTTTCGTCCACTGCTGGACATAGGCCTTTCCAGGATTTCGTTACTCTTGGTGGGCCGCCTGGTTTTGCCTGAGAGCTGTCCTCTTACTCTCCCCCGAATAACTTCGGGAGGATTTCCGAGTAAGATGGTGGTACCTCCACAGTCGAGCCCGGCATTAGCTCTACCACCTAACATACATACATATATGTATATATGTACAATATTGTACAATATTCATAAGAAAGAGAAAAGTTAAATTTGACAAATAAAAATAGTGGTCTCTCGTTTTAAATGATGCTTTACAAAAAAAAACTGATATGAACATAAAACATACCTTAAATAGATGAAAAGTCAGCAGGTTTTTGATGGTTGGAAGTTGTGTTTCCATTAGCAAATGACAAATATTTATTCAGGCTGATGTTTTTCCTCTTTAAATTCTCACTTAGAATTTAACAAACAGTAAAAATGAAGTAAATAAGTTTGTAATAAAATACAATATTTTTATCAAGGACACCTTTATAACAAAAGAAAACCATCATGGAATAAAACACGTATCATGTGTAATGCGTGAAACGCAAGTCATAGTCCATATTGTGTGCACCCGCTTTTCACCAACGACTATTACGTCCCAAAAGTAATAGCTGGTGAGCCCTACTTCGGATGTAAATGAACCAACAGCGAACACAGATTGAGTAATAAGTATTAAATAATTGCTGTAATTGGGTTCGCCCGTAGTAATTACAATAAATAAATAAATAATATAAATAAATATGTGTACTTCGGGGATTGAACCCACGACCTATCGATCTGGATCTGGGTCATAAGTTCTAAAATCATTTAAGGAGGGACCTGCTTAACGAAGTTTTACAAACATTAAAAAAATAATCATAAACTATTGTTTATGAATATTTAAAAACGGATAGTACTCAGTTTTTTAACTGTGCAAGGAGGCACACGTCGAGCTTTCGATGAGATTATGACTCACTAAACTATATCGTTTAGATCTAATGTAAGTGTTGCGAAAGCACCCAATACCTAAATGTCAGCATTGTGGTGAGGAAGAGTTGCGAGGACAAGACCACCCTTATGGTTAGACAGACAAACAATTCAACTTACACCCTGTGATAGATATATTTTGTAGTTACTTTATTTAGTAACTGAGGAATTATATCAAGAAAAGCCTTACTTTTTTAGACAATTCATTTTTAGTTTTATGCTTTCAGTGTCTCGATTCAAATCATCACAACTAATCCGCAGGTAAACATTATTAGAATTAGATATTAACTAATAAATTATATTCATAGCAGGACAGATGCCTTCATCTTAGCCAAAACATTAAAACTTAAACATCAATTAAGTTGAAAGTAAAAAGCAACAGCATACAAAGTCGTTATCGGAAGTTTTCAATACTTTCGCCATATCTATTATAAAATCTTACTAACATTATTAAAGCTTCTGACCTCCTTCGAAGTCGGTGTCTGTTTATTTTTTATTTTTTTTACCATACCGCAACATAGTAGGTCTCTAGAGTGCTGTTGTAGGGGTGAACGACCTGAGATAAATAGAAGGAGGTTTAAGCCTTTAGACGTGCAATTTTGTATTCAACTCTGTACAACCAAGATTGAGCTTTACTACATTGTAATAAGGTTTAGGAGACGCAATGTTTCCGTTTCCAGTGAAAACCGCTACCTCCATTATAAGTGAAGAGTTTCAGGCCGTTTCACGTATTTGGAGCTCCATGTAGGTACATAGTAGCTAACCCTTCCTTAATTGGGGTAAACAAATGGTCACATTTGAAAGGTACAAGGCATATGATATTAATCAACCATACATGGATCATGTTGAATTTCTGTGGCATTGTTTTGGAATTGAGGGTTTTATTGACGTTTATTATTATCTGTGTTCTACAAACCGCTTTTACACATATTGACTATCAGATTGTAAATTTTAGTAAGATATACGTGATTCCACCAGACCATGCATATCGTCACGACATGAATCTCCGAGGCGTGTCAGAGGTGTTCCCAAGTGTGAACTGTGAAATGCAAGTCGCAGTCCATACTTGGTATACCCGCTTTTCACAGACAATTATTATCACCAGAAATTACCATAGAAAAAGGAAGCTAATAATAATATAGATTGAGTTTAGAAGTACATCGAGGCAGCAGTATTGTTTTTTAATAAAATAGCCTAAATTGTAAAAAATAAAAATTGCTATTCTAATTTATTCTTAGTGAGCTTACTCAGATTTTCACTTTTCATATGTCTTGACTTGAACCGACACATTGAATAAAGTAATGTATTGGACAAATAATGATCATTATAAACCCTGTTCAAATCCCTTTGGGAATATAAGGTGACTTGGGTTGTTGTAGCCAAATTCATACTGGAGACTCAGTAAATGGTCAGGACCAAGTTTCAATAGGTTTGCGAAATACGAAAAATGTTTTTATCCTACTATACTTGTTCAAGAACAACCTTGACAAGATAAAAAAAGAATGTCTAAATTTTATTGATGCTTGGTCCTGACCACTCAAGTCTCCGGTATGAATTTGGTTGTATCAACCAAAGTAACCCCATTATTTTATATCAATGTTACGCAATTTGAAGAGTAGTCTTATTTTCAGACAATACTTTCATTTAAGTATTTACTATTGACCAATTTAAAAACTACTACCAGAGTATGTAACTGATTATACGACCTCCTTTTTAATTCGTTTCTTTTATAAACTAACCGTTGAACGACGACGCCAGTAAATAACACAGAGATAATGTCGTAAGTGACATCTGAATTATGGTTTCCTTTACAGTAGAAGGCAAATATTTCCCCCTAGAGCTTGGAATGCTTTGAAGTTTAGCAAGCATCTTGAACATATTTTCACGCTTCCTAGAGTAGTTTTGACGTGGAAACGTCAGGAAAATTGATTTGGTAGCCCGGATGCAGCGAAACTTTTGAGCATTTCATACATACATATATATTTACGCCTCTCTCCCAAAAGGGTAGGCAGAAACTATATATTATCATTTATATATAATATTTTTATTCCTAGATTTCTCTATTTTATGCAGGTGTATAATTACATTTTAGTAGCCCAACCTAAATATTTGTTGTATGTATTTCCCTTATATATATTTTTTTATATTCTAAAGATATATTTTGTAAATATTAACTTTGACTTGTAGAAAGTTTACTTTATGTATCTATTTTACAAAATAAATATTTTGATTTTGATTAATTTCTAACCGCTACGATCCTGACACATCTCTTTTGCTTCTTCTGTATCCACCAATCTAGCCATACAAGCTCTTCTATTCTGGATACTTTTCCCTGCTTTGCTCTACCAACTCCTTCCATTCAATTACTCTCAGTGTACCAACTACAGAACTAAGAGCACTGAAATGAAGCCAAAATAGAGATTTTTTACACTTTATCATAATGTATTTTTGTTGCTTTGTCAAATTATCACATAAACAGGCCTAGTGATTGCAGTTTTCATCTTAGTCCTAAAAAAAATTCAATACGTGTCTTCTGCCAATCCACACACTCATATCCGTTCTCTCATCGCATCGCTTTCAAGTCTCATCCGTCTGTTCACATCACCTACCCCTATTTTTAAGTTTAGGGAAACCCCCGCCAGTATTCGAAAATTAACGTTGATTCATAATCGATCCGATAATTCACGATACGCTCGATAAACGAAAAAAAAAAACAGTTTATATGTGCGCGTTTTAAACACTTAGATTTATATGTACATCAGGGTTGGCATTGTTTTATACATTTTATTCAAAATAATGCCAACTCTGATGTACTTATTTACAATTCTACTTGTATTTTCGGTCATTGCCATTCAAGCAAGGTCAACTTCAATTATGTAAGTTGTTATTCTTAAAGTAATTTTGAAGAACAAATATAAAGCGTAACACTAAATCAATACGTTCGCACCCAAAAGGTATCTGATGCTGAACTTAGTTGTTCGCAATGAATCCTAAAAGTTTTCCTAATAAAAAAATACAGTACAAAGCCCGAGGCAAAGGGTAAATGAGTTGGAAAACCAATTGATTGTTTGTGAATATACTGAAGCCGGTCTTGTTGGGTAAAAGCAAAGTTCAACTAACTGGACAGTCTCCAATACTTCACGGTGCATACTAGCAGTTCTTATGTCGTCCACAGAAGGATTATGTTATAATAGAAAAAAAAAGGCGTAATGTTGCATTACAGTTCGGGTCAATACAGAAGGTGTTAGCTAATAACCTCCTTAGTATACCCCCGCGCAGCCTCTTTTTTCATCAGAGCTACGAGAAATCTGTGACTAATTTCAAGCTTACCTTTTGTTCTAGCCCAAACTGTAGATTGTACTAGCCTACGAATAAGAATTCTCTAGAAGAGTAACTCTCCTACAATTACCGCTTCGATTTTGGTTCCATTCACGCTAAAAACTTACTCCAATAATAACGAAACACTCACACACTCACATAGACAAAGCTTGCACGCGATTGCTTGCGTCGTCACCGGCGCAGCGCGGCGTTCTGTCAACATGGCGACCACAGCAGTTAGCTAGCATCGAGCAACAGACTATGAGTTTTCAAAATGTTTATTTACTTACGTATAAAATATAATTCCTGTATTTTTCATATCCGTATGGCTTCTACACCACTTCAAGACACACGAAGGCATATTTGTAAAATCAATTGGCGCGAAAACACAATAATATGCACAATCAAAACTTTCCGCGGCACGAACACACGACTCAAGGTGTTATGACGAACGATACTTATTTTGCGCACCGCCTTCTGCGGTATCTATTTAGTGGAACCATTTGCTGGGTTTAGTTACGCTTCTAGAGAATTCTTATTCGTAGGTACTAGCTAATTGTTTATAGCTAATTTATAGTTTATATTAGCTAATTGCTAATTGTATGCTTAGTATCTCCCGCGCGCACCCTCCTTTTTCATCGAGCTCTGGCTTGCCTTGTGTTCTACCCCAAACTTGTACTAGTTATTATTGTTAATATTAGCAGGTTATTATGCTCAGTATTTTTCTGCGCACCCTCATTTTTTGTGGAGGCTCCGAGAAATCTGTGACTAACTTCTAGCTAGCCTTTCTGTTCTAACCCAAACTGTACAGTACCTATACTAGTTAATTGGATCAAGGTATTACTTCAGTGCAAAGTTATTAGCCGCTATATATGCTACCCACTTTTTTTGGGTTTGTGTTGCGTGTGTACATTGTTCATACACAACAAAAGGAGCGCAATTACAGCTTAAGAATAATTTTATTAGTTAATCATGACTATTTGGTAAAACCCAATAATAAATAATAAATCTCAATAAAGGCCATGAAGTCATTGAACACAGGTAAATCTCTCGGTGACGAGCGAGATTCCTGAAAATCGGTGTATGTGTCTGCATCTAGCTCCTTTTGTACCAGATGCACCAGAATAGGATCCCACGTAGACGTGTCTATTCCCAGATAATGAATGGCGAAAATGCACTCCATTGTTGTGTCGTATAACCTTTTGAGTTCATATGACGTTTGCCTTTGAATGATTGGTTGGTTAAGAAAGACTTCAATTTGGTTAGTAAATAGAACCAAGGGATTGTTGAATCTATTTGTCAAAAGGTTCCATGCCGTATCGTAGTTTTCTGCGGTTATGTTCAAGTGTTGTATTAGACGTTCGGATTCTCCCTTAACTTTACTCTTGAGATGCTGCATCTTCTGAGTCTTGGTTAGGTACTTGCTCTTGTGAATAGTCTCGTTGAAAAGGTCGTGAAATGTGGGCCACTGAGTGCACTTCCCAAAAAACTCGGGAATATCAATTTGCGGAGTCGAATGACGAAGATGATCAGAAGAACACAGCTCTCTGTTTAGCTTCTTCTTAATGTCCAGGTAGCGACCCTCTATGGATGCAAAATCGTGATCGTATCCTTCGTTGCTACCCTGCAAGATGTTATCTATGCGCAAATGAAGGTGGTCGATGTTATTCCAGAGACGTTGTAAGTTTTTCAACTCTTCTTCTATCTCCCACTTCTCCTCCATACGGCTGTTGTTGACCCTGTTCATAAGGCGCAAGATTAACTAGGTGACTATCGATAAAAATTAAAAATTAATGATTAATAAAGAACAATTCGGTCTTTTACCATTATTACTTACTAATATTCCGCTAAACAATTCTAGTCATGTTATTCAAAATGCAGACTTGTGCACCACCCGCACTCCCAAACATGCAACAAGCAAGCAATACGAGCATACAAGCAAAGCAATCTTAAATAACAAGCAAGAAAACTTATCGACACGTGTTTCGCCTCTGAACGAGGCATCCTCGGGATGTGTTGCTAGCTCGGCTTCTCCGGAGGTTGTTTTGCTTGTATGCTCGTATTGCTTGCTTGTTGCATGTTTTTATGCGGGCGGGCGGGCGGTGCACGAGTCTGCATTTTGAATAGCACAACAAGAATTGTTTAGCGGAATATTGCAAATTATATTCATATATCCATAAGTTAGTGATGGACTTCCACAAGCTACGCCTATTTCAATCAATTACATTATTACTTAGTAAATCTTGGGTATTACTAGTACTGTACCGAGGAAAAAACCATAATTTTTTGAATTTTTGTTTGTTTGTCTGTTTGTGTCTATGTTTCGTTTTAACTCTAAAACCAGTCAACGGATTTACATGCAGTTTTTTTTATTATCATCGTAGTGACCCTAGTGAACACATAACGTCCAAGCTGAAAACGGGGCAAAGATTGAATAAACTTTTTTAACTCGAGATCCACTCAAGGAAGTTGGATGCGTTTTTTTTATTATCATCGTAGTGAGTGACCCTGGTCAACGCATTGGCCACAATTAAAGTTTATGAAGTAACGCGCCAGCTGAAAACGGGGCAAAGATTGAATAAACGTGGGTGGAGCTGCGGGCAAAGGCTAGTAATAAAATAAACTTATTTCTATTTGAAGTAAATAAAGTTTTCTAAGTGTGATAAAAGGAAGCTCGTGACGTCAGAAAATTACGCTTATTGACCAATCATCGTGCATATTGCCAACAGGCTTGCCGTAATGATTGCAATAAGGAAAATAAAATTCCTAGGCTCAAAGCAATGTGCAAGATCTGTGTAAAAAATCTCTATTCTATAAATTCAATTAATGTTTAATGTAATAATTAATGGCATGTAATTAAACAGACTCCTTTTTAATAGCATTATTCGCCTCTAAATATCTAAATTGCTTTCTAAATTACTAAGTCAGCCACAATCAACGCGCGTCTGAATAATGCTATCTTAGCCACTAGTTATCATCTATGTAAGCCACTCGAAATATAACTCAGAATGGTGGTTATTTTTTAGCATCTAAATTTGTAACTTACATTCAAGCAGTTAACTTCTAAAATATCAATAAAAGGCACCCAAATATTAATTTTATAAGCTTTTAATTTTACAACTCATTACGTTTAAAATATAACTCATCTAACATTAATTGATCGTCAAATTTATCTTAAATTATCATCAAATAGTATATTAAAGGATAAAATTTTGTGGTTATTTCAATCATTTATTTATTTCCAAAAAAATGCACGAACCTAGTAAATTATGGTAATTTTGATCTTTTAATTTATCTACCCAACTTTAATTTATTTTTGCATTAGCTCCGGCGCTCTAAGTGCGGCACCTAATACCGTTCAATTCGTCGCAGACGTCCTCACTTGCCGTCGCCGCTTCGGCTTTTTGGTCGCACGCTGCGCTGGTGGCGCACTCCTTCGACGCCTCCGATTTTTTATATACACTCTATGGACAAGCTAGAAGGCTGGATTCGCTAGCCTAATCAATGCTGCACTACCGTGTCGGACTTCTACACTCTCACCAATTTCGCGAAGGAATTCTGAATTACAAAATGTAAATGTAAATAAATAAATAAATAAATTTTAGTGTTTGCAGTAGCTGTTTAAGAATATGATGTATTATTTTTCATGCTAAGTTATAAAATATGATGTTGTCTATTTGATGATGTTGTTATATTTTTTCGAGGAGCTTCTGTTGAAGTTGTAAAACGAAAAATGGTGATAAGTTGTTAAATCCGTGGCTGAATTAGTAAATTAGATGGCAATGTATAAATCAGAAGGACAAGTAAAAATAATTGTTGATCATTACTTCACGCTTTCTTTAAATGATTTAGTTGGTATTGTAAAAAAGACGAATTAGTTTTTTAGAGGCTAACTCATTTTCCCGTTGCTTAGTTATAAAAAGAAAAGTTTGAACACGTGGCCAAAAAAAAATTCTGTGGCTAGACTTATAATTTCCCATAATTAATTAAGTAATATAGATAACGCGCCCGGTGCAAAATTTACCATACGAGGGGTGGCTGATATAAAATCTCCTTTGTTAAAGAAAGTTTAAAAAATGTTACTGGCTACTATATTCTCGTATTCTTTGATTATTCCTTTTTTTAAAATTATGACACTCATATGTTTCTACGAGTTCAATTTTTTTCGTCGCGTCTTCGTTTTCATCAAGTTGCAATAAAATTAAAAATGGATAAAATTGAGCATCGCGCTGTGATTAAATTCCTCGGTAAAGAAGGGAATACACCGATGCAGATCCGAGAGCGCATGTTTAAGGTGTTCGGAGATTCATATCCTTCCGAATTTGTAATAAAGTTTTGGTCAAAGCAGTTTAAACAAGGCCGTGTGAGCTTAGAAGACGATCCCCGTAGTGGAAGGCCCATTTCTGCAGTTACCGCAGATAATGTGGAAAAAGTGAAGAAACCGATCCTTGCCGATCAGCGAATTAAGCAGTGGGAAATAGCTAGAGATGTTGGCATTAGCAAGGAACGAGTTTATGAAATAATTCATGAACATTTGGGGAGGTCCAAGGTGAGCGCGCTTTGGGTGCCCAAAATGTTGACACCGTTTGATAAGCAAAGGCGTGTGGAATGTTGTCAGTCATTTTTAGACTTGGTAAAGGATAAAGAGAAAGAAACTATTTTGCGCATAGTGACCTGTGATAAAACTTGGATTCGTCAGTGGGATCCCGAAAGCAAACAAGAATCGATGCAATGGAAATTTATAGGGGAAAAACCACCAAGGAAGTTCAAGGTCCGGTTGTCAGCAGGAAAACTAATGGCAACCATTTTTTGGGATGTTGAGGGGATTCTTATGATAAATTACCTGCCAAAAAACACCACGATGAATGCTGAATACTATGCGAACTTACTTGATCAACTACGCGAAAAAATAAAAGAAGACAGGAGGGGCAAACTTAGCAAAGGCGTTTTGATTTTGCATGATAATGCACCCGTGCACATGGCCTTTAAGGCGCGGTCATCTCTGACAAAAAACGGCTTTACAGAGATCAACCACCCACTCTTTAGTCCAGACCTGGCTCCCTCTGACTACTTCTTATTTAAAAATTTAAAGAAAAAATTGAGAGGGCGCAGATTTTCAACAGACGAAGAGATGAAGGACGCTGTGAATGACTATTTTGACGATCAAAATAAAAATTATTATTTTAATGGTATGATGTCACTTATTGACAAATGTCGTAAGTGCATTTCAGTTGCAGGGGACTATATTGAAAAATAAAAATAAATTATTAATCCATGTATTTTCTTTCATAGTCAGGTAGATTACTTTTCAGCCACCCTATCTAAGATAATTTCATCTTACAAGGGACTCGCTGAAAATCAGTACTGTATGGATATTTTTGTTAAATATCTTACAGCAAATGCTGCTGAGCGTGTCACTTTTTGCCAAGCAAGTGTCATTTTAAATATGTACCTAAGTGCTAACTTTAAAAATACTTACCTTTATGATTATAGCTCTTATTTTATTAGTTGTAAAAATTGGTATAATTTATTTTTCTGCATTTCTGTTTGTTTAATGTGATTGTTAGGCCATAAATTCCATTTTCTTTCTTTCTTTCTTTGACGAAGCCGACTGCAAACTGAACTGAGGTGCTAAAAGACTTGCGTTTAGCGATTATTGGAGCGAAACATCGGTGTTTTGTAGTTCATCCTTTAAAACTGATTAGAAATTATACATTTAAATACAGATATTGTATTGCACAATAGATAAGTAAACAAAATTTGGTCAGTCAAGTCAGCTACATCATCCGTCAGTCACAAACCGTGTTGTTTTAAGTAATGTGAACATACCTTAATTTTGATTGAATTTGTAATTAGACAATGTGATAAATAAGCAAATAATCAGCATACGGTCGCCAATATATACGTATTAACAAATAAATACCGACATCATGTGGATGCAAACAAAGTTTGACATGTCCTAGCCCAGTCCACACTCTCGAGTTGCCTGCACTGGGCTAGAGGCTGACGCCAGCCAAATGTACAGTATAGGGTGGAACGTAATTCCACTTTTTTCGAATTTCATGAAATAGTAGAATTACTTTGAAGTTATCTATCTTACTCGCAAATCCTCCCGAAGTTATTTGGGGGAGAGTAAGAGAACAGCTCTCAGGCAAAACCAGGCGGCCCACCATTGCCTGGGACCGATGCATGGCGGTATATCGGGCAGCGGCGTCACTGGTGCAAGGGTTACGGCACCGCGCTCACATGGCGCTCACCAACCCGCCTGCCCAGCGTGAGTGAGTATGGGCATTTCTTCCAGGAGGACCGCCAAGAGTGGCGAAATCCTGTAAAGACCTATGTCAGTGGCGAAACAGGCTGATGGATGGACCTATAAGTAGCTCAAATAAAATAAAATCAAAAATGTTGGAATGCATCTTCTGTCCCCGAATTAAATTAAATTCAAAGTTTCACAAAATGAAAGGCAGAATTTTTTTTTCCGTTTTACTTTTTTTATCTTGTTGGTTAAAGATTTATGTAAAATAGGTATTCATAAAATAATTCTAGTATTACCACATGAAATTCGAAAAAAGTGGACGTTTCGCTCCACCCTAATCTAATAAACAGAGGTGCAAATATATAAAACGAACGATTTCGATACGTTTTTGACCGTCAAATGAATACGATTCTTTTTGTATTTACCAATACGTTATCAGCACGGGTCATCATCAGTCATCACACCAGTCATCAGGTGGTCACCACAGAATGCCTGCGGCCCTGCGGCCGAGATTACATATCAAGACAAGACGTCACTATGGCAACGACAAATTATATTGTTAAGGGGAACAAAACGCAAAGCTATCGCTTGACCCAAAAGAAATGGTGTATTTCATACAAATCATTGTGTTCGGAACAATCGAACGACTTGCTTTTCTTTTTTAAAGAGTTCAGAAAGGAAATAACGGAAAACATAAATATGGTATACCGTTTAAAAGATTATTTTTAAAGCATTCTAGAAAAGTACTTATTTATATGTTGTAATTGGTAACATATGCCACGAAAAATTCGTGGATTATGTTTTTAGTAAAATATGGAATGTGTCAGTTGAAAGGATCAAGCGATAGCACACTCGTGATTTATTCAAACTATAATAGATTTAAACGAAATTCGGCAACCATATTTTTTATTCATAACAACAATGAAAAAAAAAACGGTTAAGCCTGCATATACGGTTAGATTGAACACCTCATTTTGCATAAATCAGATTTGAACTCTGCAACGTTTCCTTTTAGTTTAAAATAGCGCGCTCTCAGCCGTGGCTGTTACGACCACCAAGAAACACGCGCCCACAAAAATCTGCGTTTTTAAATAACTCTGCTTCTAGATGAAATTTTTTTAATATTCTAAGATGTCATTTGTTAACTTATTTTTAATACAAATTTCAAGGCTGTATGATTTAAGGAAGGCCCTGTACTAGAAAAACCTGAAATTTAGAGGTAACTTCGTGATTTTTTTCTATCAAACGAACTTAAAGATTTTGTGTTTTTTCTAATATGAATCTATCAGCCCTATAGTCTACTGTCTATATTATTTTTACTAAACCGATTAACTAAGTTACACAATGTGATATGCTCATTTGAAGTTGTGCATCTAGCCTTATACGGACCTTAAAGGGTTGCTTACCAATCCACATAATTTAGATACTATGTGTATGGTGCCAGCCGATAGACCAATAAAACAGTAAAATAAAATTATTTCCATAAGTTGGCGACATTTTAATCACATTAAATCCTACTTCTTACTATCCTATCCTCCTATTCCTGATAGTGATATTTTGATGGATGTATAGATAAGCCCTAAAATAGGACATAGGCTACTTTTTATCCAATAAATTATTTCCCATGCAAAGGCAATGCCATTTCAAAAGTGATACATCTCACTCCTTCACCGCCTAACTACTGAACTCATTGAGCTGAAATTGTTGCAGTACTTGTAGGCTACTTTCATAACATAAATAAGATGCCAGTGCGTTGGCAAAGTTTGTGCAAAAAAGTAATAGTGTAGTTTTTTTTACTCCTCACACAACAGTTGATTAATAATTTATGTTTTCCAAATACACATCATCAAAAAAATCAAAACAGTTCTCAAGTCTATGTTTTTAATGGATTATTTGAAAAATATCGTATTATATGGAAAAAATTCAATGTCGTACATTAGTAGGTAGTACAGGGTTTCGAATTCCTTGAACTAAATTTCCGAATTCAATTTTTTTAAATAGAATTATTCCTCTTTTTTGGGTATTTGTGGCCAGAAAGAAAGTGTTGGTAGTGTTTCGATTTTTTGATAAGAACTTGTATATTAGTAAAAAGCAGGTAAGTAGGTTTGGAGGACGTTTTCTCTGATTCAACCTTATTTTCGTCGTCGAATTTTTCAATCCAGTTGATTGGGCTATTCCTTCAGAATTATAGGTTCCCTCAGGCCGGAATTTATGTAACGGGATTGTAGAAGGAACTCCAGATGAATAGTATTGAATAACATTTATTTTTGATACTATGATGGTTACTTGATACAAATATTTGTGATTGCGGTGTCACTGCTTGGATTGCGCTCAACAGACTCATGGCAGACGATGGTCACAAACAAACTCAATAGGGCACCAATCAGCGCATGCGATGGACAGAAGACAGAAGCCACTGCACAGATACGTATTCAGTTATCAGGCAGGCATGTACGCAGGGTTGCGTTAACACCAGTATTTATTGGGACGATAATATCAATACATAATTTACTGTAGCTAGCTATTCTAAGACTAAAATACAAAACCGGCCAAGTGCGTGTCGGGCCACGCGCAATGTAGGGTTCCGTAGTTGCCCGGTACATATAAGTTTGTCTACCAAATACAGACCGCGCCAAACTTCTAGTCCCATACATTGGAGGGGACCAAAAGTGTTTGGCGCCACCTGTACTCGTAAACCTGTAAAGCCTACTTAGCTGTGATAGTTTTCCTTTTAAATTCATTTTATATATACTACTTCTGTGAATTTTTTCACATTTCTATAAACAACAGTTTAGCCGGCAGGGGGGGGGACTCTCCACTCTAACTAAAATTTTCACCTTATTTCGCCAACGGATCCATAAATCGAAAAATAGTTTTACACAGCCACAATGTTTTTGAACGTCCTATCCAACGATACCCCACACAATGGGATAGACGAGAAAAAAAAATCATCCCAGTTTACGTGTATGAGAGGCCCCCTAAAAATTTTTTTTTCATGATCTTATTGTTTTATTTTGTTGGCGTAATTAATATTTATATCCATGGCAAATTACAGCTTCCTAGTACTAATAGCCTATGAGCTAAGCCGCGGACAGACGGACATGGCGAAACTATAAGGGTTCCTTGTCGGACTACGGAACCCTAAAAAACTTAAAAAATGTCGAAGTGATCCTTCAAGTTCCTATAGTTTTACAGACATTTATCATATAGATACACACATATTGTAAGTACAGAAGTGTTTAGTTTATAGTCCATTAACTCTATTAGAGGAAATAGAAGTCGGGGCTTATGTACGTGAGACCCCAGCGGGTGATTCATCGTCATTCATCTTCCTTAATCGTTTTCGCAGCTCCAACGCGGAGGTTTCGTGGGAGGTGTTTCCATGCTCACCACTATAACCCGTCGGAAATATCTAGGCATCAGAAACCCCCTTCCCGCAGGGTCTCCACCTACCTTTGCGGGTAAACTGAGGTGCCACGATATTTTCAACGGGATATACACATGTACTAGTACACCTAACTATCCATCATTATTATTTATCGTATAGTTGTGCTTCTTCCCACAACAATACTCGTAATAAACTCCCACAGTGGCAATCGACAGCCGTTCTCTTTTAGCTATTTGTAGATTTTAGCTAATTTCCAATCCAATCCAATCCATCAGCCTGTTTCGTCCACTGCTGGACATAGGCCTTTCCAGGATTTCGCCACTCTTGGCGGTCCTCCTGGAAGTAATGCCCATACTCACACACGCTGGGCAGGCGGGTTGGTGAGCGCGGTGCCGAAGCCCTTGCACCAGTGACGCCGCTGCCCGTCACCAGTCTGTTTTATATAAGGCCCGGCAATTGGGGATGGATATACCGCCATCCATCGGTCCCAGGCAATGGTGGGCCGCCTGGTTTTGCCTGAGAGCTGTTCTCTTACTCTCCCCCGAATAACTTCGGAAGGATTTGCAAGTAAGATGGTGGTACCTCCACAGTCGAGCCCGGCATCAGCTCTACCACCTATTTAGCTTATTTATCGACCAATTACTCTTTACTCCGATTACCTCCTTCTTATCTTTTTAGGACAGAAAGATATTTTTTAGGGTTAAGGTATATTTTTCCTCCATCGGAGAAATTAGCTTCATTTGTTGATTTTCAGTACCTACTGTAAAACATTTGGAATGAGTTCCAATTTTTAACAGTGGCGCTCTGTAACGTGTTTTTTTTTAACCATGCCGCTCTTTTTGACCATGCAACCTGCAGACGCTAAAATTAAAATTATACTAAAATAATGTACTGGGTTGTATTAGATATGAGTGTTTGCATCATAATAATCCAGTTTTATTCATTAATTAACGTTTCTGAATCCCGTGTCAGATTTTTATAACGTTTCTGTAACATTTAAAAACGGGTCACGCCGTAACTAGTGAACGGATTGAGCTAAGAACTTACAATAGTGTTGCAGTACCTATGCTATGCTACTTTTCATATTATAAATCAGTTCCCGTGAGATGCTAGGTAGTTCTGTGTCAAAGATTCTGCAGGAAAGTGATTATGTATTTTTATTACTCCTCACACCTTAGGTAACCACTTACTAAATATGTTTTTAAATCACGTTAATAAGGTAGTTAAGTAACTGGACAAGAATGGAGGAAAAATTCAAAACTCTAGGTAAGTACCTCGGTGGCGCAATTGGTAGCGCGCTTCTTGTTTTGATAACAAGAGATGGCAGATTTGAAATCTGGCCCGAGGAATTTTTTCAAGTTTTGTCTTTACATTTGTTTCTAATTTATCTTTTCTAGTTTGCAATGCACTCTAATAATAATATTTAGAGTGTTCCAAACAATATAGTAAAACATATTTGTAAAAAAGGTTTAAGAATTAGTGTGTTAGAACAATTAGAAATACTAAAAAACAAGAATAACCCTGATTTACTAAACGAACAAACTAACTTTACCACTAACCCACTGTTACCCATGTTTTCGTCACCCCATTTTCCCCACCAAACAACTAGTCAGGCCGGTGTATAAAAAGCGAGTTTTGGTCGGCGGCTCGTCACTAGCTGCTGAGCTGTCGGGCGAACAACATCAGTTGCTGCGGAGCGGCTGGGCGAGCAACACATCAGTTGCTGCGGAGAAGCCGAGCTAGCAACACATCCCGAGGATGCCTCGTTCAGAGGCGAAACACGTGTCGATAAGTTTTATTGCTTGTTATTTAAGATTGCTTTGCTTGTATTGCTTGCTTGTTGCATGTTTTTATGCGGGCGGTGCACGAGTCTGCATTTTGAATAGCACGACAAGAATTGTTTAGCGGAATATTGCAAATTATATTCATATATCCTTTACTTATAAACAGTTTGACCTAGCCTGAACCTTAAAACCTAGTTTCACCGGTAATGCGTACATTGTACAAACGAAAATTGTTAAACCTACTGTACTTTTAAATAATATATATATATTTTTTTATTACAGGCACTAGATAGGCCCAAAGCTATCATGAATACCATAGAAGACACATAATACAATACAAATTAAACGGATTCAAACGGTAACACGGCGCAGTAGTTTTAACTCCACGTTATTGTTTCTCCACTAAAGCACTAAGACTCCATTTGCATTTACAAATGTTCCACGACTTAAGGATAAGTGAGTTCAACTCACTCGTAAATGTAATCTCCAAATTAATTGGCTTGTAAATTTACCGTTTCATTAAGCACTTATATCACACATGTCCCGTCCAACGAAATGCGCTGCACCTTAATATGATACCATTCATGTTCTTTAATAGGATAAAGTTTTACGATTGGATAATTTTTGATCGCAACTATATACAATACGAAGGCATAACACGTAGAACATGTTTGCTTGTATTCAAATTTAGTTTTAGAAACCCCTTTAAGCATACTAACAACTAAATTATAAGACAAAGAGATTCACCTCTGACTTGGTTATACTCCCGGATGTTGATTTAGGATGTACAATATGTGTGAATAATTGAATCCAACTAAGCAAATCCAATAATTTCTGGGTAATATAAACAATTAAAAGCTATTTTATTTAGTTAAGGACATATGCACATAAAGATTATGTAATTTATAGCAAAAATATAGGGTACACAATAAAGTATAAACAACCCCACAGAATAGATTATGTTCTGAGTAAACATGTTTTTAGGAATCCGAACCTCGAAATGAAAAGTGAAAAGTTTATGTTTTTAGTTTTAAAATAACAAACACTTATTAACTTTTTTAGTTTAAATTATGTATATTAATTTATATGTATATTATATTAAGTTCCAGGTATATTCAATTCAATTCAATTTATTTCATTTAAATGGCTAGTATTACAAAGTGGAAAAAACTTAACCTAAGGTTAGTACAATCAATAAACACAATATAGGTGGAATATGCTTGTACACAGGGTAAGCAAAATATTATTGTATTTAGTCCGTCATTTAGATTATCAAAAAATATTGGATACGTATTTTTTATTTTGTCAATCAAACAAAAAATGACAGAGATAAAGCGGGTCAAAGTTTGTAAGCGGGGGAAAATGACGTCACTTTTAAGTAAAATTGTACCTAAATGTGACGTCACGCGCAACTTCAGCGGGCTATATCTTCATAATTTTTTGTTAAATTAAAAAAGAAAAAATACGTGTCCAATATTTTCTGATAATCTGACGGACTAATACATTTTTTTTAGTCATAATGCCCATTATACCGGCTCCCAGACTAGAGTCCTCCGTATCATGGGATGCACTTAAGTTATTTTCGCCACAAGGCGTGTAGTGCTTGAAATTATTATACAAAAACAGAAACAAAAATAATGATAAATACATACCTATATAAAACAATAAATATACCATAATTGAATAAAATAATGTGCATGCAAGTGGGATATTTTTCTATTAACCTTTTATAAGCATTTTTATATATAATTTAAGTAATTGGTTTGGTATTTCCAATCTAATAATTCCGTAGACAGCAAGATCTGTAAATTGTTGTTTACCTTAAAGCATATTTCCTGACAATTCCGTTTTTTAATTCGATTTATAAGTAAATGTTCCTCACTTCTAATGTGAGTGGAGACGCAAGAAACGAAAATTAACTACTTCTGAGGAAGAAAGGAAGTAAAGTTGGTTAAACTTGTCAAAAGCTGCTTCCAGTGAACGAGCGTCAGAATGACCGGTTCATTAATCAGAAGAGTCAACTTCCTCGTGATTGATAAATGAGTGAAGAAGAATTCGCCTCGAGGCGATTTCTAACGCCAAATCGGGCAAATTATTTTGTGTCTAGCAAAACTAAATTTTCAGAAGATAAATTTCGTCTACAACTGCCACTAAGACTTGGCTGACATTTACGACTTTTGAAGTTCTGTGTTATCCGTTTGGGATATAGGCGTGGGTATCGGTATGGTATGTATATTATATGTACATAAGGTGACTTTTGTTTATATAGCCAAATTCATACTGGAGACTGGGTCAGTGGTCGGGACCAAGATTCAATGACCCTGTTTGCGAGATACGAAAAATATTTGTTATGCTTTTATACGTGTTCAAGGACAACCTCGAATCAAATAGTATAGGGAGTCTACATTTTATTTTGCGTATTTCACAGAAAGGGTAGAACCTTGGTCCTGACTACTTAACCGAGTTTTCAGTATTAATTTGGCTATAATATAAACGAAAGTTACCATAAATACGTTGCATTTCAGAATGTGGAATCACAAGTAACGACTACTAAAAATATTTCTCAATAAATTTGTATAAGTTTTACATGATTTTCAAAAATAGAAAAATTTTGATAACCAAATTTTAACACACTAATTAATATTGTCTTATACACGTATTATAACGCTAGCAGCAGCAACAGTAGTTTCATCGTATTTTGTTGTGATGTCTATATGCTCCCTAATTTACGTGAATCATCATAATTTCAGGTGAATTCACTTAATTTTATGATTACCAGTCTTCTCAGTGTACGAGGACAGAATAAACTATACTAGCTTTCTAGGACATACTTTCTCATGCAGTAGTCCATACTAGTCATGGTATACTTTTTAGGGTTCCGTACCCCAAGGGTGCCAAGCGGGACCCTATTAGACTCCGCTCTCTGTCAGTCTGTCCATCTGTCATGGGGGTCAACAGCTTCAACTGTTATAGGTAAAAAGTTACAATTTTCACAGAATACGTGTTACTATATCCTCTATCACAAAAAATAATAAAATATTAAATGGCGTCCCCATACAAGAAAACTCGAAAAGGTTGCTTTTATTCAAACGTTATTATTTTAGGGTCTTACTTAAAGACGGTAATACAACAAGTTTTAAATTTAGTTAGATTGTAATTGTAAGGCATAGTTTGAAGTAAAACAAAAAATGATAAAAAGTTGGGCTCCATACGCAGGCGGCGCCCATTTTTTGTCAGGCGCTACCATTTTAGCGCCTTGTTTTTTGTTTTTGCGCATTGATGCTGCTTTGGAATTTATATTGTTGCTGTTTATCATAATGCTTTTAAGGTTCCACACCCGTATTGTGGGGTCATACAAAACCCTTTGTGCACGCGTCCGACCCGTACTTGGCCAAATCAGTTTAGGCACAATGGATTAACGCTCTGTCATTACCGCACTGTGATGGCCTGCTGTCTGACGTAGTCAGCTAACCCCTCTCTACACAGATATAAATATACATATATGCATCGGCGCCAATACATACATATACATGCATACCCATGATATATCTAACCATGAAAGTCTGGACTAGGACTTGACTACTGAATTATTTTTCCAATTATGATCGTAGCAAATCATATCAACAATGTATCATAATTGCTAAATACGTTTAGTATTTATTAGATGTGGGATAGGAACAACTATAAAAGGGAGGAAAGAGAAAAAGACATACACAGACGGATAGTTTAGTGACTCTAATTTATTACTTTACTTTATCATTTTTTCTCATTGTTTCCAATGGCCCAAATCAATTTTATAAAGGGGAAGAACAATGAATGAACAAGAAACCCCTTTGGCCTTATTATCTATTACTTATCTAGTACATAAAGATTATGACAGATACAATTCTTTTCTATGATTAATTGCACGGTTCAGGTTTGAACTGAACCCTGACCCCTCTTGTAGAAACCTCTTGTTCTTACGGGTCTGACTTGTTTATTTTAACAAAGGCGTAATCATTGAAATTTCGCTTAACAACACAATATCTCCCACCACTCTCTTATAAAATGTATTATATAGCCGGGATATAATCTGCGTCTTTCTTTATTGATAGTAGTAAATATTGCCAAATTGAACGGCAATTTATAGACACAGCTTCCTAAGTTACTGACATTGGCACATTCATATAATTTTAAGCTGTTGGTGATTTAGCCCTCACATGTAGATGTAAATTAACGTTATCTCATTGGAGTATAACTTCACTGAGGACAGCTAGGTATACCTAGGTGTAAAACGCTCGTCACCGGGATTCGAACCCGGGACCTCCCTTTCTCTGAGCGTTTGCTTAATCACTCCTTCTCATTTGGAGTATTTATAACATACACCGAAACATTAACATTTGGCAAATCAAATGTTGCCCAGTTTTATCAGCTTAAAGTTCCTCGTAATGGGGCACAGATTTCAAAGAAATTTGTATAATTAAAAGTTTACATAGACAACATATGGGCACGGAAAGTGTCTATTGCGAGATCATACTTTTATCAACATTTACTTTGTCTGTAACTGTCTCGATTGTGATTATAAACTTTGGCAAAGGAAATCTTATCCAATCAACTTTAATCATGATCTCGCTCAATAAACTCTTTATCCGCAAAGGTTTTAAACACTTAGCTTTATCTGTTGTTCCCACGTACAGCTCACTGACTGATACTGACACTTTGTAATTTATACTGAGATTTCAGTTCAAGGTTTTATCAACATTTAAGTTTTATCTAAGAGACTAGGTCGTCTCTTGGAGCTCCAAGACCAACTGTCTGCCTGTCTTGTCTTCCCGCTTTTCGGAATAACCCCCAACTTTTTAGGTAGATAATAATTTACAATAAATCTTACTCTAAATTAACATCTATGCTATACATATTTAGCGTCCAATTTCCACTGCACTATCTCACTAATAGCACCCGTGCACACACACTAACGCCGTCGGCGCATAAGCACCCCCTGACGTCATTGGCCCTCGGTTAGACAGCCTATCCGCGCATGCGCTTCACACGCACTCCAAACTCCGCTATCCAGTCAAACTCAAGACTTAGATCTCGTTTTGCTAGACCAATCTTCCACAAAGTAACTCTCAGCTACTCAAATCAGGTCGTTTCCTGAAAGTATAAAGATAGACTCCAGCACAATATCATTTGTAAATAATCATTGTTCGTCGATATTTTTAAGTCGTTAAGGTTCACATTTGTATGGCAAATGTAATTCGATAGCTTAGTTGCCAATTCGAATATAGGTACACGTGCGTTTTTGTCTTTTCCAAGAACATTAGACCTTTCGTTGTTGAAGTGTGTGTGTCCATTAATTTTTAATGTTTTTGTAACTCTATAGAATTTGAGATCCTGGAAAGCAATTTATGAGCATTATTTATTGCTTACTTTCGAGAAGGACGTTTTGTTTTTGAGACGTTAGCATATTGAATTTCACTTTGCGTTAATTTTTTGTATCCTGCTGCTATTTAACTTGCTTGTTCCTTTTTTCTAAATAGATTTAAATAATTATTTTGTCATGGCAAGTTAGCCTCCAAAACGACGCCATCACACCCCCCCACCATAGTGCAGACGGTTTGAGACTTAGACTAGGCTCTAAACCTTCTTCATTATTAACTCTACGAATATCCAATAAGTATATTAAATCTGTTCAAATTTAAATCCCTTGCATAACTGCATAGGAAGAACGAAAAAAATATTACCTCGAAATGCCATTTGTTTTCCGACCGTTTTGTACTTTTGTATTATAGCACATCATAAACGTCCCTTTTTCACTTGTTAACTAAACTCTTGTGTCGGCTGTTTTAAATGGCTAAATGGCTTCTCTGTATTATGGCCCAATGCAAAGATCTTTCTATTTTCTATATTTCTTCTTTCGTTTTACAACCCTATTTGCGCTTTAGTCTTATTTCAATGGAGTTTACGATACTCTATACTCTGTTCCGTCATTTGTTCTGGTTAATTGCTTTATTTTCTTATTCCTTTCCCACGCTTAAATATCACATGGAATTCTACGTAATATTCAACCTCTAATATTTTAGCAAGTCAAATACTAATTTCAGCGATCTAGGTAGCTACCGTGTCTTTATCTGCCTTCTATACAATACTATGTCTATTAAATCAATCTTACAATTCCTCTGGTTTCATAATCTAATCCATCCTCATAGTCGTGAAGGTCTAATACACGAGTGTCAATTTGAGCAACTATATTGTTTATATAACTTGGTTACTGACCTGCTATCAAGCCAAGTCTAGGTTCATGATTAGACAATACATGTATGAATATAAGTACAAATATCTGTATGAAAACTATGAGTAGGTACTAAATTTCTCTGATTTGGTTGTGTTCTAGGTTTCAGGGATTGCCTGATTGTCCTAGGTCTCTTATTTGAGATCTATTGGTTGTTACCACTTTATTCAAGGCTAGACCAAGTAAACTCAGTATCCCGAGCAAGCTCAAGGGAGTGCTATGCGCTAAACAAGGTTCTAGAGTCCTTTTTATTTTTTTAACCTTTGTATCGAAATCAATTTAGCACTGAAATTCGATTAGCTGATCCTTTATTGTCGGTACACAGATTAGCTCATGTGTCCGACTTGATTTTTATTTTTTTTGTTGAGCGGCCGCTCTGGGATTCAGCTATTCGTAGAATAGGTTTTTGAAGGTACCCACCGAAGCTTGTAGCAGCTCGCTAGCTTAGAATAAAGGTATGTTATTAAGTATTGGATCCCTTTATTTAAGGTGGTCCAATTGCCTGCAATACTCGACTCTTTCAACTTTTATTATAGGTCTAGAGGATCAAATTATAATATATTTAATCATAGTGACAAAAGTATAATGCATAATGAGGCAGATCTGTACTTGGTACAGATTTTAAAAATTAATCAGAAATGACTTTAAGCTAGAATTTCGTCTGAAGGACTTTGTCTAATTAAGAATCAAAATTAACCTTGTCTCTTTAGTGACCTATCGCTTTTTCTCTTCTAAAATCAATGAAACGCCCATCGTTTGTGGAAATATTATGTGTACCTGGAATTTTTATTACTCCATATGATTTACTCGTGATCACCAAAATCTGACTTCAATATCAATTATAGATTCCTATATAATTGTGTATCTAATCTCGTTTTATTTTGTATACATATTTACTACGCCGTTATCGATTAAACCCTTTATATACTTCATATCTCTATTTAATCAATTGTCATTAATTCAGATGTCTATGTATGTATTTTACAATTTCCGCAAATCTTCGCAATCAACTAAGGACTTTTTTATCTTCGTTTACTTCTTAAATCTTTAATATTGATTAAAGAATTTCATTAATTTATGTATCTATTCATTAGTATTAATACTCCATTTTTGTTTGCTGTTTAACTCGTTAATAATGTTGTTATGAATTAAAGATCTATGTATGTATTTGTTTGCTTATGTACCTGCTTGCTAAGACGTCTCGTTACGAGGCAAAGATCTTTAGGTACTCGCTTGCAACGCAAGACCTATTTTTTTTTTTGGTTGCAAACCTTTAATAGTGTCTGTCCTCTCTCTCTTATAATTTTGTCATTGTAACAATCGAGTCTTTATCTCAATTGAACGAGGTATAATTAATGTGAAGACGTACGCCCCCCCGTGCCATGTTTGGTTTTTTTTTTCTATAATAATTTTCATGCGTCAACGTGCCTCTTCTTAGACCTTTACCCCTAATTAAAACCTGATGTACCTACAAACCTAACTTCATTCACCGGTTTGTTTTTTACTTTTAACCGTAACATTTTGCTTCATATTTCTGAGAAATTCAAACGCTGTGAGTACCGTTACTTCCGCAGTCCTCATAAACAATAGGTTTTGTATGTCTGCTTTAAAATGCCTCAAAACGCAGTTAATTAATTGTTGTTCACTAAATGGTATTGTTAGCGACCTTATTTTCTTAACAACCTAAATTATTAGACAACTTAAACCCGAAACCTTCCTTTATTATTACTATCGCATATTTAGAGACTCAATTATTATCATATACTAGCGTAATTAACACACACACTTCAACCAACGCTCTGCAAAATGACACAAAGAATACAAACATATCGTAGAAAATATTTTCTGAATAATTTCAGCTCTGTAAATTCACACATAAAATGTTTCTACGTAGCCCTTCTTCTTCTTATATTCATCTTTATAATTTTGAAAAAATTAAGCCTTGATATTCATTCTGAAGAATTTAATAATGAACATTAAAAGTATATTATTTTATATACTCGATATATTTTGGCCTTAATATGGGCTGTCATGTAATTTTAATTTGTTTGTAATTCAAAACACCTCTCCAATTCCTAGTCTTGGTTGGACAAATCACGGTCTATTACTTTGCAAAATAGTATCTTGATCTCATAAATTATTTTATAGATTCCCAGTCATTTACCAGGCAATCTAGTTCAGTTTTTATCTCTGAGTTATAGTCATCCGTAGTTAAAATCCAGACCACCTAAGTGTCACCGATTCTTTTTTTTTTTGTTTCTTGCACCAGGAACTTGAAGGTCACATCCAAGTGTCTACTAGTTTGAAGAAACTAGGATCTTGTAGACATTTCCCCAATTGTCAACTGGCGAAACCCAGGAGCTTGAACCCAACTAAATATCTGGTTTCCTAGTATCTTTTTTTTTTGATCGACTCTAGATTAGCTCTGAGACGATAGCTGACTATTTGTTGTCTAGTCACAATTTAGCACTGTGTAGACAAGATTTTCGCCCTATGTGATTTGAATGTATTCGATCAACCGATCTGAGTTCAGCTTTAGCGATCTTTTCTTTTTTTCGCCTTTGTTACATTTGATCTTTAGAAACACAGATTTTTAGCACGCTAAACATTAACTAGGGTGACATATACTTCTCAATTTTATTAATCAATTTCGTTTGAAATGCCCTTCTTTCTTGGAAGGTCATGACTACTCATGACAGTGTCGGCTAGGCCATTCTTTTATTTTACAGTAACAATATAATTTTAACTGTAACAATAATATAGCTTTGAGCTAACTGTGTAATTTCCAGTCAGAAAGTTAATTTTACGATCAAGATTTCTAGAATAAAATGTTGGCCTTTCTGGCTCTTTACATTTTATATAACTATAAAATATGTAAGTAAAGATATTAAAATTAATCTGAATGAAACGTCCAACACAAGATTAAGGCTTGTCCTTTTTTTTTTTCAAACAAGTAATTAGTTCCAAACTAACGAAACGCGTCCCTGTGTATTTCTGTCTTCTCTCCCTTTTTGTCTGTATATTTATTTATTAAGGCTGTCTTTCAGTCATGTTAATAAATGTATTATAATTATTTCCATACTATGAAATAAATATCTCCCACAATCTATTATTGTTAAATAATTCAGTACTGGACCCCCTACGTTGTGTATTTTTTTAATTTAGGTATTTCAAGTTCTTCTTAGTTGCGTTTGCTATTTGCTAAGCGCAATATCTAAGATTCTGGTCCGCGGCAGCACGTGTGATGGCCTGCTGTCTGACGTAGTCAGCTAACCCCTCTCTACACAGATATAAATATACATATATGCATCGGCGCCAATACATACATATACATACATACCCATGATATATCTAACCATGAAAGTCTGGACTAGGACTTGACTACTGAATTATTTTTCCAATTATGATCGTAGCAAATCATATCAACAATGTATCATAATTGCTAAATACGTTTAGTATTTATTAGATGTGGGATAGGAACAACTATAAAAGGGAGGAAAGAGAAAAAGACATACACAGACGGATAGTTTAGTGACTCTAATTTATTACTTTACTTTATCATTTTTTTTCTCATTGTTTCCAATGGCCCAAATCAATTTTATAAAGGGGAAGAACAATGAATGAACAAGAAACCCCTTTGGCCTTATTATCTATTACTTATCTAGTACATAAAGATTATGACAGATACAATTCTTTTCTATGATTAATTGCACGGTTCAGGTTTGAACTGAACCCTGACCCCTCTTGTAGAAACCTCTTGTTCTTACGGGTCTGACTTGTTTATTTTAACAAAGGCGTAATCATTGAAATTTCGCTTAACAACACAATATCTCCCACCACTCTCTTATAAAATGTATTATATAGCCGGGATATAATCTGCGTCTTTCTTTATTGATAGTAGTAAATATTGCCAAATTGAACGGCAATTTATAGACACAGCTTCCTAAGTTACTGACATTGGCACATTCATATAATTTTAAGCTGTTGGTGATTTAGCCCTCACATGTAGATGTAAATTAACGTTATCTCATTGGAGTATAACTTCACTGAGGACAGCTAGGTATACCTAGGTGTAAAACGCTCGTCACCGGGATTCGAACCCGGGACCTCCCTTTCTCTGAGCGTTTGCTTAATCACTCCTTCTCATTTGGAGTATTTATAACATACACCGAAACATTAACATTTGGCAAATCAAATGTTGCCCAGTTTTATCAGCTTAAAGTTCCTCGTAATGGGGCACAGATTTCAAAGAAATTTGTATAATTAAAAGTTTACATAGACAACATATGGGCACGGAAAGTGTCTATTGCGAGATCATACTTTTATCAACATTTACTTTGTCTGTAACTGTCTCGATTGTGATTATAAACTTTGGCAAAGGAAATCTTATCCAATCAACTTTAATCATGATCTCGCTCAATAAACTCTTTATCCGCAAAGGTTTTAAACACTTAGCTTTATCTGTTGTTCCCACGTACAGCTCACTGACTGATACTGACACTTTGTAATTTATTAATATTTACTGAGATTTCAGTTCAAGGTTTTATCAACATTTAAGTTTTATCTAAGAGACTAGGTCGTCTCTTGGAGCTCCAAGACCAACTGTCTGCCTGTCTTGTCTTCCCGCTTTTCGGAATAACCCCCAACTTTTTAGGTAGATAATAATTTACAATAAATCTTACTCTAAATTAACATCTATGCTATACATATTTAGCGTCCAATTTCCACTGCACTATCTCACTAATAGCACCCGTGCACACACACTAACGCCGTCGGCGCATAAGCACCCCCTGACGTCATTGGCCCTCGGTTAGACAGCCTATCCGCGCATGCGCTTCACACGGACTCCAAACTCCGCTATCCAGTCAAACTCAAGACTTAGATCTCGTTTTGCTAGACCAATCTTCCACAAAGTAACTCTCAGCTACTCAAATCAGGTCGTTTCCTGAAAGTATAAAGATAGACTCCAGCACAATATCATTTGTAAATAATCATTGTTCGTCGATATTTTTAAGTCGTTAAGGTTCACATTTGTATGGCAAATGTAATTCGATAGCTTAGTTGCCAATTCGAATATAGGTACACGTGCGTTTTTGTCTTTTCCAAGAACATTAGACCTTTCGTTGTTGAAGTGTGTGTGTCCATTAATTTTTAATGTTTTTGTAACTCTATAGAATTTGAGATCCTGGAAAGCAATTTATGAGCATTATTTATTGCTTACTTTCGAGAAGGACGTTTTGTTTTT
This sequence comes from Ypsolopha scabrella, assembly GCA_910592155.1. Classification (NCBI taxonomy): domain Eukaryota; kingdom Metazoa; phylum Arthropoda; class Insecta; order Lepidoptera; family Ypsolophidae; genus Ypsolopha; species Ypsolopha scabrella. The sequence goes on from OU342966.1 coordinate 14,748,019, forward strand.
GAGACGTTAGCATATTGAATTTCACTTTGCGTTAATTTTTTGTATCCTGCTGCTATTTAACTTGCTTGTTCCTTTTTTCTAAATAGATTTAAATAATTATTTTGTCATGGCAAGTTAGCCTCCAAAACGACGCCATCACAGCACCTGATAGAAAGTGTCGGTAATACCTCGAAGCGCACTCGCCCAGAAACTGGGATATCTTTAATTCAATACCTTTTATAATATGATAATTTAGTCCGATAGTTATTTATTCATTTTCAGATTCTTAACCTACTAACAGTTCTTAAACTAAATCGTAAGCTAAGTTAACTAACACATATTAACCATATAAGCAATATATGCAAAAATATAAAAAGACTGCTTAATAAAAACTACGAATATATGATAAAAATTTGGACAGAGACACATTCAATATATCTAGGTCAGGATACTGATCACTGTCTCTGTTGATTGCAACAACCTTTAATTCACGAGTCACTGTTTTCGGTTTTAATAGATACAGTTGAAGAGGATCATAATGTCTTCTTGAATGATCTTAATCGAGGGGTAAAGTGATGTGTAACTGAAAGGGGAAAATAATGTCGAATCACATTTGCAAACGCATTAGTTGTTGAAATATGGTAAAAAAGTATGCTTTATAATTTTCTAACAATTTCAAGAATATAAATAAATTTAAATTATTATTATAAGAGTGCATTACAAACCAGAAAAGATAAATTAGAAACAAATGTAAAGACAATAATTTGAAAAAATTCCTCGGTTCAGGATTCGAACCTGCGACCTCTTGTTTCCCAGACAAGCACGCTACCGCTACCAATTGCACCACCGCGGTACTTACCTAGACCGTTGAATTTTTCCACCATACTTGTCCAACGAATATTTTTATTTTTTTATTTTTTTGGTTTGTAATGCACTCTTGTAATAATATTTAGAGTATTCCAAAGCGATGGATTTTGCAATAAAAACATAATCATAAATATATATATTTTTAAATACGAACATTTTATTTTTGATTATTAAAAATTATTAAGTAACATTGTTGAAATTGAAATAAAATCATAAAGAATGCTTTATTACCGTCAATGAACTGACAAACGTTTGCAAAAGTGATTAGTCTTTTTTCCTTTTTATAACTAATTCACGTCACTTACAAATATCTTGTCTTCCAACAAGATCATTTAGAAAAGTGTCCATCCATCCATCAGCCTGTTTTCGTCCACTGCTGTACATAGGCCTTTCCAGGATTTCGTCACTCTTGGCGGTCCTCCTGGAACAAATGCCCATACTCACACACGCTGGGGGCTGGTGAGCGCGGTGCCGAAACCCTTGCACCAGTGACGCCGCTGCCCGTCACCAGTCTGTTTTATACAATTGTTTACGAAAACTGGTGATAGTACTCGTCCATATGAACCACTTTTACTAAGAAGCCAAACCTGAAATCGCGAAAAAAAAAACAGCTGTTTCAGACATTTTGGTCGGGTAGGTATTTAACTTTTCTATGGAACAGCTGATATTTTTTTCGCGGTTTCAGGGTTGGCTCCATAGTAAAAGTTGTTCATATGGATGAGTACTATCACAAGTTTTCGTAAACAAAATGACTTAAATTTCACCTTGTATAAGGCCTGGCAATTGGGGATGGATATACTGCCATCCATCGGTCCCAGACAATGGTGAGCCGCCTGGTTATGCCTGAGAGCTGTCTCAGGGTACGTTCAAGGAGACGCGGCGCGTCAGGCGGCGCAGTGCGCGCTCCATACATCAGTGTATGTTTGTGTTGTTCGTCGCCTTACTCTCCCCGAATAACTTCGGGAGGATATGAGAATAAGATGGTGTTACCTCCACAGTTGAGTCCAAAATTCAGACTTGCCAAGGTGTAGGATATGGTATATATATGCATGTAGGACATGGTATAAGATTTTACAATAAACTTACAAAGGAGATCCTTACTTTGCCTGAAAATAAGTTTAAATTATACATTCAAGAGGGACTACTTAAAAAAGCTTATTATAAAATCAATGATTATCTGGACGATAATGAAGCATGCTTTAATAAATAATAATAATCTTTATCAAAATTGTGAGTCATAATTAGCAAATTTTAATACGAAATGTTTGATTCCTCTAAAGGCTAATCTTAAGCCCTTTATAGTTAACTAATATGTAAATTGACTTTGCTGTAAAAGGTAAGAGACAATGTCAGACGGATTGACTAAGATCAATATTTTTTTCATTTTTTTTTCTCTCTTGGACATAATTCCAATTGTTTTATATTTGCCTTTACTTAAGTAGGTATAAAAAATTGTATAGATTAAGGTTATGTTACAAATGAAAAAAATCATTTTTGCTAAGTTTCTTGCCCTTCTTCTTAGCAATACTAATCGAATGGTGCGGATGCTTAGGCATTATGTATATATAATATTTTTATTCCTTTATTTCTTAACTTTATGCAGGTTTAAAACTTTATTACATTTTAGTAGCCCCACCTTAATATTTTTTGGATGTGTTTCCCGTATTTATTTACCAACTTCTTTGTTCGTTGCATCATTTATATATAATATTTTATTCCTAGATTTCTCTATTTTATGTATGTGTATAAAGTATTTTTTGTAAATTTTTTATATGTATTTCCCTTATTAGTATATACATATTATTTTTTTATTCTAAAGATATTTATTGTAAAGATTAACTTTGACTTGTAGAAAGTATACTTTATGTATCTATTTTACAAAATAAATTTTTTGATTTGATTTGATTTGATTTGATTTGAGCCCGGCATCAGTTCTACCACCTAAAGTGTTCAATAAGTAAATATCCACACAAGGACTTGTTGTTTTATATTGATTTTGTTAGTATTTCCGCTGGACTATTACTTCATGGGCGACAGTTGGATGGTACTCCTCACTACGCATTAGAAGGACGCTGCAGACAAAGTTGCACACAAAAGCTAGTTCTTAAACAAAGCATTTAATTTAAAATACCTTATCTACCTTAATTCGATACTGACTTAAGTTAAACAGTAAAGCATAACTTTTGGTCATAATTTGTTGGTATAATAACTTTTGTTTGCCAACTCTGCTGCGGCTTTTATAATGGCTACCTCATTTTATAATATGAATTGTGTTTTAAATTCCTATGGTTTGATGTTTTTGTTGACGATAAGAAAGAATATGAACAAAGTTTGAAAAAATAAAAGATTGGAAGAAATAAACGTCAAAAAAAATACAACATTAATTATGTATGTTTCTTTATTTTTATTTATGTAGCCTTTGTCTATAGCTTCGCTCACATGAAAGTTTCTTTCAATGTACATTTTTGACAGTTCTCAGCCTTGTTGCTATTTTATTAACACCCCTTATAGCCTATATTAACCAGGATCACTACGATGATACTAAAGAAGACCTCATCCAAATCCATGGATTTAGTCAAAAATTTAATAGTTCTCGAGTTTAAATGGAACAAACAGACAGGCAAAGATAAAAAAATGTTAGGTCTTACTACGACACTAATAAACCATTTGATTTAAAATATCGCAAAAATATTTAAGTTAGTATTTTAGAATAACATTGCTACAGACCGACACAACTTTTTTAGTACGTTATTATTATAATAGTAAAGATAAAATTGTTACCAGTACAACAAAATTTCAAGAGGATCTAGTTTAAGAAAACGTCATAAAAATGTTCTCTAGAGTATTGCGATACCAACTGAACAAATCTGAACTTCAAACACTTTCTTATGACCCTTTATGTAGATACTCGACGACTCCCTCCCCACAGATAAACCAAATTCCTACTTGGTTTTGTGGGATGTATTTAGATTTAAGTTATCCTTGAAATAAATAAATTTATTCATTAAATATATTCATTAATTCATTCACTTAATGTGATTTTAAGGAACCCAGATTATATTAAACATGGTGAAATTGAGTAATTTTGTAAATAAAAGCAGGTGATAGATTACCTACCTATATTTAGTATAAATCGTCCTTATGCAGATATGCGTGAGAGAGCAACAATTTCAACAGATTTCAGGTAGAACGATTCGGAGCATTTATATCAAATAAGATTTTTTATAATACCCTTTTATTTTTGAAATTATCCCTAATAACTTGCTCTCAATAGTTTCGATCTTACTCGTAGAACGAAACTGATAAGTCCACTTGTGCTTACTTAAAGTTAAACATGTCAAGCATGGTGAAACTTCACCAACAGACCTAACCATTCTCGGATAATTCACGAGAATTTGGTCCGGAGGGAATTTACTTCGATTAATAGATAAACCGCCCAATTCGAATGTTTGCTTCTGGAGTGTTCTCGATCTTTGTTGTCGAATACAAGTCGATGTAGACCACCACTACAGTGAAGTGACGCAAGATGGAACGAGGTCTTATGGCGCACATTTTCATAGATGAGAGAGAGAAAAACAAGCGATTGTAAATGAGAAAATATCAAACATAAAGTGATACTTGTCAGACTTAACAAAAATGTCAAACTTGTCTATACAAAATTCACAGTGGGTAGTGTAAAATCTCAGAATATGAAAAGATATATATGGTATATACTTAAATACGTTATGTTTTTTTGAGTGTATTTTTCAGTCATCAGAAGATTTTGTAGTTTTATTTATTTATTTACTCTTGATTTCTAGTTGGTGTGGTTTAGGAAATGCTCAAGAGGAAAACGAGGGCAAAGCTTAGTGACAACCATTGTAACCTACTCGAAATTATTGTTGTGATGAAAAAACACTTGTACTTTTCCACAGATACAAGTGTTTTTTTCATCACAACAATGTTTGATAAATTCCACCAAGACAATCCCAACTATCAACTTCCTTCTCGAATTTATACTGACACCTTATGAATAATTATATGAGTGCATTACGAACTAGAAAAGATAAATAAGACACAAATCCAAGTAAGACAAGAATTTGAAAAAGATCTTGGAAAAATGTTTTTCAAGGGTCCGTCTTAGTTTGTTTCTCCGAAAAATTTTTATGGAAACTTTGGTTATTTATTCTCGTACCGAATCCTTGAGCTACGACGTGCAATGCCAAACGGGGAATCGTGTACCTGTTTGCCTCCAAAGAAGCTGTACGAACTACAGTGAAACTAGTCAGGCAAAATCTGACTATATAGCGTAGGTAGCCGTTTTTATTCAAACGGAAAATGTATACCGAACTTTGCGGTCCGCTTTTGTCTGTACCGAGCTTAACGTTGGAGAAATAAATTAGACAGACTCTAGAAAAAAATATTCAAAGATGTTACGTTTAAAAGATGTTTTCAAAACTCACACAAATCGTGTTTTTAAGCACATTATATTAACGTGGATGGAACGCGTTTATTGTGTTTGTATGCAGACTTTTTAATTATGGTTAAATTTAATTAAAGAGCCAAACTTTATAAGTCTGTTTCACACGACCTTCCCTCTACCTTCAAGTATAATTAACTCGGTTGGTACGTACTTGATTTTAGTTTACTTTTATAATTATTGTAAACTAGCTTTTGCCCGCGGCACCGCCCGCGTGTTATTCGGTATAACGACAAAAGTAGCTTATGTGTTAATTTAGGGTATAAGCTATATCCATTCTAAATTTCATCCAAATCCGTAGAGCCGTTTCAGCGTGAAAGAGTAACAAACACACACACACACCCTCACACACACACACACACCCACCTTCACACACACACACACACACACACACACAGACCCTCTCACACAAACACACACACGCCCTCACACACACACACAAACTTTCGCATTTATAATATTAGTGTGATGTGATTAAATTGTTAGTAAGAAGTAGAATCTAAGCGGTAGTAAACTGTACGAAAGAAGCTGGCATACATCATTGGGTGTAAATAATAGACAAAGAATTCTGGTTTGGGAAGCAAAAACCTTAAGCATTAATTCTGTGCTTCTGGTGAAAAACGATTGAACCCAAAAACCCAACTTTACGGGGGAGCCAAAAAACGAATTTCTTCGCGCAGAAAATCTTGTTGTCGCTTAGCGTTCCGTATTTTAATACGTAAAATCAAAGTGTCATGTAGATAACATGTACTCAAAGCATTTTGTTATTATCTCCTATGTTATAAAAGATATTGTTTGTATGAAAAATAACCGGATAAGAGCAAGTCGGACTCGCCCACCGAGGGTTGCGTACAAATTAGTAAAATTTTAAAAATAAATAATCTACAAAATTATTTGGTCACCCGTATAATTATGACCACGCATACCGTTGCTTAGCCTTGATGATTTTTCATGATTTAATTACAAATGTATATTTTTAAGATTTTTTCCCAAACTTGTCGTATTACTTGTCAAATTTCATAGTTCTAGGTCAACGGGAAATACCCTATACATTTTGATTCCCTTGAGTGTCGAAATTTATGTTTTTTTCGGCAAAAACGGCCGTATCTTTTTCTTACGTTAACTGAGAAGTTTGATTTTTTCACAGCTTGAAGGGACTGTAGACTTAAATACATGGTTTTTATTTCAACTCGAAACCTCCACGCGTTCCCGAGATTAAGGGTCTTGACAGACAGACGGATAGACGGACAACAAAGTAATCCTATAAAGGTTCTATTTTTTCCTTTTGAGGTACGGAACCAGAATCTCCGTAATTCACCGGACCCACAGAATGCAATGCAAGTTTTTCATTTTCATTTGACGGAAATGTTTGGAATATGCCAGGACTGTGTATTTAGGTGTTATAAGGTAAACAAACTACAACTAACGAGGCAATAAGGGTGAATGCGGGCACAAAGAAGGGTTTGTTTCTTGGTTTTGGTTAATCGTATATTATCACTTTATTAATGATATCCTCAGCAGCCGAGTGGTAGAGCGCTCACCTGCTAAGCCAGAGGTCGTGGGTTCAATCCTCGCGGTGAATATTAATTTGTGTTTGGTCTGCGTGCTTCGGATGAATTACGGTGATAGGGCTCACCACTCATCACGCTAGGACGTACTAAGTGGTGAAAAGCGGATGTACCGAATGTGGACTTTGACTTGCATTTCACAGTTCATACTTTGGCACACTTCTGACACCCCCTCGGGGATTCAGAATTTCAGATTTAATAAAAATTCAGTTTTAATATACAGCCTTTTGCCCGTGGTTTCACACGCGCAAGTTTAATTAAAAGCATATACGTCCACATCCATGAAAAAAAATTGCCTGTGTCCAGGGAAAGAGTCAAACCATTACAAAAGTGAAATAATTATCAAATTTTATCCAAATGGTTTATTGACGTTTGTAATTAATTAAATATAATAAACGACATGAATCCCCGAGGGGATGTCAGAGGTGTTCCGAGTATGAACTGTGAAATGCAAATCATAGTGTATACTCGGTACACCCGCGATTCACCGATGATTATTACGTCCCAACGTGATGGGTGATGAGCCCTATCGCCGTACTTCGGGCACAAATACACGCTTTTTTAGGGCATGCAGGTTTCCTCACGATGTTTTCCTTCACCGTTCAGCAAGTGGTAAGTGAGAACAAATACTATGCACATAAATTTGAAAAACTCATTGGTGCATGCCCGACCGACCGGGGATCAGATCTGGGTCTCAAGATTGAGAGGCCAGAGTTCACGTCTGAGCTAACGGCTACGTAATTAGAATTACTTACTACTTAAAAAATGTAATATACGTAATTTTCTGACTTTAACGCATACTCGTACGTGTGCTATAAAACCTACATATAAGTGGAATTCCAAGTTTCTAACTAGAAGTGCGCCCTAAATATCCAGTTTGTACGAAATTGATTACGAAAAGGGGAATAACATTTTTTGCGTCAAGTTGACAAGTAATTACAATTTTCGTGCAATTTATACGAAAAAAAAATGCTTTCCGGCGTTCTACTGAGCACTAAACAGGAAATAACCAAAGGAATCGTTGGAGCCACCCCACTCTTGATGCAAACCCACACTTTGAAGTTTGATGAAGGCCTAAATACATAATTAACCAGTATTGAACCGCGCGACAACGTCCTCCCTCGCATGCAATTTTAATGAAGAATTAGGAAGGTATTTCCTAGAAAAGCTCAAATACAAAAAAAATAGTAATTAAATTTCAATGTATAATCATCATAATATGTATGATTATAGGTATACCAGAATCTCGTGGCAAAAAATATACGAAATCATAGAGAATTTTCATAATAATATGAACTTTTGATATCAGATTCTGGTATACGGTACGGTCTGGTATCGCCCGATTCGCGCTTGCCCGATTAGGCTCATGTTCGAATTTTAAAATTCTTTTTCCCTATTTACTCGTCTGCTAAATTTCATGACATTCCGATCAACGATACTCGAGTTATCGGTGAACAAACATTCATACATACTCGTACATACAAACGCTGGATTGTTCCAGTAGACTCGGAAAACTCGCTCGCTTCGTTCGCTCGTTCAAAAACTGTACAATAACATTATATCGCTTTTGAATACTCTCTCTAGTTCAATTAGAAACAAATTTCAAGTAAGAAAAGAATTTACAAAAAATTCAGGCCAGGATTGGAACCTGCGACTTCTAGCTATCACGACAAGCGCGCTACTGAGGTAATTATCTCAGACTGTTAGATTTCTTCTACCATACTTGTACACCAAATTTTGTTACTATTTGATTAAGTAAATAATATATATAATAAATAATTTATTATATAATATTATGTATACAAGGAAGAAACAAACACGATGATACAAATTGATTAGTTATATTGTTTAGACTAGTTGTGTCTGTGCAAAGAAAACATAAAGTAGTTATGAGAGGGGGCTTTCCTGATGAGTACGGGAACTTTAAAAAAATTGGAATGAAATAAAATGATAAAAATATTTAAAAACCTGAACATTCTATCGTGATAGTCAGGCAAAAGATTTATTTACTTTAGGTATAAATTTATTATGCTAAAAAGAAGACAAACAGTTTTTAAGTTTCAACGTTCAAGAATGGGAGGCCAGGTGAGTTTTGTAAGAAAATCAGAAACATTAAATGGTCATACATAACTTCCCTATAAAACTGAGTAAAATAGGTATAGGTACTCGTACTTGCACTTACAAATGTTAGGAAATGAAATTGTTTTGATGTTTGCTGTTTGTGGGGCGGGCTGAATTAAATGTTCATGGAATTAAGAAGTTACAAAAGTCGCGCTGTTTATTTCCGCTGCGGTCCGATGTAAAGTATAATATAGTATAAAGTAAATATTATTGTTTTCTTTTTAAATTTAACTTACAAATTTTTACAATTTATATTTTAACAAAATAAGCCACGGAATCCTCAAGGATTTACTTCTACTCCTGGTATAAGCAAATATTATTGGTACGCTTGATTCGTCCAACAGGCTGTCTCGCAATGGATGCCACAACAATTGAATATTATTCTACTTCGAAAGTCCAAATGATTTTGTTTGCACATTAATAAATAAAAAATAAATTAAATTAAATAAATAAATTATCAGTGGCTCGAATGTTTCGAACACTAACCTAGAGGACGCGTGTTCAATCCTATAGGGGCCATAGGGGCACATTTATGTTCAGTCTACGTACATCAGAAGTCACGGGCTGTACCTGAGCCTAGAACATCAACAAGGCCAGATTTTCGAGGGTTCTTTTGAAGAAATTAGGACCATCTTGAAATAAAATAAAATATATTTGATTTATTGATATTTTATCTAGGTGATCCACTTATAAACAATATACTAAGATTTATACTTTTGTCAAAAAATAATGTTTTCTTTCCCCTTTTTTTTTGTTTTTCAAACGTTCGTTTCAAAAACGCGGCCAAGAGATCAACTTGATTTTTTTGTCATAAAATAGGTAATAGATATATTAAAGTTTCCTACTTAAATCCAATTTTTTTTTCGTACAAAATACTTCAGTATTAGCTAAAAGCCCTCCGAATTCCCTTCCAAATTAACATTGTAAAAAATGTTCCATCAAAAATACCAATGAACAACATCAATTATTTGTTAGATGAGTTTATGTGAAATAACTATGTAAGTGCTGAATTTACGTACGTGATTCATTTCATTTTTCATTTATTTATTCATAAACAATTTTTACATTGTATTTGAAATTACAAAAAAATTATAAAATGTTAGACTTAAAAACTAAAAACACAAAGAAAATGTTCAGATAATCAAAGGATATTAGCAAATAAATAAACATGTCACATATAAAAAAAAGAGAAATTCAACCGTAATATAAAGAAAGTCACTTATTTAAATATTCATCCATTGAGTAGAAGCAGTTTGTCAGCAGATACTGTTCCAATTTACATTTAAAAAGATTAAAATTCTCAATATTTTTCATATCAGTGGGCAATTTGTTGAACAGTTTTACGGCTTGATAGCGGCTGCAGTGACTAACTACTCTGAGCCGTGGCTTTGGTGTTTCTATATAAACGTCTTGCCTTCTTGACAGTAAGCGTTTTTTATTAGTGTCATTGCTCTCAAATTTATGTAAATTTTTCACTAAGTCGCAAAGCAAAACAAAAATATAAAGACAGGGAGCAGTCAATATTTTAAGATTCTTAAAGAATTCTCGACATGATGTCCAAGGTGGTGTGCGAACCATGGTTCTAATGCTCCGCTTCTGTGCTATGAAAGCCCTATTCATGTTGTAGGCAAAACTATTTCCCCAGAATTTAATACTGTAGCGCAGTTTCGATTCAACTAACGCAAAATATACGATTTTCAGTTGTTGCAGACTTATTTCATCCCTAAGACTACGCAAAGCGTAACATGCTGAACTAATTGACTTTTCTACAGCACTCAATTCCTCTTTCCAGTTTAAGCAGCTGTCAATATTAATACCTAGAAACCTAACAACCTCAACCAGTTGTATGCCGTTGCCATTTAAAGACATGTTAATATTAAGCGCATCCTTATTTTGTGAGGTGGATTTAAACAAAATAGCGTTTGTTTTATTTGGGTTAACTTCCAAATTGTTGACTCTAAACCAATCCCAGAAAGCTGAAAGGGCCAAGTTACATTTATCGTTCAGATCTCTTATATTTTTTGCCGATATAATTGCATTCGTGTCGTCTGCATATACAACAAGATTAATGTCAGAAATTGATTTTTTAATGTAATTTATAAGGTCATTTGTGAAGACAATAAAAAGTATTGGTCCCAGTATGGATCCTTGTGGAACACCTCTTGTTACTTTTACAATGCTGGATTTGTAAGATCTAGCTTGTCTGTTTTGGACGGACTCAATTTCTACGAATTGATACTTATTTTGGAAATAGTTTTGAATAAGTTTCAAAACATCTCCTCGTATACCATAATGCTCTAGCTTTTTAATCAAGATATCATGATCAACAGTATCAAAAGCGGAACTCAGATCCAAGAAAAGGCCTAACACCCTGTTTTCCTTACTGATTTCAAGCACAACGTCATTAACTAATGCGTCAACTGCGTCTACTGTGCCTAAGTTCTTTTGATAACCGAATTGACGACTATTTATTACGCTATTTTTCTTTAAGTGTCTTAAAATCCTAATTTTTAGAAGTTTCTCAAACATTTTTGACATGGTTGGTAGCAGTGAGATAGCCCTATACTTTTCGGGGTCAGTTTTTGATCCTTTCTTATGTATAGGTATGACTTTAGCAATTTTAAGTTGGTCTGGAAAAGTGTTAGCTATAAAACAATGATTAAAAAAGTTTGCTAATGGTTCTGCTAGAATATCTATGTTTTCTTTAAAAATGGCGATTGGTAATTCATCATGCCCAACAGACCTTTTATTTACCATTCCATTTACTATTTTTGTAATTTCATAAGATGTTGTTTGATCGCACGTCATATTGTTACTTACTCTATCTGTATTGTCTTGTGCTAACTTTGAGGCTTCCAGCGTATGACATGATATGTTATTTTTGTTTTTTTTGCTGACATCAAATGTTTCGGAAAAAACTTGCACGACTTCCTGAGGATGGCATATAATTTTGTTGTCTACCTTAAGCAATAATTAATTTTTCAAGCAAGTCCTTTTCTTATTTCTGTGCTCGTTTACCACCTTCCAGATACCCTTTGTATTGTCTTTTGCATTCAAAATTTCTTTTTGAACACTAGCTTTTTTCAGATTTCTAACAACTTTTTTGTATAATTTCAAATAGCTTGTACGATATTGTAAGACGCTGGCATCAATGTGGTTTTTGTTAAAAGAATTCAAAAATCGTTTCATTTTACTAGCCGTCCTAATGCCCTTTGTAATCCATGCGAGTTTGTTCACTTTTAGCAGATTGATTTTTCGATTGCACTCCTTAAAACTGCTGTGATATAGAGTTGATAGTTTGGAAAGGAAAGAGTTGATACCCAAGATACCCCAATCGACTTTTAACAAGTTGGCCCTAAACTTTAATTTGCTTTTTTTACTTTGCGACCGTAACCTTTTAAATATTACTCTTTCCGTCTGGTTAATGGAATTCGTATTTTCTATCTCAACACTGCAAATTAACCCAGCATGACCATCTGCCAAATTATTGTGGTCCACGTCACTAGAGATCGATCCGTCATCGTCGTGTGGAATGTTTGTGATAATATTGTCTAAACATGACTTTGAGTCATTTCTTACAAAAGTTACGGAATCTACTAGAGTTCTAAAATTATAGCATGTCAGTAATCCTAAAAATTCACGTCTATATCTTGAGTCTGTTAAAATATCGATATTAAAATCACCCATTATTATACACTTTTTATCAAATAATTTTTCTAGCAATTTTTCTAATTTCTCGAGGAAGTTTTCAAAGTTTTTTGTATCTGGAGTTCGATAACAGCAACAAATATAAAGATTCGTGTTGATGTCTTTCACTCCACATATTTCGAAATAGTTAACTCTGTACAGCTGCTTACAGATTTGTATTTCCTCGCACCTAGTCTGTTGAGAGCGTAATATTAAGGTCCCACCCCTTGTTTTGTTTGTACGAGTGTTAAAGGCAGCAATATCATAACCATTTAGTCCAAAAAGCGGAGCACAGCTACTGTTCAAGAAATGCTCACCGATACAAATATACGAAAAAGTCTGCTCATGGCTGTCCAAGTACAGCTCTAGTTCATCCTTTTTGTTAAGTACTCCACATAGGTTTTGGTGGAAAATGTTCATCCTAGTACACATTTTCTCAGAGGATAAAAACGGTAAAATATGAACAGGTTCAGGAACTTCATTTTCTACCGTGTTCACGAAAAAACGCCAACTCCGTTTGAGATCCAACACTTAATTTTGGCTTGTTTGTATCTGAGAATGATTCGGTGCAGTTCTGTACATAGCTCGAGTAAGTATTATGGTACTCAATGCTCAAAATTTCCCTTAATAATGCTCTACACTTAACCACTTTAGAGAGCTCCCCAGTTTCTCTGCCGTAGTAATAAGACATATTCAAATAAATGGCATTTGAGAAACGTGAACATAAGAGGTCAAACATGTTGTTAATTAATATCTTATCAATGTATCTATTTTCATTAATATCACACATTATTACGTTAGTATGAGTTAATTGACTTAGGTGATGATGCAGCATTGCCTGCAGGATAAGAGGATCTTTGTCATTTGTCCCTGCCATTACAATTACATAATCCAGGTTTGTATAATCCTTACAAAGGGAGCTACTCGAGCTGCTTCTGTAATCTAATGCTGATATACCTCCCATTTTCATCTGCAATTAGCATAACTTTACTTTTTTTAGATAAAGACTTCGACGCCTTTGTTTGTTGTTTGTCAGCCGGACTGCTTGAAACATTTTTATGTAAGTTCAGATTTGAAGGGTTTTCACAATCACGGGCTGCTAAGTCTTCCCTGGTTTTGCGTTGCTCATTTGTTATGCTGGTAGAAGTACTTTTTGGCAGAAATTTGGTCGTAGCCGGTTGTGTAGTCTTTTTTTTGCAGTCTTGTACAGTTTTCTTTAAATTAGTATTTTCCGAGTTAAGTCTATCGATTTCTTTATTGGCTAAGTCGAGTTCATGTCGCAACTTTCGATTTTCATCCTGTAGTTCCTCAACTTCGAGATTATCAAATATATTCGGCAAACTTTGCGAAGATAAATCAGAAGAAGACTCATTGTTGTGTTGTATTTTTATTTGTCTTGGCCGTCGTGTTGTTACATTTTCTTCATCACTTCTTTGGAAAGTCGTAGTTGGCAGTAAAGTCTGCTTTGATTCAATACATAAACGACAATTATAAGACTTTTTCAACCTTGCAATATTGGCCATGTAATAAGCCGTAACAACATTTTCGCATGCATAGTGATATGTGCCATGACATGTTTCACATTTCAGTTTCTCTGTATCACTTATTGTATGTTTACAAAGTTTACAAGTTGTCATGTTTAAACTTTAATAATAAGCGAACAAAACAATAAATAAAATAACAAACAAATGTTCTGGTCGGGTCGGTTTTGAACTTAGTACCTTTGGCTCTGTAGACAGACCTTGTTTCCACTCTGCCAGTTTGTCACTGTCCAAGTTAGCGAAATTATAGTATGCAACGTGACGCTCCGATGTGTCAGGGTTCAAATGAGTTCAAGTTGCTCTTTGTTCTATCACGCAACGACACTACACCAAATTGAATTGTAACTGATTTTTATTATGGAATAATTGATATATCACCACTGATCGAACATTAATTTTAGGTTTAAATAATCTAGACTGTTTGATAGCCCACACACAACAAACTAATGTAAATTTTGTATAAAATTATGCACTTTTAACTCGTTTAACAATTAATTTCGGATGATTCACTTGAAAAAATATGGTAAAAATTAAACAGTTCCCATTGGTTCAAAAAAATTGACTAAACGTGCTGTACTTTTTTGGGTTCCATATCCGGAGTGTGCCAACGGAACTCTATTACTAAGCCTTCGCTGTATGTCTGTCTGTCACATGGCAGGGGTCTACAGCTTCAACCTGTAATTCTAATAGATAGTGTAATAGGTACAAAATTGTCATTTTTGCAGAATACGTGTTATCTACTATGGCCTCTACCACGAAAAATAATAAAAAAGTTAAGCCCAAGGTCACCATACAACAAACCTCGTGTTAACCATATCGCCATCTGAGATTAATTAATGCACCGAGGTTAATTAGTAAGATGATAGATGGCGCTAAGATCTTAAAGGCGGTCATTTTTTATGTACCATAATGTTTTTAGGGTTCCGTACCCGTAATGTGTGGTGGTACGGAACCCTTTGTGCGCGAGTCCGACTCGCACTTGGCCAAATTATTTATAAATTCTCATTTTGATATATAGTACACATGAGCAGGAAACCAATTTAAAATAGTTTTTAACCCGAGCAACATTTTGAGAGAGCATTCATTGTTATTTGACGGGATGACGCAATGCCAGCAGTTTGCACGACAACTGAATTACGCGAATAAACAAAACTATCACATGCCACAAACATTCCGATTATTTATCACTGTGCATACATAACTGTTATTTATTGACTACAAGAGTGTGATAAATTTTAGGGAAACTTTATGATATTTTTAACAGAACAAACAAAAATGTTTGAGTAACAATAAACCAGACAAGACTAAAACCAATTATTACGTATTTGTATCGTGGGAAGTAAAAGTTCACGACATATTCTAGACGACAAAAATCGAATATTCTTGAAAATAATAATTTGTCTTTTACAACAATTGGCCCAACACCACAATTATGACTCCAGACATACTCGTTATCGCAGCGCATTTTACACGAAAATAGTATTGTTATAAATCAACATTCCCGTGTATGTACATACAACAATGAGTCAAACTTTGAAGTTGGGTAAAGCTTATGACAAAGAAGAGAACAACAATGTATGAGTGGTCACTAACAGTCTGAACATATCCATATAAAACTTAATTCGGAGTATATTTTATCATGTCCAGGATTTAGTTACTTTAACATAAAGCTTTCAACTTAATGAGTGGGTTACATATTTTATTATAAGCGCGTACGTGGGGTGATTTTATGCATCATACCACAAAGTCAGTAGTTAGTTTTAAAATATACTATCACTTTATAATCAAAATACATTCGCGTAATACATATATATGGTATTTTTACAGTTGAACCGTACCTGATGTTTTGGCTGTGGGGCGGCTACCACCGATTGCATCACCATTTGACTCCTAAATCCCCCCCAAAGTTATTTGGGGGAGAGTGAGAGGACAGCTCTCAAACAGGCAAAATCATCTTTATTATATTGCTAACAAAACTAATCTTTTAAAATAACAAAAAGTTAAACAAACTAAACACCTAGAAATTAATATAGCTGAAATAAAAACTAGCGTTAGTAACCGTCCTACACCGCAAACATCCCGCTTATTAATTGCAGCATAACTGGGAAAAACTGGGATTTATTGCGACGCTTATTTTAAGGTTCCTCAAAAAATAAACCGTATTTGATTCAAAGATTCAAAGGTTTCAAAAGATTCAAAATATTTATTTGTAAAATAGATACATAAAGTATACGTTTTACATGTCAAATCTAATCTGTATAAAAATAATATAAAAAAAAAGAAAAAAATAATAAACAACAGAACTAAAATAAAGCGATAATAAAAACGATATAGTTTTGATTAATAAATATTATGATTATTATTAGCATGTAGTGTCGTCCAGTGATGGCTGATAGGACACCCGCACCCGCCTCCCACTACTTTCAGAATGATATTGTGGCTGCCGCACACTCTGTGCATGAGAGAAGCAACTTTTTTGCGCATAATTGCGTAAAAATCCATTGTTCGCGCCTCAGCAAACTTGCCGGACGCGCTGCAGCGCCACGGCAGCCCCAACAGCATCCTGAAAGCATTATTGTATTGCACCCGTGGAGCGCTGTAGGTCTTCTTCGTGTATCTTACCCACAGGCCGTTCGTGTAAAAAGATTGACAGAATGCCTTGAAAAGTGTAATCTTTACCTGCTCTGTACAACGAGAAAACCTACGGGCGAGCATATTGCTTCTGACCGCCAACGCTCTACGTTCGCGCTCAATGTCCTGGTCATCTTTCAGGTCCTCTGTCACAATGTGGCCCAGATACTTGAACTGCTTGACTCTCGTCAATGCAGTCCCGTACAGCGTTACTGGGGGTACATCTTGTGGAGAGCTGCTGCCCGCGGTGAAAACCAAGAGCTCACTCTTTTTGGTGTTGTACCTTAACCCATGAGTTTTTGCATAGGTTTCACACACGTGCAATAGCTTCCTGAGTGCGCTGATCGACGGGCTCAGCAGGACCATATCGTCCGCGTAACTGATGTTGTTGACTTTGACGCCATCAATTGAACATCCCGCATGCATGCTGCTGAGCCCTCGGATGAGCTGGTCCACATACAGGTTGAAGAGCCTGGGAGAGGCCAAGCCCCCCTGCCTCACCCCGCACTCCAACCAGTACTCCTCCGAGCGCTCCTCCCCCCATCGGACGTAGTTCACCTGGTATTCATACCAGTGCCTGAAGATGCCAGTGAGCTCAGACGGAAGATTCACCCCATCCAGCTTGTCCCATAGCACTGGATATGACACCAAATCGAAAGCTTTGGACTAGTCTAAGAAGCATGCATAGATTGGCGTGCTCCTGTCCGTATAGTACCTGACGGTGCGCTTGAGCGCCAAGATGGCGCTTTCTGTTGACAAGCCTGCCCTAAACCCGAACTGAGCGTCGTGCAGACTAATATGCTCATCTAAACGCTTATCAAGCACACCATCGAGTACCTTAGCTGTTATTGTAGCTAACGAAATGGGTCTATAGTTGGTCTTATCAGATGAATCTCCCGTCTTGTTTTTGACAATCGGCACTACAATTGTCCTCATCAAGTCTGGCGGCAAGTACGAATGTCGTATGCAGAGGTTGAACAAAAGCGCCAAAACCCTAGTTAAGTGAGCTCCTGTATGTTTAAAGTGTTCTATGCTAAGTCCATCATGACCAGGAGACTTTCCCCTGGTCATGTGTGCAATAACCTTCCCAACTTCTTTAGCTGTAACTAGCACCGGCCGCACACACGATGGTTTGCTCTTCTCCACACCAGCAACAGCATTCGGGTCCTTTGCCTGCACTAACGGTTGCGCCGGTACTCTAAAATGGTCTTTGAATAAGTTGGCAATGGTTGCGGGCTCACTCAGTTCATCCACACTCACAGGCAGGCGCGGCTTGCTGTTCAGTTTATTAACTCCCTTCCAAAATTCACTAAATCGTTTTGAGTTATGTTTCGTTGCCAAAATATCAATTTTTACCTGTTCTGCATGTTTAATGCACCACTTTAATTTAGCCTTGAATTTCTTTCTACTATCACACATATTATTGTAAAATATTCCACTTCTCGGTCTCCCACATAAAAGCCACATTTGAAAGTCAAGCCGCGCCTGTCCGTGCAGAGATTTGACGTGTTTATTCCACCCCACGACGTACGACTTTTTGTTTGGGCGTTTGGTGGGTCTTTCACACTTAGTATTGGTCGCAATGGCTGCGTCAGATAGTACACCAACCAAGTCACGGTACAAGTTATCAATTACATCTTTATGGTCATTATTCGTGCACATAGAATCACCACAACGTTCACATTCGACAGGAAAATTTAATTTACCTAACTTATTATGACATATTGTATAATATTCCTTAATTTGATTTATATCCCGCTTACCCCACATTGCATTATTATTACATTTAATTTTAGCGTCTAACTAGCATCTCAGTACATCTAAATTACAATTCATATGCAATGAAAATTAATAAATAAGTTGATAAATTAACTGAATAGACCATAAATAAATATAATGCCTAACCAAATATACTATACTAACATAAGTAAAACATTAAAATATTGTATATACCTACATAATGCAATGAATAAATAAGTTAATAGATAAATAAACTTATAATAGATAGGTATAGTGCCTAAATCCGCCCATTCAATTAATCTTGCTAAGAAGAAGGCCAAGAAACTTAGCAAGATCATGTCTTTTTTTATCAGTATTTTTTTTTCTCGATATGACTTAATACTATTACAGTCTTTTTAACTTACATAAAATTATACAAAACAATGTATTAAACTTTAATAACTAAAGGATAAAAATTTGAAAGACAGAAGGAAATTGTGTCATGAGGGAAAGAAATACATCTTGGTCTACCTGTCTAATGAGGAAGTAAGTTAAAATACTATGCAAAACATCATCTACCTACCTGTCTCATATAGTTTATCTTTTTTTATGATCAGATTATCAACTAATAAATGCTAAGTTTAAGTTATAAAATGTTCATGTCAATATGTAAAAAGAAATGTCAAAATGATAATAAAAAAACAATATAAAAATATTAGTCTACATAAAAACAAACGATTTGAAAAACACAAAATCAGTTAGAAAATTAACTAATAGTAGTATTATGGCTAGGATCAATATTCTCATGACACCGAGCATCATTATCGTCCAAATAGTCATTGATTTTATAATATGCTTTTCTCAAGAGTCCCTGCTTAATATATAATTAAAACTTATTTTCTGAAAAACTAAGGACCTCCTTTGGAAGTTTATTGTAAAATCTCATACCATGTCCTACAAAAGAGGTGCCTACCTTTGCAAGTCGTATTTTTGGAAAAGCCACTTTATGTTTCTTCCTAGTGTCTATAGAGTGATGCTCACCGAGCCTTGGGAAAGCATCAATATTTTTTCTGATATATTTAATAACTTGATAAATAAATTCACAAGGAACTGTTAAAATATTAATTTCTTTGAATTTTTCTCTTAATGAATCTTAATGAATTTGTAAAGTATTTACTTTTTTAAGGGGCCCCACAATGCTAAGCCTGAGTCCTGCTCTATCGCTTTAGTTTCTTAATTGTCTATCCTACTCTAATAAACTGCCGCGCACGCCAAAAATTCCGTTATTTTGAAATTTTATTTTAAAAATATATTTTATAAAAACTGTCTTTCTTAGTCAGTGTTTGGGTGTGGTATTATGGTATTTTCGTTTAAAACGGTTTTAAATAATATAAGCTGAATCGCTTTTCCAGTAAAATTAACACTTTCTTTAAAGTAATTTAATTACAAGAATATTTAACTCATGTATATTTATTGTGGAATAATATTAATAATCGTCTTGAGTCATATAATTTACCACATTTTTTTTTATTTTTATCTTTTACACAGACAAAACTGAATCCGATGCAAAACTGAATTTGACACAGCAACTAAAGATTAAATAGTCAATGACACCTATTCTCGTGTAGCAAACATTAGACTTAGAGCTGCCATAACCTAAAACTTTTCATTGCAAAATAGGCTTTAACGCAGATTCTATACTCTATTTAAGAAAAACTCAAGGTAGTCTAAAATGACGTCAAAAATGATTTGTTACAAAATTATCTTAAAAGTCAGAACCGTAATAATATTACTAAGGTGCACTTGTCTCACTTCGTTCATTTAAGGCTACGTTGGTAAAGCATCTAATTAGTCGGTGTCTAGCAAACACTCTAGACCCAACGTAAACTCTAAGAACTACAACATTGAGGCAGTAGCGACGAATTACGAAGCTAAAAAGTTTACTCAGTCTACATGTGCAGTTGATCCAGCTTTGAATTAACCCATTTGAACTACAAATAGCATCCAATTTAGAAGTAGGTACAGTAAGTTCACCAGATTTTTTGATAATTTTCATTTCGCCTAGACTAAACCGTCCAATAAAGTTATTTTTTAAAGTTGGCAATTTAGTGGCGTGAAGCGAGACGAAATAATAACAGGCTATAGAGGACGTCTTGCTCAGTATATGTATAAGTTTTAATAAATTATATCTACTATTATGTATATGTGATACCTTACCTAAGTTGCCTCTTCGGAGTCCTCTTAGTTCTATAAAATATGGTAAATTAAAACATAAATTAACACATCGTAACATAAACCGTTGCACGAATTATATACTCGTACTTTATTACATTAAGTAATTGTTTGCATAATTACTGCTCACCATCTTTATTATTACAAAGCCATGTTAGTACTTGTATGTAAAGCTTTCAAATTTAATGTGTTTATTACTTTGATTAAGCCGTTATATACGGAAACCGTTGTTGCAAAGGGAATTCGTGAAACAGTATTAGTGTTTAGTAAACTTTAAACTTTCGCGATTTTCACACATTATTAACTTTGTATTGGGGTCTTACTC
This sequence comes from Ypsolopha scabrella, assembly GCA_910592155.1. Classification (NCBI taxonomy): domain Eukaryota; kingdom Metazoa; phylum Arthropoda; class Insecta; order Lepidoptera; family Ypsolophidae; genus Ypsolopha; species Ypsolopha scabrella. Next base: position 14,769,148 of record OU342966.1, read on the forward strand.
GCGATAACTAACAACATGCCTTAATAGATATGTGCTTGACGTTTCGACGCCTCCGTAGGCTGTAACTTGACTAAACGTCAAGCACATATCTATTAAGGTATGTTGTTAGTTATCGCGAGTAAGACCCCAATACAAAGTTAATAAAGTATTAGTGTTTGTTTATTATTATAGCGGAGGAATGATATTTCACAAGATATTTTCCACAAGAATATACTTAGAAGCTTTCCATATAACACGTGCCGCTTTTTAGGAGAGTGGAGGTCTCCTCAAGTGTCACGAAGAGCCACATTTAGAGTGAGAGGGGTCTAGACACATGTCACGTGACACCGCCAAATTTTGAAGTATTTGTTAGCCGAGAATGAAAATAAAATATTTTAAACCTGAAAGGGAATGTTACGTGAAACTATGATAGAAATAAATTTCTTAATTTTTAACACTTGGCGATTTATCCACCACAAGGAAATACAAATTAACATTATATCAATTAGCATTTTATAATATTATATAATTATTTTATCTGATCTGGCTCTGATCCCAGTTCAGAGCTCCTCACACATCCAGATTTACATTTCTTCTGCGTTTCTAGTATAGATACCAAATGGTACTTTAGAGCGACGTGTCACCAACCAGGAAACATTATGTGGATGGCCCCTTACCCGTTTGACAAGTAAAGTGACACAGCTTCCTCGTACTTCCTACGTTGTTAATACAGATTCTATATAATACGTGATATGAATAAAGGTGTTTAATTAAGGAAACTTCTTAGTGGAACTTCATGTGTCTGAGTAACTGAACTTTCGCAAGTAGCTTTGAAATTTTGTGTTTCATACACAGACGTCTAATAAACTAGCTAACACTAATAACCTAATGAACAAAAAATCACTTGTACTTTTCCACAATTTACTAAATATTAATTTACTGACCAGTTTCGCCTTTACGGCATTTTCAAAGGAATTATCTAAATCTAAATTAAAATGTTTGCATGAGTAGAATCAATGACACTAATAATAAACGCATAGAGACGACGCGTGGCAATTTTAAATATAAATATTGCTTGTTTCCAAACAAAATATAGACTGGTTATTAGTTTAGGAATTAACAAATACCGTTTTTAAACGTTTCTTCGTACCATGAAGCCTAAGTGTAGCTTATTTTTTGTATGTAAACATGCCACGCTATTTAATCCTTATGTTTGGTCTGCTACTTAATAATAATTATATGTCTGTGGTATCATACAACATGCTCAAACGTTATATCGTACAAAAATTACCATCCTATTTGTGGGAAGCTCATAAAAACTAATACATGTAATGCTATCCATTGTATTGATATTAAATGAAAAATTATATTATAAACCCACCCAAAAATATGGCCCACGTATTGTTACTCATACTCGTACAATAATGATAATGTTCATAATTTAATAGGCAAATATATTCCTATGGCATGAGAATCATGAAATTGTTCAGAAAGAAATTACCTTAACAAATTATTACAAGTATATGCGAAATACATGAATTTCGAAAATTATTTCGTTTGCCTTGGTCACTGGAATTAAACCCATATTCTCCAGTTTAGATTTTGAAACCTCACCGATTAGGTTCTTTGCTTTTAGTATTATCTTTAAATATTTTGCTGTTGTATTGTACTTATGTACTATACTTGTAGCTAGCATTTTATTATAGATAGCGCACAAAATTGCGTGCTCATATGTACTCCGCATGGTGAAGTTTTAAATAATAGCTTTTAATTACAAGCAGTGAACGCAAGGCTTCAAGTTAAGGCCTTTTCATAATATCTCCTTAATTCAATTTTATGATCATCCAAAAACTTGTTATACCATTAAAATAATTAAACGTATATACCACAAAAATTTTCACCGAGAAGATTTCAGTAAGTACAATAATCATCAATCAACAATATAAAATAAGGGGCTTTGTCCTCAGTGGCTGTAGCAACGTGATATTTAAAGAGGGATGAAAACGAACTCTAGAATGGATTTTGTCAAATTAAAACCTTTTTCAAAAAGGGAATCAAAGTTTAAATAAAATACTCCCAATTTTGCCAAACGCTAGGCAGTGTAAATCTGGAAACATTTCAGGATTATGCGAAATTTTCAAAACTAAAAGTTCACTGTCGGTTTTTGTCAAAAATAAGCAAAATTGTGATATTATTCCAATTGAAGCTTTAAACCGGTAGTTTTTGGGCCTTTGCAAGTCGTCTGCAAAGCGATTGAGAATACTCCATCATCAGATCCCGGACTTATGGAAACGGATTTAAATAAAAGGCTTTGTTCTGATTGACTGACTGACAGACAAAGTACAGCCTAAACCCTAGACGTAGGAAGTTGATATTTGGAGGGTGTGTTTATAGCGGGGTAAAAACGCTCATTACGTGGGACGCACTATAAGTTTCCGGAATGAATATGAAAAAATACTATTAAAGGTACAAAATTAATTTATTGTTTTTCAAAATAATCTCCCTTGGCGTCTATGCACTTTTTCATTCGATCAAACCAGTTTTGAAAACTTTTGTGCCACTCCCCTGTGGTGACCTCTGAAACGTGTTTTTCATACTCCTCGACAGCCTCTTCTGGTGATGAAAATCGTTGACCGCGTAATTGGTTCTTAATTTTTGGGAACAGAAAAAAGTCACAAGGTGCCAGGTCGGGACTGTATGCAGGATGACTCATGAGTTCTACATTTTTCGTCTTCAAAAAGTCGTTTGTCTGTCTGGCCGTGTGAGAACTAGCATTGTCGTGGTGCAGGATGATACGGCGTTTACGGTTATTTTTACGGAGTTCGTCAATAACTTCCGGCAAACAAATGGTCGTGTACCAGTCACTATTCACGGTACGACGATTCTCTAAAGCAACAGTAGCCACGTGTCCAGTTTTATTAAAAAAAGAAGCAATCATCCGCTTAGATGCACTTTTCACGCGCGCCACTTTGGTTGGTTTCGGCTCATCTTGAAAGACCCATACGCTCGATTGCTGCTTTGTTTTGGGATCGTAGCAATAAATCCATGTTTCGTCACCTGTTACTATGTCCCACACCAAATTTGACGCACCTTCGTTGAATCTGGTAAGCATGGCACTGCACCAAGTGACGCGGTCCGTTTTTTGAGCCTCGGTCAAGTTGTGTGGGATCCACCGCGAGGACAGCTTTCTCACACCCAAATGTTTGTGTAGGATTGATTGTATTTGACTCATGCCTATTTCTAAGGATGCGCGAATTTCATGGTAGGTCACATGCCTGTCTGTTTCAATCATACGGCGCACAGCATCGATGTTTTTGTTGGTCACAGCGGTGGACGGCCGACCATCGCGAGATTCGTCACTGAGATTAATACGACCACGCTTGAATTCTGCAAACCAGCTATAAACAGTCGTCTTGCATGGTGCTTCATTGCCAAAAGCTGTTTCAAGCCGAGCGATGCTCTGTTGAGCTGTCAAATTACACTTAAAATCGTAGAAAATCATACTACGAAAATTTTCCCGAGTTAAATCCATGTTGATGCAGACACACAATTTTTTAAATGGCGCCACAAGGTAAAAACAAAAGACAGTCAGATAAAACAAACTGCATTCTACAGCCAAAGAGTTCTATTTTCAAATGTTGCAATAAATTTTTAAATATTGTTTATGTAAGTGGCCAGTTCCGGAAACTTTTAGTGTTACCTATGTATAAGATGGAAATTTTGGAAAATTCGCACTCCAAGGGGTTCGAAGTTAAAACAAAAAACCTCCACTTCCGACACCGTTCGCGTTAGGTAGGTGAAATTTTGAATGCAGACTTCCGAGATAAAAACAAACACAGACTCATGTATTTCAGGATTTTCCAAAATTTACAAAGCTGAAGGTTCAGGGTCAATTTTACATCTATACCAATATTTAAAATTTACCTAAGCCACTAGTCCTAGAGGCATGAAATTTGGAGGGTGTGTTCTTTGTGATGAGTAGGTATCCACGAAGATTTTTTAGAAATTCCACCCCTAAGAGGGTGAAATGGGGGATTGAATTTTCGGTGAGACTTTTTATTAACTGGGTCCATTGAGTCGAAAAATGGTACACATACTCTTCAATTAAAGTTAGTAGGCTTCTAAAATCCTAATCCTGTCTGGTAATTCGAGCACTTAATGGAAAAACAACAATTATTCTTTACAAATAAATACTGCGGTAGGTATAGTATTTCCTTGTAAACAATATTAATTATTCATATCCACTTCTGGTTGTCTAATAATTAGATCTTATCATACACGGTTTGAGTTCTGTTAAAACCATACTACTCTCATCCCAGAGATAAGTTTATTTTTAAGGAGAACTTCGACCATATTGCTTTGCTTGGGGATATTGTCAGTTTGCATGGGGAGTGAGAGAGCTTACACGTTATGTTTGTTTCTAAAAAAATATGTCATTTGTTTCCTGTAGGCGACGAGGGTGAAGCCGCGGGCAGAAGCTAGTAAAATATAAGGAAAGTTGAACTACTAGGTGAAATTCAACCAACTGACCAAATTTATACTGGAGACTCGGTTAGTGATCAGAAACCCTTTTGGAAAAATTAGATAATAGTTATTTGTGCAACAAGAGATCAAAGGTAGTTGTTGTTGCGAGTGCCGAGTTTGAATACCGAGCAAGCGAAGGATTCTATAATTGAATCACGAGCGTAGCGAGTATTTTATGTTAGAATCCTGAGCATTGTGAGGGATTCAAAGGCACAAGAAACAAAATTACCTTGCTCTCGCGTGATACATACAACTTTTCACCTCACTAGCGAGATAATACAAGATGTAAAAAAATACATGCATACTATACACTCACACCTGTCTCTGCGAAGAGGGGTAGTCAGAGACTAGAGATTTCTATCTGTTACGATCTTGACACACCCTTTTCGCTTCATCCACATCCTAATCATAAAAGTTCTTCTATTCTGGGTACTTTTGACTTCGCCCATCTCCGTTTGGTCGGCATGTGTCCTCCTGGTACAGGGTCTAATTATGAAGTGGAAATGAAACTTTCCATGGACAATAGTAGAAATACCATGTTTGGATCAACCAGAGTCCTAGGACGATAACCTGAGAGATTCAATTGAACTCCTCACAGGATGTCGATAAGATGATCGTTTTTGGGTTCATTATAATTCTACGTAACTTGCTGGTGTTTTGCAATGGAAGTGCCTCAGCTGCCGGCGCCGTGTCCCAAATTGGCTACCGGTGCCGTTTGCTGAATTAGCTGCCGGCACTGACTTCAGAAAAATAAGCGGGAAATGGGCTTAGCATATTAAGTAAAGGGCTAGGAAGGATAGGATAGGAAGTAATTTTGGGGTTTTATAGTCATAGTAAAAAAAATACTTTCACCAAAGGAAAAAAATAGGTGCGACGACGAGCGAAGCGAAGAGGAGCGTGTTAGGTTGACACGTAAGATAAAATAAGGAGCCGAGCGAAGTGGAGCGGAGCGAAGCGACGACGTCCCTAGTTTTGACAGTAGCTCAAATTTGTATTTTCAAGTCACCTATTTCAACGATTTCCAAATAAACAAACACAATTCATACACAATCTCACACTTTAAATTTCAAGTCCTTTGCGCGTATTTCTACCGTCATCAGCGCCGCCAGTGTGGGAGTGGATGTCGTCTTGGCTGCCGGCAGTAATGTACTGCTGCCGGTTCCCAAGGGCGTTATTTTTGGGTGCCGGCGCCGGCAGCGGAGGCACTCCCGTTTTGCAATACGTGGGCTCTTTCAAGCCGTCTTTGGAAGTGGTTGATAAAACATGCCAACCAGAGGCTGATAATGGAGTAGAAACTGGACTATCAGTAGAATACTAAAATTATCATGTGGACTTTTTCGATTCGTCTTTTTGAAATCTTTTTCAATTCATGACAACCATTGTCCGATTATGAGGTGTCACCCGTATTAGTTGGTAAACGCAGAGAATAATAAATAAATTTTAAAAACCGATATCTTATATTATGATGAAAATGCATTGCAAATTATAACAATTTATTGTTATTTAATCGTGGCAAACCAGTTCTACGATTTTGTTGTTTACATAGAAAATGGTATTTTCTTAAATAATTAAGAATGTTATAAAATAGCAAAAGTACGAATAGCTACGGTATAAAGTTTTTACTTTCACTATCTAAGATCCTCCACTATTGGAAGTTACTGTCAACTAACCAAGATAACATTCGATAGATTCCATTCGTGTTACTTCAATAAATTCTTATACATCTATTCCACTACCACAAATATTTCTTTTCGCATTTGCTTAGTTTACCAGTTTCGTATAACAACGGAACAAAGAGAACTCATATTAATAGTAATGTAGGACTTTATTGAACCAAAAAAGTAACCTCATTATAAAATCAAAAACACCTATTGTATAAATAAAAAAATTAGATAACTAAGAAATTAAATATGTACTATTTGATTAATAATTAAATAAATAATTTGTTTGCTCGATGAAGAAACTGGTCGCTTAAGTAAATGTGAAAATAAATACTTGTGACATAAAAGTACCCAAGTTGTTAACCAAGATTAATATTTTTTACTCTCATAAGCTTTTATTTGACTCGTTAATCACAGTCAGTGCCCTAACTGAGCGATTGAATAAAGGCTTATGCTTTTATGAGAAAAACGAAAACCCATCGGGGTAGTTAAGAGACAAAACTTTTATCATAAAAACGATATTAATCCTCCCATTAGGTAAGCGTAGAACAGCAGTTTGATCCGATTACATTTTTGTTTCAATGTACTCGTATAAAGTATAAACTGAGAGATTAATTAGTCCCCGGTTGGCGATGAAAAGTTTTTTCTCAAACATGCTCGGCAATAATTCCTTTTCCTTTGAAAAAAATGGTTCAAGTGCAAGGAAAACTCGTGCGCTGAGAGTTCCGTTTATACTCTCTTAACGATGTATTCAAAGGAACTAATTAAGTTGGTCTTTCTCTTTTAAAAATAAAATGTAGATAATTTTCATATTTTTTCCTAAGTATGTCCTATACGATCTATTAATTAAAAACAGAATTTCACTTTTATCAATCAACTAGAAGTACCTACCTACTCCTATAGGTTTTCATCGTGAGCTATTTTAAATGAAATTGAACAAGTAATGGCCAGTAAAAAAAATTTGCGTTGGGGTAGAAGCGTAATTTTTTAACAGCTATATGGAGCCATAGATTTTTATAAGAGGTATTAGTTTCAATTTGAAATAGAAAAGGGTTCTTGACGGACAGACAGACAGATGGAAAATAAAGAGATCTCTTAATGGTTTCGTTTTATTTATTTATTTACGTAACCCTAAAAATAAGACAGGAACAGTCTCTTTTTCATTCTAGGGGAAAAATAAATGTATGGACATCCATTTACATCCTAAGGAAAGAATGACTAGTAATCCATTTTTACTCGTCACGATAAACTTTCACATAGGGACCCACGGGAAAAATTTTACACAGCAAAACTAAACTTGTTTTTCAACATGGGTTTTATTTTCAACATTTTGTCCCATTCAAGGATAGGCAAAGGTATCTTTTACTATGATAGTCTTTTCATGTCTTTTTACATTTTCCATTCCATGTTGCAAATGGCAAAAAACATTAGTCCATACAGCCACTTTGCTATGGTGCCAGCGCTATGCACCTTATAGAAGGCCATCACGCGCAAATCTCCATATAAACGCAAACACAAAATTGTGTCATATCTATAGAGTGTTTTTATGATATTTTCAGTTGAATCCGGTTAACTGATATCATCTAAATCTATGCTAATTAAGAAGTAAAAATCGCAAAATTTATCTTAACAATAAAAGCACTGTTGCAGGCTTCGGCCAGCTAACTCGTCGCGTTAGGCAATACCCTTATTTTCGCTCCTCGGATATAATATACTGTTAACCCACGAATAAGAACATGAGCTATAAATCCGTGGGTTCGGTGAATAATGGTTTTAACTAAGGTCCAAAATATGTTTTTTAACACATTTCTCAGATATTTTGTTTTCTACATTGTTTTCTAACCAGAATTTTGATATGTTTTATAACATCGGGCATGTGACAAAACGGTAATATTATTGACAATATATGTGTCAAGATAACAATCAATTTGGAGCCAGATTCTAAGAAGTTTTGCCCTGAACCGCGTTCCTCCACTTCTTATGCCAATAATGTTTTGGTGTCCGCTACTCCTACTAACGAGGAAATACAACGTCCTTTCACCTCATATGATGATGTTTCGTTATCTCCGACATTCACAGCAAGTCAAGATCAAAACAATAAAATAATTAATAATACCATAACACAAACTGTGCAAATGCCAACAAAGACTGTTGCTTATATTTCAATAATTGTACCTTCAGCAATTGATTCAACAATTAAACTTTTTATATACATATGAAAATGAAATTTTATTATTTTTCCTTGCATGTGTGTTGAAAAACGTCGTATAAAACGCGCGAGCGTTGGACATTACAGTCGAGGCGGGATTGCAGCTCATTTGTATCATAATGTACTATAATCGCATACTGATTGTGAAATTAACATTAATTAGATTAACTTTAATTAGATCAATTTTCACGTTTTTTTTTTTTGTGTTTACACATTTACCACATTTGGTGAAAGGTATAAACTTGTCTTAAATCATAGTGCATTTAATTCTATTGCATAATGGTAATTAAGTTTTCTAGAGGCTGAACCAATAGTATAATTCATTAAAAAAACTTTGTGTTTTCTACATGATACTTTGATTTTTTTGCAAAATGTGGACTGCTATGCGAGTTTTTTTTAAATCTCTAATGTTGGTTTTTTTTTATTAAGTCGGAGGCACAGAAATATATCTCTTACATAAGTAAGATTGGATTATGATATGAATATACGTAAATATTACTTAATATACCTGGCTAACTATTTCTAACTAACTTTCTACAAAAACATATCCGCGCAAATATAGGTATACATAAAAGTTCAATAACTCTCCTCTTCATACCAACTCTATAAGAACCTTCGTTGTAATATGCAAGAAACCTACAGTCCAAATTAAATTTCATGTTCCTCTTTAAATGAAACTCTCTGATTCAGATTTTTCCTAGAAGTGTGCTATATGGCTCGGTTGTGATCGGAATTTTAAGGTTCTTAGTCAACAGTAAGGTCTTCATGGTGAGCCAATTAGTATGAAATTGATTACATAAAAGCCAATAACTTTTTTGCGTTGAGCTAGAACCCTGAATTTTTAACAGCACTATGGGGCCAGAGGCTTCTGTAAGACGTATTTGTTTCAACTTGATATCTCTAACAAGGCCCGAAAAACAGGGTCTTGACAGACGGACAGGCAGACTGACTACAAAGTGATCCTATAACGGTTCCGTTTTTTTTTTTTCATTTAGAGGTGCGGATCCCCAAATAATGAGATATTTCTTTCATTCACTTCTAATATTTTATCCAGTATTGAAACTCAATTGAATTAATCTATAAGATAGATTCGAGCTACGATCTAGACTGCGATCTATCACTGTACTGATAACCTTTAGTTCGACTTTGTTTTGTTATTGTGGTACGTTTATCTTATTATAATAAATACAATCTATCCATACTAATAATGAAGAAGTATGAATTCGTGTCTAAACATTTAATATTTTTGTGAAATTTTAAATAAATGGGTAATTTATTAGTTTTGTACTGAGATCAAGACCACGATTTCTTTGAATTTTGTCTCTCTGTATGTATGTTCCGCTTTCGAGAAACACTATATGGATTTGCATGCGGGTAGTGGCCCTAAGTCATTACGTAATTAGCTAACCTAACAACATCTTATACCAAAATCTTTTATGTTTAAATAAATTGATTGACTTGGCCATCGCATGAAAACACAACGTATCTCACAAGTAAAACATATTATATTAAATTAGATTATTTAGTGCGATTGCAAATTCAATCTATTTATTTTAGCATAAAAGATTTTTAATATTCATATGGTCAGTATAAAATGTTGTTAGGTTAGCTAATTACGTAATAACTTAAGAAAGAAGTTCCCTTAAGTAGGGACTGAATAAATTAACCGACTTGGTATTACATGGATCTCACAACTTTTTACGGTAGAAGAACTAAGTTGCGAGACTTGGTTTTTTTTACAACTTTTGTTTTTGATGGCATCTCATTTCTTTTTGTAGATAGTCCCACTTTTTTCCTACATATACAGGTACACTGATTCATTCACTGCGAATGTAAATTTGTAATCCTATATATTAATGTAGGATTACAAAGTTATTTATACAGTTGGCGTATCATGAAAACTGGACGGAAATTGCAAAATATTTTAGCTTTTCCTTGATTTATACCTAAACATCAATTTCATTCCAAATTGGAAGCTTCTTTATCTGCTAGAAATGCCTTAGAGTTTTGATGATCGGTCAGTGAGTGAGTGACAAAATTGCGAAACTTTGACTAGTTATAACTCTTAAACTACTAGTTCAGATTGAATGAAATTTAAAATGTACCGTGTTTATACAATGCCTGCTTGGTTATTGAAAATTCAGGCTTCTAGTTTTATCCACAACGAATTTATAGGGGGGTCGAAAATGGCCTGAACTGTTTCGAGAAAAGGATGCGGATGGTACGGCCGTGTCACTTTTTAGCTCAGCTTGGCGGGGGCACTGTCGTGCCCATAGATTCCTCCTTTTATTCGACTCATCACGGCCTCCTACCGTGGACGAAATATATCGAAAAAAAATGTATCTATTTTAATGTTTTGTATCATTATTTTTATAATATTATATAAGTATGCCAAATAAAATAATAATAAAATGAGTCCTCTATACATAAATTTATACAGTTATTGAATCCTATTTCTACCATTCCACCCAACTGACATTTCTTTCTTTCGCTTCTTCTATTTTTCTCCCAAATAGAAAGCCGTTTTTTTCTCCAGAGTGAACCCTCGATAATACTTCAAGCTCCTTGTAATAACCCCATAGCCTGCTTTCCTAATAATTTCTTTCCACTACATCTTGGCTTAAAATTAATAACTTACGTTACAATACCTAAAAAACAAGCCTTTCCTTGTTTCTTTCCTTTCCGTCTTACGAAAAAAAACAAAGAAGCCTTTCCTTCCTTTTTGCAATACTTTGGTGTACAAATGCACCTCAAAATTAGCGGTAACCAAGCTACGAGTATGGGATTACACTATACCAAATTTCGAATGTCGGAAAAATATTACTCTTATAATTTCCATGGTATCTTTCCTCTTAGCATGGCTACTATTGGCTACTACTTACTTGTATATATATAATTTGTAGTTATACAAGTGATGGATTGAATTTATGACATGAAAATGCACGAAAACTGAGAGTTACCGTTAAATACCCTCTCATCTACAGTTGGTAGCCAGCTATCATTACGCGTCTAGTACATACAATGAATGCTTTCGGAGAGCTATTGAGTTACGAGTATGATGAGAGTAAAGGAATGTTTGCTGAATGCACGGATTACTTACATGCAATGTTTAGATTAGGATGATGCTGCACAAAAACTTTAAAGCGTGTTTATAGTTGTTATTCAGGATCTTTTACAAATTAATGCACAAAATTACTCAACTTTGCTAGAAAAGCCCAACAAATGCCATAAATCATATTTACTTAATTTTTTTTTTGAATAATAAGGATAGCAATCATAATATAATGTTTTGCATTTGGGACTGAGACCCGCGGCCGCGGAGCAACCACCTTAAAGTCGTTTACAATGGGAGCTTGAGGCGCCTAGGCAGGCACGCCACTATTTTACGAGTAGCAAAAAATTTGATAATCATTTTATTCATTGTTTTTCATAATAGATCAAAGTATAAGACCTCTATAATCTGATCAATCATATTTTACAAGGCCCCATTTTGACAAAATTTTGAATATTGATCTTGATTTAAAAATATCAAGCTGACAGATTTAGTTAAAAAGTTGTTTTTTTGCCTTAAATTGTACCTATACCAAAATTTTACATTTCAGTCAGATAGTGACTTTGTAAATACCCGTATTAAACTGTAGAAGTATCAAAATTTAGTCTGTAACGGAAAACAACGGAGAAACGGGTGATCAAATTTTGTACTAAAACGGTGGTATGCGTATGCGCCTTAAACTGCAGGCGACTGCACCTCTGTACATTATGACGATATTAAGGCCACAGTTACTTACGTTCATTCATACATACGTAGAGGTACAATTATAGTCTTCGTACCCATTTTCGAGAGGAGAAATAGATCTCCCATCTGCTACGATCCTGACACTGTTTTATTCCTTATTCACATTTATCGATCAAACCCAGGGAAGAATGTGTTTTTTATAACCTGTTAATTTGCACCCGTTGTGGTCTTGACTATGAATAAGCAGTACTAAGCCTAGTTTGTAAAGCGATAATCTAGTCAATAGTGTCGTAGCAAAGTATTGTATAAATGTATGTATAAGCGACCAAGCCCCACTCGCACTAAGCAACTTAAAGGTTAACTAACTTTTTATGCTGTCTTTGTCAAATCCAACTATTGAGATAAGGAATATAGCATAAAAAGTTAGGTATGTTGATTCAATTGGGCTCAAGTAAAACTCGAGTGCAGTTTTTGCCACGAGGCTTGCTGAGTTTCAAATGCTTGCTTGCGATTGGCTTTTATTATTAAATTATTATACTTAAATCTCTAACTATTTTCAATCTGTGTAGCATCAACAAAACGCAACTTTACTTCCCATGGGAAATGAAGTATATGTATTATAGCGGGGCGTACAGTCTATATATAGGTATACATATATCATAATTGTTTTTTTATTTATAGTAGATGTATATAGATATATATAAAAAACAGAGAAAAAATCAATTCAAGATATATTTCGGGCCCTACTGGGCCCGGCGTCATCAGTTGAAAAATATATTATAAGATATAATATATTTAATATATTTTTATATAGATATATATAAAAAACAGAGAAAAAATCAATTCAAGATATATTTCGGGCCCTACTGGGCCCGGCGTCATCAGTTGAAAAATATATTATAAGATATAATATATTTAATATATTTTTCAACTGACGCCGGGCCCAGTAGGGCCCGAAATATATCTTGAATTGATTTTTTCTGTGTTTTTTATATATATCTATATACATCTACTATAAATAAAAAAACATATATCATAATACCACATATAATAATATATTCTTTTGACAAGTTTAATTTAAGAAGTAGGTATTTTGTGACGGTTTAAGTAACAAAGTGGTAAAATAATCATGTTTGATTTAAAGAATACTAATATCTAAACGTAAACCTTAACTTTGAACCTTCCCTAAAAGTCTCTCATTTTCAAAGTGAGCACGATTCAGCCAAAGTCTCAAGCGACGTGCAAAATTATACAACTGTCAATGTGACGTATGGAGGGCAAACGGAGAAATCCGAAGATAAATGCGTACGCCCGCGCCCGCCCCACGGCCCCCTACCTCGCATACAGTGCAATCGACGCCTCACCAAGCTTTACCTTTTTGGGCGGGTTTCAGCCTCACGCGGACGTCATAAGGACTTCTGTGGTACATTTTGAAACGACGTTGACTTTATGCCACTACTTGATAGATGTTTTTGTAAAACGATTTTGTTTTTAATAATAACTATTCTTATTTATGCTTTGATGTCTTTTGCTAGCTCTCATAACAATAAATTGCTGTGAGTGCTAACCCTAATTTGACTTGCCAAATTATAGAGACATATTTTCGACAAGTGAATTGGGTAGATTCTGTGTTTAGCATGAACAGTGGTTGTTCTATTTAATCGTATAATGGTAAAAGTGGGTTTGGGGTGGGCATGTACTGCATTAAAATGTTGTGGCTATATGCCGGAATATTCACTTTCCACGGAGCTCTCTGGCACTCGTATAACTACGTAAAACCCAGTACGTCTACAGTTGTTAGTTTGCAACACAAAAATCTACGGCTAGTGGGTATACAATTTTTTGCAATATACCTTTTCCTTAAAATTTTCCTTATTTTTCCTTTCTAAAAACATAAAACATATCGTCACGACATGAATCTCCGAGGGGGTGTCAGAGGTGTTCCCGAGTGTGAACTGTGAAATGCATGTCACATTCCATACCCCGTACACCCGCGTTTCACGGACGATTATTATTTCTTTCTTAATCGTACCCAATTTTATTCATACATTAGTTATCTATTTTTGTTGAAAGTAGACAGATGACATTAAGAGACATATTGCTGGCGGATTGTGAATAAATTTTATCAAGTAGTACAAGCCGGTACCACCACGCATGCCTACGGAACCCTAAAAACATTGTAAATAACAAAAATATCGACATAATAATAACATCTATATAATAACAACATCAACGAGACATAAAACAAGCCGTTATATATATTACAATGATAGCATCTGAAAAACAATTCGGCTCTCGCTGAGTACGGAACCGTAAATTTTAGGGTTCCGTACCCAAAGGGTGCCTAACGGTACCCTATTACTAAGCCTCCGCTGTCTGTCTGTTACTATGGCGGCAGTCTTAACATGATGAAATGTTAACAGAGTACGGGTTACTATGGCTTTCTTTTATTTAGTATTTTATAGAAAGAGGTGAATAATAAATCGGAAAAAAGAGAAATTAGCTCAAGATATATTTCGGGCCCTTTTAGGCTCAATAGGGCCCGAAATATATCTTGAGCTAATTTCTCCTCTTAAAAATTAAAAAAAATACACCAAGAAGGGATACAAAAAAACAAAAAAGTAGCTTCCTTTAACGTGCCTTTTTGTAGTTAATCAAAACTGAAGACTCAAATTTAAATTTCGCTGAATTGTTAGTCTACAAAACCTAAATAGTAAAATGAACTTTATTTTCAGAAAAATACCACGTAAACATTTTTCTAACTTCAATAAATGAAATAATTATTTTAGGCCGCTAGTCTTAGAGTACACATAAAGATACTGTCCTATTTATGTGGTCTAGTGTGATATAAAGACTTGATCTGTAGCTAGTATTGCTTATTTAGTAAGTATCCATATTATGAGTAGTCCCACGACCTTAATTTTATGTACCCAGATATGTTCGTGGCGGGTTACATGATTTTATAACTCTGACGGTGAAACAGCTAGAATTTGGTTTTGAGAGTGTATGTGGATAAGGATGAGACGGTTGTTATTAGGAATGGTCGATATGTACCTGTGATTATTATTGAGGGTGTGTAGTTCATTTCGTATTTCACCTACATAGAATGCCTATATGCGGTTATCCTGTATCGGATATTTTAATTGTTACTCCGTCCAAACACGCACAACTTTAAACAATATTCACGTCGTTCATAAATTGATATTAATGCAAGCCCGAAATTTCCAGTAAAAACAAAACATGTATTTTGCAATAATCCAAAACGAATTTGCCAACTGAATGGCGCGCGTCGTACAAGCAACTGCTACGTTTTAATTTTGGCTATTGAAGCTGAAAGCTACAGTTGTTGAATACATATTTTTAGGAAATGCAAGTTTACTTCACTTTGTTAACGTTCACCGTTCAGCAAGTGGAAAATATAAATATGCAAATGCTATGCAAATCAATTCATAAAAAAACCCTGTATTTATTTTAAAAAAACGCTTGTGTGCCAGGATTTAAACCCCCAAGATTGAACCCAGTACGTTAACAGTGGAGTTCAGTTTGCACCACTAAAATCTTCGCCTACGAGCATAGACTACGAGTAAGTTTAACCGTGCGATTAAAGAAACAATCTATAAATGGCGACTGGTACTTAGAGTAGCATCAGCAAAAGAAGTCAAGCGGCAGCCAAACAATTAGCAACTGTTTATTTTACTAAATAAACTTTTAAATAGTTAACATTATCCCGAGAACATTTATTTATTTTACTTTATTCTGTACTTGTTTTTCTTTAAAAAATAGAGAGTTTAAAACATATCGCGGCGTTTTGCCTACAACAAACAATTTTTTTTTGTACGTAGGTCAAGACAGCGTGAATGCTAATCCAAACTGATTATTTTTTTTTGTACTTAGTACCATGCTGTGCGAGTATAGACAGAGCGACGATGTGAGCGAGATAGCATGAGACCGTCAGCCATTTATAGATGGTTTCTTTATCCGCACGAGTTATATATATATTTTTTGCATTTAATCAATTCTCCTATATAAATGCAGTTAAAAATTCACGTTTTTTTTTTCTTTCTTAATGTAATGATACCCAATTTTTTTGCAGGCGGATTGTAAATAATTTGATCAAGTGCGAGTCAGAACCGCAAGGACTCGAACCACTACGCATGGGTACAGAACCCTAAAAACATCGTAAATAACAACAAAATAGATAGCATAGCAACACAAGATAGAGCTGAATCAAATAAAGTAAAAAATTATACTTTTTCGAAGTTTTTTGAATGGGAACCTTGAGTGTACTTTTTTATTTTTGTTATTTTCCGTTAAAAAGGCCATATAATCACGTATTCTGTGTAAATTGTAATAGGATAAATAAGAATAAAACTTTATGCAACTAGATCACTTACAAACCAATAAATAAGACAAATAATGGCTTAAATTGGAAAAATCGTTTTCTTTTACATCAATGACCCCTGTATTTCTGGGGGCGGCAAGACGCGACTCCAGGGGCCGTGCCCCCTGCCCCCCACCTAGTTAGACCTATGAATTTGTCCACAAATAAAATCAAACATCATCACAATATATATGGTATATGCAGGCTGTAAATAGTGCGACCATTAAATAAAACCACATACTCTTCTTATCATACTGAACAACTATTCAAAAAAAACCCGCGCAAATGTTTAGAGAAAAAGATATTCAACTGCAACTCAAAGACTTTATCTCGTAGGAGGAAGGTCTATTTTAGAACGTTGCACCGAAACAGCTGTTTCACGGACGACGCTCTCTCGATACTCGCCCATATGTCGGTGCGTTAGGGTTCACGCATTTTTGTTTGGAACTCAATTATTTGCCAAACCAAGGGTGGCCGCATGTATGATTCTTGGGAAAAGTGGTTCAGTAAGGTCAGTAGAATATGTGGTTTAATTTAATGGTAGCAGTCTATTTACACCCGGTATAATATACCCAAGAGGGATTGCTAGAGGTGTTTCCAAGTGTACACTGTCAGTAGTCCAGTAAATTTTGTAAACTATCTTTTCACCGACGCAACCATTTCAAAGTTTGAGTCTAATATACGAGCAAACGAAAGAGCTTCATCATTAAGCTTTCATTATTTAAGGGGACCCTAAAACTGTACCTACGTATTTAACGGCGGTGTCAAATGTGTCGGCACGGCGTCATTATGTAAATCTGTACAGGGTCGTACTCAGAGCCCGCAAACGACAACCCGCTTCCAGATTGCGCCTGAACCCTGGAGCTTAGAATATAGATTGAAAATCTTATTGTGACACTAGCTTTTACGATGGGTTTACCTCGCCTGTGATTTAAATTATCGTGAATTTTCTCAAACACTATCGTATTAATAGCAACCACGGTGCAATAAATATAACTGAAATACTAGTATTTACATAATTTATATTACAAAGTGAAACTCTTTGATGGAACTTCATTCTAACACTAACAAAAGTCTCCGTGTACAAGTTTCACTTTTGCGACTAGTTTCGCCTCTTAGACATCTTTTGGCTTGATAAAATTATAATAACGGTCAAAATTGATGAGTAATAACAATCATTATGAAGGTATAACATTGTTATATCTATCTACTTTCATAATGATTGTTAATACTCATCAATTTTGACCGTTCTTATTTTATCAAGCCAAAAGATATCTAAGAGACGAAACTAACTTGTACACGGAGACTTATATTAGTGTTAGTATTTATTTCACTGTCCATCATAACGGAATGGATTTTATGTACTTGTAGTAGCTAAGACACGACTAGTATTTAACGAAAATTGAATAACTTACATATTTTTTTGTGTTCATGAATTTTTCGAGTGCCTCTATTTTAATATAGACTGAAAATACTTTCAGCGTTCTCTGTGGTAAACTCTTTTAAGCAAGGCAATAAATCCTACATCCTATCCTATCCTACTACTACTAATATTATAAATGCGAAAGTTTGTGCGTGTGTGTGTGTCTATGTTTGTTACTCTTTCACGCTGAAACAGCTGAACGGATATGGATGAAATTTAGAATTGATATAGCTTATACTCTAACTTAACACATAGGCTACTTTTCATCCCGAAAAAATGCATGGTTTCTGTAGGATAGCTCAATATCATTGAAAAATCAGGTGTCTAATTAGCGCGGGACTAATCGTTTGTGGTGAAATAAGAGAAAGGTTTGTTATTTCATTCATCAGGTGTCTAATTAGCGCGGTCCATTATTGCTTGTGGTATTTTAAGACAAGGCTATGTTATCTCATCACACTGCACACTAATATTATAAATGCGAAAGTTTGTGTGTGTGTGTGTGGATGTTTGTTACACTTTCACACTGAAACGGCTCGACGGATTTGGATGAAATTTAGAATGGATATAGTTTATATCCCAATTTTACACATAGGTTACTTTTTATCCCGGAAAAAAACATGTCGTTAAGCCGAATAACACGCGGGCGGAGCCGCGGGCAAAAGCTAGTAATGAAATAAATTAATCAGTAAACGCACTAACATAAACGGTCATCATAGCCCAGTCAAAAAGTACGGCTACTTTAAGCGTCTGACTTCTTAAAAATAGTCTGGTCTCTAAGAAATGGGCCCTGCAAACCATGGCATTTTAAAATGAATCTATCATCACGTATTAGTAATTAAACTTAAATATACCCGTAGCTGCTATCTTTGTGTGTGTATGTCACGAAATTTATCCGAAATCGAGATAGAATTTGTGTTAAATAAGTTGTGTTACTTCGTGAGGACAGGATGATCATATAAAATATGTTAACTCGTCCGATTACGTGCATTTTTGCAAGTTTGCAAATTTTCCCGCCAATTTTGTTTTTGGCTATATCTCCGGAACTAGTTGTCCAATTCTAATGCAGTTTTGTTTTTCTAAAACTAGATAAAATTGTCAACAAGAAAACTATTTTTTTTTTCTTGGGGTAAGTTGGGGGGGGGGCTTTCTCCTTGAAAAAATCTTAGTTATATATATGAATATATGTATGTATACTATATATATATATGTCTATTCAAATTTTACAATACTGTAAAAAAATATAAAGAATAATTAAAAAAAAAAAAAAAAGTATAACTCTATATATATAAAAAAAAAGAAGATTTGGGCCTAGAATAACAATCCACAACTTTTTTTTTATATTATTATAATATATATATTTTTTTTTATTGCTCATCTTAGTAGCTTTCGAAAAATACCCATATCACTAGGTTTATAATATATTAACTAACAATAATATTTTTTTATTTACAATTCGGCCTAGGCGTGACGATCGTCACGACTGTGACTCTACGGATGCAGTCGAGGACGTAATGCTTTTAAGTAGATAAATTATTAAAACAAGCGATAGTTACTCCTTAATATGTTTTTATCAGGGAATAAGTAACATGACCCAATTATTTTTATAAAATAAAAGTTTAATTTTGTGTTACAGGCAGATGAGACGGTCAAACATTCAGTTTTTTCAAGATTATGTATAGGTTTTGAAGCCTTGCAAACCATCGGCGATACGCTTAGGAATGTACATCCGTAATCAAGTTTCCATCTTCTTGGTATCTCCTTTTAAAATGCCGATGGAGTTTTCCCTGTCGAACAGAATCGATAACTGAAGTAAAATTCGTATTTCAGTTTTGCTGTTTATAATATTTAATGCGGAAATACTTCGTTTATGTATTTCAAGAATTTAAGCATTGGAGTAATTTTCCTCATTCTGCTTCCATTTTGGTCCTCTTATAGGTACTAAGCTAATTATAATGAAGGTTGCACTAAACACAGAAAAATGGCACTAAAGAATAAAGAACATACATATTTTATTAAAAAAGCTTTGTCAGCCGCAGATTAGAAATTGGAAATAAGATGGTGCTTGCTTTTCCTTCAGATGTTTTTCATGACACCTCTTGGCCACCTCCGTGGCCGAATGGTAGGGAGGTCGCCTGCTTACCCAGAGGTCATGGGTTCAATCCCCAGTGGTAAACATTAATTTGTGTTCGGTGTGTGTGCTTAGGAAGGCACGATAAGCTGTTGGTCCATTTGTGCCTGAAGTACGGCGATAGAACACAACCTCTATCACGTTTGGGACGTATAATCGTCGGTTAAAAGCGGTTGTAAGAAGTGTGGACTGCGACTTGAATCCACATTTCACACTTGGGAACACTTCTGACGCGTGATTACAATAGCCTGTTGATTTCGGCCAGGTACTTGGCCCATTCTCTCGGGCTTTTAAAGTAGGTACGCTCACTTTAATCCCCAGAGTGATTGGGCCAGTCAAGGGGCCGAAATCAACAGGCAATTAAGTCGTCGTTTTATAATACTGCCCCTGGAAAATCCTGTGTGGCAGGTGAAGACGTGGAGCGGGAGGTTTACTCATACAGGAAAACAAACACTTCTGCACATTTGTAAATTTAAGGGCACATCAAATCAAGTGTACATAGTTTATTAAGAGTTTAAAGTTTTATTTTGCACTTTTACGAAGAAAAAGAAACAAACCTACGATGAAATCTGTTTTTATAATTATTTTAATTAATTATGGAATTAAATTATATAAATTTATTAATTTAGGTTTCACAATTTTGCCCAAGACTGTCCTAAAATGAGGCCTTTTGTGAGCTTTTTTGGATATTTCGTCATAAGAAGCGCATCTCTTATCTTTTTCACTCTATGAACAATCCTTAAGTCTTTAATGATGGATAAAAATTTCTTGTATGTAGTGTTGTTCCAGTGATTAGAGTAATTTTTAGGGTTCCTTACCCAAAAGCTAACCAACGGTACCCTATTACTAAGATTCCGCTGTCCATCCGTCTGTCACCAGGCTGTATCTCATGAACCATGATAGCTAGACAATTGAAATTTTCACAGATGATGTATTTCTGTTGCCGATTTAACAACAAATACTAAAACTAGCCAAGTGCGAGTCGGACCTGCGCACTCCCATACAACAAACATGAATTTTTTGCCGTTTTATATATAATGGTACAGAACCTTTCGTACGCGAGTCCGACTCACACTTGGCCGGTTTTTATAACTTCAGTTAGTCCTCTAAATTCATATTTAAGGACAAACGAATCTTTATAAATTTTGTTCAGATAGGACTGGCTCACTGGAAATACAATTAGTGACAACATTATTGCTTGCATGGGGTTTGAACAATCGGCATAAAAAATATGAATCTAGGTATATATCTCTATATATACTAATAATAAAGTAGTAAAAAAGTCGTGTCTGTACATTAAATATTTTCACGAAATTTTAAATGAAATGGGTTATTGGTAATGTACTGAGGCCGAAACCACAATTTTTAGAATTTTTGTCTTTCTGTCTGTATGTTCCATTTCAACTCGAAAACCACTCAAACGGATTTGTATGCGGTTTTTTTTATTATCACCGTAGTGACTCTGGTCAACACATTGGCTATAAGGGGTGTTAATAAAATTATGCCCAAGCCGGTAACGGGGAAAAGATTGAATCAACGTTTTTATAACTCGAGAACCACTCAACGAATTTGGATGCGGTTTTCTTTATTATCATCGTAGTCACCCCGGTGAACACGCTCAAATAACGCTCAAGCCGAAAACGGGGCAAAGATTAAATAAACGCAAAATCTGATTCAAATTTATATCCGAAACCCACGCGGACGAAGTCGCGGGCAGAAGCTTTCTTATCATAACTGTTTAAGAGTTTTAAGATGAACAATTCTCTCTTGTTTAGTGGTATAAAGTGCAGTTAATTGCGTAACGCTCTGGGTTTTAGAAGAAGCATATCTTAGCACTACAATTCCTTGGTAACGACAATCACACGCCGGCGGCGAAGGCACTCGGGCATTTGTAGTTGGAGTAAAACGATTGATCTACTCTAATAGCCTGTTGGTTTGTGCCACAATGTTGGCCCAAACGCTCTGGGGATTAAAGTGAGCGTGTTTACTTTAAAAGCCCGAGTGGTTGGGAAAAGTACCTGACCTGGCCGAAATCAACAGGCTTTTGTAATCATGCACCTCTGACATCCTTTTGAAGATTCATGTGGTGACGGTACGTTTTATGTTTTTGGTTTTAGGACAATTTTACTGAATTAATTAAAAAATTTAAAGATCATGAAACTTTACATTCTTTTTAGGGCTCCGTGGTCCAACAAGGAACTCCTATAGTTCACCATGACCGTCTGTCCGTCCGTCCGTCCGTCTGTCCGCGGCTTAGCTCAGAGACTATGAATACTAGAAAGCTGTAATTTGGCATGAGTATACATATTAACCACGCCAACGAAAGGGTAAAACAAAACCATGACAAAAAAAAATTCAAGGGTTCCTCCTGTACACGTAAATTAGGAATGATTTTTTTTCTCATCTATCCCATAGTGTTGGGTATCGCTAGATAGGTCGTTCAAAAACATTGTGGGTGTCCGTAAACCATTTTTTGAGATTTAGGGATCCGTTGGTGAAATATTAAGCTTTAATGTGCAAATTTCTGTTAGAGTCGAATGTCCCCCCCTGCTGGTTAAACGGTTGTTTTTGGATATGTGAAAAGCTTCACAGAAGTAGTCTATATAATGAATTTAAAAGGAAAACTATCATAGCTAAGTAGGCTTTACAGATTTACGAGCACAGGTCGCGCCAAGCCAGTGGCGTGCATTGGACTTTTTGCTGGAAAAATTTTGTATGAAATTATGTACTCTAGGGTAGGCAGTGCCTCTACCCTGGCGTCATACAAATAATGATTTTTCAAAATGACATTAAAATTAGTTCATTTTTTTTTTATTGTCAAACTTGACCTTCTCATTGCATTTCCAGCAAAAATTCCAATGCACGCCACTGCGCCAAGCTTTTAATCCCCTCTAAACACGGGGCGATTCGTATCGGCTGGAACAAAATGTATTGGCCGTCCTTGCGAAGAGCGACTTCCGAGCGGAGTAGAAGTTTGGCGGGATCTGTATTAGTAGACCAGTTCGCATATTCAAATTCAAATTTATTTATTTCGCAACAAAAAGATACAAAGCAACTGGCTCCCAAGAAGTTAAAACTGAGATTCAGGAGCCACTACGTACTACTACTACGTAACTACGGAACCCTACACTGCGCGTGGACCGACACGCACGTGGCCGGTTTTTTGTTTTTTTATGTGATAGAAGAATGAGAACTGTACCCACTGCCACTGGTTCTATTTGTGAATAATAAATTATATCTATATATTTAGTCGTTCATTCTCATCAAAGTTAATACTTAAGCATTTGTAACTAGAATATAGTTTTTTTATTCAAGCTATTCACAAAAGTAAAGTGTAGCTTTTTCTTTCATTTAATACATTATTGTGAGCATTTCCCGTTAACACCGATGACTGGTTAATTGCACATGCAAATGATTCCACTAATCAACTACGATTCAGATTTTCCAACAGGCATCCCTTTGGGTTTTAATTAGTTGAAATAACGAAGCGATCATCAGCGAGGGAATTGTCGGAAAAAGGGAGTTCGGAATTGTTTTATCAGAGTAACGAAGTTGGAAATTTATCAAGCAAGCTACCGTCTATTTTTTACTCGTATATCCTCCCTATACTGCCAAAACCTGTAAAGTGCATGAGCTTACATTTGAGAAAACTGAATTGAAAGTTTAGTTAATCTACTATTATGTTCTTATTTTAAAATATGGCTAAATCAGCAACGGGGCTTTGTATTAGGTAACGGATTTTAGATAACCTGGTAAGACTACGCCATTTTATGTTTGTAGTATAGGGATCGACCATATACCTACAGCGAGCGTGCATTTTTTTGCGAAACGCCATAACGGTAATTTACAAGATCTATTTATAACAAAACCAGTGGGCCTATTATTTACGTATCTTTGAATCGGGTGCCAACTGTTTTACAAACAACAAAACATCGATAAAAATAAAAACTGAACTTTTAAAATTTCCTTCCGCCGGTATTGAACTAAGTATTTATGAACTGTGACGTAACTACATGGGTAAACCTATCCTTAGATAATCGGATTTCGACAGTATACCTATGTTTTCGATGGTTAGCAACCAGTTGGCAAGCGATTCAAAGATACATTTATCTAGGCGCTGGCTCACTGACTGAATAACTGATCTCAAAAATCATACAATTCAAAGTGAAAAAAATTTACGAGATGATAGAGTATCCTTAATAGACAACTATATAAAGAAAAAATAATTTTTTGAGACAACTTTTTTTGTCACTTTTCTACATAAATTTAGTCAGCTAATTGAACCACTTTGTGCTGAGAAGTGAAAAAATAATTTGTTCAATAATTTTTTTTCATCTGTGTTGTGATCAGTTAACGATACATGATCTACCCTAGAATTATTTTCATTTATTATTGTAGAACCTTATTTATCCTAGGCCAAAGGGCTGAGAACATGAAATTTAGACTGTAGGTTCCTTGTATGGTGCACTCATCCGTTAAGAGAGGATTTCAGAAAAATTCCCATGGAATCAAGAGAAGAGGGATCTACCCATGCAGCTTAGCAAGCCATCCACAAGTGATTAATATATATCTTCTATATTATATCTCTATATAAATATCTTATATATGTACACAGAATATTTTGTTAAATTTTAAATGAAATGTATTTATTTATTTATTTGTTCCACCAACAGAATTACATACATAACATACTTAGCTTGCATTTACAAAGTTTTTGTTCTCATATGTATCCCAATTATAGGTAGAAACATCATTCTCAATTTGCAGGACAGAAAATAGTGACTAATTACGCGACAATTTTTTTTTTCTTATATGTCTAACATGCAATAGCAAGTATTCAAAATAAAATAGAAATGACTAATAAGACCCTTGATTACAACACCTACCTCTTAGTAAATATGTACATAAAAAGAAATGGTATTATACTAACAAACTATGGATAAAAAAAAAGTTCTAGTTTACAAACAAACTATAACTAAACCTGTATTACGAGTATTAATATTGTAATGAGGCCAAAACTACAAATTTTAGAATTTTTGTCCGTCTCTCTGTCTATCTCTTCAGTTTTAATATGAGAACCACACAACAGATTTTAATGCGGTTTTCTTTATTATCATCGTAGTAACTCCGATCAACATAAGGAGTTTTGATAAAATAACCACCAAACCGAAAATATAAGACGGAAATTTTTATTGAAAGACTTCTACGCGAGCCTGGCCACGGGCAAAAGCTAGTTATATATTAAACAGTTTGACACATGTACGACAAAATTGCCCGTTAGGTTTAAATTAAGACTAAACCAAGGTCACAAACTCGAGTTTTTGCTAGTCAACCGATTTGTAGCACTTAAGCCCGCTTCAGACGTGAATCAATCAATGCATTGAGGCTAACTGAGTAATCAATGAGTAATCGTCATGGTGTAACTCGTCATCACCCAAATTAGCGTATTAGAGTGCACTCTGACAATTAATCCACCCCGCCATCCCTAACTGATTTAGTGTCGGTATTCATCATTGTCTAAGGGGGCTAACATCTAATTCTTACAACCCTGCCTAGTGGTTGCTCGTTTTTAATTATTATATAAATATAATATTTTCATTTCTAGATTCTCTATGTATTTCCCGTATTATTATATTTTTTTTATTCCAAAGATATATTGTAAAGATTAACTTTGACTTGTAGAAAGTATACTTTATGTACCTATTTTACAAAATAAATATTTTGATTAGATTTGATTTGATAAACGAATGAATGCTTTTGACTTTCAAGTGCCTATATGGTTTTCGTACGGTTGACCTCGAGTACGCATTCAATGACAGTTTTAAAACTGTGGGATAAGTAGAATTCTCAAACAAACCAGTTTTATACAACGTGAAATTATGAACAACTTTAGAACCAATACTGAAATCGCAAAAAAAACAGCTTTTCTATAGAAAGATTAAATACCTACTCGACCAAAATGAAAGAAACAGCAGTTTTTTTTAGGATTTCAGTTTTGGCTTCATAGTAAAAGTTGTTCATACGAGTATGAACGAGTACTATGACCGGTATTCGTGAACAAAATCACTTAAATTTCAAGTTGTATAGCAGTAAGCCTGTTGTTATTGATTTTTACTCTTTTTATTCTGTGTTCGTAGTTTATAATAGTTATCGATTACAATTAAGCTAAGCACGTACCTACCATTTTTATTTATCGATCTGGTGACCTAAAAAGACGTAGCCACGAGTCGTAAATTACCCGGACTTGACAGCGCTAGATCACTTACATGCTCTGGGGATTTTCGGTACTAAGCTCAAGTCTCTACTTATTATGCTTTCAGCCTGACTTTCAGGAAAGTAAACCTAGATCATATTGAAGTGATAAAATTATTTTTATCTTCACTATTATCGTAAAATAATGATTATGAACTTTACTCAAAAATATTGCATAGTTACTTTGACATGGAAAAAGTAAAGTGCTTTAAATAATTCTGTAATAGTAGTTTATGAAACTGGTATTTTCTAATAGAACACGGGTGTTTTAATACCTAGTTATGTATAGTTTCATACACTACTTTATCTAAACTCATGCCTACTAACCTATTTTCACAATCTTGGAAAATTTTTAGTAAGCCATTTGTGATTGTTCTTGTAAACGTTTTGTTCTAAAAGTATTCGTAATTTCCGTCGTTATTTCCAGAATGTCAGGTGGAATTAAATATCATCACCATCCCTGCTGTCAGTAATTTTAGGGAAAAATATTTTTTTTGTCCTATAAAACCACAGGAAGTAATAAATACATTTCCTTGAAAACTATGGCGCAACAAACAGTTCATCCATTGACAGACCGAGTCTAAGGCGCCGTAAGCCATAGACAATACCTGGCGAAAATAAAGTTGACTGTAACCTCGTTACTGTTTTGTATGTATTATGTATTGGAGAACATTATATGATAACCTCATTGGTGTTTGATATTCAGCCTCAGACATGGCTGTTTGGGCTAAGTTCCCTTTGCCTTCCTAGTTAGTATCACATGTATTGTAATCTCAGAAAAAGTTTTTTTATAGCATTATGTTGTTCGGAGACTTGTAATATATTTTAATTTTTTAGAGACGTTCATGAAAAATATTTTTCATTATGCCAGTAGTTTAGTTAGAGCTCGTAATGAGGATTTTACGATATGAGGTTAGATAATAATAGTTTATGATATAAGTGTGGTAAGTAGGTAATAGCTTACGAGGACGATTTGAAAACGAGCGATAAGCGAGTGTTACAAGTAAGTTATTTCCCTAACCCACGTGTATCATACTACGTTTTTCAGTGCATAGTGTTAGTAAATAAATGAAACGTAATTAAAGAACCAAACAAACAATTACTACTCCAAATGAACTTAAGGCGAGCATTTATTTCTTTTTCTTTGCACGCAAGTTGCCAACTTGACGGGAAAAGGTGCTTTCAGTTTAATGCGTCCGTAGGCTGCTTTCAGTCATAAAATACCTACTACGCTATGACTACCACTCAGTGGTAGGCGGGTGTCATCAGGTATGTACGATCAAACTGAATGCAGCCTAGGAAGCATGAAACTGAAAGTAGCTCAGTTCTGTCAAGTCTATCTATAGTACACAAGAAAAGACTGGCAACTTTTCTTCAATAAATGAAAATAATAAAAAATAGAACACTATCATAGTGTGTTAAACTTGAATTTGACAACAGTTTTGACGCATATAAAATAAATCTTTACGAGTACTTGCATCGAAAAATATTTTTTTCAGTAATTAAAATACAATTACCAAGAATTTTATAATCAGACCGGAGTGCTAACCTCTACTGACTCCTCCCTCTGTACCAGTTTCTCAAACTGAAATAAAATTATAGTCTGTTATTTTTATAATTATTTAATTTTGCTCTGACTAGTGCTTTTTGGTTTTAAGTAAAAAGCTTGTACTTAAATATAATAATAAAATTTGTAAATATTTCCAACAATTTCTTCTAAATAGAACGTAGGTATTCTCTACAATTGTATCACAGTAGTATATATTTTTTAATATATCACACATACATACAAGGCTAATTAGTTTTATAAAACCTAAACCACGTGTTCAACTGATGATACCGAACAACTTTTATTGTATGCCTGCGCAAAAAAAAACCCAAAACATTTACATATCTACACTAACTAGGTTATAATATAATAATTATAACCGCTAATAAATTATTTATAATAATTATAACAGCCATTTTTAAGAGGTGATAAGCATATTTTTCAGTTGTCGAGGAAATTTATTTCTATCATAGTAAGTAGCATAAAAACGGTAAAGTAATAAACTGTAGAGTTAATCTCCCGCTTTTAGTTCGCATCTGTTTTCATACAAATTGAAACAGAGGAGGCACCTGTTTCAATTTAAGAAGTTTCTCTTTCATTACAAATTCATGGATTTACGTCTCTTCGTTATTTCGGAAAATTTTGCTTTCGTTTTTTTGCTAAATAAGTTTAGTTTATTTTGCTGGGAGAATCCTTTGAGTATACTGACAAAACCCCTGAACGGGTATTTTTCTCTTCTCCATTCTAAGAAGATAGGTTTTATTGAAAAAGTGGTCTGATATTATTATCATATATTATTAACTAAGCAGCTAGAAAGTGATGATGTGTATATCAATCCACGTTAAGTCCTTATTTATTCAAAAAATTGTCCAGTCTATTTCTAAAACGATTCATTGAGCCAGTAGTTTATTCCACTTGTGAACTACACAGTTAGGAAAGAAATATCTACGTGTGTTACTTGTGCATGTCGACGTGTTAATCCATAAAAATTCAAAATACTAACCCGCTAATTTTATTAGCTATTTAGAAAGTAGGTAAAAATCTAAGGGAGTTGCATAAATCCCCATGCCAAAATTTTGAATTTTACATATGTACTAAAATGATTTTTTTAAGCTTTGACTTTTCAACAAAAGCCTTGTAGGCATAATGACTTTCGTACCAGTGCCAGTAACTACTTTGATTGTATTAAAAGAAAAGAAATGTCAGGCATGACCATAGAGCTTAATATATCAAATTATGTCATTGACACTTGATATTGACAGCTAGTTTTTTTATTTAATGCTAGGCAAATGTATTCTAGCTGTTCAGCCTATATCCTTAAAACTGTTTTTTTTTTCAACATATCTCTTGGACTAAGGAATTAAAAAAATATTTAAATAATAAGAATAAAGAAATAAGAAAAAATAAGAATAAGAATAAAAAGATATGTCCATAGATTTTTTATTTTTTTACCTTAACAGAAATGAAAACTTGTTGATTTTATTATAACGATTTTAGTTCATCTTGAAAAGTTCTCCCAGTGCGAGAACGTCATAGTGTGTTGTTGGTATTCTTCATTCTATGAGGTCCCCACGTTGTCATCGTCGTTGACGGTTTCATTTTATGGGTTCAGAGCCGTAAATTTTATTTGAAACTTATGTAATTTTTAAGGTTCCGTAGTCTCACAAGGAACCCTTATAGTTTCGCCATGTCCGTCTGTCCACGGCTTAGCTCAGAGACTATTAGTACTAGAAAGCTGTGATTTGGCATGAGTATACATATTAATCACGCCGACAAAACGGTTTAATAAATTCATGATTTTTTTTTAAGGGTACCTCCCGTGCACGCATATGGGGCATTAATTTTTTTTTCTCATCTGTCCCATAGTGTTGGGTATTGTTAGATAGGTCGTTCAAAAACATTTTAGGTGTATGAAAACCATTTTTCGATTTAGGGATCCGTTGGCAAAATAAAGTGCAAATTTTTGTTAGAGTAGAGTGTCCCCTCCCTGCCGGCTAAGCGGTTATTTATGGATATGTGAAAAAATTCACAGAAGTAGTATATACGGGGTGTAAAAGCAAGGGCAAGAATCCTTAATTTAAGGGTGTGTTAGTATGATCGGTAAAGATAATTTTTTAAATACTGGGATCTCTAAATAAATTACCAGGACCTCAAAAAAGACGATTTTCTTTACTCAAAATACACTAATCGCGTTGACACCCCACTGGTCGCTGGCCACTCGTATGAGAGGTGCGGGTTGCGGGGTGCAATTAGGTGTTTGGGGCGGCCGGTGAGCTGCGTAGCCATATCTTAGAAAAATGATGAAATTTTTGGTGAAAATTCAAGGTATATATTTTTTTCTCGACATCAGAATCGTGTATACTTTCACACCCTTAAGGGATTCTTGACTTTGCATTTACAACCTGTATAATGAATTTAAAAGGATAACTATTACAGCTAAGTAGGCTTTACAGGTTTAAGAGTAGAGGTCGCGTCAAACTTTTAATTCCCTCTAAGCACGACAATGTATAGGCCGTTCTTCTAAATGTATAGGACTAGCAGTTTTCCGCGATCTGTATCAGTAGACCAACTTATAAAATGTACCGGGCAACTACGGAGCCCTACACTGCGTGTGGCCCAACACGCACTTGGCCGGTTTTTTTCTAGTTACGCTCGCTCGCCTCTCGTCATTCATTAGTCTACCGCAACCACGGTGATTGTTACGTCAACTACTCTCGATATTTTCGCTTGACTGCCACTGCTGTCCCTAACGGGCTAGAGTCTTAATATGGCGTAATTATTTCCATCTGATAAAATACTAAAAAAATCATGTTTGTGCATTAAATATTTTTGTGATGCGTTATACCGGGTGTAAAAGCAAAGGCAAGAATCCTTTAAGGGTGTGTTAGTATGATCGGTAAATATATTATTTTAAATACTGGAATCTCTAAATAAAGTACCAGTCCCTCATAATAAGACGATTTACTTTACTCAAAATACACTAATCGCGTGGACACCCTCACGGTCGCTGGCCACTCGGATGAGGGGTGCGGGTTGCGGGGTGCAATTAGGTGTGTGGGGAGGCCGGTGAGCTGCGTAGCCATAGCTTAAAAAAATGATGGTATATTTTTTTTTCTCGTAATGACATCAGAACCGTGTATACTTTCAAACCCTAAAGGGATTCTTGACTTTGCATTTACATCCTGTATAAGTATATACGTAGAGCAAAACTACATTTTTTGGATGTCTGTCTGTGTATCTCTCCGTATGTTGCGTTTCAAAAGAACCACCAAACGGATTCGGATGCGATTTTCTTTATTACCATATTATCATATATTAGAAACGCTGGTCAACATGAAGACTATAAGGAATGTTGATAAAATAACCGCCAAGCCAAAAGCTGTCATGCTACTTAATGATTCGAACTACCATAAAAGATTTTATTGAAAGATATGTATTGCGATGCGAGTGAAGTTGCGGGCACAAGCTATTAAATAAATTTAACGTTATCATTGCGGTATAAAAACGCAGAAGAAAAGTTTGGATGTGAGGAGCTCTGAACCGGGATTCGAACCCAGGATCTCTCTTTTACCGGGCTATTTCTCTGCCTATAAATATAATTGTATTTAGTACAGTTACCGCTTCTCTAATAGTTTTCACCTCGCAGGCCAAGTTGGGAGCGCCGACCCAGCTTCCTAACTACATTTGATTACAGTGGAACAAATATTTCAGTGCTAACGAAGAAAAAACAAAAGCGAGAAAACAATTCATTTCGCATTTTCATTTTAAAAATTGTTGTTACATTGCGTTCGTGAAATGATGGAGTAAAAATCGGACTTGTTTAATATTAGAGGTGATAATTCATTAATCATTCATAGCGATGTAATTGCTTTCACCTGCTCGGGTAACAGAAAAACATCGTGTCAAACTTTTCTTTTCATCCCTAGGTTAACGGTCTACTATTTAATAGTGTCTCATATGCAGGGATAAGATATTCGGATCGCTATATACCTAAAGTTGAAAAAATAACAGAAAACGTTTGCAACTATGGAGTCGGCTTCTTAAAATATTATTTATTTAGATATTAAAGTTCCGGAAGTTACGCAATTGCTTAAAACGTTACGATGATGTACCTAATACTTGATAGATGTTACCGTACATATATGTATATTTTTCCGACATTGTGTACAATTCCTAGGAATTTTTAAAAATGACAAACAGATTAAGGTCAAAAAGCGTAGAAGGTCGAAGTATAGACTATATATCTTTGATTATGTTTTTTTTTGCGAAATCCATCGCTTTGGAATACTCTAAATATTATTAGAGTGCATTACACTTCTTGTCTTTACATTTGTTTCTAATTAATCTTTTCTAGTTTGTAATGCACTCTCATGATATTTAGAGTATTCCAAAGCGATGGATTTCGTAATAAAAACATAATCTTAGCTAATGAGAACTGTGAATTTCTCAACTGTCTGAAGCAACACATATTTTAGCGACGACAGCGCCATCTGTTCCTAAGAACAAGGCGTCAAATCACATAACGCCCTCGTGAGCGTTCAGTATGTGCATTACAAGCTGGTTAGATCAAATTGTTACAAAATATTCGGTGGACAAGTATGGTGGAAAAATTCAACTGTCTAGGTAAGTACCTCGGTGGCGCAGTCGGTAGCGCGCTTGTCTTGATAACAAGAGGTCGCTGGTTCGAATCCTGGCCCGAGAATTTTTTTTCAAATTTTGTCTTTACATTTGTTTCTAATTTATCTTTTCCAGTTTGTGATGCACTCTAATAATAATATTTAGAGTATTCCAAAGCGATGGATTTCGCAATAAAAACATAATTGTATACAATTCCTAGGAATTTTTAAAAATGACAAACAGATTTAGGTCAAAAAGCGTAGAAGGTCGAAGTATAGACTTTATATCTTTGATTATGTTTTTATTGCGAAATATTTAAATTTAACGCCATCGTGAGCGTTCAGTATGTGCATTACAAGCTGTTTAGATCAAATAGTCACAAAATATTCGGCGGACAAGTATGGTGGAAAAATTCAACGGTCTAGGTTAGTACATCGGTGGCGCAGTCGGTTAGCGCACTTGTCTTGATAACAAGAGGTCGCGGGTTTGAATCCTGGCCCGAGGAATATTTTCAAATTCTTGTCTTTACATTTGTTTCTAATTTATCTTTTCTACTTTGTAATGCACTCTAATAATATATATCTTTGACCTTCTACTCTGTTCGGCATAAATATGCTTGGCATTTTAAAAACTGCCTAGGAATTGTATACAATGCCTGAAAAATATACATACATTTACGGTAACATCTATTAATTATTAGGTACATCATCGTAACGTTTTAACCCGTAGAGTCACAGTCGTGACGATCATCACGCCTAGGCCGAATTGTAAATAAAAAATTATTATTGTTAGTTAATATATTATAAACCTAGTGATATGGGTATTTTTCGAAAGCTATTAAGATGAGCAATAAAATAAAAAAAAATAAAAAAAATTATAATAATATAAAAAAAAGTTGTGGATTGTTATTCTAGGCCCAAATCTTCTTTTTTTTTTTAATATATGTATAGAGTTATATTATTTTTTTTATTTTTTTTATTATTCTTTATATTTTTTTACAATATTATAAAATTTGAATAGACATATATATATAGTATACATACATATATTCATATATATAACTAAGATTTTTTCAAGGAGAAAGCCCCCCCCCTAACTTATGCCAAGAAAAAAAAAAAAATTTTCTTGTAGGAAATTTTATCTAGTTTTAGAAAAACAAAATTGCATTAGAATTGGACAACTAGTTCCGGAGATATAGCCAAAAACAAAATTGGCGGGAAAATTTGCAAACTTGTAAAAATGCACGATGACAGGACAGGTTAAGGAAATCCGTAACTTACGGAAATTTGACTATACAAATAAATAATATCTTAAGAAGCCGACTCCATATTTGCAAACTTTTCTGTCATTTTTTCAACTTTAGGTATATATCGATCCGAATATCCTATCCCTGCTTATGTGATATGCAACTGCCGCGTCGTACCGTATTATGCGGCGTAGGTACTGCAGAGCTACTTCAAATAGGAATAATTTGGAAAGTCAACAAACAGTCCTATCTGCATAGATTTGAAAATGTTCACCTTTCGAGCACTTTAGTCTGTTCGTCCCAGCATCTGCTACTCCATGCTGAGGGTCCGTTTGAATTTCAAACGCATTAATTTGGCTTTGCCAGCAGTTTTCATAATTTTGTTGACTTTCGTTATTAGCACTATGGAGGGTGTGCTGATATGGTTTAGTTTTCTGCTGAAACGAAACGAGTACATAAAGATTTTTTTTGCCCTATTATCAAAGCTTTGTAATTTACTTCATATTTTTGACATAAACACAATAAAGTCTTACTAAATTTGCCTACCACATCTACTTAACTTATATTATATTAGTTTCCCGTTCAAAACTACAAATAAAAAATATTACGTGGCCAAATTGCATAACAGGGGAAAATTTGTGTCAAGGACACGCCGTGCATCTTGATCTAGGAAAAAGAACCTGGTTTTGTGATACACGTAATGTGAAAACAAAAGGGGTATGCTTGGGGATATCTCTGATGGATAGAATCCGAAATGAGTAGTTCCGTCAGAGATCGAAAGTAACCGACATAGCCTGCAGAATCAGTAAGTTGAAGTGGCAGTGGGCAGGGCATATTTTCCGCCGAAATGATGGCCGTTGGGGCCGAAAGGCGACCACGGAGACCACGTAGTACAGCAAAAGCGTAGTGTAGGCTGACCTCGCGCTCGTTGGAACGACGACCTGAAGGACGTTGTGGGTGGCGGCTGGATGAGGACGACGGAGGACCGACATGAGTGGCGAAAATTGGGTAAGGCCTATGTCCAGCAGTGGACAAACACGGGTTGACGGTTGGACGGATAGATGGATGAAAAGTACTTTGTTTTGGTCGCATTTAAAGTTAAAAGGTTACTATCCAACCAAAGCGCAACAGAAAGCATACCAATTTCAACACTGTTGGAGAGTTCTTCCCATGTTTTACCACGGAACAGTAAAGCTGTGATGAGGTCGTTGATGCTCGTGATTGTTGGCACTTGGTGGAACTTTTGAAACATTTTTTGTTTGATAAACACTTGTACTTGTCCACTTATTTATATTAATTTCCCTTACCGGTTTCGCTGTTAAAGCATTATTAATTTGATGGATTTAAACCACGATCTGCACTGCGATGCGTTTGAAATTTTACAATCCCGTTTTTTGGCGATATGTAGACTTTTATTTTGAGAAACGTTAAAATTATCTTAGAAAAATACATGTTTTTATACAGCTTAAAACTTTCGCAGTATGTTAAAAATAAGTATGTTAAAAATGTTAGAAAATTAATAAAGCTCATGACACCGAGGTTTCAAAGACTTATAATAAAACCCTTTACAATGATTTTTCCTCCTGAATGAGGAATAAGAATCCTCGTTAATATGAAATTTAAAATTTTTCACATAGATGGCGCTGATTGCAGTTAAATTGCGAAATTGTTTCATAAACATTAATTATCAAAACAAGATGGCGCTGACTGTTGGTAAAATGGAAGTATTCGTTGTTCTTGCTAAGTGTAATTTGAAAGGCCTCGATCGATTTAATAGATTTGAGTTCTGAGTCTGTCTCAGTTATTGAAAACAAGGCCGATCTTATTTTTTTCCGAATGGCTGAATTATGAATTTTAATGATGTTGGTCGTAAACACACACATATAATAATTATTACTAAGTAGGTACTCGTATTATACGTCTGTGGTCGTAAAGAAAATTTGTTTTAGCTTCTCGTATTTCGAATCATAAAATATTTTTAATTCTGATTCTGGCCTCCAAGTAGATTCACATTAACAAATAAGGCAAATGGTAATTTATTTATTAGATAGTACTTTCTAAGGGTATTATTGCTTCAGTTCTTTTACAAGCAATTGTGTAATAAAAACTACTTGTAAGATTTTTTTGAAAAACGCACTGCGTAAATATGGTTTTATCGTTTTTATTGCGGCTTGTTTATTCCCATTATGCTTATATTTAATGATATTACAAATATAAACAGAGTGGCTAAACTTCTCTCGACATAATCGCATTGTAGACGTAATTTTTTACCGTCAGGCGAATTTTTTAGGAAAAACCGGATATCTTAAGCATGCGCGGCGGAATCCTATAAAAGTCTATAAAAATAACTAACTACCTATACCTATAACAGCCGCCATATGGCGGATTTGATATATCATCTAAAACCGTCACTGCTGTCAACCGTCACCTCAAAATTTGTATACCTTTGCTTGATATGAAATCTTTGGTGCAGTAGGTAGGCGACCCTCAAAGTTTTTACTGAATTCATGACATACGCAAAATCCCATCTATTAAAAAATGAAACAACAGTTAATATTGCCGGCGCGGCGGCGGCGGCGGCCGTTTTGATCTGAAGCGATAACGTCCTCCGTACGGCGGCTTTTATCATTGTTCCTATTGGATTTCGCAATGGCCAATTTATCGTTGGATTGTTATCAATATAAACAAACAGTGCGCGGGACGGTGGAAGAATAACGTCTAGAATGAGATTCCGCCGGCGAAGCTTTATCCACACCTAGAGATGGGTTTCCACTCAGGCTTAGTGCCGGTTTCTGTGTTATCCCAGAAAAAAAAACATTTTTAACCGCCATGTTCACTTACGTAATTTACTTTTCATTCAATAAATTAATTCAGTTTGAATTTAATGTTACACCAGTAGATACATATACATTTTGGCAAGTATATTTTATAAGGTAAATATAAACAACTTTACTGTTAAGAGCTAAGCGAAATTCGCAACTTTTTTTCACATAAAATAACCTTGATTAGACGGATAGTCCACTAAAAAAGTTGCGAATTTTGCATAGCCATATACAAAAATTTGTTCATATGGATGAGTAGGTACTACCTGTTTTGTGTTTCGCTTACTAATATTATTTAACCTGTAATATAACTATTAAGACATTTATTTGAAAACCTTCATGATC
This sequence comes from Ypsolopha scabrella, assembly GCA_910592155.1. Lineage (NCBI taxonomy): Eukaryota > Metazoa > Arthropoda > Insecta > Lepidoptera > Ypsolophidae > Ypsolopha > Ypsolopha scabrella. The sequence goes on from OU342966.1 coordinate 14,806,020, forward strand.
GTCCGTTTAATCGAATATTACGATTATTTGGTGTGTCCGGTTGTATCCGATTTTGAGAAACATTTCAAATCAAAGACGGATTGGTCTGGCAGCCCAAGTTTAAACCGGATGTACACGAGTTTAAACCTAATCTACTCATTTACCACCACACATCTCTAACCACAAGGTATTATAAAATACCAAAATACCTCATTGCTTTGATGGCAAATTTTCGATCGTGTTATAGGTACCTATCGTACGATCCTACGACACGCAAGAATAACTTACCTACCTATACATTAGTATGTAGCAGTGGTTCCCAAACTTACTTCGCGACTGACTTAAATGGTGAAATTCAGGACCTGTTAATAAACATGCCCCGATTTCACTGTTGAGACTTTCAAGTTAAGTAGTGCTTAACTTTAAAATGAAGCGCTGTGACGTGAAGATTGTGCTTGTTATCTTTTTTCATATTTTTTTTACTACTCACTAAAATTCTGCTTGCGACCCACCAATGGGTCGCGTGCGACCTACACTTTGGAAAATGCTGGTATGTAGTATTTGTTTTACATATATCATGTAGGATTGTAGCTGTAACCAGTCTGATGTATTCCACACTACAAGTTCCAACCTCATCAATATTGATTAAATGTAAAGTTTATCCTACTGCACGATAGGTTTACATGATAGATCAGTACAGAGTCTGCTTTCGGCAGTTTTGTGGACTTTCGACAAAAAGGCTCAGTCTTCAAGAACCTAATAATGTTTAGGTAGCAGAATTAGTTAATAAACATAACCATATTTTTTTCTTACAATTGAAAATTTTATTATTTTAATTAATTTAATTGTTAAATGCATAACAAATCAAAAGTCAAATAGTTGTCTCAAAAAATAGCTATAATCTTTCCTTTCAATATCAAATGTTTTGATATTGCTTGAAATATACTTACATGAATAATAAATTGGTTTCTAAGTCTGTCGATGGAAATAACATGAAAAATAATATCTTGCCAAATAATCGTTGTATCGTACAGAACTCAAGTCTGAACTGTTTCTACGTTAAGAATTATGTCAAAAAAAAATACTTTTAAAGCGAATGATGATGCATAATTTATTTATTAGTTCCACTAACATAATTATATTCATGTTGTGGCACTTGGCATTCATTCACAAAGTATTTGTTCTCATATGCATCCCAATTACAGGTAAAACATAATTCTTAATTTACCGCACAAGAAGTGGCTGCAATACGTAGGAAATTTTATCTTGAGTATGCTACATGCATTAAAAAAGCATTCAAAATATATTTTTTAAATAAAATCCGTATTTTTAACACCTATTTCTAAATAAATACGCATGAAATAATTTTTGAAATCCGTTTAGAATCATTAATAAAATAATAATAATAATCAAACAAACCTCTTTATAATATTACTGTAGATTTAAATAGATTAATTTAATAGTAAATTGATTGATTGGTGATTGAAAATGTCTGTTCTGTGTTATGTTTTATCTGTGCGTGCAACAAGCTCGCGCTTGCAATTCGTCAAGCTTTAACAATATGTGTATCTTCACCTTTAGTTTTCTTGCATTTTTTCCTTATATTAAATAAACTTTAAAATCTATTGATTAAATTCATGACGATTAATGCATATAAAATAAAATTTATTTCATAAATCAACAGACAGGTAATTAAAGGTGTTTTTAATGTAGAGCAAGTGGAGGCGTTATGCAATTACTTTGCGAAATATTACTGGAAAATGTCATTGGACATAAAATAAATACTGGCAAATGTGCCGATGTCATGCCTCACTCATGTTTACTTGTGTTTGTATACAAATCTGTATAATAAGGAGTATTTATCTTTTCATTAGGTACATGTTTTTTATGGCAGGGAGGCCGAACAAGACACAATCCATGAAATTTAACCTGTGGCAGAAGCGTCCAGAAAGGGACATCTGATACCTAAGAGTTACATGAAATTTTACCGTTCCACAGATGTGCAGCTGACAGTACCTACCGTATTATACATCAATGTATCATACCGTACCATCGAAGATACTGCCTCTAAACCACATTTAGTTTTAATACCGTTGCAGTACCTGCTAAGTGAGCCTGCGGACTCATCTCCGATATTACTCACACTGGATGGACGGACGGGCGCACAGTCGGCAGAAAGCCAGACAGACAAGGAACAATAGACTCGAGTACCACTGGGCAGACGTTCCTGAATATTTGATGAAGCGTACGGTTTTGTGAAACAAGGTTTCTTCTAAAATTCGGAGTCAGCGTTTATTCGTACCTGAATGTTTTAGGAATATCCAGAGGTATATTTTTCAAAAGTATTTTTCGAATTGACGGCAATTTTTTTTTCTAATATCCTGTTTTTGCCTAAATTACGTTTTATAGACTTCAAAGTAAATAAAGCAAAGCTCTACGTGGAACAAAATAAAAGCGGAAATTGAAAGTAAATTAGACTAGGATACCTGAAAATATCCATGTACTATACTTTAACATTTACTTTTATTTAAGTGCTGATCGTGAAATCCTTACTCATAGTAATACTTTATGTAAGTATTTATTTAATTTTAATTGTTTATTTTAGCTATAGTTTTTATTTTTATATTAAATATTTACTTTTATAATGGTATTACATATATGTTGACTTTACAGTATTGTATTTGTATTTCAGTTAAGTACGCTTTGTTTTGTTCTATGGCATTTGTATATAACTTGTTGTACATCATACTCAAATTTTGACCACCAAATCCAAAGTAAAAAAAAAGATATTCGTCGTTTGACAAAAAGTAACATTAAAGAACTTAAACATATCTTGTTAGGAGGGTATTGAAAATACCAAAATTTTTAGTTTTTAAAATTCTGTATATCTATTTTATTTTATTTTATACATATATTTTTCTATTTTACCCTAAACAGACCCCACTAGCAATGCGCGTATTTCCACTTGAAATGTGAGTAGCAAAAAAAAATCTCATCGCCCACCATAGGCATCGCCTCTTAGACCGGTTTTGGTCAATGAGGTTTTATTTTATAATATCTTTGGTTTTGGTGGCATTTTTAAGCACTTAAATTCAAATCCTTACTACTAATCAAACGCAAGGAATCATCGACATCAATTAAGTTATTAATCAACCTACGTGACGCGATATGTAACTTACAATAGACCATACATATTCCTGGCGGTGAATAATACACATAGGCTATGTACACATTAATAGGTTTTCTAGAGCGTCGTCTCTGTCACCAGAGTATAGTGATCCTTTTGTCGGTCGATATCTTTTTTTTTAAATTATGACTCATGACAAAAGTAACAAAACATGAAGGTATTTTTATTTCGAACGCAGAACAGTTTCCTTTGTTATAGCTAGAGGGTTCATTTTCGACTGGTATAAAAAAAACTTAACGCCTAACCACAATAAGGCGAAGAGCAAACACTTTATTAGCTTTTGATAAAGGCGATTATTGGTCGGCTCTTAACCTTTTTGTCTTGGACGGGTAATCACGTGCGAAACAACAGATTGGAGGGTTTTCAGCTAAAACTGAAATATTAGGAGTAGATTGCCTTTAAACTTGTATTACCAATTTTATTAAAATAAATATCAAGTCAGTCGCGTTCTTGTAAGAAACGTTCTAAAAACAAAAAAAATGGGGATGATTTTTTTTTTCCGACAAGGGTGTATATTTAAATACTTCTTTTATAAGTACGTTCTTTTAATTAAGGATCAAGGAATAACATAAATTTTTGTCCATTGGAGAGTCCTAATTTCATCGAACGAATCCTTGAAAGTCTGACGTTATTCATGTTCGAGGCACAGATCTAACCTTGATCATTAAATCGGAATAAGTAATTTAGGAGATATACGTGAACATACATAAACTTAATTTATTGAAGACACCTAAAACTAAGATGTTTATATATGAGTTTTGCTTTTAGGACGTTTTAATATAAAGGGCGTTAAATATCAAGGCTTCTAAGAAAATAATTCATGACACATAACTACTACTTACTCTATAATGTTATAAATTTCGTTGAAGATCACAGAATAGTTTCCAATCCGACAATCTGAGGCTTGTAGTAGAACCAGATTAAATCTATTCTACTGTACTTTCAAGAAAACTTGAATTTGCTGTTGGAGTTAATGACATTATAAAAGGAGACAGCTTGTGAAAGTTTCTTCGCAAACTTTATAATTTCTGGAACTGAGCTCACGACAAAGTAAAATTATTAATAACGTATTTAAATAGAAAACTATTTAGGAGTTACAAGCAATAGTCACTCACTCCCATTCCTTTAAAGGAATAAAGTTCTTTTCACGAAGTTCCCCGGAAAGGCATTTTTGTGTTTTTTCATCAAAAATTCGTACTTCGACAAAGGATTTCTTTCGTGAAAAGAACTTTATATTTACAAATTTATGGGAAAAACTTACGGCTATAAAAATATTTATACGTACCTATCTAAGAGGTGTGTTAGGATCGCAGCAGATAGAAATAAAAAAAATATAAAAAAATAATAAAATAATAAAATTAAGATAAAATAAGAAATGCTACCTCTCTGGAAGACAGGCGTAAGTGTTTGTTTGTATGTTATGCTTATTTCAAGCGATACAAACCTGGGTATTAAGTATGAACTAAATGATAATCTACTCGAAATCGCTTCGATTAATAAAAAAACCAGACAAGTGCGAGTCGGACTCGCCCACCGAGGGTTCCGTTAAAGACTATAATTTTTATGATTTAATTACAAATGTTGTTTATTTTTATTTTATATTTATTCAGGATAACAAATAGTTACAACACGAACAAGGAACACTTACAAATATCACAAACAAACCTAAATAACAATTACTTATGACAGCTCATTTTAAACATTATTAATTATACTAGCCTTTGTCCGCGGCTCCCCCCGCGTAAATTCAATTTCTGCCCCGCTTTCGGGTTGGGCGTTACTCTATGAACATCCCTTATAGCCCATATGCATATGTTGACTAAGGTTGCTATGATAATAATGAAAACAAACCGCATTTAAATCCGCTCAATTGTTCTCGAGTTAGGATGGAACATACAAACATACAGAGAGACTGACAAAAAATTAAAAAATAATGGTTTTCGCCTAATTATAATACCTACAATACTAATTTAAAACATTTTCTTTAAAATTTCTCAAAAATAGTCAATGTACAGACGAGACCTTTTTACTACATTATTATTAGTATGTTACCACATGTTTTAATACTTCCACACCCCTGTTATATAGCTTTAAGAACGTGTTGAGTTAGTGCATCTTGGGTTAGCGGCAGCTTCTTATTTTTACACATAATAAAAATTAGGAAACACCTCTGACACCCCGTCGGGGATTCATGTCGTATCGATTATAATCACGGGTTGAATTGTGACATATAGGTATTTATTGTAAGCGCGTAAGCGCGTTCTTCAAATGAAACTAAGGTTCTGGTGATAATAAAACAATGTTTACGTAGTATACCTAGTCGGTTCTTAAATACTGTCACTGGCCATTTATTTTAAAAATAGAACACCTAGAAAAAAAATGAAATGGTGTTAGATTTTCAAATATTTTTTGATTAATAATCTGCCAAATCACAATTACATTCATTCATTTTTTACGATGGAGTGGACTCGCAAAGAGGACCGAGTAGCAGTAATTGCATTGCATCATTGCGGCCATCCACAAAAGACGATATTCAACTTGCTTCAAAAATTAAAAATCACGAAGAGGTTCGTGTACCGTCCCATCAAGAGGTACAATGAAACCTCTAGTGTCGATGACGAGAAAAGAACTGGCAGACCTCGTTCCGTTAGGACTCCAGGGGTCATCAAAGCAATCGAGGCGCGTATTGCAAGAAATCCCGTCCGCAAGCAGAAACTGATGGCTTTGGAGATGGGATTAACCAGAAGTATCGTAAAAAAAGTACTCAATGAAGACCTGGGACTACGAGCTTACCGAAAAAAGAGTGGACATCTTCTGAACGCGCGTCTGATAGCTATGAGAGCCAAAAATTGCAAAGTTTTGCTAAAGCGGTACGGAAGAAACAGACACCGCGATATCCTATTTACAGACGAGAAAATTTTTTATATCGAAGAGAAGTACAACAAACAAAATGACAGGGTGTACGCTACCAGCTCTGCGGCCGCTGGAAATGCCATTACTAGAGTGCAGCACGGCCATCATCCATCATCAGTCATGATTTGGTTGGGAGTGTCCTACTATGGCCCTACTGAAGTGCATTTTTGTGAAAAAGGTGTCAAAACCAGTGCAAAAGTGTACCAAGACACGGTTTTAGATCGCATAGTAAAAGATCTGCCCCAGACACACTTTGGAGGCCGGCCATTTGTGTTTCAACAGGACTCCACACCTGCTCATAAGGCCAAAACAACTCAGGAGTGGTTCGAGCGCCAGAATATCGAGCTAATAAGGCATCAAGATTGGCTCTCATCTAGCCCTGACCTCAATCCACTGGATTACAAAATTTGCCAGGAATTGGAGGAGAAGGTCTGTTCTAAACCTCACAAAAATTTGAACAGCCTAAAGTCATCATTGATTAAAGCAGTGGCCGATATCGACATGAATATGGTCCGTGCTGCTACTGATGATTGGCCGCGAAGATTGAAGGCTTGTGTGAAAAATGGTGACAATAATTTTGAATAAATTGAATGTTTAATGTAAGCTAATTAAATTACCTTTATTTTAAAAAAAACTTTTTTTGAATACCATGACTAGTTTTTATTTTATAGCCAATTTTGTTTGTGACAGAATTTAAGCACCGACTAGGTAGGTTTACTAGGTTTAAATGTTTATTCTCATAAGAACATAATATACATTTGTTCACTTAAAATGAGAAATAAATTTTCTTACGTATTTATTATTAAAGAAAGTACATTTACATTTATTTTATTAACACACATAATGTTAAAATATAGAATATAAATAAAAGTTACCTAAATAAAAAAGGGTAAAACTAACCTAAAATCCTTGTTAAACCTACAAAATTAACTAAACTAAATAGAAAATCCTGTCTAAATCGCCACCGTCATGTGGAAGGGTACCTAGAAGGCTGGCAGCGTTTCCTCTTTGAATGGCCAGGCTAATTCTCTGGCCAAGATACGCACCAGCCTTCGGGTCCCCACAAACATCGACCAGCCGTGTGGATAGTTCTTTAAAAAGGAGTTTAATTGTATTAAATTATCTTACGTATTAATTGTTAGTCCTTAAAGTATATTTACATAGATTTGCATGCAAGTTGTTCCAAAATACAATGTTTAATTTTGATGTTTGTTAGTACTTAAATATAATATTAATAACAAAATAAATGTAGCTAGCACAATTGGTATTATGTAATAGAGGTGACATTTTTAAAAATGTAAGCTTTAAGGTGTTTTTTAAATGTAAACATTGATTTCACATTTTTAATGTCTTTTGGTAATTTGTTGTATAGCTGTGCTCCCTCGTAAGCTATACTTTTTTTGCCATACAAAGTTCGGTGGGAGATTAATTTCAAATTCAGTATACTACAATCAGCACCCTCACAAATGAGCACACTAACACAAAGTGACTACCGCAATATCGAGTCGTCGAGGAGTTCCATGGTGATGAGGCCAGGTCTGAAGTTCAGGTGGCATTTTGACAATTTTTGAGTAATGGCCTGCAATGAACACACGAACACAAAGTTATTAGCGCAATCTAAAGTTTTGTGTTCTCAACCGTTGGTAGTTCTATGGTGATGGAGGCAGGATCGAAGGTCTACTAACATAAAAGGTGATTGCCGAAATCTCGATTTATTTAATGTCATCTATTGAGGAGTTCTATGGTAATGAGATCCGGATCGAAAGTCAGATGGGTTCATGACAATTTTCAAATAATACCCTGTAATCAGTACCTTATTTGTTGCCTCAATTATCAAGTGATATGCTGTCATCCATTGAGGAGTTTCACTGCCTATCTCTAAAGACCATCATTAGATCAAAACAAAATTAAAGCCGGACCTACTAGGAAGCACAACCTTCCAAAAAAAAAACATACAAATCTGGTAAGAAATGACGGAGTCATGGACCCAAAACACAAACTTTAAGAAAATACAGTCAAATTGACAACCTTATCTTTTCTAAGTCGGTTAAAATTTGCTAGAGGTGTGTCAGGGTCGTTGAAGATGGAAATCTCCAGATATATTGAACTGATATAGTTTTCAAGTATGGGAAAACATCATTTCTTAAACCATAGTATTGATTATCTATGCTTAAACTGACTGTGGTAACTTTTCAAGCTTTATATTAGCAAGAAACGTGTCAGGATCGTTGCAGATGGAAATCTTTAGACATACTAAACTCATATAGTTTTCAAGTGTGGCAAAAAATAATTACTTAAATCCTCAGAATACTTCTGTATTCTGAGCTTAAATCATAGTATTAATGTGTCTATGCTTAAACCAGGCTGTAGCCACTTTTTCAAGCTTAATATTAGCAAAAGGTGTGTCAGGATCGTTTTAGATCCAAATATTTGGTCATATTAATTTGTAACAGTTTACCCGTATAGAAAAACGACCGGTTATATCACGTGTATCTAACCATTTGGTCAAGGCACGCCGATAAAGCAGCTAAGCAGCGCTTTTTTTCCCGACTTGATTCACAAATATTTAGTTTTCAAACCGAAAACTTATTTTTATTAAAATTAAATATAGCCTATGTTACTCAGCAATAGCTTGTAGCTGTAGCTTCTTACAAAAGAGAGAATTTTTAGAATCGGTTCAGTAGTTACAAAGTTTACCTCAAACATACAAACAAACAAATCTTTCCTCTTTATATAATAGTGTAGACGTAGATGTAGATTTTGCGAACAATTCAATGTTCAGACATGACTTTTTTATTACTTTTCTATTAGTATGGATAAAACAGCCGTAGATACAGAAAGAATATTATGCTCAGTTATAATTATAACTTATAACACAGAGGACTTATTCAAAATGTATACTGGACTCTAACATACGCCTCACACCGCTAGAGTGGATTGTTCATTGTTTTCAGTGACTTTTCACTGTTAAAATCCCACAGTATCCGGCCAGATAGGACAGTTTATAGGATTCGAATAAAATTACAAAGCCCATATATACGTACTACCAGCAAAAAGAGGGCCGACGCACTTTTTGTCCCTATTGCCTAATAATAAAAGTGCTTTTACACTGACAACGTAAGTTTACCCAAAAGTATTTAATATTACCGGTTGTAAGGCCACAGTACTCGCTCCAATGAGTTTTCGGTTAATATCTGATGGGGACGCATTTTGCGGGTTGTCTAACTTCCAAGCGCGTATTACACAACACCACTTTGAGGACCTCATTAAAAGGATAAGAAAAAGCCCTATAAATTACCTTATCTATCGGACTCAGTGTTATCGACTCTACCTGCTATAACAGTACATTTGATGTTTTGGTTTTTCTGTTCTCGCCTTTATCGCATTTTAACATATTAACTATGTAAGTAACGCATTTTGCGGGTTGTCTAACTTCCAAGCGCGTATTACACAACACCATTTTGAGGACCTCATTAAAAGGGTAAGAAAAAGCCCTATAAATTACCTTATCTATCGGACTCAGTGTTATCGACTCGTTTTTCTGTTCTCGCCTTTATCGCATTTTAACATATTAACTATGTAAAGAACTTAGAGCTATTCTATGCAAGCTATCTATTCTCAAATGTGAAGTACCGTACAGAATTTAAGTCTATTAATTTATTTTAATATTACGAAACCCTTAGGCGCAGGTCCTACTCACACACTGGCCAGTTTTCTTAAATGTATTCATTATTACCCATAATTCTTATTGTTACAGGTTTGTATCGCTTTAGATTTGTAATAGACATATCATTTGTAAAACTTTTTTATAATCGAATAAGAAAAAAGAAAGGTGCTGTCCTAAATTTTCTTTTGGGGTTCAAAATATCCCTTACCTATATATCCTTTATCTCTCCCTTATTTGGGACAAAAGAAAAACCCCTAGATAACGCGTATTTTCCTGCATAAATCTCAACCACTAGACATAATTAGATAAACTTCATTCAGATAAGTGAATATTTATGATATTTATTACATTACTAGCTTTTGCCCGCAGCTCCGCCCGCGTGTAATTCGGTTTAAAGACATGCTTTTTCCGGGATAAAAAGTAGCCGATGTGTTAAGTATAAGCTACATCCATTCTAAATTTCATCCAAGTCCGTCCAGCCGTTTCAGCGTGAAAGAGTAACAAACATACACACACACGCACAAACTTTCGCATTTATATTATTAGTGCGACTAGCTTTTGCCCGCGGCTCCGCCCGCGTGTTATTCGGTTTAACGACATTTTTTTTTTCTGGGATAAAAAGTAACCTATGTGTTGAGTTGGGGTATAAGCTATATCCATTCTAAATTTTATCCAAATCCGTCTAGCCGTTTCAGCGTGAAAGAGTAACAAACATACACACACACAAACTTTCGCATTTATAATATTTATTTATTTATTTATTAGTGTGAAGTGTGATGAGATAACATAGCCTTATTTCACCACAAACGATTGGGACCGTGCTAACTAGACAACTGATTTTTCAATGATATTGATATATCCAACAGGAACCATACATTTTTCCGAAATAAAAAGTAGCCTATGTGTTCAGTTGGAGGTTGAGCTATATCCATTCTAAATTTCATCCAAATCCGTTCAACAGTTTCAGCGTGAAAGAGTAACAAACATACATACACACACACACACACACACACACACACACACTCACGCGCAAACTTTCGCATTTATAATATTAGTAGGATAGGATAGGATAGTAGGAAGTAGGATTAGTAGGATAGAGAAACAAACGCAAGATATTTATCGTCATCCCCGTAGAGTCACAGTCGTGACGAAGGCCGAATTGTAAATAAAAAAATATTATTGTTAGTTAATATATTATAAACCTAGTGATATGGGTATTTTTTGAAAGCTATTAAGATGAGCAACAAAAAAAATAAAAATAAAAATTATAATAATCCAAAAAAAAGTTGTGGATTGTTATTCTAGGCCCAAATCATCTTTTTTTTAATATATGTAGAGAGTTACATATTTTTTTATTATTATTATTCTTTATATTTTTTTACAATATTATAAAATTTGAATGGACATATATATATATAGTATACATACATATATACAACTAAGATTTTTTCAAGGAGAAAGCAACCCCCCCCACTTTCCCTAAGAAAAAAAAATGTTTTCTTGTAGGAAATTTTATCTAGTTTTAGAAAAATAAAACCGCAGTAGAATTGGACAACTAGTTCCGGAGATATAGCCAAAAACAAAATTGGCGGGAAATTTTGCAAAGTTGCAAAAATGCACGTAATCCAACGGGTTTAAATGTTTTTATTTGCTATGTAATATCTCATACTTTCAAAATATTAAATGAAACAAAGACTAATTAAGACATGTTTTTAAATACCCAACTATTTTCGTTCTCAGCAAGTTAATTGTCAATTTCTCATTCTTTTCGTTTAAATTCATTAATCTCAATTTCAGATTTATTAAAGAAACTCGTTATTTATATAGCCTCAATAAAAGGTCCTTTTAATGTACCTATGTAACAAGCTAGTCTATACGATAGTTTTAAAGTATTATAATTTGTATACGTATCAATAAATTGTATATGTTCATGGCGGCTCAGCAAGAGCAAAACAAAGTTGCCGCCTGTCAATATGATTTATGCCATAGCTAGGGAGCAATCCGAAGATAAATTGCTATTTCCCTAGCGTGTGTTTATTCAATACTAAATATGTACATAAAAATCATTGCATGATATTTTGTGTTTATATGTTTGCATTTAGTTTTGATATGTAGGTACCATTATAATATAACATTTCGGTAATTACTACTTGATTATTTTTTATTGATTATTTACTAAATTATTTTTATATGGTTTATAATACTAAACTTCTGGAGACAGTTAAAGCAAGCCCCTAGTTAATTTATTTTATTTTATTTGTTGTAAATGTACACACTAATAAAAGTCTCCGTGTACGAGTTCCACTATGTTTTTATTAATTAGCGACTAGTTTCGTCTTTTAGACATCTTCTGGCTTGAGATGTCTAAGAGATGAAACTAGTCGCTAATTAATAAATACATAGTGGAACTTGTACACGGAGATTTTAATTAGTGTTGAAATGAAGTTCCATCAAGGAGTCACATCTTGATGTATAAATTTAATGTACATAATCGCAATGTGCTCTTTAGTATGACAGAGATGAACCTTCCGTTATTTTTATTCATTATTTGTGTCATTTACTGCACTGATGTGTACATATATAAGGTGACTTTAATTGCTGCAGCCATATTCTTACTGAAGACTCCATAAAGTGCTTAGTAATAAGGTTCGATTACCATTTTTGTGAAATTCGTAAATTATTCTTTTCATGTTCCTTACAAACGCAAGCCCAGCCCCGAGTCAATTACTATGGGACATATTACAATTATTCAAGATATTACTTTGCGAAATAGCAAAAACTGTTATCGATCCGTGCTACTGATCACTTACCAAGCCTCCAGTATAAGTTTGGCTGTATAAATAAAAATCACCTTATATATAACTTATTCCTTTGAAAATGCCATAAAGGTGAAATCGGTCAGTTTTCTGTTTATTGTGTATTCATTATTTGCTAGCCTTTAGCCGGCTCCGTCCGCGTGTATTCTCGGCCCCGTTATCGGCATTGGCGTTATTTTATAAACAACCTTTATAGCCTATATGTGTGTTGACGAGGGTCACTGCGATGATAATATATAAAAGCGCATCTAAATCCCTTGAGTGGTTCTCGAGACAAAGCAGAATATACATTATATACAAACACACAAAATTTCTAAAAATTGTAGGTTCAGTAGAATACAAATCGCCAAACTCTTTAGCTTCTTAAAAACACGGATAGTTTTAAAAAGAAAACATATAAACATCCATCCATCCATCAGCCTGTTTCGTCCACTGCTGGACATAACCCTTTCCAGGATTTCACCACTCTTGGTGGTCCTCCTGAAAGAAATGCCCATACTCACACACGCTGGGCAGGCAAACAAAAAATAATGTAACACTTAATGTAACATATTGGGTAAATACAAACAGGCGGCCTTATCGCTTAAAGCGATCTCTTCCAGACAACCTTTGGGTGGAAGAAACTGGTCAAGAGGATAACTCATACTAAATATGTGTATATAAATATATTGATAGATATATAAATGTATATTAATAGATATATACATGCATATTGGTAAATATATATTGTTATGAATGGTAATTTACATGCAAATAATAATATATATACTTTACATACATAAAGAGAAATAATATTTATGTAATCAGAGTGAAAGTTAATGATGTTTGACTAGTCTCTTGAAGACAGGCAGGGAAGGGGCTCTTCTAATAAGTAAAGGAAGATCATTCCACAATCGAATAGCTTGGACTGAGAACGAATTATTAAAGAAAGACGATGAATGCATCGGCGTGGTAAGAAGCAGATTCTGAGAGGACCGTAAAATGCGGTCATGAGTACCATGAAGATATCGAAACCGAGTTTTTAGGTAAGAGGGAGTTGAAAGATTATTCAACTCAGAATACAAGAGAGACAGGATATGAGCATCACGGCGACGACGAATGGGAAGCCAATTTAATCGAGAGCGGAATTTAGATATGTGATCGAATTTACGAAGACCAAAAATAAACCTAATACAGAAATTTTGAAGACGTTCGAGTTTATCAAGCTGAACCTCAGTAACGTCAAGGTAGCAGACATCGGCATAATCGAGAACGGGTAGTAATAGAGAATGTGCAAGCGCAATTTTAGTAACAGTCAGAAGGAAATTCCGAAGCCTTCTCAAAGATCCTGCTGCCGCAAACAATTTCCTGCAAAATTCATTTATTTGTGGATCCCAAGACAAGCAACTATCTAACAGGAGACCTAGGTTTTTCACTTTGCTACTGTATGGAATTGGTATCCCTTCAAATATAATATCAGGTAGCAGTTGCCATCCATTGGTCCCAGGCAATGGTGGGCTGCCTGGTTTTGCCTGAGAGCTGTTCTCTTACTCTCCCCCGAATAACTTCGGGAGGATTTGCGAGTAAGATGGTGGTACTTCCACAGTCGAGCCCGGCATCAGCTCTACTACGTATAAAGATTTACATACGAATTTCTTTGACAATTATTCAGATTTCCTAGACACTTTTAAATAGCTCGCCAGGATGAAGTATTTTCTGATAGGTCTTGACAGTATGTAATGGTAATATTACAATGTATTTTTGAGAAAATGAATTTTTCTGTTAAACCATTTTTCCCCAAAACTAAAATCAAACAAGAAAATCTAAGTCCCACTGTAGTAACTGATTTATTCATCATCCGCGGATCGGTGTCCCAAAATGATACCGTGTTATCTATTTTTATAGATATTAATATTATTATATTTATATTATTATTTTTTATTACATACTAACAAAATGTCCTCTTATCCGCCAACTACAAACGTGATCCAGCATTAGATATAAAGGATATAATAAACGGTCTAGCAAGAGAATGTGGGTGCCAAATGATAAGTTGTCACCCACAGAGTTGGCAGTAATGAATGGTTTCCTCTGAGCCAGATACTTCATATGTGACATGCTGCTGCGACGTGCCTCTGCTCTGTGATATTTAATACTGTTTAAACAATTCAAAACCGTCTCAAATTTGCCTTGAGAGGCCTCTTATCTGGCTTTGATGTCGTGTTCTCGGATGTTTCGCGTTACAAATATATGACAAAGTGTTATAAAGAGATTTTAACGTAAGCTTAAAGACAAAAGTTAGAAAATTCTGTTGGTGGATTTTCAGGGTACCGATGGGAGTTTGTAATCCATTACTTATTGGGTAAAGCGTTGGCGTAGACATTAAAAGAAAAGTGGGTTCCGGAAATGATCAATGATGGAATGCGTATATTCAAATATTAAATTTTTATGTTTACTATTAATATATTAATAAAATGGTATACGTACAGATATTCCATCTCACGAATTCCGTTTGTGGCTATGGTTGCAGTCTAAGACCAGTGTTAAATGGTCTAAGTTGCAGTAGTGCGTGCACACGTACTTTTTAGGGTTCCGTACCCAAAGGCTTACTAAGGCTCCGCTGTCCGTCTGTCACCAGGATCAAATTTTCACTGATAGTGTATTTTTGTGGCCGCTATAACAACAAATACTAAAACTGGCTAAGAGCGAGTCGGACCCGCGCTCTCCCAAACAACTGATGTGATTTTTTTGCCGTTTTTCACTGAGAAAAATGTCTTTTTGGCTTCATTAAAAAATAGCATTCCATCAGTTAAAAATAAGGTGAATTGTTTTTAAATTTGGTGATAATTGGAAAATATTATGCTGCAATTAAAATGTTTGAGGAAATAATCGAGTTTTTAAGGTAAGTAACGCAATATTATGATAACAGATCACCGTAAAATTGGTCACAGAAAATAAGATTATCATTTTCGTATTACATCATGCCTTCCCCATAAAAGAGGTCCGTCACACTACGGTATGCTTACTGTCACTATAAAAGCTGTGACGGAGCGCATTATTCTATCTGCTTCCTACAAAGTCATAGTGAGGTGCGTCATATTATAACGCTAGCAGCAGCAACAGTAGTTTCATCGTATTTTGTTGTGATGTCCGTATGCTCCCTACTTTACGTGAATCATCATAATTTTAGGTGAATTTACTTTATTTTATGATGAACAATTTTCTTAGTGTATAGATAATGGTACGGAACCCTTCGTGCGCGAGGCCGACTCGCACTTGGTCGGTTTTTTTTCTACACGTCACTACTATAACCATATCCGAACGGACTTTGTGAGATCGAATCTGTATCTATCTACATTGTATCGAATCACTTATATAATATAGAGATATCTATTTATTTAATCTTGTGATTGTCACCGTTTGACCATCTGTTACACAGAAAACAATGGTGTTTGTTTTGCTTAGTTTCAAAATGTTATTGCTAGAATGAGCATTTGGTATAATTAAGTTATGAACTCTTGTAATTCGATACCTAAATGAAAATAATACATATTAAACATTGACCTCTCATAAACAACCAGACACAGTCTCTAAGAAAAGTTCGTCAGAAAACGTCCGAACGTGCGACGTGCATAGTAGCAAAAATGATTCAACCAAATTAAGACGTAAGAAGCAATGTCAGTTGTACGCAATCGTCATTCGAACTTGTCACGCCATAGCGGTGACAAGATGCATCGCGGACACTTTTTGAGCGAGATTGTAAGTTTAGTTAGTTGCTTATGACTGTTATCACAGGTCAATGATATTCAATTAAAAATTGCTTTCAAAGTTCTTCGTTATAAAAAGAGTTCCGTCAATCAGTGGGTGATGGTATGGGATTTAATTTTTTTTCGGTCCACCAGTTTCGGAAATAAGGGGAGGAGACCAGCATTTTTCATGGTTTTTCAAAGATTTATTAAAATGGGTGCCAGTTAATACAGTTAAAGTATATATTTTTATAATCAGTTCTTTAAAATCTAAAATTTTATACCTATACTGTATTTTTAGGTATTTTTTTGAAAAGTGAGACTTTTGTATTGGAAATAAATTGAACAATTTAATTTTTTTTTACACCAGATTGTGTTGGCTAGTGAATGCTATTTTTGTAAAAGTAATTTCAAGTCTTTGTCTTTAACGGTTCTAAAGTTATGGGGTTGTGACATACGGACGGACAACGGAGTCTCACCATAAAGGTTCCTTTTACCTGTCAGGTACTACTGAACCCTAAAAAGGGAAATAACTCTTTTGCATTCATGGAAGTACAAAAAAAAAGGCGGAATAAAATTACGCTAGCCAAAAACTTAAGGAACTCATGGTAAGCCTACCCACGTGTGCACGAGCCCGGCACGCACACATTCACATCATAGTAAGCCTGTTTGCCATATTAAGTCCGTCTGAGGTAAGTCCATTCACACACTTTGAAACCGCTGCCGCCGCCATTGAAGCGCTTCAATTGTTTATTTAAGGGGCTATTTCGATAAAAATGACACTTTTTGAAGTCGTTTACCTGCTTTTCAGATGAAGCCACTAATTTGATAATTCAGTATATAAATTTAGGAACCTTTTTCTAGTTTTGTTCAGTACAAAACGCGATTGCGTAACTTTAGCTCAATACAAAATAATTATTGAAATGAGGTCTTCTTCTACACTTTTTTTTCATAGTATGACAAACAGGAATGGCATACAGACCTGAACGATATTTTGTTAGATAGATTTTATCGATATCTAAATTTTCTCAGTTGGAAATTTTGATAGCTATTTTAGTTCATTTTATATTAATTTAAAACCGAGATTTTGCTATTTTTTCGGGAATCCGTCCCTTTTGCACTTCGGGGCGTTCCGCATGGAGTAACAGTGACCTTTGCAAGCGTGACATATCCTCTTAAGGCGACTCCGTCAGCCTTTTTTTGTAGGTACGTCTATGTTTGCATGTATTTTAATGTATTTTAGTATGAATTTCCAATTCTCGGTCAACAATCCCCTGTTCATCTAAAGTCATAATGAATATACTGGAACGACGTAGTGAGTGAGAAGACAATTCGCACGATCTGCAACGGCTCTTTGAATAGGTTAGAATGTGTTAGAAGTCCCACGTAGAGGGAACATGTGTGTTGAAGTGCCTCGTTCTATTGCAGAGCAATTCATTACTGTCGCTTCTATGTTTATCTATGCACTTTGGCGTAAGACTATGAAATTAGGTTATTAAAAGTAAAACCATATTAAAAAATATATATATTATATTGTAAAGTATTTACACCAGTTAAGTGGCAAAAGAACTGAAAAGGCTTGATAATTTAGAAGAAGCGATGTGTCACGTTATATTGAAAGAGATTGATTTTTCCATGATTTCCTTAATATTTCATACCCTAATGCTAATCCTCATATGATTTTCCCCATCTCCAATAAATACCGTGTATTTTATATTCACGTACGAATACGATATAAGCAAAGCAAACATGTTCCAAAAGATTTTCGTACGTGGGTGATATGTTACATAAACAAGGTCCCAAAATTTAAAGTGTAAAAAATTCAAGGGATGATTGAGTATCGCTAATAATCCACTTTCCAAATATAATTTGTATTTGCGTTAATATTTTTTCACCTTTCCATAGAAATTAAGTCAGCTGATTGAACCACTTATTTATTTGACCAAAAAAATGTTTTTTCTTCTTTAATGTGATTAAGGTATGTATATGATTTTGTATCATATGTTTTATTTTGAAAAAAGGAATGTTTGCTAAGTTTCTTGCCCTTCTTCTTAGCAATACTAATCGAATGGTGCGGATGGTTAGTCATTATGTATATATAATATTTTTATTACTATATTTCTCTATTTCATGCAGGTGTATAACTTTATTACATTTTAGTAGCCCAACCTTAATATTTTTGTATGTATTTCCCTTTTTTATTTATGAACTTATTTCTTCATTGCATTATGTATATTTAATATTTTTATTCCTAGATTCCTCTATTTTATGCAGGTGTATATTTTATTTCCCGTATTATTATATATTTTTTTATATTCTAAAGATATATTATATTGTTATAATTAACTTTGACTTGTAGAAAGTATACTTTAAGTATCTATTTTGCAAAAATAAATATTTTGCTTTGATTTAATAATTTAACGATACACAATCTAGTCTATAATTATTTTCACTTATTATTGTACGAACTTATATAGTATTTCTGATACTCTACGTATAGTTAAATAAATCATAATTACCTTTAACTTTGTGGCGTGTGGCAACGTCACCTAATAAGAATATTGTCAACCCATGTCCTCTCATGGATGGCGTTAAAGCCGACTACAGTCCGTTAAATGTACCTTGAGCCCAATGACAGCGACTATTTGAGCATAAGAGAGTTTTAATTATAATAGAAACAGACAAATGCACAGACAGCAGAGTAACATTAATGGGGCCCGTTTTACCCTTTGGGTACGGAACCCTAAAAACAGAGAAATAAGAAATAATTGAGTTTTTTTTTCTTCACTTCTGTCCATCCATCCATCAGCCCGTATTCGTCCACTGCTGGACATAGGCCTTTCCCAAATTTCGCCACTCATGGTGGTCCTCCGTCCTCCTCATCCGGCCGCCACCCACATCGTCCTTCAGGTCTTCGGTCCAGCGGGCACGAGGTCGGACTACACTACGCTTTGCTGTACACTTCACTTCTATATTATATAATTCAGAAAGATCGACAGCACCCCTTGCATCGTGTCGTGCGTGCACATTACCTATGGATTCGTCTTCTATTAAAAAAGACTATAGTAATGCACACAATGGTTACAAATGACTTCAACGTTATTGACGTAGGGAGAAACCTGAAGGTCCACGGATTTTCACATTCTTTGTTAACGCACCTTTTTCTTTTTTCCAGTTCGATTTTCGAACAAACTTCTTTACAATGCTATATGGGCATTTTTCTACTTAGAGTTTTCCACAGGTTTCCATACGAATTTGACGTTCCGAATTCAAATCACTTTATACCCTAGGGAGATTCATACAACTTTATATTCCATAAGAGATAACGCTTTACTTTACGTTGAGGTTGCATGATATGTAATTGGACATTTTCGACAGGTGGTGTGAAAAAATATAATGTTTAGGATTAATTACTTGTAATAAAATTGTAAAAGGCCGTTGTATCACAGAAAAAAGTGGCTTGAATCTTGTCTCAGAAACTTGATCCGTAAAAGTATTAAGCATTCTCGTCGATCTGTGTGCTCGTGATTTATGTCCAAAGATCTTAAATTGTTTTTTTTTCTATTTGAAACGAATCACATAGTATAAAACGTAAAGTAGGTACCGAATATAAATCTTTTTTAAAGATATCAAACTGAAACTAATACTTACTACACAGTTCTATGGTCATATAGTGGTGTAAAGGGCCCGTTATGCGTGACATTGAGCACCTCATATTGAGTCGGGTAGAACTGAACATTATTACGTTTCATTATTGTTTAAAGTAGCGCGCTCTGAGCCATGGCTGTTAAGACAACCGAAATATCGCGTGGTCCCAAAAATCACGTTTTTCTCTAAAAAAAACGTATTTACGGTAAAATTAAAAAAAATAAACTTTGGTATACTTAGTTTAGTATCTTTTCTTTAATTATTTGCAATTTTCATTCAATTTGCTCATGTAAATTTCGTATAAAACGAAAAAATCTTGAAAAATCGACCTAGCTCCCGATTTTTTTCTATGTAGCAAAATGTAATATATCGCAAATCAAACCATTAATAAAACTGCAGAAAAGATGGTCTAAAATTAATTTGAAAAGAAACAAATCCGGGATAACCCCCCCTTAAGAAATCTGACTTTCAACTCAACTTCGTTTTGATTTCCATTTGATTTAGAAACTTGAAATTCCGTTCACAAATTAGGCCCTACAGCACACGTTTTAAGAAAAAAATTACCCATATTTAATTATTCAAGAAGAGACACCGACCAATATAATTAGTCCTTTCGGATGCATGCAGTTTTATAAATCGTAAGTGTCTTAAGTTAGTCGGATATAACCATCAATTACGCGACGCGACGTAGCAAGTATTCATAGCGGAGATCCATTAAATCGAACGGAAAATGTCGGAGAAAAAAGATTACACTACAAAAGATTTTTGAAATTTAGGTTTTTCTAACAGAAAATATCTATCTGTTACTTTATAACTATTTTTACTTTACAAAAAAACGTTTTATTATTTTGTTAAATGTTTAGAGCAATTAAATAAATGGAAAGCAAATATTTTTACACCTTTCGTTTTATTTTTACTACGATAACAGGAAAAATGCATATTTATACGTCTTGTCACAAAAATATAAACATATACTCGTATTTCTGAAGCTTCTTTATTGAAGTCAGCTAAACAAATCGGCTACAGTTATAAAAGCACACCAATTCAATCTTGCTTTTTCGCTGCAAAGATTCAAGCTTTTGATAAATTTTCAAAATACTTCAACGCGACAGGCAATTTTAAAATGCTTATTGCTACGATTTAAAATACACGATTGAAACATCTCACTCGCCAGACAACAAATAAATCGTCTTGCCAAGTGAAAAAAGTCTGTACGTCGTACACAACCTACGGGTTCCGTCAAATGCAGATAAATCATTTCAATGAGAGGTATTCAAAGTATTTCTTTTTATTCTGAGTTCCGACGTACACTTGACAGCGTGTTTGAAGTTTCGTCACCGACTATACTCAGTCCGGTCGTCCTTTTCGCAATGAAACCCTAAAAAAGAATAAAGATGGCATGGTAAATACTACGAAACTTTTCCTATTTTACGAAACTCAAAGGTGCATTTCGTTTTGCTTCGAGATTGCAGGCGGAGGGTCCCCGATGTTACGTTTGATATTGCGAAATGTTTCAATTTCCTCTCAGAGATACGTTCAGATTAGAAATGAGATCGAAATACAAGTTTTGTGGCGAATAATATAATCTTTGAATCAAATCTTTACCTTTTGGCTTTGGACGTCTGCGAGGTCGTAGACGCGCTCTAGAAGTTTTGGACAACTCTTACAAAACTGTTTCACAGATATTTTCATGGCGTTGTGATTTCAATGTGACAAACAGGCGTAGAAGTTCTCCATTTCAAAGTTCTGAAGTTATCTGATTAAAAATAAACCTACAGGTCGTTGCATTAGACAGTTAAATTTTATAGAATCTTTAAAGAATATTTTGATAAAAGACGTTTAGTACAAAAACATGATTACCGCAATATAGCACTTGAAAAATTTGTTCAGCTTTTCTCTCGCGTATTCGGTTAGAGAAAATAATCTCCAACTATTAGCGGAAAACTTTCAAGTCATTGATGGTATTTTTAGCGACAATGAGTCAAATTTATTAATTAGCACTATTCATGTTCAAACCTTTGTTTTAGTGTTGGTGTGTTTTACCATCAAAAAAAAATCCGCAAGCCAACTGTCGATAAGTGGGTCAGCGGAATTTGTTTACATAAGGTACAAAAGGGGTGTTAGTTGAAAAGGAATAACGCAAAAACGGACTTATGTGACGCCAAAGGTCAGCCAAAAGGTGCCAAAAATGCAACACATATTTAGTTAAAAAGTTAATAATTAGGTATGTTAACTGGATGATTAAGTAAAAGGTCAATATACAAAAATGTCATTTACATCTGTTCAAAACGCACCAACTTTTTATCTTACGGACTCATGCACTTGTGGTACTCAGACTTACCTTTGACTTAGTATGCTTTTGACGTCACAGAGAAGATCCATTTGGCGTGTTTCCCATTATTAACTATTTATCATGCCGTCGGTTAACTAGCGGGAGCAGAATATATTAAGAACGGTTTGATAGTTACATTTACAATAAAGAAGAATGGAAAGATTAGGTTTATAGAAAAATTTTCAAAACGACAGCACTGGCCTCGATTTTATCCACGATGAGCGCAGGTGGCATTCAAGATCGAGCAGGCACCGCCTCCGGATACCTCCGTTAATAGTGGTCGAAGGTAGAGCAGGATAGGATAGGAATGCTTTTTTTCGCGGGTAGGCATAGAACTCTATACATGCCAAAAAATTTGCTCCCATTAATTTATTTAAATTAAATAATACAAGCAAATATTTTTAAAAATTTAATGTATAATTATTATCAGTGATAAACAATACCTGCCAGCAAGTGGAATCCACACTTTTAAACAAGTAATTATTGAAATATTGTTCAGCCTGTACCTGCTGTGTATAACCTCAAAATTGAATCACTGCAGCATTCTTTGGTTGAGTTGAAGGACTACATTGAGAAGAAGATGCCTAGTTTTCAACGAGAAATGAAGCAGAGCTCGTCGCAGTCTTCTTCTTCATCAACCCTCACAGAAGACTTTTCTGCATTCCGTGCTTTTGTGACTGGAGCTGTCAGTAATCTTCAGCATCAACTGGAGTTGTTGCCACAGGAGGTGGACCAGCTCGACATGAGAGGCCGGCGCAAAATCTTTTTGGTGCATGGTGTAAAAGAACAGAAGGACGAAGACACAGCAGCAGCAGTTGTTCAGGTGGTCACCGAGAGGCTCAAGCTTAACTTCAGTGTAAGCGAAATCAGACGTTGTCACCGGATGGGACGCCTTTCTCCAGACATGTCCGGGCCTCGTCCGATCCTAGTAAAGTTTGTAGATGTTTCTGTTCGGGATAAGGTATGGTTCACTAAAACAAATCTAAAGGGTTCTGGTATAACTTTGTCAGAGTTTTTAACAAAACGCCGACATGATATCTTCATGGCAGCGCGGCAGCGATTTGGCATCTCAAACTGCTGGACGAAGGAGGAATGTGTATTCGTGCTTGGTCCCAATGAAGCACGGCATCGAGTAATGTCTCTCTCTGAGCTCCATGCAATTCACGTAGTGGATGATGACCAAACAGCGCAGACAGACGTATCGAAGACGATTTCAAAGGCAAGAAAACAGCTGCATAATACCAAGAAAGGTGCTTTGTAATCTCTTGTTTAGGTTTCGTCCGTGGCAAAAGCTTTTTACCCACTTTATTTTTGTAAAATTGGTTTTTTATTTAGGTAGGTACTTGT
Source organism: Ypsolopha scabrella (assembly GCA_910592155.1). Lineage (NCBI taxonomy): Eukaryota > Metazoa > Arthropoda > Insecta > Lepidoptera > Ypsolophidae > Ypsolopha > Ypsolopha scabrella. The sequence goes on from OU342966.1 coordinate 14,829,634, forward strand.
CAAGAACGAACACGACATTTGACATTTTCTTTTTTTTTTCACATTGCGTTTCGTTTGTTCAACTTTTTGTTCGTTTTATGATTTGAATTCAATCACTTTATAATAGTCGTGCGTGTTCGTACAAATATTATCTGTAGTCAAATCATGCAACTTTGCACAGATGTTTCTATTTTTATTTTATCTACAACATTGGTTGGTATTGCTTAATTTAATGGAACCAAATTTTATACTGAATGGACGCAACTTTGAACATGTCCTTTCTTTAACCATTTAGCTGGCAGGTGGAATATTTTTGTGTTTTATTTTGTTATCTTATTATTATTTTTTTGTTTACTCAATTATATTTGTTAAACATGTTACGTAATCTTTATTATAATAGCAGCGAGAGTGATGATGATTTCGTTTCTTGTTGTTCTTCTTCTACCGAAGGATTAGACAGTGTAAGTGATTGCAGTTTTCTAAGTTTACCTGTTTCACTTCATGATGCGTTGTCTTCACACTTCTCTGATTGTCAGACAAATTTTAACTTTGTTCATATCAATGCTCAAAGTATTCCTGATCATTTCCCCCATATGTTAGCAGCGTTTGATGCTCAAAACATTCATGCCATTCTTGTGTCTGAATCTTTCCTCAAACCATGCTTGCCTTCTACTTCTTATTCCCTGCCAGATTTTCATCTAATCCTCAATGATCGTATTGGTCTTAGGTGTGGGGGAGTAGCAATTTATCTGCGGTCCCAAATTCCTTTTTCCATAGTTAGCATGTCTGCTCAACCCCCACCTAAAGACGCCGGTGAGCACCTTTTTATAGAAGTTACTCTTTCTCATAGGAAGCTTCTTCTAGACGTGTATTATCCTCCTTCCTTGGCTGTTAATTATTTTTCTTCCTTTGATAACATTCTTCAATGTTTTGTTCCATCTTATGACCATACTATTATAATCAGTGATTTTAACACTTGCCTCCTTAAAAATGACAGTCGTTTTTCTTTACTGAGATCTATTACAACAGCCAATAACTTGCACATTCTTCCTTCGAATGCTACTCACCATTTCCCCAATTGTCGACCCTCTCTTCTTGACCTCACTATGGTATCTTCTTTGTCGCATGTTGTCAAGCATGGTCAGTGCTCTGCTGATGATTTTTCATTCCACGATCTCATTTTCCTGTCATATAAAATCCGTCCTCCAAAGCCCCGTATACTTATGCAACGTAATTTCAGTTGCATGAACTCAAATGATATGCAGAAAGACGCTTGTAACATGGACTGGACTGCTGCTGAAAATGCAGAAACTGTCGATGAACAAATTGCATTGTTCAACTCTAATCTCACAAAGCTTTATGATAAAACATGCTCCAGTTAGGGCAATTAAAATAAAACACGTTCCTGCACCCAGGCTTACTGATGACATCAAATATGCAATGCAAAAGAAAGTCCTTGCTAAGTCAAAGTATAAAACTCGTCCCACCGAAAGGAATAGGGAAAAGTATCATCGTCTACGGAATCTCTGCAATAAGGTGTGTAGGGATGCACAACGACGCCACATCCATGAATCTGTTAATAGTGGTGATCCAATAAAGGTATGGAAATTCTTAAGGTCTTTGGGTGTTGGTAAATCTCGTCAAGATACTATTCCAAAAGACTTGAACTTTAACTCTCTTAATCAACATTTTTCTTCTTCGACTACCTTTGATAGTAATACGAAAATTAATACATTAAACCATCTTTCTTCCATTTCAACACCCGACCATGCTCCTTTTAATTTTAGTCAATTCACTGGTTTAAGAAACAAATTTTAACAATAACTTCAAATGCAGTGGGAAGTGACTGCATCAGCCGTAATATGATCATCCCAATCCTCGATATTATTACTCCCATAATCACAAAATTCCTAAATAAATCTATTTTCTGCCACGATGAGCGCAGGTGGCATTCAAGATCGAGCAGGCACCGCCTCCGGATACCTCCGTTAATAGTGGTCGAAGGTAGAGCAGGATAGGATAGGAATGCTTTTTTTCGCGGGTAGGCATAGAACTCTATACATGCCAAAAAATTTGCTCCCATTAATTTATTTAAATTAAATAATACAAGCAAATATTTTTAAAAATTTAATGTATAATTATTATCAGTGATAAACAATACCTGCCAGCAAGTGGAATCCACACTTTTAAACAAGTAATTATTGAAATATTGTTCAGCCTGTACCTGCTGTGTATAACCTCAAAATTGAATCACTGCAGCATTCTTTGGTTGAGTTGAAGGACTACATTGAGAAGAAGATGCCTAGTTTTCAACGAGAAATGAAGCAGAGCTCGTCGCAGTCTTCTTCTTCATCAACCCTCACAGAAGACTTTTCTGCATTCCGTGCTTTTGTGACTGGAGCTGTCAGTAATCTTCAGCATCAACTGGAGTTGTTGCCACAGGAGGTGGACCAGCTCGACATGAGAGGCCGGCGCAAAATCTTTTTGGTGCATGGTGTAAAAGAACAGAAGGACGAAGACACAGCAGCAGCAGTTGTTCAGGTGGTCACCGAGAGGCTCAAGCTTAACTTCAGTGTAAGCGAAATCAGACGTTGTCACCGGATGGGACGCCTTTCTCCAGACATGTCCGGGCCTCGTCCGATCCTAGTAAAGTTTGTAGATGTTTCTGTTCGGGATAAGGTATGGTTCACTAAAACAAATCTAAAGGGTTCTGGTATAACTTTGTCAGAGTTTTTAACAAAACGCCGACATGATATCTTCATGGCAGCGCGGCAGCGATTTGGCATCTCAAACTGCTGGACGAAGGAGGAATGTGTATTCGTGCTTGGTCCCAATGAAGCACGGCATCGAGTAATGTCTCTCTCTGAGCTCCATGCAATTCACGTAGTGGATGATGACCAAACAGCGCAGACAGACGTATCGAAGACGATTTCAAAGGCAAGAAAACAGCTGCATAATACCAAGAAAGGTGCTTTGTAATCTCTTGTTTAGGTTTCGTCCGTGGCAAAAGCTTTTTACCCACTTTATTTTTGTAAAATTGGTTTTTTATTTAGGTAGGTACTTGTCAAGAACGAACACGACATTTGACATTTTCTTTTTTTTTTCACATTGCGTTTCGTTTGTTCAACTTTTTGTTCGTTTTATGATTTGAATTCAATCACTTTATAATAGTCGTGCGTGTTCGTACAAATATTATCTGTAGTCAAATCATGCAACTTTGCACAGATGTTTCTATTTTTATTTTATCTACAACATTGGTTGGTATTGCTTAATTTAATGGAACCAAATTTTATACTGAATGGACGCAACTTTGAACATGTCCTTTCTTTAACCATTTAGCTGGCAGGTGGAATATTTTTGTGTTTTATTTTGTTATCTTATTATTATTTTTTTGTTTACTCAATTATATTTGTTAAATATGTAACGTAAACTTTATTATAATAGCAGCGAGAGTGATGATGATTTTGTTTCTTGTTGTTCTTCTTCTACCGAAGGATTAGACAGTGTAAGTGATTGCAGTTTTCTAAGTTTACCTGTTTCACTTCATGATGCGTTGTCTTCACACTTCTCTGATTGTCAGACAAATTTTAACTTTGTTCATATCAATGCTCAAAGTATTCCTGATCATTTCCCCCATATGTTAGCAGCGTTTGATGCTCAAAACATTCATGCCATTCTTGTGTCTGAATCTTTCCTCAAACCATGCTTGCCTTCTACTTCTTATTCCCTGCCAGATTTTCATCTAATCCTCAATGATCGTATTGGTCTTAGGTGTGGGGGAGTAGCAATTTATCTGCGGTCCCAAATTCCTTTTTCCATAGTTAGCATGTCTGCTCAACCCCCACCTAAAGACGCCGGTGAGCACCTTTTTATAGAAGTTACTCTTTCTCATAGGAAGCTTCTTCTAGACGTGTATTATCCTCCTTCCTTGGCTGTTAATTATTTTTCTTCCTTTGATAACATTCTTCAATGTTTTGTTCCATCTTATGACCATACTATTATAATCAGTGATTTTAACACTTGTCTCCTTAAAAATGACAGTCGTTTTTCTTTACTGAGATCTATTACAACAGCCAATAACTTGCACATTCTTCCTTCGAATGCTACTCACCATTTCCCCAATTGTCGACCCTCTCTTCTTGACCTCACTATGGTATCTTCTTTGTCGCATGTTGTCAAGCATGGTCAGTGCTCTGCTGATGATTTTTCATTCCACGATCTCATTTTCCTGTCATATAAAATCCGTCCTCCAAAGCCCCGTATACTTATGCAACGTAATTTCAGTTGCATGAACTCAAATGATATGCAGAAAGACGCTTGTAACATGGACTGGACTGCTGCTGAAAATGCAGAAACTGTCGATGAACAAATTGCATTGTTCAACTCTAATCTCACAAAGCTTTATGATAAAACATGCTCCAGTTAGGGCAATTAAAATAAAACACGTTCCTGCACCCAGGCTTACTGATGACATCAAATATGCAATGCAAAAGAAAGTCCTTGCTAAGTCAAAGTATAAAACTCGTCCCACCGAAAGGAATAGGGAAAAGTATCATCGTCTACGGAATCTCTGCAATAAGGTGTGTAGGGATGCACAACGACGCCACATCCATGAATCTGTTAATAGTGGTGATCCAATAAAGGTATGGAAATTCTTAAGGTCTTTGGGTGTTGGTAAATCTCGTCAAGATACTATTCCAAAAGACTTGAACTTTAACTCTCTTAATCAACATTTTTCTTCTTCGACTACCTTTGATAGTAATACGAAAATTAATACATTAAACCATCTTTCTTCCATTTCAACACCCGACCATGCTCCTTTTAATTTTAGTCAATTCACTGGTTTAAGAAACAAATTTTAACAATAACTTCAAATGCAGTGGGAAGTGACTGCATCAGCCGTAATATGATCATCCCAATCCTCGATATTATTACTCCCATAATCACAAAATTCCTAAATAAATCTATTTTCTCTGTTATGTTTCCAACTGTCTGGAAAGATGCACAGATAACTCCTCTACCTAAAAAAGCTAACCCCTCCTCCTTTTCAGACTATCGTCCAATATCTATCCTGCCGTTCCTCTCTAAGGTCCTTGAACGTGTTGTTCATCACCAACTTAGTGTGTTTTTATCAAAAAACAAGCTCCTCAATCCTCTTCAATCCGGTTTCCGCCACGGTCATAGTACTGCTACGGCCTTGATGAAGATAACAGATGATATAAGGTTGGGTATGGACTCCGGCAAACTAACAGTATTGACATTGTTAGACTTTAGTAATGCATTTAATACTGTTGACTTTGACGTCCTTTTAGGAATATTACGTTCTCTTAACATATCTCCAACGGTAGTTGACTGGTTTCGTAGTTATCTACAGGGACGCCAGCAGCGCATTTGTATTGATGATTCTTTCTCAAATTGGTGTGATACAACTGCTGGCGTTCCACAAGGTGGCGTCTTATCTCCATTAACTATTTTCATTAACAACATCTCCGAACATATTTCTTCTTCCTACCACCTTTACGCAGATGATCTCCAAATATATACGCAAGAAAAATTAGATGATCTTTCAAATTTTGCTCACATACTGGAGTGGAGTAAAAAATATGGACTCAAAATCAATCCGAACAAAACCCAAGTTATTATAGTACGAAGCCCGTATTATATTACTCGAGTTGATTGGCAAAGTTTACTTGCAATAAAATTCGAAGGGTTATATATCCCATACAGTAGTGAGGTGAAGAACTTAAGTGTCTATAGAATATTGATAGAACTTTGTCCTGGAGACCACAACTGGAAGAAGTGAGCCGGAAGATGTTTGCTTCTGCAGGTTCATTAAGAAGACTTAGGAACCTTCTCCCAACAGCCACAAAAACTGCACTTGCAACATCCCTCCTTCTACCTATCCTAGATTATGCAGACTTTTGCTATCCTGACTTAACTTCAGAGCAAATGAATAAACTGGAGCGTCTTCAAAACTTCTCTATTCGTTTTATTTTCGGCCTTCGTAAATTTGACCACGTGTCCAATTTTAGGTCACAGCTTCAATGGCTCCCAATACGTCTTAGACGTGATTCTCATATTCTTTCTCTTTTGTATGCTACACTGTTTAATCCTTCAACACCACCTTACCTCAAAGACTGTTTTAAATATCTCCACTCTACTCATGACCGTACTTTACGATCTTCTGAAATTCTCCTTCTGGCCACTCCATCTCATTCTTCCACATTTTATAGCAACTCTTGGAGAGTTAAGGCTATACGTCTGTGGAATGATTTACCTATCACCATTAAGCGTGCTCCCTCGTTGCCTTTCTTCAAGAGACTGGTAAAAGATCATTTTCTCTCTTTTTAACTTCCTTTTCTGACTTGATTCTTCTGCATCTAACTCAGCTGTTGTGTTTTTATGTCTCCTTTCATATAGTTTACGTATTATTTGTATAATTATGTATGTGGTATGAATATATATTAGTTTATATAACTATTCTATTTAAGTATTTGTGTGTAGGGTTTGTTTTGTATAGTTTGCTTTTATGTACACGGCCTTCGCGTTTTTCCCGTACAATAATTCCACCCAAAGGTTGTCTGGAAGAAATCGCTTTAAGCGATAAGACCGCCAATTGTGTCTTTAACATTTGTTAACATCTCTATTATTATGTATTTTTTCGGTGCACAATAAAGAGTATTTGTTTGTTTTGTTTGTTTGTTTTGAAGGCAGCAAGGTTAATATCCAAAAGAAAAGGCTGGAACAAGGACAGCAACTGAGGAACTATCCAAGACGCATCTGGCTCTTTAGTAATCGAAGGTCATAATGAGCTAGACATAGCTTGGACAGAGTCTTACATTGAAATGTTATATTTACATGCCTGCAGTAAGGCAGCCTTTCTATTTAAACAAAGATTTGATCATAAATTAATACAAAATTCAGTTATTTAAAACTTTAGTCTGCAGAAACGATTCCTTCGGAAAATTATTCAATAAAGTGATTATTTTGTTGAATCTTTACGAAAGCAGGAAATTTGAATTTAGATGATTTAGATGTAGACCATATATTACAATGGGGTTCACATATAAAAACACTGTTTATTAGACTTAGTTAAACCGAATTTGCTGTTAGAAAAATTATTCAGTATTCGTTTTTATAACAAAATAACCAAGGAAATACTTGATCTCTCAGAAAATTAATTTAAAAAACATGTTAAGGCTTGATGGTGCACGATAATCTTACTGAGTGATTTTGAACTTCAGTGTGTTTTCAGAAAGTCTATTCTAGTCTTCGCGTGCTGCCGAGGCACGCTAAATCAGTGAATTTTCGAGGTTTTTCTGGATTTTACGAAAAAGTATTAGATGTAGGAGTTTTTCCACCTGACATCGGAAAACTAACTATGTTTTCTTGTTAGAGCAGTAATTTTAGACTTAAAACTCAAGCCGTTTAGACATAAAACGAATTAATAACTTAAAAAGGCATAATTTTCAAAAATCGAATATATCGAGTGAAATGTGTCCAATTAGGTAATCGACCCGACAACGGAAAGACAAAGGTCTGAAAAAACACGTGTCCAAGTTTTACACAGATCAGATAAGTAGTTGATTAAGCACATTAAAACAAATACCGTTGAAAGACTAAAGGTAAGCCCTTAAAAAAAGTCTTTATAAGAAAGCTGACTATAGTTATAGTGAATATTTGAAAGATAAAAATGCAGGGTGTTAATTCATCTCAAACCTTATATATTGTAGGTATGTACTTAAATTATTGTAAGGCTAAGGGTTGATGCAATTGAAGGTGGTAGAGCTAATGCCAGGCTCGACTGTGGAGGTACCACCATCTTACACGCAAACCGCCCCTGAAATTATTCGGGGGAGAGTATGAGGACAGCTCGCAGATAGGCACAAATCCAGGTAGCCCACCAAGCCTGGGACCGTATGATGGCGGTATATCCATCTAGAGTTGCCGGACCTTTAATGAACAGACTAGTGACGGGCAGCGGCGTCACTAGTGCGAGGGGTTCTGGCATCGCGCTCACCAACCCACCTGCCCAGCGTGTGTGAGTATGAATGTATAATGATGTACACTTTAAATAAACGGCCCCCAGTTCCAGGCAGCTCCCCTATGCCCGACTACGGTGGCGGTGGCGGTAACGGGGCAGGGGGTGCAGCTCGAGTCAGAGTTAGGTAGAATCAACTGGCATATTCTGGGGCTATCGGAAGTACAGGTTAAGGGTTACGTACCCAAATACTCGACCAACTTAATTTTGCAGTTTTGATTTATAAATTTTCTAGGTAATGATATGTTTGGAATTTTTTTTCAAATCATTTAATGATATTAATTTATTTGAATGGTACGGAACCCTTAGGGCGCGAGTACTTGCACTTGACCGGTTTTTTGTATTTTCGTTTAATTCTTACTATTTTTTACTTGTATTCTCTATCTTTTATAGTTTGAATTTTTACCACACTGCCTCATCTCAACGGTTGTATATGTTACGGCTAATGTAAGGTATGATGATAAATTAAAAGATTACCTGGCGCATTAGTAGAATTAAAGTGGTATTAGTTAAATATACACCTGGTTTATATTATGTATGTAGTTGTGCGTAGCTACCTTATGTATCATGAATTATTCTCTCACACGGACAGCTAATCCCAATTCACGTGAATAGCATATTAAGCCCACGCATGAATAGCTCGAACTTGAACTGTTTAGGCAAATTATTTATCTAAACTCATATCGTGAAATCCTCGTTACAAACTCAACACTACTGGCATAGTGAAAATTTTTTTCATGAACGTCTCTAAAACACAAAAATAAATTATAGTTTAGGTCTCCGAACAGCTTAATGCTATAAAAAAACGTTTTCTGAGATTACAATACATGTGACACTAACTAGGGAAGCAAAGGAAACTTAGCCCATACAGACATGTCTGGAGGTTTAGTATCCCAATGAGTTTATTATACTCCAACACGTACTACAATGTGTAATAAAGTCTTGAAATTAATGTTTGATGAACAAAATTTTTCTTTAGGTCTGAGGGCCTGGCAACCGATGAATTTAAAACTCTCATGATGTTGTCAATTATATTCTCTTTGATTTTGTCTTTAATTCTGGTGGTTAGCTCGATTTTCTTAAGTTTTTCTTATTTTTGCACTCAAAAGTGTACTAATTTACAAATAAAATCGAAGTAAGAAACAGCATCATGCCAAAGCCAGTTCACAGTGGGGTTCGCGAAGTATATTTTAAAGTTTTTGGAAGGTGTTATGTGGAATACCAAGCTGGGCCCATTTTGTCGAATTTGCGAGGGGTTCTGGCATCGCGCTCACCAACCCACTCCAATACTCCAGTATTATTGTAGTTATAATATGAATAATATACAAACTAAAAAATACAAAAATATAATATACATACATATATATCTCGACTCCTAAAATAGAGTCGTCATCAGTCGAATGAAAATTTAATTAAATAAATGACATAAAGAATATAAGAGTTGACATCTGTACAAGTTGAAGGAGGAAAACAGAAACATTTTTAAAATACTTTAATTGGAGAAGTAGATGATAATGACGATGATGAATGATGATGATGATGATGACTATGATGATAAATATATACACAGTGATCTCTACCCTAATTTATATCAACATTAGTGCCGTTTTCATTAGCCCGATCATTGAAAACTGTAATTTTATGAAACTGCAAAATGAAGATGATATAATGCATCATATACGTGAACAATTTAAAAGGCAGAGTACTGTCGAAGCTCACGCCCCAGAAGATTGTGACTGAGAGATCGTGGTCCATCACCAGGCTAGAGAAACCGTTGAGCACACTTTGTTGTCGTTTGCCTGAAATAATGAATAATAATAACATTTTAGGGATTTTAAATGTCTATGGCTTAAACGGACGCTATTTGAAAAAAAAAACAAATGAAAAATATTTAAAAACTTTGATTAAGTATTTAAACAAGTTTATCTATCCTAGTTATTATTGACAAATTTTTGAAACTCGAGTGATTTAAAACTGATATTTTGGAACACTTTGTATGCAAAATCTAAACGAAACATTAAACTTACCTAATCTTTTGCAGGATATAACAGACAGCTGTTTTCTCAAATATTTAACTTCTTTATTAATCAATCCTTGCATGACACACGGTAGAAATGTTGTGTACATTAATTCAAAAAATATAAATCCCGGAACCCATATCATTAGGGAAACACTGACCTTAAACACAATAATATATTATCATAAATAATAATAAAACAGAACTTAACTTTTTGAGAGCACTGCGTCCTGCGTGCGCACTGCCCATTCCATATAACTTTACAGCCCATTTAATAGCTATAGTTAACAAAGTACTTATGTAAATTGTTAGCAAAAATCTATGCGATCAAGATTGGGAGGAATCAAATTAGGTTGTTTGAGGGCTTGATGGCAAGTATATAAATGAACAACTGTTAAGGCTCTTAATTAACGTTCGTTTAAGTTTTCTTTTATATTTATTGTGAATATCCCTATTATTAAACATTAATGGTATATCTCCAGTAACCACAACTAGATCTTAAGTTGAAGGTATTCGCAACATCACCATTTATGTAGTTTGATAACTTACTTGTTGTGGCATATTAAAAAAAAACTGGTAAGCATTTACCACTCTTGCACCGGTGATTCCTACTATGTGAATCATAAACTGGAAAAAAATCACAACACGTATCAGTCAGTATTAACTTCCATTGAAAACGACGTACGGTTTTCTTTTGTCGTCTTGATATGCAAAGCGTGTTACTCTACGAGGTTTTGTTGTGAGCTAAAATATTATATTATTTGTTTTTTTTGTTAATTCTTGCGACATATCTTTTTGGAGTTTGCTTGTATTACTGTTTAGTGAATCAACATTCTAGTAAAGGTTATATTTTTTCATAGAGAAGACGTTTTCAAACCTTCTGTCATTTGCAAATTTTCAAAAGTACCTGCAACTCTATTTCTATAAGTTTGGACCTGGCGTCGATGATGTCACTGCGACTTATGGGTACGGTGTGCAAATAAAGCATCATTAAGAATATTAAATATTCTTTAATAAAAATTGTATAAAACTAAAACAAATTTTTGTGATAACTCCTAGGTATGTTGTGTTAGATTTGAGACAGAGGCGTCACATTCCAGCGAGGTCCAATCTTTTAGTAAACGGGTTTTAAGTTATCAATTCGGTTAAAAATAGAGAACCTGCAACATAATGGCTGCCATCAACAAATCCTTGCACAAAGATATCTCCTTGTAAATTTTAACTGATTTATGTAGCCGAAGCTCGATGTTTAGTTTGTTTTCCACTATATGTAATGAGATTTTGTTAATTTCAGAATTAAGGGCAGAAACTAAATTCAAAATCTGCTCAAAACAGTAACCAAACAGAAAGGAATCTGTTAAACTGTTAAGTTTCATTATCAATGCTAGCATCTGTGTCAATATATCTATGAATCTAGGAACATGTAAGTTTTGGTCCAAAAGAAGTGTAATGCACACTATTAAATAAAATGAAAACATACAAATTATAAAAAATATACTATTTTCGCTATATAAATATCTTGATACATGATTTACTCTGCAAAAAAATACGTTTAATTTTTTAACTTTTAACTTTGTCACAAACACATTAATAAACATTGCCACAATTGATACTGAGTAAAAAATCATTTCGCCTTCAGAAAACACTAAATAAAGTAGATATAAAAATGAGGTAATTTGAGCTGTCACGGAAAAGAACGATAATATTCTGATAACGCATTGGACATGTTTGTTCATCGTAGGTAATAACTCCAGTCTTTCGATTCCAAGAAAGGCTTGAACTATGCAGATGACTCTCACAATATTGTCCGTTTGTAAGTGTTTCTGCTTTGCAAAATATGTGTTGTGGATTGTATCGGGATGTGCCATTTTATGGCTTTTTTATTTAGTTTCGTTATTTATTTATTTAGCAGCAGAACCGTAATCTACCGACAGTAGCAACCATAGTACAAGTTAATATACACAGCGACATATATCAAGACCTATTAAGCCAATACAACTTTTTATTCTCTATATACATTATGAAACGCAACGTCTGTGCGTCTATCTAAATAGGAATTCCATTATGAAAGTGACTACGTAACCGTTAGCGGCTGACTTAGTTTTAATTTTTTTCGACCGCTTGATATAGATCGCGACGACGAGCGAAGCGAGGAGGAGCGGATAGGTTGACATCGAAGTACATTTAGGGAGCCGAGCGAAGCGGGGGGGAGGAGCGCGGCGACCCACGTAGTCGTAACAGAATTCACGATATGCAGAAAAAATCATTTTCCGAACACTTTCCGACGACTCTCGGTTCAATAATTTGTAAAATTAAAGGACCACCTCCCTTTCCGAACTGTACATTGCATTACAATTGACTTTGGTCACTTCCAACAATCTACGTCTAATTTTACGTATTAGTATTAAGTCACTTCCTTTAATTATTATTAGATCAATAAGAAGTTTAAATTTACATTTTCACCAGAATTTTTACAATAAAATACAGGACAGGATGACGATGGCGATGGGGGTGGGTTTGTAGCGTGAGAGGATTTCCGGACTTTAATACATTTTTCGTTTTCTACACTGGTGGCAACTCTGTTACTTGAGCTTGAATCAAAAATTGCCACCAATAATGTCAGTTTCCTAACAGCCTCGACTTTTAAAAACGAAAAAAAGGTTCCTGTGGGGTACAGCTTCAAACAAAAAGTTAGCTTATAAGTAATTACAGCCCCAGGCAATGCACTACCAGATCTTAGATAGACAAAATATACCGCAAATAAGTACCACATATTCCACTGAGTGATTAAACTACTGAACAAACTGGTTAAAAGCCAGTCGTATTCTCGCTGGGGGTTCCGTAAGTAGAAAGGTGTACTTTATTTCGTATAAACAAGGTGTAAAAAGACTGCTATCTTAAAATGAAACCACATATTCTATGATTATACTGAACATATTTCCCTAAAAAACATAAAAGTTCGAAAGAAAAAAAATCAAATTCAAAATCATTTATTTGTGAGTCACAAGTTAGTGGTTAGATCTATATTGGTTTGGCAAGTATATTGGTTTCGTCCCTACGTGCTCTGCAACATGGCGTCCAAATATTCACACGAAAAATTAAATAAAATATACACAATACAGTCACATTTTATATAAAATAATTAGTCACTTATAATTAACATGCATATACCTTTGGACTCACTGTGCATCGGACACATATTCATTTACTCTATAATAAGTTTTGTCGTATAAAATATTTTAAGATGCGTTTTAAACATTTCGATGTCTTCTGCATCTCTTATGGCCTTTGAGAACTTAGTATAGATAGAAGGTGTCATTCCAAAAACATTTTTTCTGAAGAGTGATTTTTTGTGTTGAAAGCTACACATTTTGTTTCCGTAGCGTTTGCTTTTAAAGTGGTCAAAAAGATTAAAATTTAATTTTACAAATTCCGCCATTTCGTAGATATATATAGTGACGGGAACGTAAGTATTTTGAATTTTTTTAAGTGTGGTTTGCAAGTTTCCGTGCTCCTAATTTTACCTTATACCACGAATGCACCTATTTTGGGCTTTGAAAATTCTTTCCCTGTTTGTTGCGTTGCTCCAATATATAACCCCGTAACGTAGGGTGGAATCCACATAACCTTCATAACCACCCTAATTCACCTCTCCATAATAACTTTAAGAAGTAACTGAAAATGTTATGAAGTGAAATTTGATTTTTATTTAAGGCTATGTTGCGAGAGTCATTCGTGAGGTCAGTAGAATCTGTGGTTTCATATTAAGAAAGATAGCAGTCTAACACCAGGGGGCCTAGCATGGGGCCACTTTAACACCACTTTAAACATCATTTTACAGTAAATCCCATATATTTTCTGTCAAATGGTGTTTTAAAATGGTGTTAAAGTGGCAACCATGTTAGGGTGCAATTGTGTAAGACAATCGTATTCATTTGACAGCCAAAAACGTCCGATTTAAATTATCTAACGGGCTAGCCGAATAGCCATTTGACAATCGAAATCGTAAGTATTAAGCCGTCAAATGAATACGATTTTCTTACACAATTGCACCTTTGGTATTTAAAATGTTTTATCTGCTCGCATACTACTACAATAAAGGAATTTAAAAATTTTTTTTTTTTTTCTTTATTTAAAGGATTTGGTCACGTAGTGACCATGTCACCCTAATTGTACACATATACAAACTGAACTAAACAACAACACTTCTTACTTTAAAGGATTTGGTCACGTAGTGACCATGTCACCCTAATTGTACACATATACAAACTGAACTAAACAACAACACTTCTTACTTTAAAGGTTGGTCACGTAGTGACCATGTCACCCTAATTGTACACATATACAAACTGAACTAAACAACAACACTTCTTACTTTAAAGGATTTGGTCACGTAGTGACCATGTCACCCTAATTGTACACATATACAAACTGAACTAAACAACAACACTTCTTACTTTAAAGGATTTGGTCACGTAGTGACCATGTCACCCTAATTGTACACATATACAAACTGAACTAAACAACAACACTTCTTACTTTAAAGGATTTGGTCACGTAGTGACCATGTCACCCTAATTGTACACATATACAAACTGAACTAAACAACAACACTTCTTACTTTAAAGGATTTGGTCACGTAGTGACCATGTCACCCTAATTGTACACATATACAAACTGAACTAAACAACAACACTTCTTACTTTAAAGGATTTGGTCACGTAGTGACCATGTCACCCTAATTGTACACATATACAAACTGAACTAAACAACAACACTTCTTACTTTAAAGGATTTGGTCACGTAGTGACCATGTCACCCTAATTGTACACATATACAAACTGAACTAAACAACAACACTTCTTACTTTAAAGGATTTGGTCACGTAGTGACCATGTCACCCTAATTGTACACATATACAAACTGAACTAAACAACAACACTTCTTACTTTAAAGGATTTGGTCACGTAGTGACCATGTCACCCTAATTGTACACATATACAAACTGAACTAAACAACAACACTTCTTACTTTAATCCCTATCTTAACTAACTTTATTAACACCTTAGCCTCGTCCGAATACGGGCAAGCCAAAGCACCGTTACATCCACCCAGTTCGAATATTGAGTCGTAATTTATTTGTCTTCTTTGAACCTCGTTACGCACACACTCCATCAAAATGTGATAGACATCTTCCACTACACCACATTCAGTACAGTTTGGTGTATCTGACTTGCGCATCATGTAAGCAAATTTATTTAAACATTAGAAACGGTTTTGTAAGTACCTGCCACCAGGTACCTGTACCTACATTGTTTGTTTGATGTTTGTTAAAAACCGGTGTTACAACAATACGATTGAAACTATTCCCTGGCATAGTTTTTTATGTGAGGAAATTTAATTTTTATGAATGTTTAGGTTATGTTAACATAATTTCAATGAATCTGCATGTAATTTGAAAAAAATTAGGGGGGTTGGGGGGTGGCTCAACATCAGTTCATAATTTTTGTTTAACTTTAATCGTTTTACTTTTTAGATATAAAACGGCACTTCAATATGTTAGGGACCTATATAAACTAAGTGCAAGCCCCGACCGGTAGCAAACTGGACCCGAAGGGAAGGTGTAAGCAGACCGCGCCGGCCACAACTGTATTAGAATTTCAAACAGCATTAACTTTCTAACAATCGATAGAACCAACCGCTCTCTAGTACCCAATTACGGAGTTTTACGTTGGCACGTTTCTACCCAAAATAGTAAAAATCTGTTCCCAATCTGTCCGTCGCTCGTAACTTTTCAAATGGTTTCACGTTGTTACGCTGAATTTACAGTAATCCCTTTTTGCCCGAATACAGTTTCACAGTTACAAGAACTAAAATCGGTTTCGTGGTTTGATAGTACTTACGTTCCTTTTTTATATAAAATAATAATAATAAAATTCTTTATTGCATAAAATACATAAGGTGAACTCAATGCTAATTAGTGTTTTCTACTAGCCACCAGCTAACCTTTTACAAAGAGGTAATTCAGGATAATGCCATAAAAGGTTTGATCATGAAAATAGTAAATAAATACTTGAAATAATTAGACTACACCCTAACAATAATGTAAAGCAAAGTCATATTTATAATATAATAAAATATATAAACTACTTAAATAGTTTACATATTTACATAAATTATGTACCTACAGTGATGAAAATTCATTAATTACTCCTAAGATAAAAATCACTAGAAGAAATTAAGTAATATTCTGCAACTAAAGAAAGTGTTGTCTAATTTCGTTCTTGAAAACTGACATGAACGGATGTGTAACGGCAAGCTATGCGTATTGCGCTCACAGTGAAAGATTGATACGATCTATAAGATCGATATGATTGATATGATCTATAAGATTGATCCGAGCTACAATCTAGAATCTATCGTTTTAAAGATAAAAGGAATTAAGAGGAATCTGCCTGCTATAAAGTCCAACAGCAAATTTAACGATAGAAGCGATCTCGAAATAACTTTCTCACGATATGCTATATCGTGAGCGCAAACTCTTGATCTTATTTTATTTACGTTATTATTACACCATTACACCCAAGTTCACACAAAATGGAGTTTTTTTTTTAAGGGTTTCATACCTCAAATAGGAATAAGCGAATGCCTTAAAGGATCACTTAGTAGACCGCTGTTTGTCTGTCCGTCAGTCAAGACCATGAAGTATTTGCTCTATGGTCAAGAGCCCTTTTATCCAGCCCCATGAGAGACATCGAGTTGAAACTAAGGTATAATTAAGATTCAAGAGTGAACTATTGAGTTTTATTAAAGGAACTACAATGATCTCTCTGTATTAGAATAATATTATTATGATCTGAACAACACTTTCATTGTAATTAATTAATATACCTATATACTACATATTTATATACACTGTACATGTTTTTATATCAATCAAGATATATAAAAGGTGACTATCGTATATATAGCCAAATTTATACTGGAGACTCAGTAAGTGGTCAGGACTAAACTTCAGTGACCCTTTCTGTAAAATAAACAATATAAAATGTAGACTTCCCATACTAATTGAGTCGAGGCTGTTCTTGAACATGTCTAGAGAAACAAAAGAATATTTTTCGTATTTCGCAAACAGAGTCATTGAACCTTGGTCACTTACCGAGTCTCTAGTATGAATTTGGCTACATAAATGAAAGTCACCTCATATTTAACAGTTTCAAAGATAAAACACAACAGCAATAATTTTCCTAGCCATAGATTTTGACATAGTATAAATATATCCTTAAAACGATTTATTTTAAATTAAAATTTTTATTGAGTAACTTTGGTTTTTGGTTTTGTTTTTTTTTTTGGTTTTGGGTGAACATTTTCAATACATATCCAAATTTCAGATCTACAACTCATTCCATCTACAAGCTAAAGACGTGGTTCGTCTCCACAGAGCTGGTTCTGTGGTTGCGGAGTTGATATGGACCACATTCGCGTTAAAAAACAGTCAAGTGCGTGTCGGGCCACGCGCAGTGTAGGTTTCGCGCCCATACATTGTGGTGTTTGGAGGGGACTAAAAGTTTGGCGCGACCCGTACTCGTAAACCTGTAAAGCCTACTTAGCTGTGAAAATTTTCCTTTTAACTTCATTTTATATACTACTTCTGTGAATTTTTCCACATATCCATAAACAACCGTTTAGCCGGCAGGGGGTGACACTTGACACTAACAAAAATTAACACATTAAAGCTTAATTTTTCGCCAACGGATCCCTAAATCAAAAAATGGTTTTGACACGCCCATAATGTTTTTGAACTACCTCTCCAACGATGCCCTACATTATGGGATAGACTAGAAAAAAAAATCATCCCTAATTTACGATTATTTATGAAATTTTTTTTCGAGATTTTTTTTACCATTTTTTTGGCGTAATTGATATGTATATCCATACAAAATAAGAGCTTTCTAGTACTAATAGTCTCTGAGCTAAGCCCGCACAGAAGGACGTGGCGAAACTGAAAGTTCCTTGTCGGGCTACGGAACCCTAAGAAGGGCAAAGACAAAATCAAGCAGAATAAAAGAGCTTGTATGACTTGACTGATTGAAGAGGCGTATCCAAGTCGTACCAGTTGGAGATGGTGTTTAGCCTACCCTCGGGGAGATGGGTGTATGTATGTTTGTGTAATTGTAGTATACTCAATTCAAAATGTTATTTGGTGGATGTGTATACATATAATATAATCACTTTTTCTGAAAATTTCGAAATAGTAGTTTATGAAAGGTTGTTAAAAACACGAGTGTCAGTTTAAGATACGAGTTGTATACCTTGTTATGTATAGTTTCATACACCACTTTATCTAAACTCATGCCTACTAACCTGTTTTCATAATTTTTGTAAATTTGATTTAGCCATTTTTGATTATTCTTGTAAAAGCTTGTCGTAAAAGTGTCTGTAATTTCCGTCGCTATTTTTAGAATGTCAGGTGGAGTCAAATATCATCACCACCTCTGCTGTCAGTAATTTTAGGGCAAAATAATTCTTTGGAACACATATTACTTACAATAAATAAATTTCCTCGAAAACTATGGCGCAACAAACAGTTCATCCATTGACAGACCGAGTCCAACGCACCGTAAGCCATAGACAATACCTGGCTGAAAACAAAGTTTAACTGTAACCTCGTTACTGTTTTGTAGGTATTGGAGAAAATTATATAAAAACCTCATTGGTGTTTGATATAAAACCTCAGACATGGTTGTATGGGCTAAGTTCCCTTTGCCTTCCTAGTTAGTATCACAAGTACTGTAATCTCAGAAAATGTTATTTTATTGCATTATGTTGTTCGGAAAACTATACTATCATTATTTTTTTTATGTTTTACAGACGTTCATGAAAAATATTTTTCATTATTCCAGTAGTTTTGAGTTCGTAATGAGGATTTTACGATATGACGTCAGATAATAGTAGTTTATGAAACTGGTACATAAAAAGGTTATTAAAAACACGAGTGTCAGTTTAAAAAACGAGCCGAATGCTAGTTTTTTAATAGAACACGAGTGTTTTAATACCTATTTATGTATAGTTTCATACACTACTTTATCTAATCTCATGCCTACTAATACTAACCTATTTTCATAATATTTGGAAAATTGTCGTCAGCCATTTTTGATTATTCTTGTAAAAGCTTGTTCTGAAAGTACTTGAATTTCCGTCGTTGTTTCCAGAATGTCAGGTGGAGTCAAATATCATTCATCACCATCCCTTTTGTTTGTAATTTTAGGGCAAAATAATTATTTTGACCCATGAAACCACAGTAAGTAATAAATAAAATTCCTTGAAAACCATGGCACAACAAACAGTTCATCCATTGACAGATCAAGTCCAACGCACCGTAAGCCATAGATAATACCTGGCCGAAAATAAAGTTGACTGTAACCTCGTTACTGTTTTGTATGTATTGGAGAACATCATTTATAAACCTCATTGGTATTTCATATTAAACCTCAGACATAGCTGTATGGGCTAAGTTCCCTTTGCCTTCCTAGTTAGTATCACATGTACTGTAATCTCATCTCAGAAAAAGTTTTATTTTTAAAGCATTATGTTGTTCGGAGACCTATACTATAATTTAATTTTTTAATTTTTTAGAGACGTTCCGAGAGAAATATTTTTCACTATGCAAGTAGTTTTAAGTCCGTAATGAGGATTTTACGATATGAGGTTAGATAAAATAGTTTTTTATACACCTGCTCAAAATATGATAGATTACGTGCCTGTTTAGCGTGCGTAATATTTCGCACTTGTGCTTTTTGTTTTTACTACCTACTGACGCCATCTAGGGGAAACCGGCCACATGAATTAGTAAGCATGTAAACCTTTGTTTTTTCGGATACTATATAATAAGATAAGAATTTTTTAACTTTAAATTTTATTATTCAATATATTATCTCTGTTAAATTGTAAAAGACATTTAAAAAATTCAAAACGATTTCAGACGTCATAATTTATATTCAATTTTAACTATCTTAGAATATATTATTATTAAAAAGATTTCAGAAGGAGACTCTGTAGTACAGATTGGCGCCAACCTGCGTGATCTTCAGGCGACATGTATCTGTTTTGATTTGCAACAAAACTGCTTTTATTTTATTATTTCATGTAATTTTTTGCAGGTGTATTAAAAAACGTCGTTTGATACACGTGCGAAAGTGTTGATTTCTCATCCCGACTGTTTTTTTTGCCTCGACTGCGTCGATGATATGATAAACTCAAGTTGATGGATCATAAACAATCGCTTTGATTTCCAGATTTAAAACAAACTTTTTTAGGGTTCCGTAACTCTATATGAAAAAACGGAACCCTTATACACTTTGTTGTCCGCCTGTCTGTCCTTTTGTCAAGATGCGGGCCCCGTTAGAGATATAAAGGCGAGGTTATCCAATTAAATCTGTCCTGCTTCAATGTTTCCAATTTACTCATGTTTATCGTGCTCAGCGGAAGCGAGCCGCGCAGAAAACTCGCGGTTTCGAGGTGTTTTTATTAATTATTAAAATTAGAAGGATGGGATTTTTATATGACGGCCGTTTTATATCACATTTTCAACGAAGATTATTTTATTAAAAGTTTTATTGTCCAAAATGTAATATAGCTCAAATGAAATAATATTTAGATCATAGTTAAGAGCTATCTTTGCGATTTAATCGGATCGAGGCAAATACAAGTAATCGTGTTTTTAATGGCTGAAATATTAAGATCAAAGAGTAAAATATGACATATATTTTTTACAAAATTTAATCATCGCTTTTTATTGGTTTAAAATGAATTTGAAAAGAGACAAAATCGGGATGACCCCCGATTAATTTGGAACTAATACCTCCTACAGAAGTCTACGGCCCCATGGTGCTGTTAAAAATCGGGCTTCTATCTGCTTCGTGCTTCTAACTCAACACGAAATAAGTTATTGCCCTTTACGTAAGAAATTTAACAGAAATTGGCTCACCATAAAAACTTATAGGGTAATTCCAGTTGATTAGGAAACTTGAAATTCCGTCCACAATTAGGTATTAAATCACACGTGTAGGAAAAAGAAAATACAGTTGAGCGTACGAGTACTATCCGTTTCAAATGCTAATAGGATAGGACCTTGTCATACCTGATGGCTGTGTGCGTTAGCACACTATGTGCATCTTATTCACTCACGCACTTCCGTCAACGTTGCTAACGCACCTATACTCAGATATAACAAGGTCCTGTCCTAATAGATAGTAAGATAGTATATATTGCATTTGCTCTAAGATTCAGTGACGCCAAGAGGTATTGCCACAACTGAAAAAAAAAACATTATTTCTTGTAATTATTTTTCTTCCAATGTTACCGGAAGCTTTCGAAGTTTTCCTCATAACAGAAAAATTTCCGAGCAACCAATTAAATGAATACAATTTATTCATCATCAGCTCTTTTAACTTACTTTCATAGTAATCTAGAATAGGGATGCAGATAATCCTTAGTAATCTGACAGACGCCGCGCGCACTCCACTGAATAAATGAGGTGTTCGTTTTAAAAATACATATAACTCTTGAAATAGGAGTTTCATGCAAACAAATTCTTTTTCTTAGGGTGCCTGTCCAACTAGTGAAGGTTGGCAGTCAGCTTGGAATATTATGTCTTGTCTTGTGCGAGGCGAAATGATAAAACCTGTCCATTCTCGGGTGATGCGCAGCCAAGACTTCTTTCTGCGACCCGGTTTCCTTTACCCCGCGATTTTGCCCATCATTATAAATTGCAGTAGTTGGTACCTATATTTTTTCTATTAACAAATACAACTTTCGTTGAACAAGTATCTGAGTTGGTTGACCACCCGGAATCTTTCCGAAATTGTAAAATCTTATGGAAACCTTTCACAATTTCGGAAAGATTCCCATTGAAACCACCCGACGGGTATTTATTCAGGTATTAACGTTTTTCACTACTTTTCGTGGTATATTAGGAGTTATCTCACGGTTTTTGGGACCATCTTAATGTATTACATTTCATCAGTACATGCTGAACAATAAATTGGAAAATAAAGTCATTTATGTGATTTATGGTAAAAAATTACTACGATCAGTTTGTTTCAATCTGTTTTGTTGTGATTTTTCAAAAAGTACCCAGGTGTTTCTTTTTGAGAATAAAATTTTACGGTCACCCATTAGGTGGTAGAGCTGACGCCGGGCTCAACTGTGGAGATACCACCATCTTACTCGCAAATCCTCCCGAAGTTATTCGGGGGAGAGTAAGAGAACAGCTCTCAGGCAAAACCAGGCGGCTCACCAATGCCTGGGACCGATAGATGCCGGTATATCCATCCCCAATTGCCGGGGCTTATATAAAACAGACTGGTGACGGGCAGCGGCGTCACTGGTGCAAGGGTTTCGGCACCACGCTCACCAACCCGCCTGCCCAGCGTGTGTGAGTATGGGCATTTCTTCCAGGAGGACCGTCAAGAGTTGCAAAATCCTGGAAAGGCCTATGTCCAGCAGTGGACGAAACAGGCTGATGGATGATGGATATTCACCCATCCCTAAAATAACTGAGTCGAGCGTCGCTTAACTTGAAGCAACAAAGAATATAAACATGAAAATGAACGCAAATGTTCATGCGCATGTGTTCAAAGTTTTATCTTTTTATTCAGTAATAATGAGTGTTGGTAAAGAGATTAAATAAACTACAAAACTTAATATTTAGAGTCTATTACGTATTAAGAACTCATTTTTTATTTGTTAATTCATTTAGTTACAAAACTAAACGGGAATCTTTCCGCCGCCCATCTCTAGTTGTGACAATAATTTTTCATGCCACTAATAGATTTATATCTAAAGAAAAAATAACACAAAGAAAATATCCTCGCTGCTGTATAAATAATCTTTCATTCAAATGTTGCCTATTTTCAAGAAGCCAGCTAAAAACAAATACAAAATTGCTTTTACATCACTTTTTCCTCTCAGACATTTTTTACCCACAGAGACGATTTTACATTTTCACCTCTATACATGAAACCTTAAGATCGACAAAGCTTAAACCCTTGTTGACGATTGTACCCAACACTTGACACAGTACGCTTTTGTAGAAAACCCCGGCCTTAAAGCGACACTATACAAGTACTGAGTATCATTTTTTTGTTGAATTTTAGCCTTTCTGTGCAGGTACAGAAGAGGTTTAACGTGGGTGTATGTTACTAAGCATAGCTCTTTGGATCCAAGATTGTGAGCGACCTATTATGAGCCATGTTGAATACTAAGGATGCTTTTACATACGTTCCTTTCTTACATTTCTTTTGCTAGTCTTTATTGCTAGATTACATTACGATTACCATGTACTTACTCATCATAAAATATTCAGATCTAGAGAAAATTGAAAATTTAGCACGTAGGTCCCTAACTAACAAAAGCATCCGAAAAAAAGGAGTGATTTGAATATCTTGACTAGTACATATATTATATTCACTTTATAAAATGTAAGAATTCCGCGACTCAACACTGAATTTGCCAACTAACCGGCTTAGAATTTGTTTCATTAGTAAATAAATTAATAAATTTGCGCAATAATTATAATAAATATGTATTGCGGCGCCTTATAAAAGTTGCGCCGACTAGCGGGCCTATTACGTATCTTTGAATCGGTTGCCAACCATGGTTGCTATTCACCAAAAACAGATAAAAACTTAACTTTCAGAATAACCTTCAATGAGTGTTGAACTATTTACGAATTGTGACGTCATTTCAAGTGCGAACGTATCCTTAGATAAGCGGAATTAGATAGTATTATGTATGTTTTTGGCGATAGGCATTCGGTTGGCAACTGATTTTACGATACAGAATCAGGGAGCAGGCCTATGTTCAGCAGAATACGATGACAGGCTGATGGACGGATGCACGCCGACCAGCGTTGTCTCTTTAGTACTTGGGGTCATTAGGTCTTCGGACCAAACGTACGGCCCCCGTTTGCAGAAATGACGTATCTACCTATGCTGGCTCCTATGAAAGCATTCTATTGCAAAACTAGCAGGTCCGATTAATTGTTTTCAAATTTATTCCACCCTTTTATTTGAAGACCATCCTTCGTGCCAAATTTCCAGATAGTAGGTCACCGGGAATTAACCTCACTATAGATTTGATGACCAGTCAGTAAGTGGCAGTTTTATGTAAAAATACGCTTTAAAATACCGTATCTTTTATTGTCGTTAAACAAGAACCTAGATTTTTCTGCAGCAGTATGAAGCTATAAGTAATTCTTGACACTCGAGCAGACAGACAGACGGACAAAAAGGGCGAATTTTTCGAATAAAGCCGCCCAGACCAGAGCGATTGTTTTATATGGTTTTCAGGATAGTTATTGCCGTTTTTAACCTCCAAAAAAATATATATTGTACTTCAAAACTAGATGTAAAAGGACATCGTCGTTCATTATTCAAAATTACTAACTCCATTTGATCATAAAAATCCCAAAGTAACCCTTTCATAGAGATTTTATCATGGATTTTATACTGCGATGCTAGGCGTAAAATATTGTATATAAAATGTTTGTACATCACCTTAAATAAACATTGATAAATCATAAAAACACCTCGAAATTGCGATTTTTCAGAGTGACCCACCCCCACTGAGTAGGATAGGCAAGTATTAAAACCAGACAGGTGCGAGTCGGATTTGCACACCGAGGGTTCCGTATAAATTATTAAAAGTGAAAAAATATATACATTAAGATTTGGTCACCCGTACAATTATGACCGTGCATACCGTTGCTTAACCTCGGTGATTTTTTATGATTTAATTACATATTATGTATAAGATTCTTTCCTATACTTGTCGTATTAAACGGTATTACTTGACAAATCTCGTAGTTCTAGGTCAACGGGAAATATCCTATTAATTTTGATTCCCTTGAGAGTGTCGAAATCGTATCGTTTTTTGCGGCATAAACGGCCGTTTTTTTTACGTCAATTTTGAAGTTTTGTTTTTTCACAGCTTCAAGGGACTGCAGACTTAAGTATACGGTTTTAATTTCAACTTGATACCTTTACGCGTTCCTGAGACAAAGGGTCTTGACAGACAGACGGACAATAAAGTAATCCTATAAGGGTTCCTTTTTTTCCTTTTGAGGTATGGAACCCTAAAAATGAGAGCATTCGAGCAGGACAGATTTCTCCGAGTATTATATTATAATACAGATATTTTCTCACACTGATATTGAAACGGCTACTTACGATTTCGCCAGACTAGTTTCACTGTATTCGTACAGTTTCTTTGGATGCAAACATGCCTACGCGGCGGTTCCCCGTTTGACACTGCGTCTTTCAGCGCAGTGGGCTCGCTGTGAGATCGGTACGGGTGTTGGTGAAGATGGTGGGGATGACAAGCGGAGCTGTTGTTCATCCGCGTTCAGTGTTGGAGCAGAAGATGTATTCCTCTCTCCAAACATCACACACACATAGCTCACTAGATCATCAACCTTTGACAATATTCACATTCACTATTGAGTCGTTGCTTGGTAACGGTTTAGGGAGCACGAGCCATCCACCATCTCTGTTGAAATTTGGATGCCGCTAGATCTCAATTGATTGCCGAATCTTGCGTGGCACATAACACTTTTCCCGAGCCAACACAGTAGTCTTATCAAATCGGGTATTATGTGACGGTCCCGAGACGAGTGCATGTTCAGCCACTGCTGAGCCATTATTGTCAAGCTTTTGGATACTACGTATATGTTCACTGAGCCGTGTGTAGATATTCCATCGAGTTTTTTCAATTTAGCACTTTCCACAGTCACATAGAATCTTTTAAACACCCGGCGTATTCAGTGGTTCTTTACCTTTTGGCAAACGTAACCATCGTTTTATTTGTGTCGGTGGACGAAAAACTGATCAATTTCATCTGTTACACCTTTCACAAAAGGAAGGTCAGTTGGTAACCTTTCTATCACATCATGTTGTCAATGATATATGATGATATGATGCGGAGTTACTGACCAGTCGATTGCACTGCCTCCTCCCTTCTTCACATGACTGAGCTCAGCTTCAACATGTTGTTGGTCACACAGGCTCAGCGCTCTATGGATTAACGAGCGAGGCCACAAGGAAAGATGTTTCGGATGGTGATGCGTATCAGCCCGCAGGTAGTGGTCGGTGTATATCGGCTTCCTATACACCGTATTCTCCAGTTTGCCGTTGGGGCTGCGTATCACCCATCAAGAAACGGTAAAATTTTTGTCTTGTTCCTCTTCTAATGACACAGTTACCTTGGGATGGATGGAATTTAAATGCGCCTTTATGTCACCCACTTTATCTATTTTTACGACCACAAAAACATCATAAAAAAAAGCGGTGGTACCTCAGGGGTAGAATGCTGGTCTCTTAATCTTTGAGATCCAGGTTCGGAATTTATTTGCATAGTATTTAATACTTACCACTTGCTGGACGGTGAGGGAAAACATTGTGAGGAAACCTGCATGCCCTAAAAAGCGTGTATTTGTGCCCGAAGAACAGCGATAAGGCTCAACTACCAATCACGTTGGGACGTAAAAATCTTCGGTGAAACGCGGGTCTGCCGAGTGTGAACTGTGACGTGCATTTCACAGTTCACACTGGGAACACCTCTGACACCCTTTCGGGGATTCATGTCGTGACGATATATTTGTATTTTTTATATAAAAACATCATCCACATATGGCCACCAAAATCTAGTTGCACTCGGAGCATATGAACTGCTTTCATATCAAACCACTCCATAAATATGTTATCCACCACTGGAGCTAAAGGAGATCCCATTGCCATTGCTGTTTGAAGATAATTCTCCGAGGAAACTGTACGACTTCAGTGAAACTAGTCAGGCGAATCTGACTATTAAATC
This sequence comes from Ypsolopha scabrella, assembly GCA_910592155.1. Classification (NCBI taxonomy): domain Eukaryota; kingdom Metazoa; phylum Arthropoda; class Insecta; order Lepidoptera; family Ypsolophidae; genus Ypsolopha; species Ypsolopha scabrella. Next base: position 14,856,543 of record OU342966.1, read on the forward strand.
GTGAGTAGCCGTTTGAATAACAGTATACTGAATCTAAGCCACGAATCTTTAAGCAGTGAGATATTTTCTCCTTAAGCAATATTACATTAACAAAGAAAAATCATAATATTTACGTTTCGTGTACAAAACATTACAAGAAACAAATAAATAATTAAAAAGTAGTTTTCATAAAAAAACAATCTTGTAACCCGCACAATTTTGTATTGACCAGTTCTAAAAGGATAGCCAAGCAAGTATCACTTTTCAACTCCGCGTTTGAACATTATGTACATTGTCACGTTGCGTCGTTATTTTTTTAAGAGTTTCTTCTGATCCGACAACTTTCTTATTAGTAAAGAGCGCATTGTAATTCGTGTACCCCATTTAAGACCCAGGGAAACCATAAACTACAGTTCTCTCAGTTAAAAGCTTATTAACTTGCAACCAAGTTATATGTGTTGCCAACAAAGCGTAATTTTTTACAAAATGGTGCTTTTATACAAGTTTAATAATTTTTTTTGAACACAAAAACCTATCGGCAGTAAAAGAGCGAATTAATTATTTTATGTTCATATTTATTAAAAAGATGTGATATTTTATTGCTTTTATTTGTTTTTTACAGCTATAGGTACGTAAGAGAATGTGAATTTTATCTTCTTGTTTTTATTGTTGTAATTGGTACCTATATATTTATTGTTAGCAGTGGTAGGTCAGTCTGTACGACGCTGGACTTTCTATCTTGAGACGCAGTTCGAATCATACCGGTCGTACCAACGAGTTTTTCAAATTTTATGTGCATATATAAGTATATATATATATATTTTTTTTTTTTAACTACATTACACTATCTTTACAGCTAGGCCAATTCAATAGTGCAGTAAAATCAACAATATATAAGTTACCACACAACGTGACACAAAAGAAACACAAGTATTTACATTCTCACAAAATTACCAACACATAACATGACACAAGCAACAAATTTAAACATAACAAATATATATAATGCTACTCTTGTGAAATCACCCAGAGAGCAGAGAAAAAGGTCTGTGTAATCGTGGATCTTGTTGAGCAGTTGTAGCGCCCGTGTCGGGGGAGCCTTCTGGTGAAGGTTTGTCCTACTACTTTCTATAACGAATAGTCGGCCACTTCGCACCCTTAGGAAATCCTTGGGCACCCTCAGCTTACATTCCCTTAGTAAAATCGGATTCGTTTCCATTCCGCGACATATCTTAAACAGATACGAGGCCAGAGTAAGCTCCCGCCGAACCTCCAACTTGTTGTATCCAACCATACCCAGCACGAATAATGTCGGATACATTAGTGGATATTTAGGATACACCCCATGAAGTTTCATGTAGAGATATCTTGTAAATTTATTTTGAATTTTCTCCAACATGAGTTTATACTTAGCTTCATGGGTTGCCCAGACAACTGCGTTAAACTCTAACTTACTTCGAACTAAGGCGTTGTACAAATTCTTCATAGCTGTGATGCTAGTAAAGCCATTAGCCGTTCTGAGAACAAACCCTAGCGTTCTGAATGCCTTTTTGCAAACATCAACAATATGCTCACGAAATGTGAGGTCTGAAGTCATCCGCACACCCAAGTCGCTTACTACCGTCACGCGTCCCATCTTGCTGCCCTCCATTGAGTACTGGTGGAAGCTTGGGGAGTGGCTCCGGCTGAACGATATGACGTTACACTTGGACACGTTAAACTGGAGCCTGTTCTCATGACTCCACGCCACAACATTATCTATATCGCGCTGTAAGTGATTATGATCCTCCTCGCAGGTGATTTTAGCATAAAGCTTCAAGTCATCCGCGAAAAGTAAACACCCAGCATATTCCACTACTCTGGGCAGGTCATTGATCATGGTGATGAACTCCAGCGGTCCAAGATTGCTACCCTGGCTGACTCCAGAGTGTGTACAGTAGACTTCCAAAACGCTGTTGCCGTACTAAACATATTGTTTCCTGTCCTTCAAGCAGCTCGCGAAGAATCTCAAAGTCTTATTAGTACAACCTGCTCTAGCTAACTTCTCAAGGAGCACGTCATTGTCCACGGTATCAAATGCTTTCCTGAAATCCAAGTACGCAGCATCCACTTGTATACCCTGGTCAACATGTGGTATTACGGATGACATGAAATTTAAAAGGTTACTGGTGGTGCTGCGACCCGATCTGAACCCATGTTGTGCATCCGACAATTGCGTCTTGACGTCATTGTAAACAACATTGTACAACACCGATTCAAATACTTTAGCGTACGTACACAATACTGCCACCGGCCTATAATCCCCCACATCGGACCCCCCGCTCCTTTAGGAACAGGGATGACGCGTGTAGTTTTCCATTTCTCCGGGAATGTCGCACTCTCAATACACAGGTTGTACACATGTGTGAAAGGCTCAGTTAGCACCGTCCCACAATCCCGTGCCAGGAATGGTGGTATACCATCTGGCCCCACGGAGCGCTTGAACGGGAGGGCAGCGAGTGCACGGCGGACCTGGGCTGGCTTGAGCACCGCGAGGTGCACGCGCGCCGCGCCCCCTGCCTCGCACCCGCCACCCGCGCTCGCCGCTGCCGCCTCCGCATCCAGTATAGGGCGCTGCGAGTTGTAAACCGAGTGAAAAAACTGAGCGAATTCCCGAGCACACTCTCGCTCATCAAGGACAATACCGTCCTTTAGGATTCTGTGTTTATTTGTATTTTTCCGCTTCGATTTAATGTAATTCCAAAAAGATTTCGGTTCACGAGCCAGCTGTTTTTGCAATCTATTCCTATAATTGTTGTTATCTAGAATTATCATTTCCTTAACTCGCTTCCTACTCAAGGCAAACAACGTATAGGCATCTGCCGATTTACTATTTTTATATCGCTTATGTAGTGCAGCTTTATGTCTAATTTCGCTAAATAGGTTCGCCGTAAACCATTCCGGATAACAATAACGAGAATTTTCGATGCATTGTTTTTTCTTAGGAACACAAATATTCAATACATTCTCAATTTTTTCATGTAAAAGATCTACAGCTTCTTTAACGTCCTTTTTATGATAAAGATCACTCCAGTCCATTTCACACAATAAGGAGTATAATGCCGGAAAGTCCGCTTTATAAAAATTCCACGAATTCCTGCTAGATGACCGTGCAGAACTCTTAGTCTCCGGATTATTATTTTATTCTTATTAATTGCAGATACATAATTACATTACAGAGAACCATTGCATAATTAATTGCATGACTTAAAACTATATACATATTTACATAAAAAGTAGGAACAAATTGAACACATATTATAATGTCAAAATCGGAAATGTCAATCAAAATAAAATCTTGTCAATAATTACTAATAATTATAACATCAAACATTACAATTGTACTATAGTTACTGTCGAAAAATTTAAATAAATCACCATTTTAAAATAATTATTTAATACATATATTCGGTAAGTTTCGAGTTAGAGTAAAAATCCTTCTATGTATCCTTCTCACAAATCGCCAAGCATTCCTTCATACTTACCAATTGCTGAAGGAAAACACCCGAAGTATGACGGCGATAAGGCGCACGACCTATTACATTGGGTGCATGTATGCATACCCTAAATTAGCAACTCAATGTGTGTCGGTACAAATATCGACGTAAACGACATTGAAATAACGTTCATATCAGCGAGTATTCCAAAGTGGCTGTTACAACGATCGCTGCGTCTCTAGATAGCGCAAAATAGGAGAAATTAATACTTTTCAGATAGACGCGAAGCACGGAATAATTTTTTTAACAATTTTATTTTAGATCTTTAAATTGGCTTTATTAAGGTAAAAGAGTCATTAAAATCGCGCATTCGAGAAGAGTAAGAAAATTCTTGTTTAAATTATAGAAAACTTTTAGCAGCTTTCGATTTTTTTTAAGAAAAAAATAATATAATATGGAATTTATTTCTGATTACATATTGTATCATATATCATGTATTTTATTTAGGTATTTGTATCACCCGTAGGAGGGGTAGGCAGTTTGAGTTACCTACATTGACCTTAAATCGTCGTCGGGTAAAAGAGGGTATAACGAGTGTTGTTTTTTATAGTGATATTTCCAACACAGAGACACATCTGACACCCACTAGGGGATATACGTCGTGACGATATTTAATGCTATTTATTGTTATAGCCAATTTTGACGTTCACTACTATAAAAGTCAGATTGGTAATAAAAAATCTTATTGCTTGATCTGCATAATCAGTTTCCTTCTTAAACTTCTAAAATGTTTCTCTCATTCTCATCGGTAAACTTTTTCATTGAAGTCTTTCTACAAATCGGCAACTTTGAGGTGGCAACACAACAAGTTACGTATTTTGAGAACGTCCATTACCCGCTCAGCGTTTTATGCTACCCTTATTTCTCTATAGACCACATTTTATGTTAAGCAGGTTCTTTATTCAAAATTTTAAAATTGACTTGGATACGTAGGCAGAGTAAGTAAATTATTATAAGCTTAAAGACTTACTCTTCCGAGTAAATATACTCAACAAACGGCTACGAAAATAAAAATACGCAACTCTATGGGCTGTATTCATAAAATATATAGCAATAGAATATATAGTAAGGTGGTAGAGCTGATGCCGGGCTCGACTGTGGAGGTACCACCATCTTACTCGCAAATCCTTCCGAAGTTATTCGGGGGAGAGTAAGAGAACAGCTCTCAGGCAAAACCAGGCGGCCCACCATTGCCTGGGACCGATGGATGGCGGTATATCCATTCCCAATTGCCGGGCCTTATATAAAACAGACTGGTGACGGGCAGCGGCGTCACTGGTGCGAGGGCTTCGGCACCGCGCTCACCAACCCGCCTGCCCAGCGTGTGTGAGTATGGGCATTTCTTCCAGGAGGACCGCCAAGAGTGGCGAAATCTTGGAAAGGCCTATGTCCAGCAGTGGACGAAACAGGCTGGTGGATGGATGGATAGCAATAGAAACGATTTTTTGATCTTGCACTAAACAGACTTAAGGGTAATTTATTTTCTTTATCTCTCAAATACTGTCAAAAACGCCCAGTCATTGATTCAATAAATAAAAAATGTTTGCGCGAATAATGCCTGTTAAGGTTTTAAAAGTTGTACAAATTAGTAGTGCAGCTGAAACCTGCTTTAACTTGACAAGATAAACTCGGCGTTTCGGTCAACTTAAATAGTACATTTTATCCGAGGGGTGGAAGAGAAGGAAATTGTCTGACGAGGTGAGTTAGTAGGCTACGGCTTGCTAAAATACAAGTATGTAGCAGAGCCTATTAAAAGCGCACGTTCGAGAAAAGTATAATAAAGCTTAAAATAAATGTAGTGAATTGTTCCACAAATAAAGAACGTTGCTACTTTTTAAGTTTAAAAAAAATCCCGAATAAAAATAGGCATGCATACGCCGAAAATATTATAATATAAAATTTATCGACTCAGACTGTACTCAGAGACTGTTTTTAGTCCGGCTGCATAGCACTATAAAAACGAAAATTTATGACAGACTTCAGCAAAGAATTTCAATCAGTGAAGAAATTATCGTTTTCAGGGCTCCACCCTTATGAAATGAAACCAATATGGTAACTTTTTAGAGAAGTAAGTAAAAATGAGTATTTTATTTTGTGCAACTCTGGCATAATAAGAGCTATTGGGACATGAGTGCTTTCCAGCTTTCCAGGGTTCCGTAGACAAGAAACCCTTATAGTTTCGCCATGTCAGTCTGTCCATCCGTCCGCAGTTTAGCTCAGAGACTATTAGTACTAGAAAGTTGTAATTTGACATGAGAATACATATTATTCACGCCGACAAAACGGTAAAATAAAATAATGAAAAAATAAAAAATAAAATTTAAGGGTACCTCCCCCATATATGTAAATGGGGAATGATTTTTTTTCTCATCTATCCCATAGTGTTGGGTATCGTTAGATAGGTCGTTCAAAAACATTGTGGGTGTATGAAAACCATTATTAGATTTAGGGATCCGCATTGGCGAGGTGAAAATTTTTGTTAGAGTGAACCTGCTGGCTCAACGGTTGTTATTGTTTTATGTTATATGTGAAAAAATTAATTACACTCGATTAGTACAGGAAGTATACATTTTGTTTAGCGTATTTCACAGAAAGGGTAATTGAACCTTGATTCTTACCACTTGCCACGTGTCCAGTATGAATTTGGCTAGTAATAAAGTAGTAAAAAGTCGTGTCTGTAAATTGAATATTTTTTCGAAATTTTAATTTTAATGGGTAATTGGTATTGTACTGAGACTGTAGAATTTTCTCTGTTTATCCGTTTGTATGTTGCGTTTTAACTCAAGAACCACCCAACGGATTTAGATGCGTTTTTTTATTATAATCGTAGTGACCGTGGTCAACACGTAAGCTATAACGGCTGTTCATAAAATTACGCCCAAGCCGAATATGGGGCAAAAATTGAATAACCGCGGTCGGCGCCGCTGGCAAAGGCTATTCAAATATAAAAGCGAGCTTGGACTGCAACTGACTGTACATCAGTTTATTCTATAGCAAAAACAAAAAGCTTAGGTACACGATTTTTAAGCTTTTAGACTGATGAAAAACCATTCTGACCGGAAAGTTGTGATCGCAAATGAAATGGCACTCAAAAAACTTGATTCAAAGCAATTCGATTTTTGTGAGTGGTGCGGAGGGTCGTAATCGGTATGAATTTTATATAAGGTGACTTTGGTTGGTATAGCTGCATTCATACTAGATACTCGGTTAATCAAACACCAGAAAATACTAAGTATGCTTACTACAGTGTCCTATCAAAAATACTAATTGTACATCAAAAGGTCAGTGTTGATGAGGGGGCAAAAATTTGCGCTGAAGGAATTCCGGGTTGTCATAAAAAAAAATGACCGCAAGGGTTATGTATGGCGGTCGCTCCGCTACGTTCTACGACTCACTTCGTGGAACTCACCGGCACACTTCTGCACTCAATTTGATCTACAGTTAGTATTTTTGATGTGCAATAAAATATTCTCCAATAAAATTTAGGCTTCCAATACTGAGACGAGGTTGTCCTGGAGCAAATGGGGGCACAAATATATATTTTAATATTTCGCAAACAGGGTCCTTGAACCTCAGTCCAGACCAATTACCAAGTCTCTGGTATGAATTTGGCTAAATCAAAAAAGTCACCTCATATAGTACTGGTCACTTAAAAAATGGTTTTGTAAATTGTAGTACGCTTTAATTGTAATTGTTTAAATTTCCATACACAGACATTATAATTAGGTATTACTAGTGTTTCCATCACCCTTTAAGATTAGATTTCTCATATTTTACAAGAACGTAAGATCTCTATAAATTTCACGCTTTTTTTTACAATGATGACGTAAAACCACAACAAATGGTTCATGTTCATGACCATGTTAACATGGTCGTTCATTGTGGCCTGAAGTTAGGCGCACAACACGTTTGGCGATTTTTGACATTTGCTGAGTGTCGTGACCGAATCGTGGGTGTTTATTGTAGAAAATTGTAGTTTATTGTGGACTCATAACCGCACTCATTGTAATCTTCTCTCCTATGTCTAAGCTCAATCAGCCTAGTCCTTTAGTTAGGACCGGACAAATACCGAAACATGGCTATAGAGGTTCCTTTATTATATGGAACCATAAAAACTACCGCAATCTAAATTTGGCCTTGTACATGTGGAACACGCTACTCTAATTAATAGAGAGAAAACCCTTGATTGATGAACACACAAAATTGTTTGAATGTACTAATAGCCTTATAATTTATATACATACAATTATACACGTGAATAAAACAAGGTACTTGTATTCTAAAAAATATTATTGATAACTTAAGTGTACAAATTTTCTAGGCTATAAGACGTTAAAATATATTAAAACCGGAAATAAAACTACTTACTACTTCCGCTTTTATAAATTACGTAATAGTAGGTAAAGATGGAACCAAAAACAGTTTTAAAACACCGCATTTCTCTTATTCCGCAGCAAAAATATACCGCAGTAATTTAGATTGATGGATCGACGACCGAACCATTATAATTCAGGCACGAATTCCAAACAACGTAATCTACAGCGAAAATTCCGCCCTAAACTTTAAGAAGGCGAGATTGTTGCAGAAGTAATCCAATAAAATGAGGTCACATCTGGGTAACAGCTCCGAAAATCCAATAATAAATTCTTATTTCACACTGAAGGTAAAAAGGAAAGGATATAAAGTAGCGTACATCCTACAGGCCAAGGGTCCACCTAAGCGCGGGTCAACGGACATTGGAATACGGTAACCGAGTTGATGTTATTTGCTCCAATGTTGCCGGAACAGGAGAATTTTTGATTTTATTTATGCGTATTGGTATCACTCGGGTAAGTCACGCTTCCTTTTTGTTAAAAGGGTTATGGTAATATTTTCGTTCAGGCTTATGAGATTTGGGCTCTCTGATTTAAAATATTGTCATCGCTCCTCCAGTGGACTTGCTACAATTTCTTTGAATCCATAACCTTGTGTAGTATTTTAATTTTTACTGTTATTTCTATACTTGTTTAGACGTAGGAATAAAATATCGAAGTAAATTAAAACTTTTAGATCAGGGGCTACGGCAATACCGAAAGATTCGACGAATTTTTATTCGTTTCTAACATGGGTCTGGATAAAACGTCTGGTGTAAAATTTTCAGGATGGTATTTATTTCTTATTGAATGTTTATTTCTCTTCTACTTTGATGAAACTTATGAGTACGCAATTGAATCACTGATTGTTAAAATTATTAAGGTACTTACCGTACTCCTAGAACGTTTAAATTTTATAGCAGGCTAGGCTTTTTGTTAAAAAATCAGAAAATTTAAAAATCCCTTCTCTTTTCTCCCCTTAAATGGGGAAGGTAAAGACCACTTTCCCACCAAAAATATAAATGTGAAAAAGATGCCAAGTGCCGTCCAACGAAATTGCAGGATTTTCGGCTTCACCGGCAATAGAGTTGAGATATAAAAGGGTGCCAAGTTCTATGGAGGTTTCTTATATCATACAACATTCTTCACTAGTCTTAAAAGAAAGTCTGTTAGGTTTTTTGCTACTGAATACATAATCTTGGCGAACTTTCCTAAATTAAGTTTCAACCGTTACATTATACATGCAAATAATTAACTATTGACTTTTTAATAACCCATAATTTTCATTTCAGAAAATTGGGGTATTTTTGGTAACCTTAAAAGGCACGCAAAATTACATTTTTGTTGGTGACTATGAGTTACGGGTGTAAAGTACAGTCTGTCAATAAAGAGTTTTTCTTTCGCCTGGTTACACTAAACAAAGAAGTACAAAATCTGTTAAATCGAGTTAACCACGTTGTTATTTCATATATATTACCTAAATTATACCACTCGAACGTTTAAAGTTCAATACAAGTAAAGTTCATTATTCATTTCAACTCTTTTTTGACAGACTGTAGCTCAAAATAGTTCGTATAATAATAGCTTACCTTTGAAATTGCTGTTTCTTTTGTATGGAGAATTTGAAGAAAACTCAGTTTTCAGTACAAACGTTTTTCCATTTATTTTAGGAATGACAAATCCAAATTTTATAAAACAAATTGTATATGAATGAGAAAACATTAAGCTTACAGAAACTACAATTAAAATTTTAAAAAGTTTCACGTATTAAAAGTTATTATGAATCTTATCAAACGGATGAAGTGTCTTTGAAGATTTAATTTTAGTTATCAAACTGAAAATAAAAACAAATAAAAAATTATGATCGATAATCGATCATTATTATTATTATTATTTTTATTTGATTCTCTATATATGCCATATAACTAGCTATAATTAAAGGCTCAAGAAGTCACAAAAACAGCATTTATATGAAAATAAAAACCAAACTTAATGCTAAAAACAAAAAAAGAAATAATAGAATTAGCTATTGGTTTACAGGAATTATGAACTCATGAATCTGTTAGAAAGTTTCGGCAACTTCATAGGTAAGGACCTATTATAAATAGCACACTGGTGCGTCGATATTTTCTCTTCCGAACTCTGCTTGATACTCGGGACTGCCCCGTGTGTCTGTCGGCGGCATTTGGTTAAATCATTCACTTAACTAAATGGCTAGTCTTTTGGTTTAAATCATATTTCTGGGTGGTCATAAAAAATAACCACGAAGGCGTGACTCGCCATACCTAATCTTCTAACCTAAGCTACCGCCTCTCTTCTGCGCTGTAGGACTTCCGAAAAACTAATTACAACCAAGTGACTGATTTAACTAAATGCCGGTGACATGTTAAGCCTCTCAGAGGCCTGTATCTGTATAGCGGCATGAACAACTCTTGACGGGTTGGCCAATAACCACACGATGAGAAAAAAGTGTCTGTAGAAAACAAAGGATTTTTCAATAGTATGCAGGCTAGATTTAGTGTTCAAGCAATCCATGGAGAAACTTTTTGGGGATGTTTAAGAAACTGTTAAGTATTTTTCGAATAAGCAATGGAATAGTCTAAAAATTGTGAGTTACTATGAACCACGTCTTCCTAATAATTCCTAAATGCAGTAGATGTACTCTGTTTTGGGTTTAAACAAATTGAAGCAAAATAATTTATTTATAAACCTAAGCTTATTGAAATGGATTACTCTAGCTCCGTAAGTCAAAAAAATACATATAAGAACAACAAAACGGTACAAAAAATGGATGGCATATTCTACACGGAGCCCAAATATATTTATCGATCCTTTTAAAATATCGGGAAACGACACCACTTGGTACGTGCTCACGTAAAAGGTAGAAATCCATGCTCCCGTTTATTTTACGATGACATAAACAGCCTCTCCAAATATCGTGGAAAAGGCCTCACTCTGCACAAACGACGGGAAAAATAATATTTTGGGATTTTGAGGAGAAATCTTCTAGACATTGTTTAGTTCTCGATGCTTTTAGAAGATATTGCTAAAACGGGATGATTAATGAACGTAAGAGCTTTTTGAACTACAAAAAATATCTGACTCTTACGTGGTTATACGTAAAATAAATAAAATAAAATAAAATAAAGTTTATTCACAGAAGTAAAAGTCTTAGGTACAGTAGTGCACTAGCTCCCACCCTAATTTTCACTGTTTTGTAGGAGCTAGGCTTGACCCGAATCAGTACACCAGGTTACAACTGAGTCTAAAAGAACAATGTAAAAAAAAATTAAAACTTATTAATTAACAAAAGTAAACACAGAATATAAAATAGATGCAATAATGTAGTATTTATATAATATATTTTGGACATGTAAGCTTTGCCTTTAGATAAGAGAGGGTGTATGTTTGTGTGTAAGGGTGTGTGTGTGAGTTTGTGTGTGAGGGTGCGTGTGTGTGAGAGGGTTTGTTTGTGCGGGTCTATGGGATATGTGATTATATGAGAGTATTGTGAGGGAGTTGTGAGATGAGTGACTGTGAAAAATGAAAGTTATACTGGAGAGGAAATATCTATATAAAAGTGTATCAGGATTATTGTTTTATTAATTTTTCAGTACCATCATAATCAAATTGTTCTAGCCACTCTAGTACATGTTTTTTAATTTTAAAATTACTTAACCGCTTCATATGAACATTGTTATTGAAAAATATGTTATAGAGTCTTGGAGCCATGTTGATGAAGTTTCTGCGGGACTATACTTGGGACTATACTTTGTACGATAATTTTAGTAACATTTGTACGCGAAAAAAAATTCCAACCCCTATTTAGGCACTTGTAGCCCGTTCAGCCTAGCTACAGAGTATTATACCCAGGTAATTACTAAACCACCTTACTACAAAATACATTAATAAGAAACAAGCATGTACAAAATTAATGCAGGTCATATATGAAGACCATTAAATACTGTCAAGATCTGTTTAGATTCAATATTTGAGTATGTTTTTAGTGCATTGCGTAAACTAACGGTCCGAATACGTTTGTAATGCATAATAATTTGGCCAAGTGGGAGTTATACTCGCCCAAAAGGCAACAAAAAACAAGGCACTAAAATAGTAGCGCCTGAGAAACAATTAGGCACTCTCTGAATATGGGACCCTAATTTTTATTATTTGTTCATCTATTTTAGAGTATGTACAACAGTTTGCTTTAAAACCTGTAGGTATTACCGTCTAAAGATAAAGCCGAAACAAATAATTTTATAAAGTGCTCATTCTTTGTATGGGTATTCAATTTAAGTTTTTTAATTACTTATACGTGATAGAGGCCATAGTAACACATATTATATCAAAATTTCAACTGTGTACTCATTATGGTTAAAGCTGTATATCCCTGTGTTAGACGGACGGATGGACAGACAGGCTGACAGACAGCGAAGGCTTAGCAATAGGGTCTTGTTTGGAACCCTTCGGGTACGGATTCCTAACTATATCCTCAGCAAGCCTAAATGTTGCTTTGAACTGCGGCTTATGGCTACTGCGGTTTCAGCTAAGCTTATTTTTATGAGTACCGCAATGATTTAGCCTTACAACTTTCATGCAAAATAAAAAGATAATATGTAAATAACTTTAAAACAAATTGTTTGTGTTGTTTCAATTTCTTTAGTTTTCATTACCCACAGTACGTGCATTTCTTCATTAATTTTAACATTTATATAAGTACTAGCTTTTGCCCGCGGTTCCACCCGCGTGTTATTCGGTTTAACTACATGCTTTTAAAAAGTAACCTATGTGTTCATATAAGCTATATCCATTCTAAATTTCATCCAAATCCGTCCAGCCGTTTCAGCGTGAAAGAGTAACAAACATACACACACACACACACAAACTTTCGCATTTATAATATTAGTTTGAAGTGTGATGAGATAACATAGCCTTGTCTTATATCACCACAAACGATAAGGTTCGCGCTAATTAGAAACCTGGTTTTTCAATGATATTGGTCTATCCTACAGGAACCATGCATTTTTCCGGGATAAAAAGTCGCCTATGTGTTAAGTTAGGGTATAAGCTATATCCATTCAAAATTTCATCCAAATCCGTTCAGCCGTTTCAGCGTGAAAGAGTAACAAACATACACACATACAACACACACACACACACACACACACACACACACACACGCACAAACTTTCGCATTAATAATATTAGTAGTAGTAGGGTTATTTTTCATTAATTATTTTTACATTTGGCAGAAGTCTTACTACAAAAAGGCATTTTTCTACTACCTTCATGAAAAAGTTCCATTTAATACCTACTCTAAATTAGTTTCGAAAATTGAACTTTCCCGTTCCCGTTGCATAATGAATTTCATTTATTGCAAAAAATAAAATATTTTTGACGTTTGTCTTTATTTCATCCTAAATTAGGTTATTTTTGACGTCCTAAGCTTGTCTTTACAATCGAAATTCCCTGCGTTTCGATTCACGACATAATCGACTATATCGCGCCTGATGCTCTTTTTTATCAAAATGATACTGGCAGCAATTAAAAGCCGCCGGCCGAAGCCTGAAAAAAGGGCAAAAACAACGGCGCGCATTGCAAAATCATTAAATACATTAAATTTTAAAGAAAAAACGGATAATTTATCAGAAAGTAATTCTGCTAATAAAATGATATCGACTCCACCTGAAATAGTCAATAAAGCTGCAACAGCAACGCAAAATTTGCTGCCGAAAAAATCGTCCAAGCTCTATGAAAAATATTACAGAGAATTTATGGAGTGGAGATAACACAAAAACATTACGTCTTTTTCCGAGAACGTACTATTGGTATACTTTGGAGAATTGTCGCCTGCGGCTCACGTTGAAACTAGCTTCATTCCTAGGGTAAGAAAATCCGCAATTTTATAATACTATTAATATCAATATACTATTTCGTCCTTACTTTTAAACAATAGGAGACTTCATTCGGGCGGTGCATTCACTTACCTGAAGAATAACAATATATTTTGATAAATACCAGTACTTAATAAATATAATGACACTAATACCCGCGATGCTACTTACATGATGACAGAGTAAAAATCTCTGTGATTAATATAGATATATTGTTTAGAGTATCATATAGAGAAGAAACCTGTCTACATGTTTAACTTTTTTACTTTGTCATTTGTACCCACACAATTTTGCAAAATATGTTTATGATTTGAGTATATGTACATATAAGGTCCTAAAATTTGAAGGGAAACAAATTAAAGAGGTGATTGAGTATCGCTAACAGACCACTTTCCGCCGAAAATATTTTTATCTGTGCGAACTTTTGTTTACTTTTCCATAGAAATTAAGGGCTTGTCTTTGGTCTTTCAACGGTTTTTGCTTTAATATGCTGAGTCAACTACGTATCTGATCAATGTAAAACTTGGACACGTGCTTTTTCAGACCTTCATCTTTACGTTGTCAGGTCGGTTACTAAATTGGAGACATTTCACTCGATAGATTCTATTTTTGAAAATAATGCTTTTTTAAGTTATTAATTCATTTTATGTCTAAACGGCTTGAGTTTTATTTCTGAATTTACTGCTATAACAAGAAAACATGATTTATTTTTCAATTTCCGGAGGAAAAACTCCTACATCAATTACTTTATGTTAACTCCAGAAAAACCTAGAAAATTCACTGATTATTTATGCGCACCAGCAGCGCGCGAAGCGAGCGTTCTAATGTAGACTTTCTGAAAGCACATTGAAGTTCAAAATCACTCAGTAAGATTACCGTGCACCATGGGCTAAACCTTAAGCCAGCCGATCAAACCACTATGTACTGGAATGTGAAAAATTATTTAATTCAAATTTGTTTTGACTTCTTGAATATGATCAATCAATGAACGCTTTCTTAGAATTATTTTCGCTTATTATTGTAGGACCTTACATATTTTTTATAACTTTGTAATCTATCTGAATTCTGAGCCTAACAATATTTTATCATCGAAAACCAATAACAGTCATGATCAATCATGTTCATGTAGCAAAATGAGTGCTAGCGTAATACGTGCCAGCCATCTCGTAGATGTTCATAGCCAAATAACGTTGTTGAACGTTTTCAGTTCTCGATGAAAAAATGTGATTGGTCATGCGAAAAGGGACCTGAGGGATAACTATAGAAAATGATTTTTTTGATATATGTTTCCAGGAATAAGTCATAAAATTAGTTTCCCTCTGAATGTTTGTATTTTTTCAGTTCCCTTTTCACAAATATTCCAACGCTCCAAAATGGTAAATAGAAATCTTTAAAACAAAGTTACAGTATCTGCGTGTTGAGTTTCAATAAGGGATTTAAATGGAGCCTTAGGGCCTTATATAAAACAGACTGGTGACGGGCAGCGGCGTTACTGGTGCAAGGGTTGAAACTCACGCGCAAACTGCGCTCACCAACCCGCCTTCCCAGCATGTGTGAGTATGGGCATTTATTCCAGTAGGACTGCCAAGGGTGGCCAGATCCTGGAAAGGTATATGTCCAGCAGTGGACGAAACAGGCTGATGGATGGATGGATTAAGACGACGTAGGTAGTAAAAACGGAGTTTTTGAACAAGTAGTACTCCCAAACTACAATAGATATGGTTATGAAATAAATACCTATTATAAACAAAGCCTTTTCCAAGGCGATGTAACAACCCAAAACGGGATAGAGATAAATTGTCTCGATCGAAAAAAAAATGCAAAATGGAGGCTATTTCTTCATTTAAAACAAGCAGTCTATCGAAATTAATAAAGTAAAAATAACAATGATGACCGTTTTAAACATTTAAACTTATTATCTAAACGATAGCATAGCGTTGTTTTTTTAACGCACTTGTGTGAATTTATATTAAATTTTATTCCTTGAAAAACAGCATTATCCCATCTCTTCTTGATTAAGCGCTCTGCTCAGACGCGCGCTTTTTCGGATATGCTTATCTCTTTCGTTGTGCGATCGACCTACTACGCCTTGATGACAAACGCAATTATATCCCTTAGATACACAGATTTTAATGGATTTAATTTAAGTTGGTTATCTATAACTGCACGTAAAATAAATCAAGGCACGAGTTCAACTCATACTTGACCAGTTTTTTACGTTTCTTCTTCATTTTGAATAACCCGTTTCTTTGTTAAAGAATAAGAATACGAGTCATGCGCGAGGGACAGCCGAGTCTAATAAATTGCTTGCAGGAAAGCTCTAGCAAAGAGTGCACAATGTGAAATTTCACACATGAAGAATACATGTATCTCGGAAAAATAAATTGCTTTACAAATACCATGACATTTTCACTCATAGTTTGAATTAAATTTCAGTGTTCTGTGCTTAAGAGAGCCATTGTAGTCCGTCTCGTCCATTTATGTGCATGTACGAATATGTTACAGCCAACGAGTTATAGATACTCTATAGGTCGTTGGTTACAATCCAATAGCTTATTGATCAATCTTGAAAGAATTGGTTATAACCCTTTAAAATTTGGTACATTTACGGTTATGGTAAACCTTACCATATTTTTTCCCTTAAATACAAAATACAAATCGTAGGTTCTGAAGTGCTTCAAATGAATATATTTCTTTATGTTATTTTTATTCCCATAGATTAAGATAAATTAACAACCTATGAAGTTGTTGAAATTTTCAAACAGATTCATGAGTTCATAATTCCTGTAAACCAATAGATATTTCCATTATTTGTTTTTTGTTTGAAACTTGAATTCAAGGTTGTATGTCTTAAATTTCGTTTTTATTTTCAGTTTGATAACTAAAATTAAGTCTTAAAAGACAGTTCGTTTTAAGTTTCATCCGTTTTCGTAATAAGATTCGTAATAACTTTTCAAAAATTAAATTGTAGTTTTTGTTTTGTTTGCATAAACTTAAACTTATTTGTTTTATAAGATTTGGATTTGTTATTCCTAAAATAAATGGAAAAACGTTTGTACTGAAACCTGAATTTTCTTGAATTATAAACAAAATATTGGTTCCCTTTTATCTCCGGAACAAGCGGACTAAAATTATGAAAATGTCACTATAAATAATTTTGTAAGGATTTCAGATTACATAAAGAAGTTTAGAAGTCTTAAATGAAATAATAAGACCTTTTAAGAAACAAGCTTTTACAAGCCATGGACCAAAACGAATCAGATAAATTTAGATAGATCGCTGAAACATCTTATTTATTTATTTCTTTCAAAAAAGCTTCCGTACGAATGTACAGAAAATTCATGCCTACTTTGGCAAGTAGTTCCTGGCCAATCAACGATCGATCGTAACTTTTCACGCGACAAGCTTTTTGAAATAAAATAATTCAATGTAAAATATTAATTATATTTCAGCTATCTAAATTTTTTTATTAAGTCCCTAACGCTTGTTTTAAAAAACCTGTGTTTGATTTATTATTTTATTTTGTGTTTTTTTTGTGAAAAACGTTAATTTGCTCGTCAAAACCTTTTCTTGGATAATTTCAAGAGTTTTAAAAATAACAGAGTCAACCATATTGAAATAAGTACGAAAACCCTTCCATTTGATACCTACATCATTTAAAAAGAAATATTGGTCATCCTGAGGCGTCCGTAAATTACGTGAATACCATGCATAGAAGTATGAGCAAGTCAGGTCATTGTACGTACACTGCTTAATTTTGCTTGCATCTATTATTTTAGCTTACATAGCTTCAACGACTGGAAGCCATCATATGCTCACATGACGAAGGGTCTAGCACAGATTATGCTAACCTTTTGAACTTTACCCCTTAGAATAACTGTTTTTGATAGCGGTGGTAGAACGCTCTCAATCTGGAGACCCAGGTTCGAGCCCCAGTCGGGCATGCACTAATGAGTTTTTCGGAATTTATGTGCATAGCATTTGTATTCTTACCTGATACTTACCACTTGCTGAACGTGAAGGAAAAAATCGTGAGGAAACCTGCATGCCCTGAAAAAGGGGTGTAATGGTGCCCGAAGTACGGCAATAGGGCTCACCACCCATCACGTTGGGACGTAGTAATCGTCGGTGAAACGCGGATGAATTGGCTGTGGACTTTTTTTATATTTTTTTATAATAGAATTTTACACAAGTATACATTTTACAATTTTCGCCAAACTGCTAAGCAGTTTGTTGGCGATACGCTCTTACATTTGATTAAGAGAAGGTACTTAAAATCTAATACTATATAGTCTTAAAACATATACATATTTGTAGGAAATCATTATGTAAAATATAATAAGTTCTAGTTATGTAAGGGAAGATAACAACATATTTTTTAATTTATGTTTTAGGTTGCCAATTTTTAACTTATTTTCTTCCGGTAGGAGAGGATATTTATAACAAAGCTCGGGAGTTAGGTACTTCCGAGTTCTCTCTCCATAATAGTTTTTGGATGATGGCTGTGATAGTTTGCCAATTTTTACTGCTCTAGTGAAATGTCTGTTTGGGTTAGGAACTTTATAGTGACTTGCATTTCACAGTTTACACTCGGAAACACCTCTGACACACCTTCGGGGATTCATGTCGTGACGATAATAACTGTTTATAGTTATTAATTGAAATAGGCGTTACCTTGCGGAAGTCCATCACTAAGTAAAGGATATATGAATATAATTTGCAATATTCCGCTAAACAATTCTTGTCGTGCTATTCAAAATGCAGACTCGTGCACCGCCCGCCCGCCCGCATAAAAACATGCAACAAGCAAGCAATACAAGCAAAGCAATCTTAAATAACAAGCAAGAAAACTTATCGACACGTGTTTCGCCTCTGAACGAGGCATCCTCGGGATGTGTTGCTAGCCCGGCTTCTCCGCAGCAACTGATGTTGTTCGCCCGACAGCTCAGCAGCTAGTGACGAGCCGCCGACCAAAACTCGCCTTTTATACACCGGCCTGACTAGTTGTTTGGTGGGGAAAATGGGGAGACGAAAACATGCGTAACAGTGGGGTAGTGGTAAAGTTAGTTTGTTCGTTTAGTAAATCAGGGTTATTCTTGTTTTTTAGTATTTCTAATTGTTCTAACACACACATTCTTAAACCTTTTTTACAAATATGTTTTACTTCAAATGAATGGTTATCAGGCAAACTATGACCGGACTCTAATAGATGTTTTGCAAAGTGTGATTTTTCAGGATGATTATTTCTATGGGCTGAGATATGTTCTTTGTACCTAGTTTCAAAACTGCGACCTGTTTGACCTACATAGACACCGTTACAATCATTGCAAGACAATTTGTAAATACCAGACTGTTGTTTTTTATCTAATTTGTCCTTACCATTGCAAATACGCTTTATCTTATTTTTGGTTCTGAATGCAACGCGAACACCACAACGCCGAAAAATCTTCGCAACCCGTTCAGAAATTGGACCTAGATAAGTTATGCTTGTTTTATATTTCTGAACACTCGTACTTTCAGGCTGTAAAGCAGACAAACTGTTTCTAATAATGATATTCTGTTTTTTGTGGACTAATCTATCAACCATTTTTGCACTATACCCGTTATTCACAGCAATCTGATATATTATGTTGAGTTCTTTTTCAAAGTTGTCAGGACTTAGAGGCACCGTCATCAATCTGTGAACATAACAACGAAATGCTGCAAGCTTATGTTCCCAAGGGTGACAAGATGAAGAAGGTATTACAGTATCGGTGTGTGTTGGCTTGCGGTATATTTGAAATTCATGTTTATTCTGTGCCCGAGTAATCGTTAAATCTAGAAAATTAAGGGAGTTTTCTTGTTCGACTTCTAATTTAAATTTTATTTTGGGGTGAATTTTGTTCAATTTGTCAACAAATACATCGAGCTGTCTACCAGTACCAGTCCAGCAAATAATGATGTCATCAACGTATCTGTAATAATACAAAATATTCGAACTACTGGCAATGTGTTTGTTCTCAAAACTATCCATGAAAATATCGGCCATTAATGGACTTAAGGGTGAACCCATCGCTAATCCTTCTTTCTGCATATAGAATCTATCATTGAATTTGAAATAATTTTGACGCATGCAAACTGATGCAAGGCTAATGAGGTCATCAATTTCGTTAGTGTGAAGACGTTGTTTTTCTAGTAAATTTCTAATAACAATCAAACACTCATCGGAAGGAACATTGGTAAACAAGCTATCTACATCTAAAGATATCAACTTCGCATTAGAGGGCAAATGGACATTCTGAATTTTTGATATTAAGTCATCTTTGTTCCTAAGACAATAAATGGGCTTGAAGGCAGTTTTTTCTATCAAAATATGATTTAACCGTTTTGACAAATCATAAGCTGGAGCACCTATATAAGAGATATGCTCCAGCTTATGATTTGTCAAAACGGTTAAATCATATTTTGATAGAAAAAACTGCCTTCAAGCCCATTTATTGTCTTAGGAACAAAGATGACTTAATATCAAAAATTCAGAATGTCCATTTGCCCTCTAATGCGAAGTTGATATCTTTAGATGTAGATAGCTTGTTTACCAATGTTCCTTCCGATGAGTGTTTGATTGTTATTAGAAATTTACTAGAAAAACAACGTCTTCACACTAACGAAATTGATGACCTCATTAGCCTTGCATCAGTTTGCATGCGTCAAAATTATTTCAAATTCAATGATAGATTCTATATGCAGAAAGAAGGATTAGCGATGGGTTCACCCTTAAGTCCATTAATGGCCGATATTTTCATGGATAGTTTTGAGAACAAACACATTGCCAGTAGTTCGAATATTTTGTATTATTACAGATACGTTGATGACATCATTATTTGCTGGACTGGTACTGGTAGACAGCTCGATGTATTTGTTGACAAATTGAACAAAATTCACCCCAAAATAAAATTTAAATTAGAAGTCGAACAAGAAAACTCCCTTAATTTTCTAGATTTAACGATTACTCGGGCACAGAATAAACATGAATTTCAAATATACCGCAAGCCAACACACACCGATACTGTAATACCTTCTTCATCTTGTCACCCTTGGGAACATAAGCTTGCAGCATTTCGTTGTTATGTTCACAGATTGATGACGGTGCCTCTAAGTCCTGACAACTTTGAAAAAGAACTCAACATAATATATCAGATTGCTGTGAATAACGGGTATAGTGCAAAAATGGTTGATAGATTAGTCCACAAAAAACAGAATATCATTATTAGAAACAGTTTGTCTGCTTTACAGCCTGAAAGTACGAGTGTTCAGAAATATAAAACAAGCATAACTTATCTAGGTCCAATTTCTGAACGGGTTGCGAAGATTTTTCGGCGTTGTGGTGTTCGCGTTGCATTCAGAACCAAAAATAAGATAAAGCGTATTTGCAATGGTAAGGACAAATTAGATAAAAAACAACAGTCTGGTATTTACAAATTGTCTTGCAATGATTGTAACGGTGTCTATGTAGGTCAAACAGGTCGCAGTTTTGAAACTAGGTACAAAGAACATATCTCAGCCCATAGAAATAATCATCCTGAAAAATCACACTTTGCAAAACATCTATTAGAGTCCGGTCATAGTTTGCCTGATAACCATTCATTTGAAGTAAAACATATTTGTAAAAAAGGTTTAAGAATGTGTGTGTTAGAACAATTAGAAATACTAAAAAACAAGAATAACCCTGATTTACTAAACGAACAAACTAACTTTACCACTACCCCACTGTTACGCATGTTTTCGTCTCCCCATTTTCCCCACCAAACAACTAGTCAGGCCGGTGTATAAAAGGCGAGTTTTGGTCGGCGGCTCGTCACTAGCTGCTGAGCTGTCGGGCGAACAACATCAGTTGCTGCGGAGAAGCCGGGCTAGCAACACATCCCGAGGATGCCTCGTTCAGAGGCGAAACACGTGTCGATAAGTTTTCTTGCTTGTTATTTAAGATTGCTTTGCTTGTATTGCTTGCTTGTTGCATGTTTTTATGCGGGCGGGCGGGCGGTGCACGAGTCTGCATTTTGAATAGCACGACAAGAATTGTTTAGCGGAATATTGCAAATTATATTCATATATCCTTTACTTAGTTTATAGTTATTTCATAAGTTAAATAAAAAAAATCAGCTGTATCTTTTATTGGATTTGTTTTTAATTATTTGTAAAAAATGTTAGTTATGTAGTAACCTTTCATTTACATATTTGATGGATTCGATTGACGGTTTTTATTTACACATTTAATTGTTGTAGGATTTTATTAATAAAATACATTCAATAAACCTACATTAACGCAAATATGTTTTATTGTTATTTTTAATGTGTAAGAAAAGGACAGACTTTTATTTTATTTTGATTGATTTTGTGACTTGATTTAATAAATAATTTAAATTCCAATAAAATACTTTTCTCACTTTACCTGAGTAGTTTTTACACGATTTTAGATTTTACAATACACTACGGCATATTAGACGTGTGGTTAGTCCGTCGACCTATCAAAGACCTTTTTTCGTTTTGTCACGTTAGTTCAGACACTTTTCAGCCCGCAAAGTGGTTCACCTCGATGGTAATATTAATATTATTTTTAAAGTGTATATAACAGTACCTTCGCCCTGTAAGATCGACTCGGGATTTTTTATTGTTAGATCGTATATTGGTAGCACATAAACAGATGTCTTTATATTGATACCACGTGCTCTACAAGTCCTATTTAACAACTTTTCATACCCATTAAATTACGCACGTACATAGTAATTTGTAACTATTTTTTTATTACTAATGTTCTGTAAGTATGTAGTTTTTAACCCGAAATGCGGGAGGTAAATTTGATTTACAGCCCTAGAGAGGTAAGTTAATTTGAAAATCAAACGGGGCTCCCTTAAAGTTACTCTAGTAAGTAAATCACTCGTCTAGATAACGACAATGGAAAATATTTTTTTTGCCTGATCCCTTTCTATTTTGTTAGTCTGAATTTTATTTGTATTAACATGGAAAATTTAAATTTAAATTTCATATAATAGTTAAATGAATACTCGACCAACTTAATTTTACATTTTTGTTTCATACAGTTTGAATTTTCACTAAAGTCTATTGAATTAACTTACTTAAATGGTACGGAACGGACTCGCGCCTTACTCGCTCTTGACCGGTTTTTTGTGCAATGGCCAGTGTGTGTGATTGCTTTAAAAATAAAATCAATTTTGCTAGTGTGTAACTCTTAAACGTCTTTTCAACATTTCATTTAGCATATTTAGCACTTTTTTTAAAATTATTTATTACTAGCTTTTGCCCGCAGCTCCGCCCGCGTGTTATTCGGCTTAACGACATACTTTTTTCCAGGATAAAAAGTAGCCTATGTGTTAAGTTAGGGAATAAGCTATATCCATTCTAATTTTCATCCAAATCTGTCTAGCCGTTTCAGCGTGAAAGGGTAACAAACATACACACACACGCACACACAAACTTCGAATTTATAATATTACTGTGATATATCTGCACAGCATAACAGATGAAATCCAAATCACGAAGGTTAATGAAGGTTCCGTATCATTTAAGTGAGTTATAGAAACTATGATAAAAATTTATTCATATATTTTTAAGCACTTGGCGACTTAAACATCGCAAGGAAATAACAAATTAAATTTATATCATTGCGGTATAGAAAATCAGAAAAGTAAATCTGGACGTGAGGAGCTCTGAACCGGGATGAGAACCTGGGACCTCTCGCTTGCCGGACGTTTCAAAACTCCTCACGTCCAGATTTACTTTTCTGATTTTCGATACCGCAATTATATTAATAAGTTAAAATACTTGAATGAAAATTACAAACTAACATAATTAAACCTTCAAACAAAACTGTAAAATTAAGTTGGCCGAGTATTTGGGTACGTAACCCTAAACTACCATAAGAAATCGGCGTGTTTAGTATTTGTTGTTTAAATAGAGTATAATTATGGCACATAACATACAGAAAATTCCAAACACCTAACTAGTTTAGTTTTTGAGATAGACCCCGTAACAAAAGTGGTCTATAACTGCCAACTTTGGTGGCCCCCATTTCTTTATGTTTGGAGATAAAAATAAATAAACAATATATTTGCACTCTACTTAATGAGTTCTAGACCATGACATCCTGAGATACGGGGCAAGCTGCAAGCTGGAGACTTGTGTCTTACGGACGGACTGACGGACAGAAGCAAAATGACATATAGGGCTCCGTCTCGCCTTTTGGGCGCGGAACACAAAAAATAAAAAAATCACTTGAAAAAGAAAATGCGGTAGTAAAATTTTCTTGTTGAAAACGTTGTTACAATTTTTTTTTTACTTCCTCGCATTAGTGATGAAAAATAGAGTGTTCAACACGGGTGTAAGTTTTCAATTGTACCCTCAAGCGCCTATCTCGAGTGCAATTGATCACTAACCTGCCCTTGTGTAACAATCTACTACTCATTCCCACAGATATATTTCTTTGGGACAATTGTTTTCTATGGTCAATAGATCTTGTGGATACCTGTCTAGGTACACCATACAACATTAATATAACAATGACAAATCTTTTACTGCAAGACAGGCTTGCAATCTCTGCAGATATCTGTTTTGTAAATACATAATTCTCGATTCTATAAAAGGATTCCAGTCACAATCTCTTCTATCAAAGTAATATGATAAAAATGCCCCAACTGCTTTAAACATTTATAGCAAAATTGTACAAGAATGATTTAAATTCAAGAAGAGCAATTGAACTGACATTCTATTCATCTAGCTACGCTTCATCCATAATGTTGCAAGAATTCATGGTTTCTCCTGCTAGTCGGTATTTTGGCTGAAATACATATACCAGCGCCGCCATCAGTATTCAGTATTACAACTATGATCATAACAATAATGCAATACTTGATCTTAATAAACAGATATGACGAATAAATTATGTAAATTCAAAATTCGCAAACTCTTCCGCTCGAAAGTTTTTAGATTTATGTTACATACTTAGTCACAGTCCTGTTTATTTTTATTTGTTAATGATTTCTTTGTAGCATGAATAACTGGCAACCCCGTTTATCTACCACAAAGCCGATCCCATAACATTTCTTACACTTTGCATACAAACTAGGTGGATCTTCTTAAATGGTAAGTTGTCCTTATTATTTAAATTCCGTCGAATCGGAATTCTTTTCCCGCGTTCTACTCGGGAATAAAGTGGTCTATGTAAATAGCTTTAGCATCTTGGCAAGGCTTTTGTAAAACCACTGTGATGGCAAAATTGAGTAGCTCGAAGTTTTCGTATTTTAAGAAATATTACAAACATAAACATACTGTCACAACATTAATCCCCGAGGGGGTATCAGAAGTGTTCCCAAGAGTAAAATGTAAGTTACATTCCACCTTTGGTACACCCGGTTTTTACTAACAAATATTGCGTTCCAAACGTTGTAAGGGTTGTCAGCCCTATCGCCGTACTTCGGGCACAAATGGATGAGACCGAATACAAATTAATGTGTAGCGCGGGGATCAAACTTACGACCTACAGGGGAGCGCTCTACCTACCATTCGGACACAGAGGCGGTCATTATTATGAAATATTAGAGTAGGTAATGTACATTATTATTATTATTAGTAGCTTTTGCCCGCGGCTCCGCCCATGCCGAAGAGGTTTTCATGGTAATAAGGAAAACAAAAGAATATAATTTTTTGAACGACTATGTGCAACGGTCACCATGGTTTACCAAAGCGCTAATAAACACCAACCAAATAAGCCCAAACTCGAAGAGTCTGCTGTTGTCCGTTGGTGAGATCCCGTAACCACCTTCCAGTCCTATCATCAGATCCTGGTTACGATTTACCAAAGTGCTAATAAAGACCAATCAAATAAGCCCAAACTCGAAGGGTCTGATTTTGTCGGTTGTGGAGATCCCGTACCCATCTTCCAGTTCTATCATCAGACTCTGGTCACCATGTTTTACCAAAGTGCTTATAAAGACCAATCAAATAAGCCCAAACTCGAAGGGTCTGATGTTTTCCGTTGCGGAGATCCCGTACCCATCTCCCAGTTCTATCATCAGACTCTGGTCACCACGTTTTACCAAAGTGCTAATAAAGACCAATCAAATAATCCCAAACTCAAAGGCTCTGCTGTTGTCCGTTGAGGAGATCCCGTACACACCTTCCAGTCCCATAATCGGACCCTGGTCACCATGTTTTACCAAATTGCTAATAAATACCAACCAAATCATCATCAGACCCTGGTCACCATGTTTTACCAAAGTGCTAATAAAGACCAATCAAATAAGCCAAAACTCGAAGGGTCTGCCGTTGTCCGTTGAGGAGATCCCGTACAAACCTTCCAGTCCCATCATCAGACCCTGGTCACCATGTTTTACCAAAGTGCTAATAAAGACCAATCAAATAATCCCAAACTCAAAGGCTCTGCTGTTGTCCGTTGAGGAGATCCCGTACCCACCTTCCAGTCCCATAATCGGACCCTGGTCACCATGTTTTACCAAATTGCTAATAAATACTAACCAAATCATCATCAGACCCTGGTCTCCATGTTTTACCAAAGTGCTAATAAAGACCAATCAAATAAGCCCAAACTCGAAGGGTCTGCCGTTGTCCGTTGAGGAGATCCCGTACAAACCTTCCAGTCCCATCATCAGACCCTGGTCACCATGTTTTACCAAAGTGCTAATAAAGACCAATCAAATACGTCCAAACTCGAACTCTGTATCCGTTGAGGAGATCCCGTACCATAACTTCTAATTACTACCAGCAGAAATGTAATTTCCAAAAATCTTTAAATGACGATAACTTTTTTTTCCGAGATCCGATTTCAATAAAATAAAGTTATTATTCTATTCTAAATTAAGTTCTGTACAGGTGTGAAAAGTACATGAAAATCCGTTCAGTAGTTTTAGAGATGTGTGGGAAAAAACAGACAGACAGAAAAGAATTCTAAAAATCTTTGATTTGTGTTCTATTACTCTTCTTTAGTCACCCCCTTTCTATTTCTATTACTTTTCATGTACAGACACATGATTTCCACTGTTTTATTATAAGTATTGATTGATTGATGAGTTCACTGTGGATGTACCAATTACAGCTAAAGGTAGACTGTTAGACACATTAAAAAAAATGAATCAGTTTACAAAAAAATAGCATTTTCTTTTAGTTTTCCACATGACATTAATTCCCAGAATTTGATCCTTATAAGCGACACTATCGGATTGTGCAATAATAGTCTCGACTCCTTTGAGCATTTTTCGCTATTCCCCATAGTTTCAGACTTATCCAACGACGCCCACTTGAAGAACGAATCCTATGTAGCATATTAAAAGTCAATATCTCAGATTATTAAAGTTAGTCCAATAAAGCCGCGTATACATACATATGCTGTATCACGATCTATAACATCTAACTTTGTATCGCGCTCTGTATCATGCTTTGTGACGTTTTCCATAAATTTTGGCGTCAACGCAACGTGCAAATTTTCTAAAAAAAACCTTGAGCAGGTCACAGTCGTTATATTTTTTTGCACTAAGGAAGAAACTGACAGATCATACTAGTAGAAAATGCGCTTTTAGCTCAATGATGCATGAGCTTTTTCACATTGCAACATTCAAAAGTTCGCAACGTCAAACGCAAAGTTCGTGTGAAATGGCTCATGCACCGTAGGATATAAAAACGCATTTCCCACTATTACGAACTGTCAGTTTCCTCCTTCGTGCTAAAAAATATAGTTTAGTTAAATCCATTCTTCTTTTATTATGTAGGTACAGTTTTAACTTGTTCAAAACGACGGTTGTCAAGTTGCATCGTTACACCATTAGAAGGCAAAAAAAGAGGAATGTTTTCGCGGTTTGTGCGAACTGAATGGAATAGAAAATGAGACTACTTTGTCTTCCGTAACGCTCTTACCAACGCACTGCTCTATGGGGTACGGTTTCAGGACAGGAAAACTTTAAATACTATTTAGTGTGGGTATATCAATCATCAGATAAACTGTCAGGTTAGCTTTTAATTATTTACAAATATTCAATGCAAACCTGACAATTCTGTGGTACTGAATCCATTTATTTTACCTAACAAAATCGAGTCGACTTTTACGACCGTTTCGCTAATATTACTTACGAACCAGTATTTTGTATTCATAAGGCGAAAACATGATGAATTTTTATAATTTGTTGAAAAGTAAGATTCTTCCTAAACTGTGTGTATAAAAAAACAATTGCATTTTAAAGCGAAGCTTCTGGAGACAACTACCCGGTGTAGTATTATATACTCCTCAATTTACGTCACAGTTTTATTGCTTGCAAAGTCGATACCATCTCTTTGCATTCCGTTTACTGATAGCAATAAGAAAACTGTTTTCCATTGTAGCCGTAATATTTAACAGTACATGGTAAAATGTTGCCTGGCTTGCTTTCAGGATATTTCTTATTATTGTATTGGTAAGGTCAATTCTTTAGTAGGTTACCTCAGATATCAAGGAAAAAACTACGTAATTAAGAAGATAAATAATTATTTACCCAACAAAAGTTTCATAGAAACAGAAAACCAATGAAATGATTAAAGTTTTTGCAGGTTTCTTTCGAAAATATATAAATGTGTTCATTGCTTTAATTGTCTGTTTATCCGTCTGCGCACAACCTCTTTGTAAGGCCATTGTCACTTATTATTATAAGCCACCATTAAATTTTGAAATAATAATGGAAAAATAAATAAGGACTAAATTGGTATTTAATTTTCATAATAACACTGGAACGGATTAAAAAATATTAATTGAAATAAATTTGGGGTATGCAACTTATCGGGACACCATTTTTTTTTCTTGCATCTTGTAACCAGATGTACATAATATCGATTGGCCATCAACAATCAACTTTCTTACTAGTAACGCCCGATTTAAGTTCAAGCAAGCTGCAGTTGTCGGGTCATACGATTGTAATTTGATACATCAAAAACCACGTAACAGGTGCGTCAATTATGTCTCTGAACATGCATAATTTGCAATTGCGTTTTATAACGTAAACTTAGAAATTAATTGCAGCCTATATTACTCTGTCAATTAACGACTCCAAAAAAATTTACGGAACACAGTGGAGATACGCAGAAAAAATAAATAATTAGAGAAGGTAGGTTTAAAGAAATGAATTGCTATGATATAATATTAAGTCAGAGCTTGATAGAACTGGGATATGTGTGTGATGTCATAGTAACAAGTCAAAAAATCTTTGCTAACATGATTTTGTCGACAATATAATAATAAATATAAATTATTGTATACCAATGTTTTGTTCTTAAAATTATTGCGCTTCTCATTCATCCATGTGTTTATTTAAAAAATGTATGATGAGCACAAATTGTTTGTGTCTCGGATTTTAGTTTTGGCTAAAAATACCATAATAAATATCATAAAATACCAAAATACGTTTAAGAGCTATAGCATTATTATTATTATAAGTCCATGGGAGTGTCTGTTTGAGGGCCGCGAAACGGCCAAGCCATACTTTTAGAGCTTGATAGTTAGGCCTTTTAGAGTTAACCCTTAAATGAATGTTTTTTTCTTTTTGCATGAAACTGAAATATATGCTGGCAAAATACTCAAACATAAAAGAAAAAATATTTTCATATATTTAGGGTATATATTCTAAGCAATATTAAAAAAAATATAGTTTTTCAAACTGACTTAAATATATACAAATATTTTTTTTTATCTAACGTCATACCTGAATAAACTTTTAAAAATTGGTATTATTCCAGCAAAAACTCAAATATTTACGTTTTTTTTCCAATAGGTCTCGTAACGACATCGTTACAAAATAATAATCCAAATCTATTATTGAAATTTAAGGGTAAATGCCTTGGCATTACATGAGATCTGATAATTTTTTTAACCGTGAACGCGTTATTAGATTCTGAGTCTTGGCAACCTAGGTTACATGAAATGTTTTTAATGGGATTTCATTTCTTTTTGTAAGATGTTCTACTTTTTTAATTTTTTCAGACTACATATCTTATGCCTCAGCCCACTTTTTATGGCGCTTTCTCTATCTTTGCCTCTTTTTCTCACCCCTTGGATCTCAGATAATTAATTAAGGTTCCAGAAGTGTGCCAAACGGAACCCTACTACTAAGCCTCCATTGTGTGTCCGGCCGTCACAGGGGTCTACAGTTTCAGCCGTTATAGATAGCCTGATAGACTGATACTCGTAGTTACTGGATTACTCATTTCTAATACCTGTTACTATGGCCTCTAACGCGGGAAATAATAAAACTAATCTTAAATTGATACCCAAGGGTATTTCCATAAACAAAATCCTCAAAAAAGTAAGTTTTTAACGTTATCAAGACCCCCTCCCCTCCCTTATCTCCGAAACTAGAAGACCGAAAAATATACAAAAAGTCATGGTAATAGATGATAATCCGTGGTCAGGGTATTAGCAGGGTTTCTTACTCAAGAGGGTATCGAATTGTTTGTGCGCAAGAATTTTAGCGCCTTGTTTTTTGCCGCCTCGACCCCTTTATGGGGTGGGGGGTTGGGGGGTAAAATTAACAGATATTAAAAAAATTCTTCGGGTGTGTGCAAATCGTAGCCTTCATACCGAACTTCAGATTTCTAGGACTTTTGGAAGTTGGGAATATATTTGTTTAAAAATACAAAACCAGACCCCCGAAGAAAATTTCAACTTAGGAGGATGAAAGATACAGATTTCTTAATTTATTTGTTACTTTTGTGCTAATCCTAACCTGCATACCAAATTTCAGCTTTCTAGGACTTTCGGAAGTTGGGAATATATTTGTTTAAAAATACAAAACCGGACCCCTTAAGAGAGTTTCAACTTTGGAGGATGAAAGTTACAGATTACTTAATTTATTTGTTGCTTGTGTGCTAATCCTAACCTGCATACCAAATTTCAGCTTTCTAGGACTTTTGGAAGTTGGAAATATATTTGTTTAAAAATACAAAACCGGACCCCCTAAGAGAGTTTCAACTTTGGATGATGAAAGTTACAGATTTCTTAATTTCTTTGTTGCTTGTGTGCTAAACCTAACCTGCATACCAAATTTCAGCTTTCTAGGACTTTCGGAAGTTGGGAATATATTTGTTTAAAAATACAAAACCGGACCCCCTAAGAGAGTTTCAACTTTGGAGGATGAAAGTTACAGATTTCTTAATTTATTTGTTGCTTGTGTGCTAGTCCTAACCTGCATACCAAATTTCATCTTTCTAGGACTTTCGGAAGTTGGGAATATATTTTTTTAATAATACAAAACCGGACCCCCTAAGAGAGTTTCAACTTTGGAGGATGAAAGTTACAGATTTCTTAATTTATTTGTTTCTTGTGTGCTAATCTTAGCCTGCATACCAAATTTCAGCTTTCTAGGACTTTTGGAAGTTGGGAATATATTTGTTTAAAAATACAAAACCGGACCCCCTAAGAGAGTTTCAACTTTGGATGATGAAAGTTACAGATTTCTTAATTTATTTGTTGCTTGTGTGCTAAACCTAACCTGCATACCAAATTTCAGCTTTCTAGGACTTTCGGAAGTTGGGAATATATTTGTTTAAAAATACAAAACCGGACCCCCTAAGAGAGTTTCAACTTTGGAGTCTGAAGGTTACAGATTTCTTAATTTATTTGTTTTTTGTTTGCTAATTCTAGTCTGAATACCAAATTTAGCTTTCTAGGCCTTCAGGAAGTACCCTAGAGGTTTTGATGATCATCAGTGAGTGAGTGACGAAATGTACGTATTTTAGGTATTCATAAAATCAAAGTATAAAAGATAGACAAATAAAACTTATCGTGTTTTAATAAAACTGCTTCCTACATCTTATCTTGGGAATTTGTTTTCTCTAGTATTATCCAGAAACTATGAGGGTTCGAAAATATGACAAAACGCTTCGAGGAAATGAACGTAGTGCCCCGCTTTCTTTGGCTCGTCTAGGCGCGTGGGCACTGCTGTGCCCCCAGATTAATTTTGTTAAATTTATCAAAAACTACATATTTATTTCGCCAATTTACCCTCATATAGTTAAGTTATTACCCTAGTAATAAAAATAAATTGAGGTTATGTTAGACAAAATGGCGAAATTAAAATTTTTGCTGCATCTATGTGACATCAATTACTTCACAACAACGAGTTTGTAGTAAGCTGCATTAATGTGACAATTATTTTTAAACCCATCTGCTAGAACATAAATGTTCCTTTAAAGTTGCATCACTATTTAACAGATCCGTAAATTTGTATTTAAACAAATAAAACCATATTTCCTACATAATATTTGTAAATAACACCTGCGACTAGAAATACGCAGAAGGCGAAACAAGTGCAAGCAGATGTACCTAACAAAAATGATATTATTTTTTAATTAATTCCTTATTTATTTATTTATTCATATTTTAAACTCTTACCGCAAACATATTAAAATATGGACATTTATTTTGTGATAAGCGATTCTAAACAACCTCACACACACAACAGATCATCTCACCACACGTTGGAATAAAGTTGTGAGGGTAGGCAAAGTTGTTTGAAACAGAGACTGGATTTAATTACAAAGTTGCAGCCCATTACGGCAGTATGTCCGCCTGAGTGAAGCCGGGTACAGGAAATTACCAACACATTCAAATCTGGTACCTATGGACTGGCAGTAGGGTCGGTTATCATTAAGCATTAAGGACACAGGTTTTGAGCATGTCAGATGCAGACAGGCTGCTGGTTAACTAAATTTACAAATTTTACGGTTCACATAGTTTTACATCTGTAGAATGAGAAATTTCTCCAAATTAGTACCTAAATGTAAATTCTTCAATGTTAACGAGATTGTAGCTCTCGTTTTCCTTAGTGCTCCTTTTTTTGGGAATATCCAAAAAACAACGTGACCTGCTCCTACAAATGTTGTATTCTTATAACTTAAAATGCTTTTATTCAAAATCTACAACAAACCTACTCTGGTTAGCCACTAACGTTTGACCTCTGCTCCCAACCTCAATCGGGGGGGATCGTTCGTTAGTACTGGTTTGCCGGACGAGGGAGGTCCTTGATTTTGGTCTTACAGTTAACGTCAAACGCAAGAGCCGTGAAGAATTGATGTTAAGCTATGTGCCAAGCAAAACGTGGCTACAATAAGTATTGCGAAAATCTAAATAATCAATACGCCCTTCGAAGGCAACGGCTCATTGTTTAGGACGTCAAACCCTCAATCAGAGGGCCCAAGTTCGATTCTAGCTGCGAATACATACACGTCATCTATCCATCAGTATGTCTTCTTCCACTTCTGGACATAGGCCTTTGTAAGATTTTGCCACTCTTGGTGGTCCTCTTGGAAATACCATACCCACACACACTGGGCAAGTTGGTGAGCACGTTGCCAAAACCCTCGCACCAGTAAAGCCGCTGCCCGTCACCAGTTTGAGGATGGATATATACAGCCATCAACCGTTCTCAGGGATAGTGGGTGACCTGATTATGCCTGCTTGAGAGCCTCCTCTAACTCTTTCCCGAATATATATTTAGAGGGATTTGCTAGTAAGATGGTGATATCTGGCATCAGCTCTACCACCTATACCACAAACGTCGTTTATCGGTAAACCAAAAGTTGCGTCATATTTTTGTTTGATTTTGTTCAACCAGTTTTACTATGTTTTACGTGGATTAAATAACAAACAGTCCGGAAGGCCTAGCACAACAGATCATATCGAGCTTTAACCGCTCGATACATAATGTCTATCCCTATCGAGGGATATCAACAGAGTGAGACAGAGCAGTGTATCGCGCGCTATCGATATGGTTTGCTATGCTAGACTAGCAGGTGTTCAGATTGCGAAATATCATTTATAATTGAGGCGATGAGAGCCAGAGTGGCCTATCTTTTCCAGACACAATTGATTATTAGTTGTGTCTGGAAAAGATAGGCCACTCTGGCTCTCATCGCCTCAATTGGTAGCAGATTTCGTTAAAATATGGTCCATATTTTGGGAGTTACCTATAGAAACAGATATGAACTTACATACGGCAAAATAAAAAATAAATAAAGGGATTAAATTTTGTTTACAATTGGGCTTTTCAAATCCGCCAAAATGAAAATCTAGACAAATATTAAATCGATAAAAAATATTGATTCTGGACGAAATCAAACGAAAATAATAACTCCTACATAAGTCCGACCCCATAGTTAGTGCTGATAAAAAATTAGGCTAAGTAAAGTTAATGCCCTTTACGTAATCAATTTCATACCAATTGGCTTACAATGAAAACCTGTAGGGTACTTCGAGTTGACTTAGAAACTTGAAATTCCGTCTTTTAGGAAAAAATAAGAAAATCACAAATATTCCCTTTTTAAGGGTTCCGTAGTCCGTCTGTCCGCGGCTTAGCTCAGATTCTATTTATTAGTACTAGAAAGCTGTAATTTGGTATTGTTAACGCCTGATATAAAAACCAATAGCAGGCATTTCCTCGGCTTGCTCGCAATCATTTTTTATAAGCCGTACCTACCTTCACTTCAACTGCGTCAGTGCATACGAACGCTTGTTACTCTAAATTAAAATATTCAAAACGCTGTATAAACGCAATATAAACCTAAAGCAAATTCGGAAGTTTCAATTTGTGTACACCTGTGCATGAACATCTGGCGACCGTGTCAAGAACCATCAAAATTCTTCGAAAAAGAAGCAATATTCGGATTGAAGCCGGCCGGTGTGTGACGCCATATCAGACATGTTATAACATCGCTGCTAGCCGCCGCGCCGCTTCCAATTACAATATCAATTACCCAATACATTCACGGGATACCTGAAGGTCCAGCCATTGCAGCCATCGCCGGTCCATCGATCAGCAAACAGCATCGAGCCGCAGCCAGGCCAATGCAGCTAAGTGCCCTTCCTATATTTTATCCCGTCCATTAACTATACCAAAATTTCCGAATCAGACCTATTTATTTACCTCAAACCTATTTACCTTCCTTTGTACGTCTGTTCGTCAGTTATATACTTGTGCTAATTTATTTTATACAGTGTTACTAAACAAAAATCAAACAATCCATTAATTTGAATTCATTCCCAAAATTACAGTTACAATTTCTACCAAAAATCAAAATTACAAAGTTACCCACTTGTTTATTTACCGTACTACTATTTATGAGTACGTAGTTAAATTTACCTATTTATAAAGGTCTTGTGTCCCATATAAGCAACACAATAAGTAAATCTTTTTTACTAGGCTTTTCTTACAAACTCACAAAGTGTAACGAATATTAATTACAATCTAAGCCTACAGTATAGGTAGAATATTCTTATCTTTGTATCTATTTATTACAATCAATATTCATCTATTTGCCGAAACATTCCAGGCATTTTTGGTACACTACTCGCGCGTGACCCTTCGACGAGCCGCGATAACTCGAGCCATAGCGGACCCTCACAGCGGCAGGTCAAGCGCAGAGACTGAGCTCCGGTTCAGGTGACACCTAGTCGAGGAGCGTGAGACAAATTTTAATACTTTATTTAAAAGACATATTTTCAATTTACATTTTTATTTTCTTTGCATTGAGTTTCATTTCCATAGTAAACAAACGTTGTGTTTATATGTTTTTAAAGTTTTTTAATAGTGTTAATTCCTTAGCAAAGTCTGATTAAATTCTATATAATATTAAATTTTTTCTAACAATGGGAGGTGAAACTAGTGCAAAGGACTCTCAAAATTTACAAGATTTATTTTTAAAACGTAGTTCAGTAAAGGGCCAAATTACTAAGTTTAAGAACTATGTATTTCAACTTAGTTCCAAGAGTACGCCGACGACTATAGAGTTAGCCGAATTATCAATTAGACTTGGTAAATTTGAGTCACTTTCAAATCGATTTGATGACTTGCAAAGTCAAATAGAGGTGATGACTCCAAGTAATTTAACCAACGAACTAGATGAGCGAGATGACATTGAGCAGTTATTTATTTCAAACATTGCCTTAGCACAGAACTTAATTCAAAAACAAAACGCGAGTGCTCGTCAAAATGAAAGCCTTAACTCGAGTCACTCATCATCAGCTCAAAGCAATCTTGACCATCATGAAGTTGGATATAAACTGCCTCGTATCCAAATTGCGCAGTTTGACGGATCGTTCTTTCGTTGGCTTGAGTTCCGTGACACATTCTTGTCTTTAGTTCACAACAATGAGCGTATTGCTCCGATTCATAAATTTCATTACCTTATGTCATACTTAACGGGTGATGCAGCACGCATAATTTACAACTTGGAAATTTCTAACGCTAATTATGCAAATGCATGGAAATTATTATCCGATCGATACGATAATAAGCGTCAGTTGATAAATCATCATTTGAATTCGTTGCTAAACATTCAACCAATTATTCGCGAATCCGATAAATCACTGAGATTTTTAGTGGATCATGTCACGAAAAACTTACGAGCGTTGTGCAGCCTTGGACAGCCTACAGACAAGTGGGATGTTCTGATCATCCACATGATGAGCTCCAAGCTGGACAATCACACATCTCTGAAATGGGAGGAGTGGCGTGGTACATTGAAAGACTATCCTAACTTAGAACAATTCTACAAATTTTTACTCGATCGTGCTGATGTCCTCGAATCTATATATCGGAACTCCCATAATAATAAGTCAACTCCGTCCACATCTAAGGCCACGGCCTCTAATTCTAAGCCATATACAAAATCTTTTGCATGCTCCAGCGGCGAAAATATCAATGCTGCTAATACTCCTACAAAAACATGCGTTGTTTGTAGTGAAGGGCATCGTATTTACGACTGTCCTACCTTCACAGCAAAAAGCGTAGAGGAGCGTATAGCCGAAGTACATAGGTTGAAGCTGTGCCCAAACTGTTTGAGAAGCGGTCACGCTATACAAAAATGCGTGATGGGCCCATGCCGTGTATGCAAAGGAAGGCACAACTCTCTCATACATAAACCAGTCAATATAGTCAACAATAATGCTTCCGTTTCCAGTGCTGTTGAGACCATGCCTGCCAGCACTGACGATACTACTGTCAACTTTTCAAAGCAAAATTCTAATCAAGTGTTGCTGTCTACAGCTATCATTGAGGTAGTCAATCCTCGGACGAATCAAACAGAAAAGGTTCGTGCCCTGTTAGATAGTGGTTCTGAGTCTTCATTTATCTCCCAATCTCTCAAGGACAAACTGTCTTTACCAATAAATTCCAATTGCCTTGTCAACGTTGTAGGCATTGGCAATAATCATGCTGGGCAGGTTACAGAAACCTGTGTAGCGCAATTGAGGTCACTAAATACTAACTTTAACGTCACATCGGGCTTCTTTGTGTTACCAAAAATAACAGGTGATCTACCCAGGCTACCTATCGATATATCAAAGCTAAAAATACCACAACATATTCAACTTGCAGACCCTAAGTTTCACCAGCCAGCACCGACTGAAGTCCTCATCGGTGCCGATCTCTTCTGGGATATTCTTGGCCGCGATCAACGTTCTCTCGGTCTCAATAATCCGAAGTTAAGAAGCTCCCAGTTCGGTTGGATTATATCAGGTCCTATTCCCACAAATACTCACTCTACTAACACAATTGTTCAATGTAACCATTCAGTCATTTCAAGTACATTGAATGATGACGATATCCAAATTCATCAAGAGCTTACTAAGTTCTGGGAACTCGAGGAGGTTCCCCTAAAATCTAAACTTAGTGAGAGCGAGAAGGCATGCGAGGCCCATTTTTTGGCTCACACCTTCCGCCTATCTTCAGGTAGATTCTCTGTAGGTCTACCTCTCAAAGATTCACCAGATTGTCTAGGACAATCCTATAATTCAGCCAAAAAACGATTATTAAATTTAGAATCTCGATTCAGAAAACAACCAGAAGTAAAATCACAATACGTAGAATTCATGCGTGAGTACTCCGATCTAGGTCATCTCTCGGAGTCGCCTATAGCTAAACCACACACAGCCTATTTTCTCTGTCACCATGCTGTCTTCAAGAACAGTAGCGAATCCACGAAGATCAGAATCGTGTTCGATGGTTCGTCTTCCAGTTCTTCTGGGTATTCGGTCAATGACCTACTTTTAGTAGGCCCCAACATGCAGGATTCACTTTTCTCCATTCTCGTCAGAGCTCGACAATATAAGTACCTCCTGACCGGTGATGTCAAGAAGATGTACCGCCAGGTCCTAATTAATCAAGAGGACCGAGATCTGCAACTTATATTATGGAGAGAGGATGAGTCCATGCCTATTAAAACGATGAAGTTGAATACTGTAACTTACGGAATGGCAAGTTCCAGTTATTTAAGTACACGTTGTTTATGGCAACTAGGTGAGGAGTGCTCAGATCCTAAGATTAAAGAGATAATTCAAAACGATTTCTACATCGATGATCTGATAACTGGATCCGAAAGCGAATGTACTCTACGCTATATCCATCAAGCTGTTTCTGCAGCTCTACAGAAAGGTTGCTTCCATCTAAGAAAGTTTAAAACTAATTCACCTGCTATACGAGATTCAATCTCTTCAAATGCCAATGATAATTTAATTGTGAGTGAATCTTCCTCCACGTTAGGTATGGGTTGGAACCCAAGTACTGATCAATTGCATTTCCCCTTTAAAGTTCTGCCCCCAACTAATGATCATAACCTAACCAAACGACTAATGCTTTCGTCGCTTTTTAAAATATTTGATCCTTTAGGATTGCTGAGTCCCTGTGTGATCAAAGCAAAACTTCTTTTGCAGCAGTTGTGGTTGAAAAAACTAGCATGGGACGATCCAATCCCCAATGACATTCAAAAGGATTGGAATAAATTCTCTACGACGCTACCTGCTCTTCTAACCCTCGAGGTTCCTAGACGTGTTCTCTGCGATAAACCTAAATCAGTAGAGTTACACTCTTTCAGAGATGCATCGCAGAACGCATACGGTGCGTGCGTCTATCTGCGCTCTGTAGATTCTGAAAATAAGATAACCATCAAGTTACTCTGTTCCAAATCTAAGGTAGCTCCAGTTAAGGCCACTACTATTCCCCGACTTGAGTTGTGCGCCGCTTTATTATCAGCCAAATTATGTAAGGCTGTCAGGGAATCATTGAGATTCGATATACAAACTCAAGTTCATTGGTGTGACTCCACAGTCGTGCTAGGCTGGCTCCATAGCAGCTTCCAAAATTTAAAAACTTTTGTCGCAAATCGGATATCAGAAATCTGTGAACTTACAAACTCCGCTTCTTGGCGTTATGTACCAACATCTGCTAATCCTGCCGATCTGATATCCCGAGGCATAAGTCCAGATCAGCTGAGTAGTGCAATGCTATGGTGGTCGGGTCCTTCTTATCTTGCTGAACCTGAAAGTTCTTGGCCTATCTTAAATAATAATAAAATAAATGTACAAAACTTACCAGAAACTAAAACTAATTCAATCATAACAAACGTAACAACAAACAAAGACCCTATAATACAAATAAAAAACTACTCTAGCCTAACTAAATTAAAACGAACACTTGCCTATTCATTACGCTTCATACATAATATGAGAAATTCAAAAAATCAACTTTCTGGTCCTTTATCTGTTGACGAGCTAAATGCATCTTTTATACATTTATGTCGCTTGTCACAACAAGAATCATTTTCACTTGAATACGACTTGCTTGCTAGCAAAAAATCACTGAGTCCTAAATCTCCTATTTTATCATTGACTCCGTTTTTTAGTGATGATAGTGTTATTCGAGTGGGTGGTCGACTAGATGCGTCTGATTTTAATTTTGACAAAAAACATCCCGTGCTTTTGCATGCTGAGCATCATTTAACGAAAATTTTATTTGAGCATGAGCACAAACATAACCTACACGCTGGACCACAACTGTTACTTGCTACTATTCGAGAGTTTGTGTGGCCCATAAATGGTAGACGTCTAGCTCGACGCATAGTCCATAATTGTTTTAAGTGTAGACGATTACAAGGTAAGACTATGAAACCTATGATGGGTAACTTGCCCTCTCAACGTGTCACGCCAGACTTCCCATTTAAAACAGTGGGTTTAGATTTTGCCGGGCCATTTCTTATTGTAAACCGGAAAGGTCGTGGTGCCGCAATCATTAAATGCTATCTTTGCCTGTTCGTATGTTTACGGTACAAATGCGTGCATCTTGAAGCCGTTAGTGATATGTCAAAGGACGCTTTCGTTATGACATTTCGTAGATTTGTGTCACGTAGAGGCAAGCCAACTGAAGTGTTCTGTGACAACGGACGTAATTTTGTGTCAGGTGCTAAAGAAATAAATCAATTTTTTAAAGATAATGCAGATTCTTTATCTGACTTTGCAAGTGAGGATGGAATCAAATTCCTATTTTCTCCGGTGAACGCTCCTCACTTCGGTGGTATCTTTGAAGCCGGTGTAAAGTCCGCAAAATTTCATGTTAAGCGCGTTATGGGTAACTCACACTTAACGTTTGAAGAGCTAACTACTCTTTTCGCACAAGTAGAGGCTATATTGAACAGCCGTCCGCTCTGTCCTTTATCGTCCTCTCCTGATGACTTCCTTTGCCTGACTCCCGGGAACTTTCTCATTGGTCGGGCTCTCACTGCAATACCTTCACCTGCTAAGGAGGACTGCAATCTTAACAACCTGCAACGCTATGCTAGACTGCAGCAAATACATCTACATTTCTGGCAGCGCTGGCAACGCGAATACATAGCCGAGTTACAACAGCGCCATAAATGGAAGAGCAATTCTTCAAGCCCAAACGTAGGAGACTTGGTACTTCTGCAAGAAGACGATGTTCCAACTCTCTGCTGGAAGCTCGGACGAATTTCAAGATTGTTTTATGGTCCCAAGGATGGCATACCCCGAGTTGCCGATGTTACCACACCACGAGGTTGCCTACGCCGTCCCTTGGTTCGCTTGTGCCCCTTGCCTACTGCAGAAGAACTAGAGGGTTGAAAACAGGAGCTTTTCAACGGGGGCAGGATGTTAACGCCTGATATAAAAACCAATAGCAGGCATTTCCTCGGCTTGCTCGCAATCATTTTTTATAAGCCGTACCTACCTTCACTTCAACTGCGTCAGTGCATACGAACGCTTGTTACTCTAAATTAAAATATTCAAAACGCTGTATAAACGCAATATAAACCTAAAGCAAATTCGGAAGTTTCAATTTGTGTACACCTGTGCATGAACAGGTATAGATAAACATATTAATCCAAACGACAAAACTTAAAAAAAAATATATATATTTTTATGGGTGTCTAATTAAATTATAATTTATAAATATTTATATATATATTAATTCTAGTTAAAATATGCACATAAATAAATTAGCAAGATATATTTCGAGTTCTTTTGGACTCGGCATCAGTTGCAATGACAAAGACAAATAAATACAAATATGACAGGTTAAAAAAAAAAAGGAAGAAAATAGTAGTTTTGTGTGCCTGCTACAACTGATGCCGAGTCCAAAAGAACTCGAAATATATCTTGCTAATTTATTTATGTGCATATTTTAACTAGAATTAATATATATATATAAATATTTATAAAGAAAAACCGAAGGGTAACATATACATTTTATTAAATTATAATTTAGTTATGGATGATTTTTTTTTCTCGTATATCCCATAGTGTGGGGTATTGTTGGATGGGTCGTTCAAAAACATTATGGTAGTGTGAAAGTATATTTCAATTTAGGGATTCGTTGGCGAAATATTAAGCTTTAAAGTGTTAATTTTTGTTAGAGTTAAGCCTAAGGTTAAGCCACCCCCTGCTGGCTAAACGGTTGTTAACGGATATGTGAAAAAATTCACAGAAGTAGTATTATGTAATGAAGTTAAAAAGAAAACTATCACAGCTAAGTAGGCCTTACAGAATTACGAGTACAGGTCGCGCCAAACTTTTAGTCCACTGTAAACACGACAATGTATGAGCCGTTCTTCTAAATGTATGGGACTAGAAGTTAGGTGCGATCTGTATTAGTAGACCAACTTATACAATGTACTGGGCAACTACGGAACCCTACATTACGCTTGGCCCGACACGCACTAGGCCGGTTTTTTTTATTTTGAGGTTCCCTAAAGAACCTTATTTTCCCTACCTACCATTATTGATCTTTTTTTTGTTAACTTTGTCTGAGCAGAATACCTCCATCCATCCATCCATCAGCCTGTTTCGTCCACTGCTGGACATAGGCCTTTCCAGGATTACGCCACTCTTGGCGGTCCCCCTGGAAGAAATGCCCATACTCACACACGCTGGGCAGGCGGGTTGGTGAGCGCGGTGCCGAAACCCTTGCACCAGTGATGCCGCTGCCCGTCACCAGTCTGTTTTAAGGCCTGGCAATTAGGGATGGATATACCGCCATACATTGGTCCCAGGCAATGGTGGGCCGCCTGGTTTTGCCTGAGAG
Source organism: Ypsolopha scabrella (assembly GCA_910592155.1). NCBI lineage: Eukaryota > Metazoa > Arthropoda > Insecta > Lepidoptera > Ypsolophidae > Ypsolopha > Ypsolopha scabrella. Next base: position 14,898,695 of record OU342966.1, read on the forward strand.
CTGTTCTCTTACTCTCCCCCGAATAACTTCGGGAGGATCTGCGAGTAAGATGGTGGTACCTCCACAGTCGAGCTCGGCATCAGCTCTACCACCTACCTCCGTAGGTCAGTATTCTAAGCATTTAACAATACCAAATGGAAGTATAAACGCGTGTGCCACGCCACGGTAGGCATGTGCTTGCTTAGATATATGTAAGTGCCGTACGTCGATCAGTCTCGTGACAGCGCAGCCGCGCGTGAACTGTATCGCCGGGTACCAATGACATTTTACACAATGTCATTGCCGGGTACTTTACATAATTATAAAGTTGTAAGAAAGCCATAATATGCCTAGTTATACTGTCAAATAATGTATACCATTTCTCCTCAAAACTACACAAAACATTCCAAAAGTGATGGTATAACTTTCTATGCGTAAATATGAAAATAGACATAATTTTTCAAAATAACCTAAGAGTAATTTAAAATGGATTCAAAGATTCAAAATGTTTATTTGTAAAATAGATACATAAAGTATACGTTTTACATGTCAAATCTAATCTGTATAAAATAATGTTTTATAATGAAACAAATATGATACTTACGGGAAATATATATTTAAAAAAAACTATATTTAAGTTGGGCTACTAAAGTTATACACATGCATAAAATAAAGACTTATTGGAATAAGAATATTACCATACTTATACATAATGCAATTAATAAATAAGTTGATAAATAAACTGAATAGACCATAAATAAATATAATGCCTAACCAAATATAAACTAACTTAAGTAAAAAATTTAAATATTGTACACACATATGGACCACATAAATTCATAGTTGATTATAGCATTTTCGTCCCTATCACGTTACGACAAAAATGATAAAAGAGTCTAAATTGTGTGGCGTCACCGTAATCAGGGCAATTCGAGCGCCTTTTGTTAGAGCGTCATTTGACTTTGTGATCTTGTTTTGTTCACACACTGCGTGTTAGTATATTAGTAGATGACGGAGATACTCTTGCTTGCTTACTTGTTGATTGTCGTTTGGTTTCAAATCGCAAAAGTTTATAATTATTGTGAAGTACAAGTAACATGTAAGTTTCCTTTAAAAAACTTTTTAGCCAGACATACAGAGGTGGGGAGGTAGCATCACGTGATTTTTGCTGATCAATAATAATGCAATTGTCTTTGTATGCCAAGCGTCTGTGGTTCACCACAAAGCACACAAAACCTTCAAAATGTGGGGTCACGTTTTAATGACGTTTTTTACTGAGAAAATATTTCCATGTTCATTATTTCGACGATTCTAAGATTAAAAAATGAGACGCCTGCCATGCGAAATGATAAAGATTTCCTACCTTGTCCACAGAAGAAATAATAGTAATACTTACCTACAAATCTATAGGTATAGTATATGTTTGATAAACCCCTCTCTAGACAGGTACAACTTAGTTCTTATTTGCTGGGCCCAACTATATTAAACAGAAACTAAACCCTACTAGAGAAGGGTCTCCAAAACAAGGAACTTATATACTTAATCCAGTTATATAGATAAACGATTCAAAAACTCACAGTTTTGGCAACAGCTTTGTTGGAGCCTCGCTCCAGAACCGCTGGCAGAAGTCATCGCAGGCTACAGCTGGACGACAGATGTCCGTCGCTCGTACCACGGAGGCTCCTGGCAAACGACCAGCCCAGCCAGCAGTTTGCAGGTGTAGATTAGCACCCTAGACGCAAATATCTAACCCCAAGGCCAGCCTTTCCAAAGAAACCCAAGTTAATACTCTCGCCGCACTATTTCTGTGATGTGCTTGTTGAAAATCTAGTGACATCACCTTTCACAAACACTGGAATTCACGAATCCTTTCGCGTATGGGTTTCGGACCACAGTTCGAAAACTAATTAACTGGTTTATTTCACACTTTTACTAAATGATTTCCTAGAAATCTCAATTATATAACCTCTCGCAACCCGAGTTGTGTCAAAGCTTTTTCCCGGAAGCCGTCTAACCTCACAATAGACAGCTCGACAACGCGTGTTGCCATATCAATAAAATAAACACCTTAGCAAATAATATGTCGCGTTCCGAGACGGTTTTAAACCGAACAGTATATGTATATATACGTCATCATAAGGAGGGCTTTTTTGTGTAAATGTTATCAGCAAAAAGTGCGCATAGTTAAATACGCGATAAATGTATTATCGAAAACGTTTTGAATTTAACGTAAGACACCAGATTTTATTTAATGCTCCGATGTAATTTTTCACATCAAAGTTCAATTATTGCAAACGACAGACGAACGGATGAACATCAAAAAAGGCTTTCCGTTTTTGATATTACTCAAAAAGTTTTTTAAGCAGACTATACCATGAAAGAAAGAATACTAAATATTTATAGTTAAAGTTTTATTTAAGTATTTTATGGATTCTCTACTCGAAGGCAAAAATTAATGATTAAAATACATTAAAGATAAATTTTCCGTCATCATAAGTCGATGAAAATTAAAAAATATATAAAAGAAAAAAAATCAACACCTATTATTAGCTACGATCCGTCCTCAGACGATTAACTTGTAGAATTATGGCGATTGACTTTAAAAAAAATAGTATGACACAAAGTTAGCTACGTTATGAACTATTAATAGAAAAAAAAAAATATTATAGTAATTTTAAAAGGTGCAACAAATAAATGGTGCTTAGCGTCACTGCCCATTTGCTCCTGTGCCGTTTGGGAGTCAGTCGGTCGAATCTGTCTGTTGATTGCGGGTCCATTATGAGCACCAAGTCACCAGATGTCACCAAGGACCAAAATTTTATGTCTGTCAGGAGTGGAGTAAATTATTTAATGATATGAACAGTGCAGCAGTAACTATAAGAGGAGGCATGTGTGTCGTAGGATATTTTTGTATAGTGTCTCATATGTGTTTGTGCTGGTTCATTCGGATATGTTTTTGTATATTATGAAACGTTTTTTTTATATTACTTTTACTCACTCAGAAGGAACCCTAAAATTCTATACTATGAAGTACTGTAAACAAACCAACCTTGCTTGCTTTTATAAAGTTTTCATAAGAGTTAAAATTGAATTAAAGGAGGTATCTTGAACTGGAGACGACAGAGTACCTTATATGCTTGTTGTAGTTTTAAACTATAGGGTACAAAATGCTACTCGTATTTCTAATTTCGAATTAGTTGTCAACTGCATGTCTGGTGGGGTTGCAAACTTTTCTCCGCCTCCCAAACTATTTGGGGCGTTGCAAAACTCTTACCAAGTTGTAATAAAATCAGTTATCTATGAGAGAGAACATTCGTCTTAAAGTGTAGGTTAAGTAGAATTGTGGTTCCTAGTATGGCTATATTCGATTAGTCGAAGTCAGCTAACCTCAGAACTATCTAAACAGCTAACAGATGGCAGAGACAACCATAATATATGAAATAAATGTGAAGGTGACAATCTAGGCCTTGTGGCTTACTGTTTCGATTTATCTTGTGTATGTTACGGGTAATGCTAGAAAAAGGGGTAAACCTCGGTTAAACCAGTAAACTTAGAATTTACCAAGCTTTGTCTTTATTTATGTTATTGTCACCTCATTTTTATTTAATTTTAAATCAACACAAATACGCTCTTGCAATTCACCAATTCAAATTCACAACGGTATACTCCACAGTCTCGCATAATAATGCCAGATATAACAATAGTTTGGCATCCCCTGTTTTTAACCAAACAAAAGCATCTGCACTTTTGACAGCCAATCAATGTCAAGTGGAATTTCCCAGAACCGTTATTCATTTATCAAAGTTTTTATCATCAGCAGCAAAATATATGGATAAATAAACTCTAAAATAGGAATCTACGATAGGGTGTTATAAGATATTTGAGTGCTTACTCTGATTCCAACAATCAACACCTACATTTCACTGACGAATTTTACTTAATTGTTTCAACTGGGATACGTATCGTCAAGACCACGAGTCGTGGACTTGCAATACATAGTTAAGGTATATTAGAGCAGGGGACGACTAATGAAAGCTTTGGAGTAGAACAAATACCCAATAGCCTCGATTGGCCACAGAAGCTTTAATTACTCGAACACAAATTCAACACAGACGCGGCTTTAAAACAAAAGGTTATTTTCCCAGAATATTTACAACAAGGAAATATCAAATATCAACACGAATCTCATTTCATATTATTCTATCTTGAATGGTTCCTATATTAAACAATATTGTAGATGAATCTGTTACTTACTTCCCGCGGAAGCAATTTACTACAGCAGTCATGGCTATTGAAGATTTTGTTCTAAAATCCCGTAAAAAAGATATTTCCTTTTTTAGGGTATGGACCTCAAAATAAAAAAAATCGGAACATTCATAGAATCACGTCTTTGTCGGTCTGTCCGTCTGTCAAGACCGTTTTTTCAGCCTGATTGTGTGCACTTGACCAGTTTATTTTATTTATGTTTTTATTAATTTATTTAGTCACTACATACGTTTAAAAACTATCCGCTTTGGTCTAGCTGACCGCCACGCGTCAAAACCAGATTTCTTTGGGGTCGTCGACAAATTACGTGACGCTAATAAGGGGAGGGGGAGATATCGTCTAGTGTCACTATAAGGGTCTATAAACAAATGTGACATGCATTTTTTTTAATTCAATTCACCATGTCCTATTTCCAAATGAAACAAATTATTATTGTTTGACTAAAAGTCTCCTTTCAGATTGCTTATGAAATATCATTTGATGAGAGTAGGATTGTAGGATTGAGGGTCAACAAGAATGTCAGCAAAATGTCAGTTAGGGGGTGGGGTCAAAGTTCACGAAACTTTGCGTTAAGTGATATATGGACCGCCCCTTTTCAGTCTGTGTGCTTTGGAAGGAACTTTAAACTGTAGGTCCATATTTGCGGACGTGGTTTCATATCAGGACGATGTATTTTTATAACTTTTCTACACTCTGTACTTTTCTATTACATACTAACAAGTATGTACCATCAAAGTGGTATGAAGCGGCCGCACATGATATAAACAATTTATTGTTTAATAACTCATTTAAATAAATATAAAAATACTATTTTTTTGCATAAATATATATCTAAGACAACACATAAAATTACAAGTAATGGTGAAATATATTTCAAGCCATTTGGGCCCAGGAGCAGTCACAGTAAAATAGCTAAATAAAGACTTTACAAATTACTTTTGTTTTTTCTTCTTGAATTATATCAAGATTAAACATATGTTGCAAAACGTTTAAAATAACATAAAACAACAGTTAGCACAGGACATGAAATTCTTGACAAATTTAGCCGTTTCAGGTTTCATACAATTTCACTGTAGTCCCTTCCCCCTTTACCCAAGGGTTGGTCTAATCTAGTCATGTTTTATTAGATGCGTTTTGTTCAAAAGCTTGATGTATTTTTAATTCGATACATATTTCGAATGCTAATATTATACAAATAACTTTCAATGAAAATTTTCAAAATAAATATTCAACTATCTCTCAAAGAAGAAAAACCCGCGCATATTAAAAATCACCTTCTAGATGATTATCAGCATGACAATATATTATGTGTACGCAACCAAGGTGAAGATTTCCCGTAACTCTTGTTGTTTATGTTATAGACCATAAGTATAAGACCTCTATCATCTGGTACTGATATTTTAAAAAGCATCATTGTGCCAAAATTTTTAATATTGATTTTGTTTTAAAGATATCAAGCTGGACAAATTTACATACAAAGTTGTTTTCTTGTCTTAAGTTGTACCTATACCAAAAATTACAATCTCAGCGAGATAGCGACTGTATGAAACTATAGAGGTCTTGAACTTTAATATATAACAAAAGACAACAGAGAAACGGGTTATCAAGTTTTGTACTAAAACGGTGACATGCCTGGGCGCCTTAAACTTAAGGCGCCCAGGCATGTCACCGTTTTAGTACAAAACTAAATTTTACATATTTGAAGGCTTAAATGCAACGTAGAATTAGCGTTACCAGTTGAAATGCACACAATTTATAGAAATTCTAAATCGAACTTAACGCGCCCGCCTCCATAAACCAAAAGTACATCTTCGTCAACTTTCTAAATAAAGGTGGAGAATAAAATCGAATATATGTAATCTGTTTCTATTTAGATAATAAATAATTTTTGTATGAGAAAACAATTTATTACTACCAATATTCTTCACGGAACATGCACTAAGCTTTGATTCAGTGGCCTGGCATTTATTTCTGTTTCCAATTTAAATTACTCGTATATGTTTTCGAAGCATCATTATGCAAATTAACTTAATATATATATTTTTTAATTAACACGAGGTTTTGTTCTCATACAAGCTTTTCCATTACAGTGTTAAATTAAACGAGGAGCATTAATGATGTAAATAATCGGCTTACCTCAATAAATACTATGATCGGGATGACCGGCCAACTTTTTAGCCAGTCTCAATAATTTTATTTTATTTCTAAGGTTTCGTAGCTCAAAATAAAAAAAAACGGAACCCTTATAGGATCACTTTATTGTCTGTCTGTCTGTTTGTCCATCTGTTGAGACCCTTTTTCTCCGGTCTCGTGAGAGCTATCACCTAGCAGTCTGCGGCTTTTTGGTGCTGTCCAAAAATCAGGCTCATAAAAGTTAATGCCCTTTACGTAATCAATTTCATACAAACTGGCTCACCATGAAAACTATTTGACTTAGAAACTTGATATTCCGACAAGTAGGTCTTTTAGCACACGTACAGAAAAATTTCTAAAAAATTACCAATATTTAATTAATTCAAGGAAATATTAATCACTAACCTAATAAGACCCCTTGGATACATAGAGTATAATGGATCGTAAGTGTCAGGTTGCTATGCACGGGGAATAAGTTTGTGTTTTAAAGGGTATTTATGGAACCCACTGGGCAGGAATCCTATTAGCACTTGACCGGTTTTTTATTATTTTAACTGATTTAAATCTCGACTTCAGGTGCATAGGGTCGGATGTAGCACATTGTGTGAAATTCACTTTTTCCTATATTCTGTATCAACTTTTTTTTCTCTTTTTTTCTGTCTTGTTACCGTATTTCTATCTCTTTTCATTCAAAAGATTGTTTTCCAAAATTAGGTCCTATGTTCCCATTGACTGGAAAGCATATGGTCGGTAACTATAGAAACATTGAGATGCCAGTAAGAAAATATAAAAACCAAAAAAAAATACGGGACTGATCTAAACAAACGTTGTTTTGGCAATTATCTTTAAGAATTTGCATGGGTTCGATCTTTACATCAGACTTTATGCCTCAACAATTTTTTATTCGTTTTTATAGTTACAATAATACACGACCTTATGCTCCAAGTCTTTCATACTTTTACCTAAGTAAGAAAAGGACAAAATAGCAAAGATACGACCTCGCCCCCCTTCCCGCAAAAAACATGCCAAATGAACTTTTTAATTTTTGTCCGTTAGTCGTGTTGTGACCGCTGTCAGTGCGCACGCTTTTTACTTGCTGTATGCGATTATTAATTTAAAAAATGAATCGAAGAAACACGAGAACCGAGAAAATCTTTGAAAAGTTAACGAAATTAATGAGAATGGTAAGAGCATGTTTTGTTAATGCTAAAAAATGTAACCTCAACATGTTTTAAATTAAAACTTGCTTACGTATATTTGCGATAAATTTTACGTTTTCTCCAATATTTGTGCAAAACTTTCTGTGAATTAATACTAAAAACTGCAAAGACGATTGTGTTTAAGGTGGTAACAGAGGATTTCGTTGCAAAATGCACATCTTAATATTGTTTTCCTTGCTATTCAATTAAAAAGTTTGCAATAAATACGTTTTATTTGTATTTGCAAAAATCGCCGAATATTAATTATGTTTTCACAAAAGAATTTTGTCATCTTAGGGATTAAAATATTGAATGCACTAAATTAACAAACATTAAAGCGTGTTGTTAGTGGTAATGTAATGCATAGAATGGAATAATTTCCTTATGAAAACCTAATTAATAATAAACTATTTCCGCGAATTGCTATTAAACTCATTTATTCGATTAAAAAGTAAAAAGACCAACGTTATGTTGTGCATTTCGCACCGAGATCCTCTGTTACCATCTTAAATCTGGTAGGTAGAAGAAGAATTAGATGAAAACTGTTGGAAAAAACAATGAATCACTGAGCGGTATTATAATTGTTACTCAATTAAAAACGTTATAAAAATTATAAAATACCAATTAGTGTATTACTTTTTCAGCATCAACATCATCGCTGCAAGATAAAATTAGGTATCCAACATACAACTCACCAAGACAAGTACATCCATTCCTTGATAGCGATAATAGTAATGATGAAGATTTTTGTCCAACAGCTGAAGATTATAATTCTTCTGATTCTAAATGTAATAATATTCAACGGGAGAGAGTGAAAAAAAAACTTTTTGCTGATGATCTAATAACAATCACCGATCTTCAGAGAGTAGATTGCGCAATCCATATGCAACATAATACAAGATCACCACCGCAAGATGAAGAGTCAGAAAATGAAACTGTATTAGCTCCTGTCAACAGTCCTAATCCTAATGTTCAAAATGAAAATGTCTTAGCTTCTGTTCCAAATGATATAAACCAAACGAGGCTAGTAGCAGCATCAACAACAAAAAAAGAACCAAAAAAGAGGAAAAGAAATCAAGACTGCTGGAAACGAAATATAGCTAAGAAGGCTAGAATGAAGGGACTACCATATAAATCAAGTGTTGCAAAAAAAAACAAAGATATAGAAGGAAGAGGTTTAAGAGATCCTTGCTCTTGTAGAATAAAATGCTTTGAAAAATTGGATGCAGAAAAAAGAAAGACCATTTACGAAGAATTTTGGCAAACGTGTTTAGACTGGGAGCAGAGAAGGCAGTATGTTGCAGACAGAGTTACAAAGACAAAAAAATTAAGAACGAAGGTGGACAGCAACTTTGACAACGAGAGAAGAAAATACAACTTCAACTATACATTCAAAGTTCACGAAGAAATAATACCGGTATGCAAGATAATGTTTCTGAATACCCTGTCGGTTGGGGAAAAATTCGTGAAAATAACACAAGAAAAGAAAACTGAGTTTTTTTTTTTTGTTTGATAAACACTTGGTAAAAACTGAAAGTGGTTTAACTGAATCGGACAAAAGAGGCAAACATACACCAGCAAACAAGACAGAGGAATCTGTTGTGAAATCTATAGTTGACCACATTTCATCGTACCCGAGCTATGAAAGTCATTATTCTAGAGCAAGGAGCTTAAGAAGGTTTCTTGGTCCCGAACTCAATGTAAGTGCGATGTACCGACAATACGTTACAAAAATGAAAGAAGAGGGAATGGAAGAAGAAAAAATTCCAAAGAACTGGATTTATAGAGATATCTTCAATACAAAATTTAACCTGTCTTTCAAGTTACCTGACATTGACACCTGCGACCGTTATCAAAGGCAGATTAGAGACTCAATTGACGAAGAAGAAAAACGAGACATAATTGATAAGAAGGAAAAGCACTTGGAAGAATTAGAGCAAAGGTATAATGTTAAAGAAAGAGATAAAAATGAATCTATAGGAAATAAGGCAAAGAGAGTTCTATCCTTAGATTTACAAAAGTGTTTACCAACCCCGAGTTTGACCAACACCCAATCCTTTTACCTTCGAAAACTCTGGACACTAAACCTCGTGATAAATGATACCACAACGAAAAGTGCTTCTAATTTTGTTTGGCCCGAAAATATCGCAGGAAGAGGGGGAAATGAAATTGCCAGTTGCATTTTGAAATGGGCGGAAAAAAACTTACAGGATTCAGAAGTTGAAGAAATTACTATATGGACTAATAACTGTGCGGGACAGAACAGGAATACTATGGTTATCGGTTGCTACTTTTTCCTTCTTTCAAAATATCCATCGCTCAGAGTAATAAACCACAAATTTTTACTTAAAGGGCACACTCACATGGAGGCTGACCATGTACACTCGATGATTGAAAGGAAAAAAAGAAGGTTGAAGACTATGGAAATAGTTATTCCCCACGATTGGGCGCAGTTCATCAAGACATGTGCCGGAAAAAACCCTTTTTTCGTAGAAGAACTAACAAAAAATGATTTCAAAGATTTCCAAAGACTTTTCAAAAAATCTGCTCCGTATGTGCAAAAGAAGAAGGATTTTAAAATATCGGAGACAGTATGGTGGATATTACAGAAAGCAAAACCAGGTGTTTTATTTTACAAAAAGTCTTTTAATAACGACGAAACTTTCTCTGAAATTTATTTCACATGAAATATTAAGAAACCTGCTCCAGTTCCTCAAGATTTGCCTCTTCTACGAAAAACAGAAAAGCCTATTTCATCAGCAAAATACCGAGACTTACAGACACTTTGTCAATGGATCCCAAAAGATTTCCACGAGTATTATAAAAATTTATGCCATCAAGAGCAAGCTAGTGATGTTCCAGATATCCCAGACTATGAATAAATCTGAAAAGTGATGTTTCAGATACCCCAGATTATGAGTTAGTCTAAAAAACAATATTTGATTGCTTAAAACATGATACAAGGCTGATTAAAATAGGAATGCTTATTTTGATTAATAAATAAAAATTAACAATACAAGATTTAGATTTAAATACTTTTTCCAAGTTTAATAATTGTTATGTTTTGTTTTTAATGTATGAAAGAGTTATTATCGTCGGAAATATTAATTTTAATTCATGTAAATGTGATTTTTAAATACACAAACCTAAATGGTGTATTGTTTAAAAAAAGATAAACTGTTCTGTTACTTTCTTTAATTTTGTTTTGATTGTTTTTTTTAATTAGAAGTGATATTGTATCGGAGTTTTGAATTTGTTTTAATTAATTATTTTCTGCATAAGTGCAATTTTGTTAAAAATTTAGGATTAAGTTACATAAATAAAAGGTAGAAAGTATTGCTTTTATTTGGACAAGAATAAACTCTTCTTTTTAACATTATTATTATATATTCGACGTTTACTTTATTCCCCCTAACTGTCGGATATTAATGTTTTTAAAAGTGTATTGTGTTTTAATTTTGGCACAAGGGCTCATTTAAATATAGTGACTACTGTAAACGACAATTTTTATTATTTTCCGAATCATAAAGTCGTATTTAGGTCGCAAAAAAAGAAAAAAAAGGTCGCAAATTCAGTCCCCAAAGGGATTTATATGTTTTAGTGAAAAGCAAAAAGAATTATATTTAAAAGAAGCCCAATTTTTTTTTTATTGTCAGGAGCACAGAGGCGTATTATATAGATACGTCTAATAAAAAGTGAAGGTAGTTTGATTTGATTTGATGGCATAAAGACGGTTGTTTGAAACAATCCTAGATTTTATGCATAATTATTACCAAAATTTTATGGCATAAAGTCGTATGTTATCATATGACCAAAAATATTCCTTGCATTCCGAAAAACATTAGTGGCAGAACATATTATTATTATATAGATATGTATCCCGCTTGGATGATTTAAATCTAGAACCGAGGTCGTATGTTACTACCCTTTTTGAAATAAATGAGCCGCACACCCAGGTAAAACCCTTAACGCAGTCAAATGACTGTTTTTTTAAATCTTAATAAAAATGCCTTTCACATGGTCTAAGATTTTTTCTTAAAAGCTAACACTCGTTGATTTATAATTTTTTCTAAGATTGTTTTTGCTCTCCTATAAAGTTTGTAAAATGTCATATCCGACCAGATGCATCTGAAGTCGAGAAATGTTTAAGATATTATATGTAGCAAACCTAATATTTACAAAAACAACTAAGTAATAACAAAATGTACTTATTTAATAATTTTATGCGATTTTTAATAATAATAAATATATTAATAATTTAAAATATTTTTACTATGCCTGTACTAGCTTGCCTGTGTTACTCGTATATCGATGCAAGACTGTTTCTTACATCGTTTTTTTATCATATTGCTACATAAATATTTAATTATTATGCAATCATTAGCTGTATTTTGAAAAAAGATAAAATCAAATCTTTTCGATAGGAAGATTTTTTTCATTTTAAACATTAAATATATTTATATATAGATCTTAATAACTCAGCCTAATAAAATATAAAAACATTCCATAGGCACCTTACAATTTTGTGTTTGCATTTGTATGGAGGTGTTCTCGTGGTGGCTGTCTGTGGGGCCTAAAGAACTTACTTGCCAAATTTGTAATTTTTTGATTGTATACATGGGCGTCGGAAGGGTGGGGCATGGGGGGGCAACTGGTCCCCCTGGAAACGGAATGGGACAATAATGTAAAAACAGTATGGGACAGTATGTAAAAATAGTACTAAAGTGCACAGACAGCGGACATACGAGAAACAACGAAGATCGGCAGTTTTTGTTTGCACAAAAATACGTTTTTAATTTTTCAGCTACACCTCCCGTTGTTTTTGAAAGAGGTCGCCCCACCCTAGACTTTTGTTTTCCGACGCCCATGATTGTATAGTATGCAAAACGTGTGCAAAAGAAACTAGAACCCACACGCCAAAAAAGCCTTGTTGCTCTGTACCACGGTTAACATAATATATGTAGTGTCTGTACCTTGAGGGTGTCAATTATTACAAATATTCATTCTCATATCGGTCTTAACAATTGATAAAAGAAAACCAAATAAACGGGAAAATATGTAGGTCGTTTATGTGGCCGGTAATATTCAACAACCTATGTTTCAGAATATTTCAATTGTAATGTGTCATTCAGATTGTGAAAAATTCTTTGCTCTTGCAACTGGTAATAGCAAATCCACAAATTTTTTCTATTTAATGAGAATGCTATAAAATATGATTTGATTTACTTATTTTGTGTGTTAATTGACAGCTTTGTAAAGAAATTCGGACCGAGGTAACAGAGGTTTTATCTGCACTTATGTAGCTTTGTGATTTGTTTCTCATTAAAAACATCTTCAGCAGATAACATAAAGCCGTGTAGGCATGGTTTTTAGATTAATTCTATTTGCATTTCTGCAGAATGACAAATGCGATATACGTGACATGACAGCGCCAGTGTGATTCAAACCAATTTACAGCTCCATCAACGTAGATGTAATCTGCTTAAATAAACGGCTTCGACAAAAATTAAATTTTTAAAATGTGTTTTCACAGAAGTTTGCTTCCCTATTTATATCTGGATCTGAGTCACCGATTAATTCTCTTCATACTTGCTAAATATAGCCGTACAAAAACAAAATTATGAGCGACGATCCAATGTCGACAGGGCGACAAACGTTGGAGGGGTTGAGGAAGCTTCGACTGCGCGGCTGCAACAACTGTCGATCGGTGAGGGGCGACGCGCAGTTGGACGCGCTTCCTTTTCCCGCTACGCCACCCGCCCCTGCTAACATCTAGTTAGATTACCTCGTCCCCGCCAACATCTGTCGCCCCGTAGAACGTTCACGTACGACCTTGTTTGTCGCTTGAGTTATGCTGTGGCTGAGGGACGGGAGGAAAGAACACCAAAGCTTCATTATATCGGTTTAGGCTTTTTTATGGAACGCTAAAAACAATAGGATTGTGCAACAAATTATGCAGTTGATACTTATGTTTAGACAGACAGCACTTGTTAAACCTAATGCATATTATGATACCAATGATATAATATAATTAATCTTATTGTATAATTCATTATATATAAATAAAACACACTTGAACTTGTAGACTGTTTTAAACAATTTGTTACATTGCAAGCATAAGTATAATGCAATATTTGATATTTTAGTATGATGCACAGAAAGTATTCGTGCAACAAAAACGTTGTTGCACATAAACATCTAGTTAGATGATTAGCAATCATTATAATTATTGGGTAATTTAACGTGTTTTAAGGCGTATACGTATCTTAAATTAGCAACTCGATGGTAAGCTGTGTTGCGTTCGCATTGGTATTTTTAGTCACATGAAAATGGCTGCTGAAACAAACATCCGTGACGATGCTGTAGCCAATGATGCTGAAAATATTCTAACTTTAGCTTTATACAACTTTACACCTCTTTTTATTTAAGGAGTTCAATTTATCAATACAACACGAGGAAGTTTCCACATATTTGTCGCAATTATTTACACGCCTGGCTACTCGCGAGATCCTCTTTAGTGGAATGAATAGGAACTTTCTTACTTATAACCGAACCAACCCAACTTCGACAAACTTAGCTTAGAAGCTGGGGGCAAGAATTAAGTGTTTTATAATCCGTTTACCTGTATTGGAGGAGTTAACGTGGAAGCCTACCTGTTGCCTTCCAGTATATGACTGATAAATTTAATATACTTGTATGTGTAGCACAAGACTTTGTTTAGTTTAGTGCCCCTCTAGTTATGTCAAACTATTGAAATGTACGTTTTAAGCGAATATTTGCACTGTGACAAATCGAATTCAGGTAGAAATACGTTAAATAATGAGATATAATATAATATAAGCCTTACTCTTTGACTTTAAAACAAAAACTTGCCCCGGCACGCACAATAATCTCCCGAGTCGCGAAAGTCTAAAGAGTCCTCGTATCCAACAACCTATATAATATTATTCTGTTTCTATACTTACAATATTTATATGGAAAAACACAAAATAATATATATATTTACAATTTTCGACTGATGACGGCCCCATACCATGGGCCGAAATATATCGAAAATTGTAAATATATATATTTTTTGTGTTTTATTATTATTAGTGTTAATATTGTAAATAAAGGCTCAAAAAGAGTAAAAGTATTCTGTTTCTAAGTATAAATATGCTTACTAAGAAGTTTTTAGATTAATAACACATATTTCCTTTTTCATATTTTCAATACAAGCAATATAACGTTTAGTAAGTATTAACAATCAAATAGGAAGAACCCAAGTAAGCCTCGGACTCGAGCAAACCACAAGTGTGGTGTGGGCACAAAATGGTAATTCCGGTTTGCAGAGTCTGGGACTTTTTCGTAGCCTGAAAAATCAGTTGTTATTTTTTCATCGTTGAATATCTTTATTATTACATTGATGAAATTTTTGCCTTTCGTTTCTACTTCAAAAGAAATATCACAAGGAAAAGTAACAACAGGGTTTCATAATTTATGATATCGCCTGGAATAAGTCTTTGTGGCGTACTAAATTGTAAATTACGATAGCTTCCAAATGAAAAAAATTGGTACAAAGAACTTTTTTTAAAATTATATCCTCAGAAAACCGTAACTTTAAACAAGACACCGAAGCACGACTTAGATTGTGCCTGCCTCATATTTTACAAGGAATCCTGTAACTGTTTGCGATATCACCATACCACTCGTTCTCGGCTGCGGTAGCGCGTTTACAGTGTGACGCTGACATACGAACCCCCATTGCTGTCGTGTTTACAGTGCGACGCTAACATAAAAACCCCCATTGCTGTCGTGTTTACAGTGCGACGCTGACATACAAACCCCCATTGCTGTCATGTTTACAGTGTGACGCTGACATACGAACCCCCATCACTGTCGTGTTCACAGTGCGACGCTGACATACAAACCCCCATTGCTGTCGTGTTTACAGTGCAACGCTGATATACGAACCCCCATTGCTGTCATGTTTACAGTGCGTCGCTGACGTGCGACTCTGACATACAAACCCCCAATGCTGTCGTTGTGATTGTTCGATTATGATGATTTCTCTTCATTCGGTACTCCTAAATCACAATGCATATAGCCTTAATTTTGAAAAAAAATCTTAGCTAACTCTCACAAACCTGTTACTTTTGTTTTAACATATCTGTCCTTTTTGACGTTTCTCACTTTTAACATATATCTCATCTTTAATCATCTTTTAACTCTTCATCTGTTTATTTGAGATAGTTAGTCGTTATATAACAAACATTAAATTGGATCACTGTGTGACATAAACCCGCACTTGGGTAACGCTTCTCCGTGAATTAAGTAGTCCATTTTTTCACGGATTTCCTCATTATACAAGCTGAGGTAGGGAAGTCAAATTATTTTTTAATTTATTCTTACTGTTATTTTTATCTATTAAAGTTGTTCAGATTGATCAGTGGGTTATGTATGCCAGTTATGAATGAGGTTTCATTTATATATAACTAGGCATATTTAAAAAACACTTGTTCTGTTTCACCAATATTTACTATAATAATTGCAACCAGTTTCGCCCTAAGGCATACATATATTATGTATATCAAATTCATATTTTTGGTGTCTGGATATTTTTTATCTTTTCGGCTCCTTGGGTATCATGGTGCCATGTAGGTATATGGCAGTTTGTGCTCAGATGGATACGTTTTGGACTAAAACATATATATCCATAGCAACACTTGTACACCCTCTTTCTACCAACGACTGTTGCGTTGCAACGTGGTACGGGGTAAGCTGTCACTTTGGTCAAAAATATTCGCGCTTTTTAGGGTATACAAGTTGTTAGCAATCACGTTTTCTGTGGTTAATATACAAATACTTATTCTTATTCTTTATTCTACACACAAAAAATAAACATTTACAAAACATATAAACAAATTAACATGTACAAGGGTAGACTTATCTCTAAGAAGAGATTTCTTCCAGTCTACCTTTGGGGATAAAAGATAATGAATTATAATAAAAGTAGACATACATACGTGTAACAAATAAATAATAATTTACAAGTATTACAGACTAATATTAATGTAAAAACTTACCTAACTTATAATAAACATAAATACTAATTCATCATAAAATATATTACATATGCAAAAAAATATTATAATAATAATAATTAAATTAAATATAAATACATACTATAGACTATATAATAAAATAATACATAGTATATAATTAAATGCCCAGGAAATAAAATACACAAAATTTACATAAAAGTAAAACAAAATAATATACAAAAGATACTTACTCATGAGAGTGACAAAAAGTGCTCCTTCACCCGTCCTTTGAATACATTCAGCGATGGACAATCATCACAATACTATGGCAATAAACCCTGAAAAAGTCAATGTTGCATTCTCAATCGGCAGAATTTAAACCTGAGTCACTGCTACTGACCTGTCACTACTACAATCTGAGCTACCGCTGCTTTCTAGTAAATTATTTTATTTTTGGACGTCAGAAAAATGTTTATATTCCTTTAATAAAATAACAACAGCTAATAACAAAGTCACTCCTTTTTTTAGTGTTCCGTTCGTACCCAAAGGGTGCCAAACGGGAGCCTCCGCTGTCTGTCTGTCAAATTATAAAAACAGTTTCTGGTACCTCTTTCACTGTCAATGTTTTCTCCGTTATTTGTTATACCATATTTTCTATTTGCCTGATGACGAACCCACTATGGGGACGAAATATATCGAACTCAGCAGTACATTTCTTTGTTTTAATAGTATAAAAATCTATTAAATACTAGCTTTTGCCCGCGGCTCCGCCCGCGTGTTATTCGGTTTAACAACATGCTTTTTTTTTTCAGGATAAAAAGTAGCCTATGTGTTAAGTAAGGGTATAAGCTACGAGTATATCCATTCTAAATTTCATCCAATTCCGTTAAGCCGTTTTAGCGTGAAAGAGTAACAAACATACATACATACGCACACACATACACATACATACACACACACCACACACACACACACACACACACACATACACAGACACACACACAAACTTTCGCATTTATAATATTAGTGTGATAAACAGCCATCAACTGTTGTTTAAAAAAAATATTTAGTTAATTTTGTTTTAATGAAATTATACTCAGTATTTATCACTCACCATATAGGCTCACAAATGGTATTCACCAAGATTCACACTGGGTTACAACAAACAATTTAAGCAACCACTAAATGGTGTTATAGAACAAAGATCACCTGTTCCATTTAAATTAACAAAGGAACAAGTAACTTATAGTACACCACATGGCCCATTGTTTGAAATACGACAAAGTTTAAATTCGAAGCTCGTATCAAAGTCATAATTTTAAAATAGATACGCGAACTGGTGCCTAGTGCGATGAATCCCCGAAATCTGATTTTCGATTTACATACAAAGCAAACAAGGCAATTATACGGCTTAATTGGAATACGATAGGTATACGTCGTGCGAAATACGACCTCAATGTTCTCATTATCTTTTGTTCTAGGAAAACAAGTTGTACGAAGCTAATAATTATTACCTTGAACTCGAACACCACCTAAAATATTCACATTAAATATCTCTCTAGGTGCCTATTTCTCTGCGTGTAGGAATAATATTTTCTTTATAGACCGGAGAACTGAAGTCTCATTTCCCAGAGTCAAAGGAAAACACAACAAAATTATGGAGAAAGGCTACGTGAAAGTAAACGGCAAGTGTCTATAAATAAAAATGAAATGATAATAAAATAAATAAGGAAAAGAAGAGTCAACTTACTTTCTACTTTTTAAGCACACATTTTCAGCGCTCTTTGACTTTTTTATATTTTATGTTTAAGGAAAGGTTTTGTTTAATTCTCGCCTTTGCATTGAAGAGAATTAAAGAAATGTATATCTACAAGAATCCTGAAGGTAGAATACAATTTACACTCATTGCAAAATTGCAAATACCTCTCTCTATCTATGTATCCATATTCGCAACATAAATTAATTAACTAATATTAGACTTGAGAAAAAGCGTTTTTCGTTTTCCGACGAAGCATAAAAAGAAATAAATAATAATATTTCCAGCCGTACGTGTTAGTGGTACAACACTTCATACAGTTGTTCGCGAAAACAAAGTTTCGGGAGACAAACTCTGAAATAATACCTACGTGCTTTCAAGACACGGCTAATACATCCACTTGCGATTCACTAGGCGTGCGTGCGTCTCACTTGCCTCTCTTGTAACCTAAAGTTTCCATAAAGTTTCCTCTCTCGCGAAGCCCTTCCCTCCCATCCCAGATCACCCTCGTTTAGGGAATTCAGATAAATATTTCTCTTACAAACTCAACAAAAACAGAAGATAAATATGTTGAAGGATTCGTAAGTAGCTGACGAGTCAACAGCGATGTAATAACATTTGAGAGAGTAAATTTTCTTGCGCTGCTTTTGGATGGATTTAACAACACGGCTATTTTGCTTTGTATACTGTTTTTATAAGCAAGAAACACAAGTTAATGTTATTTGATAAATAAGTAAATAATGCAAAGCAAAGATTTTATTTAAGTACAGAATATTTTTATTTAGATATTCAAGAATGGTGCTTGGTATTTCGTAAACTTTTATGATATGAGTGTGTCAGTCACGTTATTTTTGAAGATACTGGGGCATGCTTCAATTGAATATTTAATGTGCGTAACTAGACTGAAACATAAAGCTGGGAATGTGGTAACTTGGATTTTTATCCACATAATATTTATGTACCATATCGCGATAACTAGCGTAACATAATTTTTCAAAAGGAAATTGAGTCGCTCAGCGCTAAAGTGGCCTATCTTTTCCAGACACAATTGAATTTTTATCGTGTCTGGACAACTACGCCACTTTAGCGCTAACCACCTCAATTATCAATGAGGAATTTTTAGGTGAATACAATATCATTTGAAATTATATACAGAAATACAAACATGATTTCAAAGAAAAACCTAAATAAAATAGATAAACTTATACTATAGTGTTTTTGGAGTAATTACGATGTTAATAAGTTTTAACGTCTGAGAGTATTTTATATCTTCCATCCATCCATGTTCCTCCACTGCTGGACATGAGCCTTTCCCAAATTTTGCCACTCTTGGCAGACTTCCGTCCTCCTCATCCAGCCGCCACCCGCAACCTCTTCAGGTCGTCGGTCCAGCGGGTATGATGGTCTGCCTACGCTACGTAGTTGCTGTACGTAGTCTCCACTCTAACGCGACTTCAACTTTTTTATATCTTACAATATTTATAGGTATATACTACAATAAAATTGATTTTACGTCAACAATTAATAATTAATTGTCCCGTCTCATTCATACCGCGCGATCGTGTTCCAAATATCATAAATTTTTATAAGAAATCGTTTACTAAACTTTGAAATAAATAGAATATTGGAATTGTTTAACTTCCCCTTTACTATGCTGAAGGCTGATATGTTTGGATGATCCTAATAACCAGTAATTGTTTTTTCGTTTGAAAAACTCTTGCTCTTGTCAGTGAAGTCTTCTCCATTCACTTCTGCACTCCGTCTTCTCTTTAACTTCTTGATACGACACGAAATTTACTTTTTCTTTCACTTGATCCATGAATGTTCTCCTGGGCCTTCCCCTCTTTCTTTTTCCCTCCACTTTTCCTTTAATTAATAATGCTCTCACCAGTAATATACCATCCGAATATTTATTTTGGCGACAGATAAAAACTACTCGAGGTTCCACCTACACGAGCGTGTAACTGTCCAAAGTGGGATATACTGGGTTCATGTTAGTTCACATTTCCCAACAAATTAGAGCGGAGCGCAGGTGAGCTTAGGTCTAGCCGCCTTGTTATGTGCCTTCTTTATAGCCTAGAAGCTGCCAGGAAAACAGGAAAGCTTCATAATGTAGCACCACGAAGTGTGCCGTTTGACCCTGACCTGTTTACGTGGCATTTTTGTAATTATGTCTATTATTATTCTTTTCAAACAGTTTTTTATATTTTTTATTCCCTAAATACCCATTTTAATAAAGATTTCTCAAACGGACCGATACTTTTTTTGGTTGTAAACAAAAATTTTCGCTTCCTAACCAAATGTTACAACAATTTATTTTTCAGATGACACTGTACTACTTATTCTTTGTGCGAAGCTCTTAAACACTGAATTTGATAAAATATAGAGTGTTTTTGGTGTAAGGGTATTTAAGGTGCCTTTAATTTATGGAGCCAAATTCTTACTGAAAACTCGGTAAGTGCTCAGTAACAGGTTTCGATGACCCTTTTTGTGAAATTTGTAAATTAATCTTTTCGTGTTCTTGTAAACGCAAGCCCAGCCCCGAGTCAATTACTATGGGACGTCAAGATTTTATTTTGCTAAATTACGAAAAAGTGCTATCGAACCGTGTTACTTGTCACTTACCAAGTCTCCAGTATCAGTTTGGCCGCATAAATAAAAGTCACCTTAATATGTTAAATGATTCGCCGCACGCTTACACGAATACACGTTTAAATGAAATCGGTTATTAATAGGTATTATACTGAGGCCAAAACCACAATTTTTATTAGAATTTTTGTCGGTCTGCCTTTCTGTCTGTCTGTCTGTACGTATGTCTGTCTGTATGTTCTGTTTTAACTCGAGAACCACCTAACGGATTTTAATTTTTTTTTTTATTATCATCGTAGGGTCCCTGGTCAACATAACAGGCTATAGAGGTGTTTATAAAATAACACCCAAGCAGAAAACAAGACAAAGGTTTCAAAAACGCGGGTAGCGTCTTGGGAAAAGGCTAGTAGGTAATAAAAACGTTACGACTAGTCTAAATTACCTAAAGAAATTAATCTTAAAAAGAAATATAGAAAAGAAGTTAAATAAGTAATAATATTATGTATTTCGGAACGGCGTTGAACTTATTAAGAATCGATAATAGTACATTATGATACAAGTGAGCTGCGTTGGACATTACAGTCGAGGTGGTACTGTTCGGCTCGGGCGTAATGGAGCCGAGAAGGTAATGTCTAATGCTCACGCGTTTCATACGATTTCAACAAACTTGCGAGGAAAAATAATGAAATTTCACCGTCTTATTTTTCCACATAATCAAAACCGAGGTATGAATTGACAATTTTCTATGAAAAATGGCGGCGGAGATTTTGTTTATGGGCGTGCAGATGGAAGTAGAGGCACTGACGCACCCGCCAAACAGCCAAATATAAATATTAACAAACTGAATATTTACGTACTTACAACAAAAATTCGTGTTAATTTGTTCATAAAAATAAATTAATTTGATAAAATTAAATGAATATTATTATGTTTTAACTGAGACAGTTTATTTATTCGCAAAAACTTTACTATTTATCAGACTTCAAAACTCTTTGCTAAGATTTTAAAAAATACTGTAAAGTAAAAAAGTTTAAATAATCACTAGAGCGATAATGTAAAGTAAAAAACACGCGTGTTTAATATGCTGCATTATGACCCTAAAACCGCTGCAATTTATAAGCAAGTGTGTTGAGAAAGTTGAAAAAGTAAAAAGCACACGTGTTTAATATGCTGCATTATGACCCTAAAACCACTGCAATTTATAAGCAAGTGTGTTGAGAAAGTTGTAAAAGTTTACCAATACCCCTATCAGACATAAGGAATCAGCCTATCAAAATCCACGCATAATGTCGAGGGCGTCGAATATTAATAAGATAAGTAAATTTACATGAAATACACTGAAATTTATGCAATGTGTACAGACAGATAGAAATACTATAATTAGGTTTATGTATGTAAATTACCATTGTGTCGGATCAGAATATAAGCGAAACGTTATCTAATTACTTATTGTATTGTACGTATGATGTGAGGTTTTATGAATAGCGAATTACTGCATACAAAATATTTACGGTAAATTCTCATGCTCCTTTAGTTTGTATAAGTGCTTTTAGTTAGTAGTTAGCTTTTTAAGTATATACATAAGTTAATAAGGTGACTTTGATTTATGCAGCCAAATTCTTTCTGAAGACGTAATTGCTCAGTAACAAGGTTCGATGACCCTTTTTGTGAAATTCGTAAATTATTTTTTTCGTGTTCCTTACAAACGCAAGCCCAGCCCCGAGTCAATTACTACGGGACGTCAAGATTTTATTCTGAGAAATTAGCAAAAAACGTTATCAGTCCGTGTTACTGATTACTTACCAAGCCTCCAGTTTGGCTGTATAAATAAAAAAATTGTGTACCGCGTAAACTTTGTGTTTACACAAATATCTCCACATTATCACAAATCCGTTTCTAAAATCTTATGACAATACTCAGATGTAGCGCAATTATGTATCCTATCATCAGTCAGAGTTAGGCACTTGTTTGTGGGTGAAATGATGTTAAAATAATTATAGGTAGTAGGTTTATAAATCTTTAAATTCTGTAACTCTTGGTCGTAACACTTTTCATTTAACGTACACACAGTGTTATTAATAATGCACAATGCACAACTTTATACAGTTTATAGGCAAATTCCAAATTCACTCTTAGACTGCCACACAGCATAGACTATTGTGATGGCCACAGAAAAAGTGAAACTACGGTCGACTGCCACGCCATAGACTGCATAGTTCGCCGCTAGGTGGCGCTAGCGTCCTAGATTTATTTATCAATTATCGTGGGTCGGGGAAGTTCAACTAATCTATCTAATATAGTATTATATAATAATAAAGTAGTAAAAAAGTCGTGTCTCTACAATGAATATTTTCGCGAATTTGTAAATGAAATTATTGTAAGTATTGTACTGAGGCCAAGACCACCGTTTTGTTGAATTTTTTTCTGTCTGTCTGTAAGCATGATCAGTTTTAACTCGAGAATGACTCAATGGATTTGGATGCAGTTTTTTTTTATTATAATCGTGGTGACCCTGGTCAACACATAGATTATAAAGGCTGTTCACAAAATAACGAAAATATTTTGAATAAACGCTTTTAACTCGAGAACCACTCGACAGATTTGGATGCATGTTTTTTATTATCCTCATAGTGACCCTGGTCAACACATTGGCTCTAAAGGTTGTTCATAAAATAACGCCCAAGCCGAAAATGGGGCAAAGATCGAATAAACGTGGTCAGAGCTGCGGGCAAATAGGAGGTAAATAAGTGGCGTGCATACAACTTTTTCCTGGAAATGCAATGAAAAGGTCAAGTTGGACAATGAAAAAAAAATGGATTTTTATATTATATATTAATTAGACTACTATTTAATGAAAATAAAATGTACAGAATGAAAAAATCAAAATTATCAATTATTTATTGAGTTGTATTTTGCAAACAATACGTATGATCTAATGGTATGAATATCTATACATGTATCTCTGTACTAAAACTTTTTTTTTATTTCTTGTTCTAGCTTGACGACGTTTGTTCTAAATCGTCGAGCTCCCGTTTTTTACGTTTTTGACGACTTCTTCCAGGCGACTTAATGTGAACGCTTTTTTCCGATATGCCTGCAAAAGTTAGTAAATAGCTAATTATTATTTGCCCATAAAATTGGCTTTATGTTTGAAGCTGGTATCCCTATTTTACTAACCCGTCATGGCACTGACACGAGATGTGACACGAGTTTGCATTTTCTCTTTCACAAAAGGCGTACCTTCAACACCATCTCTTTTGCACTATTGTTCAACGGCTTTGGCAATAATAATACATAATTTATCAAATAATTTTGTAAATCTGACTGACAACGAAACCTTGACAGCAAAACCTTGACAAGCAGTGATGCCACCATGAACGGCAAGGGAGGCTATGAACACATAGGTTTTGTAGTGTAGAGCGTCGTCTCTGTCACCGAACTAGTAAGTGCTTCTTTGGCAGTCGATATATTTTTTATTTATTATGAATGTTGACAAAAGGAACAAAACATTATTTTTTATTTCGAAAATAGAACAGTTTCCTTTGTTATAGCTAGAGGGTTAATTTTCAACCGGTATTAATATGTTTTTTAATACACCTACTTCCGTATCGGTCATTATAATTTTATGATATTTTATATGATAATGATGATTTTTATACCAATATGGTTTTCCTGTAAGAAATCATTTTTTTTTGAGATATGCTTGCCGGTGTTCATATCTTTTTCTCTGTAATTTGGTTTGTATTTATGTTGCTGCTATGTACAGTTAAGAACAAGGAATAAAAAACAAGTGAGCTTTATCCAAAAATCTTTTATAACATAGGCATGTACTTAATATGGTTAGTGCCGAAATACAACCCAATGTTACAAATAACTTCTCAGCAACTTTACCCATAACTGTTTCAAGCCAACATTTATTCCTTTTATATAAAGGCCGGTGTAAGCGAGTAATACATCATTATATTACGTCGCATCACTAAACATTGTTAACGTTATTATGTAGTTAAAAGTGCGCAAAGTTTTCTTTGTAAACAAGGTGTCGGGTGGTGCTTTTGATCAATCTAAACATATTTACTTTTAATTAACGACGACGACACATAATGTAATGTATGTTAATATTTTATAAAAAATTGGAAAAATAAAACCTATAAAACGTCTGTCATGTCTAAATTGTACACAATGAAATTATTCCAAAGCAACAATGGACATTTATTTTCATAATTTGGCCAAGTTTGAGTCGCATTCGCGTTCTAATGGTTCCGTACCATCACAAAAAACGGGTAAGGAACCCTAAAAACATGATAAATTACAACAATGTTGTTTTTAAATTATGCTATAGTAACATCAATTGTGAAAAAAGCATGATAGTGTCTGTCAAATAATTCGGCATTCTTTGAGTACGGAACCCTGATTTTATTGTCTGCTCTTTCACTATGGAGTATGTTTAACAATCCGACCAAATTTTAAACTTGTGTGTTTGGAGTAATATCATCTTTTAGATAGAGCTGGAACAATAACCATTTTGGGAATTGGTTTGTGGGAGTATTTGATGTTAAGTAGGTTCGTTAGATCGTTGGAAGTATGAAGGATGGCAGGGTTTATTTATCTAAAACGATTAGCACATTTTTGAACTATTTATTTATCAAAATAAAAATAGGAATGAATTTTTACGAAAGTCAAGTCAAAGGCATTTTTTGGCAATCAACCTATTTTTCTCTATGGCGTTCTGCTTATACACATCTTTAACATCCTCTACACCCGAGAAGAATGATATAGGCACAAAAAACAATTTTATGATATCATAGCATTTTAAATACAATAGGTCATACTCATAATTCTTTTAACTCTTAATCGCTCTTTTAATATGTAACAACGATAACTTGTCTGTTTTAAATCTAAGATATATCGTGAATTTAGAATCACTTTCTACCATTTTATCAACTAAATTTAGTAAAATAGTAATATTATATTTATTTCAGATGCATACACTTGTCTTCATCATATTTCTTTTCAAAAGTGAGACAGTAATGTAACGAGTTAAATTAACAAATAAGTTTTTAATCAAAATTGTGTTTTTAAGTAAATGTACGTGCTTTTGAGTACGGTAGGTATGTGTTTGAGTAAATAAAAATGAACAAATTACAACAGATACCTACTTGGTATTTTAGAAACACGTCCTGAACGGTTGTCTGCTCCACAGCGTTTTCATTTTCCCGCTCTACCTGCATAGGCGGAGTAACTGTCGTTCTCCTAGTTACCTGAGTAATCTTCTCCACACGACCAACTTTTTCCTGAGGAAACTCGACGTCAGGGTCGGAAACTTCAAGTTTATACAATCGTTGGAAAGGACGTACCTTATATCCTGATGAAGTTTTCACCCGCGCCGTTCTCTCAACGCCATCTCGACCTGAAATTATATCTACAGCGATACCTATCGGCCACTTAATTCTCTTGTCTTCAGTTTCGATTAAGACCACTTCACCTAATTTTAATTCGTCTTTCCTCTCCTTTCCTTTCTGTACTAAAGTAGTCAGATACTCGGTCTTAAATCTTTGTCTGAAATCTTCTCTTAACTTCTGTATATAACGTAATCTCTTGTTTAGACTTTTCGCGTCTATTTCGTCTATGTCTGTGACATCTGTTTGGGTAGTAGGTTGTAAAAAATGTGATGGTTTTAATGGCTTCAGTGAATGAGTTTTATCATCTTCAATGTAAGTCAAAGGACGTCCATTCAGTGTGGCTTCACAGTCACAGAGAATCGTTTCTAATTTTTCATAGGTGACTGACAATTTTCCTAGTACCCTTTTCAAGAGATCCTTTAATATTCTGATTAATCGTTCCCAAAAACCACCCCACCAAGCAGCCTTCGGTGCATTCAGTTTCCATTTGATGTGCTGGATCGTGGATACTCTCCGAATCTCCTCCCAGTCTAACTCAGAAAGGAAGTTCTTTGTACCAATAAAATTGGTACCGTTGTCACTCATCATTACATTTATTCGACCACGACGTGCTATGAAGCGGCGCAGGATCATTTAAAATGCTTCGGTCGAGAGTGACTGAGTCAGTTCCAGATGTACAGCTCGATATACTGCGCAAGTGTAGAGTACAAACCAGCATTTTCTTCCGTCACGTAAATATAGCGGGCCAGCCAGGTCAACTCCTGTGATTTCGAATGGAGCAGAACACTGTGTACGTTCGATGGGTAGTGGCACCGTAGGCACTTGTATCGGTTTAGCTCTATGACGCTTGCATACGTTACAACGTGATATAATCGATTTTACCAGTTGTCTCGCGCCTATTATCCAATACTTGCTGCGTAAGTCTGCCATCACCGTGTTCAGGCCTGCGTGTTGTAGTTGGGCGTGACGCTGCTCCACTAATCTTCGTGTAATAAAACTCGTCGCTGGAACTACAGCCGGATACATCGTACTCTCTGTAATGTCGGTAAGTAAAAGTTTTGTTTTTATTCTTAATATATCTTTTTCATCATAAAAGTGTATAAGACTTTGAACTCTCTTTTCTATGTAGTCTCTGTTTTCTGTCTGTATTATCTTTATGATTCCCTTTTCACTTTCTTCATACTCTTCATAGCTTAACTCTCCCTGTATCTTCGTAAGATGACGGGCATTGTGTGCGAACCTTAATATCCACGCTACTTCTCGTATAATCTTCGTATATTTAGAAAAATAGTTAAGTTGGCTTGTTATACCTTCACCTGAGCAGATATTGGTACTACATATTGCAGATTTTTTCCGTTCACGATTCGCTTCCATTTCATCTACGACAAGGGGTGAATTCGGCCATTCCTCTGACGGTAAGGATAACCAAGATGGACCCTCTACCCAGCGAGAAGAGTGTAAGTATGCCGCGTCGCAGCCTCGTGAAGCTAGGTCTGCCCAATTGGCTGTGCCTGGAATATGAAACCTAGACCTAGAAATAAGAGAAAATACTAACGTAGACTGAATGTCTACGTTAGTATTTTCTCTTATTTCTTTGACCCTGTTTCCCACATAAGTGTTCCATATTAACTCTCTCTTAATCCAGCATAATGCTACTCCTGAATCAGTCCAGCAGCGCTCTTCACAATTTAGTTTAAGGTCTCCGCGTGCTTCTGCTAGTAATCTAGATCCAATCAGAGCAGCTAGCAATTCTAAACGTGGAATTGCTATTTTTTCAGGAGGTGCAATTCGAGATTATGCTGAAATCATTCTAACTGAAACCTTGCCCATATTTTCAGCTCTCAAATACACACATACTGCATAATCATCCCTGCTAGCATCGCAAAACATGTGTTATTGTAATTTGCTTTCGTTAAATGGGCTTCTAGTGAGCCTTCTAGGTATTTTACAGTCTCTTAAGAAATGCAATGATTCGTACCAACTCATAAATTTCTTTTTCAGGTCACTCGGTAGCTCTGCATCCCAGTCTAGCTTTCGACGCCACGTTTCTTGTAGGATTAATCGCGGCGTTAACGTTACAGCTGAAGTAAACCCTATGGGATCGTAAATCTTCTGAGTTATTGATAGTAAATTTCTTTTAGTTATTTTACCTAACTCGCATGTTGGTGGAAAGTCATTCATGTTGCATCTCAGCTGGTCTTCTGAAGTTTGCCATTCAAGACCTAATACATTCACCACATCTTCACACTTTTGATTGGGTAAAGGAGACATCACCCACTGCCTGAGGTCAAACTTTGCCTGACTCATTATCTCTTTAGCCTCTGCCTCAAACTTCTGGACAGCTTCTTAGTGTCTAAGCTAGTAAGCAAATTGTCCACATAAAATGATGTTGCTAATAACTCCGCAGATCCTTGTAGGTCTCCTGTTACCTGATTCAGATGATGTTGAATTGTAGCCGAGAGCAAGAATGGACTCGATGTCAAACCAAACACAGCTTGAATGACTTCTTGGTAGAAATGTCTACTGTTTTTATTGTCTCACGACTCTCGTAGGCTGTATCTTTAACAAACCATGAAAAAAAAAGTATATATCTTTTTAAGGATTGTCGTCAATATTTTTGAATTTTTTATTATTTTTCATGGTAGAAGCCATAGTAATACGTATTCTGTGAAAAATTTAACTGGCTACCTATTATAGAGAGAATTCTACAGGCCTATTTGCTCGCTCTCATAATAATCGTAACAGAGCGAAAAGTGAGTCTGCGTAATTTCTTTAATTAGTACGAGGGGTGGCTGAAAAGTAATCTACCTGACTATGAAAAAAAATACATGGATTAATGATTTATTTTTTATTTTTCAATATAGTCCCCTGCAACTGAAATGCACTTACGACATTTGTCAATAAGTGACATCATACCAATAAAATAATAATTATTATTTTGATCGTCAAAATAGTCATTCACAGCGTCCTTCATCTCTTCGTCTGTTGAAAATCTGCGCCCTCTCAAATTTTTCTTTAAATTTTTAAATAAGAAGTAGTCAGAGGGAGCCCGGTCTGGACTATAGGGTGGGTGGTTGATCTCTGTAAAGCCGTTTTTTGTCAGAGATGACCGCGCCTTAAAGGCCGTGTGCGCGGGTGCATTATCATGCAAAATCAAAACGCCTTTGCTAAGTTTGCCCCTCCTGTCTTCTTTTATTTTTTTGCATAGCTGGTCAAGTAAGTTCGCATAGTATTCAGCATTCATCGTGGTGTTTTTTGGCAGGTAATATATCATAAGAATCCCCTCAACATCCCAAAAAATGGTTGCCATTAGTTTGCCCGCTGACAGCCGGACCTTAAACTTCCTTGGTGATTTTTCCCCTTTAAATTTCCATTGCATCGATTCTTGTTTGCTTTCGGGATCCCACTGACGAATCCAAGTTTCATCACAGGTCACTATTCGCAAGATAATTTCTTCCTCTTTATCCTTTACCAAGTCTAAAAATGACTGACAACATTCCACACGCTTTTGCTAATCAAACGGGATCAACATTTTAGGCACCCAACGCGCGCTCACCTTGGACATTCCCAAATGTTCATGAATTATTTCATGAACTCGTTCCTTGCTAATGCCAACATCTCTAGCTATTTCCCACTGCTTAATTAGCCGATCGGCAAGGATCAGTTTCTTCACTTTTTCCACATTATCTGCGGTAACTGCAGAAATGGGCCTTCCACTACGGGGATCGTCTTCTAAGCTCACACGGTTTTGTTTAAACTGCTTTGACAAAAACTTTATTACAAATTCGGAAGGACATGAATCTCCGAACACCTTAAACACGCGCTCTCGGACCTGCGTCGGCGTATTCCCTTCTTTACCGAGGAATTTAATCACAGCGCGATACTCAATTTTATCCATTTTTAATTTTATTGCAACTTGATGAAAACGAAGACGCGACAAAAAAAAATGAACTCGTAGAAACAAATAAGTGTCATAATTTAAAAAAAAGGAATAAACAAAGAATACGAGAATATAGTGGCCAGTAACATTTTTTAAACTTTCTTTAACAAAGGAGATTTTATATCAGCCACCCCTCGTATATGACATCATCTTCAAAATGCACCCTATTTGAACTTTCAAACGTTTCCCTACAATTAAACACTACATGCTCAATTTTATAAGTACCTATATACGGACGAACAGACAGACATAAAATAGCTGTAAGGTTTCCATGTTTGAAGGTACCCTGTTATAGTGAACCCTCGAACGACAAACTAAACCCTTAGACTATAATCATACATACATATACCCACGCCGCGCCGGTCTCCAATAAGGGTAGGCAGAGACTACAGATTTCCATGTGCTGCGACCCTGACACCCTTTTGCATCTTCTACATCCATCAATCTAGTCATACAAGCTCTCCTATACCGGGTACTTTTTACTTTGCCCTTCTTCAGTATATCGACTATTTGGTCGGCATACGTCCTTCTAGGGCGGCTCGGTCGAGCTTTACCTTCCACTTGTGCAGCATAAAGGTGAATAGAATAGAATAGAATAGAATAGAATAGAATAGAATATCCATTTATTTATCTACCACAACACAATAAATTATAAAAACAAATTATAAAGTCAAACACAAGGAAATAACATAAAAGAATAAAACAATGTGACTAAAGCTAAAAGAAATCATGTGTCGAAGCAGACAAAAAGGCTAGAACTCAGCATATGCTGTAGTCTTACAGAGTAAGACCGACAGCGCTGATTTTCAGTCCGAGCCCGCGTAGGTAACGCACGAACAAACAAAACAGCGCGAGTATTCTTGCACATTTTGAAAATAATAATTACGAATGGCAGAATAAATATGATATACATATACGAGTACATAATGTAGGTGCTAATATTTGTAAATAAATAAATTCAATTAATAGGTAAGCTCTAAATAAATGTCAGAAACTCGTTGGTCAAAAATTATTAAAATGGCGATGAAGCGTCTAGTTTTAGGCAGGCGAAGACATTTGTAAGTCAAGGAGATACTTTTTTAGTTTAATTTTAAAAGTATACTTACACTTAAGGTCACGTAGCGGTGGTGGAATGTTATTCCAACATTTTGACGCCATGTACCTAAAACTACCCCTAAATGCAGTGGTTTTGTGCTTTGGAAACAATATACGATTCATCCTGGTGCTGTATCTGCTAACAGTAGATGACCACGTAAATTTGTCATGTAAATATTTGGGAGAACCAGTTTTTACTACACCAAACAGTAAAGCAGCGAGATGCAGCTCACGACGACCCTCTACCCTTAAAATATTCGCGGCATTGATATAAGGTGTGACGTGTGATCGCCAGGGGATACGGAATAGCGAGCACACGCATTTTGCACGCGCTGAATGAGTCGCATGGTCTTCGCGTAGAGGCAAGGGCCGTAAACAGCTATACAATAATTTAGTTTAGAGAGAACAAGAGACTCACAGAGCTTAATGCGTAGTTCTTCACTAAGAAAGTCACGAATGCGGTATAAGACTTTTAGTCGATAAAAGCAGTTACGTGTTAACTCTGCCACATGACTTTCAAAGCGTAGCTCACCATCAATTAAAATCCCCAGATTCCTAGCCTCACGTACACACTCCATCGGTTGGTTCATAGTACAAACCGGAGGATTAGCAGAAGTTATTCTCGCGATCTGGTGTTTAGATCCTAGAACCATATACTTGGACTTGGATGGATTAAGAACTAAAGAATTCCTTGAACACCATAAAGAGATACGGTTAAGATCGTCATTAAGCTTCATCGCAGCAAGATTAGCTTCTGTGGGATTACAGGAGATGTACAACTGTAGGTCGTCTGCGTATAAGTGGTACTTGCAATTTTGAATGTTTTCTATTATATCTCTACTATACAAAATAAAAAGCAGAGGCCCAAGTATAGAACCTTGTGGTACACCACGATCTACAGTACTCATTTGAGACCTTAAACTGCTACCATCCTCTCTTGACAACACCACTTGCTGTTGACGGTCACCAAGATAACTGTTAAACCATTGAACAGTCTCAATGTCAAAACCATAAAATGTGAGCTTTGAGAGCATAAGATTTACATTGATGCAGTCAAATGCTCTGGAAAAGTCCAGTAATGCAAGGATAGTCCCCTGACCAACATCACGAGCTGCAAGAATGTTATCAATAACGTCCAAAAGTGCCGTGTTTGTGCTACGGCCTTTTCGGAAACCCGATTGTAACTCTGGCAGTATACCATTACGTTCCAAGTAATCTACCATTTGAATGTTAACGGCCTTTTCTAGTATTTTTGATAAATACGGTAGGATACTAATTGCACGCAGGTCCTTTACATTACTTGGATTGTTCGTTTTGGGAATAGGCTTTACAAGTGCAGTCTTCCATAACTTGGGAAAGGTGTTCGTAGCAATAGATTTGTTTATTATACTAGTTATTGCACCAAGGGTTGTGGGCAGGGTCATGAGTATCATGTCCATATTAATACGATCTGTACCTTTGGCATTAGACCTAATGTTAAGTATAATTCTTGCAACCACTGTTTCATTTACTGTGGCTAATTTAAAAGAAGAGGGACCGAATCTGTGAAGTTCAAAATACGTTAAATCAGAAATAGTAACTAAATTTTCTCCTGGAACATTAAGAAAATGTGTGTTAATAACATCAGGGTCATTAAAATTGCCTGGAAGATCATTTTTATCTTTAAAATTAATGGCAACAGTATTTTTAAGATTCTTCCATAGGGTCTTGGGACTATTGATGTTGCTGTTAATATGATGTTCAAAATAAGCTCTCTTCTCACTAAACAAAGATGTATTTACTAAATGCTTCAAATTCTTGTATTGTTCCCTTTTTAGATCCGATTTATCCTTGCGGTAAGCATTATGGGCCTCATTTCGTAACCTCATCATAAAACGTATGTTACTTGTCAACCATGGCACCTCTTCTTGGCTCCCTACGGATTTTCTTTTCTCAGGTGCATGACAATCGAAAAGTTCAAGCAAAAGCTCATTGAAAGTTTCACACATTAAATCTATTGATTCAATTATATCAAAATTGCACCAATCAATTAAAGCTAGATCACGATCAAAATCATAACGATTTACACTCTTAAGAGGCCTAAATGTAAATATCTTTGGCTTAGGTTTATCCTTCTTGATCTTAAAGTTGACATAGACCATTGCGTGCTTATTAAGATCGGGGATGTAGTCGACAGTTACGCTTTGAACACCAGCGTCAGTACAGACAAGATCAATAAGGGTTTCACTTGTATCCGTGAAATGAGTGGGCTCTGTCACATAGTTATTAAGATTAGTATATTTTAAAAACTCATAAAATTGTTTTGTTTTACTGTCGTTAGATTCCAAGAGATTAATATTAAAGTCACCTAGCAAAATTAGATGATCATATTGGGAAAAATGGGCAACTGAATCAGTCAAAGCATCAAAAAACTCTTTTACTTTTATCCAATTCGGTCTATACGCTGTACCTATTGCAATACTACAGCCGTTAATATTGAGAGTAATCCACATTTGATCAATCGGGTAGGCAGGAGGATGAGTTCGAGTTCTAGCGGTAATACCATGTCTAATGTAGTAGCCGACATGAATAGCAGGTCTAGTACTGAACTTGACCCGGTGTTATTTCCGTGAATCCGTGATGTTCAATTAATGAAATCAAATTAAAAGTAAAGGATTTTGCCGAAATAAAAACTGTATCAAAACCATGAATATCTAAAAGTATGGAGAAACGAGAGACTTGCTTTATACATAAATTTGTATAAATTTACTCAGCTTGTACAAAGTTACACAACTGGACTGCATGTAAAGTACGTAAACATTATAAGCATGAATCGGAATGATGAAATAAAAAAGACATAATGAAAACTCATTGCTGAATCATAGACTCCTCTGAAGTCCGATAGATTAGGGCATTTGGGTTCATATTCCAAAGCCAATAAAGACTTCGTCGCAGGACTTCAATGGAGGTGTGAACTCTAGCCATCGACAGTTCTCAAGATGGCAGTCATTCGTACGTTCAAAACCATTTATTTTGATATATTTTTCAGAAAAATTTATTTTGCCTCCCGGACTTTTTGCGCTTTGTAAAATGCACGTACTTTGATTTCTTGAACATGCCGTTAAAACGAGGAAATTGCGGGCTGCCAACTGGCATGATCCTTTCTTTTGTCACTCTACTTTAATTCATCCTCTCAATGTGCCTAAACCACCGAAGCATTCCTTTTTCTATTCTATGTAGCGTTCCAAATCACTTTTTCAAGATTGAAATATTGCTCGCTGTCGCAGAAAAGTAGCTCGATGCTGGTTCCAAAACCTAAAAGTAGATGTTTTGGAACCAGGATCGAGCTACTTTTATCTGACATCGAGCAATATTTTAATCTTGAAAAGTGATTTGGAACGCAACCCTAGTCACTATACCTTTCAGACCGCGACGATGCCGTATGTCGATATTTCTCTCTCTATCATTCATTATCAAATCACAATAATTCGTAAGGAACGCATGTCCACTCCATCACTCTACTTCGATGCTTATCTTGCCAAACCCAACATTCACTACCATACATAATCGTAGGAGTATAATCATTTACTATTTTCGCTGAACACAACCAACTGAGTAAAAAAAGGTCAACTGCGAGTAGCACTTGCGCCCTGAGAGTTCCGTACCATTCAAATAGTGATTTGAACCAAAATTACAAACTTTTTACCTAGAAAATGTATGAAATAAAACTGCAAAATTAGGTGTGTCGAGTGTTCGGATACGTAAACCTAAACCTATATCAAAAATCAGCGTTTTTAGTAATTGTTGTTAAATTATTAGTTACTATTATTGTGCATAATTTACATAAAATTCCACATTCCGAACCAGTTTAGGTTTTGAGATAACCCCCGTTACAAAAATGGTCTAATACTGAGAACATTGATGTCCCCCCCATTTCTTTATGTTAGGAGATAAAAAAAACTTGTACCTACTCTACTCAATGAGGTCTCGACAAGCCACAAAAAAAAATTCGGCTCCTTTTTCCCCCTAAAAAATAGTTTTATTTAATTTTTAATTCAATATTGGTCTTTGGGTCATTATTCTACATAAGATATCCAAACTCGGACGGACAAACAGACAGCACAGAGACATTTTATAAGGCATATATATCCGTATTGCCCTTTGGGTACGGAATCCTAAAAACAACTCCATAAAAGAATTTAAGCGTAATTGATATAATAAACCCCTTTGTAATCGGATTTGGAACCTTTATTTTGATAGAGAAGCCTTTTCGAACAAATATTTAGCTCTGATGTACCCAATAAATAAATGCCAAACCTTTTTACAATAATATTCAATATTTAAATTGTAAACAAATAACTTTGAACATATGAGATAAGAAAACAACACCTTACGTGTATTATTAGTTGAAGAAATTTGATCACTTGATGAATGGCTAACACTTTCACTCATAAATAAATACCTTTTTAAAACAAAACAACAAAAACAAATCGTAATGTAAGCAAATCTTTTACTATTAACCATAGCTATAAGTTATATTTTTAACTATATAGGGTCTGGAGTGGGTCAGAATTCAGTTTTCGTGACCCTTTAAAACTTTTGGGTAAATCCGAACTAAATAAGTGGATAGAGTTTGGTCAAACAAGTATAGCTATTGATTTTATCATCCATGACCCTAAATCCTGCGGGCGAAGTAGCTATTTAAATTGAGATATCTTATTTTATTTGCCAAATCCCATTTATTTTAAAACTCTCATATACCGGGTGTAAAAGAAAAGGCAAGAATCCTTTGGGGGTGTGTTAGTATGATCGGTAAATATATTATTTTAAATACTGGTATCTCTAAATAAAGTACGAGTACCTCATAATAACACGATTTTCTTTATTCAAAATACACTAATCGCGTGGACACCCTCACTGGTCGCTGGCCACTCAGATGAGGGTTGCAGGTTGCTGGGTGCAATTAGGTGTGTGGGGAGGCCGGTGAGCTGCGTAGCCATAGCTTAGAAAAATTATGGAATTTTTGAACACTCAAGGTATATTTTTTTTTCTCCAGATCAAAATCGTGTATACTTTCATCCCCTAAAGGGATTCTTGACTTTGCATTTACACGCTGTATAATAACAATAATATAATAAAACTCAATGATTTAATGATAGTTTGTATCTCTAAGTTCACTCCCAGTTATTTAAAACAGCTGCTCATCTTGAAGAAGTCGAAACTTTTCAACAAGGCAATCTTTAAAAATACACATTATGACCCAAAATTTGGATTTTTCCAAATAAACTTCCATTCTATAGACTTTGTGGTAATAAAGTTTTTTATTGTTTCCTGATTGAAATTTTCCCACGCTTTTTTAAGTTCATGGTTGGCTCCAACGAAAGAAGTCCCGTTGTCCGAAAATATCTTCTCTGGATTTCCCCGTCTTGCCATGAAGCGTCGAAGAGCCATGATCGCACTATCTGCTGTAAGTGAAGCCACCAACTCTAAATATACGGCCCTTGTTACAAGGCATGTAAATAACCCGACGTATCGTTTTTCTCGTCTTCTGCCCACAGATACTTCTATTGGTCCGAAGTAATCGATTCCAGTGAAAGTAAAAGGTCGTTTGTGATGGAAAAGTCTTTCTTCAGGCAAATCTCCAATCGGTGGAATTACGGCTGTAGCTTTCCAAATTCGGCAAGTCTGGCATTCTTTTGCTACACTGCGTACGGTAGGACGGAGACGAAGCACCCAATATCTTTGGCGCATCTCGTTTATCACTGCTTCGTTTATACCATGATGTGCCCATATGTGAAAGGCAGCGACAAGGAGTCTGATGACGTGGTGGCAGCCATCAAGAATTATTGGTTTTCTAGCTTCCAATGAAACATCCGGTGCTGCTTCGATACGTGAATAAAGTCGTAGGAGACAATCTTCTCCCATAGCAACGGGCAAGTCCTTCAGTTTGCTGTCTCGCGGAGGGGGTCCATTTCGACGAATGCTGGACAGCTCCTGCGAGAAAGAATTTTCCTGAGATTCACGGAGCAAATGAAGTTCAGCGGATTTAATTTCACTAGCAGATAACGATCGAAAATCTCGCGCGGATAGTTTTCTCATTTATGGTGTGTGCAAAGTAAAGTTAGGGTTCCATGTTGGGAGTTTGAGCATCGTTCTTTTAAAATGTGTAAGTACTGGTGTGCCCTTGCTGTTGCACGCAACATTCGGTACCATCGACTGAACCACGATGGCGACGACAAATTGATAAGGCAGGCTTTTGTGTGGTTTAAAGGTATTTATTTAGAATTTTATGTTAAAACTTAACTAGCCAAGAAAGATGCCAAACGATGAGTGAAGTAAATTTGAATTTGCTTAGATGTGTAATACATACATAAAGGACCTATTTACAAAATGATGGCCAGCATCGTCGACATGGCCCCAAAATGATGGCCAGCATCGTCGACATGCAATGTCACCGACAAATTGATAAGGCAGGCTTTTGAGTACTTTAAAGGTTATTTCGAATTTTATGTTAAAACTTAACTAGCCAAGAAAGATGCCAAACAATGAGTGAAGTAAATTTGAATTTGCTTAGATGTCTAATACATATTATTATGTAAAGAACCTATTTACAAAATGATGGCCAGCATCGTCGACATGGCCCCCTCCGTAAGGGCTTCCGGGGGGTTTCTATCTTTTGGAGTGGCTGACAGCGCTCGCTTTACAGTTTTAACCAAACGTTCCCATGTTCCGCCCATAAATGGAGATGACGGGGGAATAAACTTGCATTCTATAGAATTTGTGGTAATAAAAATTTTTATTGTTTCCTGATTCAAATTTTCCCACGCTTTTTAAGTTCATGGTTGGCTCCAACGAAAGAAGTCCCGTTGTCCGAAAATATCTTCTCTGGATTTCCCCGTCTTGCCATGAAGCGACGAAGAGCCATGATCACACTATCTGCTGTAAGTGAAGCCACCAACTCTAAATGTACGGCCCTTGTTACGAGGCATGTAAATAACCCGACGTATCGTTATTTTCGTCGTCTGCCCACAGATACTTCTATTGGTCCGAAGTAATCGATTCCAGTGAAAGTGAAAGGTCGTTTGTGACGGAAAAGTCTTTCTTCAGGCAGATCTCCAATCGGTGGAATTACAGCTGTAGCTTTCCAAATTCAGCAAATCTGGCATTCTTTTGCTACACTGCGTACGGTAGGACAGAGACGAAGCACCCAATATCTTTGGGTTTATCACTGCTTCGTTTAAACCATGATGTGCGACAAGGAGTCTGACGGCGTGGTGGCGGCCATCAAGCATTATTGGTTTTCTAGCTTCCAATGAAACATCCGGTGCTGCTTCGATACGTGAACAAAGTCGTAGGAGACCATCTTCTCCCATAGCAACGGGCAAGTCCTTCAGTTTGCTGTCTCGCGGAGGGGGTCCATTTCTACAAATGCTGGACAGCTCCTGCGAGAAAGAATTTTCCTGAGATTCACGGAGCAAATGAAGTTCAGCAGATTTAATTTCACTAACAGATAACGATCGGAAATCTCGCGCGGATAGTTTTCTTATATGGTATGTGCAACAGCAAGGGAACACCAGTACTTACACATTTTAAAAGAACGATGCACAAACTCCCAACGATGTCGCCGACAAATTGATAAGGCAGGCTTTTGAGTACTTTAAAGGTATTTATTTCGAATTGTAGTTAAAACTTAACTAGCCAAGAAAGATGCCAAACGATGAGTGAAGTAAATTTGAACAAAAGTCCTGATTATAAAATATACCATTATTAATTAAGGCTGTACTGTCCAAAATATAGATTCAACAACGCTTGAAACACATTCATATCTCTGATATACGAGTAGCAAGGCTAAATCTCATGTACTCCTCGTGAATCCCAAGAAGTCGCAAACTATGTTGTTGGGCAGCAGATACTGACTGAGTATTCTTATTAACGAACAAGTGAGGATGGGGAACGGGATCCGATAAAGCTAAAAACTTAGAAGTGATATAAACTTGAACGTCTTTAGAATTTACCTTCTTATTTTCGCAAGGAGTTAAAATGGTTACCAATAACAATCCCCTTTCGCCGACGGCTTACCTTCGTGAGCGTTTCGATCATTTGTTCCCAGGAGATAGACCTTTACGATCTGTTGCAACTTCCTTACATAAGACTCCTTGCCACAACAACGGAGCATTTTGTAACTCTTATAATGTACATGGAGTCAGTCTGTGGAATCCTCTTCCACAGAGAGTTCGTGATTGTCAAACCATGAGCACATTTGATGAATCTAAAGAGCATTACCTTATTCTGCCCGGCTATGTAAATATTGCGTACCTACTGTCAAAACAAAAATTTTAGCAAGGTAATTTAGATTTTATTAGGTCCCATTAATTGAGTAAAATATGGCGATGAATAAATTTTAGTTTTGACAGCTTTTAAAATCAGTTTCATAATTTTATATACGAGTATACCCCAAATAATTTTAGAGGCTATCAAGACACGTTAGTAGAACACATGAAATGTAAAAACAATTAAAACTAGAAGTCAAAATATTATAAAAAAATGTTACTTGGAAATAGAATGTTTGGTTATCTTAGCCATTCCCATACGCAACAAGTGCACAATTTTCCAAAATAATGGGATCAAAATAAAACTAACTTCGCACGATCTAATTATCATAACCTGTGACCTGCTCTATGGGGGGGGTGCTGCAGGACGACGACTGCTTTGTCTGTTTTTTGGGGCCATTTCAAACAAACCACAGACCGATTCTAAAACGAGAACACCGCAGAGGTTATCTGTTCAGGTGACCATATTTTCTTTAGATTTTACGAAAATCAACAAAACTTTTTTTTTTCATGAATTATTCTTTTTATTGATTAAAAAAGTTATTATCGCATTAAAAAACATTTTAAAAAATTATGAATATAACAGTAGTACATGTCTGTTATTTTTTATTAATATTTTTCTGTATATTATGTGATTCTTTGTGTTTACAAATAAAGCGGATTTGATAAAGTTATGACCTTGGTTCCACCGCTGTCGTTGTGTCACGTAACAAATTGGTACCTGTTCACTTGATTTGTCGCTTCAGATATCGAGTCATTGGTGCAGTGGGTAATAGCACTAGAATTTGGAAATCTGCCCCCTGATTATGTATCGTAAAATCAGTTGCCAAACCGAGTGCCTATATCATCGAAAACATACATATCCAAGTATCTAAAGATACGTTCGCACTTGAAATGACGTCACAATTTGTAAATAGTTCAATATCCACTGAAGGTTATTTTGGAAGTTCATTTTTATCTGTTTTTGGTGAATAGCAACCATAGTTGGTAACCGATTCAAAGATACGCAATAGGCCCACAGGTCTTGGGGTTTATCCATGTCAGAAATTTCAATAATTTTTAGTTTATTTGTTGGATGTACAATAATGTACGTACATGCCTGTTCTTTTTATTAATATTTTTCTGTGGGTATATTATGTGACATCGTCTGTCGTTAATGGCTGTACCTGATATTTAAATCTAAATGTTTGAACATCTAAACATCCCTTGAAACCGGTAAGGGGAGCTATAAAACCTTCAACAAGATGACCTTTCTTACCTCTCAAAATATTTCCTCGTTATTTAAGAGAGTGGTACGTCATCATCTCCAGACCCAAAAATGACACCCTGTTCCTCAGAATGAATCGAGACGTTATCTTCATATTCCAAAGTTTCCTCAGCTTCAAGCACTTAAATTTCACCTCATTATCTTCAGCAATGGGAATCAAGTAACGGTCAATCTCACTATCACTAACAAAAGGCATTGCAAACTGAAAAAGGCGAGAAGACATCTAGACTGTAAAAAAAAATCACACGTAAACAGTAATAGGGGTGACGCGTCACCCCAAACCTACCTGTGTATCTTTAGAATGATGTCCTTCCGCTGCCAATGCACACACAGCAGTCACTAATCACGTTCGGAAAGACAGGAGAATACATGAAATGCTAGAGTAAGACAACAAATCGCTAACGAGATATCGGCGCATAATT
This sequence comes from Ypsolopha scabrella, assembly GCA_910592155.1. Taxonomy (NCBI): domain Eukaryota; kingdom Metazoa; phylum Arthropoda; class Insecta; order Lepidoptera; family Ypsolophidae; genus Ypsolopha; species Ypsolopha scabrella. The sequence goes on from OU342966.1 coordinate 14,940,072, forward strand.
GATCGTCTGGGGTGTTAGTTTTACCATCCTAGGGTTAAACAAAGTTCACATTATACACAAAAATCTTTCTTAGTTGAAATCCTAATATGAAATATAAGTTAACAACTGATTGGTGGCGGCGGACGTTTTGATCTGGATCGATAATAAAAAAAACCCTTAAGAAAATGGCTGGCTTTTTGGCGGATTCATATTAATTTAAATAAAAAATAAACATCTAAAAGTAATATCTACAATACGATACGATGTTTACTTTGTTTTTCAAATATTTTGAAACGGAAGTTTCCTTTAATAAAAGCCGTGCTTATTTCCTACATTACTTCGTCATAATTTTAAAGGCTTCATTAACTCGATTTTACATAGCATGACATTTATCACACTGTAAAATAAATAAAACGCAATTAAACCCGATTCTGAAGACTTTATTCTTAGTTTTAGTGCTGTCAAAACCTAAAATTTTCCAAAGTAACATAACGTCTGTTGTTTAACACTAAAAAACTATTTTGGAATGAAGAAAATTTAGTTTTGACAGCACTAAAGTTAACATTAAAGCCTTCAGAATCAGCTTTATTGACTGATATTACGAGTAAAAAAAATTGTTTAAATAGCCTTCCACATATTTTACTTCCATTCCATTCAAAACAGCTGACTTAAAATTCAAAAGGAATAAAACGGAAATCTTACAGTAATCACGTAACTATTCCAATATATCGCATATATCCCTCTGTAGTTTCATCTGTCATATTACGGGTGCTATCTGTCATAGTACTACTCAGCTGGGCTCAGGCAGGATCAATCAGACCAAGGCATCCAACCACATCGGGTGATTGTGGTTCGCAGTAAATTGACTGTTTTGTCTGGATCACGATTGATCATTCTATAGAACGGTCAAAGTTCTTCGGGTCGATGCGGTTTGGACGGGTGGTTTGATCTAGATTTTGGCCTTTTGACACTTGAGTAATATCGTGTTGAAATGCATGGAAACTTATCATGACCGTCATTCAAATTTGCCGATATATTCTTCCATTCAGGGCGACCCTTTAACCAGCGGTCTGAAGAACTTGAAGAAACATCAGGTAATCAGTTCAATATTAGAGCTTTTGCTCCCGGCTTCTCTCGCTTGGAAGTGCCTCTCAGTGTTTGAGTAGTATCGGCCATTTTCAGCTTGACGGTTATTTTATCAACACTCCTTAATGTTAACTAGAGTCACTACAATGATAATAAAGAAAACTGTATCCAGATCATTTGAGCGGTTCTCGAGTTAAAACAAAACTTACGTACAGACAGACAAATTAAAACTCAAAAAATTGTTGCTTTGGCCTCGGGACAATAATAACCCATTTAATTAAAAATTTCTCAAAATATTTTATATAGAGACACCACTTTTTTACAACTTTACTTTTGGTAGTAGGTATAGATATTGAATCGTGTGGAAGTAATAATCAGCCTAATTATAATCTATCTATTATAAGGAAGTTGATAGTTGAGATTGTCGGCACTTGGTGGAATTTATCAAACATTGTTGTGATAAGAAAACACTTGTACTTTTCCACAGATAATATTTAATTCTACACTACCCAACCACGGGTTGCACGATTGCACGGACATCTAGCAACAGAAAGATTGTTTAAATAAATAATTATATATAAAATTATGTAATTATAAAGCCCCTGATGATGCTTATATAGTGAAACCGGTTGGGCAGTGTAGAATTAAATATTATCTGTGGAAAAGTACAAGTGTTTTCTTATCACAACAATATCTATTATAATTTTTTATGCGAATGGGATCACACCCGCAGATAACTTCACCCGCTTACCATATCTCTCTTTCGCTCTGTCTAGCAATGGCGCGAAAATGAGCAACAGCAAAATGGCGCCCTGCTAGTCCTATTAAAATTCAATTAAGAATGGGATTGCACCCGCAGATAGCTTCACTCGCCAGCCATATCTCTCTCTCGCTCTCTTTTGAGGCAATACCGGTGCAAAAGAGGAGTGCTCCGATAAATTAGAAACTAATGCATCGATTTAAGCGAAATATGGTAACCGCATCGCTGACCAAATTGAATTAGGTTACCGATAAACTCATTAAGATTATGGCGTGACATCGCCATATCGTCATAATTTTTCACTCAATACTTACCTATTTATTATTATTATAATTATTAAAACGTATTATTTTCATCTCAAACATATATAGATAGAAGAGTTCAATAACTTGATAGATAACATGCAATATCGTAGTTCGAATTTATAATAAGGCTTACGGGTTACATTAATTTTAAAGGCAATAAATATATTTTCTTACGAACCCTCTCGATTGGCTTTTAATTTTTACTAAAATGCGTATTTTTTTTTATAAAAGCAAAGAAGTATGTAGTAAAATACGTTATACTTCGACCCCTCAGTGGGGTCGTCATCAGGCGAATGGAAATAACTGTTAATAAAAAATACACAACATACTAAAAATTTATTTCAAAGTTACTATAAACATTTTCATTAGGGCTTGTTAAAGTACAATCTGCGCCAGGATTTCGGGGTACCAAAAGTTGGTTGTTGGTTTTCAGTTAGAAATTCTTTTACCTCATATTATTATGCCATCTATGACCTCAGACAATTTATTATGATATCTGTGAGCACAAACCATAAAATTCGCTGTCGCTGTTCGATAACAAATGATTGAAATAAGGTTTGGACTGAAATCGTATCCACACAATCATGCTGACAGGGTAAATTAACCGCTGATGTGGTTTACAAAATTACAATTCCGACAAAAATATTTTTTAATTATGTACGAATTTCAACATACAACCTTTGTTCGTTTATGAATGAATGTTTTGGGTTTAAAAACAAAATGGGTCTGTTTTTTCGTGTTAGTCTCTCCTTTTGCCATTTATATTTATCAAAAAAACTGGTCAAGTAAGAGTAAGAGCTATGCCCTGAGGGTTCATACCGCTTAAGACACATACGAATTCCACAAGCACTTATAAATTATTTATCTAACTTAACACTCATGATCTAAATGCCGTGTATCAAAGAGTCTAATTAAGTTGGTCCTAAATTTCTTCTTGAATAATATAATCAATATCTTACCTTGGCTAGAATCTGGCAAGATTGCGTTCCCTAATTTTTGGCCCGTGATAGGTAGAAATGTGGATTAACTCCACCTAGAACTATTTTTCTTGGCAAATTTGTTTCTGATTGTATTCTAAAATACTTATTTAGAATCTACCTCTCTCAAACATAATTAAAACAATATTTATTATATGTATAGTTATCTAGCTTTAATGGAATAGATATCAAAGCCTGGATTCCATTTCGAGGCCCAAAAAATATCCAAGAACAACGTAGATAACTCTAACAGCGCGTCTTCAATTACCTGTAATTCAAGAGATGACCATAGCCTGGATATAATTTATCAGAATGTACGGGGCTTAAGAACCAAGCTCAAGCACTGGCGACAAAACCTTCTTGTGGTCGAACACGACATTGTAGCTGTTTCTGAGACGAATCTGGACGCATCAATCGGAGATGCAGAGGTAACCGAAGGAGGCTGGAGCGTACTGCGGCGCGATCCCCCCACCTCATGCGGAGGAGTACTGCTAGCTGCGCGTCCCGGTATCACTCTGCATCGTCGACGTGATTTGGAGACTGAGAATGGACAAGATCTCTGGGCATCTTTCACGTTTAATGGCGAAGTATTTGTTGTTTGTGTAATTTATATTCACCCGAAAGCTCAAGATAAGGTCTATATGAATTGGTTTTGTTTGTTAGAAGACGGATACTTAAATATTGATGGTACTGTATTAATTTTGGGAGATCTAAATTTAAATAGTGCCACTGTCAACATTTTTAATTACTATGGATATTTCGTAAATTTTTGTGGTATGGTAGAGAAAAATGAGGTGAAGAATGAGCATGGTGGAAAGTTAGACGTGGTGCTGGCGCCGGAGTGTGTTGGAGGAATGAGTGTGTGTGCGGCGGACATCGGTCTGGTCGAACACACCGACAAGTATCACCCTCCCTTAGACATTGTAATCCCATTAGCTAGTGTGCACCCATCTCGTTGTACTGGTCGCCTAGAACCATAAAGCTGCACTTCATCGAAAATGGAAGTCAACCAAAAATAGAGCTGTATATGAGGCTTTTAGTAAGATTAGGTTGGACATCAAAGCTAAGCTTGCCTTTAAATACGACCAGTATATACGTGATCTTGAAACCAACTTAAACGCAAATCCGCGGGCTTTCTGGAAGCACATTGCTAATCTCAAGTCTAAGGGAGGGTTTGAGCCAAAAGTAAGCTATGAGAGCAGGGAATTCGTTGGTGAGGCGGCTGCAACTGCATTTGCGGAGTTCTTTTCCGGAGTATTTTTACCAGAAGAACCCAAATTAAGCGCAGAATACACAAATCAAACTGATCACACGCGAACGGCCAATTACGTTAACATTTCTCATGTTTCAGAGCGGGATGTAGAATTAGTACTCCGTAGAATAAAGCCCCGTAGTTCAGTAGGACCTGACAATATTCCGCCTTATGTCCTGAAAGCATGTGCAGATGTTTTTGTTACACCCTTGTGCTACCTATTTAACCTAGTGTTGGCAAATAGTAAGTACCCGACACAATGGAAATTATCTCGCGTGAGCCCTATCCCTAAGACCTCAGATCATTCCCATGTAGAGTTTTATCGCCCTATCGCGATTCTCTGTTCTCCAGCCAAGGTTTTTGAGACTATATTGCATAAAAAATTATGCCCTCAAATTCAGCCATACTTGGCAGATTCACAACACGGATTTAGGAGTGGTCGATCAACAAACACAAATCTATTGACGCTGGCGGACACTATATCCGGTCATATGGAGAGTGGCTTCCAAGTGGACGTAGCATACCTCGATTTTAAAAAAGCCTTTGATCGGGTTGATAATGACGTCCTACTTGAAAAGCTGTGCGCCATTGGATTTGCTCCAAGTCTGCTCAGCCTGTTTGCCGACTATCTCAGAAACCGACAACAGTATGTCAAGTATGGCTGTTACACCTCAAAACCTTATCATACGCGATCAGGTGTGAGTCAAGGTTCTATCCTCGGCCCGCTTCTTTTCGTTATAATGATTAATGATATAGAGGCCATTCTTAAACACGTATCTTGTCTTCTGTATGCTGATGACCTGAAGCTGATACTAAATGTAAATCAGATGGCTGATTGTAACTTATTACAGAAGGACCTAGACGCTGTGTACAGATGGAGTGTACAGAACAAACTGCACTTTAACGTCAGCAAATGCTTTTGTGTGTCTTTCACGAGGGCGACCCAGACCTATGAAGCAACTTATGTGCTTGGGTCTGAAATGATTGCTCGTGTGAACTCTATCAAAGACCTTGGTGTCACTTTTGATACTCGTCTAACGTTCCACGAGCACATAAAGACCCTGGCTGCTGATTGCTCCAAAAGGCTAGGTTTCGTTCTTCGTAACGCTAAGGATTTCAAAAATCTAAAAGCAATAGAACTTCTCTTTACAGCTCTTGTGAGAAGTAAGATTGAAACTGGAGCCATCGTCTGGAGCCCTCATGAATCAACATACGTGCTATTGCTCGAAAAAGTGCAGAAAGCGTTCCTCCGTTTTCTGTACAAAAAGAAATTTGGGTACTACCCTTTTATGTATCCGACAAAATACCTCCTTGGTATGCTGGGGTTCAACTCGTTGGAAGTTCGACGAGACTGTGAGCAGCTTGTTGCAGCATGTCGCATGTTGCGTGGTGAATCAGACTGCCCACAGCTCACCAATCAAGTATGTCGACTGTTTGTGCCTGACAAATACCTCCGAACTCGTAAGCACGTTCTATTGTCGGTTCCGGCGTCGCATACTGTTGCTCGTAGCATGTCTCCGCTCGTCCGGGCCCGGTCATCACTCAACACACTGTTGTCTTCGGTACCAGAGTGTGATTTGTTTGCTGATAGATTGATGACTGTGAGTGAGAAATGTCTGGCGTTCTGTGAGCGTGATGAATGAAAGGAACGTCCCTATTTATAATGAATTGTATATCTTACTTTATCTTTTTAATTGTTAATTGTACATATTGAATTTATATTTTATTTTAATCAATAATTAATTTTAATATATAATTGTATAACACATTGGTGTAAGCTGTAATGTTATACTTTTTAAATAAATAAATAATAATAATCTAGTTACTTTAAGCACTCCACCACTTAAATTATATTACAAAAACAGCAAACAAGCCATTGTTTTGTTTTATTAGCCGAGTACTAAATTCAGTCCCCGCTTGGGATCTCATTTCCATCCATTCGGCTGTAAAATGCACTTAGCGTGGGAATACGGGCAACTGTGGAAACAATTTGTCTTTTAAATCAAGTAACGACTTTTTTCATTGGTATATTGGAATCTGTTCGCTTTTAAAAAACTTTATCCTTTGTAAATATACAAAAAAACGACTGCAAATAAAAAAAAATAAAATAAAAGTCAAAGAAAAAGAACGTAAGATTTTATGCTTTTACTTTGGAATTCCAAATACCTCTTTGAATTTTTTAATAGGTTGAATTGGGAAAACCACATTTGCAAACCACAGTTATTGCCCTTTATCTAATAAATTTAAAACAAATTGGCTCACCAGTAAAACCTATACTTAGACTTCTTCCAGTGTAAATAGAAACTTGAAATTTCTTCCACAATTAGATCTTACACTATAATCATATGGCACACGTATTGGAAAAAAAAATCTGAATTTAATTATTCAAGATGAAATGAGCGTTCAACTTAATTACACCCTTACCCTTTGGAGACATCCATCCATCCATCCATCAGCCCGTGTTCGTCCACTGCTGGACATAGGCCTTTCCCAAATTTCGCCACTCATATCGGTGCTCCGTCCTCCTCATCCAGCCGCCCCCCGCAACGTCCTTCAGGTCGTCGGTCCAGCGGGCACGAGGTCGGCCTACACTACGCTTTGCTGTACGTGGTCTCCATTCTAGAGCCTTTCGGCCCCAACGGCATCATCTCGGCGACAAATATGGCCTGCCCACTGCCACTTCAACTTACTGATTCTGCAGGCTATGTCGGCTACTTTCGATCTCCGACGGATCTCCTCGTTTCGGATTCTATCCATCAGAGATACCCCAAGCATAGCCCGCTCCATAGCTCGCTGAGCGACCTTAAATCGGTGGATCAGGCCCTTTGTAAGAGACCATGTCTCAGCGCCATACGTCATCACAGGAAGGACGCACTGGTTGAACATCTTAGCCTTTAAGCACTGCGGTATTGAGACATAGAGTTTAAGAAATCGTAAGTTTCAAGTTAAGTTGGTAATTCATTAAGTTGGTACCAAAATTAACATCATACTTACTAGTACAATAGGATACAGTTATGCATAGTGGATCCAAGCGCCAAAATTCGTTTTTATATTTTTTTGCATTTTTGTAGTCACAGGCTCGTAACTTAACCAGGGAAAAAATAGTATACCATTTTTGCTCTCATAAGTGGTATTTCTTGAGTCTAAGTCCATGGAACTTCTATGGGACATGATATTTTTTAATACGTAAAACAGATCCGAACACCATTAATCAGCCTAACTACCAATGGCAAAACAAACATTTACATAATGCATAATAACAAGTCCAAACGATGACGTAGTGTTACGTAAAGGGGATCTATGCGACAGTTGTACGTATACGTCACTTGGACTCTTTATGCATAACATAACTATAGTATGTTCGAGTTATCATGATATGGGTGGCAGTTCAAAATTGACAGTTATAGTTATGTGCCCTAACGAAATAGAATCGATTTTTTTTTTGTATCGAGAACGTTAACAAGGGCTATCAAATCGATTTTTTATTTGATTCATCTTTGATTATCCAAACTACTTTTTGTTAATTTCTAAATTAATTAAATTAAACGAACCAATATAACTCCCAAGCTCAAAGTTTTTTTTTTCTCGGCATTTAACCAAAACCAAACAACAGTAACAAAACAAAAATCAACAAAAACTGTAACAAACGTCAAAACAAATAGCACTTAAAGCAACCGCAACAAAAACACAAACTGCATACAAGATGAACTCATACTGATGCGATCCTATAAGATGTCCGCACCGATTCATCGATGTATTTTCGATTATGTAGTGTCAGTACCTATGGGTTAACGTTCCAATTCACGCATCAAGTAGCAAAAAGACATTATTCTTTTCTGAATCTTTTTTTGTTAAATTTAATTAATACACTGTGATTATTGTTTCGATTGATAGATAAATAATTTATTTTATTTTTGCAATAATGATGTACATTCTTTCTTAAACCTAATATTTTATTTTGTACCTGGGTGTATGAAGTATAGTGTGAGTAATATAGGTAAAACGTAAAATTACGAACTGTCACCCATATCATGCTATCTCGAACATACTATAAAATGACAAGTTTTAATTCAAAATGCAACCCATTCAAAACAATTTATCGCATGGAACTGTGATGCATTACGATTTTCGTCTCCCGCCCTCCCCGCATAGTTGTGGAGATCGGAACCAAATATAAAAATAGTTCTCGTGATGAAATGTATTTTTGAATAGCACCCAACTCTAGAGAAAGTAACTCTCAATTATTTGATCCCAGGCCACAGTTACCCGCAAAATGATAATGATTTTGGTGATGTGGAAAGAACGCTGAAACGTCAACAACTAGACGTCAAGACTATATGAATGTTATGGCAAGCTGCAAGGCCAAAAATCCACTCAATACGGTCAAAATAGAACAAACGGACTGTATAAGCACTGATGAAATGGAAAAGGCCATAGTTAATAGAAAAAAGACTCGAATTAATTAGCTAAAAATCAAGAAAACTGAGATGAATAAAGACGAGCCATTTAAAATACATGTACCAACAACCGAAGCAGAAGCAGAGTCAAGGGTACAAATAGACTTGGAGAAAAAAAGAGGAAGGAAAGGGGTAACCAAATCTTTCAGTCAAATGGTTAGATCACTTTGGCCTAACAGAAAACCTATTTCAGACAAGAAAATGAAAGATATAAATACAGCTCCGCTGTACAGTGACGTGAGTCTTGCTACGATCTTCAGTGTTGAAACTCTGCTCAAATATAATGTTGAATATGGGAATCTCACTTTTATTTAATTGTACCTCCCGAGTGCTTTTACTAGAAAAAAAGTTTTATATTAAAAGAAGTTAATATTTACCAAAATATAACTCTCCTAGTTTGTTTCCATACTCATCACTGCCATGTAGCATAAGATGCTTGAAATACCTCTTTTTAGGCAATTTGAGAAACTACAGCAATTCTCTATTGCTTACTAGCAAATTCAAAAGGGGTTTAGACGAAGAGCAAATATTAGGCGTAGGATCTGTAGAGCTATAGACGTGAAGTGAATTGTTTCAATCAGCGAGCTTAGCACTACCCTCGCTACAGTATATTAGTAAAACATATTGACATCACGGTATTTATATTTCGAAGTCTTGCCGTTTGCCTATCCGTCTGTTTACTTATAACATCGCAGAGAAAGATAGAGGCGGAATAAGCCGAAACTGTTACATGAGCTGTACGTAATTTTAAGATGCTGGTTACGGATATGAAACGCAAACAATAGGAGTATGATTCCTTCCTAAGAACAATACGCCAGCCAAGGGAATTGCTTTCTCAGTACTGACGGCAATCATCATCAATATTGTACTAGCTCAAGATGAGTACACTGAGCACAATCTGGCTCTAGAGAGCTTCTCACGTTATTGAGATGCATTATAGATGCAATACAGCAATGGTTTGAAAGTTTAAATTTTATGCTTGAATTAAACCCACATTCACGCCAAATTAATTTTACGATCAGAAATATAATATTTTCGTCTAAAGCAAATTAAATTACCTACGACAAAAGAGTAATTATAACTAAACTAAATTGAAAATGAAAACCTGATAGCTTTCATGATCAAAGCATCTTGCTACCTACATTTTTACTCAAACTGCAAACAATTTTTTAAGTACTTTTTGGGCTTTATCCAAAATTAGCAACAATAGGTTGTAAGGTAAACTTTTACACATAAATGTTTCACTCCACCAGGTGGCCTAATATTAGTCGCACGGCCATACCTATTCTTGTTTACGGGATCCACAAACATATAAATTTATTAGACCGTGTCCTGGGCACAGCTGCGCCCGAATATCAATTTATGGTTAGTATATCCGAGCAGGAAGGCAAATAAAGGCTTTGACGGCAAATAGTTTGTGTCGATTAGTGACGCGAATAACTTTACATGTGTCCAATTGACATTAGCTGATGGATTCTATCATGAAATACGAATATATGATATATATACTCACTTTACAGAAAATAGGTCCATCTGTCGCATTCTCTGCAATTTTATTTTCTTATTTTCTATTTATTTTAAGAATATTTATTGTGAAATAATTAATTTAATAATAATTAATCAAACTAACAATAGTTAATAAAATCAATACACAAAACCAATAACCAATTGTTTAATTACAACTACACAGATTAATTAATATACAGATAATTTAACCACATTAAAGCTACAAACATGGGTTATATTTAAAGACGTAATAGGATTTAAAAGAAAAAATACGGAAAAACACATATAGGTAAATACAAATAGACTCATAAATAAATGTACATTCACAGCTTCGAAATATGAATAATATTCGCTGAAAACACATTTAAAATGTTTTTCTGTATCTGTTTGATTTTGAGCAAATCAATATAGTCCTAAGCCTAATAAAATAGAATCTTTCTAATTTCATTAAAGCAAATGTATTAGTTTTAAAGACTTGTAGCTATAGAACTAGCGGATTCATTTGGCTCATAGCACTGCGTAAAGAGGGAGCGATTACGGGCTCGTAGCACTCCAAAGAGCGAGCGAATATTGTCTCGTAGCACTGCGTAAAGCGAGAGGCTACAGGCTAATCACAGCACTGCATAGAGCAAGCGGCTACAGGCTCGTAGCACGGCGTAGAGCTAGCGGCTACAAGCTCATAGCATTGCGTTGATCGAGCGGCTATAGGCTCGTAACACTGAATAGAGCGAGCGGTTATTATCTCATCATAGCACTACGTAGAGCGAGTGGCTACAGGCTCGTAGCGCTGAGCAGAACGAATAGCTATTGGCCCGTAGCACTGAGTATAGCAAGCAAATTGGCCTTTACCACCAAAAAACGAGGGCAACAGATATCTATCATCAGTACAGTCAAATTAAAAAAAACAAAGTTTATTTGTGTAAATAGCTCAAGATCAGTATGGGCTTGCTTTTCAAATTACTTACCCATCCATTTGCACTCAATATATTAGAAACATCAACTACACATCTACATATACAGAAACTAAACCGAATCAAACACTACGTAGTGAAAACCACGAGCGAATAGCTAATCAGTACATAAAATATAAAGACCGGTACATACGACACGTGCGGATATTCTCCGGCGGAAGTTACTCGCCCCGAAGGTGATAATATTCGTTATTAAGCAGTGGAGCGCGCGTTCACCCGCTACGTGACTAGAGGCTCCGTCGTGACGGCATGCTCGCATGTGACCCACTTGAAACTGAAGGAAGTTAGGATATACATTTTTTAAACTAAATATTTATCAAAGCAATAATCGTTTTATAGAGGTATATACCTAAAGCGTGAACTAAGAAATTAAAATGTTTTGAGTTTTCTCAATGTGAAGGCACTTATTTCATAAACGTTATTAATTTATAATAAATACAAATATTTTAATTTACTTATAAGGTGGTACAAAAAACAATAGGTGCAAATTCATACTCAATTACTAGCACATATAAGATAGACAAACAAAAATACTAATTACCTATTAAAAGGAAATCCATTTTAAGAAATTAAGCCAAGGCAATATTTATTTTCCTGTAATAACATGTATGCGTGTGTGAGTATGGGCATTTCTTCCAGGAGGACCGTCAAGAGTGGCGAAATCCTGGAAAGGCCTATGTCCAGCAGTGGACGAAACAGGCTGATGGATAGATGGATGGAACATGCATTATTTACAGCATTAAATGTTCATAAAAACATATAGATATAGCATACAATTATTTGTGAGAAACTTATTATTTCTTTTTGTTTCTGCCCAAAGAGTAATTTTAAAATCTCTTCAAAATATCCATACACCTTTGTTTTATAAAAGAGGCCTGCTTTCTGACCCAAGCTCTAATATAATAACTCAGTTGAAGGTTTTTAAAAGACAAACAGATTCTATAAAAATATAATGTTCACTGATAATATTGAAAATTAAAAAATTGTCATCAAATAACAAAAAAGATAATTTTTTATGTAACCTGTTTTTGAGACCATTGTCCACACTAGATATGATTAGGCACTAATTGTTCTCAAAATACAAAAAAAAACACAAAATCTTAAGTTAGTCCAATTAATTATAACTATCCCTAAAACAATTTGCAAAACAATAATTAAATCGCGATCTAATCAACCTTACAGATATCTTGGTTAAAAAACTGAGAAACTTCGTAATTTTAGTGACTAACACAATGTTTAATTATTTGCAAAATTTTTCCTGAAACATTATCAACTACTTAGGAAGAGTTTCAAAACGTGCGATCATAGTGCGAAATTTCCCTCGTTTATTAGAAAGAGACAGATCTATATACCTATATACCCTCATCAAAAGAAAGAGAGAAAAAAATCTAGTTGCACAAATCAAGTGGCCCAGTGTAATTTTCGCATTACTCCGAAGCGTTTCAAAACACTTCCGAGCAACTGTCAGGTAACAGTTTGGTTACCCTCGCTTTAACTCGTGTCAATTTTTGAACGCTCTAGGGTGAAATTCGTATCACTCCGAGTGATTTTCGCTCGTTTCGAAACGGAACCCAAGTTTACACAAGTGACATTTGAAGACAATTTAGGCCGTTTTCTAAAAACCTACCAAAAATACTTTAACTCCACGCGGGTGAAACCGATGAACTAGACTTGTATATTTATTATTAAGAGGTCATGTTGTTTCTTTTTTGTTACATTTTTAGGGCTATTCTGTTTCTTTTACTCTCCTTTCTCTATCACCCCTTAAACCTACATTTGGCTGTACCAAACAATTTTTTTATGACCTTATTGAGTAAAAGTTATTGCTGTTGTTGTAGGTGCTCCTATTCAAGTATTCTTTTACTGTAGGTTTTATTTGGCAAATTTATTTCTTTCTTGTTATCACTTACTCATATTTTTTTGCAATTTAGTTATTGAACTAAATTTTTATATTTTAGATGATAGGAATGATAGGCTATTATTTACGGCAATTGGTTGTTATAAAACAATTACTAGAACCTGATAACACGATTGTAGAATTTTATCGAATTCAGACTTGAACCTGTTAGAAAAACATATCAGACGTATTAACGCTTAGACTTAGCTTCACTTAGGCTTAACTTGCTCAGAAAATTAACCATATGCTCTACTAAATCATGCTAAGGCACTTCCATTGAAACATTTTTAAAACAAAGTGATTAATAAATTGACTTGTGCGTATTTATTTTTAATACCGTCACATCGGAAAAGCGAAAAAAATACATGTTTTTGCAAAAGTGACAATACAAAAGTCTCAATGATCAGTAGAACATGTGGTTTAATTATCCGAATACGTCATTAATACAGCCTGTATAACAGGTATATTTTTTTCTTTTTTACAATTCCGTACCCAAAGGAACCCTATTACTAAGACTCCGCTGTCCGTCCGTCCGTTCGTCTTTCACCAGGCTGTATCTCATGAACCGTGATAGTTAGACAGTTGAAATTTTCTCAGATCATGTATTTCTATTGCCGCTATAACGACAAATACTAAAACCGGCCAAGTGCGAGTCAGACATGCGTACTCCCATACAACAGACATGATTTTTGCCGTTTTTATAGATAATGGTACGGAACCCTTAGCGCGCGAGTCCGACTCGCACTTGGCTGGTTTTTATATTTCTTTCTTTCAAGAATATGCATTTTACTGCATCCAATAACATTACAAAGGCCTAAACTATGATATACGAGTACCTATACATACCATTTCATTGGGGTTATATTAGGTTTTAGACAATAATAATACTTCTAAAATAAACTTCGTAAGAAATGTGATATAAAACGGCCATCGCATTAAAAATCCCTCCTCTTAATTCCAAAATAATAAATAAAAACACCTCGAAATTGCGAGTTTTCTGAGCGGAATAGAAAAGTGTAAAATGAAAGCATTGAAGCAAGACAGATTTGTCTGGATAATCTCGCCTTAAGTATCCTAGGTCATTTGCACAACTTAAGGGCCCACAATACCTCAATTCGCAGTCCTGCTCTAACGCTTCTGCTTTTTAACTGTCTATCCTACTCTAATCAGATGCCGCGCACGCAAAAACATCAGTTATTTTGAAATCGCGGCTACACTGATGTTTTTTTAATTTTTATGGAACAGTCTGCTGCTGCCTCATACTAATATCAGTTATATTATGCAAAGTTTAAAATCTAATTTCAAGTATTCATTGAATGCTTTCGGTTTATTGTACGGTTTGAAGGTAACTTTGTATTTCTTTTCTGTCGAGAAAATTTAATCGAATCACGTTTTCACAACAGCATGGACATAGCATTAGTCCTCAACTTTATCATATATCAATTTCAAAGTGATTGTTGCAGTATTTGTTGGTATAAAACAGGATCATGCGGAGCGAAGTAAGGTATTATACATCTTTAAAAAGCAACCCATATGTTAGCTTAGTACTGTGTTAATGACAAAAGATAATTATAATCAATACTTACTTATTCAAAAACCAGGCATATAGTAACCATTTTTTTGTTATTTAACTAGATAGGAAATACCTTTCAGGAAGATCCCTCCACATAAGCTGACCACCTCACCACCACCGGCTTAAAACTAATCCCGTGCAGGGTAATACTTGGGAACAACCATCATACAGCACTAGATGAGCGCAACTATGGTACTTATAATACTTTGCCCAAGGATGTGAAAATGGTCGTTGAAACTATGCACTCGATGCTGCTTCTATTTCGAATTCAGGAGAACAGAAAATGTTTTGTCATGCTGCATTTAAAGTAGGTCAAATATATGAAAAGGAATATTAAGATTTCACACTTACTAGTAAAATATTAAACTTTATTTTCAGAAGTAAGAATACAACGCAAACATTTTTCTGACGTCAAAACAAATTACAACTATTTAAGTTCGAAAAGGAACCGATCAATGCACGTCGAAAACCAGACTTCTTGACAGAAAACTCTTACAAAAAATAAATCGAAACGCTATGAAGATCAGCCAGCAACAAATGAAACGCAAATAAGAAATAGCAATATAAGAAATCTGTGAAAAAATATTATCTCGGAAATATACATAAAGGAAAAAAATACTGTTAAAATATACAATTTGTAATACATAAAGCTAGGTTCGATTATTTATTGTTTAATATCCGTGTAACTGTGCTGACATGTGAAATTAATTAAAAGGGACAAAAATATCAATTTAAGAATTCATTACACTCGCTTAGAATTCGGTAAAAAATTCAGTGGGGACATTATACATACGTAGTACCTTATTTTACATTGTGGGTTATTGTGGGCTATATTATAAATATAGCAACCCGCCCCTGCTTCACATGTTGTTGATGAAAGGTCAATAGTTCTGTTCTTCTATATACTAAATGTATTTAATATAAATAAAACTTTATTGTAAAATGTTATAAATGATAGTGGAAACCTTATTGAAATTCATTAAAAAATTTAGAAGTTATAAACTAATACACAGACTAACGCGCATTGCGACTTAATTTCATTATATTTGGAGAAGAGATTAAGAGATAAGAGAACCATGCTTTATATCATCTAAGTAATAAGTGTAATAATTTATATATTTTTCGAATATAAACCCTTCTTTATGTAAAGTTTTAATTTACAAAGGGAAAGTTTTAGAATTCCATTAGGAATCTTATTATAAAATAATATTAATGAAACAAGACAAGTGTTCTTAAAATAGTTTAGGTTTACCCTTACTATATTTATTAACAATTTTAAAAACTGATCTTGTTATTATTTTAAGTAATTTTTTGAAGATAGGCACTGCGCTTTTTAATACATTTAGATATATTCTCAAGAACATTATATACCTATACATTATTAACTTTGTATTGGGGTCTTACTCGCGATAACTAACAACATACCTTAATAGGTATACCCCAATACAAAGTTAATAATGTGTGAAAATCGCGAAAGTTTAAAGTTTACTATATTATATACAACGTGAAATTTAAGTCATTTTGTTAACGGAAACTGGTGATAGTACTCGTCCATATGAACAACTTTTACTATTCTATGGCGCCAACCCTGAAATCGTGAAATATACCAGCTGTTCCATAGAAAAGTTAAATACCTACTCGACCCAAATGTGTGAAACAGCAGTTTTTTTTCACGATTTCAGGGTTGGCTTCTTAGTAAAAGTTGTTCATATAGACGAGTATTGTTGTCAGTTTTCGTTTACAAAATGAATTAAATTTCACGTTTTTAAGAAATAACCTCAAAAATGTATTGAGAAATAACACAACTACCAATTTTCTTGAAAAGTACTTTCAGCTCAATCATCTAATACAACGTAAATACTAAAGGGCCGTATCTCTTAATGGCTTGTCAAGCTTGATTGTTGTAGTTGAAAGAACCTACCGTTAAACAATACCTATTATTTTCTTTTTCCCTGGGAGTTATTTTTTGGGCATTGTTCCGGGATAGTACTGATTAACGCTTCGCCTGTAGTCACTTTCCCAGTTTCTAGGCGAGTGCCCTTCATTCTAGGTCTTAAAGTGATTAACGAATATGGTAAAATTTATAATCATAGGAAAAATCACTGAACGGAACAAAATCAACCATCGGGACATTCGTGTAGTATTTTACGAAACGAACACTCGTGTCCCAGTGGCTCTCGTTACGTCACAATTGCACAAAATACAAAATTGTTATTCATGTATCATATCGTATCATTTATCTAATAACCATTATTATATATTTCCTTATTTTTATACAGTAGATTTGACATGTAAAACGTATACTTTATGTATCTATTTTACAAATAAACAATTTGAATCTTGAAGTACATTTACGGAATATTTTTGTATACAAACAAAACAAATATTCTTTTACTGGTAGTTTGTGTAAATATTAAAAAAAAATCGTCTTCTTCGATTTTGATTAATTTATTTTCTGTATGGAGGACGGAGGACCGATATGAGTGGCGAAATTTGGGAATGGCCTATGTCCAGCAGTAGACGAACACAGGCTGATAGATGGATGGATGGACTCTCTGTAAAAAACAATGATACAATAAATCATAACATGTTACTGTTGAGCGGTCGGGCGAGCAACTTATCACGAGGATGCCTCGTTTAGAGGCGAAACACGTAGCGATGTTTTTTACTTGGTATTTAAAATTGCTTGATATTTTTACTCATACTGCTTGCATGAAAAGCATAAGTTGCTTTAGAAGAATGTTAGGCGAAATATTGTAAATTATTAATATACGAGTATATACATACATGAGTTGATAATGGACTTCCCGCAAAGTAATGTAAATAAAAATATTTTTTTACTTGGAAATGGCAAGAGCAAAATGTGCAATCTCTAGTAAAAACTGCTCTCAGAGAACAGATTTCTTTACTCTCCTACATAATGTATTGACTAAGGCAAGTAGGTCGGTATACATAATTGTACAGTATCTGCCCGTATCTTTACTTGAGTTGATGTTTCACAAACAAGCCGTGACCTGACTTGTTATTTCAATCAAGCACGTGAAACAAACCATGTTTTGTTTACTTACCCGGCGCGGTATTTACCTAATATACCTAGACATGTTTGAGTGTTCCTATGTAAGGATATACTAAGCAGGCAACTAAAATGTTACAAAATAGCATGCTCTACTGATTATACCGAACAAATTAGGAAACATACAAGCTAAATATATTATTTTTCAACAAAAGTGCTCGTAAAGACTTATTTTATACGATTCAAAACTATTGTAAATGTCGACTTTACCACATTAGTGTTTTATTTTGTTTTTATTTTTTAATTATTTAAACAAGTTGCCATTCTTTTCTTGTCTACCATAGATAGACTTGACAGAAATGAGCTATGAACGTATCAAAATGAAAGCAGCTTATTTCCGTCAAGTTGGCCATTTGAGTGCGAATAAAAAGAAAAAGAATTCCCGCCTAAAGTTAATGAGGAGTTTGTTTCTTTAATTACTTTTCATTTATTTACTCACACTATACATTGAAAGACATAGTATGATACACGTGGGTAAGGGTAATAACTTACCCGTAACGTTAAAAATTCTCTAATTGCTAGTGTTTCAAATCGTCCTTGTAAGCTATTGCCTCCTTGCCGCACTTACAGCAATGGCGTGCATTGAACTCTTTGCTGGAAATGCAATGAGAAAGTAAAGCACGACAAAAAAATAATTTAACTGTCACTTTGTAAAGTATGACGCAAGGGTAGGCACTGCCTACCCTACAGTACATGATTTGATACAATTATTTTTTTCAAATTGGCTTTTAATTTTTTTCATGTTATTTTTATCTTCAAACTTGACCTTCTCATTGCATTTCCAACAAAAAGTTCAATGCACGCTACTGCCTTACAGCATAAACTACTTTTCAATAATTTTAATCTAATTTTAATGTTTCAAATATGGATTTTTATTTGAAATAAAATATTTTGATTTGATTTGATTTGATTACGATGAACTAAAATAAAATTGAAAATTGTAAACATCGGTTTGAGTGTACTTGAACACAAACCCAATTTCATGGTTTCGATCAATCAAATTCTTGGACCAAAAGTGACATTCTTCAGACTTAATGCGATATAAGGTTTAATTTGTCTTTAAGAAAAAACAATCCCACCAAAAGCATTTATGAGAAAAAAGAGCTGTGTGTGAAACGTGAGTGTGCCGAGTGTGGACTGTGACTTGCATTTCACAGTTTACACCCGGAACACCTCTGACATCCCCTCGGGGATTCATCTCGTAACGATATATTTATTTTATTTATCTTGTCCTAAAATCAGGTTTGGCCGATAATATACGTATATATAATTCAATGTGACCCGAAATATTTTTTACTTCAAATTCTAATTATACTTTTGTAATATTTAATTAATTAAACTAAATTAAAAACGAATAAGTGGAAGAATCATATTTAATTACAAATTCAATCTATTTCTCAGTGCAATTCATCTAGTAGAACTAGCGTTCTTTATCTTTTCGGAAATAGAATATGGAACCCATACATTATACAGAACTCGGAACGCAAAACGCGGAACCCAGAACTCCTGAAGGTTCTCTGTCTGCGCGGGGGTCTAAGGCTGAGATTCAGAGTGCATTTTGAGTCCGAACCCAATCTTACAAACGTCAAAAAGTGACGTGATCTCATACTAGAGTGACGTTTGTAAGATTGAGTTCCTCTTGAGTTCGGACTCAAAATGCACTCTGAATCTCAGCCTACAAGAGGCCACAGAGGCGTTCTATATGTATACTTACTTATACATATTTTACTAGCCTTTTGCCCGCTGTTTCACCCGCGCGAATGTAATGCCTGTCCCCGGGAATAAATTATAGCATCAAAAGTCTAAACATTACAATAGTTAGAGAATGATCAAAATTTTTAATTCAAGAATGATGTGTATACCTATTAAAGGGATACGTATCAGACGCACAACCTTCTTGAATATAACAAACAATGTTTAATATGTATCCTGTTGGTGTACCAATTAAATAAATAAATAAAAATCGTTTTAGTAGTTCCAGAGATTAAAGCCAATTCTGAAGGCTTTAATTTTAATTTTAGTGCTGTCAAAACTAAATCTTCTTCAATCCACAATAGTTCTTTAGTGTTAACAACAGAAGCAATATTACTTTGGAACAGCACTAAAATTAAAATTAAAGCCTGCAGAATGGACTTTATTACCCCTTACATACAAACAAATTTTACCTCTTTATATTAATAGTGAACGAACATACCGTTTAAATCACAAGCTTATTCCTCGTGCAGTTATTAAAGACCAATCTGACACTTACGACCTATTAAACTCTACTTATCCAAGCGGTCTAAATAAATTGGTTGATTTAGGTTCTGGAATAATAAAATGTAGGTAATTTTCAGATTTTTTCCTTAGAATACGCTGAATAACCTACCTCTATAAAATAACCAGTCAAGTGCAAGTTGAGGGTTCTGCGAGTAGGACTGAGGGTTCCGTACAATTTAAATAAATTTAAATGGTTAGAATAAAAAATTACAAACTCATTATGTATGAAATAAAACTGCAAAATGAAGTAGATCAAGTATTCTAACTAGCGTTCTTTATCTTTTCGGAAATAGAATATTAGATCAATAGGCACTAGCGCTTCCGGTTATGATGCTATATCGATTACAATGACAAACATGACTTTATCGACAACTCTACCTATAATCACCGATATGGTCAACAGATCAATATCTGAAAATACTTTTCCTGATGCCTGGAAATTAGCAAGGGTTAAACCTTTACCGAAGTGTGCATCAGTAGAAAAACATAGAGATTTAAGAGCTATTAGTATATTGCCTGTGGTTTCTAAGGTCCTTGAAAGGGTTGTGTGCTCCCAACTAACAAAATATTTAGAGAAGGAATCAATTCTCCCACCTTATCAGTCGGGCTTCCGTAGTCAACACGGAACCGCTACGGCTCTGGCTCACGTTACTGACGATGTTCTAACAGCTTCAGATGCGGGTAAGGGCAGCATTCTAGTCCTGCTGGATTTTTCTCGGGCCTTCGACTGCCTCAATGCTGAACTATTGATCGCTAAAATGTCCTATTACGAAATATCTGAATCAAGTTGTAGGTGGTTCCAGTCTTTTCTCACTGATAGATCCCAGTACGTTGTGACTGAGGATGACAAGGGAACATTATGCAGTCACACATAAAACAACTAGCACGAGGTTGCCCACAAGGATCAATCCTTAGTCCACTCCTTTTTATTTTATACACTTCAGATTTGACCAAAAATTTAAATCACTGCAAGGTCCACCTATACGCGGATGATACTCAACTCTATCACTCGTTTAAACACCAAAATACAAAGGAGGCAGTGCAGCACATTAATAATGATCTACAGGTCATATTTGAGTGGACTAAAAGAAATGCGCTGGTTCTGAATCCTTCCAAATCAAAGTTCATGGTCCTTGGAACAAAGCGCCAATGTGAACAAATTGCCGAAAAATTGCCTCAAATTGAGATTGACAATAAAACCGTAGAAAAAGTTGCATCTGCGAGAAACTTGGGCCTACAAATGGATAACGAACTTCGTTTTGTTGAACATGTTAATAAAAAAATTCAAAATGCTTTTTACCGCCTGAAGGTTATGTATGGTATTAGGGACTTCCTGAAACAAGACGTTAGAGTAATACTTACTGAATCCCTTATTCTCTCAATATTCAATTATTGTGACACCGTGTATGGACCAAGGCTATATGGAAAGACCAGTCGGGCTATACAGCGTATCCAAAACGCATGTGCACGTTTCTGCTACGGGATACGCAAGAGAACGCATATCACTCCTTATCTAAATGAGATGAAATTACTCAAAATGGAGGGACGGAGAGAAATGCATCTCGCAAGCCTCGTACATAAAGTTGTACACACAAAGCAACCGAAGTACTTGTTTGATAAATTTGAATGGTTAGGAGATTCACACACTAAGTTTACTCGAAGTAAGGTACAAAACAAAATGTCTATTCCAAACCACAAAACTGTTAATTTTAGAGCAGGGTTCAAATTCGCCGCAGCTAAGGTTTGGAATGACGTACCACCACCGTTACAGGAAAAAGTACCTTACTGTACACTTAAAACTAAACTTAAATCTTTTTATTTAAACAAACAAATTTCATTGACAACAGATCGATATAAAATATCAAGATCAGCAAAAAAGAAAATCAAAAAGGTCAGTCAGTCTAATAGGCTGTAATTGTGATTCTCTTTTTTTCTTCTTTTCTTCACAATGTGCTTTCCATACAAAATAATATAGTTACCATATTTTTTTTCCTCTTCATGACAGATTGCACCCTTTTTGCACAACGCACATGCACTCGAATTTATAAATTATGTATTAATTTATTCCTGTTGATATATCACGTACTAGCACTTATTCTTTTAAAATTTGTTGGTATTATATTTTATTTTTACAACACTTTTTTTACAACTATATAAACTTTTATAACTTTATCAAGGATACCTTTGTGTTTTTTTTCTATGGCATTTATTTACATTTATGTACTATTTATGTACTTAAATTAAAATATTTACATGGTACACACATGGTAACACTACATACCTACATATACATAAGTAGATAATTTTCAATTTATTAAATAAGTAAAATCACATCATACATGTGTATCAATCACAATCAAAAACAGTGATATGTTAGGTGTTGTTTAACTTTATTTATTGTTCATTTATCCCTTTAACAATGAGGTATGTATATCTATATTCAGAGTTTTTTTTTTTCGTGTTATTTATTTCTTTTTGTGTTTAATGTAACTGTTTCTTTTGTAGACGCACCCTCTGCATTTGTATCAAAAAATTATTTAATTTTACAGGGATGCAAAGAAAAACAGCGCTGTTCGAATCATTGCTTATGATCCGACAGCATTGCTGAACGCATGACCTTTTGTCAAATTAGCTTAAGATTTTATCTATTATTATAATTATGTTATTTTATTTTTTTTCTTGTTTGGCAATAAATGATATTTTTCTTTTCTTTTCTTTTCTTTTTCTTTTCATTCAGGTACGTAATCCTAAACCTGTATAAAAAAATCGGCGCTTTCAGTATTTGTTTTTTAAATACACAATAATATACAGAAAATTCCAAATTCCTAACTATTTTAGTTTTAGAGATAGATCCCAGAACAAAAGGTCTATAACTGTCAACTTTGATGGACCCCATTTCTTTATTTTGGAAAAAAAAATGTGTGCTCTACTTAATGAGTTCTAGACAATGACCCGCGGGGTATGATATTTTTAGGTAACCAACGGGACCCTATTACCAAGACTCCGCTGTCCGAAATACATCATCTGTGAAAATTTCAACTGTATAACTATCACGGTTCATGAGATACAGCCTGGTGACAGACGGACAGACAGCAGAGTGACATTAATACGGGTATGTGTTGCCTTTCGGTTACGGAGCCCTAAAAATCAGGTTCCTTAGTCACCTGGAAGTGATTTAGATTTGTTATAAGTAAGTTATTGATAAAAATTGTGATTTTGGACGTCAATATCTCAAGCACTGCTTAAGTTATTATTCGTAATTGAATAGTTTCTAACATGCACACCAAATTGCCACTTTGTAAGTCTAAAAGATTTCAAGTTATAATTTAAACGTAATATTAGTGCAATAATCACACGGCTGCTGCGCTGGCCTTTTCCTTTCCGAATTCGGCTGTGGACACTGTCGTGTGTCTATACAGGGTGTAAATAGACTGCTATCAATAAATGAAACCACATATTCTACCGACTCTACTGAACCACTTTTCCCAGTAATCATACCCGCGGACACCCTTACTTTGAGAAATAATTGAGTTCCAAACAAAAATGCGTGAACCCTAAGGTGCAAGCCACATAGAAACGGTGCGGGTGCGGGCGCGCCCTGAGTGCACCTCTTCTATCTGTTTTACACCACGTCCCTCTCCTACATTTTGTATGAAACAACATTGGACAAGCGTCGAGACGGCACGCCACGGTTGCGCCGCGGGCGCGCCGGAAGCGTACCGCCCATACCTTCGTCGTCAGAGGAAGACATCTTGTCAGATCAAAATCAAACACTTGAATACCACCAATACACACCGGTAGCGCGACGTTAGCGCGCCGCTTCTCTTCTATGTGGCTTGCACCTAACGCACATACGGGCGAGTTTCGAGTTTGCGTCGTCCGTGAAAACAGGAAGCGTCTTCGTCAGAATCCCTACAAGCGCGGCACCGCCCCTGCAGCTTCATCCGATCTGAAGGCTGCAGAGCCCAAAGTACAGATATACCTCTCCAGAGTGCACACCAGTGTGACGCTAGACGATCTAATCCGTCACATTAAGAAAATGGGTGCAGGTCGTACTGGGGCAAACATGAATGTATAGATCGTTGCACTCCAGTTTGAAAGGCAGAAAGATTTTTTGTCTTTTAAACTTCGTGTATCAGCAGCCTATGCTCATGTTTTCCTCAGTGCTGACTTCTGGCCTGAGGGTATCGTATTTCGACGCTTTCGGGAAGCGATACAGAATAAAATCCCGACAAAGGGCTGGAAATGTTAGTTTCAGTTAAATTTATATCACTGCGGTATAGAAAATCAGAAAAGTAAATCTGGACGTGAGGAGCTCTGAACCGGGATTCGAACCCGGGACCTCTCGCTTACCGGGCGGTTGCTCTACCAACTGAGCTATCCAGTTCTCAACATGACCTGCGAATTTACGCTTGTGCTTTCCCATACCGCAACGATATGTATAGGTACTCACTTAGTAGTGAGCCTCTTGGCGCCTAGAGGGCGCTAGTGTATTCAAGACAAGTCTGAGACTATTATTGCCCTACCGTCACCTGTTACAGCATCGGGTAGTTAAGAATACACATTACTCGTATCGAAACTATGATAGAAATAAATTTCTATATTTTTTAAACACTTGGCGATTTATCCATCGCAAGGAGATAACAAATTAAATTTATATCACTGCGGTATAGAAAATCAGAAAAGTAAATCTGGACGTGAGGAGCTCTGAACCGGGATTCGAACCCGGGACCGCCCGGTAAGCGAGAGGTCCCGGGTTCGAATCCCGGTTCAGAGCTCCTCACGTCCAGATTTACTTTTCTGATTTTCTATACCGCAGTGATATAAATTTAATTTGTTATCTCCTTGCGATGGATAAATCGCCAAGTGTTTAAAAAATATAGAAATTTATTTCTATCATAGTTTAGTTTCAGTTACTTAGTTAAAAATAATTATTTTAATATGTATCCCTAGTTTTAAGGTATTTACGATATGGGCCCTTAGGGGCCTGACATAAATAAATTTATTATTATTATTATTACAACTGTTCCGGTGCAGCGTTCTAGAATAGACCTTCCTCCTACGAGATAAAGTCTTTGAGTTACAGTTGAATATATTTTTCTCTGAAGATTTGCGCGGGTTTTTGCGAATAGTTGTTCAGTATGATCAGTAGAGTATGTGGTTTTTATTTAGTGGTCGCACTCTATTTACACTCTGTATATGGCATATAATAATGATCATAAGATCAATAAAGCCGCTACAATGAAATAGCAAGATTTTATTTAGGTCATGAACCAAATATTAAAAACAATTGTATATTAGATATCCGCCAAAAATAACTAAGAAGGGTTTATGAATAAAAAGCAAAGAGTTAGTTTAAAAAATACAACACCTTTTATTTAAAGGTTCGACGATGTTAATTAATCATCTCATATTCAGGACACAATAATATCCGCAGGCAGTAATTCTAAACGTCCTTTCACTGTAAAATGGCTGCAGTCAGTCTGCATTTGGCTTTTATTTCGTTTCAGGTTCAACTGTTCATATAAGGCTTATAATTAGTTTCGAGTACGGGTGGCTCGTAAAGTTTTATGTGTTACTGGACGAGTAACCTCACGTTAGAATTTGGCCGTGGCCTTATGCATATGGGTGTTGCGTCATAACGTAACATTATAACTAAAATAATTCAACGGGTAGATTATTTCACTGTGGGGCGTCCACTAGTGAGTTATAAACTATCGGATTTTACAATCTTACTGTCACTAAAACTAATTTATTGTACAGTTTTTATTAAGACGTAAAGCCCTTTCAGCAAATCACCCTACTTGTATCGGTAAGACATTTGGCACGTGGCATTTTCAAAGGAATTAGTTAGAATAATATCCTAACCATGACATTAAAATAGAAATAAATTTCTATATTTTTGGTGATTTATCCATCGCAAGGAGATAACAAATTAAAAGTCCCTGTTTTGAGCTCTCACGTCCAGATGTACTTTTCTGATTTTCTATACCACAATGATATAAAATTAAATTAACTAATAAAAATTGTTGATCAGTGCAATCAGACACCTATATTCGACATATCTTTTCTAAAACATTATTTTTCTAACCTTCATATATTACATTATTTTCCCTATCATCAGTCGTTGTAGGGCAACTGAATTAATTTGTGGCAACCTTATTAATGTTTTTTTTTTCAGGTTAGCATTTCAAAGGAAACAGCTGTTTCTTTTATGTTTATTCAGCGGACCTCAGTCAGAAACATGCTCGTTTATATGACTAAAAATAAACGGCAACCGAGACGGGTAAATATGAAATACCGGGTCTTTCATTTTGGAGAATTCAAAAATGTTTTTTCTGCTTTGCAGATTACAAATTAAAACCACTAATTGAATTAGGTAATCCAACGATAGGCAGCTTAAAGGAACAGTACATTACGATACGAGAGCGATGAAACGTTTTCTGACGAGTGTTAGTTTGCGGCACGAGCCGAAGGTGAGTGCTGCAATCACACGAGTCGAGAAAAAGTTTCTCGCACGAGTTTCGTATAGTATTTTATAGCACAAGTGCGGAAAATGCCGACTTTACGCAAGCGCAGTGTGCGTAAAGCGGTCATTTTACGTACGGTGTGCTATAAATATATTTTCATAAAATGCTTTGGCGGATGTGTTATGTGTATGGTTTGGTTACCGGTTTCGCCTTTATGGCATTTTTAAAGGATTTTTAATACGATCTCAATATAATAACCTGCATTTTGTTTCAATTTAAATGGCGTTTCAACATTATTAAAGGTATTGTTATCGAGCACAGCGAGCACCACCACTAACCGGCCGCACAACCACGCTTCATAGATATATTATTAATTATTTTTAAAGCCTACAATGTCATAAACAATTAGTTTTATATTTTCGTTGATTTTTAAATTTATAAGTATCGAATACTTGTAGTAATAATCGATTAGTTGGGCAGAATGTCAGATAGGGTATAACCTTATTTTTTTTTGTTGGCAACACTGATTTTGACACTTGTGTAAAACATTGTCGTTCTCTTTTGGATATAATTTTCTATCGGTTTGAATCACGAGAGATTAAGATTTGTTTATCGAGTAAATGATTGATTATAGCAATATAAAGTGTACTGAAGATCTTTGAGGTGTGATTTATTGTGTTTCTGCCCGCAACAACACGTCAGAAGTGGGATTAGAAAAATGTCTGGCCCGTACATCAAAGGCCTTGGAAAAAGGAAAAGAACATTCAGTAGTTCGTCAACAGCTTCCTCACATGATGAAAACGAAGAAAAAATTTTCTTTGATGAGTCCCGGTTACCGAAACGGCGGCTCATTACGCCGGTAGATGCCGAAGTTATTCCAAAGTTTCGATCGGATGAAAAAACAAGCAACGTGGTTAATTGGTTACACAAAATCGATCAGCTTGGAGACGTCTATGGCTGGGACAGCAGAGACCGCCAATTTGTGATGCAAATTCGGTTACGAGGATCCGCTAGAGACTGGTATGATGATTTAGAAGATTATAACCTCACTTGGAATGATTGGAAGCAGGCTTTAGAAACAGCATTCCCTCGATCTACGGACTATGTTGACCGTTTAGAAGGGATGTTAAGTAGGACCAAAACTGATTCTGAAACGATGACTAAATATTTTCATACTAAGATGTCTTTGTTGAAAAAGTGCAAGATAGAAGGAGAAGATGCCATTTCTTGCATAATAAGAGGGTTACCGCTCGAACTACGAGCAAATGCTAAAGCTTTTAAATGCGAGACGCCACAAGAACTGTATTTCGGATACCTGTCTTCGTTGGAAAACTATAAAAGCGTTGAGGCAACCAGTGCTATGAATAAATATACCTGGAAACGTGGCAATAATGGAAATAATGTCAGCACGAGTTCAGTCGCTGCGAACAACACCACAATGCAGCAGCCGTCTTTGCCCAAAGTCTGCTACTCTTGCCGTCGACCAGGACACGAAGCACGTCACTGCAGATCCCAACTATGATGCGAAAACTGTCAACGTTCTGGACACACAACTGCAAGCTGTTGGTTTGGGTCTACTTCTAAGCCGCAACAGCCACAAAAGGTTAGGGGTTTATTTTATGTAACTTATAATGTATGTCAAGATTTTTACAAAAAGTTAGTGCGTGTAAATGGTTACGAATTCACTGCATATGTAGATACAGGCAGCCAATTAAATATAACTACACTTGCGTTGGCTAGTAACTTGAAACTCAAAGTCAGTCCATCAAATGCGGTTATTAAAGGGTTTGGAGGAGCTTATACACAATCGTTGGGTAAAGCTAATATAGACGTTGAGATTGATGGTGTGACTATTAACGGTGAAGTGGAAATTACGGAGCTGAATCTGTCAGACGTAGACTTGATTGTTGGACAACCCATGATAAACCAAGATAACATTAGCTTAGTTACAACATCAAACTCTGTGACTTTCGTACCCACTTGCAGCTTGCAAAGTACACTCAGTAACATTCAGCAAAAAAATATAGACTGTATGAGTAAATTTCCTGTCTTACTCAAGCACAATGTTAACATACCGCAGCAAAGTGAAATGTGTATTGAAATATATGTAGGTAACGTATCTATTGATGAAAAACACGCCTTTTTAAGTCATGGGGTGTATTTTGATTTAGGCAATACCGCATATATTATACCACAAGCAGTTATTGGTACTCAAAATTGCTTTTTAAAAGTTTTGAACGTTGGATATGATGATATTGAATGGCCAGCTGATAAATTAATAGCAAGGGCAGAATTACTTGAAAAAGATAAGTTTCAGAATATATTATCTGTTAACTCTTTGAATATAACATCTAGCGAATCTACTGCTATCAGTAAATCAGATATTAATATTGGGGACCTGGACACAGTAGATGAAGAACGTCTTCTAGAACTACTCAATCGATATGCGCATTCATTTGCCAGAAGTACTAAAGATTTAGGATGTACAGATTTGATAGAAATGCATATCCATACAACTTCTGAACAACCGGTGTATTTTAAACCATATAGGCTCTCTCATAAAGAGAACGAGATTGTTAATAGCAAGGTTCAAGACCTTCTTGATGCAGGAGTAGTTCGAGAATCAAGGTCGGAGTATGCAAGCCCAGTAGTACTTGTTAAGAAAAAAGGGGGTGACTTCAGACTCTGCGTAGACTATCGGGCTCTGAACGCACGTACCGTAAAAGATCGGTTCCCATTGCCTCATATTGAGGATCAGGTGGCAAAGTTAAGTGGAAAAGTTTACTTCACTACCCTTGATCTCGCTCAAGGATACCATCAAGTGCCAATGGCAAAAGATTCTATTGGTAAAACGGCATTCATTACGCCTTCAGGCCAATATGAATATTTAAAAATGCCATTTGGCTTAGCCAACGCCCCTGCCGTTTTTTCACGATTAATAAAAATGATCTTGGGAACGGTCAGTGATCACATAGCGTTATATTTAGATGACGTTATGTTACCTACAGCATCGGTTCAAGCTGGAATAGAGTTACTAGAGCGGGTTCTAAAGTTGCTCACTGAAGCAAACCTAAAATTAAATCTAAACAAATGTACCTTTCTCAAAGAGAGTGCAAACTACTTAGGCCACGAAATCACCGCTGGTACGATACAACCAGGACAAGCCAAGATAAATTGCGTAACGGAGTTCAAAAGACCGAGCAATGTTCACGAAGTACGCCAGTTCATCGGTTTGGCGTCATATTTCAGAAAATTCGTACGTGGATTTGCTGAGATCGCACATAGGCCGTTTAACACAATTAACTAAAAAGGACGCTAATTGGAATTGGGGACCTGACCAAGAAAGTTCTTTCCAATTATTAAAGCAAAGATTGACAGAAAGACTAGTCTTAGGTATTTATAACAAAGACGCTGCTACTGAACTCCATACTGATGCGAGCCGGTTAGGATTAGGCGGAATTTTAATGCAGTATCAGGAGGATGGTAGTTTGAAACCAATTGCGTATTTCAGCCGGGTCACAAGCAAAGAAGAGGGCTTCTACCACAGCTACGAGCTGGAAACGTTAGCTGTTGTAGAATCTCTTAAACGGTTTCGTATTTACCTCACAGGAATTCCTGTAAAAGTTATAACCGACTGCGCAGCATTACGAACCACTCTTACTAAAAAGGACTTAATTCCACGCATCGCCCGTTGGTGGTTAACTATCCAAGACTTCGACTTGCAAATTGAGTATAGGCCAGGGAATAAAATGAAACACGTCGATGCTTTAAGCAGGAACCCCGTGTCTAGTAACGTACTGGTAATAGATCAATCTGACTGGCTACTAACTCTGCAACTACAAGATGACAACATCCAAAATATACTGACTCAGCTTCAGGCAGGTACTACTAATCATGACATAGTATCTAACTACTGCATCAAAGACAATGTCTTATATAGGAAAACCTTGGCTGGAGACCGATTCGTTATTCCAAAGCTGGGTAAGTATGGTCTGTTGCAAAAGTTTCATGACGGAATAGGTCACCCCGGGTTTGACCGCTGCGAAAAAGCCATTAAAGAGCAGTTCTGGTTCTCCGGAATGACAAGGTTCATCCGCAAATATATAAAATCATGCTTGCAATGCGCATTTAGAAAAGGCAACAGTGGCAAAGCCGAGGGTGAACTACATCCTATCGGCAAAGAGGCCATACCCATGCATACTCTACATGCTGATCATTTAGGCCCCTTTGTCAAAACTCGATCGGGTAACGCCTATGTTTTTGTAGTCATCGACTCCTTTACGAAATTTGTATTTGCCAGACCGGCTAAGAGTTGTGGCTCAGTTGAAACAATAAAACTGCTTAAGAAAATTATTAATCAGTTTGGTAATCCTAACCGAATTGTCACTGATAGAGGAAAGGCTTTTACAAGTCGTTATTTCAAGCAATTCGCAGAAGAGTCGCAATTCAAACACGTTCTAAATGCAATAGCAAGCCCTCGTTCGAATGGCCAAGTTGAGCGTGTGAATAGAACTTTCCTTGATGGCCTGAATACGATGTCAGATAGTGAATGTACCTGGGATGAGAAGTTGGCGGATGTAGTTTGGGGAATCAATAATACGAATAATGCTACCACCGGGTTTCCACCCTTTAAACTCATGTTTGGTCACAGCAATTCCCGTTTTCCAGCTTATTCGACCAATGAAATTGATAATGTTGATTCGGGGCGTGAGTTAGAAGCATGGCGAGCCACTGCAAAATTACGTATTGATAGAAATATGACGTTAATGAAAGAAAGGTTCGATCGTAAGCACAAGAAGTGTACAAAGTACATTTTAGGGCAACTTGTGTTATGGAAAGGTGGAATCGCAAGGGATCATACAGCTAAAGTCACTAGGAAATTAGATGGCATTTATACAGGTCCTTACAAAATCAGTAAAGCTAATCATACTTTAGATCGATATACAATTACCAGTATTAAGGGAATGAAAGGGTACAGAAAGTTTAGCGCAGTAGTGCCAGGAGAAAATCTAAGACCATATAACGCCACCATGCCTGATGATGATAACTCAAGTAGTGATCACGAAATTGATAGGGATGATCTAATTGATCTCTTGGAAAGTTAAAACCAAAACATCATTTGTAAAATTTAAAAGTGATTATTGTCGAAATTATTTAATTTAATCCTAATTTGGCTAAGTAACTGAGATTTTGAACTTAATGATTATGGCTAATATATGTATAATAACGTTAATAAATAGAAATGGAAACAGAATCCGTAATATTAAGAAATAAAAATATGTATTATGTTAAAAATTAAAGTTAACAATAAAAACATAATTTGTAAAATATAAAAGTGGTTATTCTCAAAATAATTTAATTTAATCAAAATTTGGGTTAACAGCTGAGAATTTGAAATGAATGATGATAGTTGATGTAATAATTATGTTAGCATTATATTTAGTAAATTTAAATGTTCTAAAACTACACTAAGTACGCCGTGTGTCAAAATGGTAATAATAAACTAAGATTTTCAGTATGATACATAACTTTTATTGCTATGTGTTCTGTATGAATATAAAACAGCCATGATACTGTGTGATCTGTGTGACTATAAGACAGCCCATTATCTACAAAATACTGTGTGATCTGTGTGACTACAAAACAGCTCATTATATACAAAATACTGTGTGATCTGTGTGACCATAAGAGAGCCCATTATCTACAAAATGCAGTGTGACTACAAAACAGCTCATTATATATAAAATACTGTGTGATCTGTGTGACTATAAAACAACCCATTATCTACAAAATACTGTGTGATCTGTGTGACGATAAAACAACTTATTTTGTACAAAATACTGTGTGATCTATGTGAATATAAAACAATCCATTATTTAAAAAAAAATACTGTGTGATCTGTGTGACTATAAAACTGCCCATAATTCATATTATAATCCACAAAATACTGTGTGACTACTGAAAATACTGCATGAACTGTGTAGAAATAAAATTGATCCGGTGTATTAATCTGCATAAAAAAGCTTAAGCAACAAATTTTTCTTACCGCACTCTTGTCTGATAATAATTATATTTTTTATAATAAGAAATAATACTGCTGCGAATTATTATTTGTTATAGACCTGGGACATCGCTGTAAGAAATGCTGACAACCACGGGACGCGGTCACAGATGCAGGATGGCCGAGTGTTATCGAGCACAGCGAGCACCACCACTAACCGGCCGCACAACCACGCTTCATAGATATATTATTAATTATTTTTAAAGCCTACAATGTCATAAACAATTAGTTTTATATTTTCGTTGATTTTTAAATTTATAAGTATCGAATACTTGTAGTAATAATCGATTAGTTGGGCAGAATGTCAGATAGGGTATAACCTTATTTTTTTTTGTTGGCAACACTGATTTTGACACTTGTGTAAAACATTGTCGTTCTCTTTTGGATATAATTTTCTATCGGTTTGAATCACGAGAGATTAAGATTTGTTTATCGAGTAAATGATTGATTATAGCAATATAAAGTGTACTGAAGATCTTTGAGGTGTGATTTATTGTGTTTCTGCCCGCAACAACAGTATTCTTGATTCACCGCACTAGTCGGACGCGCACTTTTTCAGATATACGTTTACCTGTTTTGTTGAGCGATGGACATATTGCGCCTTAACGTATATGAATTCACGGAAACAACTCAAGCAACATACCAATCCCATCAGCAGTTACTAGCAGCAGCTTAGTGCGAGCCCAAAATTATATGAAAACATTTGACTTTGTCGGAGTCGGGAGGGTGATTTAATAAAATGAGGCCTACGCACACAATAGAGGGTTCCCGTTCAATTTATTGTGTACATGTTGTGTATTAAATTATTAGCGTTCCATCAGAAAATTTAAACCTTAGTGAAGCTTAAGCATGAAGCATAACTAGTGTTGGTGATAAGTGGACTGTATGTATTTTTTGGAGGTTCGTAGTATGGAAACACAAGGAGTCGGACTCAACTTAAATGTTTATTATCGACTGTTCGCTAGTGCTACTAAGTGAAGACTACAAAATGTTTGGGCTCGCAGACCCTTTTATACTAAACAAAGGCTCTTATATTACAATAGTGGCGGCGCGCTGTGGGGGCGGGACAGCATTGCTCAGTGATGCGTCATCGGCCGGAACGTGGGAATGGACGGCGTGGGGTTTTTCCGCCTCGAAAGTTCGTCCCGTTGTCGCTGTATATCAGCTTCGGCCAGCCGCGGCGTGCGGCCATGCGTCTCAACGCCATGATGGCGGAGTCCGTGGTGAGACTTCCGACCAACTCAATGTGGACGGCTCGGGTGGTGAGGCAAGTGAAGAGTGCGCCCCACCTCTTCTCATGACGACGGCCCACGGTCACGGTCATCGGGCCAAAATAATCGACTCCGCAGTTTGTGAAGGGTCGACAGTAAGGGTCGAGTCGGGCCGCAGGGAGATCACCCGTCGTAGGTACTCGTGGTGTGGCTCGTCCCACTTGACAAAGAGCGCAATTTCGGGCCACGGAGCGTGCTGTAGGCCGCAGACGCAGGATCCAGAATTGCTGCCGAAGATCATTCACCACGCGCTCAGGGCTGGCGTGGTTGACAGCGGTGTGCTCCCTCAGTACGAGGAGCTTCGTCAGTGGATGGCGGCCATCCAGGATGACAGGCCGTTTTGTGTTAGCTGGCACGTTTGCAGCCCCAATGCGGCCCCAGACTCTGAGTAGGCCCCCCTCGTAGACTGGATCCAGCTGATATAGACGACTTGACCGGGGTATGGTCTTGCCGTTTCGCAGGCAGGCGATCTCTGCTGCGAAGTTCTCGTTCTGGGAACGGGCGAACCAAAGGTGTTCAGCCCGCTCCAAATGTCTGGCCTCAATTTCCTTTGCTCGACGTAGGCATTTGTCGCCGAATAATAACACCGCCGATGTAGCACGTATCAGCCGCTCAAAGGATGAAAAGCGGCTGATGTCTGGCAGTGGTGACTTCAGCTCCAGGCCTGGGGTCTCAGCTGTAGCGTAGACGTCGCAGTGGTCTTGTGCGGGAAGTTGCTCGCACGGCCTCTGAGGCCATCGATCCTCGTTTTCCTTTAAAAAAGCTGGTCCTACGAACCAGCGGCTTTCTGGTTGGCTCGGCGTATAAGTGGTCCTTGTAGCGTCATCTGCTACGTTCAGCTTCGTAGGGACCCAACGCCATTGCTGACTGCTGCTTAATTCAGCAATCTCCCCTAGGCGGTGTGCCACAAAAGGTGTCAAGCGGCGTGCGTTGTCCTCTATCCAGTGCAACACCGTACGGGAGTCAGTCCAGTATACTGTTTTGTCAGGCTGGCCCCGGTGCTCCCGTAGTATAAAGTCGGCGAGGCGAGCTCCAGCAAGTGCTGCTTGTAGCTCTAAGCGAGGGATGCTCAGAGCTCGTAGGGGAGCCACCTTAGACTTCGCAGCTACCAGGCAGACGACCACCGTGCCGTCAGCCTGCTCGATCCTCCAGTAGGCAGCCGTGGCAAAGGCCTGCTCTGAAGCGTTGCAGAAAACGTGGAGCTGTCTGCGACCTGCTATTGGATTATAGCATCGTGGAAGGCGTAGCTGGCAAACATCGGTCAGTCCTCGGAGCCAGCAAGCGAATCTCTCTGCCTCGTCGGTGGGCAGAGTGTCGTCCCAGCCGAGCTTTAGGCGCCACAGGTCTTGAAGCAGGATCTTTGCTGCGACAGTATAGTGGCTCAGAAGCCCCAGCGGGTCGTAAATGGACATGACTGCGCTGAGGGTCTCTCTCTTGGTCGGTGCGCGGGTCTGCGCCAGAACTTCTCTCGGGACTCTGCTCATTGTTGTGCCGAATTTTAGCATGTCTTCCTCTGCATTCCAAAGAAGTCCCAAGGTCTTTGTTTCTTGATCCTTTCCCCCAAGCTCCGTGGGGGTCAGTGCTCGGAGTTCGGCAGGAATGTTGGCCAGGATTTGGTCGGAGTTAGCGTTCCAGCTGCGCAACTTAAAGTTTGCCCCGGCGTGGACTATGTTAACTTCCTCTATCGTCTGGCGGGCTTCTTCTTCTGTATCGAAGCTTTCAACGAAGTCATCCATGTAGTGGCTCTCGGTGATTGCACGCAACGCTTTGGGGTGAATGCGTGCGTGAAGCTGCGCATTATGATTGCGCACACTGTGCGCCAGGAATGGCGAACTGGATGCTCCAAAGATCATTGAAGTCATCACGTACTGAGTGGGTGGGCGCTTGCGGTCAGCGCCACGCCACAGGAACATCTGCGCTGGCTGGTCGTCCTTGTGGATCTTTACTTGAAGAAACATCTCCTGGATATCGGCTGTGACGGCCACCGGTCGCTCCCGGAACCGGAACAGGATGCCCGGTAGGGATTTCAGCAAATCTGGTCCCTCCAGTAGCTTGTCGTTGAGGCTCTTTGCCGGGTTTGTTTGGGTTCCGCACGGCAAAGTGTGGCAGGAACCATTGAAGTGGGCTGTTGCTCTCGCTTCCATCTGCTGGCCGAGCATAGTCCTTACTGAGCAGGTTGGAGATCTGTTCAGTGTATTCCTGACTGAAGCTCGGGTCCCGGTCCATCTTTCGTTCAATGCCACGCAGTCGGGTGACAGCGTGGGCATAGTTGGATGGCATGTGGTAACTTCATTCGTCTTCCATGGGAGGCCAACCTCGTAGTGGCCTTTGACATGGCGAGCCGTGCTTTGGAAGATTTTCATCGCTCGCTTGTCTTCTTCTTTGGTCTTCACAGCCAAAGAGACTCCTAGTGCGTCGAGAGAGAAGTGACGACGAACCAGGTTGTCCAGATAGTCTTCTGGAGGCCCATCAGTCATCGTAGAGTGGTTGGCCTGGCGCTCCGGTGCATAAATGTGAAGCACCGAGGCATTGGCAGTTTCTCGGGTCAGCAATCGTGGCAGGGTTCCATATATGACCCAGCCCAAGTCCGTGAGAGAGGCAGCGGGCTCGTGACTCTGGCCCCTTCGGAACTCGTGCGACACCATCAAGTGCCAGTGGTCGGCAACCAACAGGATGAGTGGCTTCGCGTTTTTGAAGCACGCCTTCTGGAGCCCACGTAGGTGAGCATACTGGGTAACTTCGTGAGGTACCGTCTGTGGTCGCAAGTCCATGTTGCCCATAGTGCGGGCGGTGATGTTGTGGATGGAGCTCTCATCCTGGCCTCTGATCGAGAGGTTGACGCGACGACTTTCCGTTTCTTGTCGGACAGCATTGACCCCTCGAATATTGAAGGGGTCTGAAGGTCCATCGGCGCCAATTTTTCGCGCCAAGCTGTGGTCGATAAGGGACACCGTAGATCCCTCATCCAAGAGGGCGTATGTGGTAACCTCGCCTGTTGGTCCGGCGACTACGACGCGGCATATCTTCAGCAATATGCCGCGGGAGTTATTTGGTGCGCCGATTGCTAGGACTGCTTCAGTAGGTGCTGTCATCGCTGCCGGAGCTGATTGGCTCTGTTGGTCCGAGACGTTCAAGGCTCCCCCCGTACTGAGTGACGGGGGAGCGGCCGGTTCATCGGAGTGGAGCAGCGGATGGTGAGGGCGGCGGCAATTGTTTATGCCACACGCGCGAGCCTTGCAGCTCGTTAGCCGATGCTTGCTCGCTAGGCATCTGAAGCAGGCTCGTGTTTCTCGTGCCCACTCCCAGTGAGCGTGTGTGTCCATGCTGCGCAGTTTGCGACATGCTGTTATTTAGTGGTCTCCACCACAGCAGAGGCACGAAGGTTTCGGAATCGCCTCCGCTTCAGCGGCTGTGAAGGTAGAGGCCTCGCGCCGTCGTTCGGTGCGGCGCGCTGGTGCAGGCGTCCTTGGTAGTGCCTTTGGTGCGGGCGTGGGTGCCGCAGTAAACATATACTGCAGCGCTAGGTCAGCTTCTCGCATCAGGAAGCGTGAGAGTTGTTCAAACTCCGACGTGCTGGGGTCGGCGTGCTCGTGGGCGTAGTCGCACCATCGTGACTTCAGGTGTGGACTCAATTTGTCGAGCGTCTCCCATGCCAGCATTGGGGTGTGTATGTACCCCTTGCGGTCCACATTTTTAAGGATGCACAGTATGTTGTACACCCTTACGGCGAAAGTGTTGAGTTCTGACGCAGCTGGGCCCGGTCGGGGTAGGCGTCGTAAGTCATCCAGTGCACGGTCCACGATGACTTCAGTGCGCCCAAAGCACTGCTCCAGTGTGCGCATGATGGCCTCAAGATCGGAGGCTGAGTGGAGTTGGCCGGTGACAACATCCCGGGCTTCACCCTTTAGGCAGTTCCGTAGACGCGCCATGTTCTCAATTGGTGAGAAATGGTATAGTTGCGTTGACTCCCTTATGGCTGCCTTGAATGGAAGCCATTCAGTTGGTGCTCCAGTGAAGGTTGGGAGCTCTGATGACTGTCTTGGAGGTGCTCGGCCACGTGACATCCTCTCCATTGCCTCAACCAGGCGGTCAATGCTCTGATTGCGGCGAGATGGGGTCGGGGAGCGGCGCCGTCGTTCGGTCGGCGGTGGCGAGAATGACTGCTGGTGGCGGTGCTCAGCAGTTGGTGAAGTGTGGTACCGTCGCTCAGCATAGAGCGCTGGCGGGTGGCGATCGGCCGCAGCTTCGTCGTCCAACTGGCGTTGAGTGGTCGACGGCATGTAGGGGTGGCGCTTCTGATGGAGCTCAGATCTAGGCAGCGGTTGGCGTTCTTCACAAGAGGGTGGCGGTGACTGACGGCGTTCGTCCGTCTGAAGTCGGTGCTCCTCCATCTCGTGGTGGCGGCGATCGGCCGCAGGCAACCGGAGCTGCTGGTCCCTCAGATCATGGGAGGGGTCTAGCGTGGCTTCCACGGTAGTTGTTGGAAAGGACGAAGACGGCAGTGCGACATTGAGATGTGCTGCGTTCTGCAGCATCCAAGTGTCGACTCGTGCCTCGTCCCGCACGGAGTCTGCGTCCCGTTGGTCTTCAGCTTGAAGCACCGCAGCATTGTATGTCAGCGTGCGTTGAATCAGCTGTTGTTGGAGCTGTAGGTCCCGACGCTGGAGCTCGATGAGACGCGCCTCGGCCTCGTGTTGCTCCTTCATAATACGTGCTCTCGTACTGCCAGTTGAACGGTGGGATCGCTCCGAGAGTACAGGAGAGCGTGTGCGTCGGTTGTCAGTGCGGGTGCCTCCCCCCGTAGCGAGGTTGGCCATCAGCATAGTGTCAGCGGTGGTCCTTGGTGCAGACGGTGACCGTGGTGGTTCTTCAAAGACCACACCACGGTAGGCAGGATTTGCGAGCAGCTGTGGTGCTGAAGTGGTGGCGCTCTGGGTATCTAGGGCTGCAGGTTGCAGCGATGCGCTGGCAGCGCTATGTAGAGCTGCAGCAGCGTCCAGGATCGCACGGCGCAGCAATGTAGCGGGCTGCATGGCTGCGGCACGTTGCAGTGCTGTAGCGGTATCCATAACCGCGTCGCGCTGCGATGTGGTAGACGGCAGCACAGCAGCGCTCTGCAGCGTCACAGCTGCATCTAGCGCTGCGGAGTGCAGCGCAGAGGCGGGTTGCAGCGCTGCGGCGTCACGCAGCGATTCAGCAGCCTCTAGCGCTGCTCAACACAGCGGTGAGGCGGGCTGCGGTTGCGCTGGCTGGCTCTGCTGTGCAGCGGCTTGTTCCGATGCTTCTAGCGCTGCGAAATACAGCGCTTCAGCGTTCTCCCGGTCCCCGCTCTGGGAACGAGTGGTCACCATGGCTACGGTGACTGGTCCATGGGCAGCGATCCGTCTCGAAGGTCCAAAATGTTGGTGATAAGTGGACTGTATGTATTTTTTGGAGGTTCGTAGTATGGAAACACAAGGAGTCGGACTCAACTTAAATATTTATTATCGACTGTTCGCTAGTGCTACTAAGTGAAGACTACAAAATGTCTCTCGTTGGTTTTCTCACATCCCCCTTTCTGGGGCGTGGGTATTCAGCTTCGGGGCGGGTGCCCCCTTGCTGAGACGTCTTCCGTTGCCCATGACTATGGGCATGTCCTTGGGTTGTCTTGTCCGGTGGTGTTTTGCGGCTCTACTCTCGAGGAGCACGGCTCGACTCAGGGAGGAGTTCGGCTCTACTCAGGGAGGAGCCGCGGTTTTTATGTGGTGTCCGGCGTGGGCGCGCGCGACGCGAGTACCGCGGGCGCGCGCTGCGCGGGGTAGCGCGGCGCGGGGGCGCGCGGCGCGGAGGCGCTTGGCGCGGGGGGGCGCGGCGCGGGGGTGCGCGGCGCGGGGGTGCGCGGCGCGGGGGCGCGCGGCGCGGGGGCGCGCGGTGCGGGGGTGCGCGGCGCGGGGGCGCGTGGTGCGGGCGCAGTCGTCGCGGACGCGCGGGTCGCGTCGGGCGGCTCTGTGTTCTCGTCCGGTGGTTTGAGGAGGTCCCGTGGCAGGCGGTGGCGATCGGGGGGGCGCGCGTGGTGCGGCGCCAGCTCTCGAAGATGTGAGAACGGCGCATGCTCTGCGCGCGTAAACATCCCCGTCGCGAGCCGGCTGACGAAGTCGTCCAGGCGTTCGATCCTCAAGTCCCTCGCGATCACGTCGTTCCTCACGTAGCGAGGCGCGCCGACGATGGTGCGAAGGGCCAGGTTTTCTTGGGCTCGGAGACGTTTCTTATTCGTCTCCGAGACTAGAGCGTACCATGCCGGCGCAGCGTACGTGAGGCGGGATCTCACATAAGTTTTGTAGATCCCGAGCTTCGCACGCAGAGGTAGGCTTGAAGACAGGAGCGGTCGCAGTCTTGCTCGCGCTCCTTTCACCTGGGCGACGACGTTGTCCACGTGTTTCCGCATTGAGAGTCTCCGGTCAATGGTGACTCCCAGGTACTTCACGTGGGGCAGCCATGGGACCTCGACTCCGTGGAGTTGGAGTGGTGGTGGTTCCTTGGTGCTTCCGGTGATGAGGGCCTGCGTCTTCCCGACATTGACCGATAGTCGCCATTTGGACAACCAGTCTGGGAGCAGGTCCAGGGTGCGCTGCATCTTCGCCGCAGCGTGGTAGAGCTTGTATGACGATACGAAGTAAGCCGCATCGTCGGCGAAGAGAGCGAGTTGGGTTCCCGCTCCCAAAGGGATATCATCGGTGTACCGGGAGTAGCAGGCTGGGGACAAGCAGCTTCCTTGTGGAACGCCAGCTTTGATCTGGCGCTCTCCGGAGATGGCGTCTTCCACCACCACTCTGAAGCGGCGGTCAGCTAGGAACGACTTCACGACCCTAACCAGGCGCCGAGGGGCTGGAGAGGTCGACAGTTTGTATAGCAGGCCCTCGTGCCATACTCTGTCGAAGGCCTTCTCCATATCCAGAAGTACTGCAACGGTGTACTCCTTCTTGTTAAGGCCTACCGACATGTGGTGCAGTACTCTGGTAAGCTGGAGGGTCGTGGAGTGGTCAGCTCTGAAGCCGTACTGTTCCGGGTGGGGTGTGATGTGGGGCGTCAGTTTCCCGAGCAGGAGTTTCTCAAACACCTTTGAGACGTTGCTGAGC
Organism: Ypsolopha scabrella; assembly: GCA_910592155.1. Taxonomy (NCBI): domain Eukaryota; kingdom Metazoa; phylum Arthropoda; class Insecta; order Lepidoptera; family Ypsolophidae; genus Ypsolopha; species Ypsolopha scabrella. The sequence goes on from OU342966.1 coordinate 14,981,084, forward strand.
AGGGTGATAGGCCGGTTGTGTTCCGGCCGTCTGGAGTCCTTGCCTGGCTTTGGAAGCATGATGACGTGGCCGACCTTCCACTGAGTAGGGAAGTGCCCCGTTCGCATGATTCCATTGAAGAGGCGCGTCACGGCAGCGACTATTCGAGGGGGTAGCGCCAGGTTGGTAATGGAATCAGCTCCTGTGGCCTTGCGGGGTTTGGTGCGGTTGATCACCCGCTTCACCAGGCCAGGCGAGAAGACGGTGGGGTCTTCTTCAGCGACTGTCGGCTCAGCAAAGTAGTCTCGCAGGTGGGACTCGACTGCTCTGACGTGCTCCACATCGTTTGTCGGGTTTGGCGTAAATTGGCCTTCGAGGCTCTCGGCGAATATCTCGGCTCGATCTTGGGCTCGGAATCTTGGGTGGCCGTCGCTGCCCAGCAGCGGTCGGACTGGAGTTGGGGTTGTGGACAGCTGCCGGCATAGGCGATGTACAGAGGGAACGTGTTGGCCTATGGACTCGACATGGCGTTCCCAAGATTCTTCAGCGTTGGCGTCGAGTTCAGCCTTCACCTTCTCCGTGAGAGCGTTGAGGCGAGTCTTGAGCGTGGGGCAGCGGGTGTGCTGCCAGCGCCTCCGAATCCGTCGCTTTTCGCGTATAAGTTCTTGGATCCGAGCGGGGAGAGGTTGTAGTCTTCCCGTGCTCGGAACCGTGTGCGAAGATGTTTCCAGCGCGTTTCGGATGCAGCTAGTGAGCTCAGACGTCAGCCTCTCCACATCTTCGGAGTTGGTGACGGGGCAGGATATGGATGCCTCCTGGAGGGAGGCCTCGAAGGCGGGCCAGTTGTACCGTCGACGTGTTGCAGGTGGCGAGACCCGGGTGGGCATGTCCTCCACAATGAGAAGGACTGGCCTGTGGTCCGACGGGAGGTCGATAAAGACTTCTTGGCTTGGCGGTGTTCTCAGATCTTTGTACACCACTATATCCAGGACGTCTCCAAGCCCCGTTTGCGGGCAGTAATGAGTAGGCTCGCCGGGGCCGATGACGTCATAGTGGTGCGAGATCGAGTCCTGGAGGAGTCGGAGTCCTTGGGCATTCGCCCTCGCGGAGTTCCACGCTGGGTGTTTGGAGTTCAGGTCGCCGGCTATGATGGTAGGGTGCGGCGCGCTGAGGACATCGTGTAGGTCCCTGAAGTCAAGGCGCCGGGCAGGAGCCTTGTAGGTGGCAAATAGTCGCAGCGTTTCGCCAGCGACCTGGATCTCGACTCCAAGAGCGTATATTGAGGAGTACTTCTTGAAGGCGATTTGCTGGTGGATTATCCTCCTCTTGACCAGGACCGCCAAGCCTCGCCAGACTCGGCCAGTCTCGGGGGAGTGCTCATCCTTCCTGTAGACATGATAGTTAGGGATCTTGAACTTATCTTTGTCTGACAGGTGGGTCTCGCTGATGAGCATCACATCGACGTTTTGTTCTCTGAGGAAGAACTGGAGCAGTCGTCTCTTCCCAGTGAGCGACTGGGCGTTCCAGTGCACTATTCTTAGTGACTGGAGCTCTGTTGTAGCTGGAGGGTGGCTACGCATCTAAGGACGTCCGGGTGGCTTAGAAGGGCCTTGAGCAGTTCCAAGGTCTTTTCTTCTTGGAAGAGCTGTGCCGGAGGTGCGGTTTGGGCCTTTGAAGTAGTGGCTGGGGTAGGGGCCGGTGCAGGGATGGGCTGCTCAGCCATCTTCTTTTTATTTTTCCTCCCTCTCTTGCGGCGTGGCTTGAGGGGGTCCGTTCTGGCCGTAGGCGGATTTGCCTGGGCCGTGAGTGAGGAGGGAGCTGTCCTTTCCTCTGTAGGGTTGGGTTGCGAGGGCAGTGGGTTGGGCTTGGTAGCAGTGCCCGTCAGGGCCACCGTACCGGCTTTCTTATTCCGGGCTTCCCTCCGGAACACAGGACACGACGTGTTGTTGGCTGCGTGGGGCCCTCCACAGTTAGCACACGTCGGCGGCTCTTCCTTGGGGCGTGGGCACTCCTTTGCAGGGTGCTCCTCGCCGCATCGTACACACGCTTGTGTGCGGTGGCAGTGGTGTGAGGAGTGCCGGAACTGCTGGCATCTGTGGCATTGTGCAGGTCCCTTCTTTCCCCTCCAGGCTTCGATTTTGACGCCTGGCATATACATGAGCTCTGTTACTTCATATATAGCCGGCGTCAGTGTTGGGGTTTTCTTAAGTTGGGCATAGAATATGCAGCCCGGGCGACCCGCTCTGGCCCGTATTGGCTTGCAATATTCTGCCTCGAAGCTGAGCTCAAGTAAGGCGTCGGTGAGCTCCTCCGGCTCGGTGTTCACGGGGAGTCCTCGTATCGCCACCTTCAAGCTGCGCTCGGCGGGAAGGGAGTACGCGAACCACTTTACTCCGTGGTCCTTGTCCAGCTTGGTGAGGTAGTGTTGGAGGAGGCGGTACTCTTCGTCCGATGTGGGCGTAAAGCGTACTCCTTGCTGGAAGGCGCGCGCGTTCGGGGTTCTGCCAAGTTGGGTCGCTATTTCACGAATGTGAAATTGCCAGTTTGGTAGTTTATCCACTACGAGCGGTGGATATCTGGCCTTCCTTGGCATGGCCTGTGCTAGGGGGGCAGCCGTGGATGGTGAGGCGGTGGCCGGCACGGCGGCGGGCGTCGCGACGGTGCGCGGTACGGCGGCGGGCGGCGCGGCAGCGGGCGGCGTGGCGGCGGGCGGCGCGTTGGCGGGCGGCGCGGAGGCCGGCGGCGCGGCGTCGGGCGTCGCGACGGCATGCGGCACGGCGGCGGGTGGCGCGGCGGCGGGCGGCGCGACTACGGGCGTCGCGGCAGCGGGCGATGCGGCGGTGAGCGTCGCGAGGGTGGGCGTCGCGACGAAAGGCGTCGCGACGGACGGCGTCGCGGCGGAGGGCGTCGTCGCGACGGAGGACGTCGCGGTGGTGCGTGGCGCGGCGGTCCGCGGCGCGGCTGCGCGCGGCGCGACGGTCCGCGGTGCGGTGGCGCGCGGCGCGACGGCGCGCGGCGCGGTGGTGCGAGGCGTTGGGTACCCAAGGGGTGGGCGATCAGGTCGCGCTCGTTGCGCGACTGGGAGGCGCGATGCCGCTTTTCCCTGGGCTGCACGCGGTGGATCCGGGCATTGCTGCAGGGGGGTGGCTGCAGCGGCGGCATAGGAGTAGGGCACGGGAGAAGGCACGTCGCAGACTCGCTTCTCCGTGCTCTCTGTCCTAGTGCTGCTCGTGTCGAGCGCTCTCTTCGTCCTTGGAGGGAGGGGGGGCAGAGTCAGCGGCATACTTGGGACCAGTGCTTTTCCTGGCATTTATTAATGATTTGTCTTTAGAAATAAAGAATTCAAGATTTTATATGTTTGCAGATGACCTTAAAGTTTTCAAAATTGTGCAGAATTCACTAGATGCAATAGCTCTCCAAGAAGACTTAGGTCGAATATGTGACTGGTCCTTGCGGAACAAACTGCCACTAAACGTAAACAAATGTAAACATATCAAATTTACCAGGAAACGTCTGCCCTTGAATACATCATATAAACTCAACAACATATGCCTTGAAGAAGTCGATGTAATAAGAGACTTGGGAGTTATCATGGATAGTAAATTAAGTTTTAGACAGCACATAGACACGATAACAAATAAATCTTTCAAAATGCTAGGTTTCCTATGGCGAACGTGTAAAAAGTTCAAGAGTATTGTAACTTTAAAATTAGTTTATTTTGCTTTGGTTCGTAGCGTATTAGAATATTGTTCAAGTGCTTGGAACCCATTCTACAAAAATCATATTGAACGTATAGAAAAAATTCAGAAGCGATTTTTATTCTTTTTAACCGTGCATCAAAATAAGTTGGCAGAATTAAATTGTTCTAGAAGTCGTTCAATATATTTTAAAATGGTTTCTCTTGAAGACCGTCGACGGGTTTCCGATTTGGTGCTATTGTACAAAGTGTTGAGGGGTTTTATTGATAGTCCATACTTACTTTCTTTGATAAATTTTAGCATACCGCGTAGTAATTTTAGAATAGCAAATTACAAAATATTCACCATTAACAGATCGAAAACTAATCTTGGTCGTAAGATCGTGCTTTCCAGAGTCTGCAGTGACTATAATAACTTGCAGAAGGTTTGTGAGCTTGATGTATTTTCTCAATCTTTAGCCAGGTACATAAGCTGTATATATAAGTTCATTAACTTGAAGTATTGATAAATTCCAGTTTATGAGATAAAGTTAAGTAATGTGTTAAGTTAATTATTTTTCTAAATTATTTTCTAAATTGTTGTTTGTATTTACTAGTAACTTTTATTAGCACGTAAGTGATCGTAGTTTTGTATACAGCATGTTGAGTTTACCTTTTATTGGATGTACACTATAATTTTAATATTTGTCCATTTATCTATATACTATGTTAGTGTGTATATCTGTTGGTAGACCTTAAAAAATAAATAAATAAATAAATAAATAGATGACGCCAATGCTGCATCTGCCGTTGGGGAGCCTGGGACTGCGAGTTCGAGGCGGCGCTGGCGAAGGTGGGCCTCCATCGTGAGTAGGAGTCCCTCCGTCAAGCAGTTGGCACGTCGCAGTCGAGCCGTCATAATCTCGTCGAGCTCGAGACCACGGCGCGGAGACCCCGGCTGCTCGAGCGCGAACGGCACGGCGTACTCGGTGCTCGTGCTGATGGCCCCCCATTGGAGGTCGTGGAGCGAGTGCGCACGACTAATGGGGGTGGAGTCCGACGTTGATCCCCTGGGTAGACTCAGGAGTGCTGGGTCTACTTCCTGGGATGACGACTGGGTGGTGGCGTGGTGGTAGGAGTCCTGAAAAGGACTGTTGGGACGCGAGCCCTGAGAAGGGCTGTTGTTGCCGCTCATTGTAAGTGAGCGGCGGCTGCGGGGGGGGTGTTACGCGTGCGACCTATGAGTCGTGGCGTGTGCCAGTCCCCATGCCCCTTTCCTCGGTGGTTTCCGCTGGTGGAAGGCCGAGGTAGGAAGCACAGCGAGCGGCGCCACAACTCAGGCGCTCTAAAAGGTAGGTGCTCCCCTCCGCGCAGCTGAGGCGCGGGCGCAATTCGCGATAATATTAATAAATAATATTGGGCGAATTCGCAACCGAAAACAGGTCCGAGCACTGCGAGCGTACAAGCGGTCCCTGCTACAAAATGTTTGGGCTCGCAGACCCTTTTATACTAAACAAAGGCTCTTATATTACAATAGTGGCGGCGCGCTGTGGGGGCGGGACAGCATTGCTCAGTGATGCGTCATCGGCCGGAACGTGGGAATGGACGGCGTGGGGTTTTTCCCGTCGCTGTTTCTAACAACTAGAAAACTGGACAAGTGTAACAAACAACCTATGTAACTGTCAAGCACGTATCCAGGGGGGGATAGGTGGGATTTATCCCCCCCCCCCTCCCCGAAATTTGGCGTGACCTACACGGGACCGGGAATGTTTATTCATAACCACTGTAAAGTATGTTCAAGTACGTTTTAATAAAAAAGGTTCGGTACTTTTGATACTTATAATACGAGTATTATAGTACAGTGATTACAGAGGTTTCTTTCACAATTCTTTTTTTTTTTCAATGAATGTCCCCCTTCGCACCAAAAGTCTGGATACTTGCCTAAGTGGCTCGCAGTCACATGGTCAGACAAAACGTTATGTATCTACACGACTGAAAGAGTACACACGAAACATAAAAAAGGTTAACATAAACGGCCCTGCAGTGACTGAACACTAGTTATGAGATATTATTAGTTCTTCGTAAGGTGATGCGAGCAATCGAAATAAGTATTTAAGCATCCGAATTTTAACAGAGACTGCGGTTGGCATCTGGCGCCAACTTGGCAACCTGTGCTTGACGCTTCGTACGACAAAAAAGTGCCAACAGTGATGGCATACATTATTAAAATCGATTGCTGATACCAATACAAACAAAAAAAAAGTGTACCTCGTAAATGTCACGTTTCAAATATAAACTTCACTTAAAACTAGATATTGGCGGAACTAATGTGCGGAGACACATTATAGGAAGCTAGATAAAACGGCTTTGATTGAAATATAAACTTGCCAAGTTCTAAAGTCGCCGTCAATAGAAATTGTGGACTATGTAAACAAAGCGCCATGTTGTCTTTGTCTATGAATAGGCGAACTATCTAGAGATGGGTAAGTATAAAAATAATAAAAAAAAAATAAAAAAAAAACTTTTATTGAGCTAAAGAAGAGTTAGGTACAAACCATTTTCTCAAATGAATAGACACTTATATAATCAAAAAAAAATTGACAATTGATGCCTAAGCTAAGTTTAGTTAAAAACTTGTACGATAGACATCAATATCCCCTTACGCTAAGCTATAAATAATGAACAAGGCTGTACCTGCTTGTTGTTATAATTATACAAGTAGATATAAGTATAGAAACACTATTTAATATAACAGTATAATTTGTTATAAGTATGTGAGTAGGTGTTGAGGGAGTAAGTATGTTATTAAAATATGTTAGGTGCTTAATTAATTTTCTTTATTTGATGAATCGCTAGTCAAATCGCCCACGTTAATTACAAATGGTTCCGTCACAGCGTCGGTGGCCGTATCTATTATCCCATCCAGTTCTTTTGGTGGAAGGCGCAAAACTGTCACATTTTTCGATGCTGCCAACTCATCTACATACATTTTTATATATTTTTGCTTGTCTACTTTAGCTATTACTTATCACTTTCAGGCGTCTGAATCATTATTTTTCGAAGGGGCGCAGAACTTGCAGATGTTCCAGGTGTAGAAACAGGATCACTCATTTTGAAATTATTTTGGTCGTAATTGTTGTTAATCCACTTGGCAGTATCAGAATCTGTAGTCCGTAAAGCAGGTCGTTGTTTCAAACACTATCCAAATCACAATGCTAGTACGATAAAATCAATAAGAGAAGCCAATTCGTTAGAATACCGAAAACACAAAAGATTTTAGAGCAACGCTGGAAGATCACACAGCTCTCGATAGAATCACACACACGTTTATGTCAAAGATTATGAAGTAACGCTGTCAAAAAAAATGGCGGAATAAAATAGCATCACGAATAAAGTAGGTTTATATTCAAATAGATTCGTACATCACTAATTTTCAAAGACAATACAGATTCGATGAGAAAAAAATATGACAGCAATCTCGACGCAGTACAGAATTGACTATTGATTCTATGATTTTCCGTAATTAACTGGTGATTATTGAATATTTCATGATGAAATACAGTGAATGGCAGGTAAGACTTGATGCTTCATGATTTGGAATAATGTTCAGTGAGACTCCGTGACAGAACCTTAAGAAAAATTGAGAAAACGGTTTGTTTACATAGTCCACAATTTCTATTGACTGCGACTGTACATATTGAGTAGCAAGGACCCTAACAAACTTTCATTTAAAACAAGTGAAGAACGTTGTACATTGTTGCAGTTATGATTGTAAGAACCTCCATAAACCTCGGCACCCAATTTGTTATCAATTTTTTTGCGAAGCCGACAATCTTTCACTGGCTTTGTACTGAACCCGGCCCCTTCTTCACATTTATATTTTTGGTGGGTAGTGTTACAGAAAATTTAACTAAATAAAAATAATAATATATATTTTTTATTCTTCCCTAGTAAAAGTTATGTTTCTTATGTTTACATTGAAATGAATGTACCTCAGTAATATTACGGTTCTATCTACGGTATGCTCTACCCAATTAAAAATTTTGAAATGTTGGCCTTGAAGCTAAATTAAGAAATAATGACACCTATTCTCGTGTAGCAAATATTAGATTTAGAGATGTCATAACCTAAAACTTTTCATTGCAAAATAGGCTTTAACGTAGATGGATAAAAGATAAATGAGCTTGTATTATTTTAGGTTTTTCAACTCCAAATTTAAGGCTTGCTGCACGAGAATAGGTCAAAATAGTAAAAAACCGATGAGATAGGCAATATTCTTTCAGAATTGTATTCAGAAAGCCAAAGAGCACAAAAATACCTAGCAAATCTCGTACCCTCGGAGCTCAGTAGCATTCTAATAAGTTAGTAGAGTTGAATAAAACTTAAACAAAAATTAAAATCTTAGTTTTGCAATATATGAAACAAAACTGTAACATTAGGTATGATCATTAAGTACTCCTTGATTCTTAACTAATTTCAGTATTTTTCTTGTTTAAATACAGTACATGTTACATAATATTTTCTAGTTTAGTTTTTGAGATAGACCACGTAATAGTGTTGAATGACAATCGATAGTCTATCGATAGGCTATCAATACTGTCGTGACCTTGGAAAAAAGTAACAATATCGATAGTGCTATCGATGGTATCGATTATATCGATACTATCAATTGTATCGATAGTATCGATTGTTTTTCTCCATCGATAGTCCATGAAAATACAATACTATTGCTTTGTCTAATTGCTTTGTTTGTCAACGCAGTAATCGTAATAATATTTAGGTCTTATTAAAGTTCAATTGGTTTCGTAACAAAATAAGAAAGATTTTGAGAACTGTAATCTGGCAACTCTTGCCAGCCACGATCGAACAAAGGTTTGTTTGAAAAATATGTTAATCCTTGTGCGTATCTATCTTGTGAATTTTAAAAGTGGATTATCAAATCACGATGTAATACATAATATTGGTTGGGGAAAAAGTTTCTCCGCATTTTATATGAAAATTCAAAACATTTTTCAATAAAGTTTATTTACATTTAACTAAAGTATGTAGGTGCCATTTTGTTCGATAACTTTCTGCCATCTTGTAGGTAGGGACATGATCCCATTGCTATAGAAATTCTGGGGCTTCTGATCAAAAAACCGCGACAAGTGGTTTTGGCAGTCCTCTCGTGATGTTAACCTAACACTGCCTAAAGAATTCTGAAGAGACCAAAACAAGTGGAAATCTGAAGGTGCAAGGTCATGACTATACGGCGGATGCATTAATACGTCCTAGCCAAACTCTCTTAATTTTTGCTGAGTGGCTAAAGATGTGTGAGGTCTAGCGCTATCATGATGAAAAACCGCACCCCTTCTGTTGACTAATTCCAGCCGCTTTCTCAACTTCTTGCTTTAATCTCATCAGCTGTTCGCAGTAGAGTTCAAAATCGATGGTCCTGCCTAGGAGTAACAGCTCATAATGAATAATGCCCTTCCGATCCCACTATACACACAGCATTACCTCGTTGCGAGATAACCCGGGTTTCGCCAGAGTCTGTGAAGCCTGACCAGCTTTTGACCACGACCTTTTTCGCACGTTCTTGTCGTACGTGGTCCAGTTTTCATCACCAGTTATCAGGTTTTTCAAAAATGGTTCGGTTTCATTACGTCTTAATAAAGAATCACAAATGAGTACACGTTTCATTAAGTTTCTTTCAGTGAGCTCATGAGGCACCCAAATATCGAGCTGTTTTGTGTACCCAGCTTTTTTCAAATGCGCCAAAACTGTTTTGTGGTCAATCCCCAGTTGTTAAGCTACATCGTAACTACTGATATGCCGATCTTGCTCCACTTTTTCAAAAATGGCATCCATTTTATCCGTAACAGGGCGCCCAGAGCGAGGTGCAACTTTGACATCAAAATTTCCGGATTGAAAACGCTTAAACCAAATTTGTGCTACTCTCAAAGACACTGCACTAGGTCCACAAACATCACAAATTTTTTTCTCTCCTTGCGTTGCATTTTTACCTTTTTTGTGGTAAAATTTTAAAATATATCGAATTTCTTCATTATTCACTAGATTCACTCATCTTAACAGTAAGAAAAACAAATGAAAATCACACATTTTATCTAATTTGAATTTGGAATTATCTTTTTTAAAATTTAAACTTTTTAATAATACCAAAACCAGCCAGATACATATGGTATAGCCAAAGAGATTTTATTATAAGTTCATACATACTATTTGCGAAAAGAGTTTTTCCCCAACCTATTATGATTATCCTTTGAAGTCCCTAATACTATCGAAATTAAATGGACTATCGATGGACCAAAACAATCGATACTTTCAATAGTATCGATACAATCGATAGTTTTATTGACCAACGCAAATAATACTATCGATAGTATCGATAGTATTGCTAACATATAATCGATACTATCGATACTTTCGATGGTATTACTCAATTTGGGCTATCGATAGTATCGATACCATCGATAGCACGATCGATATTGTTACTTTTTTCCAAGGTCGACTATCGATACACCGACTATCGATAGTCATGCAACACTACCACGTAACAAAAATGGTCTAAAACAAACAATTTTGACGGCCCCCATTTCTTTATTTTTAAAGGCAAAAAGGAATTAAAAACATATCGGTCTTACTCCACTCAATGAACAATAAACAATGAGACCACCCCACATGTCAGAGGAAGGAAAAAAAATATTTGTGAAAAATATAATCCAATAATCGGTTTTAGGTCAACATTAAAAACATAATATAAAAAATGTGATCACGGACGGATAGTTAGCAGAGTGACTCCGTTGTGCCCTTTCGCTAAGGAGCCCTAAGAATTTTCTTTCTTTTTTTAATTATATTATACTTGCGATTGATAAAAATCAATTGTAATATATTAACAAAAATTGAAAAATATTAAAAATACTTTGTTCCACTAATATAATTCTTGTTAAGAACGATCACGATACCAACTGCATCAATTTATCGACGTCTTTAGGCATTTAAAACGTTAATTTTTTGGTCGTCGAACATGTAAACACCATAAAATTTACATATGAAAAAATTTACACTTGAAAAGAAATATATTTAATGTTTTCCGATTGTTTTTACCTAAACATACTTATTCCAATTCTTATGGGAAAAACTCGACACCTTCATCACAAAAATGTCTTAATTAAATCCCTTCGTGGACTGTGCAGTGGGAGCTTTAATAAAAACCTTCAGCAAATTTTTTGAAATCACTCCTCAAAGTTATACACGTTTTGAAAATCCCATCTGTAAACAATGGAAATGCTTCAAATTTAATATTAAATTGTTATAACTTCACTTCCAATCAAAACTCGCCTAAATCAGAACCTTTTAAAATACAAATAAAACGCTTCCAAAAGTGCTTTGAATAAGCTTGATTTACTGAGTTAATTGTTTTGGAATTAGTTTTGAACCAGTTAAGATTTTCGAGCGACGCGATGTGAAGGGACTAAAGAAATATTGTAATTGTAAAAAAAAGACTTAGTCTAAAGATGATTCTGTGATGTAATCCATCGTCAGGAACAAAAACATGATAATGTTCTCTAGTTTCATAATTGGTTTTAACATTTTACAGATTCCCCATTGGAAAAGAATACCATTAGGAATTGTGAATCAAGGTGTGAACTCCACGGCGTTTTAAGGCGCCTAGGCACGCCACCGTTTTAGTACAAAATTTGATAACCCGTTTCTCTGTTGTTTTTCATTATAGACTAAAGGTATAGACCTCAATAGTTTAATACAGGCATTTACAAAGTCGCTATGTGGCTGAAATGTAAAATTTTTATATAATTATGTACAATCTGAGGCAAGAAAACAAATTTGTATGTAAATCTGTCCAACTTAATATCTTTCAAACAAAATTAATATTCAAAATTTTGGCAAAATGGTGCCTTTTAAAATGCCAGCACCAGATGATGGAGGTCATATAGTTTGGTCTATTACGAGAAACAACAGAGAAACGGATTATTAAATTTTTTACTAAAACGGTGGCGTGCCTAGGCACCTTAATGAGTATACGTCAAAAGTTCTCATTAGAAGTGCATAATTCACACAACGTTGATATGGTGCCATTTTAATATATTACAATAACTAAACAAGATAATTACACAATACTTATTATAACGAAACAGAAATATTTTAAATGCGGTAGGTATATTACAGCAGTTTTATTCGTAAGCTAATTAAGCTTATTTAAGCTGGTCCAATTTGAAAAGGGACCCAGGGCACACGGCAATCGCATTTCATATCTGAAAATTAAAAACCATGTGAAACATTTTTAAAACTAGAAGATAAATTTAAATAAATTGGCAATAACTTAGATTCGTAAGCAATGTAATTTGTTATACTTTTATTACTTTAAAAATAAACAAAATGTTTAACGCTCATAAAGATAACTAGTCGGAGTCAGGAATTTTACGACCTAACTTCAGAGAGGTTTTATTTTATTTCATTACGCTTTCATAGAAAAACATAATTTATTAAATTTCACGGTCAATAAATTTGATGAAAATGTAACTATAAAATAAAATGATATTTTTTATCTAACCTCATATCGTAAAATTCTCAATATGAACTCAAAACTACTGGCATGGTAAAAAAAAATTTTTCATAAACGTTTCTAAGACAGGAAAAAAATTTAATTAAAATGTAGGGCTCCGAACAACATTATGCTATAAAAATAACTTTTTCTGAAATTACAATAGTGACACTAACTAGGAAGGCAATGGGAACATTGCCCATACAGCCATGTCTGAGGTTTAATGTCAAATACCAATTAGGTTTTTATATAATATTCTCCAATACGTACAAAACAGCTAAGAAGGTCACAGTTCAACTTTATTTTCGGTCAGGTATTGTTTATGGCTAGGGCGCATGCGCGTTGGATTGTCGTGTTGGATTTCGGTACCATAGTTTACTGGGAAATTTATTTATTATTTACTGTGGTTTTAAAGGTCAAAAGTATTATTTTGCATTAAATTTAGTGACAGCAGTGATGGTGATGATAGTTTTAATTCACCTCACATTCAGGAAACAACGATGACGGAAAATACGAACACTTTTAGAACAAGCTCTTACAAGAAAAATCTAAAATGGCTAACGACAAATTTATCCAGAAAAAAAACAGGTTAGTAGGCATGAGTTTAGATAAATTAGTGTATGAAACTACACATAACTAGGTATTAAAAGTTAAAATAACCTCTTTATGTACCAGTTTCATAAACTACTATTTAAGATTCGAAAAAATATCTTGCCATATTTTAGATGTTTATGTCATTCTAGATTTCGTAGGTATATACGTTATTTAAATTCCCAGCAATTTGAGCTCAATTTTTATTTTTATTAAGTATGAGTTTATGATATGTATAAATACATCAAACGTTTTTTTCAGGAACTAAACATTTATTACTTAAATAATATAGGTATTATATATAAAAACGTTCAGGATATTTAGGTACGTTAAAATAATGGAAAAATGACAGTGATTACAAAATATATCAAATCTAAATGGGCAACGAATTAGTGTCGCACGAACTACTCGTACATCGGACACCTAATCAGAGCTAATTTACTTAGAAAACATTCTCTCAAGGCAGCGGTATGCGGGGGTTGCGCGGGTACAAATAACCGCGTCACAATAGTGTGGATGACGCTTTATTATAAATTATTCAAGGATTCTTTATGAAACCCAAACTCAGTAGTGTGAGGTAGTTGTTTTCATCCTGAGAATTGTATTAATATATTTTATCTAACCTCATCTTGTAAAATCCTCATTACGAATTCAAAACTACTGGCATAATGAAAAATATTTTTCATTAACGCCTCTAGAAAAATAAAAAATTAAATTATAGTATAGGTCTCCGAACAACATAATGCTATAAAAAAACTTTTTCTGAGATTACAGAACATGTGATACTAACGAGGAAGGCAAAGGGAATTTAACCCAAACAGCCATGTCTGAGATTTAATATCAAATACCAATGAGGTTATCATGTAATGTTCTCCAATACATAATACATACAAAACAGTAACGAGGTTACAGTCAACTTTATTTCGACCAGGTATTGTATAGCATAGACGAAATAGTATTTAGGCCATAGACTAAATACTATTTCGTCTATGCTATGGCTTACGTCGCCATAGACTCGGTCTGTCAATGGATGAACTGTTTGTTGTGCCATAGTTTTCGAGGAAATGTATTTATTACTTACTGTGGTTTTATAGGTCAAAAGAATTATTTTGCCCTAAAATTACTGACAGCAGGGATGGTGATGATATTTAACTCCACCTGACATTCTGTAAATAACGACGAAAATTACGAACACTTTTAAAACAAAACTTTTACAAGATCAATCAAAAATGGCAAACAAAAAATTTTCCAACATTATGAAAACAGGTTAGTAGGCATGAGTTTAGATAAAGTAGTGTATGAAACTAAACATTCATCCATCCATCAGCCTGTTTCGTCCACTGCTAGACATAGGCCTTTCCAGGATTTCGCCACTCTTGGCGGTCCTCCTGGAAGAAATGCCCATACTCATACACGCTGGGCAGGCGAGTTGGTGAGCGCGGTGCCGAAACCCTTGCACCAGTGACGCCGCTGCCCGTCACCAGTCTGTTTTATATAAGGCTCGGCAATTGGGGATGGATAAACCGCCATCCATCGGTCCCAGGCAATGGTGGGCCGCCTGGTTTTGCCTAAGAGCTGTTCTCTTACTCTCTCCCGAATAACTTCGGGAGGATTTGCGAGTAAGATGGTGGTACCTCCACAGTCGAGCCCGGCATCAGCTCTACCACCTATAAACCTTCGCTTTATATATATCGCCTTCGGCTCATTTTTTAAACTGACACTCGTGATTTTAATAACCTTTTTATGTACCAGTTTCATAAACTTCTATTTCAACACACTTGCTCATTAAGTGGCCCTTATTGCAGGGTTCTTAGGGTCATAATCATAATGCAGCATATTAAACACGCGTGCTTTTTACTTTACATTATCGCAATAGTGTTTTCTACATAACAGTTTTTTTTTAATCTTAGCAAAGAGTTTTGATGTCTTGAGAAATAGTCCAGTTTTTGCGAATAAATAGACTGTCTCAGTTGAAATATAATAAATAATCATTTAATTTCATCAAATTATTTATTTTTATCAACAAATTGACTCAAATTTTTGTTGTAAATACAAAAATATCAGTTTGTTAATATTAATTATTTGGCTGTTTGGCAATATTTGGCTGTTTGGCTTTTTGCGTCAGTGCCTCTTTCCATCTGCGCAAAAACAAAATCTCCGCCGTCATTTTTCAAAGAAAATTGTTAGTGAAATTTTATTGTTTTTACTCGCAAGTATGTTAAAAAACGTCGTATGAAACGCGTGAGCATTAGACATTACACTCTCTGCTCCATATGTCCAACGCAGCTCACTTGTATCATAATGTACTATTATGGAAGATAGAATCCGTGTAATATGTTGATAAAATAAAACACGTTAGAAAAATTGAGGTGTACCTATATGTTTTTTTATTGTAATTTGTTAAATGACAACACAAAATATAACAGGTATGGTCGATTAGTGCTAAAATGCTAAAATTACCTGATATCAGATGTATGTACAAAAAACAGGTACTATGAACTTTGGGTAACCATATAATCTGTTAAGAAAGTAACATTTATTTTACTTTGCTGTTTAACTTGATTTAAAGGCTTAGATATATATTTTTATAATCTACATAGATCGATTACCATCGATAAGTAAGTGCTCTATAAATTCACACCTCTATCGTTATATGGCAGTGACAAAATAAGCGAGTGAAAAATACTTCAAGACACAAAAATTAAGGAATAGCTTGAAATATATCAACGCCTAGCGCAAGCTTCGATCATCGTATGACCAGATTATGATGAACCGCGGTAATATTGAAAAATATTTTGTATTAAATATTTACATTATGTACTTGCATATGAAACTTGATTTCATCTTTTTTGAAGTTACTGCTTCTACTAGTTTTTCCACACCATTTCACAGTGCAAGCAGGCATTTTAGTAACTTTGATTTTTATTCTCAGGAACTAAGCACGCGCTTCCGTATCAGAGATCAGCCCCCTGATTCTGTATCGTAAACTCAGTTGCCAAACCAAGTGGCTATCGTCTAAAACATACATATCCGCTTATATAAGGATAAGTTCGCACTTGAAATGACTTCACTATTCGTCATTAGTTCAACACCCATTAAAGGTTATTTGGGAAGTTAATTTTTTATCTGTTTTTGGTGAATAGCAACTATAGCTAGCAACCGACACTGAGTTACGTAATAGCCCCGCTGGTCGCAACTAACAATGGTTTTGAATGCATGCGCTTATATAAGACTGTATACGCTAATGTCATACAGAATGTAATTGCTCTGTATGTTACATCTACTGGGTATGTGGTCTGTGTAGTGACCGCTTCTGTCAATCCTCAATTTTTTTAATATTTTACGCAATTTTATCGATTTTGCATTGCATCATACTGTGTTCATCTCGTAAATCGTAAAGCTTTTACCCCTTAACGTTATCTGAGTACATTAATATGTCGTTTAGTATAATCGACGCAAAAAAAATCAGCGCTATTTATCAGACAATTGCATCACCAATTACGGTAGGTATCGGTCGAGACCACACATCAACGAGAGAAGAATAACTACTTGTTATGAAAATTTGTTATTTAATGTTTGTGTAATATAATAAGATATTTTCTTTCTTTATTATAACTTGTATGTATTGTATCAACACCCCTTATAGCTTATATGTTGACCGGTCACTACATTTTATTAAGTGACTAGCTTTACCCCGTGACTTCGCTCGCGTGGTAGTCTTTAGGTAAGTCGACAGTTTATAGCCAATATGTTGACCGGGATCTCTACAATGATAATAAAGAAAACCGCATCCAAACCCGTTGAGTGGTTCTCAAGTTAAAACGGAACATATGTACATACGTACATACAGATAGACTAATAATTTGGTCAATCGTGATGAAAGTGCGAGTCAGACTCGTGCAGAAAGGGTTCCGTATCATCCACAAAACATTATGGTAAATAACAACAATATACATGCCAAACAAACGTCGAGGCTACAAAAAAACAAGCCGCTAAAGTAGTAGCTACTGACAAAAAAAAATGACACTGTCTGGGTTCCGTACCTCAAAAGGAAAAAACGGAGCCTTTATAAGATCACTTTGTTGTCCGTCTGTCCGTCCGTCCGTCTGTCTGTCAAGATCCTTTATCCCGGAGTGGTATCAAGTTTAAATTAAAACCATATACTCAAGTCTACAGTCCCTCGAAGCTGTGAAAAAATCAAACTTCTAAGTTAACGTACAAAAAGAACCGGCTGTTTATGCCGCAAAAAATGTATATTTGAAATTTAAAATTACCAATAAAGTAGATATTTCATTTCGTTGCAAGTCATTCAAATTATAAAATAAAGTTACGAGTATGTAATACAATATAAAATAAATGTCAATATAAGTGGAGAAAACCAAATTAAAAAGAGTAATTAAATTTCAGAAAAGAAATACTCCCATGTCGTAGAATTTAATGTCAAATAGTAAAACACTCTCAAGGGAATCGAAACTTGTAGGGTATTATTCGTTGACCTAGAACGATGAAATTTGGCAAGTAATACAGTCTCATACTACAAGTCTAGGGAAAAATCTGAAAAATGTACATTTGTAATTAAATGATAAAAAATATAGTCTTTAATGAACCCTCGGTTGGTGAGGACGACTCGCACTTGTCCAGTTTTTTGTTTTACTTAAGAGTATATCCTACAATTGGACTAAATTTAAAACTTGTATGTAGTACCGTCTTTAAGTAAGAGCCAAGATCAATAACGTTCAAATATAGCAACTTTTCGAGGTTTCTTGTATGGGGATTACCCTTGTTTTTTTAATATATATTTAATTATTTGTCGTGGCAGAGGCCATAGTAACACATATTCTGTGAAAATTTTAATTTTTTACCTATTACGGTTAAAGCTGTAGACCCTGTGACAGACGGAGAGACAGACAGTGGAGGCTCAGTAATAGGGTCCTGTTTGGCACCCTTCAACGTTTAGATTCATCATAATAACTAGAAAACGCCCGCAACTTCGTCCGCGTGGATGGGGGATATAAACAAAACAGCCCGTTGCTCGTGGAACACAATGTTTTATATAAAAGTTTACTCGTTTCACCTTTTTATTGAATGTCGAAAAATCTCTTCTTAGTGCACCCCTAATATGTTCCAAATTTTCTTCAATCAATCGACCTTCGGATTAGGTAATGTGTTTTCAGTCAGTTACATACGAAACTTTTTTATATATAATACATACATACCTATACCATAGTATAAATAACAAATAGTATTCTATCTCCATACAAACGGGCCGAAACGAACCCCCCCTCCCCAAAACTCGGTACAACTCGGTTTACGACAGTCGCGGTCGCACCCCAGTCACGTACGCACGTTGTCACTGTGACGCTCCCGCGCATTTTCGTAAATTATGGCACGAAATTACAGTGTATGTTGTGCATTCTAGAGTTGCTTAAATAAAACTTTTATAATAGTAATATAGCATTATCAAATACGTAAACAGTCATTTGGCAGCCATAGCGCGTGTTTAGGCGCCGAGCGGCCGTAGGTATTGATTTCAAGGACACCGCCTAGTTAAACTACTGTTGTTACCTATATACTGTGCCTATACTCACGTCTGTCTCACAGGGATAGGCAGATATAACAGATTTCCATCTTCCACGATCCTGATACACCTCTTTTGCTTCTAAATCCATCAATCTAGTCATACAAGCTCTTCTATTCCGGGTACTTTTTACTTTGCCCTTCTTTAGTATGTCGCCTATTTGGTCGGCATACGTCCTTCTAGGGCGGCCCGGTTGAGCTTTACCTTCCATTTGCGCAGCATAAATTTCTTTCTTCGTTCTCCTTTCATTCTTCTTCTCTACATGCCCAAACTACGAAAGCATTCCTATTTTTATTCTATTCACTACACTTTTTTCAGACCTCAACAATGTTTAATGTATATAGTTAGATTATGGATAAGGAATATTTGGAATAGAGAAAAATACACGAGCCAACGACATAATAATGACACCAACACAATACGAAAAGACGAAAATAGAACACGATTTGTGTGAAATATTGCAAGAAAAGGCTATCTGACAGTCTACCGATTGACTAACCCGTACTGGTCATATTAATACTTTTACTTTCACATGTAACATTTAGAGGTTTATTATTCTCTTAGCCATGAAGTCGATGAGTGTCTCTTCTAGACATAAATATAATTCAAGACTAAAGCCTGTCGTGATAAATATAATAAAATATTCAATAAATTTTAATCCAAAGGGGGATGCCATATTCCATACAAGAAACCTCGAAAAAGTTGCATTTTTTACGTTATTTTGTTTTAACTGTTACTTTAAGACGGTAATACATCCCAACATCAAAATTGTCCAGTTTTTTTTTTCAATTTATTTATTATTATTATATATATAAAGGCCAGGCAGACCAAAAAGACGATGGCGGCGGGAAGATCCTGGGTGGTTGAAAGTAACACAGGACCGCGATGTGTGGTTTCAGCAAGGTCAGGTCTTTGCCCAGCAGTGGGGGACATTAGAGGCTACATTTAAAATATATATATATATATATTATCATCGTAGTGACCCTGGTCAACACAAAGGCTATAAGGGTGTCCATAAAATAACACTCAAACTTTCAGAGATTAAAAAACGCGGGTTGGAGCCCATTAGCATACAAATAACATCAAAAACTTAATGATCCCAATCAAATAAGCAAGAACCGATCTTAAATAATAAACGATTAAAAATAAATAATCTATGAGAATTAAAAACATCCTCCGGAAGTGACGTCGAAGTTTTGAACATGCCCTGAGATGTGAACAGAGAATTATGCACTTCAAAGAGCTCATTATGTAATAGATCCTATGTACACGGCGGCGGCGGCGCGTACAAAACATCAAAGGATAAGATAGACAGCAGCATATTGTCTAACCACTAATTTTAACCAACTATAGGTATAATTAGGACACCGTATACAGCTGTTATTTTGGTAACAAAACAAATAATTACAAGATTCATAGTGAAATCTAAATTAACATAATTTAGAGTGCATTACTAATTGCAGGGCCGGATTTAGAAGAGGGCAACCGGGGCCTCCACACAAGCGGGGCCTCCACAAGTTTTTAATGTTGTACACTAATTGTTTTTTTTTTAATAAATAACTCGCCGTATTTTTAACTAACCATACATAAAAATACAGTAAGTACAAATTGCATAAAGATGTTAGGGCTCACGATGTTTTTTTTTTCTATTTGTGTTGGCTTTGTCCATGAGAACTATATTTTTCGTTTTATCTTACTTTTTTTAATTCGTTCTTGCCCATGGGCTTCACACCTTAAAATACGGCCCTGACTTACTGACAGAGAAAGAAACAATATTTAAATACCAAAAAAAATGCATTAGAGCCATTAAAAAAATACCAAGCTTTCAAACATGCAAACCACATTTCATACATTTAAAAATACTTACGCTACCTTGCTTGTACATCTATGAGATCTCTCTGTTCGTTAAAACAAACAAACACCTATTTCCTACCTTTACAAGTAAACGTTATCAAAACAAAGTAGCCTCTTTTCCATCTCAATCTGCACTTTTAGCCGAGGAATACTTGGAATTGCTCCACGTAATTTCAATAAGCTAAGCTCCCCGGTTTTATACGTGATGATGACAACATAAACACTTTCAAAACTTCTCTAAGAAAATACCTCATTGAAAAATGTTATTATAGCACTACGGAATTTCTGACAGAATAAAAGGGTTTTGACTTCTCTGAATTTTACTTATTAATGTTACCGTATACTACTTAATATATCATAAAGGGTTGACTTGTTGATGAGCGGTACGTGTACTATTATTATAAATAAATACCAATAATGTTTCTTATGTTTATGTTTTTTGTGTGTTCATTTTGTGTTTTCCTACTTAAATGTTTTATTTGCATGACCTAAATTTTGTAGCTGAAAATACTTAACTAATTGTGTACGCCGTTGCATGGCAGATCATAGAAGAAACTAATTTGGTATTTGCACCTACGTTCAACAAATAAAGATGATTATGATTAAGATCAATTATTGAAGCAAATTTCAAGTGCAAAAAGTTATTTGAAAAATACCTTCGAGCCTGGATTCTAAATAGCAACCTGTTGCTTTCAGGGCAATTGCATTCCAAAATTCAACGGTCCAGTTTGGGGACCTCGGTGTCGGAGAATTAGCGCACTAAAGCAAGAGGTCATAAGACCGAGGCATTTTTTCAAAATACTTTTCGTTCTGAAATTTTGGTTCAATTGATCATTTTTCAGTTTGTGATGCCATAGGTTTTTAGTGTAGTAATGCACTCTAAATAAAAACAAATAATGTTCATGATTTCGGCTCAAGTAACTATCTCCCACATTAACCAAGTTTTCATTTTTATTTTAGTACCCTTATTGAACTCTTAAATAATTTACAAAATAGACTCATCTATAAGTATAACATACGTACGTTTTAATTTGAAAACATCGCCGGCTTCCTGCAAGCTCCAAAAGTAATCTAAAAAGGAATTTCAAACGTTTAAAGTTACACGACTAGGAACGTACCACTTCGGATACTGTTTCTTAAATATTTAAAAGCGACCCATAAAATTTGAATTCCAGACCAATAGTAGACGGCCCCAAGTTCTTGAAAGCTGTAAACTATTTTATTGCTCTATTTTTGCTCGACTTTCGAGAACTTGTTTTTACATGAGTCGCACATAAAAGAATTTATTGTAGTAGCAAAGAAAAGTTTCGCAATTCCACTGAATGAATACATTAGGGTAACAATTTGTTTCACTGATAGCTAAGAACTATCGGATCTTTTGACCTAGAAACGAAGTTCTTTGACCAAATGGATATCGTTAGACTAGTCATCGATGGTTCGATCTAACAAATAGATGTTAGATTCAATACATTTATTTAACCTCTTTACCAACAGTAGCGTTTCTTTTGTCTAAATACAATTCTAATTCTATAAAAACCTATCCTCCTATAAATAATACAGTTTACAATGGGGAATTTCTCTTCAAAGCTGTTAAATTCCTTATTGAAATAACAAACCGACCAAATCTTATTCTAGAAAATTATTCAAAAAAGCAAATATTTGATAAGCGTTTTCGTATATTATAAAAAATATACTGAAGCGCTAAGCAAATCTTCAAGATCTCAATGAACGCTAAAACTAGAGTTACTGTATCCCCGAATTAGGCATCACTTACCCCCAGACTAAGATTTTTCAATAACGATATACGAAAAAGTAAATAATGGAAGTAACCCAATCTCTTTGGGTGGTAATAGGCACAATCACTGTTAATGATGCCTCGTCGGGGTATATACTGCTTCTGTAATCAAATTAAACGTCTAAAGATCTACAAAGGCGACAAAATGTGTATTATCGTTTAGAAGACCTACCACATAGCTTTTTCTGACGTACGTAAGCTCTATGTTTTCTTAGATTAAGAACTCCTCAGATTGCAAAAAAATACAGAGTGTCTCATTTAAATCGGTCAGTATGGGAAAGTTTGAAACTATAGGACATACGAAGATCTGTTCTTAGAAACCATGTCATCAATTTTAATAACAAGAAAAACTGCAATTATTTTTCGGTGGGTCCCATACTTAGAAAAAGAGGAGAAAAAAAATCATTCCCTAGCATGTTGGGTGCCGTTCTATAGAGCTCGTTAAGTACAGCACACATATATATTTTACATTATATTTTATCTTTAAAAATAAAGAAATGAGGAGCCGTCAAAGTTGTCAGCTTACGATAATTTTTGTATGTCTTGACCACTTACCGAGTCTCCAGTATGAACATAGCGACATTAATACTTTGGGTGTGGAACCCTAAGAAAAGCAGCACTCGGTACGTTCTCTCACCTATGGTGACCGAAAACGCTCCTACCGTCTTTATATACCCTTTTAGGTTTTACAATAAGCTCCAAATATCGCTTAATCGGTTTTCCCGATTTTGTCTCTTTTCAAATTCATTTTAAATGGTTAAAATTCGATAATATTTTTTTTTAATCTTGTGACACTCTTTAATCTTAATATTTTAATTTTCCTCAAAGATACGATCACTTGCTTGCATTAAAAAAATTGCAAAGATAGACTTAAACTATGATCATAATACCATTTCATTTGAGTTATGTTATTTATGACACTAAAACAATATTTGGACAATAAAACATATACCAAAATAAACGTCGTAAAAATGTGATAGTAACCTTCCTTCTTATTCCAAAATAATGTATAAAAAACCTCGAAATCGCGAGTTTTCTAAACGCGGGCCGCTTCAACCGAGCTAGGTAGACTAGTCACACTAATTCACACTCACACTAATATTATAAATGCTAATGTTTGTGTGTGTTCGTGTGTGTATGTTTGTTACTCTTTCACGCTGAAACGGCTGAACGGATTTGGATGGAATTTAGAATGGATATAGCTTATACCCTAACTTAGCACGTAGGCTACTTTTTATCCCGGAAAAAAGCATGTCGTTAAACCGAAATACACGCGGGCGGAACCGCGGGCAAAAGCTAGTGTAAAATAAAAGCGTTGGAGCAAGACAGGTTTCTGTGAATAAACTCGACTTGATAGGTTACTACTTAGGTAAATATTTGTTAGATTATTACTATCACAACAAACAGGATCTATAATAATCTACATCTACACTATCTACATTCTACACTATTATATAAACAGGAAAGATTTGTTTGTTTATTTGTATGTTTTAGGTAATCTCTGGAATTACTGAACCGATTCTAAAAATTCTTTCTTTTGTAAGAAGCTACTTTATCGTTGATTAACTATATTTATACTAGGCTATATTTTATTTTCATAAAAATAAGTTTTCAGTTTGAAAATTCAATATTTGTGCATCAAGTCGGGTGAACAAGCGCTGCCTGGCTGCTTTATCGGCGTTCGTTGCCCAAATGGATAGTTATACATTGAAAATTAAAATTATGCCACTTGACCTTTGAATCTGAGACTCTTCAATTGATGACAGTACACTGTTGCACACCATGCGCCAAATTGGTGGTGAACCCTATCGCCGTACTTCGTACACAAATGATTAACAACTTATTGCACCTTTCGAAGCACGCAGACCGTACACAAATTCATGTGCACCGTGGGGATTGAACCTCTGGGTGAGCAGGCGAGCTCTTAGCTACCACACGGCTAGAGAGACGGTAACATAAGAAATAATTTCCATGAAAACCAAAATTTAAAGTCAAATGCGTATCTAACTGTACTAATAATAAAGAAGTAAAAAAGTCGTGTCTGTACAGCGAATATATTTTTGAAATTTTAAATGAAATGTGTGAAAAACCACAGTTTTTTTTGTCTGTATGTTTTTCTCTCTGCCTATACATATAGTATTTTTCCATTTAACTCCAGAATCACTCAAACGTTTTCTTTATTATTGCCGTAGTCACCTTGGACAACATCTCTACTAATAATAAAGTGGTAAAAATGTCGTGTTTTTATAAATTAAATTTTTTCGCAAAATAATAAATTTAATGGATTAGACTAAATTGACTATACTGACAGTGAAACCAAAATTTTTTGAATTTTTATGTCTGTCTGTCTGTCTACGAGTTTAAATATATGTTCCGTTTTAACTTGAGAACCACTCAAGGGACTTGGATGCGGTTTTTTTTTATTATCATCGTAGTGATCCTGTTCAACATAAAGGCTATAAGGGGTGTTCAAAAAATAACGCCCAAGCCGAAAACGGGGAAAAAATTTAATAAACGTGGATGGAGCTAGGCTAATTTGATATACCTAAATATAATTTCAAAACAAGGATTTTATTTCGATGATAGAAATAAATTTCTATATTTTTAAACACTTGGCGATTTATCCATCGCAAGGAGATAACAAATTAAATTAATATCACTGCGGTATAGAAAATCAGAAAAGTAAATCTGGACGTAAGGAGCTCTGAGTCCCGGGTTCGAATCCCGGTTCAGAGCTCCTCACGTCCCGATTTACTTATCTGATTTTCTATACCGCAGTGATATAAATTTAATTTGATTTTATTTCTATTGATTGAAAACTGCATTCATCTGTCACGTTATATGCTGCGTAATGGCAAAATTACAAAATTTTCTTAATTTATTTTAAATATGTAGAATGTTTGACTGATTTGTAACAGAATGTAAGTATGGCACGTTAATGTAGCTACAGTAAACATGCATATTAAGTATAACTTACATAGAAGGTGTGCAGACTTGGAATGCTTGGTAAAATTATGAGTTCGAAATTACTTCTTCAAAAAGTTTACTAAAGCACAATATAATGGCTTTAATTATTCTCGATGAGCACCAGATCAACAAGTATTCCTTTAGAATTATTCGAGATATAAACTAATCAGAACTTTTCTGAAGAAGGAGACTTTTTCGATCGCGTTAAGATTTGAAATATCTCTTCACTCTACACTTTTTGTTTTTGCCAGATGCTTCCTTGGAGCAAACTTTTGTGTGGCCGCTTAATTTTTTGTCACAAAAATGTTTTATAAAGTAATAAATTTAATATTTTTAATATATTTCTTTAAGACGCGAGAAGCTGCCAACGTGATGGACGAAAGGCCTAATTGACTTGACTATGTCAAGTTGACATTATTTTTCGTTCAGAAACCCAATAATATGTTTTAGAAATCTATTCACATCAGAATTTCGAGATTAATCCCTTAAAATTCATGCCTAAATTCGCTGCCGGGATGACACATCACGATTATACCCACCCCTTTGCTATTTCTGATTAAGGCGGGCTTGCTCGACTGAAACCGCCCAGTAAACAAAAACCACTTTTAACGTACACTATTAGAGCCGATTTCGTTTAGTATAAGCTAGGGCGCTTGTGATAAACACATTCATGAAAATGACATTATTTTGCAGGTTATTTTTACTTTTTATGGAAAACTAAGGCTTTCATAATAAAAGTACTCAATTATTGATTTATTTTTACATCCATATGGTTTCTGAAAAAAAATCCTTGCTGCCACCCAATGATATCTGCAACGAAAGTTACTTTCAGGGAGTTTTTGCGCATAGTTTACAGTTCATTTTTACACATACTAAATAACTTTAACTATTTATTTTCAAATAATCATTAAATTAGTGTAATCAGTAATGCCGAGCATTTTTTTTTAGCCTTTCATTCTGTTCAAGAACCCTAAACTTTACGTCTAAAAATCCAGTTTTAGGCTATCAGGGAAATACATGGCCTTAAGAGCCATTGTACAGTGGAGCCCACATCAAGCTATACACATTGAGTATAAGCTGACCTCTCATTGCACGGGAAGCCTATACAATGAGAGGTCAGCTTATACTGAAAGTGTTTAGCTTGATGTGGGCTCCACTGTACATGCGACTGAAAAATCATTTATTTTCATTAAAATGGGAATTATAATTACCTAATTTAAGGTTCATAGATGTTGATATGTGCAAAGTTTCATTGAAAAGCTATATCTAGTTACAAATTAAATTTGCTTTCCAATAAAAAATACCAATAAAAATTCGTTTGTTCATTTAAAACTTCAAAGGTGCCAATATTTTTTTAACGGTTAGGATGTTTTATTTGATGAGCCCTCATTCCTAAATCTAACTTTTAAGATTCCATTGAAAACAGAACTAGGAATATTAGAATCACGATTCCTAATCGCAGGAAATGTTTAAATGTAATATCATTGAGTTTTATGTAGTCGCGCACCCAAAACACCCGAAGATACTTTTCTTTATTTTTATTTTCACGTGAACGCATCGATACACTGCCATGAGCACGTTGTTGACACAACGTGTTTGTTTTAGGTTTTCAATTCAATGAAATAACTTGGAATCGTAAGTTGCAGAAATACAGTTACTGTGGTTACTACAGATAGATAGATAATAACTAAATAGATACACATAAATAATTCATTCTCTTTATTAACTTTGTTTTGACGGCTTGTTTTAATAAGCCTCAATTTATTTCATTTATGAAAATATTTGGTTTTACACTATTAACAAATAGTATAAGGTTCAATGACCCTTTCTGTGAAATACGCAAAATAAAATGTTGACTTCCTATACTAATTAAGTCGAAGTTGTTCTTGAACAAGTATAGAGGCAGAATTTTTTTTTCGTACTTCGCGAACAGGGACATTGAACCTTGGTCCTGGCCAGTTAACGAGTCTCCAGTATTAATTTGGCTGCATAAACGAAAGTCGCTTTATATGTGTTATCAATGGAAAACATTTATCACGAGACTGGCAGTCAAAAAAGCGCCTAAATAAATAAATGACTATGAAACTATTTATAAACTTTTAGGTGGTAGAGCTGATGCCAGTCTCGACTGTGGAGGTACCACCATCTTACTCGCAAATCCTCCTGAAGTTATTCGGGAGAGAGTAAGAGAACAGCTCTCAGGCAAAACCAGGTGGTCCACCATTGCCTGGGACCGATGGATGGCGGTATATCCATCCCCAATTGCCGGGCCTTATATAAAACAGACCGGTGACGGACGGGCAGCGGCGTCACTGGTGCAAGGGTTTCGGCACCGCACTCACCAGCCCGCCTGCCCAGCGTGTGTGAGTATGGGCATTTCTTCCAGGAGGACCGCCAGGAGTGGCGAAATCCTGGAAAGGCCTATGTCCAGCAGTGGACGAAACAGGCTGATGGATAGATGGATATGAAACTATTAACAAACAATTTATATATATACGAGGGGTGGCTGAAAAGTAATCTACCTGACTATGAAAGAAAAGACATGGATTAATAATTTATTTTTATTTTTCAATGTAGTTCCCTGCAACTGAAATGCACTTACGACATTTGTCAATAAGTGACATCATACCATTAAAATAATAATTTTTATTTTGATCGTCAAAATAGTCATTCACAGTGTCCTTCATCTCTTCGTCTGTTGAAAATCTGCGCACTCTCAAATTTTTCTTTAAATTTTTAAATAAGATGTAGTCAGAGGGAGCCAGGTCTGGACTATAGGGTGGGTGGTTGATCTCTGTAAAGCCGTTTTTTGTCAGAGATGACCGCGCCTTAAAGGCCGTGTGCACGGGTGCATTATCATGCAAAATCAAAACGCCTTTGCTAAGTTTGCCCCTCCTGTCTTCTTTTATTTTATCGCGTAGCTGATCAAGTAAGTTCGCATAGTATTCAGCATTCACCGTCGTGTTTTTTGGCAGGTAATCTATCATAAGAATCTCCTCAACATCCCAAAAAATGGTTTCCATTAGTTTGCCTGCTGACGGCCGGACCTTGAACTTCCTTGGTGGTTTTCCCCCTTAAATTTCCATTGCATCGATTCTTGTTTGCTTTCGGGATCCCACTGACGAATCCAAGTTTCATCACAGGTCACTATTTGCAAGATAGTTTCTTCCTCTTTATCCTTTATCAAGTCTAAAAATGACTGACAACATTCCACATGCCTTTGCTTATCAAAGGGGGTCAACATTTTAGGCACCCAACGCGCGCTCACCTTGGCCATCCCCAAATGTTCATGAATTATTTCATGAACTCGTTCCTTGCTAATGCCAACATCTCTAGCTATTTTCCACTGCTTAATTCGCCGATCGGCAAGGTTCAGTTTCTTCACTTTTTCCACAATATCTGCGGTAACTGCAGAAATGGGCCTTCCACTACGAGGATCGTCTTCTAAGCTCACACGGCCTTGTTTAAACTGTCTTGACCAAAACTTTATTACAAATTCGGAAGGACATGAATCTCCGAACACCTTAAACATGCGCTCTCGGATCTGCGTCGGCGTATTCCCTTCTTTACCGAGGAATTTAATCACAGCACGATGCTCAATTTTATCAATTTTTAATTTTATTGCAACTTGATGAAAACGAAGACGCGACAAAAAAATTTGAACTCGTAGCAATAAATGAGTGTCATAATTTTTTAAAAAGGAATAAACAAAGAATACGAGAATATAGTGGCTAGTAACATTTTTTAAACTTTCTTTAACAAAGGAGATTTTATATCAGCCACCCCTCGTATATATCTTTATCTTTATTGAAATAAACCATGTACATACATTTTTAATAGTGTTCTCTAGTCCCTACACTAGGATTCCCTTTAGGTTGTAGGTAACTAGTCTCTAACGCTCTGCTATGATTTATATATTTATGTATAATTTAATACAATTTTAAATTTAATACAATTTAGAATTTTTAGATAAAACTAATTTAATGTTAACTATTTGAAATTGAATATAAATTAATGTTAATATAACAAACAAACAAACGGGATACTTATTTACAATTATAACTTATGTGTGTAATAACTTATGCTAGTGTGTATGTATTACGAGTGGTGGAAAGGAAAAGGTGGGAGGGGGTGTGTGAGTGTATGTAGGTGATTTTTGTAGGATGTATAAATTGGGAAATGTGGGTAAAAATTTATGAGTGTGGGTGGGTACAAATGTTTAAAGAAAAGATTTGTAATTATGATCGAAGTAGTATTGCAGGTAGTCTTTATTCGTGAATACACAGAATGTCCTCAGTCTTATCGTAGCTTACCTGGAGTAGCCACAGAGTTACTTGTTTTCTACAAGTGAATCTAGTAGCTCGACTAATGTTAAGACATAAGTTAATTTTGTTGTACAAATATGGACCAAGATAGAAGTAGCTTTTTTGTGCAAAATTTGTTCGCAGTTGTGGAACAAGCCAGGTGAATCGTCTTTGAGATCTTGTTGTTTCTTTTTGATTATTGTAAGCTGTTTTGTGGAACCTTAGAATATTTAATAAAACAAAGAGCTGTCTGACTCGAAGAACCTTACACTCTTCAAATAAGACATCCGTAGGGTAGCGAAACGGTCTCTTGTATGCAACTTTAAGAACGGCTCTTTGGGCTCTTTCAGCCTTAATCAAGATAGTTTTACATGCACTTCCCCAGGCTATGATGCAATAGTTAAGGACAGACTGGCAGAGCGCATAGTACACCATTTTTATCGTATTGTCGTCAGCAAAATTTCTAAGTTTCTTGAATATATGCAGCATTTTGCGAAGGCGATTGCTAACCGAGTCAATTTGCTGTCTCCATGTGAGCTTTTCATCAATATAAACACCTAGGTACTTAATGCAACTAACTCTATTAATTGTTTGACAATTGCAGATGCCCCCACGATCACCGCAGGAGTGAAGAATGAGATGTGTAGGAATATTAATAGATGTATGATCGCGGATGTGGAAACAGGCAAAGTTTGTTTTATTAATATTCAGCGTAAGAAGGTTCAAATTTAGCCAGTCGGAAATCAAACTCAGCCCGCTCTGAGCCACATCAACGACCTCGTCCCACGATTTTCCACTAAATATTAACGCTGTGTCATCAGCAAAAGTGAAAACCCTAGCTTGAGTGAGACTCATGTCACTAAGGTCGTTGAT
The DNA here is from genome assembly GCA_910592155.1 of Ypsolopha scabrella. Classification (NCBI taxonomy): domain Eukaryota; kingdom Metazoa; phylum Arthropoda; class Insecta; order Lepidoptera; family Ypsolophidae; genus Ypsolopha; species Ypsolopha scabrella. The sequence goes on from OU342966.1 coordinate 15,011,264, forward strand.
GTAAATCAGAAAAAGCGTTGGTCCCAAGACGCTACCCTGAGGTACACCGAAGTGGTTCTCAGAGTAATCACTGCATATACCATCAATAAAAACACGTTGTTTTCGTCCCATTAGATATGAATTGAACCATTGAAGTGCAGTTCCTCTAACACCCATACGTTCCAATTTTTTTAATAGTATCGTTTGTGACACTGTGTCGAAGGCCTTTGCGAGGTCTAAGAAGACCCCAGCACACTTTTGGCCTTTGTCTTACTCTACTTTCACATGGTCTATAAGGTTTGATACAGCATCGTCGGTAGACCTGTTATGGCGAAATCCAAATTGATTTTCGGAGAGAAGGTTTTCTTTCTCAAGGAACTTCAAAAGTCTATAATTAACAAGTTTTTCGAGTATCTTGGAAAGGGAAGTCAACAAGGATATTGGCCTGTAGTTCGATATGGACTTTTTGTCACCTGCCTTAAAGATAGGACAAATGTCAGCAAACTTTAGCCACTCCGGCATTGTACTCGTTGACATGCTCAAGTTACAAATAAAAGTAATCAAAGGAACCAGAATGATCTTACAGGACTTAAGTATTTTATTACCAATTTTATCCCAACCTGGTGCTGAAACTGTTCGTAAATTACTAATTATTTTTGATACCTCATAGTTGTCAGTTGGCGTCAAGTAAAAGGAGTTCAATGGTTGGTTGAGTATTAGGCTTTCGTCTAAGTCGTTGGTTAATTCTTTTTCAGTTTTGTTTAGTTTGCACAGGATGTTTTTCGCAAGTTCCTGTCCAACGTTAGCAAAGTAGTTGTTGGCTTCGTTTAGTGACTTTTTTTTGTCTTTACATTGGATCAGTTCAATGTTACTGGTTTTATTTTTGTTGATACCACATATCCCTTTAATAGTTTTCCAAGTTCTTTTAGAGTCTCCTTGGCCTTTTCTCAGAAGTTCTTTATCGTATTCATTTTTTAAATTTTGCAGGATATTATTACAGATGTTTCTGTATTTTTTATACTCATCCTGTAGGAGTAAATTATTAGTGTATTTTCTTGCCTTTAAATGAAACAAATCTCTCCGTCGGATACACTTTAATAGCCCGGGCGTTATCCAGGGCTTAGTAATTATCTTTGAGGAGCGTGACTTGTGTATAGTTTTATGCTTTTCAATTTTGTGACTTAACTCGCTAATTAACTCGTTAATGGCCAAGTCAACGTCCGTATGCTTATAAAATGCATCCCACGATGTTTCTTGAAGATCCTGGTTGAGTCCTTCATAATTAATTCTGATATGCTGGTTTTCAGTTTTAGTGTAATTTTTCTGTGTCTTTGCGATTCCACATATTACTGTGTCATGGTCAGTTATGCCACTAGTGCATACAATAACTTGAGTATATTGGTTGGATTTGACAAGACAATGATCTATACAGTTTTGTTCGTGCGTAGGAAAGAAATGGCCTGAAGTAAAGCCATGGAGAGCACATGTTTCTAAATAGTTTTCAGCATGTGGGTTTACTGTGCCATGTTTAATATCGATGTTGATGTCACCCACGATGACGCCAGACTCGCCTGTGCACATTGGAAGGATTCTATCTAGGGAGTTATTGAAATTGGTAAAATTACATTTTTTTTTGAAAGATGGAGATCTGTAGATCGCTGCAATAGTTACTTCTTTTCCAACGTTTATTAGGAGGCAACTAGCATCTATCATTGGTGGTTCCATAACAGTGGCTTGTAAGCTAGTCTTGCATAAAACAATCACGCCATCATTTTTATTGTAGTAGTGTTTGGAGCAATGGTAATCGTATTCATTAAGAAAGATATGCGAGGGCTTATTTTGCAAAAAACATTCTGTTAGAATAATAACATCCGGTTTGAAAGTGAGTCTAGACAAAAATACCATGAAATTTGTAAAGTTTTTATCGCAACTTCTTATGTTCTGGGATATTATAGTAAATTTCTTGTTAGCGTCCCCTGATTTATTAAAGCAATCTTCTGGGCTATTAATTAAAATACTATCGATGATTTCAGTATCATCAATATCTTCTATGAGTGACTTATTCATTTTCGGATAAAATGTTTCGCAGGGACCAAAATTTTGGGTAGCTCATACTGCAGCAGTAAGACTTGATTTTTGGTTTACTCTGTTGGCTGGATATACAAAAAGAAGGAAAGTGATAATAGATTTTGATTTTAGACATCCTTTTAGGTAAGGGAAGGGTAGGAAATGTTGTGTGAGTGTGTGAGTGTTTGTTTGTGATACAAGATAAACTTAATATAAATAAAAATCTAATTAAAACTAAACAAAGGCATGCTGGTAAGTTATAACAGGTAAGTTTAGGATTTAAAGGGCTTAGTCATTTGTGTTCTTGTTTCAGTTTAGCCAAGTCAGTATCATCTTGGATTCGTATCTGTGGAGATCCTTCCTTACGGCGCAAGAATACCGTTCCACGCGATGTCCAGCAAAAGTTAAATTGGTAAGTTTTAGCAAAATCACGTGCGAGAAAGAATAGCTTCTTGGTCTTAAAAGGTAGATTCTCGGAGATGTATACGGGTTTTGTAGGTCCGTCCAGCTTCAAGTGTTTTGTATTAAGCTTCTCATCTTTTTTTTGTGGGTTTTGTTGTGATTTTTGACCGATTGGATTACACTTGCCTTGGTAAGGACGCTAGTAAATTCCACAATAATAGGTTTGTTGGCTTCAGATTTTGTGTAAACACGAAAGACATCCTTTATGTCAGAAAGTGCTATAGGCTGGTTTATTGTAATTCCAGCTTGTTTCACAATATTTATTAGATCTTTTTTGGTTTCCGATTGCTTTTTGGGAATGTTTCTGACTTCAATTTGTGTAAGGCATATATTTCGTTCATACTTTTCCAGTTTGTCTTCCAGAATTTTTATATACTTTTGTTGTTCTCTGCGCTCCTCCTCCATCTCATGTAACTTTTTGTCGATCTCAGTATTGGATGTCGTAAGAAAGTCAACAGATTTTCCAATTTCTGTAATTTGACCTTTGATTTCGGTAATGGTAGTCTGTAATTTGGAATATTTATTCTCATGCCTGTGGTCGGACGACTGAATCATAGAGCGTATTTCCTCCATAAAAGCGCTCAATCTATCGTCTACACCCAAATTAGGTATACGGGCACTGCGTTTGGTAATGTTAGCATCAGAAAATTCATTTACAGAATCATCTTGGCTTGTTCGTTGAGGCGTATTACTTTTCTCTTGCGGTGATCTACGTAATGGCATTATGTAGTATAGTATCGCATAAAAATCCAGCAGCAAGCGATGAATAAAACAATTTAAAAATATTAAAAATAATAATTCTGGTCTGGATTCGAACTGGTGGTCAATGCGTCTCAGGCAGCTTCTCGACCACTGGTCCACGGCGTATGTTAGCTAGACGCGTGAAGATAAAAGCCACACTCTTACGTATTACGTCGCACGTTGATGTTAGTGAAATACTTCTGATTGCTGTGTGCGTGTGTGTGTGTGTGGCGACCGGTTCTCATCGAGTATGGGTTGTTGATGAGTCAAATGATGTCGGAATAAATGTGTTCGTTACGTACTTGCTTGTTTTGTTTTATAATCCTTATATTGCACCATTATTATAACAAAATACCAAATAATAATATTAAGGACATGAGCAATAATTGGTTTAAAAGTAAACTTTATGTTTTACGGGTAAAAAAATGCTACTATAGTATTAATAACTCTTTGAATGATATCTGTATATAATTTCTTATTTTTTAACATTTGATATTGTCTTTTGTGCTCTTTTAATTTTATTTAGCATGTCGGTGATTATATTTCATTAATTTATAAATAAATAAATAGTTGTTAATACATTCATACGCCGAAAGGTAAAACATAGATATTCTTTATAAATAAACATCTAATGTACAAATCTAACCTAGGCTTATGTTATTCTTATGAACTCGAAATTAATTCATTTATTGAAATCGTTTAATTTGTTTAATGTTTTCTTAGAACCAACTAGAGTTTGAGTGATTGCGAGTATTCAGACAATAAGGTCATCAACCGTTTGCAGTCCGATCACAGTGGCCAAACTATATCCTTCATGCAAAGTGTGAACCAATTGCCAAAAAAAGCCTTTTGCAGGCCGATTACATCTCACAAAGTAGAATGTTTTAAAGCAAGCTTAGAAGCTAAATTACCACAATTTAATCCTCTCCAAAATGATCCAAATAATCTATTTTCAGACTTATTTAACATCGTTTCCAAAGAGTTTGAAAATACTTTTAAATTGAAAAAAGTTTCAAATACTTATCTAAAATCACTTTCAGTGACTGGGCGACACCAGGTATTTATAAAAGCAGAAAAAATTTATATGAATTGTGCGACATAAAATCTTATAATATTAATAATGATGCATTTTTGGAATTTTTCAAAAAATACTCGCGTATTTTCAAATTGGTCTGTTTAAAAGCAAAAAGCGTATGTCTAAAAAAAAACTTAAAATGTCCGATGATAAAATAAAAGCAGTATGGAATATCATTAATACAGAAACTGGTAGGAGTAAAAGACGAAATAATTAACTTAAGTTGTATATTAACAATGAAACGGTTACAGAAGACAATGAAGTTGCAAATGCCTTTGAGCAATTCTTTACTCACATCCCCTCCTTGACAACTAAAGATTTGAATTCAAGTCCATTACTTTTCCAGGATCTGATGAGTGAACACGTGCCACAGTGCGATTTTGTATTTGCTTTTAAGTATATTAACTCATTCACTGTTATAAAGGCATTCAAATCTCTTTCTTTAAAAAAAACCGAGGACTTATGGGGCCTATCTGTTAAAGTTATAAGTTCCGTCATTGATTTAATAGCTCCTTATTTGGCTTTAATTTTTAATAAATGTATAGATGATGGTGTCTTCCCTGATTTAATGAAGTTGAGTAAATTGATCCCCATTTTTAAATCAGGTGACCATGAAGACCCGTCTAATTATAGACCAGTGTTAGTTTTACCAGTTCTGAGTAAAGTTTTCGAAAAAATAATTTTAAATCAATTATTACCTCATTTTAACTTAAATAAGTTGCTTCATTGTGAACAATATGGATTTACTAAAGGGAGGTCAACTACAGATGCAGGAGTTGCTTTAGTCAAGTACATATTTTATGCTTGGGAAGAAAAACAGGATGCATTCGGTGTTTTTGTGACCTCTCTAAAGCTTTTGACTGCGTTAATCATGAAACCCTTTTATGCAAATTGGCTCACTATGGGGTTAGGGGCAAATCTTTGGCGTTATTAAAGTCATACCTTAGTGATCGAATTCAAAAGGTAGATATTAACAGAGTAAAGTCAGCTGGAGCATTAGTTAAAATGGGTGTCCCGCAGGGCTCCATATTGGGGCTTTTATTGTTCTTAATATACATAAATGACCTTCCTTGTTTGGTTAAAGACTTATCTGAGATAGTGCTATTCGCTGACGACACGTCACTTATTTTTAAAGTTAATAGACATAAAGATATCCTTGATGATGAGAATGTAACTCTATGTATGATTCTTGATTGGTTTACTGCGAATAATTTAGTTTTAAATGGGAAAAACACAAATTGTATGAAATTCACATTACCAAATGTAATTCAAGTAGATGTTGATCTACTTTTGCAGGGGTCCAAGCTAGAGTTAGTCAACAAAACGAAGTTTTTAGGCATTACTATAGACTCTCGTCTTCAGTGGGGTCCCCACATAGAAGGCCTTTGTGGTAGAGTAAGTTCAGCCGCATACGCTGTTAGACGGATGAGGCAAATTACTGATGAGAATACTGATTAGGTTATACTTATAGATTGGTGTACTTTAGTTATTTTCACAGCATTATGTCATATGGTATGTTGCTGTGGGGTAGAGCTGCGGATATAAACGCAGTCTTTGTTGTGCAAAAGAGAGCAATTCGTGCTATTTACAATATGAAGCATCGGGATTCATTAAGAGAAAAATTCAAAGAAATTAATATTTTAACAGTTCCTTGTGAATTTATTTACTAAATATATCAGAGAAAATATCAATAGTTTCCCTAGGCTCGGTGAGCATCACTCTATAGACACTAGGAAAAAACATAAACTGGCTTTTCCAAAAATTAGACTTGCAAAAGTAGGCACCTCTTTTGTAGGACATGGTATAAGATTGTACAATAAACTTCCAAAGGAGGTCCTTAGTTTTTCAGAAAATAAGTTTAAATTATATAATAAGCAGGGACTCTTGAGAAAAGCATATTATAAAATTAATGACTATTTCGATGATAGTGACGCTTGGTGTCATGAGAATTTTGATTGATACTACTGTTCGTCTATTTTCTAACTGATTTGTGTTTCAAATCGTCTGTTTTCATGTAGACTAATATTTTTATATTGTTTTTTTTTATTATTTTGACATTTCTTTTTACATATTGACATGAACATTGTATAACTTAAACTTAGCATTTATTACTTAGTTGATAATCTGACTATCAAAAAAGTGATAAACTATATGAGACAGGTGGATGATGTTTTGCTTAGTATTTTAACTTACTACCTCATTAGACAGGTAGACTAAGATATATTTATATTTTTTCCTCATGACACAATTTCCTCCTGTCTTTTATATTTTTATCCTTTTTTAATACATTGTTTAGTATTATTTTATATAAGTTAAAAAAACTGTAATAATATCAAGCCATATTCAGAAAAACAAATACTGATAAAAAAGACATGATCTTGCTAAGTTTCTTGCCCTTCTTCTTAGCAAGATTAATCGAATGGGTGGATTTAGGCATTATATCTATTTATAGTTTATTTATCTATTAACTTATTTATTCATTGAATTATGTAGGTATGTATATACAATATTTTAATTTCTTACTTATGCTAGTATATATTTGGCTAGGCATTATATTTATTTAGGGTCTATTCAGTTATTTATCAACTTATATATTATATATTAATTGCATTATAATAATTTTCGTATTCCAATAAGTCTTTAATTTATGCATTTAACTTTTGTAGCCTAACTTAAATATAGTTTTTTTATATATTTCCCGTATCATATTTGTTTCATCATAAAATATTATATTATAATATTATATAATATTACATTTGACGTGTAAAACGTATACTTTATGTATCTATTTTACAAATAAACAATTTGAATTTGAATTTGAATTTGATTAACTATAGCGGTAAAAAAGTATATAGTTATTTTTACTACTTACGAAGCAAATTGAATTGAAATGATGGAATGTATTGTGTAGGTACATATAAATAAACACGGGTAACAGGGCTAAGCTATCTCATTGATGACGAAAAACATGATCTGAGCTCAGTGACAGATATTTGGATCAGTTAAATTTCTTGCCACCTTCGAATGATCGATGGAGAAGTATCTATATTGAATAAGATATCTTTTTATACAAAGTATCGAAATCTCTTTCTAAAGAAAATGTGCATTTAGATTCAACTACTATTTTGAAACTTTCGAAAACATAAAAAGTTTCAAGCAGAAAGGTCATCGAGACCTGAGAGTGCAACAGTATAATTGATTTGCAGTTTTGTTTCATTCAGTTTGTATGTAAATATAATATGCAAAAATAAGTTTGTCATTTTTGTTACAATCTATAACATTTCAAAATAATAACTCGCTAATTTCATTAGCTATTTAGATAGTAGTTAAAAAGCTAAGAGACTTGTGTATATCCCTTTTCCAAAATTTTGAATTTTACATACTTGAATGATTTTTTTAAACTTTACTTTTCAACAAAAGCCTTGTAGGCATAATGACTATCGTACCAATGCCAGTAACTACTTTGATTGTATAAAAAAAAACAAATGGCATGACCATAGAGCTTAATATATCGAGAATTTGTAAATTGTCATTGACATTTTACATTGACAGCTAGTATTTTCATTTATTGCTAGGCAAATCTATTCTAGCTCTTCAGCCCATATCCTTAAATTTTGTTTTTTTTTTTCAATATATCTCTAAAACTAAGGAATAAAAAAAAATATTTAAACGGTTTTCGGAATAAGAATAAAAAGATATCTCCACAGATTTTTTATTTTTTTACCTTAATAGAAATGAAAACTTTTGGATTCTAATTTGAATGGCACGGAACCCTCAGGTCGCAAGACTGCTCGTACTTGATCGTACATTTTATTACGCTGGCCATTACCGGGTGTCTGACGAAAAGCGTCGATAATATCCTAAGACGGAGCGCGCTTGCGGAAAGCGGGAGAGTCAAAGCAGGTAAGACTTCTGAAAAATCTACGGAAGTCAGTAACGGATTTTATGTCTAGTATGTATTTTCTTTTAGTGTTTTACCGCCCGTATAGATAGAGTAGATCTTCAAAGACAGGTCTAATATTGCGGTTTAAGTTTTATTCATTGAGTACATTCACCTTATAGCTTCGTCAAGAAATATAATTGTATAACAAAGCCTCCGTTGTCGTTCTATCCATCCGTCTGTCAATTCAATAACTTAAAACCATGTTAATATTACATCCTGAATTCCCTGAGTATTTTGAACATTGTTCAAAATATTTGTTCTCAAAAAGGAATTTTCTATTGCCTGTAGAGGACTTGTAACACCGAATAAAATATTTTCCGATGATAAGCTTTCCCAAAAAAACAAACGAGTGCAAATAAAAAAAAACGTAAGTCTTCAAATGTGTGGAGATCGATTTAACAAAATAATTTGCGTGGATTTTAGAAGTTTTTCAGTATATGATTAATAGAGTATGTAAAAGTGCATTGAATTTTACCTGTCTATTTAAAACTGTTTTAAGTATATGATACGGCTAATGTTAGGTTTGATGATAAACTTAAGATCAGCCGGCAAATTTAAAGTTAAGATTTGGGCACTAGCTAATGTTAGTTTATTTCATCTTTAGCCGGCTGAACTTAAGAATAACCGCTAACGGCTAAAAATTTCAAAGCAAACGGAAACAAGAAAGTAATAACTCAACAAAATGTCGAAAATAGGTCCGACGACGGGCGAAGCTAAGTAAGGAGGAGAGCGTGTTAAGTTTACATGTAAATTTTGGAAGCGGAGTGAAACGACTAAAGATGATAAAGTGCCTGATTTTGAACATTAAAAAATACTTAAAACTAAAATTAAGATTAACCGGCTAATCTTAAATTTATCATCAAACCTAACATTAGCCGAAACATATTTAGGGTGACTTTTCTTTATATAGCCAAATTGATACTGGAGACTCGGTATGTGGTCAGGACCAAGGTTCAATTGCCCTGTTTGCGAAATATGAAAAATATTTTTTGTGTCTCTACATTTGTTCAAGAACAACCTCGACTCAATAATAATAATTATGGTATATTAAGTCTAAATTTTATATTGCGTATTTCAAAAAAAGGTTCGGTTCATTTAATATTGGTCCTCAATACCAATCAAGTCTTCAGTACGAATTTGGCTACATAAACGAAACCGTTAAATCGTTTTAAGTCCCAAATGATTTTAATATAGAGTTTTATCCATAAAGCTTTTCCATAACAAGATACCAAAACCATTTGTCAACACCATTCAATAAACTTTGCCTATATCGGCTAAGTCGTGCAAAAAAAGGAAACTCCTCTCCAAAATTACGTGCCTAATGAATCGTGAGCTCGGTTATCTATGGAGGCAATCATGTCTTCGACAACAACAAAACTATATAAATTGCTTCCCTGAAAGCAATGTATGAAACGATTCGTGCGAAGTAAAATAAATAGGGACTATTTTCTCTAATCGTAATTTATTTACTTACTTGGCCGGAATAAATAAGATCCAGTCCACATAATAAAATTGTTTCTTTTCTATACTTATGGTATTTGTACGAGGAAGGAAGTCATGTCGTTTAAGTTATTGATTATAAAGACAGACTGAGGACCTCATTTTGCATCAATCAGAACTCAACTCTATGACGTTTCCTTTTAGTTTAAAATAGCGCGCTTTGAGCCGTGGCTGTTATTACTTATAACAACCAAAATAGCCGCGCTCACGAAAAACTGAGTTTTTATTACATAACTCTTGAAATATAGTTATGTTCATAAAATCGCTACTCGGGACTGTTGTTTTTATACGAACGTGATTATATTTACTCCATAATTTTTGGCTCAATAGTTCACTCATAATCGGTACAGATAAGAGGTAACGTCTTATTTTTTTTCGAAATTAGATAAAAAGTAATTTATTGTTGGCTAAGTACTACGTTAACTACGTTAAGTAAACTAAAGCCGATTCTGAAGGCTTTAATTTTAGTTTTAGTGCTGTCAAAACTAAAATTTCTTCATTTCAAAATAGATTACGTTGGAAAAAAATTGTTTGGACAGCACTGAAACCAAAATTAAAGCCTTCAGAATCGACTTTAAGATCCCTATAAGTTGCTATGCAATACATAAACCCTTTAAAAATATACCTTCACTTATAAGAATAGGCCGTTGATATGATACCCATGGCGCGGCGTAGTAAAAACAGAATAGTAGGCTATCTTTACAGAAAGATACCGAGCGCGGCTAGTGTGTGCATGCTAGTACGCACTAACCACAGCACGCAGACAACAGCAATATTTAAATCGGCTTAGACCTTGTCCACATGTCGCGTTTAACTCGCGCGTGAGCTCGCGCGTAAGCACTCGCGCGTTGTCAAAGTACTAGGCTCCAATACATTGCGTCCACATGCTACGCGCGAGCCATCGCGTGAGCTATAAACTCGCGCGTTAACGCAGGTTCTACGCAAGAATCTCGACGACGACGCGCGTATATGCGCGAGGCCCACGCGATTCGAGGTACTCGGAACCTGTATGTCGCGTCCAGTAAACGCGCGAGTGTGTTCAAGGGAAAAATGGTGCGTGACTTCGATATCGTTTTTTGTATTAATGAAGTGGAATAAGACACGCAATATGGGATATGAAATCTATTAGTTAATGCTAATTTCATTATTTTCAAACAATAACTATGTTATTCATGAGTTTAATTTAAAGTAATAGTTTTCGTTTTCGATAAAAAAAATTTTATTGATGAAGTGGTAAGAAGACCCGCAATATGGGATATGATATTATATCATATCACATCTATTGGTTATGCCAATTCCCATTTTATTATTTCAAAACAATTTCTTGTTATTCATAATTTGAATTTAAAGTACCTAATAGTTTTAGTTTTGCCAGTTAAGTATCTGTTGTTGGTTTTTTTCAATTTTGCAAGCCAAACTCAACGGCTCTGTCCAAATCCATATTGAATACTCACTACATGACTTCAATCAATATATTCACTTCAACCCATATTGAATACTGAGTTCTAAACCAAATCCACGCGCGTACTACGCGCTGATGTGGACGCAACACATGCTCTTATTCGCGCGAGGCCTCGCACGTATAAAACGCGACATGTGGACAAGCTCTTAGGTAGGTGCGAGTAGGGCCGCGCAATTCCCTAGGGACATAGCCACAGATATAGATCTAAATAGATGCCGCGAGTGTAAGTACTTCGCGTGCCTAATTGCGCACCAAAAGGGAGAGCACTGCTCTTTCTTCACGGATATTGACTCCTACAACTTTCACTTATGACTTAAGCCTTACAATTCCTTCTAAGATTCAAACCAATGTCAACCGTTTTCATTGTAAAATGTGACACGCTTGGTTTTTATATATAGAGTTTGTTGCACTCGTAAATTACAATCGCGTGGTTTATCTATGACCCTACTTAACCAATTTTAAAGATTTTTTCTTTGTTGTAATGGTTGGATTCTTCACTTGGACCTAGGCTATAGGTGTTTCCCTGGGGACGAGCAGTTCCTCAGGGAAAGAGTCTTTGTTCCTTATGGGCATACAATAATAACTAAGAGACTGATTTTTTTAAATTCTTTCACACACATTGTTTGGTTATACTCTTTACAAAATCTATTGACAAAGGCTATTGTTTGTTTCCTGGGAACGGACTGCTTACTATGGACACAGACTTCAAATAGGTCATATAAAATACAACATATTGATACGATATGAATCCCTAACACGCAGACCGAACACAAATTAATGTGCACCACGTGGACTGAACCCACGACCTCTGGGTGTGCAGACGAGCGCTCTTCCACTCGGCTACATAGGCAGTCACATATAATATAATTTTCATGAGAACCAAAATTCAAAGTCAAATATGTACCTACTATAAAATTATTGGCTCGAAAAATATTCACAGGTTCGATAGGACTATCTAAAAACAAAAACAAAGCGGGCGAAGCCGCGAGCAAAATATAGTCTTTGGTAATTAAATTGTTAAAATGACGTAATAAATTGAAATTTTAAGAAAACTGGAATTCGTAGCTAATTTATGAGAGTAAGTTACTGTTGGTAATTAGGAACGCAACCTAATTTGTACTGTACGTTGGTATTGATATGTGCTCTATGTTGTGTTGGCATCACTTACTGTCAAATCTCTCTTCCGCCAAAATGGTTATCCAAGTAAACGCATTTAGTTTTTCACTCTAAGTTTTATTTCATATTAGCGATCATCCAATCAAATCCTCCATGGAAGCAGAGCGTGGTTGATCTGGCTACCGTTTGCAAGAAGTAAAACTCTGATAGACGGAAAATCTTGGCGTAGTTGGCCGTCATACATTTTGAGGTTAACTGGAGCGGCGTGGCTGAACATTGAATTGAAGAAACAACCCTGAACACTACAGGCCCATATCTTTACTAAGCACATTATCTAAAATCCTAGAAAAAATTGTAAATAAACGCCTGGTAAAGTACCTTGAGAAATTTGGATTACTTTCAAATAAACAGTATGGGTTTAGGCAGGGAAAGTCGACAGAAGAAGCAGTTGCTGCGCTGACCAAGTCAGTTTGTGGTTACCTTGATGGTGGTGATAGCTGCGTTGGAGTCTTCTTGGACCTGGCTAAAGCCTTTGATACCATTTCAGTAAGAATACTCCTAAAAAAACTTGAATTACTTGGTATCAGAGGTCTCCCATTGCAGTGGTTTAAGACCTATTTGACGGGTAGGCGACAGTGTGTCCGTGTTGCAGAACATATTAGCCATGATCTTCCCATAGATTTTGGAGTTCCACAGGGTAGCGTTCTCGGTCCTACCCTCTTTATTGTGTATTTGAACGACATTCACGATCTTCAAATCCCTAACGTTGATCTACTATGTTATGCGGATGATACCGTCGCACTTTTCCATGGGAATTCATGGAAAGCAGTGCTTGAGGTCACGGAGCATGGCATCTCCACTATCAGTAACTGGCTTGATAATAACCTACTTTCGCTCAATGCTAAAAAACAAAGTATCTATGCTTCTACAAGACACGTGCGTCAGAGCCCAAACAACCAACTCACGTAAAAATCCACTCTGCGTGTAATAACCCCTTTGCCTGCTCATGCGAGACACTGGACCGTGCTGACTCTATTAAGTACCTCAGTGTTACTATTGACCAGACTCTTTCTTTTAAAACACATGTAACAACTGTTGCAAAAAGGGTACGAAATCTTATTTACGTCATGAAACTTCTTCGTAACTCAGCGGATAAAAGTGTGCTTAATCTAGTATACACTGCTCTCTGCGAATCAATTTTGAGCTACTGTATCACCACCTGGGGAGGAGTTGGGAAAACAGTGTTGATAGAGTTAGAGAGAGCACAACGGTCCCTTCTTAAAGTCATGTATAAGAGACCTTTCCAGTAACACACTGAAACACTATACAAAGAGGCAGCTGTTCTGAACGTACGACAGATTTACCTGTTGAAAGCTTCACTAGCAACTCATCGCAAAATTATAGCGTCTCCTGATTATCCATCCTTACTGAAAAAAAGAGTATTCCGAGCCCCGTCTATCTTAGTAAAAACTACTTTTGCACAGCAATTTTCAGAATATATGTTCCCTTTTATCTACAACAGAGTAGTTAAACTCTGCGATATTAAAAGGTTTTCTATAAAAGAAGCAAACACTACCATCCAAAAGTGGCTTAAAACAATGGCCTACGAAGCTACGGAAGATTTCTTCAAGAAACTTAAGTAGTATATCCTTCAAACTGTTAAACTGGGCTTTATATGCATTTATTTTTATTTATTATATAATATTATTATAGCAAAAGTACAAGGGTACCTTCTTTTGGTTTCAAACATACACACTTACACACCCTCGCATTTACTACACATACTCTTGAAAATTATTTTGTAAATTTATAACGAATATTTTTGATAATATTAATATACATAGATACTTTTACACATAACCATTTGCAAATATTACTCAAATTATACAATATTTTTGTTAAATACTATAATGAAGACCAGGATAACCTGCCATGTTCATTATTTAGTCAATACGATCACAAAATGTATGAGGCCCCCGCGGTTCAGGCTCGACCTAGTTTTGGGGACCACTGGTAAATGTATTGAACTTTAATATTTAAGTTGAATATCATAAATATGTTAATTAATTTTTGGTCAATTTGGGTCATAATTCGTTCCATGTTGATAGACTCACCGGACGAGATAACTTTTCGACCTAGAAATTTGCAGTAAAAGCATATTTTGAACATGAAGAACTGTGGAGTTGTGTGCTTGGCAGCAATACCGATGTAAAGAAGGAAACTAAGGCAAAGTCCAAGCTTATTTTATTACTGGACCCGATCAATTATGTGCATGTTGAACGTGCTACTACATGCAAGGAAGTTTGGGACAGCTTGGAAAGAGTTTTTGATGACAGCGGGCTGAATCGAAGAGTAGCGTTGCTGAGAGAACTCATCACTTCTACACTGGAGTCGTCTCAAAATGTGGAAGACTATGTGAATAAAATAATGTCGTGTGCACATAAGCTCAGGAATATCAAGTTTGATGTAAATGATGAGTGGCTCGGGACCCTCATGTTAACCGGTCTAACTGAAACATATAAACCTATGATTATGGGTATTGAGAACTCGGGTGTGATGATCAGTGCGGATCTGATTAAAACGAATCTCCTGCAGGAAGTTCAAGAACCTGAGGTTTCAGCGTTCTTCACAAGGAATAAGTTTGTTCAGAGAAATCATAACACAACAAAGTTCAATAAAGGGCCCCGTTATTTCAATTGTAATAAGCATGGACATTTTGCTATAAATTGCCGTGCTCAAAAAAAGAAGACTTTGGTTAAAACAGAGGAAGCCAAAGGTTTTGTTGCAGCATTTTCACCATCCTCACAAACAATGAATCCGGACTTATGGTATGTGGACTTAGGTGCGTCTATGCACATGACCAATAGATGTGACTGGATGTATGATGTACAAAGTCCACCGATACCTACCATTACTGTTGCCAGTAAGACACCATTATCTGTAGAAAATGTGGGAAAAGTTAATTTGTTGATAAATGGAAATGAAAACAATAAGATTCAGGTAAGAAATGTCTTGTACATACCTAAACTAACTGCAAATCTCCTCTCCGTCAGCGCCATGGTGAAAAATGGGTGCAAGATAAATTTTAGAGAAAATGGTTGCGATATTTATGATTGTTATGGCAAACTGCTGTGTTCAGTTTCACTTACAAACAACCTGTATCTGTTAGATACACACAGAGAAGTCATCTCAAACCTAGCTTGCTCAGATGAGTTGATTGATGCTGTTTTGTGGCATAGACGAATGGGACATCTTAATTTTTCCGATGTAAATAAACTGCCAAACTGCACTGTAGAAGTAAGCCTGTCTCCGTATAAAGAATCTGTTACATGCACAACCTGTATAGAAGGAAAGCAAACCAGACAACCCTTCAATACTGTTGGTTCAAGAGCGTCACAACCACTGCAGCTCATCCACAGTGATGTATGTGGCCCTATGGAATATATATCATTGGGAGGTATGAAGTATTTTATTACTTTCATTGATGATTTTTCTATAAAAGTTCATGTCTATTTTTTAAAAGACAAATTGAGTGTGCTTGGTGTCTTTACAGACTATAAAAATAGAGCAGAAAATGAACTTGAAAGAAAAATAAAGGTTATCCGTTCAGACAATGGAACAGAATTTTGTAACAAAGTGTTTGAAAGCTTCCTAAGCAGGCATGGAACCCGTACTCACCCCAGCAGAATGGTCTGGCGGAAAGAATGAACCGGACACTGGTAGAAAGTGCAAAGTGTATGCTATTTGATGCTCATTTGTCTAAGCGGTTCTGGGCAGAAGCAACAGCTACGGCAGCCTATATTATAAACAGATCACTCACTAAAGCTATTGACGGTAAAACACCCTTGGAGATGTGGTCAGGAAAAAAACCTGATTTGTCAAACATGAAAATATTTGGCTTCGAAGTCATGACACAAATACCCAAAGAAAAACGCCAAAAATGGGATTATAAATCAAGGAAATTAATATTTGTTGGTTACTGTGACTCTACCAAGGCATATTGCTTGCTTGACCCTAAAACAAACAAAATTATCAAAAGCAGAGATGTGGTGTTTCTAGAAAATGTCCAAAAATATGATAACATATACATACCTTGTATTTCCGACAGCGACCCGAAGACTGATGTGCAGTCACCCACAGAACCAAACCAAGAAGAATCAGTGGACAGTATTAGCAGTGACGAGTATCATACTGATGTAAATGATTCATCTTACATACCAAAGGAGAGCTTTGATTCTGACACACTAAGAAGTAACATCACTTTACGTCCACGTAATAGAGCTATCCAACATACAGAAAAAGATGATCAAAACGTAAGTTACTTCTGTCCAATACCTGATACAAATGATCCTCAAACAGTTGAAGAAGCTCTGTCATCTCCTCATGCAGACCAGTAGAAGAAGGCTATGGATGAATAATATGACTCCTTAATTAGAAATCAAACATGGTCGCTAGTGGAGTTGCCGTCAAGTAAAAGGGCTCTGCCCTGTAAATAGGTGTTTAAGACAAAGACTAACGAGAAAGGATAAATAGTCCGTTTTAAAGCACGATTGGTAATTAAAGGATATGCTCAGAGAAAAGGTAATGACTATGAAGAAGTATACGCTCCAGTGGTAAGATACACTTCAGTCCGCTACTTAGTTGTACTAGCTGCTCGATATAACCTAGAAATGGATCAGATGGATGCTATAAGTGCATTTCTTCAGGGGGATATCGACACTAAAATTTATATGTCACAACCCGAAAACAACACAGAAAGCACACAGGTATGTTTGTTACAAAAATCCATTTATGGACTCAAGCAGGCTAGCCGGCAATGGAACCTAAAGCTGAACAGTTTATTACTTGAAATTGGACTGCAAAGATCAAAGATTGATCCATGTATTTACTATTTGGTTAATCAATAAATAATGATATTCATTGCTGTATGGGTGGATGATTTGCTGATTTTCTCAAATAATCAGAGCACGAGAATTGAAATCAAGAATAAACTGAAAGAAAAATTCTACATGAAGGATCTAGGTGAAATTAGTCAGTGCATTGGCATAAATATTACCAGGAATCGCAAGACAGGCGAAATTATGTTGGATCAAGAAAAGTATATAAACTTTGTACTGAATCGTTTCAGTATGTCTGACTGCAGGCCAGTTCGATCTCCCATTGAGGTAAATGTGAAATTTAATAAAAAACCTACTGAGATGAAAAATAACATTCCTTGTAGAGAAGCTATTGGATGTCTTTTATATCTGGCACAGGATACAAGGCCTGATATTTCATATGTTGTGAATAAACTTAGCCGATACAGTAATGATCCTGGAAATCAGCACTGGCTTGGTGTAAAGAGGGTCTTAAGATATCTTCAAGGAAGCAAGAGCCTAAAGCTCTGTTATGTCAAAGAAGACTCGAATCAAATAACTGGATATTGTGATGCTGACTGGGCCAGCGACCCAGTAGATAGGAGGTCATGCACGGGTTATATTTTTCTGTTCCAGAATGGTTGTATTGCATGGAACTCTTGTAAACAACAGACTGTAGCACTCTCTAGAGTGGAGGCAGAGTATATGGCAATGGCTTCGGCAGCTCAAGAGGCTTTATGGCTTCGGCAACTACAAGATGAAGTTGGCCAGGGCGTTGAAAGCGCACTACATATTTACTGTGACAACCAGAGTGCAATACGGCTTGCATCTACAGACTGTTACAAGTCTAAAACTAAACATATAGACATACGTTTGCATTTCCTTCGGGAAAATGTTGTGAAATCTAAAATTAAATATAAATTTGTTAAAAGTTGTGGTTAGCAGATAACTTAACAAAGGGTGTAACATGCTTAAAACATTTGCATTGTATAAGAAATGTAGGATTGCGTTCAGAACAGGGTTGGATTTAGGTGCGTTGAAAAAAGATAGCACAAAAATACAAAAAGGATGGTATTTTGTACAAAATTTTAGTACTTTTTATTACTAATGTAACAATAGTTAAAATATTTAAAATCCACATCAAAAATTTACTCTTCTAAGTCTATTAGCTCTTGCATATTAGATTCAAGCTGCTGAGAATTTAATCTCGTTAGCATATCCTCACTAGGAATAAAGTCGGTACAATTCCCACTTTTGCTACCGATTTTGATAGCGTCACAAGACAACAAAATGGCGTCTATAGATTGTGTTGCCAGTTTGTTTCTTATTTTAGTCTTCGTTAGGTTGACTTTGCTGAATATTCTTTCTAAAAAGACTTCTCTCACACACTAATTCAAATGACTTCAATGCACACTCGTACAAGCAGAATAATAAATAAGTCACAGTATTATAATTTTTAATATTCTATTAAATATAAAATAAAGCGCAATTTGCAAAAATAATGTATGAACAAGTGGAGTATCGAAAGAAAAGGTTCACGGGAATTCCCGACTAAAAGACAATTATAGACTCTGTTGTGAAATTATAGTATTTTGTTGTACTATCCCTAGATATGGATAGTATATAGTACGATGCATGAAATTATAGTATAAATACTATAGTTATAGTACAAAATCCAACCCTGGTTCAGAAGGGGATGTTGGTAATTAGGAACGCAACCTAATTTGTACTGTACGTTGGTATTGATATGTGCTCTATGTTGTGTTGGTACCACTAACTGTCAAATCTCCCTTCCGCCAAAATGGTTATCCAAGTAAACGCATTTAGTTTTTCACTCTAAGTTTAATTTTATATTAGCGATCATCCAATCAAATCCTTCAGTTACAGTTTTGAAAATTTCGTTCTAGCTAGTTGCTAATGGAAAATACATTCTAAATGTGTTCAACATCTTCCGAACCCCTATTAATTTACAAAAATACGGGCAAAAATATCTGCGTGTGCCGAAGAGCATAATAGACCCCTATCTTCTAAATATCTCATTATAACTGCCATTTCGTATTCAGTTAAAAGTTAAAAGCACCTCCTTATAAGTTGTTAGGGACATAAAAGTCACGCTATTATCTTGTTTTTCTCTTGAAACAATGGTCAAGTCGCTGAAACGAACTGGATGGCTGGAATCCATCTTACTGTCAAACGGGATTGTGTGTGATAACTCGTTTGGATTTATTTAGTTGGAAATTTCTGCGGAATATCATGGATACACCCTGTCAGGTACAGGGTCACGGAATCTTGGCTTGTAATGACGTCGTAGTTTCAAATCCTGGCACGAAGAATTTTATCAAAATATCTATTTACTTAAAATTTATTTTAACTAACCTTTGCCTGCATTTATTCAATATTTTCGGCTTGGGCGTTATTTTATAGGCTTTATGTAGAAAGGGGTCACTACGATGTTAATTTAAAAAAAAAACGTATTCAAATCAGTTATGTGGCTCTCGAGTTAAAACGAAATATACATACAGACAGACAGACCACAGTCAAAAGTTCTAAAATACTAATACTATTATTTAACCCATTTCATTTAGAATTTCGTGAAAATACAGACATGACTTTTTTACTACTTTATTATTAGTATAGATATAGATTGATCTTTTCCATCTTGTAGTGCTCTCTTACCATATTTAAAATTATCCAAAGTGCTGGATTTTGCAGTAAATAATATAATCTACGTCAGAAGTTTTTCATTAATTGTGTTTTTTTATCGGAGTTAGGAAATTAAAAAAAGTCTTCCAACAAAATGTAAAAAATGGGTGCGACGATAAGGGAAACAGGGTAAGGAGAAGCGAGTTAGGTTGCTATAATAAATAAACTCGGGAACCGAGCGAAGCGGAGCGGAGCGAGGTGATTCTCGCAGTTTTCACAGAATTCATGTTATACGAAATGATTATTTTGCGAGCACGTAAGCGCACTGATAAATAGCCAGTCCGTAGACATAACGCTATTAACAACAGGGTTGCCAACTCGACACGGTAGCGTGCTGTATTACATCTCAAAATTAAGATTCCCAAAAATTTTGTTAATTTTATTGTTCATGAAATAAAGTATTCTATCAAATAAAATTATTTTGTTTGTCATATACGAGTACAATAATTTTTTTGGCAATTTTGTATATGGAAACTGTATAGACCCTGTTCGCAGGGTATGGAATTGTGACCGAGATGATTCTGGGTCCATAACTTTATGGTGAGGTTCGCAGTTTGTAGGAGATGTCAAATATAAGTCAATTATACCACTCCGAAGATGGTACAAGATCTTCTTCCTTCGGCACCCAATTTGATCTTTTTTTTTTTTTGCGAAGCCGACAGCCTGCACTGCCTTTGTAGTAAACTCTGCCCCTTTTTAATTTTATGTTTTTAGTGGGATTATATTTACCAGCTCTTAACTTACTAATAATACTCACAGCATTTTGTTTGAACTCATAGAGTGTGATATTTGAATGACGATTTATTTGTTCATAAACTGATGTTTATCTTTTTTCTACAAGTTTTATTTGTTTTTAGATTACCAGTGGAGTTTATTTATATTCATCTGCGGAAATAGAAAAGTTTATTTTATACAAACAAAACATGACAGTTTGGATGCGTGACGTACCATCAAAGAAATTCCAGCTAAGCCATTTATTACTATTGCTATACGGATGATAAGTAGGCTTGCAGATTTTTCTTCGATATTAAATTAACAGATCATATTTGGGAACACCTCTGACACCCTCTCAAGAATGTATGTCGTGGCGATGTATTCATTATATTGTATTTTGTAAAATAATGGTAGAAATAAAGCTATGAATAATTAAAGTTTATAGTTACAAAAATTTCAGTCTTAATTTTACGTCCTAAAACGTGATAGAAGTAGAACCGAGCACAAATACATACCGCCATACTTCGGACACAAAAACGTTTCATGCTTTTTACGGCACCCACGATATGTTACAATATTACATGTACATATTTTTGTATTAATACACTCATGCCCCGAGGGTTCCGTATCGTTATCTACACTTCTAGTCTATTATATTAATCTACATCTACACTATTATACAGGTTGAAAATGAACCCTCTATTGTTATTGAACTCTATGAATCTGAATCACTAATAGAACAGAAAACCGTAAAAAAACGTTTTCTTTTTGTTTTTTTAATTTTTAAGTAATGGCCAACCAACGTGACGCAACATGTGACTGATAATAGACCGTAAATATTCCCAGAGGTAAATAATGCACGTAGGCTCTGTAGCTAATAATCAACTCAAACGCGTTATGCTACCAACAAAATGTATGGAAGACCCTGTCCGGCCAAACTAAATATACGGGATTCTATACGGGGCCCATAAGCGTATCAGAAACACCATATACCTGGCACGAAATTAGTATGCAGACAGAGTCCTCACCCAGATTAATAAATAATACGAACTCACAGTAGTTCTGCTGAGACTTCCCAGACGCCGGCTGCCCTCGCAGATCTCAACTGATGCTCGAGTGCGCCAAGCTGTCCTGCCTTTCTTCCACGTTAATTCCGATGACCAAATCTAGGAAGGGATTGAAAGGGCAGATGGGATAGAAACGGGAATTTGGCCACAGGCGTACACGTGGCGTGTCAAAGGTTAGGCCGATCTTGCTTACTGCCCCGTGCATGTAAAGTCTAATCGACGCTTTCTTCACTTCACTGTTCAGCACTTTTGTATTGTCCAATTAAATACTGTCTCGAAACACATAAATTAGCCCTGGAACGAATCCGATTCTCCAGGCGCTGTTCCCGATCTGAACGCAGTGAACGCGGTAACCCCACTTTTCGAATGACAGCTCCAAAAGTCAAAATGAATTGAATGTTGCCAGGGTGCGTTTTCACATTTTGAACCAAACAATCCCCCGCTCCGGACTGATACTCCTATCAGACCGTTAGCTTAATCAACCGGGAGCCGGGAGAGAGTCGCTATGACTCGTCGCCAGATCGAACCTCCGACCAGCACCTCAGAGACGAGAGGAGTCTCATCCTCACCAAATATCCGCTCTATAATGCAACCGGCAATACAATAGAGGACGGCTTCCACTTTAAAAAACATTGAGATGAGTTCCTTGAAACATAAATATTCTTCCCGATAACGCGGCGGAGGTGGGTCCTGATCGATCGCACGGCGGTATCAAAAAATACTACCTTCCAAGTGAGGATCAAATTGGGGAATCGAACCGCCAAGTTATCCCTCCTTGGGCAAACATTCAACTTATAAACTAACACAATAGTTTTCAAAAAATATTTAAACATTTCCAAAAATACATTAACATTTCTTAAATAATTGGGGGTACCCAGGTAAGTTGTGCCATTGTCAAAGTGGATCCAAAAAATGTAGACCCCTACGCGATACAAATCGATCCAACGCGGCAACGAAAGCCTCCTTAGACAACGAAAGTACTAACTCCAAGCGGACGGCCTTAATGGACAAGCACACAAACACTCACAGGTACGCCTTAACACAAATCTATCGTTGTGAAGAGCGATTGCTCCGACCGAACACGGGCATCCTTTCTGTGGCGACTCCTTTATAATCAACCATAGCAGAAGGCAGATCTCTCTTCTGCGGCTGCATCAGTAAGACTCGCAGCCCAGAACAAAATACGCATGAGAACAGCAAATTGCGAATTATCGTCGAGCAGACACAATCCAAAACTCCCGCGGTAAAATCGCTAAACTGCGTGACCACCCGCGTGCACGTCACAAATATATCGGACACCACAAGCTTCACCAACGGATACTCAAACAGCTCGAACAACTCGAAAAGCTTGTACAGCTTGCGCAGTTCGTGCAGCTTCAAAAAAAATCGTAAAGCTCCAAACGCCAGCTGCACCGAACCTGCCGCTTGTGACCTGGGCCGGCCGCGCCGCACACCACCGTGTCTCACCCGCCGCCACGGGTGTAACCCGCGTGTGTGCCCGCGCCGCGTTTCCCCGCACCCGTGTGTGCGTCGCCGCGCACGTCGCGCGTCTCGCGACCGTCGCGCGTCGCCGCGCCCCCACGTCGCGCCGCACCGGTCACGCCGCGCCCGTCGCGCGTGAACGCGCAATCAATCTCCCTGATCCCCGATTCAAATTACAGGAGAGAAAACAATAAACGGTAACCGGGTTACATAACTATCAAAGATGCTGCATTGACGACCTTCGACCCGTCCGGAAAACAGTCCTCGAAGTCTGGTCTCAAGACAGCATATTTATTTATTTTAATATAATATCATAGAATGGTGGATACTGTCGGCAGTGAAAGGGGACCTAGCACCTCCACCTTACATATTAACTTAGCAAATAGTCATTATACCTATTTTGGCCTCTGTTTTCAGGAAGGCCTTTAACCTTAACTGAAACCCCACGGGGGCCTCCCAGAAACTATTGCGATGGGCAGCGTCCTCTGTTCCCTGGCAGAGAGGCAGCTATACACCGACTGCCCGGTCTCTCCAGCCAAGGACGAGCCCATTGCCCTAGACAATATGGCGAGTGAATATACAACGCCATCCTGAAGGGTCTGTAGCTCGCAGCCCTACCATATTCATCCAAAAGCGGGCGATACTCCAACCGTCGATAATCGTGATACGGTGGCGAGAATCGCTGTCGCATCGCCCCGCTACACTGTCCTACAGTGGGCACAGGCACTGATGTGAAAGATGGGGCCCACTCAGATTTGAAGTGGGGCCCCCGCCCGTTGCCTCCCCCCCCCGGGGGGGGTCCCTGGTCAGGCCCGCTAATGCGGAAACATGGGGCCCACTTCCAAAATCCTGAGTGCGGCCCTGGACCCGTTGGCCCCCACCCATCAAGGGGCCCCCTACCCGGGCCCGCAGTACGGCCCTGTACCGCAGGTGCGTGCTCCCTTATATTATTCATAGTACACGGGGCATGACTCACCCCTGCATCCGGTGACATGCCCCTCGTAATACTCTCTCTCCACTCCGACGGGTGCGCGCCTCGTCCCGGACGAGGGCCCCTCGACGGATGTGGACGCTGTGTGGACGATGAAAACGCCCCCCCGCCCGTAGCGGGACGCTGCCGCCGCGATGGGTACACAATACTCCCATCCGAAGCACGTAGCCGCTGCGGTGTCATACCAAGCACGTCTGACCTGTTTACACACAACAAGAAATTATGTGAACAGCCACATTCGCTACACATATTATGTTGCCCAAAACAGTCGCGTGCGTAATGTTTTCCTAAACAACAAAAACATAATTTATTACGTCTCACAAAACGCCGTCGCTCAATAACCGGCAACGTAATAAAATCACGGCACTGCAACAATGTATGTTCCAAGTGCCCGCACCACCTACATTTCGGGCTACTCGCGTCAGCGGCGGCCGTCAACAAGCAAGCCGCAACGCGTTCTTTTATTCGTTGCCTTTCTTGTGACAGTTCGCTTCCCGCTGTGTCGGAAGATCCACTCACATTTCCGCTAGGGGGCGCCACTAAATCCATACTGGTGGATCTGCCTAAATTGTCACCAGAGGGCGCCACTAGCTCAACAATGGTGGACCCATTCAAATTCCCAACCAAGGGTGCCATCGATTCAGTGCTGGAAGACTCCCCGAACAAAGTATTCAATTCAAGTGCGGGCACCCTACTATGACCTTGACTTACATGACCCGTACTTACAGCCGGGGTCCCGGACTGTCGTCTCTTAATCGTACACGCAACCTGTGTGAGCTCGTCATGTATGTCCATTATTTGGTCCATATCATTAAAAAATCCAGCCATTACCTCGGGTGGCAGGTCCTCGTCAGTTAGCTGCGTCAAGGCTGTTTCGGCTGTCTCGAAGCGAGGCTCCATCCCTTCGTAACATTGGACGATGACAGCATCTCGGTCTTTCCGAGACAGCAAACCCCTGACGCCAACAAACCATCTCAACTGACTCGTCAGTACCTTCCTCGGAGACAGTCTCGCCATCGCGTTGGAACCGGGAATTCAGAAACAATAACCAATTAAGACGAGTTCGACAATATCACAACCTGGCACCCCTATACAAGTGTACACAATTCTACAAATTATAAAATAAGCCAGTTTTATTATATTGTGACCAAAATATCTTTATATAACGCAAACAACAGAGTTATAAAACTAACCAACTTGTGTTAATATAAATGACCTGTTTAAATGTCTTGCACCAACAAGCATGTACACTACTATACTGCTATATACTATTATTCACAAACATACATATGTATATCCATACAATATAAACAATCCATGGTAATATGTTACTCAAACATTACCATCTAAAAGAACTAATCGAGCCAAGTAAATAACAAATCGATTCAGCCTAAATAATTCTATTATCCTGAACAAGACAAACCCTGGTTTTCTATTTCTCAAAGAATTCAAATGTAAATTACCCACATATTTGTAATCACAATAATAATTTACATATCCTAGCTGTAATGAATCTAATATTTTATCTATTCACAAATATAAAACCTAGCCGTATATCTACTAACAAATAAATCTTTTATTATCGCAAAGATGTGCCGTTCAAAGCTTCAACTTCCGCGATAGAAAACTAGATGGCGCAGCTTGCATCTACATCGCGGTATCGTTTGCTTGCATAGCCGTGCTAGTACCTACGGCCTACAACGAACAATACTCTGTTGCTTAACAAATTATGAGAACAGAAAAGAGCCACACCGGGTTCAACAATCCATAAAACCAGGGTAAATTCACAACAAATTATTCTACTTTTGGTCACAAACTAATCAGCAACTACCTAACTAAACCAAAGTATGATTCACAAATTATCTTATAAGACCAACGGAGCTACTATATCGGTTCGGCTTATATAAACAGAATATCTTGGTCCGGGGTTGTTTAATATCCGATACTAAACAACTTAACCACGCTCTGCTACCAGAAAATTGTAGCTAATAATCAACTCAAACGCGTTATGCTACCAACAAAATGTATGGAAGACCCTGTCCGGCCAAACTAAATATACGGGATTCTATACGGGGCCCATAAGCGTATCAGAAACACCATATACCTGGCACGAAATTAGTATGCAGACAGAGTCCTCACCCAGATTAATAAATAATACGAACTCACAGTAGTTCTGCTGAGACTTCCCAGACGCCGGCTGCCCTCGCAGATCTCAACTGATGCTCGAGTGCGCCAAGCTGTCCTGCCTTTCTTCCACGTTAATTCCGATGACCAAATCTAGGAAGGGATTGAAAGGGCAGATGGGATAGAAACGGGAATTTGGCCACAGGCGTACACGTGGCGTGTCAAAGGTTAGGCCGATCTTGCTTACTGCCCCGTGCATGTAAAGTCTAATCGACGCTTTCTTCACTTCACTGTTCAGCACTTTTGTATTGTCCAATTAAATACTGTCCCGAAACACATAAATTAGCCCTGGAACGAATCCGATTCTCCAGGCGCTGTTCCCGATCTGAACGCAGTGAACGCGGTAACCCCACTTTTATTTATTTATTTATTTATTTATTTATTTGGACCACCAACATCTAGTACATAAATACATACATTGTTTAGCGAGTTATAAGTTGTAGGGTATATGTCTAGACAATTATAGGCGGACACAGCATGCAAAATGGATGCAGATTATACATTATTAAATTACAAAATTATCATGATTACATATTAAAACAATTCAATACAAATTTTGCACATGAAATATTTAAACACAATTATTATGCCAGAGATTATGTAATAAAATATAGTAAAACGAAAAAAAAAATTAAAGATATTAATAGGTTAATTATATATACAATTATAAAAGAAAATCCTAACAAAAAAAAAAATAACAAAGCGAAAGAAGTTATGATGCTATTCATAGGCTGATTTAAAAATGTTCGACAAAATAGATTTTTTAAAATGATGTTTATTACCATTAAACAAGTCAAGATGATGTGAGTGTTTATTGAGTAGAGCTGATAGCCTATTCAACGGAGAGTAATGTTGGCCCAAATTAGTCTTGGATGGCGCTGGTCTCAGAACCATAGCTCTGCGAGCACTCCTGGGAAGTCTTATTGGTATGTTAAATTGCAATTTCGATAATAGCTGGGGACAATCAATTTCACCAATTGCAAGCTTCCGAAGAAACTCCAAGTCAAGCAAAGTTCTACGATCTGACAGGGAGTGCACTCGGAAATGCTTTAATCTATCCACATATGATGGAAGCTTTTTAGCCATTCCACAAGAGTAAGATAAGTGCCACAAGAACCTTTTCTGTAGACGTTCGAATGACAGCTCCAAAAGTCAAAATGAATAGAATGTTGCCAGGGTGCATTTTCACATTTTGAACCAAACAGGCTCTGTACACATAGGTTTTGTAGAGCGTCGTCTCTGTCACCGGAGTATTTGTGCTTCTTTGGCGGTCGATATGTTTTTTTTATTATGTATGAATTGAACTTTTAAATTAAATTGAATAGTCATCAAAAACTTCTTGATACTTTTTTAAAAAAGCCGACTCTGAAGGCTTTAATTTTAGTTTTTGTGCTGTCAAAACTATATTTTCTTTATTCCAAAATAGTTCTCTAGTGTTTGCAGCAGAAGCTATATTACTTTTGAAAAATTTAAGTTTTGATAGCACTAAAACTAAAGCCTTTAGAATCGACTTTACTATACCTACTCGTAAATTTTGTAGTTATGGATAGGATTGTGCTCCTTTTAACTACCTTTATTATTTCCGTCAAATTAAAATATCTCCTTTTTATCATTTTCTAATACATTATAATAAATTGTGCTTCATGACTAGACCCCGTTATCTTGTCGCAGTGACGTCATGAAAGGGTAGATAGGGGACAAAATAAAACTGTTATAAACTTTAGGAAAATTATGACCCGATTTTAAATACGTATATGAAAATGAATGTGCTTTTATATACAAAGGGGCCTTGGGCTTTAGTTCGATATTTATTTTTTTTTTGTTTTCAGATCTCCCATTATAAAAAAATAGCTAATAGTAAATACTAAAGAAATAAACGCAAGTTTGCTTGTAATCACCAGTTATTCAAAAAAATTACAGTAAAATTAACTGCAAATCACACTGACATACAGCAACAATCCATAGGTACTGCCAATTAATTCTTTATCTATGGTTATCACATCGCCTATGATCAATGAGGTTGTCTATCTTTCGTCAAGGAGTTCCGATATGTGAAAAGAGATAAAACATACCATGAACTCTTAATCACGTGCAGTACGTATATTTAAAGATATAGATATTAAAAAAGCTTAAACAAAAACAATTCAAAAAATATCTTGAGGTTTTTGATGATAAAGCCTCAACGGTTAGTTCAATAAACAGACCGCAGCAAGATTTATGAAAATATTTTTTAACCCAAGACTCCACAAACTCCAAGGTGCGCCATTTTGTCCCCTATCTACCGTTTTATGACGTCAGTGCGACAAGATAGCGGGGTCTAGCTAGTTATGACCTTAATTTATTTTCAGAATAATGGAAAGTATGGGAAAGATGTACAAGACGAATTGGTTTATATAGCCAAAAAAGCTTTTTAATATGATATTGAAATAATTTAGGTGGGTTATTTGATTGTATTAGGACAATCTGAATTCTGACGGTAATAACGATAATTTTTCCGGAAAAATTATCATTCAACTGTTTCAACATCATATTAAAAAACTATATATATATATAAATATATATATCCTCATCAAGTCTATTAGATTTTTCGCTTTTTTTTGTTCCCTGTTTCCAAACGACAAATAAATATTTTATTTTCTTTTGTTAGTTTAAATAATGACCTATCCTTTCCACCTTCTTACCATGTCCTTGAAATAGATTGCTAGTAAATAGGTAAATTCATATTGCAAGTATTGAATTCTTTTTGCATGACTCTTTAGACGCATTTTAATTTCAAACCGAGAAATTATACCAACGGGTGATTAAATATACATATAAATAAACTAAATTTTTTAGATTTACAATCTCCAAACTAAACAACAAACGAATTTCTAACAAGTAGATCAACTCAATAATGTTGTTTAATTTTAATACCTCACGTATTATGTAGCAACTTTATCCTAAACATTCCAGCGTACAATATTTCGTGCTTTTGTTAACTTGAATTCTTTTTACCAAGATATGCAAATTCTGTTTGTTCGCCGTTGTGTCCCTTAGTAAATAAATATACTGGATGTTTTATACGAGAGCAAAGCATTGAGGCGGGTCAGAAGAAGGCCTTTTCTCAAAACTTCACGAAGTAAAACAGCACGATTTTGTGAGCACTTTGTAAGGCATGTCTGAATGTTGTTAGATTTTGAAATCGATTGAATGTGAGAAAAGGCTTTTGGGGCTGAGATATATTGATGCTTAGCTCGGTGCTGAGTGAGCAGAATCTAGAATACGAAATAGACCAGGAGCGGATTTCCAATGTTATCTTATTTTGCCTTGAATAAACATAGTTAAAAAGTTTGCCACAACGCAAACTTATTATAATATTTTGGCCCGCTTAATCGATTCCTTGGGTGTACAACATATAATTACCCATATTTTACTGATTTGAAATACTTGATGATAAATAATTGATGATATGTTTACAATAAGACATAAATCTAATCTAATTTTGACCAAATTGTACGTATAATTTCGTTAAGTAAATCACAATTTTATTTTTATAGTACAACATTGTTCAAAAAGATTCATGTTTTTCTGGGATTCTCATACACGTCATGCTACGTGTTAATCAGCCCCAGTAGTGTTAAGATGGGCGTGGCTATATAAACAAACGGAAATTATCCGTTCCGAAATTATATAGTTTCGGTTCCATTGCTTGATCCAAAAGTCTACAAAACTATGAACCAGCTCCTGTTTACTATATGAAGCGATGCTAACAGAATCTATCCAAACGCGAAACATTTATTCCGTTAACTTTTAGTAGAAACAATGTTCTAGTGATTTTATAATAAGACGAGAACGAACCTGATTTATTTTTTGTTATATTTTATTTTATTTATTATATATTTATTTACTTGCCTTTACCCGCAGCTCCGCCCGCGCTAGTTCAACTTATGCCCCGTTTTCGGATTGGGCGATATTTCATGAACAGCCCTATAGCCTATATGTTGACCAGGGTCACTACGATCAAACAAATCCGTTGAGTAGCTTTCGAGGTGAAATAGAACATACATACATACAGAGAGATAGACAAAAATTATAAGAAAAATAGTTTTGGCCTCAGTACAATACCAATAACCCATTTAATTCAAAATTTCACAAAAATATTCTATGTGCGGACACGACATTTTTACTTCTTTATTATTAGTCGTGTAGTTATTCAAATTTAAATGACACAGCATTACAGACGTATCCGAATAACCATTCCTGATAAACATATTATAATGTTTTAGTCTGTGAACTTTGGTGTAAGCAAGACCCGTTACTTTAACGTCTGCATAATTTTATTGTGAAAGTGTGTTTAAATTGATAAATCGAACGTAAAATACCTGTGAGATTATTCCTCATAATCTGTACTAAAAGGTAGGATCAGATTTATACACACATATTCGAGTAATATACTGTAATTTAACTGAGAAAACAAACATCGGCACAAGTAACGAACGCAATTTGAATATTTTGGTAATAACACCACCGTTAATATGAGTAACAATCCAACTACAGCAGCGCAATTATAAACAAAAAGCAACAGTGCTTTCACAGACTCAATCAGCTGATCGAATTGTCCATCTGAGAGTTGGGTTTAGTTACAACTTTGAGAACAGCAACGTTCAAAATCAAGATAAAACCACTTGGTGATAGAGTACAACTTTAGACAGAATTATTTGCAACAATGTTTTTTTTTTATATTACGTTAAGACGTCCAAGAACCCAAACGCAGGAAAGAAACGAAGATGAACGGAACAGCTCTATTTCGGCGTCTTCTACGAGATCCATCAGCAAAAATATAGATGGAAAATTTCAATTTCCTAGATCTATTGAAAACTCTGATGACATGCTGGAGTTGAAATTATAGGGAAAACACTTGAAAATAGAACTAGACAGTGGTAAAAATGAAGTAAATAAACTATCTTATGAAAATACAATGTTAGAGGAAACCTTAAAATCATTAGAAAATAAACCTACCTTGTCTAATAAAGAGACAAAACAACCGTCTAGAATTTTGGCCTCGTCTATATCTCAAACGACAACAATCATAGAAGAAAAATGTCTAAAAAATAACTTGTGTATACTTAGCAGCAACAACAAGAACCAAATACTAGAAGTATTTGAAAACACTCTTGGCAATAACTACAATAATTGCCATTACCTAAAGCCTAACTTTGGAACAAAGGAACTTATGAAAAATTTCGAGAGGAAAGTAAAATACTTCATAATGGAAGACTACTGTATTATAATGATCGGTTAAAAATACTGAAAATTAACTGAAAGCACATTGTTTTGTTTTTAAAAGAAACTCTTATAAATGTTTATCACACGAATGTTATTATTTGTCTGCCTATATTTAATTGTGGATAATATTCTAATATGTCCAAGAATAGAATTGAGACATTTAACAATCTGACCAATGAAAATGCATACCTGCTGGATTCTAATAAACACTTGTCCCACGGCAAAGACATGTTTGGATACAGGGGATTTATAAATAATACCGGCATACGAAACATAACTGCCAACTTGAAGCTTTTAATGACACAAATCAAAGACTTGAATGACAAATCTGTGTGAATGACCAATATTTTAAGGAGCAGTTGAATTCAGTGCAAAGAAATGACATTGACATTGATGAGACTGTGTTAGGAAATAAGAATAGGGATATAGATGACATTCAAAATATTAAAGAAAATGTACTTAAACGTAATATTGCCGAAAGCAATCCAACAACAATTTTTTCGTCACTAATCAGAATCACATACATGTTTTTCATCAAAACATTGCTGGTCTAATAAATAAATCAGACATACTATCTATATACTTAGGAACTTTTTAAAAAATGTTTCTGTCGATGTCGTATGCATTACATAACAATTTAAACAAGTTGTGGCTGTCTATATAGATCTTACCATGGCTTTTGATCGTGTGGACCATGATTTACTAGCTAATAAATTATTTGCCTACGGAATACAGGGAAACGTACTAGAGCTGATTAGCTCTTACCTTGCAAATAGGAAGCAATACACTCAGAAAATAACACCATATTATCAACTTAAAAGCAAACAAGAAAGAAAATATTTATCAACCGAAAGAAGCGTTTTGAAAGATCCTCAGGGAAGTGTACTCGGACCACTTTTATTTATTCTTTACATAAATGACTTACCATGCAATATTTCAAGTCCCATGACATTATTTGCTGATATGACAGTACTATGACTTGTATAGCAATGAAAATGACAAAAGTGAAATGAAAATAAATGACGCTTTAAAAGAAATAATTTTTGAATGATAATAATTTGCTTGTTAATTTAGACAAGACTAAAATTATGATTAAATTGACAAAGTTAAGACTACAAATTTTTAGGCTTAGAAATAGATCATAAATTAAACTGGAAAAGTCACTGTAATGCGCTTTGTGAAAAGCTATAAAGCTCTGCTTATCTTCTTTATAAAATAGCAAAAATTGTCAACACAGAAACAGCTGCTTATCATAGTTTTGTAGCATCCCGACATAGATATGATATTAATTTCTGGCGGAACAGTACAGAGAACAAAAAAGTATTCAAGTCCAAAAGAGATGTTTAAGAGCAATGTGTAATTTAAAAACTTGGAATACCTGTGTGCCGTACTTCAAAAATTTTAATATCCTTACGTTACCCTTTTTATATATTTATGAGATGGCGATATTTGTCAGATTTAATCCACATTATTTTATTAAGGCTTCCGAAAATCATAACAAAATTCAACGTTCCCAATATCGACACAAAATTCTTGTACGTCAATGTAATACACAAATTCAAAAAAACAGTGTCTTATGTATGGCCCCAATAATATACAATAAAATACCAAATAATATTAAGGATATGAGCAATAATTTATTTAAAAGTAAACTTTATGTTTTACTAGTAAAGAAATGTTAAAGGG
This sequence comes from Ypsolopha scabrella, assembly GCA_910592155.1. Classification (NCBI taxonomy): domain Eukaryota; kingdom Metazoa; phylum Arthropoda; class Insecta; order Lepidoptera; family Ypsolophidae; genus Ypsolopha; species Ypsolopha scabrella. The sequence continues at coordinate 15,044,557 of OU342966.1, forward strand.
TACAGTGTAAATGGCTTTTTGAATGATATATATATTTAAGTTCTTAATTTTTTCAATTTTCTATTTTGTTTTGTGTATTTTTAATTTTATATAGCACTTTTGTGATTTGATATTATATTATTAATTTGTAAATAAATAGTACCTCATTGATACATTCATACGCCGAAAGGCAAAATATAGAGATCCTTTATAATTTATTAAGATCTAATGTACATTATCCAACCTATGTTTATGAATAAATATATTCTTATTCTTCGACTTATTCCAACATTGTCTTTGTCTATGTCAACTGAAATGATGAATGGAATTGTTTCTCTTATAATTTCCTATAAATAATGAAAACCTATAAAACTAATAGGAAGTTGCGCTTATGTGAAAGATTTTCTATGGGAAGTTGAATTTATTCTTTACGTCATTTCAATAGTTGTAGAATAAATAGGGTTTTTAATTTTGCAGCGCGTCACTAACACACTATGTGTAGTGATAGAATCGCCCCTAGCCCATATTAATTAATGTTTACAAGCAGACCGCCATGGCTTATGAAGACAGGTATGTACAACGGAGAATTGGGGAATGACTAAACTTCCGCCGGCGGAATTGCATTGCAGGCGTTATACATCCACCACCCGGCAGATATTTTATTTATCTTAAAATAAGAATCCACCGATATTTGAGCTCATGCGGCGGACTTACTCTAATGAGAGCAGTGTAGCCGGTGCGTGTGCATTAGAGATCAGAATGTCCGCCGCCACCAACCAGACAGACACCATTTAGGTATCGCACGCGTTCTCTTGATGATAGTTTAAAAAAAATTGTGGATATTTTTATCATAATGTTAAAATATGAGTTACTTTTAATTCATTTGCGTTAAAAACTACAGGAGTCGCCTTACTCAGCTCCCGAATATGGAATACTTTCGGCAAATTTTGAATTTAATGGATTATTTTATTGGTATGAGGCCAAAACCACATTTTTTTTGTCTGTCTATATGTATGTTCCGTTTTAGCTCGAAAAGCCCTCAACGGATTTGGATGCGGTATTTTATTATCATTGTAGTGGCTCTGGTCAACATATAGGCTATAAGGGGTGTTTATAAAGCAATCACCGACCCGAAAAAATTTAAATATACAACTAATACCTGCGATTGTTGGCACTTAGTGAAACATCATTTACATCTTGAAAATACACTTGTACAGTTTCACTTATATTCACTTTATTTAAACAACCGGTTTCACCTTCAGTATTATCAGGATATAATAAATAACTATTAATGTTGTTTAAGAGATACTTTCCATTATTTACCATCAGCAATGGAAACTGTCACATATACAATATCCATAGTTATTAGTTATTAATTTATTATATCCTGATGATGCCATAAGGTGAAACCAGTTGTTTAAATCAAGTGTATATAAGTGAAACAATACAAGTGAATTCTTAAGATATTAAAATATACATTTATTGACAGGCACTTGACGCGAGCGCAAAAGCTGTTATGCCAGAAATGTATTACATTATACGTATTTAAGTTAGCGTTCCAAATCACTTTTTCAAGATTAAAATATTGCTCGCTGTCGGAGAAAAGTAGCTCGATGCTGGTTACAAAACCTAAAAGTAGATGTTTTGGAACCAGCATCGAGCTACTTTTGACTGACAGCGAGCAATATTTTAAACTTGAAAAGTGATTTTGAACGCTACCTAATACGGACTGTTATTCCCCATTAACCGACTTTCTTGAAGTTCGAAAACTGATTATGGCAAAAACGAGAGATGGTGCGAGCATACCTGTCTTCTTATATCACGCACGACCGCACTAAGCCGTCAAAGTTTCTAGAGCACAGAGTGTACCGCATACACTCGTTACATAATGTTGGTTCCGTCACAGAAGGAGTACCGTCTAAGTTTTAATTTACTCTACAAGTTGCCTGGTTAACATTATTATACTGAGTGTAATAAAGAAACTGAAGTTTACTCCCTAATTTATTTATGAATGAAACTAAAATTCACAGCACTTTAAAAAGTAAATATGAAATAGTCACCATATTAAAACAAAGGCCAGTCATAACGACATGTTTCGACCATTTAGTCGATTACGCAGATAAATTATAATATATCATCAATTCTTCCAATTTCAAAATTATTTATAATTTACTATAACTTTAGATAATCACAACGTAGTCCGTCCATATAAATTTCCTGCCCAAAGCAACGATATCCTAAAACGAAATTGTGTTGTGGCTAAATTGAACACCGTAATATCCCACTAAAACAGTAATAAATTTACGAAAGTTAACCTTAGTCATTTCGCAAACGGGCTGGATTAACACAAAGAACCTTTTAAGGTACAATATTATATATCCCTAGGGGCAGGAAGGGTGTTATAAATATTGCAGTTTATGGACCGAAAAAATTGAGCTCAGTGAGAAAGTCCGTTATGAGATTTTACTTAGTAATCTATAACTTAGTTTAACGACTTATTTTGTCTTGGTGAAGGCTGCAACGAGAAGTTATGAGTATCAACGAATACGAAATATTTTTTTACCGAGAGAGGGCTTCGTAGAGTAACTTTTTTGTGTATATATCTAGCACAAGCTGTCATATTTGCCACATTAATTTTAATCCACTGATGTTTATGCAGCCTCGGTCAAAGTATTAGGCCGGCACGCATTTAAAACAATAAAATTATCGATAACACTATGAGATAAGAAAAGTATTTAACTCAAGCAATTTCGGTGACATGAAAGGCACATGCATAATATTACACGTGACCTCCTTTGAAGGGTTTCAACCTTTATATGGGCAAGACTTAAACTAGTGATAGAAACTTATTTGAAAAAATATGGAATTAAAACCGATTTAACAATAAAACAAACAAATTAAAACTTTTCTTTGCTTTAAAACTTTTTTTTTACTTTTTGATGCTGGAATCTTTGTAATTTTAATTCCCAAAAACTAAAAAACACAAGCAAGCAGAACTTTTATGAGGATTTTTTTGCAAAGGCTCGCTTTAACAATTTTTCCGCCAAAATGTGATAAAACCACAAAGCTTTTGACACACATGTTTTTAGGTAGGTAACATAGTCTAATTATTATTAGGGTTCCTTACCTCAAGAGGAAAAAACGGAGCCCTTATAGGATGACTTTGTTGTCCGTCTGTCTGTCCGTCTGTCCATCGGTCTGTCCGTACATCGGGCCGACCGTCCATCTGGCCGTCCGTCCATCCGTCTGTCTATCAATAAATTATAAAAAAATAACTCGGTGGGCGAGTCCGACTCGCACTTGTCCGGTTTTTTATTACTAACTTACTTTATGATCCTAAGGCCGCACAGCAGAGCAGAGGGCCGATGCAATTCTTCTCCATCCGTCTCCCACCACTAGCAGCATAAATTATTTTTTAATAAATATAAGGTGACATTTATTTATGCAGCCAAACTCATATTGGAGCCTTGGTAAGTGATCAGTATCCCGGATCAATTAAATTGTTTCGAAATTTGAAAAAGAAAATGTTGAATTTCCACTGTATTGACTTGGGGCTGAGGTTGCGTTTGTGAGGAAAAGGAAAAAAGTTTGGAATTTTCCAAAAAGGGTAATTTAAACATAACACCGACTACTTACCGAGTCTTCAGTATGAATTTGGCTAGATAAATAAAAGTCACCTTATATTTTATGGAACTTCAAACGAGTGTTGTAAATCTGCAATAGTGCTAATAATATATGTTATTAACTTTGTATTGGGGTCGCGATAACTAACAACTAATATACATACCTAGTATAAAGGTATGTTGTTAGTTATCGCGAATAAGACCCCAATACAAAGTTAATAATGTGTGAAAATCACGAAAGTTTAAAGTTTACTTGTGCTATTATGGTTTAACACGCCATGCTAATACATTGCAATTTTAGGACATGAGATATATAAACAACTTGGCCGAGAGAAAGTCAGACTCGCGCACAACGGATTCCGTACCACCACATAATACTAGTACAGAACACAAAAACATTATCTATAATACACTAATAATAAACTAGTAAAAAATTCGTGTCTGCACTTTTAATACTTTCGCGAATTTTTTAATTTACGACATTATTTCCAGGACTTCATGGTTTTGAAAGATAAGTACATCCCCTACATAAGGTATATGAGTTATGAGTTGAAATAAAGTACAAGTGTCGCAACGGTTTATGAGCGCTCGGCAAAAGTGGTGGGGGACTAGCGCATGTATTCACTCGCGCACAAAATTACTAAGTGCGATAGAGAAACAATGACTAGTGCAGTCAAGGTCACCGCTCATAAACCGTTGTGACACTTGCAGTGTATGAAACTGCATATAACTAGGTATCAAAACAAGCGTGTGATTCAGAGAAATTGTGTAATTTAAGTTTTTTACCTTTTGCAAGCCAAGTTATAATAAAAAGACACGTTCATCAGAATAAATAGTTACTGGACCGTTTTAAAAAGAAAACCTAGGTCATGATTTGTCAGTCACAACTTTGTGATCCCAAAACTCTTATTTAAAATTTTTACAAGGGATGGCACTTTGATTTTTTTGCATTCATGACACGTTTCATTCTGTCTGGAATGTTAACAACTTTGCGACCTCTGATTTTGATATTGTGTCCATCTTACTTTGTGAGGCTGTGTAGCTTTTCATTTTGTTTTTCTTACAATTGTTATTGGTATTTTATTCTTTAGTTTGCTTTCGTCTTAGGACCTTTTAACCTTTTATAACGACTTTACAAAAATACTTTCTCATTTTTAATGTTACTCACGTCAAAATTACTGGGCAAAGAAAACTGTGACTACGGACTGATACGGACATATATCTCGTCTCTGTAGCTGTAACATTTAACGATAATAATGAGTACATTTAAAATGGTAATGTTAAAGTTTATTTTATTTTATATAGCGTGGTAGAACATAATGGTCCCTGAATAATAGACTCTTGTAATAACTATCGATAACACTGTAAAGTAAGTACATACTATTTCATTCCGGTATAGAAAGGCACGTGAGAGAATTCGTGACTTGTGATGAGACTTGAGTAGCTGAGTTGGTAGAGCAATGTCCCCGGTTAAAACCTCGGTTTAGAGCCCCTCACATTCTATCCATCCCATCCATCCATCAGCCCTTGTTCGTCCACTGCTGGACATAGGCCTTTCCCTAATTTCGCCACTCATGTCGTCCTCCGTCCTCCTCATCCAGCCGCCCCCCGCAACGTCCTTCAGGTCGTCGGTCCAGCGGGCACGAGGTCAGCCTACACTACGCTTTGCTGTACGTGGTCTCCATTCTAGAGCCTTTCGGCCCCAACGGCCATCATGTCGGCGACAAATATGGCCTGCCCACTGCCACTTCAAATTACTGATTCTGCAGGCTATGTCGGTTACTTTCGATCTCCGACGGATCTCCTTGTTTCGGATTCTATCCATCAGAGATACCCCAAGCATAGTCCGCTCCATAGCTCGCTGAGCGACCTTAAATCGGTGGATCAGGCCCTTTGTAAAAGACCTCACATTCAAATTAACCTTTTTACAAATAACCTAACCTATACCAAAACGATATAATAAAAAGAAAAATAATGTGCTACCTACCGCCGGCTCACCAAGGACATTTTTGCTGCTACTCTCGTCAGTTAGCTTGTGACCACGACAGCCTACAGAGGCGTCGAAACGTCAAGCACATATCTATTGAGGTACGCGAGTAAGACCCCAATACAAAGTTAATAATAATAAAGCCGATTCAGAATTTGATTTGATTTGATTTGAGTTTTAGTAATGTCAAAACGAAATTTTCTTCATTCCAAAACATTTCTTTAGTGTTAACAACAGAACGTATATTACTTTGGAATACGTAGTAAGCACTAAAACTAAAATTTAAGCCTTCAGAATCGACTTTAATAACTATTTATTTGTGCCTCTTTACGATGATAAATCGACAAGTGTGAAAATATATAACAGTTTTGATAAGTAATGTTGTATTCTTCACTACATATTTATTTTGTAACGTTTAAGTTACACGACTTAATGTTTCCTAAAAACTATTTTCTCATCGAAACACTGCCTTCAACTAGTTCCACGTCACCAAAGTTTAGCTGGAAGAAAATGTTAACTGGCATTGAGCTCGCTTACATACTTCTTTTGTACATTTTTTTTTTGTAATAATAATGCTGTAAAAGGAAACGGTAGGGCATAATGGTCTTAAACTACCTTCCTATAGGAGTGACTCAGTATTAGTGAGTACTACCATATCATTGCGGTAGTTTAAAGAACTTTAAAGCTCCTCACGTCAAATTTTACTACATCGTTAAGTGTGAAGAATATAATTTTAAGTGTATTTCTATTAAGAGTATGGTTTCTTTCCTTTGATTTATTTGACTCTTTTTATATGAGATGACTTTCGTTTAGCCAAGTTCATGTTAGAGATTCGGCAAGTGATCAAAACCAAGGTTCAATTACCCTTTCTGTGTCATACGTACCTACACAAAATTAAATATAGATTTCCTATACTAAATGAATCGGGGTTGTTCTTGAACAAGTATAGAGGCACAAACAATATTTTTCGTATTTCGCAAACAGAGTAATTGAATCTTGGTGCTGACCACTTACCAAGTCTCCAGTATAAATTTGGCTACATAAACGAGTGTTTTATACATAGCTATGGCTAAGGGTATGTTTTTAAAACAAATATCAAATTTCAATTAAAAAAGTCTTTTAAAAAGAAATGAGGTTTTTCTCAATTTTTCACTTTTGACACATGACACCAAGACGTCGTAGTAGGCGCTTTCACATCAGCCTAAATTACGCAGATTATGGAGAGTTTTCCCTCGAACTTTAATGATAGATCGCCCGGAGTCCTGCAAGCTGGACTTTGAGTACTTCCGGAAGCACTCAACTTGTTTCAGACACATTTTCGTAAAAATATATTACACAAAAATCAAATTTGCACAAAAAATAGAGTATTCCTTTCCCTGTTAAATTGGTGGTGTAGCCCAATTAACCTTCAGTCGCTGCGCAATGGCGCATTACTTGAGTATACACAGGTGCAGTGCGTTCGCGCCACTTTGCGCCCGCGCGACTTGTCTCTTAAATAAATTCTGTCGCGCTTGGGTGACGCTTCCGATAACTGTTTCAGATGGCTGAAAACTACGTTGTCCAATAATTATGTTTGGCCATTCAACGTGGCAACTTCGCTGACTTTTTGGGCACCCTTTGCCCGCGGTTTAGCTCGCGTGGAGGTGTCTTAAGATAAAAACTATTATCGATAGTTTTCGGCTTGACGGTTATTTTATCAAAATAAATAAATTCCCCCCCCCCCCTAAATATGTTAATAATTTGAATCTGCCCCTAGGATTTATACACTTTAATGACATAAAATATAGTTCCCATACTTTTGGCATTATCATAAACAATTTCAAAAATACGTTATTATCAACCCACTGTTGGGGATATGCCTCTTCTTCTCTACGTAATTCCCTTTACATCGTATGACTTCTTGTGGTATAATTAGTATAACTGATAAATTATACATATCCAAATACAAAATATATTTAACTACGCTACGTCACAGGAAGCCCTGAAGAATATTCAGTAATAATATACTACACATTTTTCCACGTACCAGGTCTATCTTTAAAACTAACCATTTCGACGAATAACTAACCCTAAAGGCGTAGCAAAAGCGATTATCTCTCGTGTTTTTCACTAATTACCCCGCAAGTGTTCTATCTAATAACTTGCGAAAGGAAAGGCGATTAGGAAGTCACTCGCCGACTTGACAAAAAACGTTCACTATCGCTGCCTCCATTCCTCCCTCTCGTTTCCTGGAGAATCCATCTAGAAGAACACACTTAATATGTTTTGAATAAAGATAATTTTCCGATAGCTGAGTTGCCTATTTTCTGTAGCAAGGATGGGGGAATTCGCTATTCCCGATTGTTTGTTGAGAGAGTCGAGAGCCCCCTATTGATTTGTCAGAAAGCCTTCGCATTTCAGGAACACGTTTATTTTCTCAGACCTTTCTCTGTGTGGCTTTGTTTGATACCGGACGGGAAATTCTGATTTATTATACATACAAGGTTCCAGGCAAAGTTTCGCTTTTGCTTTCGGTAATTTTATGTTAATGTAATATCCGTTTCAAAGGGAATCCTTTTTAGGAATGTATAAGTCGTAAATTCACGTGGTGTCACGTAATTATTATTTGCTCTGTGTCCCAAGTTTGCTGAGTAAGAGCATACAATTTAAATAATACAAATAATAATGTTTTCATAATACAGCTAACTGTTTTGTCAAACAAAGGATATTTGGTCTGCTGGGCCGAGATCCGTTTCTAAAACAGTTGAACCAAATTAGCTGAAAGGTTGGAGATTATACTGGTAGGTACTCAAAAGTGGTGAAGAAATTCATCCATAACGTCGTATTGTGAATGTTCTAATTTCAAATGTACTTCCAAAACATTTGTTTAGATCGACGGTATATGCTAGAAATTAAAATTAAATGAGGTTAAGAAAATGAGTGGGTTCTTTCAATAAACCGTAAAAGGAAAGGAATTAGGATATTCTATATATATTGATGGAAGGACGGCATGATAAAAATATCTATGTATGACCTATTTAAATCACTCACTTAGAACTACAATGTTCTATCGAGGAAAATTGCGCAAAACCACTTTTCATATTATACTGGTAGGTACTCAAAAGTGGTGAAGAAAATCATCCATAACGTCGTATTGTGAATGTTCTAATTTCAAATGTACTTCCAAAACATTTGTTTAGATCGACGGCATATGCTAGAAATTAAAATTAAATGAGGTTAAGAAAATGAGTGGGTTCTTTCAATAAACCGTAAAAGGAAAGGAATTAGGATTATTAGAATTAGGATATTCTATACATATTGATGGAAGGACGGCATGATAAAAATATCTATGTATGACCTATTTAAATCACTCACTTAGAACTACAATGTTCTATCGAGGAAAATTGCGCAAAACCACTTTTCATCTTCGTTACGATTGACCGCTTGTGGTCTACATCTCGACCACTAATTCCGGGGGTCGTGAGTTCAAATTCTGTAGCGGCACGTTTGTGTTTTATCTGCGTGCTTCGGAAAGCACATTAAACTGTGCGTCTATATTTAATAAATAGAAAAATATTGAAACGAGTTGTACGTTGTTCCACTAATATAACGTACAAGTATTTTCAATATTTTTCTATTATTGTGAAAATGTTCCATCAAGAAGTGACAACATACAGCATCAATCGTCCATATTTAAACCCGAAGTATCACGTTATATAGGGCTCACCAAGAAAAGCAGGCATTATTTGCAGCAAGAACCAATGACAACTTAATTTAACATTAAAGTAAATTAGTTCTTGCTGCAAATAATGTCTGCTTTTCTTTTTCTTTAACTTAAAATTATCCAAAAACAAATGCAAAATGCGGGTCTGCAGAACTTTTCCCGATGGTAGATGCATACTCTCTTTTACCTTTTCGCTACATATATCAAATGCTACGTCTGTTTGTATGTATGTTTGCTTTTAACTAAAGAACCAACAAGCGACTTATTGACGAAACGGAGTAGTTTGAAAAAAACAGCCAGTCATCGTTTCTAGTCTGAGTAGAGCAGCAAGCAAAAGGTAATACGACAAACCAAACATAATTTTCAAGTACTTGTACAAACTCAAAGCTAATCTTGACAAACGAACCCTCGTCAAACTGTGTAGACAAACAACATAAAAGATGTTTTAGTCTTTGTTTTTCATTTTTTCAACCACGACATCAATTTACTTATTATTAGACAAACATGATCTTCCAACTTTGAGGATGCATACGCAATGGAAAAATCAGTGAATTTTTTTTAAATAATAATTATATCGCTTCTACTTGTTTGTCCGTCAATCTGTTTCTGCAGCCATAATAATAAAAAAAATATCCATCCATCCATCAGCCTGTTTCGTCCACTGCTGGACATAGGCCTTTCCAGGATTTCACCAATCTTGGCGGTCCTCCTGGAAGAAATGCCCATACTCACACACGCTGGGCAGGCGGGTTGGTGAGCGCGGTTCCGAAACCCTTGCACCAGTGACGCCGCTGCCCGTCACTAGTCTGTTTTAAGGCCTGGCAATTAGGGATGGATATACCGCCATCCATCGGTCCCAGGCAATGGTGGGCCGCCTGGTTTTGCCTGAGAGCTGTTCTCTTACTCTCTCCCAAATAACTTCGGGAGGATTTGCGAGTAAGATGGTGGTACCTCCACAGTCGAGCTCGGCATCAGCTCTACCACCTACTAAATATCAATCAGATTTTTTTACTGCCCACACTTCGCTTAATGTTCAACAAAGTGTATAAGTGATTACTCTGTAATTCCTGAACTTACTCAACAGCAAAAAGCTTCCCCGAAATTTATAGGTGAATATGTATTTACGAGTAAATGGTTTTTGAAGGAAAAGTATAGAATTGTTATTGTAAAACAAAATTTGTTGGTTTGGTACGACCATTAAAACATTTATGCAGATGCACTTGTCTTATAAATGTGATTCTTAAATTCCCCAAAGAACATGCAAATAACCCTCTTAATTTTCATTAAAGGTTAAAACAATAGACCGCAGACCAGCTTGTTTCTCGGATTTGTTGGTTTGGAATTATCATGAAAAAACTCGAATTTTCAATTTATTGAAATACCGTAATTGTCATGTCTTCTGTCCGAAGTGAAGAGTCTATGAAGTTATAGGTATAATTACTAAATAAATAAAACAATCGGTTAAATTCGAGAGTAATACATTTAAATAATTTGAATAAAAATAACAAACTCATCAGTACCTACAAACTGTATGAAACGAAACTGCAAAATTAGTTGGTCGAGATTTGGGTACGTAACGGGTACGTATAAAAAATCGGCATTTTTAGTATTTTTTGTTTAAAAACACTGTATGGCACATAATATACAGAAAATTCAAAATTCCTAAGTACTTTATTTTTAGAGATAGACACTAAAACTGACCACTTTATTGGCCCAACATTTCCCTAAACGTGGAGAAAAAAAAAAAAAATATTGCTCTCCTTTTTCATGTAAATAAATTTCAACATTCAACATCAACATTCTACATAACATATCACTTTCAGGTCTATAACTCATTCCGTCTGCAAGCTAGAGACCCGTGGCCCACTTGGACGGACAGACAGACAGCAGAGCGACATTAGTAGGGCTCCGTGTTCAACTTCAGGTACGGAACTCTAAAAGCGATGTGTTTCTAACTTCATCGATGCATGAAACATCCGAAATAAGTACTAACAAACACAGCAAAACTGCTATGTGAGTAAGAAATGTTGTGTACTTTATACGGAATTCTAGAAATATATTTTCTTTATTTGGACTTCGTAAATACGAGTTTCCAAATCTGCAATTCGATGTTCAGTTCAATTCAGTCGGGAGTTCGTCAGCAAGCGCTGTTTGTGTACTTTGCAGCGAAACTTTGAGCGCCATGTACGCGTATTTACCAGATAAGAAACCGACGCGACACTTCGGTTGATGCTCGATTGTGACGCTGTAAACTTATGAAAGAGTCACTGAACTTCGTAAATATACAAAATAATATGTTTGTATTTATATTTTTTGTACTGTTCGTTAATACTTTGGATTAGATTACGTTCGCAACAGTACTTACATGGCCAAGTACTTACATTGGTAGTACTGTTTGTCATCTTCTGGCAATTAGAAAGTGTTTTTTATGGTGTCTTTGGACGCTTTTTTTAGCGCAGGCAACTCCTCTTCGGACGGCTGGTGCAGATGTTCCTGCTGATTTAGATGAATAAGTTTGCCGCGGCCCGTATCAACTACCTAGATACATTGGTGCAACACTGCACACGAAAATTCACTAGCGTAATGTGTAGCTGCAACTCATTTGGTTGTTCTAAGTCTACAAATTTAAATATTATTACGAGAGCCATGGATGAACAATACTTTGTCTATGCGAGAGCTGACTTTTATGTTCGGTCGAATTATGGCAAAAAGACTTCTAAAATTATCCATTTTCGTCTATGCTGACACTGCGCCTCGATATTTTGAGAACTTATGTAACTTATCAGCGTGATAAATCTGCAAATAGAAACTGCAAAATTGAGTTAAGAATCTTCTAAAATAATTATCAGTTTTTCTTTCGAAGCTTAATATTTGGCCACACACCAAGTCGTCGGTATCCAAAAAACGTTCTATATTATGATTACTTGATCACTCGTCTGTTTAAATATTTAAAAGAATTAGAACCACCTTCCAATGGAAGGTAAATTTTCTGGAAGTGCCAAGTTCACAAAATATTTTAATACAGCAATTTTCAGCAAATTACGCCGTTCTATCCCTGTATTTATTATACAGTTCTGAGACAAAATACTTGGTGATTCTTTACCCAGCAAATACTTCAAGATGACGAGGGTGTTGGTACGAATGCTTCCCTTCTGGATCTCGCCCGTTATCGTAACCTCGTTATTTAAGATGGGCCTTAATGCCTGATGTCGTTAAAATTACACCTGGACGGCGATTCTCGCACATGCGACAATTTGCGAAACGCATCACACTTTTTAAATATGAACCTAGTGTACGTATTCATAACATGCTTTAAGTGTCTTGGAGTTATAGTTAATAGAATTATCATCATAAAGCATTTATGACGCGATAAACACAGGCGTACGAAAAGCAAAGCGTGTGAAAATTTTTGCGAGAATCGCCGTCCTGAACAATTTTCTTGTCACGACATGTGCCTAGAGAAACATCACGTTCAGTTGACATGACCCGCCATACAGGTAAGCTACTGTCCGTTACCTACTTATGGCGATTAATAAAGTAGAGTTCTTGGAATATTTGATGGATTTGATGGTGGATATTTGATTAACCCGTTACTTTATCGATTTTGACAACAATTTAAGAATATGTGTTTTTCAGACAGTTAAAAAATGCACAGTTCTCATTAACTAAGATTAAGTTTTATAGCGAAATCCATCCCATTGGAATACTCTATATATTATTATTAGAGTGCATTATAAACTAGAAAAGATCAATTAGAAACAAACTCCAAAAAACAAGTATGAAGGTGGACAAGTATCGTGGTGAAAAAATTCAACGGTCTAGGTAAAGATAAGTACCTCGGGGTCAATAGCGCACTTATCCTGATAAAAAAGAGGTCGCAGGTTCGAATACTGGCCCGAGAAATTTTTTCAAAGACTTGTCTCTGGAATTGTTTATAATTAATCTTTTCTAGTTTGTAATGCTCTAACAATAATATTTACAGTATTCCAAAGCGATGTATTTCGCAATAAAAATATGTATAATATTAGGGCTTCAAACAGAGCGGCTACAGAGGTGCACGAAAATAAAATTAACGAAATTACCTTCGGCTCGTGCCGCAAACTCACACTCGTCAGAAAACGTTTCATCGCTCTCATATCGTAATGTACTATTATTACAGCAACATCATAAATTTAGTGGGATCTCGTAGAGGATACTTTCTTTATTTTTACCGGACTATGTACGGGTTCGTAACTATTACGCAGACTGTCGGAAGGACAAAAGAACTAAACAATGAGGTTTTTATTTCTGACGGAACGTTGAACTACTCGAAGTCACAAATCCGGGTAATAATGGCCTTCGCCCAGGCACGGATCCAGGAGGGGGTCAAACTCCCAATCTCTAAAGCACTATGGGATGCTTGTTAAGAAGTAAAAATATAAATAAAATATTCACCGTCATGTCACATTAGTCACCGTCACATAATTTGTCACCCATAAAAAATATGAGCAACAAAATTATTATAAGCATTATGGAAAAGATCAATTCAAACAAACTTCTAGTAAGAAAAGATTTTTTTTTTAATATCTCGAGCCAGGATTAAAATTTGCGACCTGTACTTTCAAGGTAAGTGCGCTACCGCTGCGCCACTGAGGTACTCAAACTAAACCGATTTTTTGTAACTACTTGATACACCTGCCTGTAATGCACATACTGTATGCTCAAGAGGGTGTTATGTGATTTCACGCCTTGTTCTTAGGAAACAGGCATGGCACTGTCGCACTGTACAATATTTGTTGCTTTAAACAGTCAAGAAATTTACAGCGCTCATTTACTTAGATTATATGATTTACACTCAGAACAATATTTACAGCGAAATTCATCGCTTTAGATACTCTTACACTTTAACATTATTTACAGAGCATTACAAACTGGAAAAGTTCAACAGATACAAGTTTCATTTGGCCAGCATTTTTATTTATTGTACCTACATATATAGTTTAGTTTAAATATCACATAATAAAGTTTTATATAATTTTTAAGTTATATTATATGTCCATCCATCCATCCAGCCCGTGTACGTCCACTGTTGCCTTTCCCAAATTTCGCCACTCTTGTCGGTCCTCCGTCCTCCTCATCCAGCCGCCTCCCGCAACGTCTTTCAGGTCGTCGGTCCAGTGGGCACGAGGTCGGCCTACACTACGCTTTGCTGTAAATAGTTTTTATTTAAGTTTTTGTTACTCAGCTTGAAAAATAGAGATAAAAGTATTTTGAATTAATAATAACGTTCTGAAAAACCAAAATATTGTTATAACAAAAAAGCAGAGATGCATTTTTCCTGTGCTTTTCTTTATGGTAAATAAATATTTATAGAATGAGTACAACGAGTAGTAACTTAGAAATTTATTATCAGAACGTTAGGAGTATGCGCACAAAAACAAACGATTTTTATCGCAATACTTGCATAAATTCTTACGACCTGATTGCAATAACGGAGACTTGGTTAAATAATAGTATTTACCATGCTGAGCTTTTTGACGATACTTACATGGTTTGGAGACGCGATCGCGACTATGATCTTACAAAACAAATCGGAGGGGGAGGGGTCATGTTAGCCACTCGTAGGGGTTTATCGGTCACACCGAAACCGGATTGGCACTCTACTGCTGGTGCTGAGGACCTCTGGGTGACTATTAATATAAGCAACTCTAAAACGAAAACCGCAGGAGGTAAACTTCATGTTTGTGTGCTGTACTTGATTGAGGAAAATCAAGGATCTAGCTTTTCCCAGCAACTAAATACTTTTTCAGATAATTTAAACTTAATTATGCTTTCAAACCCGCAAGATAAGTTTTTAATACTAGGAGACTTCAATCTTGGGGATATTCACTGGACAGCAGAATATCCTGCAGCTTACATTTCTCACCTGCAAATTTACATACTAAAGAAGAAATCCGCTTGACTGATTCGATCTGCATGTCCGGTCTAAATCAATTCAATGGCATTAAAAATGTTTTTGGTCGTATATTGGATCTTGTACTGTCCAATGACTTGGTGAACGTGGATGAATGTCTTAACCCTCTCTTACCTCTAGATGCGC
This sequence comes from Ypsolopha scabrella, assembly GCA_910592155.1. Taxonomy (NCBI): domain Eukaryota; kingdom Metazoa; phylum Arthropoda; class Insecta; order Lepidoptera; family Ypsolophidae; genus Ypsolopha; species Ypsolopha scabrella. The sequence continues at coordinate 15,059,928 of OU342966.1, forward strand.
ACCATAAAGCACTTTCCATCAAAATGGAGTTAGAGGATTTTGAGTTACCTCAGGCGACGCCTCGAACTAAATATTGTTATTCTAAAGCTAATTTTGATTGCTTAAACTCCGATATTTTAAAAATTTACTGGGTATATAACTTATCAGATAGGCCTCTTGAAGGGGCAGTTCAATATTTTTATGACTTGATTAAAAAATACGTCCCCTCGAAGCAGATTAAACCATCACCACATCCACCCTGGTATTCACCGGCTCTTCTAAAGCTTCTTAAAGAAAAGGCCAAGTACCATTGCAAATATAAAACATATGGCTATCGTTGTGATGAACAGTCATTTGTCATGTTACCGGAGAGGGCTAAGAGATTAGAAGCTTATTCTTACAAAGACTACATAAACAATATTGACAACTCAATTTCTAAAAATCCAAAATCGTTCGGGTCCTATGTTAAATCAAAATCAAATACTAATGCATTACCAAACACTATGATTTTTGAAGGGAAACATGCCAATACAGGGGAAGATATACGTAATTTGTTTTCTAAATACTTCCACTCCACGTTCCTTGAACCAAACAACAAGTTTTCTACTCCATCTGACACACATACTGAGACAAACCTTACTGAAATAGATATAAATTCTATTGAAATTAATCAAAATTATATAGCAGCTAAACTTGGGTCACTTGATATGTATAAGTCGGCTGGGCTTGATCAAATTTCTCCAATTCTCTTGGTTAAATCTGCGAAAGCCCTTTCTTTTCCTTTAAAAATTTTGTTTCAGAGATCTATAAAAGAAGGAAACGTACCTGATATTTGGAAATCCGCTTTTGTAACACCTATTCACAAAAAAGGTCCAAAGATTAATGTTGAAAATTTCAACCCATTTCCAAACATTGTATAATTGCAATGATTTTTGAGAAAATTGTACAGGAGCAGGTTTATGCTGCACTAAAAAACTATTTTAATCCATCGCAACATGGATTTCTCAAGGGAAGATCTACTATGACCAATTTGATCCTTTTTAATGAGTCTCTTACTGATATTATGGATAACGGCATGCAAGTAGATGTCGTATACACGGATTATAGTAAAGCATTTAATCATATTGAATCATAAACTACTATTACAAAAACTTTTTAAGGCAGGTATTCGTGGAGACTTGTACAGGTGGTTCTCTTCATATATTAATAAAAGGACACAAGCTGTCGTAGCCAGTAATTTTATCTCAAATTGGGTTAGGATTCCAAGTGGTGTACCGCAGGGCTCTCTACTTGGGCCCCTATTGTTTCTAATTTTCATATCCGGCATAAGATTCATGTTTCCATAACTCCGAGGTACTTATTTTTGCGGACGCCATGAAGATCTTTCGGCCGATCACAAGTGAGGAAGATGCTGCCCTATTGCCGGATGATCTTTGTCGTCTTGATGACTACTGCACACAAAATAAATTAGATTTAAACCCAAAAAAATGCTCATGTATTACTTTTACATGAAATCACACACAAATCGTCTACAATTACACTTTAAAAGGTTATCAACTTAAAAGGGAACAAGAGGTTGGCTACCTAGGCGTCATACATGACAGTAAGCTTATTTTTGTTATATAATATTATAATAAGAAGACAAAAAAACTTCGTACTAACCTGTATCTATAAGTGAAAACTTGTAAATGGCCTTGTGCATTTATTACTTTTAAGTCTATTATAATTTATTATGCTGTAAGTTTTCCGAATAAATAAATAAATAAATAAAATAAATGAATGATGTGTACAACTATCATATAAAACCGTGTAAGTTTTAACGGTAGGTGATGGCAATTTTGATGGACCCTCCTTACATCAAATCTTGCATACGAGCCTGCGTTCGCCCATCCCAAGAACCCAGACTTCGATCGATAGTCGTTGAATTCAGCGCCTCACCCCACTTCCGCACTGATTAACTGCTTTAAAAAACTGCCAAGTATACGTCGTGCACAATGAACGGGATTCGTCAAAGCGGAGGTGATCTGCTTGAACGCTCCATTACACACAAGACAATGTTTTGAACATCTTAGGATTAAGGTTTAAGACATTTATTTCTCAAAAGATTGAAAACTAACTCATTTATACGAGAAAAGTAAATTAGGTAAATACTTGTACAATTTAAACGGCATCTAATCGCGTAATCAATGAAAATTAGTGGTTAGATCCGAAAGTTTTGAATATTCACTAATAGTACAAGAAAATTAAGATGTTGTTTACACGGAATTGCTTTATATAGGATGACGATAACATCAGAAGTAAATTCCTTATTATTAATAATAAATATTTTTTTATATTTAATGATAATATGTATGTTATCTATAGATGAGGTATTGTACTATTCTATTCTATAATATTTATTTCAGGCAAACAATTAGAGAATTGTATAAAACCTCATTCAACATGTGTTCATTATCAATTTTAATAATAAAAAGTCTCTTAAAATGTGACATTTGGGATTTTTTCGTAATTTTTCTTATCTTTCAGTGTCGTGTTACACATTCGTCCTCCTTTCAGCTATTTGCATATATGCTACTTAATATAATTTAAACATTGTATGTAGATACTCGTACATATGAATTGTAAAGGATGTTTGTGATTGCATTTTTGTAGTCGAAGTTATTGTATGGATATCGTTAGTCAAAATTTCTTTACGGTTGATAGCCAGACCTCTATCAAATATTTTTGGTGACATTTGATGCAGGGATTATGAATAGTGTACCGGCCTTACTTTGGAAGACAACGAGCAAATCCACGCAATGCTCCTTTTATTTAATTTTACAACGGACAGATACACGGCCACCTGAAACGAAAAGGGTTCCCATTTCAAAAGTTACCCTAAAAATCACAAGTCGAGCAAGACTGTTCGATTAGAGCCAGAGCCAGATGCATGGAGGCGCTTGATTTTTCTAACGAACCAACCTTTGAGGGTGGTTCCCCGCTCCGAGCCCGAGGTAACGCTATAATAGAGCTCGCTTTACAAACCTTAATAACGAATTGTTTTTTGTAAGTATCGTGTTTTTGTAGCTAAGTCTTCGTTTTGATAGTGAGTACAAAACTTAAACAAAAAAACACCGATGATGGGAAAAAACGAAAACTATTTATTTTTATTATAATTTTACACTTATATCATAAAATACAGACTATGAACTGAGAAATTATAAAAAATATAGATAAATTTTATTTACGAATGTCTCTAACTAACATTAAAAGACAAAAATGAAGTATCGTTTTCGTATTTGTTTTTCCATTAAAATAATTGATACACCGTCTGAGATTTTAATATTTAATACGTGTAGAAAACGATACATTGCAGCCCGACAAAAGAGGTTTCATAGCGACACGCCACCTAAATTCCATAGGGAATGGTACGAACGATAGTTGAACTCGTGGCCGAACCCTTTGTCACACATGCGCGATGGACTGTTTGACTGGTGGATTTTGGCGCCATAATTAACGACAAATGGTACAAAGATTCTATGGATTGGAAAAATAATAGGTTGGTTTTTTAGATGAGTTTGGACAAATAATGTGTGTGAAACAGCTCATAACAAGGTATTGAAACACTCGTGTGGTAATTTTAAAAACCCGCTCTTATGCTCCAGTTTCATAAACTGCTATTTTGAAATGATCTCGGCTGTTATCAAACATTATTATTTATCCAACATTCAAGGACAATTTTTTTATACCTACGATATACTACTTTTAAAAGTTTTCGATAAGTAATCCCACAATTACAGCGATTGCAATTTAGCTGAAACATCGTTTAGAACCTCGAGATTCTTTTTATTATTTATTTATTTATTTTACTTTAATTAATTATGTCTGATGAAGATCTCTTTTATATTTCATCTACACTAACTAATACAGCGGAAACGTTTTTGTTTGTTAGTTTGCTAGGGCTCATCTCTGAAATTAACCGATTTCCCAAAAAAAGGGTGGAAAAGGACATATACTGGAAAAATGCTCCCGAGGGGTATGGGAAATTTTGCCTTACTTTTAACATTACGTCACTCGTTTTTAACATATGTAACTTTCGACATCTGGCACTTTTGACATCTGTTGCTTTTGACAACATCTGGCACTTGTGACATCTGTCGCTTTTGACACCATCTGCACTTTTTGACATTTGTCACTTTCGTCATATCTGTCACTTTAAAAATATAAATGTCATGAAAACGTGCGTGCAAAGCTGCGGGGAAAATCTAGTTCTTAATAAAACGCGTGAATATAATATCATTCAGCAGCTACAAGCCATCAAGGTTTTGTATGAAAAATTTAAGGACTTACAAGTACTCATATAAAATCGATTCGTGTAGAAGATCTCGGTGCAAAATGCACATCATACTGTAGTATTGTTTTCCTTACTTATGAGTAAAAAGTATGCAATAAATGCGTTATATTGCAATTCGCACAAACTGCTTGTTAAGAGTTATGATCACATGAAAATTATTCCATTTTATGAGTTACATTCTGCATTACACTACAACTTTAAACACGCTTTAAAGTTTGTTCTATCCATCCATCCATCAGCCCGTGTTCATCCACTGCTGGAGATAGGCCTTTCCCAAATTTCGCCACTCATGGCGGTCTTCCGTCCTTCTCATCCAGCCGACAACCGCAACGTCCTTTAGGTCATCGGTCCAGCGGGCACGAGATCGGCCTACACTACGCTTTGCTGTACGTGGTCTCCATTCTAAAGCCTTTCGGCCCCAACGGCCATCATGTTGGCGACAAATATGGCATGCCCACTGCCACTTCAACTTACTGATTTTGCAGGCTATGTCGGTTACTTTCGATCTCCAACGGATCTCCTCATTTCGGATTCTATCCATCAGAGATAATGTAATACAAACAAAATGATATACTATATTTTTTTGTGAGGACTTAATTATTAATAAACAATTTCCGCAAATTGCTGTAAAACGCATTTATTGCATACTTTTTATTAAAAAGAACGGAAAATAATATCATTATGTGCATTTTGCAGCGAGGTAAAAAGTTACCCCCTTTATAAATTTGCAAGGAAACAAATCGAAACTTATTCAAATAGAAGATAATCATAACAACAAATGAGTTCCCTTGCTTATATTTGAAGAACTCTAGTTTGAATCATTGTTACTATTTATTAAGGTACATCTGAGTGCGTTCGCAGCCCCCTCGAACGACGAAGAGATCAGTGCAACATGATTGGTTGGCTGGTTGGCAGTTATAGGCTACTCAACGGCGGTTGTCATGAGCGCAGCAACTCAGATATGGGCGCGACCAAATGTTTTTTCATTTCGGCATTACGTACGCGCTCGACGTAACTTTTTCAAAGGCAATACAATCGCACCGATTTCGTGGAAGGCACAAAATTAAAAACGTGTGTCAGGAGAAACGAAATTTTGACAAAACTGTAAAGATCTTCCAACAAATTATTGACTAAATTTAAGATCTTTGAACGATTCAATTGTTGAATTTTTGGATCATCACACTAATACTTATTATAAATGCGAAAGTTTGTGTGTGTGTATGTTTGTTACTCTTTCACGCTGAAACGGCTGAACGGATTTGGATGAAATTTATAATGGATATTTAGAATAGCTTATTGTACCCTAACTTAACACATAGGCTACTTTTTATATCGGCAAAAAGCATGTCGTTAAACCGAATAACGCGCGGGGTGAGCCGCGGACAAAAGCTATCTTCAATAAATTAAACACAAATTCTTGTACTTTTTATTCCACAAATATTTATTTTTATTATTATTTAGGCTACCGGTTTTCTATGACATATCCTCGGGCCAACAAATTAGTCATTGTAATACTTAACGATTTGAACTATACAAAGTAAACATCTCGAGCAAGCAAATATAAATAAAACAAACAGAGGTGAATCACCACAGCTTGCGTTTCTAAATTGGTTAACCACAAGGTTAAGTCCATAAATAACGGCAATAAATTATGTCATGTCATGTCATGTCATGTTAATATATTTGTCTATTATACATAATATGTCAGGATCACAGACATCCAATTGACAACATTTCAAATGGTTGGCTCTACGTGACTGAGACCTTTGGCCCATAGAGAAGTTTGCACCAATAAAAAAGTCATTTGTCAAAGAAGGGGTTCAATACTTAACTCTGTCAAAGTCAAGTCACAGCATTATTATTACTATGAGTTTTTTTAACGGCCTTGTATTGTTATGCCTTTTTGTAGTATTTTATATCTTACTCGCAAATCCTCCCGAAATTATTTTTATTAATAATTTTATTTGTGCCGAGTAACATGCTAGAATTATTTAGACCGAGACGGGTTAATTTTTGAACGGCCCTTAGACATTCGGTCTGGTTTGAATGAACGATTTTTAATATGGCAAAGGTTCCATTGATTGCTTGTAGTCAACCATTGAACGAAATGAACGAACATTCAGTATTTTGCAAATATCTCCGAAAATAGCCGCAAATAAAATTTAAAATAATGTTAGTTTGCAATAATGAACCAATAATCTCCCTAAGGTGTTGGAATTGTTGGTGTCTTCTCAGATGACCGCTTGTGGATACACTTCCAAACATATAAATAACATATACATGCTATCTGGATCATTATTAATAATTTGGTGTATTGATAGGGCTTCCAAATAATTCAATTTTGCACTTTTATTAGCTTTGCGTATTATTTTTACGTTATTCGTCGGGCCAAAGGAATGATTTGATGAGTTGAGATGTTCCGCAAACGTTGAGTCATTTTTCTTGTTTTTCCGTGATTCTGCCCGTTTGACCAATGTACACTTTTTTGCATGTATCACACTCTAATTGATAAACACCACTGTCATTCAGTATGGATTACATTTTTGTGTTCTGATTTAAAGAAACATAAAAGATAGTAACTAGATCTCACTTCGGCTATCAGCTGGATTTATACTTCAGGCAAATAAGATAAAAATTTGCCCAACCCCGGACATTTGAAACCTCAAGCTAAAAATTGGTTTAAATGTTGAAGAATAGTGCTCTGATTGATATTAAAAAAAACCGCCGTCATATTGGTTTGGCGAATTTTAAGCATAGCGGCTGAACCGAGCATCTGATTGTTTTCATTTATGCGCCAAATTACTTAGTTCAGTTACAAATTAATAATTATATACCAATTTTGGTGCTTAAAAAAGAATAATATTTATTTATGTATGTATTATTCTTTTTATGAACCAAAATCGGTATACAATTATTAGTTTGTAACTGAATTAAGTAATTTGGCGCAAAAAATGAATACAAACAGACGCTCAGTTCAGCCGCTATGCTTAAAAGTCGACAAATCCAAGTTTTATCAAGATGGCGGATTTTCCCGAAGATGGATTTTTGGGAAGTTTGGGATATCAATCAAAACACTAGTATTTGACATTTCCACCAATTTTGAGCTTGAGGTTTCAAATGTCCGGATCAATCATTAATTTTCCTGGAGTACGTGGGACGCACTATAAGTTTCCGGAATGAATATGAAAAAATACTATTAAAGGTACAAAATTAATTTATTGTTTTTCAAAATAATCTCCCTTGGCGTCTCTGCACTTTTTCATTCGATCAAACCAGTTTTGAAAACTTTTGTGCCACTCCCCTGTGGTGACCTCTGAAACGTGTTTTTCATACTCCTCGACAGCCTCTTCTGGTGATGAAAATCGTTGACCGCGTAATTGGTTCTTAATTTTTGGGAACAGAAAAAAGTCACAAGGTGCCAGGTCGGGACTGTATGCAGGATGACTCATGAGTTCTACATTTTTCGTCTTCAAAAAGTCGTTTGTCTGTCTGGCCGTGTGAGAACTAGCATTGACGTGGTGCAGGATGATACGGCGTTTACGGTTATTTTTACGGAGTTCGTCAATAACTTCCGGCAAACAAATGGTCGTGTACCAGTCACTATTCACGGTACGACGATTCTCTAAAGCAACAGTAGCCACGTGTCCAGTTTTATTAAAAAAAGAAGCAATCATCCGCTTAGATGCACTTTTGAGCACAGCTTTCTCACACCCAAATGTTTGTGTAGGATTGATTGTATTTGACTCATGCCTATTTCTAAGGATGCGCGAATTTCATGGTAGGTCACATGCCTGTCTGTTTCAATCATACGGCGCACAGCATCGATGTTTTTGTTGGTCACAGCGGTGGACGGCCGACCATCGCGAGATTCGTCACTGAGATTGATACGACCACGCTTGAATTCTGCAAACCAGCTATAAACAGTCGTCTTGCATGGTGCTTCATTGCCAAAAGCTGTTTCAAGCCGAGCGATGCTCTCTTGAGCTGTCAAATTACACTTAAAATCGTAGAAAATCATACTACGAAAATTTTCCCGAGTTAAATCCATGTTGATGCAGACACACAATTTTTTAAATGGCGCCACAAGGTAAAAACAAAAGACAGTCAGATGAAACAAACTGCATTCTACAGCCAAAGAGTTCTATTTTCAAATGTTGCAATAAATTTTTAAATATTGTTTATGTAAGTGGCCAGTTCCGGAAACTTTTAGTGTTACCTATGTATTATGCATATTTTTATGTTAATTGCAGTTAGTTTGTGGTTATTCTTAAGTTCTTCGTTAGCCGGCTAATCATAAACTTGTATAAACTAAAACTAAATAGTAAGTAATTTATGTGTTATTTCTAGTATTCAATGCATTTATTTCTAGTTTTGCTGTTTCACAAACCGTAAGTACTAGTTACAATATTTCATGACAAAAAAATTACTTAGGACAGATTCATAGATTTTTTTAAATTTAACCTTACAAACAAAGTAAAAAGTTACCAAGTTTACCGAAAGCAAGCGACTGCTCTCCGGTTATTTCCGGCAGTGTCGATTACATCAACTTCCCAACGTCTTCTTTGTCGGCTAGGCTTTCTTTTACCAATTTGTGGTTTCCAGTCCGTTGTAATTTTGGTCCATCTGTTACCACCTGTTTCGTTGATCCTTGCGACGTGCCCTGCCTATACGTGGTCTACTGCATCAATGATCCTTGATTGTTTTCTGATATCGCTAGGTCTTTTTCTTTGTTTAATATGCACCATTCAATTTTTCTTTGACACACCCTGATCTTATATAGGTATATAAAATTCTTTGTTATGGACCATGTTTCACAAACATGAGTAAAAATGAGAATTTTTTAATGTTTTAATTAAAAAATATTAATTTGCAATTTATAAGCAGACTAATTACAGCTGACGGAAACGAATAGAGGTTTATATGTTACTTCTAGCGTTCACTTACTAAATTATACCACTTATATACGGAATTTCCTACCGCTTTTGTCTTCAGATTTAATGGAAGCCGACTTTTATATACGTTTTTTTCATTTACCATAATATCTTTTACGTATTCCCGACTATTCTTTCTATTTTCTTCTTTTATTTTTATTTTATTTAATTGTAGTAGTCGCAAACAAATGTTGCAAACAACCATGTAATCTACAAACATGTACAAAAAAACGGAACGAATTTCACTAACCAAAAACTGAAGCACCCATAGTAAGTCTACTCGCGTGTACGCACGAGCCCGGCCCGTACACATTCACACCATAGTAGGTGTATTTTCCATAGTAAGTCCACTCACTCATTCGTAAGCCGCCGCATTGCTATGCTTCATTTGTTGCATCGGGCCGACTCCGTCCGCCTTTTTTATGTACGTCTTGGTCTACAAAGCGAAGGATTGATACATTAAGACCACTAATCAAAGGTCCTTCTTGGATTCCTTTCCAGTTCAGTCCTCGGAAGATCATTTTCAGAACCATTCAAGTAATATAACGTAATTTCAGTAAGTTGTATCTTTTTGCTATTATACACAATAACTTTCATGAAGAAGAATGTTTGATCATTCCAAACCATCTAGCGAGGCTGGAATTAATGTAAGTTCAAACGAGAATAGAGACCGTGGAAATTACTGGCTGGGAATAACGTGTCAGCATTTGCGTGCCATTGTCGGAACCACGTCGCGTCGGCGCTCTATTCACGCGAATCATGTAAAACATTCAATTTTAGTTGTTGACTCGTCTGTAATACCGGGAATACCAGGATATTGTGATATTCACACGTAGCGGATATGCTACATTGAAGCGTGCGCAAGGAATATTTAAATAGGCACCCGGTAGCATAAAGATAGAGATACAATTTTCACGCTTCAAAAAAGATCTTACTTATTGTAAGTAAAAAATTGTGCTGCAAATATTAAATTTGGTGTTGATATAAAATAAAGTTATTTAATTTAATAGAAGTTTATCCTATAAGTGCGGGGAGCAGGCAACAGCTTACGAGGAACGATTTGAAACACGAGCGATAAGCAATATTCAATGCAAAGTGTGAGTAAATAAATGAAACGTAATTAAAGGAACATTTAAATACTAAATGAACTTTAGGCGGGCATTCTTTTTCTTTTTCTTTGCACGCAAGTTGCCAACTTGACGGAAATAAGTTGCTTTAATTTTGATGCGTATTGTCTCGTCGAAAAAAACAACTTTTATTTTGGAAAAACCAGTGAACTTAGGTAACCTGTGTGGGGTTAGAAATGTTCAAAGTTGTTGCGTTTTCTTTTGACGTTGCAGAGTAAACTAATTAAGCCCTAAAAAAAGCCTTGATCCCTGGTAAATTTGAAACTAACCCATACATTCGAACGAGGAAACGACGACAATTTTTTATGGTTTTTACATCTAAGAAATAATAAAAAAAAATCTTTTGTTACAATATTTTATTATGAAGCCCACCAATAATTAATAAATGAGAAATCTTTTACATTAAGCCATGGACGAAAACAAATAAGTTTAGATTTCTGAAACTGATTTAACATTTCATGTTGAGTAACTTGATTTCAAAAAGCTTGTTTTTAAAAATATTCTTTAATTATTATTTTATTTAGTGCTTTTTAGTGAATAACGTTATTTTGCTCGTTAATTTATAAATTAACCGCCATCTAGCAGTCATCTCATTCTGAGATATGGACCGCAGAAAATTAGTTATTTGGCACTCACTCACTCACTCACCTAAATACAAATTGAAAGTTTAAGGTCACTTCTACTTACTTGAGTGAGCAATTAACAGTGAGAAGCCTTGTTTTTGAAATATATTTAATTACAGGACGCTTTTATAAAGTTAAAATTACAAAAGATAATTCTGACACCTGCCATTCCAAAATATTTTCTCTGTATAATTTAATCATTATTGTGTTTATTAATTCTATTACATAATTGGTGTATTCTAATTATGAAGCTTTATTGTACGAAGTGATTCGATATCGCTTACGGTTCGGTAATATTTTGAGAATTCATTATTTCTATATAATGAACATTGTAAAAGTCAAAGTGAGTGGTGAAACATACGGAACCTATATTTTATGCGATAGCTTATGCTTTACACGACTTTATAGACATAGCGTGCAAATCAGCATAACTAACATTGACGAAAATAATAGAGAAACTTTGTCTCTCAATGGAAACGCAGATAAGCTGTACCACGTGATCATCGCCTCAATAAAACGACTCGTCCTGCGTGTCCATTGGACAACGTTTCTTTGAGAGACAAAATTTATCTATTCGTGTCATCTGTGCTAGCTATATAGGTGAGATGATCCATGATAACAATATCAATTGCTGATTATAGTGCAGGCCTTTCTATTCACAGGCTGTTACAGTTACCAGTGGAACAGATTTACAACGAATACAACCTGTGTTCTGCTCAAGTTTTACAGGCTTAAGAATAGTCATCGCGTTCAAACCTCCATACAAACGCAAAAACAAAACAAACAAACAAAAACAAATCAAAACCAATCTTAGGTCTTGTCAATGAGTCAATCGGCACTGAAGAGTTCGGGTGTGTCTTTGCAAGAAGTGTCATAGATGCTATACAACCTCATTTGAAAGAAGAAGCTAATTCGGTGATAGAAATAGAGAACATAGGAAAAGTATAATCGCGTTTGTGTGTTATATCCATTAGATTACTTGTTCTCTTTTAAACGCATTTTATTATTTCTTCACGTTGTTTGCCTAGGCAAAAACGGGGATTGCCTGACTCATATTATACCAGTTCTCACCAAGGCTCGGCCTGCTAACTCACTTGTCAGGCAATTCCCTACTTTCTATTGTCGATTACTTGAGGTTTATAGCCATTATTTACTGCAATCTGTTTTATCGTTTTCAACTCTTTATCAAAATTGCTTTTTTACATAGGAATACTTAGTAATCTGTGTACGAACGATACACAATACAACGATAGCAATAACAAAGATAAAACCAAAAAAGAAAACCAATGCGGAATTTATAGCCTCACATGTAATACTTTTCAGGACGTTTACGTAGGACAGACAGACAGGAAACTAGGGACCAGGATCAGAATACATATGGCTAGCTGGAAAAAGAAAGACAACAAGCCAACTTTTGGAAATTGCCTTAGCTCACAGGAGCACGACTTCAATCCTGAAACGGACATGAAACTATTACATAGATGTAGAAAAGGAAAGAAAATGAATAACCTTGAAGCCCTAGAAGTGAACAGACATCGTAGCGAGGACCCACACCTTCTAATAAATGACCAGACCTGCTTCTGCTTATCCACTTCCCCATTATTGAATTTTAAACCAGATTTAATGTCACACCATTTCACTTTAGATTATTTTAGTTTAATACGTCAGTTTTATGACATTTAATTAGTTGACTTCGAAACATAGCCAAGTTTTGTTATTGCATCATTTTTATCACTGTGTTTCGTTATCCAATTTATAAGTTGACATTAGTATTTTATTTTTTGACTGGAATTTAATTTAATTTTCTCATTTTAAATGAACATTCCACCGTTCATTAATGACCACTAAATATTAATGACTAAATCAAAACGCAACATTCATGTTATACTCATTTACCCTCAACTATTTTTATTGTTATATCTACATACCTTCATAATTATTGTTAATGCTTACCAATTTTGACCGTTCATATTTTATCAAGCTAGAAGATGTCTAAGAGACGAAACTAGTCGGAACTCGTACACGGAGACTTCTATTAGTGTTGAAATGAAGTTTCATCAAGGAGTCACACCTTACAGTATAAATTATATTAATAAAGTCTACGACGGAGATATTTTAAACAAATTACATTTTTAGCTTCCCTGAAAGCCAATTAATGACAAAATATACAAGCTCCGAGAAAATTCCGGAGCAAAATCTTCCCCGTCCTCATTTCCCAATAACATACCTGAAAGACTTTGGTATCTATAGGTACATAAGTAAATCGACAATCAATGTATGTGAATGAAGCCAGCGAAGCAAAACGTATTACATGCGTGAAAAGTTCCATGCAGACTACTGCTATAGTACGTTCGTCCCGCACGTATTAGAAATTTTGAGGGTTTGAACATTTTTTAGTTTTAGACCAAAGTAACAAACTGAAATACAATATCATTTTTGGAAATTAAAAATAAGCTTTTTGTCCGCCTGTATGTCCAAGTATATTTTTTTTTCAAGACACTTGCTTATTAAGTGGCTATTATTGCAGCGTTCTTAGGGTCGTAATGCAGCATATTAAACACGCGTGCTTTTTACTTTACATTATCGCACTGGTGTTTTTTACATTAAAGTTATTTTTTATCTTAGCAAAGAGTTTTGTTGTCTTCAGAAATAGTAAAATTTTTGCGAATAAATAAACTGTCTTAGTTAAAATATAATAAATAATCATTTAATTTTATCAAATTATTTATTTTTATCAACAAATTCAAACAAATTTTTGTTGTAAATACAAAAAAAATATTCAGTTTGTTAATATTTAATATTTGGCTGTTTGGCAATATTTGGCTGTTTGGCGGATGTGTCAGTGGCTCTATTTCCACTTGTGCGCGCAAAAACAAAATCTCCGCCGCCATTTTTCAAAGAAAATTGTCAATTCGTAGCTTTGGTTTCAATTATGTGGAAAAATAATTCCTCGCAAGTGTGTTGAAAAACGTCGTATGAAACGCGTGAGCATTAGACATTACACTCTCGGCTCTATTACGCCCTCGCCATTCGGCTCGGGCTGCAATCCCGCCTCGACTGTAATGTCCAACGCAGCTCACTTGTATCATAATGTACTATTACGGACGTCGCGTCCATGTGAAAAGTATTATTTTCTCCTATTTTGCGCTATCTAGAGACGCAGCGATCGTCGTAACAGCCACTTTGCAATGTGCACTGATATGAACGTTATTTCAATGTCGTTTACGTCGATATTTGTACCGACACCCGTTGAGTTGCGGTATTATTCGCTTTAGGGGGCCGCCGCTAAAAAGTACCTAGGTGCCCGGTATTTCTAAGTTCGGGCCTGTGTACTAATATTTAAAAAAATAGTTAGGGTACATATATATATCAGTTTATAGCAACTTTGAGTTATTTATTAATTACGCCTTCACATACATTCAAAATGCTATTTCTTTTCTTGTTTAATTTCTTTGACGAAATTGATTTTGTAAAAGCAGTTCCAAGGATTGTGATAGAGCAAGAATAGAATAACATATACTAGTCAATAGCAATTCAAGTTCACACAACGTTTATTAAAATGAAAGAAATTCTTATAGTCCTTACTAGTTGAACAAGCGACTTATTGTTAATGTTCCTGTACTTCAGTAATTTAATCAGAGGTATACTGTATACATTCAAGCCGTTTGCCAAAATGCCAACCATACATCATAAACGAACCGTCCACCTGTAGCTTGGTAACCGGGGGCCTTATTTAATTTTAAACATGACGTCACACACAATTTCTATCGATACCTTCGAAAGCGATAGATGTTCAAGTTAGCTAATAAAGCCCCCAATTGTCTAGGAACCAGTATAATGGCTTTTATGGTTTCATCAGTACCCCAAAGTACTTGAATATGTATCCTTTATAAATATGTTGTTTTCATCGTAGTATTTATTTGTAACTAGCTTTTGCCCGTGGCTTTGGCCGTGTTTATTCAATATTTGTCCCGTTTTCGGCTTGGGCGTTATTTTATGAACATCCCTTTTAGCCTTTGTGTTGACCCAGCGTAACAACGATGATAATAAAAAAACTGCATCTAAACCCGTTGAGTGCTTCTCGAGTTAAAACGAAACATACATACAGACAGACAAAATTCTAATAATTGTTATTTTGGCCTCAGTACAGTAGGTGTACCTACCAATAACCCATTTCATTTAAAATTTCGTGAAAATACTCAATGTATAGACACTACTTATATACTACTTTCTATAAATGTTTATACAATACATGATGACATTTGCGACCACTTGTTTCGATTTGTCGTTTCCCGCTGATTCCCGCAATAATCTCAAGGAAAATTAAGCAACATTAAATCCTATTTCATTTTCCTTCCGCCTACAATTAATTATTTTGTATTCCTACCCATTAATATTAATCTATATAGGTTAATACTCGTTTATCCTCGCAAACCGTACAGAAAGTAATTGGAAGCTTTTTAAGGAAAATCATTTCACAAGTCTCATTAAATTTCAGTAATTCCTAAAAATGTATAATGATACATTGTTTATTTATTAATCACGATTACGAGTATCTTTAGAACTTTGTTTTAGATTTTCTTTTTCTTGCATTTTTACGTGAAATTCACTGTTTTGATTATATAAAAACGAAGTGAATCAAGTAAACTTTAGCTCGACACCGAGACGTTATTTTATGTTTTTTTTTTTTAATTTGTATTTTAAACTGCAAAAGAGTCAAAAGTAACATTATGTCTTATAGTGAAATCCATGGCTTTTGAATACTTTGTTGAATATTATAAGAGTGCATTAAAAACTAGAAAAGATCAATTTGGTAACACAAGAATTTGAAAAAATTGCTCGGGCCATGATTTGAAGCTGCGACCTCTTGTTATCACAACAAGCGCACTATCAACTGCGCTACTTATGTTATCCTAGATATCCTAGAGTCAACTGTCTATGATAAGTTACCCATTGGCGCATTCGATAAAGCGCTTGTCGTGATAGTAAGAGGTCGCAAGTTCGAATCCTGACCCGAGGAACAGTTTCAAATTCTTATCTTACTTTAGATGGAAGGTCTTAGTTTAGGTGGTAGAGCTGATGCCAGGCTCTACTGCGGGAGGTACCACTTTCGTGGGTCAAAGTTATTCGGAGGAGAGTAAGAGGACAGCTCGCAGACAGGCACAAATCCAGGTAGCCCACCAAGCCTGGGACCGGGTGAAGGCAGTATATCCATCCCGAATTACCGGACCTTAAATAAACAGACTAGTGACGGGCAGCGGCGTCACTAGTGCGAGAGGTTCTGGCACCGCGCTCACCAACCCGCCTGCCCAGCGTGTGTGCGTATGGGCATCGCTTTCCAATTTATGATGTACGCTAAAAATAAACGGCCCTCAGTCCCCGGCAGCCCCAATATTCCCGACTATGGTAGCGATCGCGGTAACGGTGGGGCAGGGAGTGCTAAGAGTCTCCGGTTGAATGGCCACCAGCACCGACGGCTTTTTTTGGCGACGTATAATACATGGACGTTACGGGAAGACAGACACCTCGCTGAGCTCGAGTTAGGTAGAATCAACTGGCATATTCTGGGGCTATCGGAAGTCCAATGAGCAGGTGAGGATACGATAACCCTAGAGTCAGGACACTTGCTCTACTATCGAGGGGGCGATGAATTGTCTGTCGGTGGAGTTGGCATGCTGGTCAACAAAGACCTCACTAGCAACGTGTTAGAAATCGGTAGTATCTCAACTCGTGTGGCATATCTTGTTCTTAGACTTAACAAGAGATATTCTCTTAAAGTCATTCAAATGTATGCCCCCACGTCGAGCAACTCTGATGATGTAGTCGAAGCCGTCTATGATGACATATCAAAGGCCAGACATAACACCACCAAGACACATTTTACCGTTGTTATGGGGGACTTCAACGCCAAAGTGGGAGTACAAGAGTGTGGTGAATCGGTAATCGGACCACATGGGTATGGCTGCTCTCGGGGCCAGATTCTGGTTAGCTTCCTTGAGAGTCATGGGCTCTATTTGATAAATTCATTCTATAAAAAGAAGCGTCAAAGGAAGTGGACCTGGCGAAGCCCTGATGGTAAGACTAAAAATGAGATAGACTTCATCATGACGGATCAAAAGCACATAATCCAAGATGTATCCGTGATCAACAGGTTTTGTACCGGTAGCGATCACCGACTTGTCCGAAGCATCTTGAATATCGACTTACAGCTGGAGAGAAACCGTCAGATGAAGCCTACACTCCGCCCTTCTCTGCGCCAAACCTCTGTGGGATCCGAAAAGTTCCAAATGGAACTTCAGAACCAATTTGCCCTGTTGGAAACCACTAAGGACGTTGACCAGCTTGCTAACAATTTCACAAATGTCGTGCGCGGGGTAGGCAGGGCTTATTTTAAGCCGGAGCGAAGGACTAAGGAGTCCAAAATTTCGATTGGAACTTTGGGCTTGATGAGGCAGAGACGGGAAATGTCTTCAGATTCTGCAGATTACTACTCCCTAAAAGGCAAATTCGTTTTGACCTGCGCCAACATAACACTCGCATCATTGAAGACGAGATCCAGCGAAACAAAGGCTCGAAAATTTTTGCCCAGCAATAAAGAAGGACCAATCTGACGAAGCCAAAAACATCTGACAATAGAACCGTTACCTCTAGGCCAGAAATCCTCGGCGAAATTGAGAAATTTGATGGGCTCCTATATTCTTCACACGCTCCCAAGCCAGCTGCTCGCGATGAAGACGACAAACGTGCGCCTCTAATCCACCATTACACCGATGAACTCCCGGATGTCAAAATGTGTGAGATTAAGATAGCTCTTGAACAGCTGAAAAACAGCTAGGTGCTGGACGAGGACGGCATTACAACTGAACTCCTGAAAACTGGAGGTCACCCTATACTCGGACAGCTACAGGACCTCTTTAATGCCGTCATTCGTACAGGTACTACGCCAAAGGAGTGGAGCAGGAACCTGGTGATTTTGTTCTTCGAAAAACCAGCCAAGTGTGGGTCGGGCCATGCGCAATGTAGGGTTCCGTAGTTGCCCAGTACATTTTACATATCGCGTTAAACTTCTAGTCCCATACATTTAGAAGAACGGCCCATACATTGTCGTGTTTAGAGGGGTCCAAAAGTTTGGCACGACCTCTACTCGTAAACCTGTAAAGCCTACTTAGCTGTGATAGTTTTCCTTTTAAATTGATTATTTATACTACTTCTGTGAGTTTTAAGCAACCGTTTACCCAGGAGGGGGGGGGGGGTGGACGCTTGACTCTAACAAAAATTAGCACTTTAAAGCTAAATATTTTGCCAACGGAACCCTAAATTGAAAAACGGTTTTTCAAAACCCACAATGTTTTTAAACGATTTATCCAATTTAGGTTTATGGGAGGTACCCTTAAAAAAATTGTTTTTTCGAGATTTTATTTTACCATTTTGTCGGGGGGTTTAATATGTGTTATACCCATGGCAAATTGCAGATTTCTAGTACTCATAGTCTCTGAGCTAAGCCGCGGACAGACGGA
This sequence comes from Ypsolopha scabrella, assembly GCA_910592155.1. Classification (NCBI taxonomy): domain Eukaryota; kingdom Metazoa; phylum Arthropoda; class Insecta; order Lepidoptera; family Ypsolophidae; genus Ypsolopha; species Ypsolopha scabrella. The sequence goes on from OU342966.1 coordinate 15,078,438, forward strand.
CATGGTGAAACTATAAGGGTTCCTTGACGGACTACGGAACCCTAAAAAGGGAACAAAATCCTACTTAAGAGCCACACCTTCAAGCTGTTCTCATGAGTTATCACGAATCATCTCGCCCAACGATTCGGCGACTTCCAACCTCCAGAGCAGGCTGGGTTTGGAAAAGGCTACAGCACCGTGGACCACATTCACACGCTAAAGCAAGCTATACAGAAAACTCAAGAGTATAATCAGCCTTTATGTCTAGCGTTTGTGAACTACGAGAAAGCCTTCGACTCCATCGAAACTTGATCTGTTCTGCAGTCCGTGCAGCGATGCCAAGTTGACTGGCGTTACGTAGAGATATTGAAATGTCTGTATGACTCCGCTACGATGTCCGTCCAAGTACAGGGTGTACAAACAAGACCGATACATCTTCAGCGGGGCAAAACTGTTTACCGCCGCGCTGGAGGACGTCTTTAAAACACTAGACTGGAATGGACGAGGCATAAACGTAAACGGAGAGTACATATTTCACATCTTTGCTTTGCCGATGACATCGTGATAATGCCGGAATCGCTGCAGGAACTGGAGGAAATGGTGCGCGGTCTTAGCGATTCTTCGAGACTAGTGGGCCTGCAGATGAATTTGGATAAAACTAAGGTCATGTCCAACTGTCACGTCATCCAAGGGCCACTAACCGTTGACAATGTCAGCATCGAAGTTGTTCAAAAATATGTTTATCTGGGTCAAGTCATACAGCTGGATAAACACAACTTCGACGCCGAGGCTGAAAGAAAAATATGCTTGGGTTGAGCATCATTCGGAAAGTTGCGTCACATATTTACGACGTCAATACCGCAGTACTTAAAGGCTAAGATGTACAACCAGTGCGTCCTTCCTGTGATGACGTATGGCGCTGAGACATGGTCTCTTACAAAGCGCCTGATCCACCGATTAAGGATCGCTCAGCGAGCTATCGAGCGGGCTATGCTTGGGATATCTCTGATGGATAGAATCCGAAACGAGGAGATCTGTCGGAGATCGAAAGTAACCGACATAGCCTGCAGAATCAATAAGTTTAAGTGGCAGTGGGCAGGCCATATTTGTCGCCGACATTATGGCCGTTGGGGCCGAGAGGCTTTAGAATGGAGACCACGTACAGCAAAGCGTAGTGTAGGCCGACCTCGTACCCGCTGGACCGTCGAAGGACGTTGTGGGTGGCGGCTGGATGAGGAGGATGGAGGACCGATATGAGTGGCGAAATTTGGGAAAGGTCTATTTAATTAGTTTATTCAGGATTAAAAACCTTAAATAAACTAACTGTATGTGAAAAGCCCCCCTCTCCACAGATATGGTTTAAACCTCGCGTGCTGGACCCATTTGAATATTATAAGGAGGTTAAAACCTGTCTGAAAGGGGCTTCCCATACAAAGGGGGTTCTTATATACTACAATTCCTTTCTGAAGGGTAAATGGTTCAAAGACTCACATTTGGATGCAGCCTTACTTCTTGAACTTCTGCGCTGGATTCAGACCACCAGACTCAATCTTGGTGTCTGGGCAGACAGCGTTGTCCTCTCGTCGGTCTGGCGCGTCACAGGTCTTCAACAAACTACTGGCCCCGCCCGCAGCTTGCGGAGGAATTCTCTAAACTCAACCCCTAACCCCGAGCTAGCTCGACCCAGACCTCTACCACGATTTCCGTGAATCGTGCTAATGAAAATCCAAAAATCCATTCACATCACTTTCCACCGGCGACCGATTCCCGAGACTGTTCGGACACACAATAGGGCTCGCAATTAATGCTCATTAATTGGGTTATTTTACCACTTTTTAAACGTTTTTTTCCTTGAAACCCATAATTCTTTCAACACTGGTTGATTACATTTTTACGCGCATCTCCTCGAGACCAAGATTGACAGTAAACCGGAAAAAACAACTTTGACATTTCACTTTTTTACAACCCGTGTTGCCATCTCAATAAAATAGAATCTGACACATACTTGCGCGTTCCGAACGCTTTTAAACCGAACAATCCCCCGCTCCGGGCTGTTATCCTTATCAGACCGCTAGCTTACTCAACCGGGAGCCGGGAGAGAGTCGCCAAGGCTCGTCACAGAATCAAACCTTCGACCAATCACCTCAGCGGCGCGAGGAGTCTCATCCCCGCCAATTATCAACTTAATAATGCGACCACGTCGCCAATACAAAGAATTCCAAATTCGCATCTTTCAATAAGATTACATCCCCGATGACGCGGCGGAGGTGGGTCTTGGCCGATTTCACATAATAACCATGACTTAACTAAATACAATTATCTTCTAAAATGTATACATCTTTTCAAGTAATTTGCGGTACCCTTGTAATTCGTGCCGTCGTCTGAACTAATTAAAAAAGCAAACCTCTACGCAATACTAATCGGTCTAATGCAACGACGAAGGCCTCCACGGACAACGAGGACTCTAATCCCAAGTGGACGGCCTTGGTGGACAGACACACGAATACTCACAGGTACGCCTTAACAATCCGAGCGTTGCGAAGGCTAGACGTTCGGACGAGGAACGGTCCCCCCACGTCCGTAGCCACTCCATCAAAAGGTCTCGACTGTGTGATCCCATCAGCTGGCAGATCTCCTATCTGCGGCTGCATCGACAAGGCTCGCAGCCTGTAACAAAGAACACAGGAGAAGAGAACATTGCGAATTACCCGGCAAGTTGACAAAATCCAAAACTCTCGCTGTAAAATCGCCAATAACACGTTTCATCCCGCGTGTGAGTTACAAACATGTCGGTCGGACAGCAAACGCCTCATCAAAGGCCCTCCTTGGGTAACAACAAAGGATGGCGACTTGCGTGCTCCGACCCGACGCACACCGTGCCGATGCCATCGTCGCGACGCCCCAGCGTCTCAACGCACGGTGACCCAACTCACGGCGTCCAATCAGGAATTAGTTTGGTCCCTAGAACTAGAGCATGCACACGCAACCCGGGTAAAATCTGGGGTGTCCTATCCAACTGCTGGACAGGCCAAGAAATCTGTTTCTTTAAACCACTCCGGCCCCCACTATAGATGATGCGACACCAACTCCGGCGCTGTGCAGCCCTAGATGCGCAGGCATACATTCACCTGGGACGTGCCTCCAATTTAATATGAATAACTATATTCTGAATTTGTGAAACCCGGTTTCCTACAAAAATCTCTAAAGTACGTGGGGATGCGCGTAGCCATGCTCGCGCAACCTGACTATCCGATCATGCATACACGTCCCGAAATTCAACAGTGGTCCTTACTCTAACTGAATCTCCCCCCGGGGGGCCCCAACTACTAACTAATATGGTGGGCCGAAGAACTGTCCTCGGCTCCGCACCGGTACAGGGGCAGACAAATTATTGGGGGCCCGGCCCCTCCAATCCAGGGTGCATCCATTGCCCTATATATGGTGAGCGTATACACAATGCCATCCGAGGTGGTGCGTAACCCGCTGCCCTACCATATCTCGAATAAGGCGGGTGATATTCTAACCGCGGATACTCGTGTATCGGCGGAGAGTATCGCTGTGGCTCCGCCCTGCTATACTGTCCTACAGTGGGCGCAGGCACTGTTTCGGCAAACTGGGGTCCACTCATACAACCTTGAGTGGGGCCCCCGCCCGTGGAGCCCCCCCCCCCCCCCTCGGGGGGTCCCTTCTCGGACCCGCTGTCGCGGAAGCATGGGGTCCACTCCTAATATCCTGAGTGCGGCCCTGACCCGTTGAACCCCCCCCCATGAGGGGTCCCCCACCCGGGTCCGCAATATAGCCTCGTACCGCAGGCGCACGATTCACACCACTATCAAACTGAGCACGACTCACGCGAGGGCTCTCTCCACTTTCTGACGGGTGCGCTCCTCGTCCTTGAGAGGGGCCACTCGACGGACGTGACTGATAGGTGGGCTGCGCCGCGGCTCCCCCGCTCGTGGCGTGACCGTAGGCTCCAGACCTGTTCGCACAAATTAAATCATTATGTGGCCGGCCACATTCTCTACACATTCGCTGTCTGGAGCACTCGCGCGCTAAGTGGTCCTCTAAACAAAAATAGCACAGTCTATTAATTTTAACTAACCGCCGTCTGTCCACTACCGGTAATGCAGCAAAATCATGGCACTGCGATAACGCGTGTCCTGGGCGTCCACACTGGTGGCAATTTGGGCTCTCAGCCACAGCGGCCAGTGCAGCCAGACGTGCAGCAACGCGTCCCCGAAGCGGTTGCACTCCCTGTGGCCCCCTTCGCCCCGAATTACCGGCGGGTTCCCTGAAACTTCCGGCAGGTGGCGCCACCTCCGAAGTCGATGAAGATTCCACGGCCCTAGCCTCAAATTCTAAAAACTTCATCAAATCAGCGAAAGTAGGAAGAGCCTTGTCCTCCCTTTCCGCGGTCTCACGTTCGAAACGTGAACGAGTATCAGACGGTAACTTACCCAAAATAATGTGTACCAACAAGAACGACCACTCATCCACGGGCAAACCTAGCATTTTTAACGCGTTACAGGCTACTGTAACCGGGGTCAGTAACTGCGTTCGAATTTGAGCCTTATTACCTACCCTAGGCAAACTTAACAATTGGCTCGTATGAGCATCGGCCAACAGACGGACATTCTGATATCTATTATTTAATAGTTCCCACGCTATGCTATAAGAATCGTCCTCTACTCTTAAATGTGGCACTAAGCTCTTTGCCTCACTTTCTAAAGTGGACATCAAATATGCCATCTTTTGTGCGTTGGTTAAATCCTGCCTACTGTCAACCAACGAGGTGAACATATTCTTATATGCCACCCACAGCTCCATGGCACCATCAAAATGTCCCAACTCCAAAGTAGGGAGCCTACTGTGCAACGATGTACCTTGCGCTGCATGTCTTACATCAGGTGTGCTCGAAACACCTGACTGTCGCTTTTTAATCTGACAGGCGACCTGTGTGACCTCATTATAAATATCCATAATTTGATCCATGTCATTATTAGGGCTAGCCATTACCTCCGGCGGCAGCTCCTGGTCCAACAGCTCGATGAGCGCCTGCTCAGCTTTCTCGAGGCGATGCTCCATCTGTGAGTACCGCTCCAGGACTGCATCGCCCCGATCAGCTCGAGCCAACAAGCCTTGAACGCTGACAAACCAGCGCAGCTGGCTGGCCAAGATGTTCCTCGGAGAAGTCCTCGACATTGTAGACCGGGAAATCAAAGAAAATACCAACAATTAAAAACCGAACTAACTCTGGCACGAATCACAAACGTCCCCGTATACAATAATATTGTAGACCCAAATATACTAGACTCTAGTCAGTATGTTAATTTCAGTACATTAATACACAATACAACCCTGTTGTTCAATTATGCGAGTTCAACCAAAACCAATTTTTAATACTCAAATGTGTACAAACAAACACAATATCATAACTTTATGAACAAACAGACAGACCTTTTCTGTTGCTATATATCACTCAAACATTTTCAAATAAACACAATATCATAACTTTATGAACAGACAGACAGACCGTTTCTGCTGCTATATATATATAATCCATACAACATAAACCAGTTAGTTACATTTATGTTAAGCCGCTTCGCTTGCTAGCAATGGTTATGCTGTATGAATTTACAAACTATTATAGTTTTGTCGCCGGGTTCACTAGGCTTAACCGCGCTTATAAAGTTATATGTTTATCCACAATACAACATGTAATACAATACCTAAAGCTAAAGGAGCTGTGTAAATATCCTTCCAGCTTACATAAACCTATTCATATACACAGTCCGAGTACTGTAGTATAGGGTGTTTTTTTTAGAGGTATAGAACTTTAAGTTGGCATCACTTTTTTAACTGGCGGCCATTTTGTCAGCTGTCAAGTGATTTATATTTAGTTTGGTTTGGCATTTCAACATGAATAGACTGACGCCTGAACAACGCTTCCAAATTGTGCAAATTTATTTTGAAAATCATGGTTCTGTTCGAAAGACGTATCGCGCATTACGTCCAATTTACGGTCAACATAATCGTCCATCAGAGCAATTAATTCAATTAACTATGAAACATTTTTGCGCCACGTTTACTCTAAATGATAATACGCATCCACAGAGAAGTCGTACAGTGCGTACAGAAGAAGTCATTGCTGCTGTAGAGCGTAGCATAGAGGAAGACCCGAATCAGTCTATCCGCCACCGTGCACAGGAATTGGATTTGTGTCCATCCACTTTATGGAAGATTTTGCGGAAAGATCTTGGTTTTCGTGCTTACAAAATCCAACTCGTGCAAGAATTGAAGCCTCGCGATTACCTTGCAAGGCGTACATTCGGTGAATGGGCTCAAAATAAGATTGCCGTCGATCCCGATTTTCATAAACGAATTTTGTTTAGCGATGAAGCTCATTTTTGGTTGAATGGATATGTCAATAAACAAAACTGCCGTCTTTGGAGTGATGATAATCCTCAAGTGTATGTTGAGACACCTTTACATCCAGAAAAACTGACTGTGTGGTGTGCTTTATGGGCTGGTGGAATAATTGGTCCGTACTTCTTTAAAAACGATGCTGGCCAGAACGTTACAGTCAATGGTGACCGCTATAGAGCGATGATTACTGACTTTTTTGTTCATCAATTGAACAACCATGATGTGCAGGAGTTGTGGTTTCAACAAGACGGCGCAACATGTCACACAGCTCGTGCCACAATTGATTTATTGAAGGAAACGTTTGGTAACCGCATAGTTTCACGTTTCGGACCCGTGAATTGGCCTCCAAGATCGTGCGATTTAACGCCACTTGACTATTTTCTGTGGGGATATGTGAAGTCGCAAGTCTACGCCGATAAGCCCGAAACGATTGACCACTTGGAGGACAACATTCGGCGAGTTATTGCCGATATACGGCCACAAATGTTAGAAAAAGTCATCGAAAATTGGACCTCCAGATTAGACTACGTCCGAGCCAGCCGTGGCGGACATATGCCAGAAGTGATATTTAAATTATAATGCCAAAAGATTGTCTTTCGAATAAAATAAATTCCATATCAATAAAAAAAAACATCTTTGTTTTATTCCATTTCAAAGTTCTATACCTCTAAAAAAAACACACGTTATAAGAAATAACAAAATATTCTATTTGATCTCGCTTTAGGTAACAAGGTTCCAAACTACCTACCTAAAACAAAGTATAATTCACAAATTATCTTAGGCCAACGGAGCTACTATATCGGTTCGGCTTATATAAACAGAATATATCTTGGTCCGGGGTTGTTTAATATCCGATACTAAACAACTTAACCGCGCTCTGCTACCAGCAAATGTTTGTGAAAAGCCCCCCTCTCCACAGATATGGTTTAAACCTCGCGTGCTGGACCCGTTTGAATATTATAAGGAGGTTAAAACCTGTCTGAAAGGGGCTTCCCATACAAAGGGGGTTCTTATATACTACAATTCCTTTCTGAAGGGTAAATGGTTCAAAGACTCACATTTGGATGCAGCCTTACTTCTTGAACTTCTGCGCTGGATTCAGACCACCAGACTCAATCTTGATGTCTGGGCAGACAGCGTTGTCCTCTCGTCGGTCTGGCGCGTCACAGGTCTTCAACAAACTACTGGCCCCGCCCGCAGCTTGCGGAGGAATTCTCTAAACTCAACCCCTAACCCCGAGCTAGCTCGACCCAGACCTCTACCACGATTTCCGTGAATCGTGCTAATGAAAATCCAAAAATCCATTCACATCACTTTCCACCGGCGACCGATTCCCGAGACTGTTCGGACACACAATAGGGCTCGCAATTAATGCTCATTAATTGGGTTATTTTACCACTTTTTAAACGTTTGTTTCCTTGAAACCCATAATTCTTTCAACACTGGTTGATTACATTTTTACACGCATCTCCTCGAGACCAAGATTGACAGTAAACCGGAAAAAACAACTTTGACATTTCACTTTTTTACAACCCGTGTTGCCATCTCAATAAAATAGAATCTGACACATACTTGCGCGTTCCGAACGCTTTTAAACCGAACACTAACTATTAAATCCATTAATTTGAAAAGATCAGGATCATAACAAAGGACTATGTTACTTGCTTGACATTTGTTTCTAATTTAGGTTTTCTAACTCTTTAGAGTCAAAATTAGCTCGAAATTTATAAATTAGAAACGTACCTTGTGTCTAGATTCTCAAGGACTTGTATGCTCTTGTAACAAAGACTACCTTATTCCTCAGGCTCAGTTTACGTATTGGCTTCGAGTTTTCAGCAAGGAAATAAAGGTATCTGCCTTTTACAGCTTGTTAATTGAATTGCTCTTTAACGCGTGTATCTCAAAAGCAAAAGCTTTAGTGCTTGAGAGACGGTGTATCAGACAGATCCAATTTACGTAGCCAGCTCTCGTTTTAATGGTCGGTTTTACTAACTTCTTGGTACTTCTCCTTACTTACGACTTTTAAGCTCATTTAATCCTATTTGACGGGTTAAGGGTGAACATATATGTTTATAGTAAGTTATAACTACATAGAAACTAAATAAAAAACTAGGCAAGTGCGATTTATTTACACGTGTGTTTTTTATATACAGGCTGGCCGGGAAAGAGACGTTCAAAAATTTTTTTTGGCTGCCTTACGTTTAGGGGTATCCGAATCACCCCCATGTAAGTTTCGCGATTTTTAGTAGTTTAGGAGGTATGATTATTTTAAATGATTTTTATAATAATTTTCACCTGACATTAGTTTTGATTTTTCTCTCTCTTTCTATTTAATATTTGTGAATGTTTTTTCAAGGTTACTTATGGCAACTATGTGAGTAACCTTGAAAATGAGGATTTGTGAAAAATGACTAAAATTTAGTCGAAAGTTCGAAATTACTGTTCAATCATAATAGTCTTAACATTTCAAAAAACAGAAAAGTGTATTTATAATGTTGTCAATAGTTTCGAAGTAATTTCAAAAACTGCTATTGTCCTTCAGCAGCAAAAGTCAAAGCAAGTAGATGTTGATCTACTTTTGCAGGGGTCCAAGCTAGAGTTAGTCAACACAACGAAGTTTTTAGGCATTACTATAGACTCTCGTCTTCAGCCTTTGTGGTAGACTAAGTTCAGCCGCATACGCTGTTAGACGGATGATGCAAATTACTGATGAGGATACTGCTAGATCGGTGTACTTTAGTTATTTTCACAGCATTATGTCATATGGTGTGTTGCTGTGGGGTAGAGCTGCGGATATAAACACAGTCTTTGTTTTGCAAAAGAGAGCAATTCGTGCTATGTACAATATGAAGCATCGGGATTCATTAAGAGAAATTTTCAAATAAATTAATATTTTAACAGTTCCTTGTGAATTTATTTACCAAGTTATTAAATATATCAGAAAAAATATCGATAATTTCCCTAGGCTCGGTGAGCATCACTCTATAGACACTAGGAAGAAACATAAACTGGCTTTTCCAAAAATTAGACTTGCAAAAGTAGGCATCTCTTTTGTAGGACATGGTATAAAATTTTACAATAAACTTCCTAAGGAGGTCCTTAGTTTTTCAGAAAATAAGTTTAAATTATATATTAAGCAGGGACTCTTGAGAAAAGCATATTATAAAATTAATGACTATTTGGATGATAGTGACGCTTGGTGTCATGAGAATATTGATTGATACTACTGTTCGTTTATTTTCTAACTGATTGGTGTTTCAAATCGTCTGTTTTCATGTAGACTAATATTTTTATATTGTTTTTTTATTATTATTTTGACATTTCTTTTTATATATTGACATGAACATTGTATAACTTAAACTTAGCATTTATTACTTAGTTGATAATCTGACTATCAAAAAAGTGATAAACTATATGAGACAGGTGGATGATGTTTTGCTTAGTATTTTAAGTTACTACCTCATTAGACAGGTAGACTAAGATATACATATTTTTTTTCCTCATGACACAATTTCCTTCTGTCTTTTATATTTTTGTCCTTTTTTAATACATTGTTTAGTATTATTTTATATAAGTTAAAAAAAAACTGTAATAGTACTAAGCCATATTCAGAAAAAATAATACTGATAAAAAAGACATGATTTTGCTAAGTTTCTTGCCCTTCTTCTTAGCAAGATTAATCGAATGGGCGGATTTAGGCATTATATCTATTTATAGTTTATTTATCTATTAACTTATTTATTCATTTGAATTGTGTAGGTATGTATATACAATATTTTAATTTCTTACTTATGTTAGTATATATTTGGCTACGCATTATATTTATTTAGGGTCTATTCAGTTTATTTATCAACTTATATATTAATTGCATTGTGTAGTTATAATAATATTCGCATTCCAATAAGTCTTTATTTTATGCATTTAACTTTTGTAGCCCAACTTAAATATATATTTTTTTATATTTCCCGTATCATATTTGTTGATCATAAAATATTATTTTTATACAGAGATTTGACATGTAAAACGTATACTTTATGTAGCTATTTTACAAAATAAACAATTTGAATAAAAAAACAGACCTCAATGGGCCTTTTTTTCTGTAACCAGCCTTCAAAGTTAATGAGTAACTTTTTTTTTAAACTTAATAAATAATTGTATATAATTTTTCTTTAAATTATTATTTTATTCAAACAAGTTGATAATGATTCAAATTAATTTATTTACAGCAAGTTTTCGAAGTGCCACCCTCCAACAGAAATACACAACCTACAACAATGCAAGAAGTTTTGTTTTAATTGCCTAAAGGCTACACTGTTGCTTTTTATAACATCTCCAGCTTCTTCATTTTTTTTTCCTCAGTTCATTTTCACAAGATGTTTCTTATGCGTGTTCTATTTCCTTAATAACCCCAAACAAAAAAAAAACGAAAATACCCTAACAGGCGGATCAGAAGATGCGGACTAATCAACTGGCCTCCACGCTCTCCTGATCTTAACCCCATGGATTTTTTGTTTGGGGTAATTTTAAGGAAATAGCATTCGCATAATAAGCTTCCTGTGAAAATGAAGAAGAAGCTGGAAATGTTATGTGTAGCTTTTAGGCAATTAAAACGAAATTTCTTGCGTAGGTGGCACTTGTGCATTTCTGTTGTAGGGTGGCACTTCGAAAACTTGCTGTAAATAAATTATTCTGAATCATTATAAACTGTGCTTGAACAAAATAAAATCATAATTTAAAGAAACATTACATACAAATATATATTAAGTTTATAAAAAAGTTACTCCTTAACTTTGAAGGCTGGTTACAGAAAAAAAGGCCTATTTAGGTCTAGTTTTTTTATGGTTTTTGTTGCTGAAAAGCAATAGCAGTTTTTGAAATTACTTTGAAACCATTGACAACATTTCAAATACACTTTTCTATTTTTTTTTATTTTAAAACTTATGATTGAACAGTAATTTTGAACTTTCGACTAAATTTTAGTCATGTTCCACAAGACCTAGGTAAACCATAATTTTCAAGGTAGTTACTCACATACTTGTCATAAATAACCTCGAAAAAACATTCACAAATATTAAGAGTGAAAAAATCAAAACTAATGTCAGGTGAAAATTATTATAAAAACCAATTAAAATAATCATATCTCCTAACCTAAACTACTAAAACTCGCGGAACATACATGGAGGTGATTTAGATACTCCTAAATGTAAGGAAGACAAAAAAAATTTTTGGACGCCTCTTTCCCGGCCACCTGTATATAAGGCGACTTTGGTTTATTAACTTATATTAAAGTTAGGAAGATCAACAAAATGAGTGCGTCCTGTTTTATGCTCTTGCTCCTCTTTATCAACAATATAATATTTTCTAGTATTCTCAGAAATAAGGAGGACTTATGGAAATTTTCTCAATATACGAAAGGTTTTCCGGAATCAAAAATACGGGTATTTGTTTTTGAAAAAGAGAAAGGCTTTTTGAGACGAACCCATAATCTCACATTTGAGATTTCAAGTTAAGCGTTACTTCAGTATGTCCTGTAAGTGTAGCTTAACAAGATTTAAATGAAAAAACATTTAAATGAACTTAGCACTTTTTACATTTTTTTAGCCTCATTCACGCCGCGCCAACTTCTCAAGATTATGCGACAAAAAAAAGAAGAAAGATTATGATTCAAATACAAATAGTTTATTTTGTAAAGTAAGTACATTACATGTCAATATTAATCTTAAGAAACCAGCCAAGTGCGTGTCGACACGCGCAGTGTATGGTTCCGTAGTTTTCCAGTACATTTTATAAGTTGTTCTACTAATACAGATTGCGCCAAACTTCTAGTCCACTCGGCAGTTCCTCTCCCGAAGAACGGCCCATACATTTTGTCTTGTTTAGAGGGGATTAAAAGTTTGGCGCGACCTGTACTAGTAAACCTGTAAAGCCTACTTAGCTGTGATAGTCTTCCTTTTAACTTCATTATATAGCCTACTTCTGTGAATTTTTTCACATATTCATAAACAACCGTTTAGCCGGCAGGGGGGGCTTGTTTTCACACACCCACAATGCTTTTAAACGACCTATCCAACGATACCTCACACTATGGGATAGACGAAAAAAAAATTATCCCGAATTTACGTGTATGGGAATTGGGAGGTATATTTACAAAAAAAAAATTTCGCGGACAAACGGACATGAGGAATAGTGCGGATAGGACTCGTTTCCTGAGGGTTATAAACATACCGTTTAAAATACGAAGTTATTCCACGAGCGGTAGTACAGACTAACGATCTATTTTAACCTCTATGTATCCAAGGGATCTAATTAAGTTGTTTCTATTTTATGATTTTTTAGGGTTCCATACAGGTAAGGCAACACGGAGCCCTATTAATGTCTTAATACATAAATAATGCAATAAACTTTGTACAAAGTTGTAAGATAAATAAATATATGCCTAACTTCGAATAGTCTTGCTAATAAAAAGGGCAAGAAACTTTGCAAAATCATGTCTTTTTATTATTTTTCCTTTTTCTTTTCAAACATTGTGTTACCAAGCCTTAAGGTGGTAACGGAGGATCTTGGTGAAAAATGCACATGATAATATTGTTTTCCTTACTTTTGAATAAAAAGTTTGCAATAAATGCGTTTTATAGCAATTCGTGCAAACTGCTTGTAAATAGCTAGGTGATCACATGAAAATTATTCAATTTTATGCGTATCATTTTAGCTGCATTACATTACAACTGTTAACACGCTTTTAAGTTTGTTAATGTAATGCAAATAAAATGTAATATATTAAAGTACGTGATTTTTTTGTGAATACTTTATTCATAATAAACTATTTCCGCAAGTTGCTTTAAAACACATTTATTGCATACTTTTTATTCAAAAGTAAGGAAAACAATATTATGATGTGCATTTTGTACCGAGATAAAAAGTAACCCCCTTAAACTACACACAGTACTTATACATATTTATGTAAGACAGCAGGAATCTAATGTCATGGGAAAAACTATATCCTAATTCTATACCTGTCTCATATAGTCTATCACCTTTTACAGTCCGTTTATCCATTCTATTAATTAATTAATATAAGAATCATATGTTAAAAAATGATACAAAATTGATAATAATATTTTTATGAGACCATGCTTCGTTATCGTATTTTTTGTCCGTTTGATGCGAAACATTACTGTAATTATATTTTCCAAATCGCTTTGGAATACTCTAAATATTATTATTAGAGTGTATAACAAACCAGAAAAGATAAAATAGAAACAAATGTAAAGACAAGAAGACAACATCTTATCGTGGCCATATCAATATTAAAAACCTCTTAAGTTTTAAATAAATAGATTGACTCGGCAATCGCACTAAATAATCTAATTTAATGTAATATGTATTACTTGTGAGATACGTTTGTGTTTTCATGCGATGGCCAAGTCAACCAATTTATTTAAAACATAAAAGATTTTTAATATTGATACGGTCACTCTAAGATGTTGTTAGGTTAGCTAATTATCTAATAACTTAAGACAGAAGGTCCCTTTAGAAGGGACTGAATAAATTAACCGACTTGGATTTACATGGATCTCACAACTTTTTACGGTAGAAGAACTAAGTTGCGAGACTTGTTTTTTGTTACAAGTTTTGTTTTTGATGGCATTTATACTACAAAGACCGGTCTCTTTCTAAAATATATTTTTATAATAAGTTCCAAGATAGATATAGAATATAAATTATGACGTCTTAAATCGTTTTGAATTTTAAAACATCTTTTACAATTGAACATATCTGTATAAATATATTTAATAATAATATAAAAGTTTGAAAATACTCACCCTAAGCAGTTTTTAGTGTCCGGTTACTTCCAGAAATAGGTACCAACAAAACGTCGTCGGTTTCCCCTAGATGGCGTTAGTAGTAAAAACAAAAAAAATCTAGTCCGAAATATGTAATTTTACGCACGCTAAACAGGCACGTAATCTACCATATTTTGAGCAAGTGTATTATAAAAGATTTTTAAGGCTTATTTACAAAAAAGGTACAGCTACTACCCATTTTCATACCCGACACAAATTCTTTAGGGGCATTTGGGTTTAGAATCTCTCGAGCTTAGAAGAAAGTTGGCTTTGGCTAAGTTTGTGGTAAAACTGTTTGTACCCGATAGGTATTTCAGGACGCGGAGTCACAAGCTGTTCGCGGAGGCAAGTTCTCGACTTCTCGCACCAACCTTCACCTGTACCGGCACTCGCCTGTCGCGGGAGCACTCGGCATGCTCTGCTCCCTGCTTGCTGCAGCACCAGAGTGTGATGTGTTTGTGGATGGGATAGGATACGTGATGAGTGTGTGGAAGAGAATGCTAGAAGAAAGTATGGTTACGAGTGCTTAGATTTTAATATAATATTGTAACGTTTTGGTTCAACACTGTCAAGTTATAATATTTTTATGAAATAAATAAATATCCAAGTTAAACATTTTCTATAACATATTTTCTAAATGGTGTGTTGTGGCTGTCAGAGTAACAAGTGAAAATATTGATGGGAGGAATCGCTGATTTTAATCAATTCATATGTACGCGACCACTTATTGAAAAAATGTATATTGTTTTACGGCAAAAAATAAAAGCGCCCGAGATTGGCAATGTTTTGGCATAAAAACACATCTTATTTACACAGATGTTGTAAGACGATTTTGCGTACGTTTTTATGAGTAGAAAATAAATATAAATAAATATAGCGGCGTAAAAAATGAGCGATTTAAAGTTGTTAAAAAGTTTTACCTGCATTAAAATTAAGAGAACGAAACAAAATTTTACATAACATGAAATGACTTACATTTTTATAATTTTAGTATTTAAAGCAGCATTTGAAAAAACCGGCCAAGTGCGAGTCGGATTCGTGCATGAAGGGATCCGTACCATTATCTATAAAAACGGCAAAAAAATCATGTCTGTTGTATGGGAGTGCGCGGGTCCGACTCGCACTTGGCCGGTTTTAGTATTTGTTGTTATAGCGGCAACAGAAATACATCAGCTGTGAAAATTTCAACTCTCTAACTATCACGGTTTATGAGATACAGCCAGGTGACAGACGGACGGACGGACGGACAGCGGAGTCTTAATAATAGGGTCCCGTTGGTTACCCTTTGGGTACGGAACCCTAAAAAGAACAATAGTAAAACAACAGAAAATGGACATACGAGTATATATCGGTTTTGTTATATTATATTTTATTTCAGATGAAATGATAACGTAGTAGACAACCAAAAATTTTCCATTTGTAAAAAGACAATAGATAAGTGTTTAATTGGTTTCTTAAGTAATGATTCAATTATAAATCAAAATAACAACTCAGAATTATTCTCAGAAATGACTCTATGATTTATTAGAAAATTAATCAACCGTTTGCAATTTCAAAGCTGTGAAACATAATTTCCTGAAAGCCATTTTGCTTAGATACCCATTTATCTGTTTTCAGTTGGTTGATTTTAACTTTCGTTAGTTACTCCTCTTTAAGGAGGTATTTCACGCACGACAGGCTTTCTCACTCTTATTACATTTTAATATATTGACGCTGTACATATTTTTATTATCCTTTGTCCGCAGCTCCGCTCGCATTTATTCAATCTCTGCCCTGTTTTCGGTTTGGGCGTTATTTTGTCTGTAGGCCTACCATGAGTCTTGCTTACTATACACGTTAAGGTGCTATGTAAAAAATATATGGATGCTTTGTTTCTGTGTATTTCATGAAGGAAACGGAAAATTGTAATGAATTTTTGGTATATGCATTTTGACTATATAATCGAGGGTTTTGATTTTGGAAAACAGGTTTGGATAAATTTTCCTTGATAGAAATAATTAATGAAATGAGGTCTTCAAACACACTTTTTCCCCTCGTTTGACGGATAGAGATCATGTACAGAACTCAAACATATATTTTATTAGATGGGTCTAAAAATATCTAGGGATTTGATTTTGGAAATTTTGCTGGGTATTTTAGTTTATTTTTTAATAAAAAAAAAAAACTTTTTTCTCTTTTGCGCTGAATCCGCCCCTCTCACGCTGCACGTTTTTTCGCTTGGAGTGAGAGTGACAAAAATAAAATTTACATAGCCCCTTAACGTTTGCGTAAAATATTTATATGAAAAATTGTGCAGCGCCCCTAGCGGCTTACTACAGGAACCAGCATTTCTCATACAAAATATTTTACGCAGACGTTAACGTGTGTACTAAGCAAAACTCATGGTAGGCCTACTGTTCGTTCCCGTCTGTCATTCTGTTCTATCAATAGGACAGACGGGAACTTTTTTTCATCTCTGTTCTATTATGTCTCGTTGTATCTAGAAATAGAACAGGTGGGAACATTTCTTAAGTCTCACTTGTTTTATTGATGGGGTTCATACATTTTATCAACATCTTTATAGCCTTAATAGTGACCGGGGTCACTAAGATGATAATAAAAAACTGCATCCAAACCCGTTGAGTGGTTCTCGAATTAAAACGCAACATACAGACAGACAGACAGACAAAAAATCTAAAAATGGTAGTTTTTGCTTCAGTACAATACTATTACCCATTCCA
Organism: Ypsolopha scabrella; assembly: GCA_910592155.1. Taxonomy (NCBI): domain Eukaryota; kingdom Metazoa; phylum Arthropoda; class Insecta; order Lepidoptera; family Ypsolophidae; genus Ypsolopha; species Ypsolopha scabrella. The sequence continues at coordinate 15,095,407 of OU342966.1, forward strand.
TTTAAAAATATATATATAAGGTGCTACACTTCAAAGTGAAAAAAAATTAGGAGATGATAGAGTATCCCCAATAGACAACTTTCCAACGAAAAAAATTTTTTTGCGCGTCCTTTTTTTTCATCTTTCCATCGAATTTTTGTCAGCTGATTGAACTACTTTTTACTGGGAGGTGGAAAAACTATTGGAACAAAAAAATTATTTTTTTGTGGGATGTGATCAGTTAACGATACATAATCTACCCTAGAATTGTTTTCACTTATTATTGTAACACCTTATATATAAGGTGACTTTAATTTATCCACCCAAACTCATACTGGAGGCTTGGTAAGTGATCAGTAACACGGATCGATAATACTTTTTGCTAATTTCGCAAAATAAAATCTTGACGTCCCATAGTAATTGTCTCGGGGTTGAGCTTGCGTTTGTAAGGAACACGAAAAGAATAATTTACGAATTTCACAAAAAGGGTCAACAAACCTTGTTACTGAGCACTTACTGAGTCTTCAGTAAGAATTTGGCTCCATAAATTAAAGTCACCTTATATATTGATATATCCGATCAGCTACATATTATTGTGCATACATCAATCAATCAGAAACCCTGTGACTCTTTTGCAAAAACTGCAGCTTTTGGTTCGCCATATCAAACAATTAGCAGTTGGAAAAGGACAATTTAGGCATGTACGTACAACAGCAAAAAAAAATTAATGTTCCGTAGCCCTGGCGAAGCCAAATTCTTATTATCCTATTTCTTCTCTTCTCTAATTTAAAATGCAACATAATTATGTCTGTTTCAATGTCTATATGTTCTTTTTTTTTTTTGTTTGATAAACACTTGTACCTGTCCACTTATTTATATTAATTTTTAAAAAACAACCAAACAAACCTTTTATAATGCTTTAACAGCGAAACCGGTAAGGGAAATTAATATAAATAAGTGGACAAGTACAAGTGTTTATCAAACAAAAAATGTTTCAAAAGTTCCACCAATCACGAGCATCAACTCCGTCTATATGTTCGTTTATAACTTGAAAAGCAATAAGCGTATTTGAAAGTTGTAGGATATGTATCATTGCACTGTAACTAAACCGAGTTGTAAATATTTATATATTTTGGTTGTAGTTTGAAAACCGCCTAACGGATTTGGATGCGGTTTTCACTGGTGGGATGTTGCTTTAGAAAAGTTTGAAGGTATATCTAACTAAGCTTTAAGAAAGATGAGCAGTAAGAGGAAGACATGTGGTAGCCACCTTAGGGGTCGTCCTTTAAATCACTTGAGGTTCGAACAGGGGAGAGGGTGTCAGAAAACCATCACGATTAATCACGATGTGGGAGGAGATAATATGACAAACACGTTTATTTTTTCTTGCAACGAATAAATGTAATATTTATGTGCGACAATATACATTTTTATCAGTAAATTATTTTAATCGAATTGTACGATCACATTAAAACCCGAGCGACCGAATTTGTGTATAAAAGCTACTAAATTATCAATTTTAATTATACAATGGTTTTATTATCTAATTTTACGATATTTTATATAAAAACAGATTCTAAATATATCTGATACTTTCAACGTGCAAAAATACACGTGCGTGATTCTGTTTTGAGGGGAGAGGGGGGCGGGTTAGCATAAAACTTCACTACGTATCTACGAATCTACTAAGAGGGAGGGGGGATATAAAAGTGGCCTAAAATACCTCACGTGATTAAAAGATGGCACCTTGCAAACGTGATATTCGGTATCACGTTTGCAAGGTGCATCTTACCGTGCAGTGATACCGAATAAACATCGAAATTGCGCGTTTTCTAACCTTCCCGATAGACAAGTGTAAATGAAAGCACCATGAAAAGTAATAAAGTGTTTATGATTTGACAAAGCAAGACAGTAATCTGTTATTTGTTCCAAGTCGCAGATTTTAAGCTTGCGTCTTGCATACGTTGCAAATTGAAGATGGATTTAGAACTCCGAGCGTGGCAGCTTTACGTGTAAAACAAGTAGGATTTCAGACATACACAAAGGACTCACAAATTGGAGTTTCTAAAACCTCTTTAGTCTTGCAGCCGTATTCGTATAAAGTGAAACGTAAAGTCATCGTTCAGTGCTCAATGTTCACACCAACTTCTCCTTAAATTACTTTAACTAAACTCATTTACGGTGTTAGTCTCCGCTAAAAATACAAACTTTGCAGGTACTTTGAAATATACGTAAAATTATCGGATTTTACGACCAATTTCAATGGAAAAGTTTTCAAACTCGTAAAAGAAAGTTTTCTTTTTTACTCTTTGAATAATAGGCTGAAGATAATACCTTAAAATACGGCATAATTTGTAAATTAGCATCGAATATTTGGAAAAAGTATATTTCAAATATTGAAGCATGGGGAGTAACGTATGTAACATATTTATATTTAGACATGTTAAGAGGATAAGACGCGCTTGCAAGGGTCACGGTTACTCCATGCGGAACGCCTCGCAGTGCGAGAGGGACGGATTCCGGAAAAAATAGCAAAATGTCGGTTTTAAATTAATATAAAATTAACTAAAATAGCTATAAAAATTTCCAACTGAGAAAGTTTAGATATCGTTAAAATCTATCTAATAAAATATCGTTCAGGTCTGTATGTCAGTCTTGTTTATCATACTATGAAAAAAAGTGTAGAAGAAAACCTCAAAAAGTGCCTTTTTATCGAAATAGCCCCTAAGTTAATAAATCTATTATGGGAAAGTCCTGACTTTTTTCTGGAGTCAATATAACATTGTATAGAATTTTCAAAGCTTTGTACCTTCAAAAAAACACGAAACCCTGTACGGTCATCTCGTAGTAGGTTCTGCATTTCTAAATAATAGGGTTTGTACCCAAAATTGTAGATTTGTCATCAAAATGTTGTTACCAAACAATGAATACCCAAGTAACAAAATGTGGTCTCGTAGTGGTTCCGAAGCCAGGTCTATAACAGGCTAGTAAAAGTTTATAACCACGGGAAAGGGCCCATTTTATACGCGTACTTTTGCTAATAAAACACTCACAGTAGACTTGGCGAGCACCACTTAGACCAATAATATACTTATGGTTGGACTACGCAGAACTATCTGCTACCGCGAAGCTAGCTTTGAGCATCTAATAGACCCAGACACCACGACTTGAGCCCATAATACACTTACAGTTAGACTCCGGAGAACCATTTGCTTCCGCGAAGCTCACTATGAGCATTTAATAGAACCAGGCAGGCGTGTTTTTTTTTTCTCGTGACTAATTCCCGCAGTCTTATATTTTTTTATGCCTTTACTTGAGTAGGTATGTATATGATTTTGTATCATATGTTTTATTTGGAAAAAAGGAATGTTTGCTAAGTTTCTTGCCCTTCTTCTTAGCAATACTAATCGAATGGTGCGGATGGTTAGGCATTATGTATATACAATATTTTTATTCCTATATTTCTATATTTTATGCAAGTGTATAACTTTATTACATTTTAGTAGCCCACCCTTAATATTTTTTTGTATGTATTTCCCGTTTTTATTATTTCTTCATTGTATTATGTATATATAATATTTGTATTCCTTGATTCCCCTATTTTATTTATTTTTTATTTATTTATTTATTTATTTATTTAAAAACTTACGACTATCATTTATTAATGCAGGTGTATATTTTATTTCCCGTATTATTATATATTTTTTTTATATTCTAAAGACATATTATATTGTGTAAATTAACTTTGACTTGTAGAAAGTATACTTAATGTATCTATTTTGCAAAAATAAATATTTTGATTTGATTTGATTTGATTTGTAACGTACTCCGCGCTTCTATTACTTAGCTACTTCAAACATTTGTGAATTGTGGTTGTGCATGTTGTGCGGCTGTGGGGAAAAATAAAAAAAATAAAAGGTATGTTCATCCTTTTTATATAAAACTAGCTTTTGCCTACAAATGAGACTACATACGTATGACTACGCAAGGCGTACATACCACAAGATTAACTAAAAATCTTATTGAGTGCTTAAAGAATTTTTAAAGTCAGTTCAGTAGTTCTAGATATTACCCATTATATGCAAACAAACAAATCTTTCTTCAGTATATAATAGTGTAGACAAACTTTAACGTGTGTTGATTTAAACCAGACTGCGTCAAATTCGATATTTTGAAACATGCAGCGCCATCTAGTGTATTAAAATAAAAACAATTTCAACGCCAGCTTACAAACAATTTCAACGCCAGATTACTGAGCCGTTATTCAGGAAAGCTTCCCAGAGATGGTGTTTTCTAAGCACTTGAAAATAAAAATATTTTAGTGATTGGTCTTTGCGCAGTCAAGAAATGAAATTTCAGCTTTAATATTTTTTTACAAAGGGAAATATTTTTTCTGAAAATAAAATGAAAGAATAAAAAATAAAAAGAGAAAACAAATTTTACCAGTCGGGGTTTGAACCCGCGACGATCGACAATGCTACGGCGGCGAATCTTCCATATGTCTCACTAAAATTCTCATTGCGCTGCTCCCTTTTGTCATAGCGTGATCTTTCAGTGAAAACTACATCAAAAACCATTGATTGGCTCTCAAGTTATAAGCGAACGAACAGACAGACGGACAGACAGACAGACAGACGTTGTATTTTATATGTATAGAGATGTATTAAAAAGTATTTCGCACGTTATATTATACGTGCATACATGTTTGCACTGCAAACGCTTAAGTATTTTCGGTGAAGTATATTGTCTTTTACATCTCAATTTTTGTTCGCCTTTTGAACACGGCGTAATTACTAAGTTGTGTTTAAAAATATTATTAGTCCTAACAGCAATGTCGCACCATATTGTGACGAATTAGGGTTCCGTATAAAAAATCTTATGCTTAATTTTAATAACTAAGAGTTTATTATTTACATGTTTTAGTTGTGATCTTTCCTCTTGTATGAACCGCTTTTTTTAACCGCTTCCAATTGTTTATATCCGTTTTTGTAATAATTAAATGAAAACCCGATGACTCAAAAGAAATCAAAATGGACGTGAAGATGCGATAAATATTAAAAGCAATTGTCTTCTTAAATCGACTTCACGAAGATATCTTTGGACACTAATAGTTTTACAAGAAACCTTTATATAGAAATTAAGACTATAACAGCATTCGAGAGTCCACAATAATACCAAGTACACTTACTCTTAGAAGAAATCACTGTATAACTAATTTACTTATAATTGGCACATAAAGTTGACTTATACACCCGTATAAGGTCAAGTAACAAATGCAAATGGTTCTAAGTGCATTTAGTTCTATAAATTACTATTACTGGCGTATGACACTTATAGCAGATTTATAATTACTTCTTGTAGGCGATTATAAGTGTAACTTAGTGGAGCAAGTTTTCTCAACTATATTTACACCTATGCAACACTTTTATAGGCCATCTTAGCCTTTACTGCGCCTATAATTTCGTTCTAAACACGACTATTAGTTAACTTATAAGAACAGGTGTACAATAAACCCAAACGAACTCCGTGTATGTTTTTATTGCGAAATCCATCGCTTTGGAATACTCTAAATATTATTATTAGAGTGCATTACAAACTAGAAAAGCCCTCGTGAGCGTTCAGTATGTGCATTACAAGCTAGTTAGATCAAATATTTACAAAAAGAAAAAATATATTCGGTGGACAAGTATGGTGGAAAAATTTAACGGTCTAGGTAAGTACCTTGGTGGCGCAGTCGGTTAGCGCGCTTGTCTTGATAACAAGAGGTCGCAGGTTCGAATCCTGGCACGAGGAATTTTTTCAAATTCTTGTCTTTACATTTGTTTTTAATTTATCTTTTCTAGTTTGTAATGCACTCTAATAACAATATTTAGAGAACTCCGTGTAACCTGTTATAAGCATGATAGTAAAACCTGGAACCACTAAAAGAGAGGTATTAGTGCTGTGTTTACACTGTGCACTACAGAAGAACTTTGTTACTTGGGTAATAATAAAGCCTCCGAAAAACAAATTAAATCCCAGCGAACTGCTGCACACTGTAATACTATCTAAGCAGCGGTAAAATTAGTTACCGAAAAATATACTAATTTAACCGTGTAACATCTACCGACAAAATAAATAAAAAATAGCAAACGACCACCTGGTTTAAATAATGAACCTCCGAATAAATTACTAAAATTCCGAAAGTAATATCAAGTTAACGAAAAAAAATGTTCTGCTAAGTCAAAAAATAGGTGCGACGACGAGCGTAGCGAGGAGCAGCGTGTTAGGTTGACATGTAACTACATAATGGGCGCCGAGCTAAGCGGAGCGGAGCGAGGCGACCCCTTAAGTTTTAACAGAATTCATGATATGGTCAGGCAACTTCGAATTTTTATTCGGCGATCTACGACAAGAAAACTGACAATCTTTTTCGCTGAAATGTATTTTCGGCTGGTGAAATAGTATTATGTCAGCTTTTTGATGTATTAAGTTTTCGGAATTTTCAGTATTTCATTCGGTAGTTTTCAGTAGCTGGTAGTATATTTATTAGCACAGAAGTTTTCGGTAACTTAGTATTTAAAGCAGTAACATTCATAAATAGAACAGCCTCATTTTAAATTTAGTTTTAGGAGCTTTCATTACTAGCCTAAAACAATTCCTTCATAATTCAGTATAATCGCTTCGCTTGGCTCCCGAATTTATTTACATGACAATCTATCACGCTCCTACTAAAATAATTTGTTTGATTTTTACGATTACACGATTTATTTGGTGATAGATCTACTATTCTGAGGACGAAACTATAATTTCGGGATAAATCTATTAATTTGAGGATAAAGTTAACATTCAAGATTTGAACTTTGATAATATTGATAATGATAATTATCAATCAATGGTAACAACATTTTGATGACAAATCTATTAAAAATCAATCTTTTATTTTGTGTACATACATATCTGTTGACAATTCAAAACTGGAAATACTTTTTATTTATCTGAGAATGAATTAAGGCGAGGTTATCCAGAGAAATTTGTCCTGCTCCAAAGTTTTAATTTTACACCTTTCTGTCCTCCTCAGTGGATGCAGGTTGCTCAGAAAACTCACGATTTCAGGGTGTTTTTATTTATTATTTTGGAATTAAAAATATGGGTTTTTAATATGACTGTTTTTAGGGTTCCGTACCCAAAGGGTAACCAACGAGACCCTATTACTAAGACTCCGCTGTCCGTCTGTCCGTCTGTCACCAGGCTGTATCTCATGAACCGTGACAGTTATACAGTTGAAATTTTCACAGATGATGTATTTTTGTTGCCACTATAACAGCAAATACTAAAGCCAGCCAAGTGCGAGTCGGACCCGCGCACTCCCATACAACAGACATGATTTTTTGCCGTTTTTATCGATAATGGTACTGTATGAAAGACCCTGTTACCTGTCTGGTCTGCACAGTAAGTAACTCAGCTGGGCCCAGTATAAGATTACACACCAGCGGACAGTAACAAGGTTTTTCATATGAACGATTTAAGTAATACAAAAAGGACACTCACATAAATCCAGTAAAATATTGACGGCGTCAAGATACCTCCAGAAGTCCAAAATCTGGGGTCCTCGCTGCTTGTGCCGTTTCGCTGCTCCAGTGCTGGCCGAGCCGGTAGTATGGAGGGGAAAGACAAAGGCAGGGACAGCAGGAATGCAAAGGAATGTGGCTACGTGTCACCAAAATTCTGACGCAATCACCAAAGTATCTTCATGGAATTAGCTCGGCTTCTATGAGAACAATTCCCCAATACGGTTTCACTAGAAGACCTTTAATTTTACACACAGGTAGCCCCAAAGCAGGAATCTATTAAAACCTTTCAGGCACTACTCTTCTCTCAAAACCCCACACGGAAGAGCAAAATCACCACGTCATGTCCATCAAAATCATAGACAAGGAGTAATAATAAAAAACAAACAAAGTGACTACTCCGCCGCTAGCGGTCTCTAAAAGTGCAGATTATAAAACTGCGAACAAAGCGCGTTCAGCTTGACTGTGGCGCGAACAGGTACGGAAGTCTTTGTGCGCGAGTCCGACTCGACTTACGACGTTTACTTTAGTATAATTTTTATTGTTTAAGACCTAATAAAACTCCAATTAAATGGTTATATCATAGTTTATGCATATCTTTGCGATTTTATTAGATGCAGTAAAATGCAAGTAATTATATAAAATGGGCGAAATGTTAATTTTAAAGAGTAAAACATAACATATATTTTTTTAATGTAATTATTACAATTTCATGGTTCAAAATTAATTTTAAAAAGACAATACCAGGAATCCCCCCCCCCCCCTTAATTAGATGAAGCAAGTTGATGACAAATATAAACTTTGATGACAGAACGTATAATTCCGAACATTATTCTCGGTCACTACAGCCCTATCCACTTGGTTAGTGGAAGCCATATATCCTAAGTCTATGGTGGAAGCTATAAGCTATTGACTTGCGGTCGTCCTTTTTCCTAATACCTGTTCTAACCAAAAAAAAATTTCTGCGTAGGACTTAGAACAGATTTCTGAACCCTACCCATTTTTTTATCTACCCAGCTTTTTCGAACGCAGAGCAGTTCAATCAGCAAATCCTGAAAATTCAACGAAAATAAATACCGCGCTGGAGGGAAAAAATATTGATGTTAATAAAACGCAGGTAACCAAACGAACGTACTAAAATGGAGGTCGCGTGAGCCGAGAGTGTGGAGGGTTCCGCAGTCATTTCTCACTCTCTCACATGTATGCATTCGCGAAATGCGATGGACTATAATTTATCTCCAGATAGCCAGCGGGCTCACATAAATCAGAGCGGTTTTTCACGCACCGCTGAGGAAAAGGCGGTCACAAACTGTTCCAGGAACGAAGCTGTGAATGTTTTCGAGATATTAGGGTTCTGCTTGAAAACGGACGTCGTAATAATTAAGTTTCTTTGTCTTATTATCTGACAAAGGCTTAAATTCAATGTTCTCGTGTCAGCTGCGATGGCCAAGGATTTATCTGCGGATCTCTTTAACGATTACTTTTATGGAAATATATATTCTAAGTGAAAAACTTTTATTAAAAGCAATAACTACTCTTACATATATTACAACATTTTTGGTGTGTCCGTCCGCAGCGCAGCCCAAAAAGTCCAACTTGACGTTGTGATAATTTGGTATGTAGCTACAGATTTTCACTAGAACCCCGAAAAACCATTGTAAGGTATCCAACAATGGATTCCGTAGAATATTTTGCCGTCATTTGGCAGTCGTTTTTTTGGCACGTGGACCTGGAGAAGAGAAAGCATACGTTTAAAATCGTGTCTAGAAAAGAAAAGACATTGTGACTAAAGGAAAAAGAACTGCACTACTGGTGCAATGCCAAATGCATAATATAAAGACTGCAGTCACATGTGACTTCGTGTTTCTTGGTACTCTTAAAGAAAAATCCGCAAAAGCACATTTTACCTTTATTGTATTGGTAATACGAGTGAAAAGTGTATCAGCACCAAATTCTAAAACCTTTGAAATTGCTGTTGTATGGATAATATGAAGAAAATTCAGCTTTCAGGACAAACGTGTTTCCATTTATTTTAGGAATGATAAATCCAAAGTTTACAAAACAAACTAACAGAAACTACAATACAAATACAAAAAATACAAAAATTATTTATTAAATCTAAAATTCTTAACCTACACATAACAGTACAGTTATTATAGCTAAGAGTATTCACAATTATATATTCAACTGAAACTTAAGTAAGGCAAAGCCTGTCAGTTAAGAGTCAGTTTCTTCTGCTCGTGGAGACACCGTTTAGTTATATATAATAGGTAGCAGAAAAAGAGAAGAGCATGCAATTTATTTAGCTGTATTACATTTTATAAAAATTAATATAAGCATGAGGGTGTGTGTGTTTGTATGAGAGAGAGGTGTATGAAGGTATGTGTGTGTGAGGGTATGTAACGGATGTTAGTAGGAGTATAGTGATGCCACATTGAACTATAGGAAGGACCAAAAGACTAGGCGCGATTACAAATTTCAATTATTTTGTTTATTATAATATTGACGTATAAGCGTAAATCAAAATTTATTCGGATATTTTTAGAAGAGCTTCTGTTTGGTATTAACTAAATGTTTTTGTCAGATTGATCAGGCCATTTTTGCATTCAAGCTGCGATAAATGGTATAGTATATACTAGTATATACTTTAGGCCGAGAACACCGAAAAAGCGAGAGTAAAATCTTTTTTTATATTGTGTACAATTAAATTTTTAAAAGTGTCACCTGTTAAAAGTTATTAGTTATTGAGAATTTTATCATGAAAACGGATGACATTTTAGACGAATTGTCTTTAAAGACTTAATTTTAGTAATCAAACTAAAAATAAAAACAAAATTTAATACGGAGATATAAAAACTTCAAACTGTCAAACAAAAAGCAAATAATGTAAATAATATCGATTTACAGGAATTATGAAGTAATGAATCTCTTAGGAAATTTCGGCAATTTCATAGGTAGAAACCTGTAGTTTCGATCAGTTGCTGCGGAGAAGCTGAGCTAGCAACACGTCCCGAGGTTGCCTCGTTCAGTGGCGAAACACGTGTCGATAAGTTTTCTTACTTGTTTTTTAAGATTGCTTTGCTTGTGTGCTCGTATTGCTTGATTGTTGCATGTTTTATGCGGGCGGGTGATGCACGAGTCTGCATTTTGAATAGCACGACAAGAATTTTTTTGCGGAATATTGCAAATTATATTCATATATCGATAACTTAGTGATGGACTTCCGCAAGGTAACGCCTATTTCAATTAACTACCTGTAGGTACCACTACCTATGTACTCGTACATACCAACAAACAAATTACAAACTCTGTCGTTCTATCATGTTTCTGTCGTATAAACTTGACAAATATTCAAGGTGGCTGTATTGTTTTCAACAATGCGTATTGTCTATGAAGGTAGAAGTTTTCTTCGTTTAGTTCGCAGTGTTTCAATTTATGTTGAGTTTTGTCCAAGTTTGTTTAGCAAACTGCTACAAGCGATTACAAATGCCTGCCAGTGATTAACTGACAATATATTTAAACTACCTACACTCGATTAAATATAGCTTAATCAAACGATGTGCTAGCAGTACAGGGGTCGTCCATTAATAACGTGATGTTTTATAGCAATTTTTAACCCTCCCTCCCCCCTAGTCATACGTGGTGAAATTTTAGACTACCCTCCCTATCCAAAATCACGTGTATTGTTTTGTTACAAAGGGCCTTCTAGCTACGGACTATAAATCGGCTAGTGTGCGCCGTTTTTTGGCTTCGAAATCGCTAAATTAGTTTAGATACTATTTACTCTTCACTGCTGCATATATTGGAAGCGCTCTGTCAGTAACCCTACGGGGCTATTTCGATAAAAATGGCACTTTTTGAAGTTGTATACCTGATTTTCAGATGAAGCCACTAACTTGATAGATCAGTATATAAATTTCGGAACCTTTTTCTAATTTTTTTCAGTAAAGAAACGCGATAGAAATAATTATTGAAATGAGGTCTTCTTCTACACTTCTTTTCATACTATGACAAACAAGAATGGCATACAGACCTAAGCGATATTTTATTAGATAGATTTAACGATATCTAAATTTTGATAGCTATTTCAGTTAATTTTATATTAATTTAATATTAATTTAAAACCGTCATTTTGCTATTTTTTCCGGAATCCGTCCCTCTCGCACTGCGGGTCGTTCCGCATGGAGTAGCAGTGACCTTTGCAAGCGTGACATATCCTCTTAAGTATCAACATAAATTAAATATTATCAGATAATTTTAGAAAATCTTCAGTCTGAAAGCAACCAGCCTTTTTAGGATTCCGTACTTCAAAAGGATCGTGTGTCCGTCAGTCTCTCTCAAACATTTTTTTTCTGAAACTGATAAGGCATTACGTATGTTGCTAATCGGTTAATTAAATTGAAAAAAATTCCACCCCCTCTGAAAGGTTGCAAATACCTAAGGTTTCTGGTAATTCAACTTATAACTGTTAATTATATTGACCTATTCCAGTAAATATCAAAGCATAAATTTCATTTTAACTTTTAAATTATGATAAAGCCTGTTTTTTAACGTTTTAATGATTTCAACTTTGCACAAATTTTATAAAATGTTTGTCCTTATTTTTTGTAAAGAAACATTTCAAGTAGAAATCAACTAGTTAAAAAACTAAGCAGTTTCTTATCTTTAGTTCATTCCAGAAGCAATAAACTAAACATAACCTAAAATTATATTTTTCACCATGCACTACAGTATCGAAACCAAGTTCGATAAATTTTTATAATTTAACTCTCCCATTTAGAATTTATGTTTACAACATACCAATACACATTTTTTACTAAATGTTAAATACTTCTATATTTTTATACAAATTTTAGTTTATGTTTATTTCATATTTAACTATATGAACTATTGCATATAGTGTCTTTTGACATAATTATACAACGTGAAGTTTAAGTGATTTTGGAAACGAAAACTGGTGATAGTACTGGTACATACGAACAAATTTTACTACAGAACTAACCCTTAAATCGCAAAATATCAGCTGTCCATAGAAAAGGTTAATACCTACTCAACCAAGCAGTATGAAATAGATGATGTTTTTTCACGATTTCAGGGTTGGGTTCATAGTAGAAGTTGTTCATATGGACGAGTACTATCACCAGTTTTCGTTTCCAAAATCACTTAAATTTCACCTTGTATTATTGGTTAATAAGTAGCATAGAGCATAATTATGGTAAATAATATTATCATACATCATGACCCCCTTACGGGAGTAGGTCCAATTACATATTATTACCTTATAAATAAGGCATGAGAATAAAACGGATTAACTATAGCAATGTTCCAAATATATAATTATGGTGTTAACACGCATCCACCTTTTGCTACAGCGTAGCAAGTGCTACGATTCCATTATTGTTTCCCCGCTTTGTAGATCCTCTACTCCGTAGCCCGAACGCAAATACACGTTAAGCGCTACGTATGTGAGAAGCCCATTCATAATTTTAACGTCCAGGGTACCTAGCATGGTATTGAGCTTTGACAACTCGATACACCACTATCTGTTCCACTTTAGGTATATCAACAGAGTGAGACAGAGCACTGGTCCTTCATGTTAGAGGTGCAGATGTAAGTGATGGAATCCATGGTGTACGCGCTCCGTTTGCACTTGACCGGTTGTTGTCACAAGACTAACTAGATCTAATAAACGAAATTGTTCTCATATTGTACCTCGAGCAAGTAGGGTTACGCCAATTCCTCAGAGACGTTGCAACTCGAATTTGCTACAAAGTTCTTGCTACGACCAACAATAAATAGCAACCAAAGTTGAAGCTGTAAGCAACAATAGACAAGGAGGTCGTATCTTACCTTTACTCAGTTCTTTGCTTCAATTTTATAAGTTTGTCTACTAATACAGATCGCACCAAATCTAGTCCCATACATTTATAATAACGGCCCATACATTGTCGTGTTTAGAGGGGATTAAATGTTTAGCACGACCTGTACTCGTAAACCTGTAAAGCCTACTTAGCTGTAATAGTTTTCCTTTTAAATTCATTATTTAAAATATACTACTTCTGTGAATTTTTCCACATATCCATAAACAACCGTTTAGCCGGCAGGGGCCACTCCACTCTAATAAAGATTTGCACTTAAAAGCTTAATATTAAATTAAATCTAAAAATGGTATTTATACACCCCCAATGTTTTTGAACGACCTATCTAACGATATCCAACACTATGGCATAGATGAGAAAAAAAAATCAACCACATCACGTGTACCCTTAAAAAAACGACGTGTTTTTATTTAACAGTTTTATCGGCGTTATTAATATGACATGAGTATACATTGTATACGTGCTATACATTGTATACTCATGCCAAATTACAGCTTTCTAGTACTAATAATCTCTGAGCTAAGCCGTGGACGGACGGCCGGACAGACGGACAAGACGAAACTATAAGGGTTCCTTGTCGGACTACGGAACCCTAAAAAGCATTTATATTCGTATTTTTAGAGGCCTGCTGTGGGTCTGCCCTTTATGCCAAGCAGCTCCATTTTGGAGTTATGGCGCGATCTGACACACAGACATCGAAGCTTCCCTATTTTAGTTTTATAGTTATTTCTCAATTAATTTCATTTTGTGTTTAATTTAATGTAACTTAACTTTTTGCCTGATTGTCCGACTTTCTTTTGTCCTGTACTTTCTATTTCTTTACTAAAACTATGTTATATAAACTAATTATAATGAAAAAAAAAGAATGATCTTGCTAAATTTCTTGGCCTTTTCTTTTTAGCAAGACTAATCAAATGGGCCGAGTTAGGCATGTATTTACCTACGAGTTTGTAACGTATTGGTATTTAGTATATGGGTAGCTATTATTATTATATCGTATATACTCGTACATTATTGTTTAAATTAAATATACCCTTAATTTATTTCATGTAGTACGTGTATAAAACTTATTAAATATAAGCAAACCGAGAACCTAATTTTAGATATACTATTTTCCTCTTTAAATTTAATTATTCAAAATATCCTAACGTGCGATAACTGTATTTATGCACCTACATTGAAAAAAATATGTATCAATTTCATTTCATTTCTAAACAGTTTCTTATCAACAAAAACTCGGCATCGGAGCTAGCTAGTCTAGTTTTTGCCAAAAAGCGCACTTTTTGGTGGAAAACCAAATTATGGCTTATTTATCCTTAAAATGTATTTACATGTAAACTTAACACGCTCCTCTTCGCTCCGCTTTGCTTCGCTCGTCGTCGCACCCTTTTTTAACTATTCTCTGAAAGACTTGTGTAACTGTTTTAATCTCGCTTTATCGTGAATAAGCGGAACAATTTAAATTTAATGGGTCGGCCTTTACGCCATAATTCGGTATTTCACGAAAAACGGATTTTTCGCGGAATAGCGGTTTAAATTATTTTATTCCCGAGGGGGTGTCAGAGGTGTCGCCGAGTATGAACTGTGAAATGCAAGTCAGAGTCTACACCCAATACACTCGCGTTTCACCGACGATTATTACGTCTTATTGTTACCTTTCATTACACCTCGCATTAAATGCATTGCAATGTGTTGGTTGTTTTACAGTACATCATAGCAGTAAAGTACAAGATACAATGTCTACTCGTATACCTATTGTTGCCTCCACATTTTTTTATTGACGCGCATTTAGAGACCATCAAAATGATTCCATAAAAGTTGCGAACGTGAGTTTTAGCCTCCGCATTTAAATAAAGATCTTCCCCGCCATTTTATGAATGGAATCCAGTTTCAATGCTTTCAATATTCATTTCACAAATGAGGGGAAACCTCCTGCGGATAGCAGGCTAACTTTTTACTGTCGATATTAAATGAAAATCCTGAAACCGTACCTATTGAAAAGTAATGAGACTCAAAAGGTTCTTTTTTATGTTTATAATATATTTTAGCTCCCACGTGTCGACATCTACGAACTCTTATTCCTTAGTAAAGATTTTTTTGCATTTTATAAGTTACTCTATGCTTCATTGATTTGTTACAAACAAACCAAAAACTAGTTATGTTTACTAGATTATTGGAAACTCCACTAGAACTATTTGGATTAAAATCGATACTTCTTTCATTTCTTGATAAAACTCCCTATAAATATTATCCATAAAAGTACCCACGAGTATATATGAGATGAATCAATATACATGAAATTATAATAGAGACAAACTTACGATGTTAATTATGCAATTCATTAGTTAGATAGTTTATTCTTATAAATCAAAATGATGCTGCCTTAAGTCAGCCCTTTGGTATTATAGTTGTTATTTATGTATGATTAATTTGCAAACATTTCTAAATAATTATTATCTTTAACGTGAACCCCTTACTTTCCCTCTAAGACATACTACTGCCTACTGCTGAAAGATATTAATTTCAATTTAATTACTTCGGGAGCCGTCTCATATCGCAACTTCTGCGAGTTTAACGTAAACTTCTCTCAAACAAATGCAGCCCAAAGTAATTCCAAATGGCTTAAGAATTAAGGTTAGTTTTGCGTAAGTGGCAAATATTCGACCAGGAATGACAATGATAAATAAAATTTTAATATCAATGGAAGCAGTCTAACTGTTCCAAGCGGCGAGCTACGGCTCTCCTGTCTCACAACTCTGGACTTGGCGGGATGTCATTTTAACGATCCCGGATCAAACTATGTCTTTGTTTTCTAACCCAAATTCAACTGAAATAACAGATTTGGTACTGTTAGATGTATTCAATTCAAATACCAAAAGGTTTGGTTCAAAATTTAAACTTTATACCTGACCATGTTGCATTAATTCCATCCATCCATCCATCAGCCTGTTTCGTCCACTGCTGGACATAGGCTTTTCCAGGATTTCGCCACTCTTGGCGGTCCTCTTGGAAGAAATGCCCGTACCCACACATTCTGGGCAGGCGGGTTGGTGAGCGCGGTGCCGAAACCCTTGCACCAGTGACGCCGCTGCCCGTCACCAGTCTGTTTTATATAAGGCTCGGCAATTGGGGATGGGTAAACTGCCATCCATCGGACCCAGGCGATGGTGGGCCGCCTGATTTCACTCTAACACTCTTACTCTCTCCTGAATAACTTCGGGAGGATTTGCAAGTAAGATGGTGGTACCTCCACAGTTGAACCCGGCATTAGCTCTACCACCTATAAGTTGCATTAATAACAAAATATTTATTGCTTAGTTTTAAATAAATAAAATAAAAATCGTTTATTTCGGATAACTAAAGATTCCTAGCATGTTAGTTAGACTTAATAGTGATTAGTAACACGAAAAATAACATACCCTAACAATAATGACAATAACACCACATATTTGTTTCCCAGTACCGAGAACGATCTGTCGGCTACAGTCTCCAGGATGCTATTGGGACTGTCCCACGTCCTACGGATCAGAGATGTAGTTTTTTGCTAATTATGGCTGCAAAACCATCAGTTTAATACTCCACAAACATCCCCGATGCACTACAAAAGCGGAGCAATCCCATCAACATCAAATACATTTTTACCTACTTGAAAATACTAGCAGTCTGTAAGTTCCGCAACTCGTTAAATTTTAATTTATCAAAGATGTTTTATTTTATCTTTCTGTCACCATAAAACACACTTTAGGGCGAATTTTATTCTCATAATATTTTACAACTGCACAATGAATGTCATAATACTTTTATCTATTTGGCACGACAATACAAGAAAACACTTGGTGTAGATCTAATCACAAAAATAAAACGTTAAAATAGCATACACCCTTCACAATGAGGCGGTGCGGCGCGGCAGCTCCTTGCTAATTTATGATTATTGTTCTTTATAATTTCTACTTAATTATTTAAACAGGAGGGGAGAATTTGATAGAAGCGTACATTAAGTAAATTTCGAAGAAAAAGTCTACACCTGTTCTAAAATCCGCACAGTTGAGTGTGTTTATAATCTCCTCAGTATTAATGGGATATATTAGGGTTTCCCCCTTTAGCAGAAGTTATTATTCAAGTGTGTTTGTGAAAAGAGTATCGTCATGGCGAAGAGTTTGTGTAATGTTTGTCTACGAGTACCTTCTCTCAATGTATGTATGAAGAATCGGAAATAGGCAACGCTAAATCTGTAGAATCTGCTGAATCTGCAAACTATGTTTTTTTTGTGTGTCATACATAACTTATTCTTCAGGAGGCATTAGTAGATTAAGACGCAACCACTTCCCGCAGCCAGACCGACATACTTGCACCAGATAGGTGCCCTTTATCCTGTGAACCCAGATTCAGCTATTTCCCATATTGTTACCAGATCTCCCATGACCTCCATACTCTCTCGATTTGCCAAAAAATTGCAACCTTCCATCAATCGATAGTGTTGCTTATAAGGATTAAAGATTAAGTCTTGCAATCAGTGCACTTAAAAACTTTTTAACATTTATGAAGGCTTGACCTAACCTAACTCTTGGATTAATTTATATCTGCGTTTATGGATTTTAAAAAAATGTACTGTCATCGAGAAAAATTTGCAATTTTCAAAAAGAAAACCTAATCCTACACTCTCAAGGCAATCAAAATTTATAGGGTTTTTCGTTTTTCCCGTTGACCTAGAACTATGAAATTTGGCAAGTTATACCGCTTTATACTACAAGTATAGGGAACAATCTAAAAACTATATATTTGTAACTAAATCATAAAGAAATTAATTAATTAAATTTCTAAAAATGTTGGCACTCAGTAATAGACTCACCGAACTATTACCGAGAGGCACTACGCAATCTGTGTCCGTGGGCTCGTAGTGCACCGGAAGCGCAATGTTGTTGATCATCGCCATGATGGCGACGGATATAGTGTTACTCAATAATAGACTCACCGAACTATTACCGAGAGGCACTTCGCAATCTGTGTCCGTGGGCTCGTAGTACACCGGAAGCGCAATGTTGTTGATCATCGCCATGATGGTGACGGATATAGTGTTACTCAATAATAGACTCACCGAACTATTACCGAGAGGCACTTCGCAATCTGTGTCCGTGGGCTCGTAGTGCACCGGAAGCGCAATGTTGTTGATCATCGCCATGATGGCGACGGATATAGTGTTACTCAATAATAGACTCACCGAACTATTACCGATCTAGTCTTATTTTACGTAAACTTAGATTAACCCTATCCCAAAAAGTCCAAACCTGCTTTTTTCTCTGATTTTCACCCAATATCCATTCTCTTAGACAGAGAAAGCTGGTAATAACCTGGTAATGTCATATACTTGAATGTAGAGCCATATAAATATTAACCCCTAAATCAAGTTATCTGTCTGTTGAGTTTTCACTATCGCGGCTGAATCAATTTTGATTAAACTCTCATAATCCCAATAAAATTGTAATGTTCTTTTTTTTGCAAATCTTTTATTATCTTTCATAAAGCCCTCGCAAAAAAGGCTGCAATTAACGAAAGAGGCGACGCCATAAAAGTAAAGTCTTATCTCCAGACTAAAGTTCCAAGATGAATTTTTCACGTGACAAATAAAGAAGGAAGGAAGGGCAAAGTTTACTTTGGGAAAATACGGCATTTGTAAGATAAAAAGTTAGCCTCGTGAACTCTAACTTAATGTGACTTAAGGGGCGCGTAGTAACTTCTACTTAGCAGGAGGAACGTCGAACACGCTAAAGTTATATGGACGCTTAAGGGGTGTTGACGTTTTGTTTTGTTGCGTAATATAGCGTTAATAGATGCCGTTTAGGAATGGTCGACAATAAGTTCACGTTTGACCCTAAACACGATCCACACATATCTGAACAGGAATTCAATGTGGAGAATGAATACATTTAGCAGTGGTGCTAGATTTTTGAATAAAATGTATTGACAGTATTTCGGATACATTAAAGCGCAAATCTCCTTACAAACGCAAACACAAAATCTTGCAGTAATAATACCAAATTATATTTTAACTGTTTATTCACTGTTCCACTAATATATTCTTGTGAAAAACGATCATGCAACCAGTTTTATTGATTTATCGCCATCATCAGGCGAAAGACCATTGCAAAAAAACATTAAATACATTTGATACGTTAATTTTATAGTGTTTACATGTTGGATGACTAAAAAACAGAAAAGAGAGTCCACCAGTGTTGCCATCTTAACGACTTTGTCGCTAGATCTAGCGGAATTTTAGTCGATTTAGTGACTTGATGATACAGACATTTCATAAATTTTAGCGACTTTTGACTGGTATTCTATGCATTTGGCGACATTTAAAATGTTAGGTAACCCGGTGACTTTGTAATAAAAATCTAGCGATAAAAATAAATTTGAGGTGGCAACACTGGAGTCCACATGTCTAGTTAGTTTTACGTTTTTTCTTTACAAACAAATTGTTAAAAAAGTAGGAGGCTATTGTCTTATCTACTTAGTCTACTTAGAGGCTATCTACTTAGTTAAAATTATACATACATAAAAACCAAAACTACTTATATTGATTTTCGTTAAGGTTTTCTGTTAATGCGTAGGTAGCACGACTTTCAAGATTTTTTACTACAAACACAATGTAACTTAGTAAATATAATAATTATTACCATTTATTCATTCGCTTTTAAAAATTCCTGACATATCCCACTTTTCCTGATTTCCTGACAGAGGTTCGAAATTGCTGACTTGTCACCTGGTAACCCTATTTAACTATTGTAAAATTGGTCATTTCGATACCATAGTCTTTTTAATAATTTGGACGTAATGGACTTGTAATGGAACTAAAGAGATGACTGTAACTTGAAGTTTTGAGATAATATAAGTATAACCCCATTCATCAGTCCACGAAACTAGTAAGGTGTCAAGTTTTAATTCATAACAAACGATAGATTCTTTTAGTCTTAATTTTGGTTAATATCAATGTTTCAATTACAAATCACTCTGATAAAAACCATTGATATAACAAAAGGTAGATACAGTACGTTTTTAGATCGTCAACTGAAATATTTACCTGTTTTTTAAACAAGTGCCACCGAACGACAGAGATAGAGCGACAAGCTTCGACAGTGGCGCGAGCAAGACAAGCTACACAAATCAGGCCCATTGGGCCTATATTTGCAGTGCCGCGCGCGTGAAGCGTGGTACCGCATCTTCCCTTTGTTTTATTTAAGATAAAAACTCGCTTAATAGTTGTGTATGATTAGAATATAAAACAAAGGGACGTGATATTTGCAGAAAGCTCCATTAACCGGTAAGGCAGACATTGCCCTTTCCTTGAAAACAAGAGTAAATTAAATAAATTGTCAGTGTAATAACAGTGTTATAATTATGCAATGTTCATAATAAGAGATATCAAAGAAAAGGTTTATAATAGGGATTTGAACATGAAATTTGCCATTTTAACGCACTGGCCACTTTGAATTAAAATTAAACCTGTATGGTGTGAGATTCCAGAGTGAAACCTTTTTCACACGATAACTTATATTATAAATAACATAACATTCTAATAACGTGTAAAATAATATTCTACCAAAAATAACAGAACCATGGCAGAACAACAATTTAGTAAAAAGATTTATTGTCATTTGTTTCTAAATACCGATAAATAAATACAAAAGCATCAAACTTATTTGCGAGCAACAAACAAGCTCTCTCATTAAAGATTTAAATTATGAACCACTAGCTTTTGCCCGCGGCTTCACCCGCGTTGAATTAGTTTTTGTGTACTCTTATAAAATCTGTCAATATTTTTCGGACTGTTACCTACAGTAAACATAGCTGGTGAAATGTGTATGTTATGCGCATCTGTGTTTCCCATCTTGTATGTTCCTTATATAGCTTTTTTATTTGTGCAACGTTTGAGCCCAATCGGTTCAATAAGTACAGCGTGAAAGGATGACACATCTCTTTTCTATAGAAACTTGAAACCTCATTTCCATCCCATGGGAACTGATTTATAGAATAAAAAGTAACCTATGTCCTATTCCAGGTCTAGAACTACATTCATGTAAATTTTCAGCCCAATCGGTTCAGTATATACGGCGTAAAAGAGAAACAACCATCCATCCATCCATACATCCAAACTTTAACGACATTCTTTTTTCCGGGATAAAAAGTAGCCTATGTGTTGAATTAGGGTATAAGCTATATCTATTCTAAATTTCATCCAAATCCGTTGAAAGAGTAACAAACACACACACACAAACTTTCGCATTTATAATATTAGTGTGATTATAGTGGGATAATAGTGGGATGGGATGGGATTAGTGGGATAACATGTTTTTTTCTAGGCTAGCTCTATATAGCTACTTGCGGCTGTACAAATACGTTTATAAGCATTCAAAATTCAATTCAAATTCAAATTGTTTATTTGTAAAATAGATACATAAAGTATACGTTTTACATGTCAAATCTAATCTGTATAAAAATAATAATTTATGATGAAACAAATATGATACGGGAAATATATAAAAAAACTATATTTAAGTTGGGCTACAAAAGTTAAATGCATAAAATAAAGACTTATTGGAATACGAATATTATTATAACTACACAATGCAATTAATATACAAGTTGATAAATAAACTGAATAGACCCTAAATAAATATAACACCTAGCCAATTATATACTAACAATAATAAATAGGGGAATGAAAAAAATAAAAAATAAAAAAATAAAAAAAGAAATTAATATATTGTATATACATACCTACAAAATTCAATGAATAAATAAGCTAATAGATAAATAAACTATAAATAGATATAATGCCTAAATCCGCCCATTCGATTTAATCTTGCTAAGAAGAAGGGCAAGAAACTTAGCAAGATCATGTCTTTTTTATCAGTATTTTTTTTCTGAATATGGCTTAATACTATTACAGTTTTTCTTAACTTATATAAAATAATACTAAACAATGTATTAAAAAAGGATAAAAATATAAAAGACAGAAGGAAATTGTGTCATGAGGAAAAAAAATATATATATATCTTAGTCTACCTGTCTAATGAGGCAGTAAGTTAAAATACTAAGCAAAACATCATCCACCTGTCTCATATAGTTTATCACTTTTTTGATAGTCAGATTATCAACTAAGTAATAAATGCTAAGTTTAAGTTATACAATGTTCATGTCAATATGTAAAAAGAAATATCAAAATAATAATAAAAAAACAATATAAAAATATTAGTCTACATAAAAACAAACGATTTGAAACACAAAACAGATATAAAATAAACGAACAGTAGTATCAATCAATATTCTCATGACACCAAGCGTCACTATCATCCAAATAGTCATTAATTTTATAATATGCTTTTCTCAAGAGTCCCTGCTTAATATATAATTTAAACTTATTTTCTGAAAAACTAAGGACCTCCTTTGGAAGTTTATTGTAAAATCTTATACCATGTCCTACAAAAGAGGTGCCTACTTTTGCAAGTCTAATTTTTGGAAAAGCCAGTTTATGTTTTTTCCTAGTGTCTATAGAGTGATGCTCACCGAGCCTAGGGAAACTATCGATATTTTTTCTGATATATTTAATTACTTGGTAAATGAATTCACAAGGAACTGTTAAAATATTATTTTCTTTGAATTTTTTTTTTAGCATAATGTACACATTTGTATGATTGATTGATTTGTTTGATAATTGAATGCATTTTAATTGCATTTAATGAACGTGTTGTACATTGTGGTATTATGTAACACATGTGGTGTTTTAAGGAATTGAGAATGACATTATTGTTCGCTAAATCATGAGCAATATAAATCACTTCATACTGAACGCTAAATAGTCAAGCTCAGTTTGCTTTTAACGACTTCCACGGTAATTTTATTCAGGGTAACATATTGAAGTAAAAGTCATAAAAGACCATTTTAGCGAACAAAACAGTTTTATTACTTACTTAGTCAGGAATAAATTGGCAAAATTCTGGCGTAATCAAATATTGGCGGCCATTAATTTCATTTCCCAAAATGGTTTCATCGGGGTCGTGGAAAATTAATAATCTCCTTTTGAGATGTCAAATTGCAAATACACTTTTATGGAAACTAAGCTAAAAATGTACTAGGTAAACAATCAATTCGTAAAAGATTTGTTGAAGTCAATATCTGCGCATTTTGGTAAATATGTATGTATACAAAAAAACTGAACAAAAAACAATTCACTGAACACAAAATAAACACAGAATACCCAATTACGAATATAAAATACTGTACAACTGAACATTAAAATTCTCAGGTAAAGTCTTGAGAGAAGATTAAATATTAATACAATGTTATCCAGGGATATCTAAAAGACTAGCATAATTAAGGAGCGTGCGAGTAAGTACGTCTAAAAAATTCCTCCGCCTTTTCCCAGCATGATTAACGAGCTTGGAAAAAATGTGAGAAGTTAACATTGATTTATATTTCTGCTACATCCCGCAAATTAATCAGGAAGGAGACTACGCATTAGAAAAATATCCTGTGAAACCCTTATTGTTTTTTCTTAGTCCTGTCAACATCATAACTTAAATAAGTTTTTCAGCCCTCTTTCATAAAGGGGGTCATTGTATTTTAAAAGCGAACGAAGCTTTGGCTATTTTCACTTATCTAGCTTCATAGAAATGAAACAAACTTATACAGCCTTGTCCTTTAAAAAAT
Source organism: Ypsolopha scabrella (assembly GCA_910592155.1). Classification (NCBI taxonomy): domain Eukaryota; kingdom Metazoa; phylum Arthropoda; class Insecta; order Lepidoptera; family Ypsolophidae; genus Ypsolopha; species Ypsolopha scabrella. Next base: position 15,119,522 of record OU342966.1, read on the forward strand.
AACACACTACGTTTTGAAAATACTGACAGTACAATATTATAACTTGTTTTTAGGGTTCTGTACCCAAAAAGTGCAAAACCTTCACTGTCTGTCTGTCTTTCTGTCAGTCTGTCACAGGGGTCTACAACTTCAGCCATAATAGATAGACAGTTCAACATTTTCACAGAATACGTGTTACTATGGCCTCTAAAAAAGGCAAATAATAATAAATAAAAAATAAACGTTAGCAGGTCTAGGTGGTAGAGCTGATGCCGGGCTCGACTGTGGAGGTACCACCATCTTACTCGGAAATCCTCCCGAAGTTATTAGGGGGAGTGTAAGAGAACAGCTCTCAGGCAAAACCAGGCCGAGCCTTATATAAACCAAACTGGTGACGGGCAGCGGCGTCACTGGTGCAAGGGTTTCGGTACCGCGCTCACCAATCCGCCTGCCCAGCGTGTGTGAGTATGGACATTTCTTCTAGGAGGACCGCCAAGAGTGACGAAATCCTGGAAAGGCCTATGTCCAGCAGTGGACGAAACAGGCTGATGGATGGATGAATGGTTAGCATAAAGTAGCATATTTTACGTTAGTTACCTGCCACGCCCGCGTTTTTTTTCATCCCTACCCGCAGTTCTCGGCTTATAAAGACAAACAAAAATTGTAGTTTTGGCGTCAGTATAATACTAATAACCCATTACAATAAAAAAAACGCAAAAATATTTAATGTACAGACACTATGTACTTTTTGTCTATTTATTATTAGTATACCTATAGATAAATATATGTAGACGTATCTGTAACAGGACGTGTACGTGACAGTACGTGTTAGATATCTGTGGTCCGCGGCACAGGTTAAAAAAAACAACTGGGCCAATTGAGTGTTAGAGACAATCCACTAGCTACTACGTAACTACTAAGTTTAAGATAGTAGACTGCCAATGAGTTATCCGTTTCCGATAATAAATAAAGAACAATATATATGGAACGTGATCGCGCCTTATCTAATAAGACAGTATACACAACTGGAAAATCACAATCAATGATACAAGTTGTATATTTTTTGTAAAGTAAACACATTCCACAAGAATATTAAATACCACGTATTACGTTTGTTATTTATCATCACGAATTAAAATTACAATGTAACATTTATAATCCTCTCCCACGAAAAATGCTAAACTTAAGTTAATTTGTTTCCCTCTCATCTTAATAAGAGTAAATGATTAATGCTTCTTTCGTCGCTTGTACTTTGAAGAGTGACTAATGAGAAATTATCATTATAAATAATGAATGGGTAACATTGTTGGTTCGTTACATAATTAGGCACGCATCTGGGCCGCTACCACCCTTATTTCCGTCACATTGGCAATGCAAAAGAGAAAGAGCATATAGACGCGTATGTTAGAGCGAGATAGATAGGCGAGACCATTCACGTACAGTGCAGAAGGTGGGACTGTAGAATTGCGATTGTGTGCGTGCACACCATTGACATTGTGGAAAATAGCAGTGCAGGCAAGGTCTATTTTTGAAAAATCATGGAAACATAAAGTATTCATCGCAACAAAAGAAGAACAAGATAAAAGTCGGACCGTATTTTTTTGAAAACAGACCTTGCCAGGGCTGCTGTAAGAGTTGTTTTCTACAATGTCAATGGTGTGCACGCACACGACCACAATTCTACAGTCTCACCTTCTGCACTGTACACGCTATGGACCTGGATGGTCCTACAGTCAACTATGAACGAAATAAATTCTGCTTATTTTTGCATAATTTAAGGTTTTAAAATGTAATTTTGTGTTTATGAGACGTAATTCATTATGGTAATGTGTGCAGCACCTGGACTCATTTTAGAAAAAAAAACTCACAGAATTGTACATTTCTCATGTACACTATTGAAATATTTTGTTGTCTAAATGCAATGTTTTAGAACTAACACAGAAGTTTTGTTCTCTAATCGGTGGCAAAAATTATCGAATTTAATTAGATATTGCTTTGAATACTTGGGGATTAAATTTTGTATGATAAAAAATATGTGAATTTCAGCTGGTCATTTACCTTCACTTCGAAAGGTATTATGCATTTCTTATTATCATCATACTTGTGGTCTTTTACTTCACAATTTCCTTAAGGGACAACATTTACATACATTTTATTCCATGTTCGGTAGAAGTCCATAAAAAGCGATCTCCCCAGATCAAGTTTTTTGGTCTAACCTTCGTTAAAGCCGCTTTAGAATACTATATCTATGTATTTATGTTTATTTAGGGGTGCACCGCGAGCTTGAAAAGAAGATAAATAGTGAGGATCAGGATCTTACACCGCCAACTTATATGATCTTTTGCGAGCGGCTTTGCCCGTGTTGTTTAGTTTTTGAGTAGTCCTATCGTATCTGTTAATAGTTTTCGGAACAATAATTTTATACTAAGTATTTGACTCTGACTTATGATTCTTGTAAGAAATAGTTTTAGATATCTGACCATAATTTCTATGTCCCTAGGGAACTGCCCGTCCCCAGGAAACAAACTCTAGCCTATGTCCAAGTCATCATTATCATTGGGTGCCATATTCATAATAAAGTTTTGAAGTCGTAGGCTAAATTGCTTGCGATCTGTTGTTTTATCTTTCCAGTCTTTTAAGTTTTTTTATGTTCAAGTGAATAGTCTAAAAAATTGTCTAAAAGAATTTTCAAAATCAGTTCAGTAGTTCCAAAGATTACCCGCGTAAATTTAATTAATGGCTATGTCCCTAGGGAACTACTTGTTCCCGAGGAATAAACTATAGCGTATATCCAAGTGGCTAGTCTTACCATTACAACAGGGGAATAATTTTCATAATTGCTTAGTAGTTTTAGAGATTACGCGCATGAATTTAATTTATAGCTACGTCCTTAGGGAACTGCCCATCCCCAGGGAACAAACTAAAGCCCATAGCACTCAGGGATAAAGTTGCTATAATATAATAGGAATTGGTAAAAGAGTTATTAGAATCGGATCAGTAGTTCCGAGTATTTACCTCCTACATCCAAACTCACTAACAAACTATAACTCACAAATACCTCTCTTTATAGTTATTTCAATATTATTATTACATTATTATATTATTAATCATTAATATGATATTTATTATTATTTATTACATTTATTTGTGTAAGCATGACAACGGACTCCGTTCTTCCTTTCATAATTTTATATTTTTCCTCCTCTTTGAAATCAGCGAACGCACACCGCAGAAGCTGATTTCAGAAAACCCAGAAATACGAGTAGCATAATTCAACTTTTCATTAAGTTCTATTCCTAGATATTAATCTGTAAGATGGATCTCAGCCACGATCTGGACTGCGATCTTTTGTTTTTACTAACGCTTTAGCGATAACCAGATATAAAAGTTTTCTTCAAATATATTTTCAGGTCTGATTTCATTCCTTAATCTAAATCTAAATTAATTATTTAAATTTTAAAATAATTTATCTGCCACACACATATCGCGCCAAATTCATGTAAATCTGGCCAGCCACTCGTAGTTCTGCCTACATAATATCCAGAAACCCAACGCAAATAAATAGTACTAAAACACTGGGTAGAGAGCATGACCCTATAAACCAACCTAATTCAAAAGCATTGGTATTCTAAGTTTCTAACTGTAATCTACTGTGCCAAGTTTCGCCGAGTTGGCTTGTTAATAGTTTTATTTTCAGTGTTGCGGCTATTTCAGTGAGAAAGAAAGTAACACTGGAATGAGAGCTATATGTCCGTCCATCTGTCGCATGCTAACTGAAATAAGATAATTTTACAGCCGCAACGTGGAAAAAGCCTTTTATTAAGGTAAGGGGTCAGATTTGCAGTGAAAATCTTCCTTTTTGCGTGCTAATAAAAACTGTCAAATATTTTACAAAAAGAATTAAACATATTACTCTTCCTCCACTTTAACTAATATAAAAATGGTCAGCGCGTGCTGAGAAGCGCGATTCAAGAATAGGAAGATGTCGTTTTTAATTAATTTTTCGGATTTTTACTCGTTAAATATTTCGTGAAAATAACCAGCATGAACTAGAAAACAGTACCAACTACATCTCCAAATTATGCAGCTAATGTAACACTAAGGTAATTAAATTAGTCTAATGTACATACATATACCCACTCCTGTCTCCCAGAGGGGTAGGCAGAGACTACAGATTTCCATCTGCTACGATCCTGACACACCTCTTTTGCTTCTTGTACATCCATCAATCTAGTCATACAAGCTCTTCTATTCCGGGTACTTTTTACTTTGCCCTTCTTCAGTATGTCGCCTATTTGGTCGGCATTCGTCCTCCTAGGGTGGCCCGGTCTAGCTTTATCTTCCACTTGTGCAGCATAAAGTTCTTTCGTCACTCTACTTTCATTCATCCTCTCTAATGTGTTTTACTTTATTAACATTCTTTTATTGGCTTCATTAGTATGTTAACTAACAAATTGACTATGTACATGTAAGTACATAAATAAATCTACAAATTCAATTTTATACTACTTCAAATTTTCTCATTGATTTGGAACTTTACAGCCCCCTCCCCGCCCTTTAACTGTTTCTAGGAATAAGAAAACTGGCGAAGGTTTCTATGTGCATTATGATGGCAAATAGTGTCTTATCATCACTAACCATATTTATTTGTCACTTTTTTGGGTCGCGGGTGTACCATTATTCGGGCAGCTAAAGGGGTTCGAAAACTTCAGTGTCCATTTAATTTGTGATAAATTGATGATGGACGACGCGACACATTAATGAATCCCGTTTTGGAGAGCGCTTGCATTTGTCATCAATAAATGTACTCGAAAACTTTCAGGTTTTTCTTCGATCACTTTTAAAAGTTCTCTAAAACTGAAATGCACAGTAGGTAGGTGACATGCCTTTTTGCTCCATCCTACCAGTAATTATAGGCCTAACTTCAAAACTAATGTCTTCTAGATAAGATTTGAAATTTACACGGTCACTATAAACATTATTAGGCATATGGGACTCACCGTGTTTGCTTTTTAGAGTTCCGTACCTTCAGAGGAAAAAACGGAGCCCTTATGGGATCCCTTTGTTGTCCGTCCGTCCATCCGTCCGTCCATCCGTCTGTTAGCCTTTATCCCAAGAACGCATGGAAGTATCGAGTTGAAATTAAAACCATATACTCTCAAGTTTACAGTCCCTTGAAGCTGTGAAAAAATCAAACTTGTAAGTTAACGTGAAAAAAAGATACGGCCTATTATGCCGCAAAAAACGTATATTTCGACGTCTCAATGGAATCAAAATTTATAGGGTATTTCCGTTGACCTAGAACTATGAAGTTTGGCAAGTAATAACGTCTTACACTACAAGTATAAGGAAAAATCTGAAAACTATACATTTGTTTATAAATCATAAAAAATATTGTCTTTAACGGAACGCTCGGTGGCGAGTCCGATTAGCACTTGTCCGGCTTTTTATAAACTTTTAAATTCGGGAATATATAAAAAACAAACAAGGTGAGTCTCTTACTGTGTAACTATTCTGTAAATAGAAAACATAAGTTAAATTTACTCAGTATTTAATAAACATAATAGGTACTCGTGAAAACTTTGGACGCTTGCGCATGGTTGGACGGTCTTCAATTTTAAAGTGCTTTCAGATAACTTTTGAACAACTTCGTAGCGACGTTGCATAAATGTCTGCGGGTTTTTCCAATTCAGAAGTTTTTTACCAACTTCCTCTTTTAAAAGACGAACAGAAATTGAGCAACATGAGTACTATACCTTTCTTGAAAATGAATGTACACTTTATTTTATATATTTACTTATTCTTGGCTTATTAATAAAAAATACCGTTTAACACCTAACACTGATAAAAAAAATTTATCCGTGAAATAATTAAACACAAAATAATACCCCAATAAATTTTTCATAAGAAACATTAATCTCAATAGCAGTCGAGTTTATTATTTCTTTATAGTTCGTAAATCATTCGATTTAAATTATTCAATCATCAACAAACATTTGTCTCTCATAGATGCATTGACCGTTCGCTGATTGTACTCATATAGACAACGTTTGCGATTATTCCATACTTCGGAGTCGCAAGGCAAAAGCCGCTTCGCATCATTATGAATAAATCACCCATTCATAACCTCAACAGATACCTACGTACATACACAATGTAACACACTACACTCTACTATAATACACATAAATTTCTAACTACTAGACAGAATTTAATGCGGTTTTTGTGTACCTTTAATGCATTACTATAAAAGCCCGAATAGGTATGAAATATAAGTTTTTTTTTTACTTACCATTCATAGGATTGATATAAATACTTACCAACTTCGACTAGTAAAGTTGTTTTGGTGTGGGAATAAATAATCCATTAGATTTCATATAAAAGTATTTCAATTCAACAGCTACTGGTACTTTCCGTCAACTTCTCTAACAATTTTACTTCTTATCTTTGACAACTTCATCTATCTTTCGTCTCTTATGTGTGTACTAAATCGATTCTTTATATAAAAGCACCTTCAGGAACTACATTTGGCAGGCCTCGTGTTTAAGGTGGTTCACACTAAAAGACTGAAATACTTGCACGCAAAATTCCGTTGGCTGGGAGACGATCACAATCATCACACACGTAGTAAAATGCAAAACAGAATGGTTGTACCAAAACATAAAACCGCGAACTTCAGATGTAGTTTCAAATACGCTGCATCTAAAGTTTGGAACGACTTGCCACCTCCTTTACAAAATCACATGTCATATCTATCATTCAAAACTAAACTAAAGATAAACCTAATTAATAAACAGATAATCGAAGGAAACAACCGATATATTCGTAAAAAGAAGAAAAAAAATGATCTCTTAATAAATCCACCACAGAACTAAAAAAAACCCTAGTTTTTTTTTATACTAATCTTTTTCATGTTTTTTTTTTACTTTTTTTACCTTATTAATTACCCAAAAGTAAAGTTATATTATAATTTGGATACCTAGTATTCAAACCTACAATTAGTATTAAAATTATTATTTTTTTTTAACCTTCTTTATGATCCTAATAGATATAAGTATATATAATTATATACATGCATATTATGTATTATACATATATATATATATTTCAATAACCATGGTAGGTACATGTTGAAAACCAGCGATATTTGTTGTTGTTTTTTTTTCAAAAACAAAACGTATGGCATTTGCTGAGCATGCAGCCATTTGCCAAAATTATACATAACTTTTTTTTTCTGTTTATAAGTTAGTTTAAGTTATCTATTTCTTCTTTTTTTTTCTTTATAATGTGTTTTGGCAATAAATTTCCATTTTCTTTCTTTCTTTCTTTCAGTTCTTCAGATGCAGTATCCAACTAATAAAAATCGATATCTTTAACACTTACGATACTGGTAAAAGTCTGAAATTAAATTACCGAACAGTCCAGATTTTCACCGTTATTACTTGGTAAATTGAGTTCCAGCTTTTGGAGTGATATAAATAACTCATTGTCCTTAAATATTAGTATTATTAGAGTGCATTACAAACTAGAAAATATAAATTAGAAACAAATTTAAAGAAAAGAATTTGAAAAATATTCTCGGGCCAGGAACCAAACCTGCGACCTCTTGTTATCAGGACAAGCGTGCCACCGACTGATACTTATCCTAGACTTCATTATTCAAATTCTTGTCATTAAATTTGTTCCTAAATAATTTATCTTTTCTAGTTTATATACAACGAGTTCCTCGTAGAGTTTGTAATGCTCTAATTTAAAGTATTCCAAAGCGATAGATTTCGCTATAAAAACATAATCTCCGTTTCCTGTATCTAAGGAAAGCTGAAAAACCATCGAAGGATTTACCAGAGCATTCTGTTTCTGTCCCCATCAGTGGGGGCGTAGCCGCGGTCACACTTTGTGACACTAGGCGTTTATAATTTGGACATTCCAAATGTTCTTTATCGCATGGTTTTACCAAATTGGTACTGTTTTGGGAATTTCCTAATGTCTTTAGATACGATTATTGATTATTGTTTATTATTGACTTATACCGGTTTCGCTCACGTGTCGTTCAATCAATGTATATTTTATTTGCGACAAAAACTATTATCGACAGTTTTCAGCTTGGCGGTTATCTTATCAACACCCCTTATCTACATCTATCTACACAATTATATAAAGAGGGAAATGTGTGTTTGTTTGTAAAGGTAATCTCTGGAACTACTGAACCAATTCTAAGAATTCGCTCACTTATAGAAAGCTAAATTATCGTTGAGTTACAATGGCAGTTTCCTAAGGACAAAGTCATTAATTACATTTGCGCGGCTAATTCTGGAACTACTCAACCGATTTTTATAATTCTTCCGCTGTTGTAATGGTTAGACTCTTCATTTGGACACAGGCTATAATAATAATAATAAATAATAAATTCTTTATTTGCTATAGTTTGTACCCTGGGAATAAGCAGCTCCCTAGGGACACAGCCATTAATACAATTCAAGCGGGTAAACTTTGGAACTAACGAAAATATTTTGAAAATTCTTTCATTGTGGTAATGGTTACACTCTTCACTTGGACATAGACTAAAGTTTTTTTTCCCTGGGGACAAACGGGCAGTTTCCTAATGGTAGGTACATAGTTTTCAATATTTTGATTTTGATTTTGAAAATTATTTCACTGTTGTGTAATCGTTAGATCTTCACTTGGACAAAGGCTAAGTTTGTTCCCTGGGTAAGAGCAGTTCCCTAGGGACATAGCTAATAATTAAATTTGCACGGGTAATCTTTGGGACTTCTGAGCCGGTTTTGGAAATTGTTTAATTGTGGTTATTCTCTTCACTGGAAATAGCTTATAGTTTGTTCCCTGGGGATAGGCAGTTCCCATGGAACAAAGACATTAATAAATATTGAAACTATACGTGTATTGAAAATTCTTTTACAGTTGTAGTGGTTAGACTCTTCACCTCAGCCTCACCTCACTCTCTTCACCTATTTCCAAGGCTATAGTTTATTCCTAGGAACGGGTAGTTCCCTAGGGACATAATAGGGTCAGGCATATTGAATTATTTTCATGAGAACCAAAAGTCAAAGCCACACACGAACTATAAAATTATTGGTCCGAAAAATATTAACAGATTTGATGGGACCACCCAAAAACGAATGAACGCGGACGAAGCCGCGCGCAAATGCAAATCTATATACTAATAATAAAGTAGGTAGTAAAAAAGTCGTCTCTGTACATTAAATATTTTCGCGTAATTTTAAATGAAATGAGTTATTGATACTGCACTGCGGCCAAAACAACAATTGTTGGAATTTTTGTCTGTCTGTCTATCTGTTTGTCTTTCTGTTCACAGTTTTAACTCGAGAACCACTCAACGGATTTGGATGCGGTTTTTTTATTATAATTGTAGTGACCCTGGTCAACACATAGGTTATAAGGGATGTTCATAAAATAACGCCCAAGCCGAAAACGGGGCGAAGATTCCCTGAACGCAGGGGGAAGCTGCGGGCAAAAGCTAGTGTTTTATAAATGAGCCTTTAATTTATAATACATACTGTAATTAGTTAATCTAATTGGGTTAATTAAGTCGGTAATGATTTTTGAAGATATTTCCAAAACAACAAATCTTTTTTTAACATTTTAACTCCATACATTTTGAATAAACAACCTTATGAAGCCCGACCCTTACTTTGCTGACTAAAATGTTCAACGTTTAGTTTTTACAGATTTCGTGATATTTGAGCACGATATGGCCACAACAATTATGCTAGCTTTTGCCCGCGGCTCCGCCCGCCCGATATTCGGTTTTTTGTTATGCTTTGGAATGTGCTAAAAAAGGGAGTAAAAATAATGTCACGCCTTTTGCGATTAGCTTAACACAGAAAATATAATAATTGTCCCGGAGTGTATGGAGACCCGAAATCTACTGCAATACGTCTCTGTAAACAACGTTCCGAGACTTGTTGTTCTCTGCGTATGTCTACTGCAATGCGTCTCTGTAAACAACGTTCCGGGACTTGTTGCTCTCTGCGTATGTCTACTGCAATACGTCCTGTAAACAACGTTCCGAGACTTGTTGTTCTCTGCGTATGTCTACTGCAATACGTCTCTGTAAACAACGTTCCGGGACTTGTTGTTCTCTGCGTATATGTAGAGATCTCTGGTTTTAGTCGCAAGACGCAACAGGAATGCATTCATTTGATAGGTGGATGATTTTACCATCCCATGGGAACAGTGATTTTTCGGGAGGAAAAGTAGCCTATGTGTTCATTGAGGGTATAGCTGTCTTCATTTCAAATTTCAACAAATCTATCCAGCTGTTGCAGCGTGAAGAAGTAACAAACGCACTAACACAGAAACTTTCACATTTGCAGTATTAGTGTGATAAGGTGACTTTCGTTTATATTGCCAAATTTATACTGGAGACTCAAAAAGTGGAACAACTATACAAGCACAAAAAATACTTTTCATATTTCGCAAACAGTGACCCTGTTAAACCTTGGTCCTGACCACTTGTCGAATCCCTAGTATGAATTTGGCTCTATAAACTAAAGTCACCTTATATACCCTACAATAATTAGTGAAAATAATTCTTAAAGATAATTTTATTGGCTTCAAATATGGTACATACAAAAATATTGATTGGGAAAAAAGTTTTTTCGCATTTTATATGAAAATTCAAAACATTTTTAAATAAAGTTTATTTACATTTTAAAGTATGTAAGTACCATTTTGTGCGATAACTTTCTGCCATCTTGTAGGCAGGGACATGATCCCATTGCTATAGAAATTCTGGGGCTTCTGATCAAAAACCGCGACAAGTGGTTTTGGCAGTCCTCTCGTGATGTTAACCTGACACTGCCTAAAGAATTCTGAAGAGACCAAAACAAGTGGAAATCTGAAGGTGCAAGGTCATGACTATACGGCGGATGCATTAATACGTCCTAGCCAAACTCTCTTAATTTTTGCTGAGTGGCTAAAGATGTGTGAGGTCTAGCGTTATCATGATGAAAAACCACACCCCTTCTGTTGACTAATTCCGGCCGCTTTCTCTCAACTTCTTGCTTTAATATCATCAGTTGTTCGCAGTAGAGTTCAGAGTCGATGGTCCTGCCTGGCGGTAACAGCTCATAATTGCCCTTCCAATCCCACCATACACACAGCATTACCTTGTTGCGAGATAACCCGGGTTTCACCAGAGTCTGTGAAGCCTGACCAGCTTTTGACCACGACCTTTTCCGCATGTTCTTGTCGTACGTGATCCACTTTTCATCACCAGTTATCAGGTTTTTCAAAAATGGTTCGGTTTCATTACGTCGTAACACGGTTCATTAAATTTCTTTCCGTGAGCTCATGAGGCACCCAAATATCGAGCTTTTTTGTGTACCCAGCTTTTTTCAAATGCGCCAAAACTGTTTTGTGGTCAATCCTCAGTTCTTCAGCTACATCAGAACTACTGATATGCCGACCTTGCTCCCCTTTTTCAAAAATGGCATCCATTTTATTCGTAACAGGGCGCCCAGAGCGAGGTGCATCGTTGACATCAAAATTTCCGGATTGAAAACGCTTAAACTAAATTTGTGCTACTCTCACAGACACTGCACTAGGTCCATTAAATCACAAATTTTTTTCGCGGCTTGCGTTGCATTTTTATTTTTTTGTAGTAAAATTTTAAAATGTATCGAATTTCTTCATTAGATTCACTCATCTTAACGGTAAGAAAAACAAATGAAAATCACACATTTTAACTAATTTGTTTATTTTTTTTATTTAAACTTTTTAATAATACCAAAACCAGCCATATACAAATGGTATAGCCAAAGAGATGTTATTATAAGTTCATACATACTATTTGCGAAAAGATTTTTTCCCCAACGTATTATTAAGTATATTTAAAAATGTCTAACAGAAGGCAGGCAAATATTTACAAATGTGATGTTAAAATGCTATAAGTTTAATTTAATTACCTCCAAAAAATTACATGTCTTAATAAAATGAAAGCAATTCTGTTGCAAATCAAAACAGAGACAAGTCGAGAGAAGAACATGCAGTCTATGGTTGGCGCCAATTTGTACTATAAATACCAATGTCTCTTTCTAAAATCTTTTTCATAATAATTTCTAAGATAGTTAAAATATAATATAAATTATGACGCCTAAAATCGTTTTGAATTTTTAAACATCTTTTACAATTTAACATACATAATATATTTAATAATACAATATTAAAGTTTTAAAATACTCATCTTAGACAGTTTTAGAGTATCCGGTAAAACCAAGGTTTACATGCTTACTAAATGATGTGGCTGGTTTCCCCTAGATGGCGCCAGTAGTAAAATCATTTTACGCAAGCTAAACAGGCACGTAATCTATCATATTTTGAGCAGATGTATTAAAAAATATTTTTTGTTCCCTGTACAATGTGGCTCAATCAAAATACAAAAGAAAAAAGCTCGCTCAAATAAAAATTATTTTCAGTAAAAAGTGGTCTATTAGGGATCTTCAATCACCTTTTAATTTTTTTGCTTTGAATTGTAGGACTTTATATACATTATTGTACTCGGTTTAAAATGTACAAGTGACTGTCTTTAGCAAGTATAATATATCAACTCTAAAGTCTCCTTCTTCGAGCTCAGCGAGCACGGTATTGTAAAAAGTTTGGTCAAAGAGGACTACAGTAAGCTAGTTATGTTTTGAAATTGCTTTCGACGACCTATATACTGTAGCTATGTAGAGCGAACCTCGCTCGGAGAGTTGCCAAAAGATTTTTCAATCAACTCTTGAACGGAGAAACGGTCAAAACTTTACCCTAAAAATGACGACCTAATTTTTCCATCCGGCCGTTGCCAATAGCCAATGGCCTCTTATACAAAATACTCTGTGAATAGCCTTTTACCCAGAAATCGCACAAAAGACACATTAGTCCGAGGCTTTTCTTTCTTTTCACTTATGTTCTCGATATCTTTGTGATCATTTCAGGCATCGATCTTTTTGAGATCACCTAATACGACTCGCTCATAATTCAATATGATTTGTTTGTAGGGTGCAAATCTAAATCCTTAAAGTGAGTGTGACAAAGCAAAAAGTTGGGTTAACGTGTGAATAAAGGATTTAGCAGTAAAGCACAATTCTTAGTTCCAACAAAGTACATTTATATATTTTTTTAATTGTGATCGTTTAGTTTTCTTACTAAATATAATCTTACTAAATGAGAAAGAGTATTAACTGTATAAATAAATAAAATAAATATATCGTCATGAGATGAATACCCGAAGGGGTGTCAGAGGTGTTCTGGGTGTGAACTGTGAAATGCAAGTCACAGTCCACACTCGGCAAACCCGCGTTTCACCGAGGATTTTTACGTCCCAACGTGATGATGGTTGGTGAAACCTATCGCCGTTCTTCGGGCACAAATACACGCTTTTAGGGCATGCAGGTTTCCTCACGATGTTCTCCTTCACCGTTCATCAAGTGGTGAGTATTAAATACTCTGCACATAAATTCCGAAAAACTCATTGGTCCATGCCGGGGATCGAACTGGATCTCAAAGATTGAGAGGCCAGCGTTCTACCCCTGAGCAACCACCACTTAAATTTAAATTGTAATATTAGCAGTAGTGTATGTTTATAGTTTTATGTCAGTTACCTACACTTTCTCAACCATATCATTAACATTATCTTTTTAATTGAAAAACTTATAAACGTTAAGTTTTGTGAAATAAGTAAATTTAAATTTCTGATTCATACTAAAAAGTAATTTGACGAAGTGTAAGTCAGACTCACGCACAATGGGTTCCGTACCTCCACACAATACGGGAAGAAAACCCTACAACATACGTATTTACAATATAGATGCTATAGCAACATTAAGGCGACAAAAAACAATGTGCTAAAATTTAACGCCTGTCAAACAATTCAGAACCTTCTGTACGGAACCCTAATTTTATTATTTGTAGTTTTACTTTAAAGTATGCACAACAATGTAATTAAATTTGAAAATTGTATGTCTTATCGTTTTTATGATAGAGCTAAAACAAATAACGTTAAAAAATGCTATTTTTTCGAGGTTCATTGTTCCCAAGGTTTCATTATTTTCTCCGTCGTAGAGGCCATAGCTACACATATTCTGTGACAGTTTAAACTGTCTACATTATTGCTGAAGCTGAAGAACCCTGTAACAGACGGACTGACAGACATACAGACATAGGGTCCCGTTTAGCACCCTTTGGGTACGGATCCCTAAAAACGGTTGAGTGCAAGTACTACTCGTGCTCTGATTGTTCCACACATACCGACATACCGTTTAAAACACAAACTTATTCCCCGTGCAAACCCTTTGGATAGATGGAGTATAATAGACCGTAAGTGTGAAGTTTGTTTAGCCATCTATAATTGCTCGTAGAATACGTTTGTGTTTCAAACGGTATGTACGGAACCATAAGGGAACGAGTCCTGCTCGGACTTTACCAGTTTTTTTTATTTCTTTCTCTAGTATTATACAGGGTGTAATCATGACGTGCTCATTAAATTAAACCACATGCTCTACAGAGATCATCCTGAACCACTTTCATAGAAAAACTTTTGATAAAACGCGAAAAATTATTACGTATGTAAAATTTCACTTAGAAAATGACAAAGAGGTATTAAAAAATTTAATGGGGGAGTGAATTTTTTTTCGCGTTTTTCAAAAGTTTTTCTATGGAAGTGGTTCAGGCTGATCAGTAGAGCATGTGGTTTAATTTAATGAGCACGTCATAATTACACCCTGTATGTACTTCTACTTTTCCTCTTTAATGTATCTACTCGATTATACGTATCAAAATGTATTACAATACGTATTAAAACAAATTATTAACAAAATACAAATTATTACAAATACGTATTAAAATGTAAACTTAATCATAGCAATTCCCACCTCTACAAAACACACTCGGCATCAGAACCGTTTCAGAACGTGTTACGGTAATAGGTCCACACACGGCATTTAGGCCGCAGATAACTTCGTTACAACTGCTAATGACATTCAGCGCCCTGATTCAAGCGTGATCGATAATATGATATCGATCGATACCATCCATCCATCAGCCTGTTTCGTCCACTATTGGACATAGGCCTTTCCAGGATTTCGCCATTCTTGGGGGTCCTCCTGGAAGAAATGCCCATACTCACACACGCTGGGCAGGCGGGTTGGTGAGCGCGGTGCCGAAGCCCTTGCACCAGTGACGCCGCTGCCCGTCACCAGTCTGTTTTATATAAGGCCCGGCAATGGGGGATGGATATACCGCAATCGATCGGTCCCAGGCAATGGTGGGCCGCCTGGTTTTGCCTGGAGCTGTTCTCTTACTCTCCCCCGAATAACTTCGGGAGTATTTGCGAGTAAGATACATACAACACCACACTTTTATAACGTAAAAAAAATCCTTGAAAAAGCGTTTAAATTTAAAAATGCTATTAAATACAAGAACGTTATTGCAGGCAAACGTTATTCACATAAATAAATACGAACACTGTTATTATGTCGCATATTGTTTCGACCATATTTAATTTTTTAAGGTTCCGTACCCGAAGGGTGCCAAACGGGACCCTATTATACCAAGCCTCCTCCATCTGTCTGTCAGTCCGTCTGTCACAGTTTCAACCGTAAAAGATTGAGAGTTTTATAGAATACGTGTTACTATGGCCTCTATCACAACAAACATACAAAAAATAATAAATTAAAGTGAACCATACAAGAAACCTCGAAAAAATTGCATTACTTCAACGTTATTGGTTACGGTTCTTACTTAAAGACGGTATATTTTTATTTATTTTGCTATTCTTACTTCACTTTCTAAGGCTCTTGAACGCCTTATAAATAATATACTAATTGGATATCTCGAAAATAACAATCTCTTGTACCCTAATCAATTCGGCTTAAGGAAAAACAATTTGAAAAATGATGCAGTACACGAAGTTGTAAATCACATTGTTAGCAACCTCAACAAAAATCAAAAAGTTCTTACTATATTACTTGACATTTCTGAGGCGTTCGATACCGTTCCTATCCCACATCTTTTACATAAACTAGAAAAAATTGGCATAAGAGGTCTCCAACTCGATCTTTTCCGAAGCTATCTCACAGGACGAACACAGGCGGTTAAAAATAGCTAACAATTTGAGCAGCGAACTCCAAACGTTGTATGGCGTTCCACAAGGAAGTATTTTGGGACCTACTTTGTTCTTAGTTTTCATAAATTACCTCTGTAACCTTATAACACCTTCAGGTAAAATTACTTCGTTTGCTGATGACACCGCAATAAATTTCTCATCGTCGTCCTGGTCAGACCTTCAGGAAAAAGCCCAAAAAGGTTTTAATTATATCTTTAACTGGTTTCTTTCCCACTTCTTAATGCTAAATACTTCTAAAACAAACTTTATCACCTTTTCAATTTCGTCAACTTCACAACCATCATCTCCCCTTTCACTCTTTGCACACTCTTGTTCTAGCCCACCATCACCTAACTGTAACTGTCCATCCATCTCACCTACCGATTCCATAAAATACCTTGGTATTATTTTAGATAAGCATCTAAATTTTAAGCCCTACATTAATCTCCTTACTAGTCGAATACGGAAACTTATCTTCATCTTTAAAACCATCAGAAATGTTGCCAAACCTTCTGTCATTCGCACTATTTACTATGCTTTGTGTCAATCTATTTTATGTTACTGCATCACCTTGGGGTGGTGCAGCTAAAACAACGTTAAAACCACTTGAGATTGCGCAACGTGCTATTTTAAAAGTTACTGCTTTTAGTCCTATCCGTTTCCCAACAACTGAATTATATAATCACGTCCAAGTACTAAATGTAAGGCAACTATTTATACTTCAAACCCTTCTTCATCAACACCAAATAACACCTTACAAACAAATAACGCAACGCCGTAAAGACAGAATCTGTTTTATTCCCAAAACAAAAACAGAATTTGGCAAAACATGTATCTTCTATCTCAGACCTTACCTATATAATAAAGTCAACTTGCATTTACCCATACTCGGATTACCTCGATATCAGTGAGAGAATATTATAACCTCTTTCCTTTTAAAGAAAACATATCAACAAACAGAGAACTTTATTAAAAATCTATAATACTTAGTACTTATATTTTTCTTTTTTATATAAACAGACCTCCTATCTATACATTTTTACTGTACTCTCATCTAGACACCCTCTCACTCTCACCTAGACACCCTCTCACTCTCACCTTTTTTGCACCGTCTACAACTTTTTTTCACAGAAACTTGAACGCATACCGCACTCATACACATACCCAGACCCCCACACACTCAAGCAGACACCCTCTCCTTTCTGTTTAGGATAACAGCGAACATTTGTTATTTATATACCACACTTACATCTTAGATTTTAGGCTCTGTGTTTTTATAAGTCTCTTGTATCCCCTTTTGACGTAATAAACTATATTCTATTCTATTCTATATTCATACAAGTTTAAAATTTATATAGTCAAGATAGTAGAATATACTCCAAAGTAAAAAAAGTAGGGTTCCTTACGCAGACGACGCCAAATTTTTTTTCAAGCTGTACCATTTTAGCGATTCTTTTTTCGTAGCCTTGGTAACAATCATTGATAACATGGTCATATTAATCAATCAAACTAGAATTGAGTCTATTTTTGGATGTAAATCAATGTCATATTAATTCGCTATTAAATTATTTGACCCATAAATTTTTTGTTTATTGTAATCTTAATATAATATAACTTTAGATATGTATTTGAAAATAAAATAATTTTAAAAACTCAATATATATTTCGGCCCAATAATAATAATAAATAATAATCAGTCAAGTAATAAAATGACAAGTAAATATACGATACGTCATATAAAAAGAAAAAAAAATTCTACTAGTGGTGTGTGAATTGGCGTGTTTTTGAGAGAAACAGAGAGTAGGAGATGCTGAGAATGTACAGTCAGTGACACAAGAGCGTACGGGGTGAAAATAAAAAATGGTGGACCAGGGGAAAGGGGGGATGCTACTAATGTATACAGCGGAGCAACGACTCTGATGCACAGTGCATGGTCTCGGGAAAAATATGATTGTTGAGTTCTATCTAGGTTTTGCTATGTAAAAGTGAGACCTAGTCTCAAGCCTAACCTTAGGTCTCTGTGAATATGAGCGCAAAAACTCTTTACTGTTAACCTGTAAGTGCACCTTGTTGTAGCATTGGTTGTAGGTAGCAACATCGATATCAGTAAATCGTTACAGCATAAGAACGGCCACCCGCGACGGCGATAACGCTCTTATCGCTGAACTTAAATGGTATTTATATTAATTTCCTCTCATTCAATTAAATATGTTATCGGGCTTAATTAACCGATCTCATCCTGTCCGTGGGGTTTATTGAAATATTAATAGTTCGGAAAAATGAAACAATACACCATTGTTCGATAAGGTTTGACGTCATACCTACGGTAAGGCATACCTATGGTAAGGCATACCTACGGTAAGGTGTACAGGTACACCTGCCGAGGTAATTAAGTGTTCATCACCTAACGATGGTGTGCATGGACGATTCAACAAAAACCCAAGTCTCTCGGGTTCGCTTGGTAAACTGCTTTGCGGACATGAGTGCACGCTGCAACGCTGTAGTGGGATAGCTTGTCGGAGCCGAACATCCGAAGAACATACAACATAGTCGAGTAAGACTGCAGGTCACGTAGCAAGACTGCGTGCATACTCAGCATGCCGGGGTGCTTGCAGTTAGAGTTGAAACAATCGTTGGTTGCATTTGTACCGTAACGAGCACATACTGAAGCTTACCTATACTTTTTTCCATACGGAGCATGATTGTGCTAGCTAACAGAAGTTAACACAGTGTATGATATGACTCCCGTAATAAAATGTAAAACTGTATGCATTATCCTTATCAATTTTTCCCTTTTCAGCTGAAAATAACTGGGTATTGCCGATATATGCATGTATTACCCGTTGACATCATCGATATTGCGCCATTTTACCACAAAATACGTTTCTCTACCTAATTTGCTTATCAATTCTGTCGTTACTGCGGTACAGCATGATGTCACGGTATTTGAATTATCCCTCATGAACGAGCTTATTCAAGTGGGAAAAAATTCGCGATAATTATGGAACAACGAGTCCTTATTAGGTAGGTTTCGGGTTAGTATAAATGGAGGAAAGTACATATACAATCAATCATTAGCACATATACACTCGCCATAATCACAAGGCTGTGTACAATCGATCAGTCTTAACAAAATCACCATGTCATCATTCACAAAATCATCATCCACCATGAGCGGAAACTCTGGAGAAGCCGTTCATCGAGACAACGGGGAAAAATCTCGGAAGGAGCAAGAGCGCGCGGAAGAAGAAGAAGAAAAGCGCAGACAAGACTTGGAGCGTGAGGAGAGAAAACGTCAGAAGGCAGAGCAGCGGCGACTGGACAGGCACTTGATGCAGTATGCACTAGCTTTGCGTGAGCAGGCATCGTGGCGTGGAACTTTCAACCGGCCGAAGTAGTGCTAATCATAGATATGATCATTTGTTTATATAATAAGTATTAGGTATTTGTGTACATCAGTATTGAGTATATTGTGCATGTGAGTGTTTGTTTTTGAAAATAAAAAAAAAAACTTGTTCCCGATACATAGTTATTTCATTTCAAAATGCATGCCGACTTACAAATGTCACGACATACCAGTTTCCTTCATGATACTAGATATTTAGGTAGTTAGTTTAATAATGATGATAATATATTGTACTAGTTCTATCCACTAAGATGTTGTACAATCTACATCCATGCATAGATAACCGTGGTCACTACACTTTGTAACACGATAGAGGGGCACCGCGACATGCTATGCAGCGATAGGTAGGTACGGTGCAGTGTTTAGGTAAGGTATCTGTCATACCATAGTCCTAACATTACAGGAATCATGAAAAGTATACATATTTAGAATTATAGTCTAACCAAACCTGTAACACCTATACAATGACAAATCTTAAGTATAAGTGAGGTGTATACGTGTATGAAGCACACGTGTATGTCCCGGTAATTTTCTATGGTCACTCATCAGTTTTGATTTCGTTTTGAAATACACGCCGCCAGTCGGATACAGATCATAAAATGAATATAGCACGGGTTTTCCCGAATATTTCAAGACAGTGCCAACTAAACGTGGGTTGCCGTAATACGCTGGAGCTACTTACGTTCGGCCGGCAGCCTGTAATAATATTTCGATGAAGGTCCCGTCGTCTGATCATATTTACCTATCTTTTGAGTAGTGACACATAGTTTGTTCCATATTTAAACGATAGCGTGCCATGTGGTCATACGTATTATCGGTCCATAAGGAGTTACAGATGTAACGCCAATTGCCGCCGGTCTTTGTCATAATACTGTTTGCGGCTTACATGCAGTTATTCATAGATATAAAGTTAAGAAAAACCTTATTTAGACGTCTCATATTCCTGTATGGTCAGCTCCATACCTAAACGTCGCAGATACACGTAGTCAGAGGCGAATGCACACTCAGGCCTTGCTCAAGACATATGATAAGCATATGCCAAGCATAGTTTGTGATAACGGAGCTTTGCATCCCATGTGCACATAACGCTAATCATCACGCCTTGCAACTTATCTGCGTTAGTGATGTGACGTGCTATGCAGCGGCTAGTAGCACGTTACCTAGACGTTACATCTGGTGCAGTCCAAGCTTGACTTGATTGTATCTAACATAGAGTGGTCACGAGAGAAACTAAATTTCAACTTGAAGCAACGTCAGAGGGAATGATCTCAGTACCTTACCTGCACAACTCTCCATCATCCTACACTCATAGGGGTACAAGAAAAAAAAAGTAAACATATTATAAACACAAATATTTATTTTAATAAGCGAACGTCACATTGCAGCAGCATTCCTGCACTATTTAGCACTATTATCACTGATGTTGCGAGCCGAGTGCAGCAACATTTCTGTGTCCGTCCGGTCACCCGTCGAATAGTATTCGAGGATTTGCGGATCACCTTCATGCACTTTCTGGATGACCTCTCTAAAGATTTCTTGGGATTCTTTCAGCAGAATCGCCGGGACCATGTACTTGGTTATCCACGCAGAGACGTGCGCCGTGCAGAAATGATGAAAGTGCTGTGGGATCCTGCACTCACGTCCCGGTGGTACCACTACATTAGGCCTCTTGCCGCAGGAACAGGTGTCCCCGGCGACCGCCTTGCACTTCGAAAAGCGAATCTTCTTTTCAACAAACTCCAGTATAGTGGGCACCCTCACGAGATCCCTCTCACCTGGCGGCGGCCCCCAAAATAAGGGCATGAGCCAGTCCCAGTTCACCATCAGACGATCTTCTTCTGGCCTCGTCGGATCAAAGTTGTAGCGGACGGGGCATGGCTTCCCGTTAAGGAAAGTCAGGTCGTCCAGCTGTCGTTCCGCCTGAAGAAACTGTTTGTATGCTTTATTGAATTGCAGAATTTCGCCGGGGCTGAAAGGGGCCTCCTCGGGTATAAAAGGCCCGCGCGTCGTGAAGGTGTCCACCGGGAAACTGAGTATTCTGTCTTGGGACTGCATCTTGAGTTCTGGATGGATGTCACGGGACTCTTAAGTCTATACGATGTTCTTGCGGTAATGTTGACCGTGTAGTGTCTAGCGACTGACTGCCCGCATAGCAATTTATACCACTCCAGTTGTTTATCGTACCGAAAAAAGAAAACAATATAGGGATAATATCGATTTGGAATTCCCCACAACCTCGCGTGCGGGTTATCGTTCGGCGCGGTAATTGGATCATTCCTAAAATAAACGAGTGAATATTAAAATATTCTTGGACCACGTCAGTCAAACTTTCATCCTTATGAAAATAGACGATTTACAATTCATCCTGCGCTCCCATACTGGGGCCCCGGGAGTCACTCACGTGTTCACATAGTCACTATAGATCGTATCACATACCTACGATAAAAATTACGCTACCAATTTGGGACATCGATAACAACGTTTAATTGCTGTACTCGATGCATTGTCTTAGCTCGCAACACCATAATATAAATGCCGGGCATTCACAGGGAAAACCAGTTCGAAAGTTTGTACCTTTAGTATACAGGTAAAACATACCTATTAAGCACATACGGCATTGTGTGCGCGATAAGAGCGTGTCTTAACAACGACAATGATGCAGATCGGATGCAGTTTTAGTAGGGTGAAACAACTAGTATGTGCTTCTTGACCGAATACTGATAACACAGAAGATATAAACAAAATAGACTGGGTTTCTCCAAAACGAGAAACTGTTAGGTTATCGGGCGACTTAGTGATAAGGTATTTAACTCGTGTAAAAGCAATGCTGAGACCACGTCAGCCGATATTTAGATACACGTCGCACTTAGGTATCATCCCACTTTAGTACTCCTAGCTGTTTGAAAAAGAACTACAATTATAGCACTAGTGGATCTTGTGAGTGCCCGCTATGAATGCTGCGCTGCAAGTCCAGCGTCATGCTTACATTATGCAAAAGTGGCAAAGCGGTGCATGGCCTATGAGATGCGGGTGACCGCTGCATGGCAACAAAGCAGATAATTCTACAAGAAGTATGTTTATTCTAGGCGTTCTAGGTATCGTTCCGTGAGAACGTGAGCTGTAGGTTTCTGGCAATTCGGCCCCAACTTGGATGCTGATGCTGCGGCCCCAGCAATTCATGTTACCTGCTGCTTTGACCCATACTCATATCACTTTAGAGGCGGCACATACGAAAAAAGTCAAAATTTTCGGAAATGCATCTGACCCCTATGCACTATAGAATCTTCGTCACTGAATACGAAAATAGTACCCTTGCCTTACCTAGATGCTTAATTTTGAAGTTATAGACCGTACGCTACCGTGTCATTGACTGTATGTAAGTGTGCGAGGGGTAAATAAGTGAAAATAATGATGGTTGGCGGGGTGAGTCTAAGTGGAAGGGGGTGGTGTAGGTGATGAAAGAGTTGCTTAGTTTGTCTGTCAGTCGGTATTGTCCGTGGTTTAAGTGGGCACCAAGTGACCAGATGTAGGATGACTCCCAAGCTCAATGTCTGTTAGTGGTGGGTGAAATGATTTGATCAATAAGGGCCGAAAATATATCAAGTTTTAAGTATTCTTTTATTTTCATAATGTGTCTAAAGTTTGTATATAAAGTGACTTTAATTTATGCAGCTAAACTCTTACTGAAGACTCGTTAAGTGCTCAGTAATAAGGTTCGATGAAACTTTTTGTGAAATTCGTAAATTATTCTTTTCGTGTTCCTTACAAAAGCAAGCCCAGCCCCGAGTCAATTACTATGGGACGTCAACATTTTATTTTGCGTTAGCAAAAAGTGTTATCGATCCGTGTTACTCGGTTATCGATCACTTACCAAGCCTCCAGTAATAGCTTGGCTATATAAATTAAAGTCACCTTATATATATCGCACAAAATAAACAGCTCATTCATATTCAATATATTTATTAAATTAATATAATAAAAACACTTGTAGGCCTAAAATAAGAAGTAGATATTTGATCCGGTAAAGACAGATAAAATCCATGGCTTTTCGATTATTTATCTAAACGTACCAATTAAATACCCGAATTAGTCTGCAGGTAGAGTGCGCTCTGAGTCAAGCTGATTCTCAAAGAGGTTATCTGCAAATTCACAGAGACGGACACACACGTATCTCATATTTGTTGTACACTAAATTAACCATATACGTGTTCCCGCGTCATCCGAAAATTACTCGCATTAATGAAGTTATTTCTCTTAAGCGGCTTACTTAAAAATTATGAAAAAAATATATGTCAATAATTAAAGTATAAGAAACAATCTCATGGCAGGGAATTATTCTCGCCTGTAAAAAACACCTTGAAAATATTTCCTAAAGTCAAGCTGTTTTTGGAATAAAATTGGCTATTTCTTGGAAACCGCTAATGTTATTTGTATGGTTCTTCAACTAAAATACAAAAAAAGTATAGCTACTTTATCTATATACTTTATCTTAACTCATACCTAACAACCTGTCTTCATAGTAATCTTGATGAAATTTATCGTTAGCCATTTTTGATTTTTCTTGCTCGTTCTAAGAGTTTTCGTAATTTCCGTCGTTATTTCCAGAATGTCAGGTGGAGTCAAATTATCATCACCATCATGGCAGTTAGTAATTTTAGGGCAAAATAATACTTTTGGTTTGACCCATAAAACCACAGTAAATAATAATTTCCACGTAAGCTATGGCGCCAAAATCCAACAGTCCACCACGCATGTGTAATATACTACACGTTGCGCGCGCCGGCAGCCATAGACAATGCAGGCCAAAATAAAATAAAATTGTGACCTCCTTTGTCACGCTGCAATATTATTTAGTACGTGTTAGAGTATATTATATGATAACCTCATTGGTATTTGATATTAAACCTCAGACATGGCTGTTTGGGCTAAGTTCCCTTTGCCTTCCTAGTTAATATCACATGTACTGTAATCTCAGAAAAAGTTTTTTTATAGTATTATGTTATTCGGAGACCTATACTATAATTTTATTTTTATTTTTTTTAGAGACGTTCATTAAAAATATTTTTCATTATGCCAGTAGTTTTGAGTTCGTAATGAGGATTTTACGATTTGAGGTTAGATAAATTAAATTATAGTACAAGTCTCCGAACAACTTAATGCTATAAAAAAACATTTTCTGAGATTACAGTACATGTGATACTAACTAGGAAGGTAAAGGGAACTTAGCCCATACAACCATGTCTGAGGTTTGATATCAAATACCAATGAGGTTATCATATAATATACTCTAACACGTACTAAACAATATTGCGGCGTGACAAAGGAGGTCACAATTTCATTTTATTTTCGGCCTGCATTTTCTATGGCTACTGGCGCACGCAGCGCGTACACATGTGTACGTGGTGGACTGTTGGATTTTGGCGCCATAGCTTACGTGGAAATTACTATTTACTGTGGTTTTTTAAAGTTAAATCAAATGTATTATTTGGCCCTAAAATTACTAACAGCAGATATGGTGATGATAATTTGACTGCACCTGACATTCTGGAAATAACGACAGAAATCACAAACACTTTTAGAACAAGCTTTTACAAGAAAATTCAAAAATGGCTAACGACAAATTTTACCAAGATTATGAAAACAGGTTGTTAGGCATGAGTTTAGATAAAGTAGTGTAGGAAACTATACATAACTATACTATATGAAACTATACATAAAAGGTATTCAAATACTCGTGTACTATTAAAAAACTCGCCTTCGGCTCATTTTTTGAATGACACTCGTGTTTTTAATAACCTTTTTTATGTACCAGTTTCATAAAATAATAACATGTTTTGATCATGTAAACAAACTATGGGCAACCACCGGCCCGTAACGGTTTTTAATCCGGCCCGCGGCGAGGAACAATTAAAAATCGGACTAACATTTTTACCAAAAAGTCGCGATTCGTTGTTTCCCTGCAACTTTAATAGTTTAAGGGACATAACGACACGAAAAAGAAAGAATAATAGAACCAAGTCTATAGGCGGTCCGTGTAACTGAAAGAGTTAAGTACAGTTGCGGTTAAATTCTTTGCCGATCTGGGTAAAGAAGCGAGTTAGCGAGAGCTTAAATTTAACAAATACCTATGTTCAAAAGCAGGCATGAAAATCAACAAATCCAGGACATGAACCACCTTAACCTATAAAAAATAGCAAAATTCTTTGCTTGAAAATCTCAAGCTTTACATTAAATGTTTTCGTATACTATACGAGTACGCATCAACCTATGGCCCGCGAATTCATGAGCAGATGATTGTTTGGCCCGCGACTTCCCAAAGATTACGACTTACCTGATGTAAACATTCGTCAACAGAGCATTATAATTTTTCTCTCAAAAAATGTTCATATTAAATGCCTCCGGTGAAAAACGATTTAACTCAAAAAACCCAACTTTACAAGGGAGCCGAAAAACTAATTTTATTGCACAAAAATAATATTTTTTTGCAAACCATTCTCATATCTTAGACAAAATCAAAGGGTCATGCAGATAACATTATAAGGCTATTACTATGTATCCGCTCTGCCCTTAGAAAACATACCATCTTAGAGATACATCGTTCAGAAGCTGAATTTAACCATTTGGTACAAAAAAAATTATGCATTGTTAAATGAAAATGTGATACCTATTTCAGTGTGACTAACTCTTTTTAAACCATTGTGTACCGCAAAAAAATTTACTGAAACCGCTTCAATGTCCGGTGTTTTTAAATATATCGAAATTTCAGTTAGACCCAAAAGGGTACAAAAATAGAGAAAAAAAAACGGAGTTGGTAAAAAATCTCATTTTAGGCCTAATCGTTATAACAACTAACAATAGATCGCAGTCCAACTCGTCGCTTGAATCCATCTTACAGCATGGATCTTAAAGTACAATAACTTCAATACTTAAAGTACAGTAAAAGTATAGCGGTGAGAGATGTGCAAAAATTATAAATAATACTCATTTTATTCTAATACAATCCGAACAAGCGGAGTTCCAATCCAAACTTTTTGTTAAATTTGAGAGGGAAGCAGCTAGCATAAACATTTATGTTATAAATAAAGTACCAACCGCTGAAAAGTTTGTTAAGCACAAATATATATGATTTGAATAAAAGTTAACGGAGTTTGTGCAAAGCAAGATTATTATTTTACGAGTATACCAATTGTACAGCAGGTGATGAGATGCTATTTAATTAACATTGTTGGCTACGTTGAATGAATGAATGAACTTAATTAAATTAAATTTAAAAATTAATTTTATATTTTCATGAAAAGTAGAAATAATTTAAAAATGTTCTTGAATTTGAGGGCCATAAAAGGGTGGATACACGATGCAGTGCTAATTTTAAGAGGCAACACTATTTCCTCGAACTGATTTTTTTATCTGTTTTAATGTAGAAATACAGCCGTAATGTTCGCTGCTCGACCCCACAGGAGGATGCCATATGAGATTATACTATGGAAGTAGCTGAAATAAACTATTCTAGCAGCTGCTACGTCTGGTAAATCCCTGGTTTTTCTAGTTTTCCAGCCAGCTTAGCAATATGTGGGCCCTATATTTATCGTTAATCAATAAAGTAATCCAACACAAACTGTTTCTTTTACAAGATCTAACCTGACGTCATCTAATATTAAATTTGTGTCAACCTGTTTATCGTTTGAAAGAATAAATTTCATACATTGTTTTTTTGCATTAAGTAGTAAATACAATGCAAACTACCGCCATGGCGGTACTCATTTTAGACCGAAAAATTTTACTTTTACACTAGTAATGCACATACTGAACACTCACAAGGGCTTTATGTGATTTCACGCCTTGGTCATAAGAACAGAAAAATTCGTTGTGGAAAAATGCAATGGTCTAAGGATCACCTCGGTGGCGCAGTCGGTAGCGCGCTTGCCGTGTAACAGGTTCAAATCCTGGCCTGAGAAACCTTTTCAAAATATTTGGCTTAGTTGAATTTTTTTTAAATTGATCTTTTCTAAGAGGTAATGCAGTCTAAATATAATGTTTCGTGTGAAAAATGTTTACAGAATAGTGCACTGTTTACCAATTTTTGTATTTAGGCATATTTTTCAGAATTTTTAATTTTTATGTGAATATCTTTTATATAATAAAAAACAGTACTACGTAAATTAAAATTAAAAAATGTCATTGAGGTATAGAAACTTAAAGTTAACTTAAACTTACACTTAGCTGTGTACATAAACTTAAGTTGAGCTAAATAATTAATTAATTATATGAAATAAAAATACTTATGTTAATGAAACTTAAAAGAAAAGCAAAATCGGAATATGCTTAGATTGATATTATATTAAGTTCCTACGATTATTCTATCATAACTTTTAACGAATCCTAACATTTTGCGCATATTTTTCTGAAATCTTCTCCACAGCAGCAATATTAGCTTTATGTCGCTAGCTTTGAGCTTTGCCAGCATTCATTTAAGATTCCCGGAAAATTAGATTATGTAAAATGTAATAAAATATAATGTAATAAAGTATAATGTAATAAAGTATATAGTACCATTTACAATGAAATGCCTACCTGAACTTCCTATTCATAAGCATTTAATAAAATCTTTCTGTAGGGAATATTACTGAAATTGCTTTACGTCAAAAGCCAAACGTATTTCAAAGTGAGAATATTATTCCTGAAAGTTTCCCAATTTTATGTGGATCAGTGTAGCTATCCAAATAAGTAATGTTACCAATATTCTGGACACACAAACGGGGGGCGGTGATCTAGACAAAGCTTTAAAGTTATAGTAAAATTTTGGGCGGCATTAAGTTATTTATTTATTTAATTTTATTATACAATATGTTTAATTTAGTTTTTAGGGTGTTTACGTTGCATTGTGACCCTGAAACTGAATCAAGTTAGTATAGTTGATTTTTATTTGATGGACAACATGATAGCGATTACGCTAAGCAAATCTATCGGGAATCCTTTACAGAGATATACACTAGATGTCATTATACAAGACAGTAACATCAAGTAAAATCTCAACTGAGCATATAAGTTTCTCAGAGAATAAAACTCGAGCAAAAAGACTTATTGTAATAAATATATCGTCACGACATAAATATTCGAGGGGGTGTCAGAGGTGTTCTGAGTGGGAACTGTGAAGTGCAAGTCACAGTCCACACTCGGTACACCCGCGTTTCACCGACGATTATTACGTCCCAACGTGATGGGTGGTGAGCACTATCGCCGTACTTCGGGCACGCTTTTTAGGGTATGCAGGTTTTCTCACGATGTTTTCCTTCACCTTTCAGTATGTGGCTAGTAAGAACAAATACCATGCACATAAATTCCGAAAAACTCATTGGTGCATGCCCGGCCGGGACCTGGGTCTCATGATTGACCCCTGAGCTACCACTTATTGTATAATAAATAACTAAACGTGAAATGGTGTTTCCGTTATGAGGGGGTCAAAAGTGGCTCCAATTGGTTCGTGTAATACATAGGTAACACTAAAAGTTTCCGGAACTGGCCACTTACATAAACAATATTTAAAAATTTATTGCAACATTTGAAAATAGAACTCTTTGGCTGTAGAATGCAGTTTGTTTCATCTGACTGTCTTTTGTCTTTACTTTGTGGCGCCATTTAAAAAATTGTGTGTCTGCATCAACATGGATTTAACTCCAGAAAATTTTCGTAGTATGATTTTCTACGATTTTAAGTGTAATTTGACAGCTCAACAGAGCATCGCTCGGCTTGAAATAGCTTTTGGCAATGAAGCACCATGCAAGACGACTGTTTATAGCTGGTTTGCAGAATTCAAGCGTGGTCGTATCAATCTCAGTGACGAATCTCGCGATGGTCGGCCGTCCACCGCTGTGACCAACAAAAACATCGATGCTGTGCGCCGTATGATTGAAACAGACAGGCATGTGACCTACCATGAAATTCGCGCATCCTTAGAAATAGGCATGAGTCAAATACAATCAATCCTACACAAACATTTGGGTGTGAGAAAGCTGTGCTCGCGGTGGATCCCACACAACTTGACCGAGGCTCAAAAAACGGACCGCGTCACTTGGTGCAGTGCCATGCTTACCAGATTCAACGAAGGTGCGTCAAATTTGGTGTGGGACATAGTAACAGGTGACGAAACATGGATTTATTGCTACGATCCCAAAACAAAGCAGCAATCGAGCGTATGGGTCTTTCAAGATTAGCCGAAACCAACCAAAGTGGCGCGCGTGAAAAGTGCATCTAAGCGGATGATTGCTTCTTTTTTTAATAAAACTGGACACGTGGCTACTGTTGCTTTAGAGAATCGTCGTACCGTGAATAGTGACTGGTACACGACCATTTGTTTGCCGGAAGTTATTGACGAACTCCGTAAAAATAACCGTAAACGCCGTATCATCCTGCACCACGACAATGCTAGTTCTCACACGGCCAGACAGACAAACGACTTTTTGAAGACGAAAAATGTAGAACTCATGAGTCATCCTGCATACAGTCCCGACCTGGCACCTTGTGACTTTTTTCTGTTCCCAAAAATTAAGAACCAATTACGCGGTCAACGATTTTCATCACCAGAAGAGGCTGTCGAGGAGTATGAAAAACACGTTTCAGAGGTCACCACAGGGGAGTGGCACAAAAGTTTTCAAAACTGGTTTGATCGAATGAAAAAGTGCATAGACGCCAAGGGAGATTATTTTGAAAAACAATAAATTAATTTTGTACCTTTAATAGTATTTTTTCATATTCATTCCGGAAACTTATAGTGCGTCCCACGTATTACACACGGTACCGCTCGCCATTCGCTGCATTTCAAGCTAGAACTTGGCTTGACACGCTGCCGCGTGTCTAGATATACCTATATGTAAGAAAACGTCTGAATGTAATTTAGTAACTTTTGTGCTAAATTAAACCAATAAATACTGCCACGGTTGAGTCGTTATTGTAGCCGATTTTGAAGGGTATAGTTTTTGTGCTACTAAACTAAAAATAGCAAAGTAATTTAGCTTTTTATTAAGTCTATTTAAGTACTATATCGCAATTTTAGTTTTGATAGCATTAAAATTTAAAATCGGGTATGTTATTTGTTTAAGATAACAGCTAGTTATAATTAACTCCGTTAACAACACGAAATTGAGAGCTCGTTGAGGTTTAAAGTTTAATTATATAAGGTGACTTTAATTTATGCAGCCAAACTCATACTGAAAGCTTGGTAAGTGATCAGTAACAAGGATCGATAACACTTTTTGCTGATTTTGCAAAATAAAATCTTGACGTCCCATAGTAATTGACTCGGGGCTGGGCGTGCGTTTGTAAGGAACACGAAAATAATCATTCACGAATTTCATAAAAAAGATCATTGAACCTTGGTACTGAGTCTTCAGTAAGAATTTGGCTGAATAAATGAATATCACCTTATATACTATACTTTCATCCAGTCAGTTAGTTGTCCGTTCTCTCAGTTTACGTTAAATTTCTTTGGGTACTTACGTTGTTTTGGCATAATCAGTTGAGAACGTAGATTCATTTATTTTTGCCTGAAACTTTACACCCTGTGAAAGATATTCAATCTGCTTTCGATTTATAGTCCAATCTCAGGTGTCACATGCACTCCCATCAGACGGATACGAGTGTATCGCAGTGTCTGAGACGAGCAGCAAATGAACACAGAAATGGTTTCGACAAACATTTTGCAGACGTCTTGTGGTAATTTTCCCCTTCCTAAAGATCCACGCTCATTTTGATTCTGTGATATCTATGTTTTAAATCTTTATTTAAGTGTCCTGTTTTTCAGTTTTCAAATTTCCATAAGCAAATGTTGAATCAAAAATAGAATGCAAACAATTCTTAAGGAATTATTTGTCTAACGTCAAAAACTTGAAAAACCACAAACAAATTACCTACCAGATGTCTGCTTCTCTTTTTGTTTGTTACCTCGTTTGCAATACAGCAGCGTGTCCTTGCCTCCCCAATTAAAACACATCAAAATTTACTTTATATGTCTATATTCAGGTACATATATCTTGATGCAATGCAAAAACTACTTTGTTTGTATAGTACTAAGTTGAATTTTAGAAGTTCCAGTGGAGTTTAGGCAGAGGGCTAACGAGATTCTACTGCCGACTGGTTCGAAATTGTGTTTGTTAGATGGAACACGCTTCGTTTCACAAAATAACGACACAGCGTACCTATGTGAAAATATACAGTCACAAATATGTATTAAATAAAATCATGCAACTGATGCCGAGCCCAAGAGGGTTCTAACTAAGTATAGCTTGATGTGTTTATATAAATTAACACTGTGATAACTTTAGATATTTTATTATTTTGTTATTGTTTAGTTTAACAACACACCTACTAATACTTTAACTAGCCCTAAACGAAAGTGGTTCCAGGTTATCATAAAAAAATAACCACGAAGGTTATGTATGGCGGTCGTGCCACTACGTACCTAAGCTTCTAACCTCTCTTCTGCGCTGAAGGATTTCCGAAAAACTAGTTTGACCTAAAGTCGGGCTTGGCCGGTACCATACACAAGTACACTCGTTTGAATAATAAATACAATAATAATTCCGATGAAACTTCAACCATTACTACCTTAATACTTTATTTACAAAGAAAATGGGATGAATAGAGGTGAATTTACACCCGATGACGTAACGTAGACGACCAGGGGGAATAGCACGCGCTGTCGATACAATGTCTTTCATACTTACTCTCTCGCAAATTGACATACGCGTGCTAGCCACGTTGTGACAACTTTACAAATTAACACGGTCCAACTCGCTTTTGCACATCACTGATCCCGAGCCCTATGGATGTATTTTCAGATAAATGTAAAAAGTGTGCATAAAAATTTGTGTAAAGGAAGTAGGTACAAGAATTCTCATCTGATATCTCTTGTATTTTTGATTTATATTTTAAAGCTGAGACAGTAGCCCGTGTATAAATATAATCTATTGAAATTTTTTGCGAAATAATAAATGAAATGGGATATTATTTTAGTATTGTATTGTAGTGTACTAAGGCCAAAACTAAAATTTTTATAATTTTCGTCTGTCTGGATATCTGTAGTATGTTACGTTTTAACTCGAGAACCACTCAACGAATTTGGATGCAGTTTTCTCTATTTTCATAGTTGTGATCCTAGTCAACATAATAAGCTATGAGGAAAATAGTCGTTAATCGTTTTTGTCTTACGCGCAAATAAAACATAAAATTATAAAAATCCTTTTTCCGTTGTGTGTAAACTCCGCTTAATCCAAGCACGTAACTGGGTCCGCCTTCTACTTAATGGTTCTCCGAGTTGCCAATACAAAATACTTAGTGTTAGCAACGAAAAACGAGCAACGACTGCACCAATTCACCCATTCCGAATCAAAGATATCACTCAAAAGGAAGAAACCAAAACTACCTTCATGAATTTAGTAAACCACATTGTAAAACGTCTAAAAACCATCAACGGCACCTAGTCCTTCATTTCTAACCCAACAATTATCCTGTATCCATTTGCAGGAAATAATCCATCATATTTTACATCCACCTCCCCTTGTTCTGTAGTAATAAACCTGTACAAGTCCCTACTGATCACTTCCTTCTTAACCTTTGGTGCATTGCAGCTCGCAACCTATTCTGTGTATTGTTGCACTACCTTGTTACCTGATAGCGACGAAATCACGAATGCAACAACATTCTTCTTTGTTAATGTATAAATGTTGTATAAATGCAACATTCCTAAAATGCAAGATAGTGCAATAGATAAGTAAAGTAGTGTATAAGTTTTACTGTTGCAAATGCAACTTTATTAGTTTGTTAATGTTTAATTTTGTTGCAAATGCAACATTCTTAAAATGCAAAATACAATCTTATCAATAGGCGTGTCTCTGGTGCATTAATTTAACTGTTGCAAATGTAACCTTATGATATTAGTTAAAGTGCTTTTTAGATATGTATGTATAAGTAGTTACTGTTGCAAATGCAACTTCATGAGTTTGTATAGGCAGGTAGTTGCACAAGATTTACTGTTGCAAATGTAACTTTATAAATGTACTTAATGTTGTTGCAAACGAAACAGTTTTAAAATATCATCTTATTGATAGGTCTAGCTCTGGAGCACCAATTCGACCGTGCAAATGTTACCTTATGAACTCAATTAAAGTTTTATAGACAAATATGGATAAGCAGTTACGGTTGCAAATGCAACCATTTGTGTCTGTGCAATGTTCAATGTTGTTGCAAACGCAACATCCTTGAAATGCTAGATATGAACTTATCGATAGGTATGCTCGTATATCTGATGCATTAATTAGACTGTTGCAAATGTGTCCTCATGACTTTAAATAAAGTGCAGTAGAAAAGTATCAATAAACAGGTAGTTGCAAAAATTTAACTGTTGCAAATGTAACTTTATAAATGTACTGAATGTTGTTGCAAACGAAACAGTTTTAAAATATCATCTTATTGATAAGTCTAGCTCTGAAGCACCAATTCGACTGTGCAAATGTTACCTTATGAACTCAATCAAAGTGTTATAGACAAATATGGATAAGCAGTTACGGTTGCAAATGCAACCATATGTGTTTGTGCAATGCTCAATGTTGTTGCAAACGCAACATCCTTAAAATGCTAGATATAAGCTTATCGATAGGTATGCTCGTATATCTGATGCATTAATTAGACTGTTGCAAATGTGTCCTCATGACTTTAAATAAAGTGCAGTAGAAAAGTATCGATAAACAGGTAGTTGCAAAAATTTAACTGTTGCAATGCAACTTTATGAGTGTTTAAATGTTGTTGCAAACGCAACATTCTTAAAATGCTAAATATAAACCTTTCAATGGGTATATCTCTAGTTGATTGTTGAAGATGTTCCCTTATTAGTTTAATTGAAGTGCAATTGTTATTAATAGATAAGTGGTTACATAAGCTTGACTGCTGCAGCTGCAACTGTACGAATTTAACTGAATTGTAATTACTTTCTCTTTGGCTTGCATGCATGTGGTTGCATTTGTTGCAGTATTGTATAATACACCCTAGTACGAAACTAATTTCTGTTAAACTAAGACTTGTGCAGTTTTTACTATATAGATTATTAAAAAAAAAAAACCTAACCTAACCTAACCTAACCTAACCTAACCTAACCTAACCTAACCTAACCTAACCTAACCTAACCTAACCTAACCTAACCTAACCTAACCTAACCTAACCTAACCTAACCTAACCTAACCTAACCTAACCTAACCTAACCTAACCTAACCTAACCTAACCTAACCTAACCTAACCTAACCTAACCTAACCTAACCTAACCTAACCTAACCTAACCTAACCTAACCTAACCTAACCTAACCTAACCTAACCTAACCTAACCATGGATAATGAAAGAGAAAAACTGGGTCTTAGTTTCTGTAATGCAACCGGAACGGGAAAGGTTACTATCTCCCCGGGAATTGCCGCACTTCTGAACGGAAATACCTCCAAAACGAGCATAAAACGCGCAACATACAGCGCGCTACCTGAGTTGACCGTGGCCGGCGCGGGCTGTCGACTAATGCGAACACAAAATAAGGTGATCGCTCTTTTTGACAGCAACGCGCAAAGCACGAGGTTTGCCCTGGTTAGCTCACTGCTCACCAAGTTTAGAAGCGCGTGTTCGAACGCAGCGGTTATCATTAGCATCGATTCCATGACGGTGGGTCCAGAAAAGGGTAGGGTCCAGGACTATCTCGGGTGTATACACGCCACCGAACAACATCGGGTGGTTGTATACGAGGACAGGGGCGAAAACCTCAGTTTCCTCTTGCCTGGGGGCACCGGCTCTGGTACCGACAGGACTACATCCACCGTCATGCACTCGGAAGCAGTGAGTGGCTCGGAACGCCTACAGAATAAAAGGGCAGAGGAGGAGCGTCTACTAAAAAAGATGGGAATGCACCGGCAGTCACTTCAAGGAGCTGGACTGGATGTGGCGATCAGCGCGCTGAACGCTTCAGTAACCAACGTCCCATGTGACCCGAAAACGATGGCCGAAAGAGTTTCTGCAGCAATGTCAATGCAACGTATTGAATCTGCTGTAGAGACTTTTACAAGAAGCGACCCGGGAATGACTCCACGAGAAACCCGCAAAACCCGCACCAAAGCGGATAAGGGTTTAGTGGAACCACCCCGGCTCAGGCAGGCCACAACCACCCTGGATCACATGGTGAATGCTTTCCTTGAGTTTCAGGGTGTCCTTAAAGCAAATAAGGTCATCAACACCAAGACCTGCGAGGACATCCTGCAAATATACAACCGAGGGAGCACGGGACTACTGAGTGTCAAGCTTGAAGAAGCGCAGGCAACCATCTATGACAACGAAAGGGGAACGGTCATAGCGGGT
Source organism: Ypsolopha scabrella (assembly GCA_910592155.1). Taxonomy (NCBI): domain Eukaryota; kingdom Metazoa; phylum Arthropoda; class Insecta; order Lepidoptera; family Ypsolophidae; genus Ypsolopha; species Ypsolopha scabrella. Next base: position 15,155,411 of record OU342966.1, read on the forward strand.
GCCCCAATGATACGACACATGGTCGCTTATAACTCCAGCAGTGGGTTTGTCGCACTGGATGAAGAAGACTCACTACTTTCCACCAAAATCAGGTATCAAGCCCCAGAAATGGATCCCATAGTGGTCACAACACGGGAAACAAAGGTGATGTTAGACGACAGGGTGTTGGAAATGGCGGAAAAAATCGCCAAAGACCCTGCAGGAAACGAAACCTTTGCAAACTGGGAAGTTCCACACTTCACATGGGTTAACGGAGTACCTGGCTGTGGAAAAACAACTTGGATTTTGTCTCAGTGCGACATAACTCAGGATGTGATAGTCACCCAGACTATTGAAGCGGCTAAAGATCTTAGAGACAAGCTGGTGACCAACTCAAAGTCCCACCTACGCACAAGAGTGCGCACCCTGGCTTCTGTATTGGTGAACGGCGTGGGTGCTTCGGGAAAGAAGAAAGAATCGTGCAAACGCATATTCTTTGATGAAGCTCCCATGAGTCACTTCGGCGCCATAGTTATGGCGACACAGATGTCGGGGGCCGGAGAAATACTCTTGGTAGGCGACGTAAACCAGCTTCCCTACATAGACCGACAGTGTCATTTTGATATGTATTACAACCGCCCAAATCTGGTAACGAGCATCAGTCTTGAGCTATTGTGCACACACAGGAACCCGATGGATGTGTCATACGCCCTAAGCGAGGTGTACAATGGCACATATTCATCCAAAACGCAGGTGCGCTCCCTGAAGCTGGGAAAGTATACGAATGCGCTAATACCCAGAGACCTTCCAAGCACACTATTCCTCGTGCACACCCAGGCCGAAAAGGAGTCCCTTGGAGGCCAAGGCTATGGGAAAGGGAAAGGGTCACGCATTCTTACTATCCACGAAGCACAGGGACTTACTTACGCTAAGGTGATTATCGTGCGCACAACGGCAAGCAGATCGCACTTACACAACAGCATACCGCATGCAGTGGTGGCATTATCGCGTCATACAGAAAGCTGCATCTACTATTCAGATGACAGTGGGGACGCGATTGCCGCCTTTGTAAAGCGAGCAGAAGGTGTGACAGATGCCCAGATCAGCGAGTACAACTTCAAAATGGCAGTGCAAGACCGGAATACCGCGGTGATGAACCAGCCGATATAACAACCAAGATAGCGAAAAATTGACCGATTTTGGCGGCTTCTGAAGTGGGAATATTGATTTAAATGTAGAGTAATAAATCTGATTTAAGAACAGTAATAAGAAATTTGAATATTGTAAAATAAAGGAAATTAAATTAAATTAAATTGTGTACTAACCCTCGAAACAGCTCTCTCGTCTAGAATAAAATTAACATAGATACCTAAAAGGATATGGCATGTTTGTAATTAAGTAATTAAAAATATGAAAATTTGTTGTGTATTTATTCCGTATTTTGCATGTATAAATGAAAAAAATATAAAAAAAAAAAAAAAAAAAAAAAAGGGTCATAAAAAACGAAAAAGCATGAGAAGAAAAATAAATAAATAAAAATAAAATAAAAATTGTAATGATATGAATAATAAAAAAGAAAGAATTATATTTATTAAAATAAAAAAGTGCATAAATTAACAAAGTAGTATTAGATCATATTTAGATCATAGATATGTTTAGATCATAAGAAACGATAAAAGATAAAAAATAAAAATAAAGAGAGAGTTGTTTCGAAACCCCCATCCCCTATCCCGGAAAATAAAACGGGAAAGCGATTAAACTTTTCAACGCAAAAAATAAAATTATAAAAGCAAACAAAAGCATTTGGCTCAGCCTATGGAAAACCAGAGATATAATATAAAAAAAAAAAAAAAAAAAAAAAAAAAAAAAACCTAACCTAACCTAACCTAACCTAACCTAACCTAACCTAACCTAACCTAACCTAACCTAACCTAACCTAACCTAACCTAACCTAACCTAACCTAACCTAACCTAACCTAACCTAACCTAACCTAACCTAACCTAACCTAACCTAACCTAACCTAACCTAACCTAACCGTACCGTACCGTAACCGTACTGCTGAGGGCACCATGGTGAATGGTAGAGGCGTCTCTCTCTCCAGCAAAACCAAGGATGGCAATTTAAGAGTCATCCAGGTCAACTTACAGCGATCTAAGTTGGCGACTGCGGAGCTAATGAGTAAGGCTCACTCAAACCGGGTATCCGTTGCCCTGGTCCAAGAACCATATATTGGATCCAAGGGCGAACTCAAACGGTACCCGAATACACGGGTGATCCAGCTCACAGCAGCTCGTCAAAAGCCGGTAAAGGCTGCCGTAGTTGTTTTTGGTGGGGAGCTGGAGATCATACATGACCCTCAGCTGGTCACCGAGAACATTGCAGCGGTCCTGCTGAAGGCTGGGGAGCTTAAGTTGGCCGTGCTATCCATTTACCTGGAGGGGGACGAAGATTTAGAACCATATCTTGGCAGAATCCGCTTTGTCTGCTCTAAGATGCAGACCAGTAATGTCATCTTGGCAGGGGACGTCAACGCGTGGAGTCCTTGGTGGGGAAGTGTTTCCGAAGACCACCGAGGAGCTGCCTACAGCTCTTTCCTTAATGAAATGGACTTCCAGATCCTAAATACAGGCGATGTACCTACTTTTGAGGTGTATAGGGGAGGCCGTATGTGTACAAGCAGAGTCGACGTTACGGCCTGCAGCCTCCAGCTCTTGGACAGGATGGGCGGATGGAGAGTTGACAGAGAGCTAATTACATCGGACCATAACGCTGTCACTTACCACGTACGTCTGGGGAAAGCACTCGAAATCCTGAGACCCCAGACAACACGTGTGTACAACACAAGCAAGACCGATTGGTTGGCTTTCGATCATTCTGTCCGTTCCAGACTAGAAGAGAGCAACCTGACCGCTTTGAGGGTGCAGACCATCGAGACGCCTAGGGAGCTGGAAACATTTCTTGACTCCTACCTAACGGGAATCTCTCAAGCTTGTGAAGAGATCATACCCAAGGTGGGAGTCCGAAAGGAAAGACATCCGCTGCCGTGGTGGAGCCCCGCTCTGGAGCGTCTCAAAAGAGACGCTGTTACCAAAAAGCGGCGCATCCGGTGTGCAGCGGAACGCAGAAGGCAACACGTCGTTGACACATATCTAGAGGCAAAACAGCGGTATAAAGAGGCGGCGACTGAAGCCCAAAATGCCAGCTGGAAACAGTTTTGCACAAAACAAGATAGAGAGAGCCTGTGGGACGGTGTCTACAGGGTCATTAGGAGAACTGTGAAAAGACAGGAGGACCAGTTACTCTGCGACTCAAATGGTACTCTTAGCCCAGAGGAGTCGGCCAAGAAACTGGCCCTTACGTTCTTCCCCGACGACCAGGTCGACACCGAATCCGCGGGCCAACGCCAGACACGCGCCATTTCGGAAGTGCCAGTCCACCAACTCCAGGACCAATTAAGACCTAACGATCCACCCTTTACCGGTGCCGAGCTTGAGGCGGTGCTGAGATCTCTCAACCCAAAGAAGGCCCCGGGCCCGGATGGGTGGACGGCGGATATATGTGAACGGGCAATCCGTTGTGACCGGGAAGTGTTCCTTGCTATTGCCAACAAATGTCTGGCTTTAGGACACTTTCCGGTTAGTTGGAAGTCCGCTCACGTATGTATACTCCGGAAACCTGGAAAGGAGGACTACACTAATCCGAAGGCGCATAGGCCAATTGGACTCTTACCTGTCATGGGCAAAACTGTCGAAAAGCTTCTAGTATCCCGTATAAGATGGCATACAATACCTTCACTCAGCAGCAGTCAGTATGGTTTCATGCCACAAAAAAGCACCGAGGACTCCCTCTACGATCTAGTGGGACACGTACGATCTGAAATACAACTTAGGAAGATCGTACTCATGGTCTCGCTGGATATAGAGGGAGCCTTCGATAATGCTTGGTGGCCGGCTCTGAAAGTCCAACTCCTCGCCCATAAATGCCCTGCAAATATTTACGGACTTGTAGCCTCATACCTGGAGGACCGTAAGGTCAAAATACACTATGCGAGGCAAAGTTGGGAAAAGGGAACCAGCAAGGGATGTGTCCAAGGTTCAATAGCGGGCCCCCTATTCTGGAACCTGATTCTCAACACCCTGCTCACAGACCTTGAGCAGGATGGGGTACACTGCCAAGCATACGCAGATGATGTCGTCCTGGTGTTCTCTGGGCTCACTACGGCCCCCCTGCAGGCGAGAGCCAATGCGGCCCTCCAGAAGGTCCTGGATTGGGGGCTCAAAAATAAGCTGAACTTCGCACCGCAAAAAACTTTTGCGATGGTATTAACGCGGAAGCTGAAATTTGAGCCCCCAGTCATTAGCATGGCCGGAGTGCAATTGCCGCTTGTGCAGGAAATCCGCCTGCTAGGCGTTATCATAGATAACAAACTCACTTTTAATGCGCATGTATCGGCTGTTTGTAGAAAAGTCACTGACATCTACAAGCAGCTGGCATGCGCGGCGAGAGTGAGTTGGGGTCTCAGTCGGGAGATCATCAGGACGATATACGTGTCGGTGATAGAGCCTATCGTGCTGTACGCAGCAAGTGTGTGGGCCCCCGCTGCGGAGAAGCTGATGATAAAAAATCAGTTAGAGTCTCTGCAGCGGGGTTTCGCTCAGAAAATGTGTAAGGCGTACCGCACGGTGTCTCTGTCATCGGCACTTGTGCTGGCAGACGTGCTCCCCCTCGACCTTAGGGTCCGGGAGGCTGCAAGTTTGTACAGGGCAAAGCGAGGAGAAAATATAGCGCAAATACCGGATGACAGAATAGCGGAGCGGCGTGTGCCCTACAACAGAACATCTCATCCAGCCGAACGAGAGGTTCTGGACTTCGAGTGTTTGGAAGATCTCACACCATCTACGATAGCCGAGCACCGAATCACTGGCCCCTGTATATACACTGATGGTAGCAAGATACAGGGCAGGGTGGGTGCGGCACTTACGTGGTGGAAAGATGGCGGGGAGGCCAAGTACTCGAAGTTCCGTTTGGAGTCTTATTGCACGGTCTTCCAGTCGGAAATGTACGCGTTGCTGAGGGCTGTAGAGCAGGTCAAAAACAGCAAAGAGTCGCTCGTCAATATCTTGAGCGACTCCAGGTCATCGCTGGACCTGCTCCGAAGCAGGGAGCTGCTACATCCCCTAGCACACAGCGTGGAGCGATGCGTGCATGAAATCCGGCAGGGGGGCCGTGATGTTAGGCTGTTCTGGCTTAGGGCGCACGCCGGTACACCCGGCAACGAACGCGCGGACGAGCTAGCTAAAGACGCTGCCCTCCACAAAAAATCCTCGGCAGATTATGATGCTGTCCCCATCTCCTACATTAAAAGGACCATACGTCAGGAGACTGTCCTAAAATGGCAGTGCAGGTACAACTCCACGAGTACGGGGGGAGTTACAAAGGCCTTCTTCCCAGATGTAGCGTGATTTTTTATCATCAGCTTCTCCGCAGCGGGGGCCCACACACTTGCTGCGTACAGCACGATAGGCTCTATCACCGACACGTATATCGTCCTGATGATCTCCCGACTGAGACCCCAACTCACTCTCGCCGCGCATGCCAGCTGCTTGTAGATGTCAGTGACTTTTCTACAAACAGCCGATACATGCGCATTAAAAGTGAGTTTGTTATCTATGATAACGCCTAGCAGGCGGATTTCCTGCACAAGCGGCAATTGCACTCCGGCCATGCTAATGACTGGGGGCTCAAATTTCATCTTCCGCGTTAATACCATCGCAAAAGTTTTTTGCGGTGCGAAGTTCAGCTTATTTTTGAGCCCCCAATCCAGGACCTTCTGGAGGGCCGCATTGGCTCTCGCCTGCAGGGGGGCCGTAGTGAGCCCAGAGAACACCAGGACGACATCATCTGCGTATGCTTGGCAGTGTACCCCATCCTGCTCAAGGTCTGTGAGCAGGGTGTTGAGAATCAGGTTCCAGAATAGGGGGCCCGCTATTGAACCTTGGACACATCCCTTGCTGGTTCCCTTTTCCCAACTTTGCCTCGCATAGTGTATTTTGACCTTACGGTCCTCCAGGTATGAGGCTACAAGTCCGTAAATATTTGCAGGGCATTTATGGGCGAGGAGTTGGACTTTCAGAGCCGGCCACCAAGCATTATCGAAGGCTCCCTCTATATCCAGCGAGACCATGAGTACGATCTTCCTAAGTTGTATTTCAGATCGTACGTGTCCCACTAGATCGTAGAGGGAGTCCTCGGTGCTTTTTTGTGGCATGAAACCATACTGACTGCTGCTGAGTGAAGGTATTGTATGCCATCTTATACGGGATACTAGAAGCTTTTCGACAGTTTTGCCCATGACAGGTAAGAGTCCAATTGGCCTATGCGCCTTCGGATTAGTGTAGTCCTCCTTTCCAGGTTTCCGGAGTATACATACGTGAGCGGACTTCCAACTAACCGGAAAGTGTCCTAAAGCCAGACATTTGTTGGCAATAGCAAGGAACACTTCCCGGTCACAACGGATTGCCCGTTCACATATATCCGCCGTCCACCCATCCGGGCCCGGGGCCTTCTTTGGGTTGAGAGATCTCAGCACCGCCTCAAGCTCGGCACCGGTAAAGGGTGGATCGTTAGGTCTTAATTGGTCCTGGAGTTGGTGGACTGGCACTTCCGAAATGGCGCGTGTCTGGCGTTGGCCCGCGGATTCGGTGTCGACCTGGTCGTCGGGGAAGAACGTAAGGGCCAGTTTCTTGGCCGACTCCTCTGGGCTAAGAGTACCATTTGAGTCACAGAGTAACTGGTCCTCCTGTCTTTTCACAGTTCTCCTAATGACCCTGTAGACACCGTCCCACAGGCTCTCTCTATCTTGTTTTGTGCAAAACTGTTTCCAGCTGGCATTTTGGGCTTCAGTCGCCGCCTCTTTATACCGCTGTTTTGCCTCTAGATATGTGTCAACGACGTGTTGCCTTCTGCGTTCCGCTGCACACCGGATGCGCCGCTTCTTGGTAACAGCGTCTCTTTTGAGACGCTCCAGAGCGGGGCTCCACCACGGCAGCGGATGTCTTTCCTTTCGGACTCCCACCTTGGGTATGATCTCTTCACAAGCTTGAGAGATTCCCGTTAGGTAGGAGTCAAGAAATGTTTCCAGCTCCCTAGGCGTCTCGATGGTCTGCACCCTCAAAGCGGTCAGGTTGCTCTCTTCTAGTCTGGAACGGACAGAATGATCGAAAGCCAACCAATCGGTCTTGCTTGTGTTGTACACACGTGTTGTCTGGGGTCTCAGGATTTCGAGTGCTTTCCCCAGACGTACGTGGTAAGTGACAGCGTTATGGTCCGATGTAATTAGCTCTCTGTCAACTCTCCATCCGCCCATCCTGTCCAAGAGCTGGAGGCTGCAGGCCGTAACGTCGACTCTGCTTGTACACATACGGCCTCCCCTATACACCTCAAAAGTAGGTACATCGCCTGTATTTAGGATCTGGAAGTCCATTTCATTAAGGAAAGAGCTGTAGGCAGCTCCTCGGTGGTCTTCGGAAACACTTCCCCACCAAGGACTCCACGCGTTGACGTCCCCTGCCAAGATGACATTACTGGTCTGCATCTTAGAGCAGACAAAGCGGATTCTGCCAAGATATGGTTCTAAATCTTCGTCCCCCTCCAGGTAAATGGATAGCACGGCCAACTTAAGCTCCCCAGCCTTCAGCAGGACCGCTGCAATGTTCTCGGTGACCAGCTGAGGGTCATGTATGATCTCCAGCTCCCCACCAAAAACAACTACGGCAGCCTTTACCGGCTTTTGACGAGCTGCTGTGAGCTGGATCACCCGTGTATTTGGGTACCGTTTGAGTTCGCCCTTGGATCCAATATATGGTTCTTGGACCAGGGCAACGGATACCCGGTTTGAGTGAGCCTTACTCATTAGCTCCGCAGTCGCCAACTTAGATCGCTGTAAGTTGACCTGGATGACTCTTAAATTGCCATCCTTGGTTTTGCTGGAGAGAGAGACGCCTCTACCATTCACCATGGTGCCCTCAGCAGTACGGTTACGGTACGGTACGGTTAGGTTAGGTTAAGTTAGGTTAGGTTAGGTTAGGTTAGGTTAGGTTAGGTTAGGTTAGGTTAGGTTAGGTTAGGTTAGGTTAGGTTAGGTTAGGTTAGGTTAGGTTAGGTTAGGTTAGGTTAGGTTAGGTTAGGTTTTTTTTTTTTTTTTTTTTTTTTTTTTTAATTTAAATCATCTTTCTGATTCACGTTATCCCGCACGGCTATATATGCCGTGCTTTTTCAATCAAGTATTAAATTATTAAAAAGCGACCCGTTTTATATTGGGTAGTTGGGGAGTGTCTTCCGTTATTATTAATTCTAAGTCATGCAGTATCTTTTGAAATGAAATGAAACTTATCCACAAATTTATTTCTCTTTTTTTTTTCAATATACCATCCTATTTTATTCTTTTTTTTTTTTTTTTAGTATGTCTCTTTCCATTTTTTTTTTTTCTCTTGATCATTCTTATTCTATGTACATCATTATTAACTATATACATTTTCTTATTTTATCTTAAAAATTATGTTGTTGGACGGAAGAGTCTCCCCTTGTACAGTATTGTTACATTAAAAACTTAGTTAATTATCAAAATTCTGGTCAACCTGTTTGTGTTCACTCGTATTAAATTTATCATTATTAATTCATATTACAAAACAGTATAATAAAGCATTAAACATTACAATATTAAAACACTAATCTAAAATACATTTTCAATCTGTCCCATATATACCTATTAAATAAAGTTGAATAATACAACTAAAAGCATTAAAATTTTATCATTAAAAACCTTATAATTAAAACAAACGAAAAAAACAAACAAAAAAAAATATCGTCGAATAAAATAAATGGCCAAAATAATTAAACATCCCAATCATTTGTTGCGTATTGCCGCACGTCTTATGATTCTTTCTAAGAACGTCAGTAAGACTTCCCTTTGGGCTCCGTCCTTCATTATTGCTGGCAGGTTGTCCTTGCAATAAAAAGAGTCGAGTTGCATTTCGAGTTCTGCCCTCCACAAGCCGAATCTGGGGCAGTCGAACATTATGTGCCATATTGTCTCCTCTATCTCAGGATCACATACGCAAGAGGGGCTGTCCTTGATCTTGAAACGGTGCAAGTACGATGCAAGCCCTCCATGCCCCGTGAGGGCCTGTACATGGGAGGGGCCAAGTTTGGTCTTCCTCAAGATTTTGTGCGCAGTGGCAACATCCGGAAGGAAGACCCTCGTAACCGCTCCCGTACTGGAGGACCCATATCGCTCCTGCCACCTCTGGCCAGTCTCCTCACGCAGAGTCCTTTTGATGTACGATAGGGGGACGGCATCATAGTCCGCTGCAGACTTCTTGTGGAGAGCAGCACTCTTTGCAAGTTCATCGGCTCGCTCGTTTCCGGGCGTTCCTGCGTGGGCCCTCAGCCAGAAGAACCTCACCTCACGGCCCTCCTCTCGGATTTCCCGCACGCTTTTTTCGATGCTGTGCGCCAAAGGGTGGAGTGAAACTCGGCTTTTGAGCAGGTCCAACGAAGATCTGGAGTCGCTTAAGATGTTAACTATCGGCTCCTTGCTTCGCTGGGCCTGCTCAACGGCCCTCAGCATAGCGTACATCTCCGATTGGAAGACCGTGCAGTAAGGCTCCAGACGGAACTTCGAGCACCTGGTCTCCCCGCTATCCGACCACCATGTGAGCGCCGCGCCCACCCTCCCCTGTATCTTACTGCCGTCAGTATAGATACAGGGGCCAGTGATCTGGTGAGCACTCACAGTGTCGGGTTCTAGGTCTTCCAAGCACTCGAAACCCAGAGTCTGCTTTCCAGCCGGATGTGGAAATTTCGCGAAGGGCACACGCAGTTCGACCGGTCGATCTGCTGGAATCTGCTCAATTCTTACTCCTCGCTTTGCCCTGTACAAACCTGCAGCCTCGCGGACTCTAAGATCAAGGGGGAGCACATCAGCCAGAACCAGTGCAGACGACAGCGACACCGTGCGGTACGCTTTGCACAATTTTTGTGCGAACCCACGCTGCAGAGAATCCAGCTGGTTTCTGATCATCAGCTTCTCCGCAGCAGGGGCCCACACACTTGCCGCGTACAGCACGATGGGCTCTACCACCGAGACGTATATGGTCCTGATGACCTCCTGGTTCAATCCCCAGCTCACCCTCGCAGCGCACGCCAGCTGCTTGTAGATGTCAATGACTTTCCTACAAACAGCTGATACGTGCGCGTTGAAGGTGAGCTTGTCGTCAATAATGACACCCAGCAGGCGGATTTGTCGCACTAGCGGCAAATTGACTCCGCCCATGCAGATAACTGGGGGCTCAAACTTAAGCCTCCGTGTCAGCACCATCGCAAAGGTCTTGTGAGGTGCGAACTTTAGCTTATTTCTGAGACCCCAGTCCAGCACTGTTTGAAGGGCCGCGTTGGCTCTCGCCTGCAGGGGGGGTATTGTGGAACTGGAGAACACCAAAACCACATCATCCGCAAAGGCTTGACAGTGCACTCCTTCCTGCTCTAGATCTACGAGCAGGGTGTTGAGAATAAGGTTCCAAAAGGAGGGTCCAGCTATTGAGCCTTGGATACACCCTTTATTGGTACCCTTTTCCCAAAACTCCCTTGCGTAACTGATCTTTACCGTCCGCTGGTCTAAGTAAGAGGCTACAAGTCCGTAGATGTTAGCCGGACATCTGTGCGCGAGGAGTTGGGTCCTCAAAGCCGGCCACCAAGCGTTGTCGAAAGCTCCCTCTATGTCCAGTGAGACCATGAGAACTATTTTCCTGCTCTCTATTTGAGAGCGGACATGGCCCACAAGGTCATAGAGGGAGTCCTCGGTGCTTTTTTGTGGCATGAAACCGTATTGCCTAGTGCACAGCGAGGGTTGTATATGCCATCCCAGCCGCGATACCATGAGCTTTTCCACAATTATATGATGGATTATTTCCTGCAAATGGATACAGGATAATTGTTGGGTTAGAAATGAAGGACTAGGTGCCGTTGATGGTTTTTAGACGTTTTACAATGTGGTTTACTAAATTCATGAAGGTAGTTTTGGTTTCTTCCTTTTGAGTGATATCTTTGATTCGGAATGGGTGAATTCTTAAATTATCGGCGATAGCAATATGTCTTTCTCTGATATTATAGAAGATGGGGCAAATTTCAATAACATGTTTGACGGTTTGGGAGGAAGTATTGTCGCATGGGCATTGATCAGAATTAGTGATATGAAAGCGTGTTAGGTATTGTTTATGATAGCCATGTCCTGTGAGGATCTGGGTGAGGGCAAAGTCCGGAAGAAAGTGCTTTCTGAATTCTTTAATGTCCTCGAGGGTGGGAAACCAATGATTTATTTGTTTCCCGGCTGTTTCCTCCAAGTACATTAGATTAGATTTGGTTAGAGTGTTTGTGCGAATGGCATGCTTTGCGAAAGAAAGTGGGAATTTATTAACTTCAGTGGGTATTTTTGCAAGGGCAGCGCTTTTGGCAGCTGCGTCCGCAGCTTCATTGCCAATAATTCCGGTATGCGCTTTAACCCAGATAAAGCTGATTTGACGATTAGAGCACAGATAAAGTAATTCATGAATTTTAGCAACGGTAGGGTCAGGATTACTACGTTCCTGAATGGCAAGAAGAGATGATCGGCTGTCGGTACAGAAAATGGCTCGTTCGTGTTCATAGCTATGCTCGTGTAGCCATTTGAGGCCAGTTTCGATTGCCGTGAGTTCAGATATAAACACAGAACATGTGCGTGACAGTTTCCTCTTTTTTATTATTGTTCTGTCTGGAAGATAAATTACCGTGGCTGCCCCAACCTCGCCAGTTTCAAGCTTACTTCCATCCGTAAAAATTTTTATTGATATATCTTTTGTGAGTTCGTCGGTTTCTTCTTGAGTGTGCGCTTCTTGAAATAAGATTGTCTGGCGTAGAGCCGGGTGAAGTTGTTGTTTCGTTCGTACTTTTCGGCGTAATGTAATATCTTCGGGGAGGTCAGGCATGGTGCCTGTTTCTTTAACCCTAGATATTTCCCAAACTTCTTGGACGACTAGGTGGAGTGGTATGAATTGTGCGAGAGCGATTGAAGCCGCGGCCGATATCGTCCGGAAGCCCCGGATGGCTCGGATGGCAAATTTCCTTTGGAAAGACCTGAGGGCTTTACGGACACAGTAAAATTTTAAAGCAGTGCCCCAAATTCCGGCAGCATATGTGATAATAGGCTGAATGACTTGTCTGTAGATAGTCTCTATATTGTGTGAGTGTACCCCCCAGGTAGGTCGAACGAACTGGCATAAGTTTTTAAAATTTTTTGTAGCTTTATTTACAATGTATTTGCAGTGTCCAATGAAGCTGAGGCGATCATCAATCATAACCCCGAGGAGTTTAATTTCTCTGAGAATTGGTACATTCATGTTGTCCATGGTGATTTCGGCGGCTCTTGCTTGTTGTGTAAATCCAATGGCTTGAGTTTTAGTTGGTCCGAATATTAGTTTCACACTTTTGCCCCATAACAGAATCTTTTCAAGTGCAGCATTTGCCTTGGTTTCGATGTCCTCTTTGTTTTGGCCAGAGATGATCAAAAACACGTCATCTGCGTATGCCTGGATGTGTGAGTTCTGTGGAAGCTTTATGTTAAGGAGTTCGTCAAGTATAATGTTCCAGAACACGGGTCCGCAGACAGATCCCTGTATACAACCCTTGCTCATGGTTTTGGTGACGCTGGCATTTCCATATTCTAGAACAACCTCTCTATCCGTGACGTAGTTTTGGATTAGTTTGAAGATGTTTTTGGGGCGACCTGTGGAGCGGAGACGATCAAAGAGCGCGGGCCACCAAGCGTTGTCAAATGCGGCTTTGATATCAAGAGAGATTCCGATGACTTGTCGTTTTAAGGATTTCATTTCATTTATATGATTGACGGCTGTCTGTAGAGCGTCAGTGGTGGAAGATTGTTCTTTGAAACCAAATTGGTTTTTGTTCCAGGTGCCGAGTGTGTCAGCGGAGTGAGTGATTCTTCTGATGAAGAGTTTCTCCAGTAGTTTGCCAAAAATGGGTAGAAGACCAATAGGGCGATAGGCACTGAGGTCACTTGTGTCGGTTTTGTTAGGCTTGGGTATAATTTTGACAAAAGCCTTTTTCCAAGGTCTTGGGAAGTGGCCGACTTCGAGACAGCGATTAAATAGGGATGTAACCAATTCCGGTAGGGTTTTAAAAACTTCGAGGCAAATGTCTGCTGAGAGGTTATCAAGTCCTGGGGCTTTATTAGGATTCATGGTGGCAAGAAGTTCATATACCTCGTCTTCGGTGAACAGTTGGTCGTCAACTGTGTTTGGTAAATTCTTTAGGTTGTTTCGGAGCATAAAATGGTGGTCTTCAGAGTCAGGATAGTCATCTGGATAAAAATGATCGAGTATTACTTTGGCCGTATCCTCGCTATTGTTTGTGTAGGTGTTGTTGACTTTGAGTGTGTGAGGAGGTTTGCGAACTGAGGAGTTTTTTATAATACGATTTTTTACTGACCAGACATCTTCCTTGCCCTGAGTGTTGCAGAACTCACGAAAATGGTCGCTAGATGTTTTAGAAAGTTTTTTCGCGTATTCAGCCTTAAGATCTTTATGTTCAGCTACCGCGATCATAACGGGTCGGTTCAAGGTTTTTAAGTCGTGCACCCTATGATGAGCCCGTATGCAAGTCTTTTTCATCTCCTCAAGTTCTTCGCTCCACCATAAGCAGTGAGTGTTACTGTTTGCTCGTTTATTAAGTGACTTTTCACATGCGTATTTGATGTCCCCGGTAAAAAGCTCAACAAATTCATCTAGCTGAGGAGCGGTCATGATGGCGATGTTTCGAGCCAATAAGCCTCTAGAAGTTGCACGTTCTTTAAGGTTGTGTTTAAAACGGTCCCACTTAATTTTCTTACAATTGTATTTGAAGGTAGATGTGTTTTTATGTCTGGGTACCGAGCCCGTTAACGTAATCGTAAGCTCAGCGGCATTATGGTCAGATGTGGGGCATGCACTTAAGTTTACCTTCCAGTTACTGATAAGTCTGGTAATGTTATCCGAAGCGAGTGTAATGTCTACGATCGAGGAGCAGTAAGTTCCGTGTCTAACGGCCTCAAAAGTGGGTGTGTTACCAATGTTACAAATGTTCATATTGTTGGAAGCAGCTAGTCCACAGATGTCCTCACCCCGAGTGTCGGTAGTTTTCTCTCCCCATTCAGGGCTTTTCCCGTTCAAATCGCCTCCGAGAATTTGATAAGAACCCGCGGTATTACGAATGAATGTTTCTATTGAAGACAAGGTATTTGAAGGATCTTCTTCTGGTTCAATGTAAGCAGAAGCCAGAAAAATTTTTCTTTGCCCAATATAGGACTGTATAACAGCGAGGTTGGGAGTGGACAATTGGGACATGCCAATGGCGAATTCTGCATTAGTTTTAACGAGAATACATGCTTTAATTACTCTATTGGGGGAGGGGAATTGGAAAATGTTGATGCCTGGAATGTTTCTGACCGTTGTATATCGGCCAATATAGGGTTCAGACAGTAATGCAACAGAATACTTGTGTGACATAAAGTATTTGATAAATTCATGCTGTGCTAAATAGCAACGTTGTACATTACACTGTAAGACATTGATATATTTACAAACCATAGTCCGTCTGTTCATTGATACGCGAAATCATTGCAATAATTCTGGGGCAGTCTTGGCGATTGTCAGCAGTGTGGTTGATGTTGCATTTGTTGCCGGTCTTCTGGATATAGATGTTGCAATTGTAACATTTCTTCTGGCTAGGATCTGTTTTTAGCTCGCAGTCAGCCTGGCTATGTGTTGTAGACGCGCAGAAGGAGCACGGGTAGAATTCAGCAGAGCATTTGTTTTTCATATGGCCAAACTGTAGGCATTTGTGGCACTGAATGAAGCGACTGAAGTCTGCAACGTGAACTCGCTGGTGGTCGATGTTAGCGCGTTCTTGAGAAATAAGTTTCGAGCGAATAGAGGGTTTGACCTCGAGGACAACATTGTATAATTTCGGGTTACGGTTGTTTAAGAGAAAGCAGAGGCGCATGCCTTCTTTTTCGACTGAGTTTTGGGAACTGATGATATCGAGGAGTTCCTCTTTGTCGATTTCCTTATTTATTCCTTTCATTATAACGAGTGGTGAGCGTAATTTTGCTTCTTCTGCTTCGAGGTCCTTGGTCTCGTTCACCTTCTTAATAGTTTCCTCACATTGCTCCTTGTTGTCGAACTCGACACGTACTAGGTTGTTCGAGATGGGTGTTACTTTAGCTGGGGCATAGTTTGAGTTTCGGAAAGATACGTTTTTCTTCCATGTGTCCAGAACTTGTTGGTGCTTCATACCTGGATTTGTGGGTCTGATGATAATTGCTGGTTTGGTTTTTGTCTGGGCAGGTTTCACCGCCTTTTGAACTGCTGCAGCGTAGCTTTGTGAGAAGGATGGAAGGGTTTGTGGGAGTTCACGTTCACGAAGTTTGGCCATTTCTTCACGGACGCTATGGTTAACGATCACTTTAAATTCATTTTTGATGGCATTGGCGAGCTCCAGCTTAAGGCCACCTTTGAGGTGCTGGATAAATTCTTCAGATTTCGAAGCTAAATTCGTTAGGTTATCGATTCTGTTTGCGTGTTCACAGATCAGCTTCTTGCCCTCACTAGTCACGCTTTTGCTAGAACACACCACCTTAACGATGTCTTTTGCACGAGATTGAATTTCCTGAATGATTTGGAAGAACATGTTTTCATTTGGAGGCGTAACAGTTGCGTTTTCGTTCCCATGAGGTTGCGTGAACCTTGTTGCAGGTGGCAAGTCAGATGCCATCGGGTCGCCTGCCATTATTTGTGAAGCAAAGTGCTCGTCAAGCATTCAGAATCGCACAGTAGGTTTCAATAGGGGGGCACATGCTTCAGATTGTCAGTGTTATGTCCGCGACACTCAAAGGGGGCTCGAAGTAACCGAAAATAGCTCCGGTTGCAGTGCGTTGCAGATGCAACAAGGTAAAGAAAAGCGCACGTTGCAAGTTTTTTTCGGTTAGGTTAGGTTAGGTTAGGTTAGGTTAGGTTAGGTTAGGTTAGGTTAGGTTAGGTTAGGTTAGGTTAGGTTAGGTTAGGTTAGGTTAGGTTAGGTTAGGTTAGGTTAGGTTAGGTTGGTTAGGTTAGGTTAGGTTAGGTTAGGTTAGGTTAGGTTAGGTTAGGTTAGGTTAGGTTAGGTTAGGTTAGGTTAGGTTAGGTTAGGTTAGGTTAGGTTAGGTTAGGTTAGGTTAGGTTAGGTTAGGTTAGGTTAGGTTAGGTTAGGTTAGGTTAGGTTAGGTTAGGTTAGATATGATATGAACTTGTATAGATGCTTTACTAAAGAAATGAGGTTCATCACAAAGGGTTCCGTACCACCCCACAATACGGGTACGGAACCCTAAAAACAATATCAAGGCTTTTTTCATTAAGGCTATTTTAGCAAGCCGCTAAACCGGTGTAGGTGTACCAGAATCTCATGGCAAAAAAATATATGGAATCATCTTCGATCATCAATTGAAGCATTGGGTGCAACAAGGGCGTTCGGATCAAAAGAACCGCAGCTCTATCTAGTTTTATGTGTCAAAAACTCATTTTGATTGGATTGATTGGATGATAGATAGCTCTGTGCGTCTAAATGTGACCGCAGGTCGCACGCCTTTGTTGCACCCACCATGCGAACTTCGTTTGTTTCAAATGGGAAACAACCTATTACTTTATTTTGACTAGTTTTGTAGTGAAGATGTCGTCCAGTACTTCTGATGATTTTATTCATTAATTATATCAATAGTTTTAAGGCTTCATTAAAATATATGATTACATAATAAATATATAAATAATATATGAATTAAAGTTGATTTTTAAATTACATCATTGAAGTTTGTTTTTTAGATTAAAAACTATTTTCCTTCCAAATAAAATAGGACAACCTGAATGTTTTACAATTGGGTTCAACAAGGGCGTGTGACATGGGTTTTTTTTTAAATTATTATGTTTTTTCCTAGTGATATTTAAACCAAAACAACATGCTACGGATAATCCTTAATAACCTAGTAATGCACAGCACTCTAGCAACTCCCGTTACAAAATTACACACATGTAAAAACTTTAAACGTGAATATCTCAAAATCAACTTTTTTGAGATACGCCCTTGTTGCACCCAATGCCTCAATTGATGTTCGAAGGGAATCATAGAAAATTTTCATATGAATTTTTGCCATCAGATTCTGGTACACCTATAGCGCCTGACAAAAAATTTGGCACCGTCTGTCTATGGAACCCTAATTTTTATTATGTTTGCTTTACTATAGATTATATACTACTATTTAACTAAATTTTTGAATTTGTATTTACCTATATATTATTACCGTCTTTAAGTTAGAGCCCAAACAAATAACGTTAGAATAATGCAGCTTTTTCAAGGTTTCTTGCCTTGAATTTAAATTTTTTTATCATTTTATTATTTATCGTAATAGAAGGCATGGTAACTCGTATTCTGTAAAAATTTAAATCTTTTACCTATTTCGATTGAAGCTGTAGACACCTATGACCTATGACAGACGGACAGACAGACAGCTGAAGCTTAGTAATAGGGTCCCAGAGGCACCCTCCGGGTACGGAACCCTAAAAATTGTCCTCCCGTGATACCTATTCCTGCCCACAGACGTATAATATAGTAGCAGACCTAACATTCATAATAAACGAATAGAGTCGACGCGTGGCAATGTTAGCTCAGTGAACTTCGGGCTCTTTTAAATATAAATATTGCATGTTTCCAAACAAAATATATACTAGAGATTAGTCTAAGAATTAACGAGTATTTTCCAAGCATAAGCCAGCCCAAACAACCCATTTTTATACGTTTCTTCGTACGATGAAGCCTAAATGTAGCTAATTTTTTGTATGGAAACTTGCCACGCTATTTAATCCTTATATTTGGTCTGCTACTTAGTAATCATTAAATGTCTGTGGTCCTGCCAAAAGTTCTGTCCCTCACATTAAGTTGGATATTTTTCATCCCAGACTGAATCTAGTAAAATTACTGAACGGAATTTGTTGGCTAGCTAATCAAACCCTTTAAAAATAAAGCTGCTCAAAGCAGCGACCATTAAAAAAAACTATCATTGAAGCGTCCGGAGCAGCCAGCTTGAAACACGCGACACAATTTGAGCTTTTCGCATTACATCTTTTTCAATTCTAGCCCTCACAATTAAAATTTGTGGTAAGTCTTAAAGCTGACAATAAACATTGGAAAACAACGGAGTTTGAAATATTTTGGGAGACATTTTACAGCACCACCGTTACGAACACGTCAATTGGATGTCTAAGATTTTTTATAGCACACCGTGCGTAAAATGACCACTTTACGCGCGCTGCGCTTGCGTAAAGTCGGCATTTTCCCCACTTATGCTATAAAATATTATACGATACTCGTGCGAGAAACTTTTTCTCGACTCGTGTGATTGCAGCACTCACCTTCGGCTCGTGCCGCAAACTCACACTCGTCAGAAAACGTTTCATCGCTCTCGTATCGTAATGTACTATTTTTGGCTAGTAATTTTACAAATTATTTTGAGGGTTTGTATAATAGAATAAAAAATATTGTCATTTTCTATCCTATCATTGGTACAAAAATTCAACCTTTAACTCGTTTTCATCCATCTCAATGGAATTTTGCAGACCCAAAATGAAACCGTGTTTTTAAAATATAAATCTGCTACTTTGAGACTCGTTAAGAAATAAATATTTTAGGATATAATCTAGCAATCATTTGTTTGTTGTAGTTTAAAACCTACTAGTTCCTGTCGATATAGATTTGAATCACCGAGTGTCCAGTATGAATTTGGCAATGTCAACCAATATATATATCTAGAGTCGTCAGATTACGTTCACTGATATAATAGAAAACACCAGACAGTTTCGATATCTTCCATTATTTATATCACATTAATCGCCATGTTAGTGGTTCTCTACTCCAATCTCTTTTTACTTTGTAAGTCGCAAACGATTTTACTTCAAAGATGGAAGAAGAATCTTTAAATCCGCTGCTGAATAATTCATCTCCCACTACACTGCGATACTTTGAACTTTCAAAATTATTCACAAAACGTTATCGTAAACATGGAATTACTTTGTAAAACTCGTTTCATATTAAAACAGGTACTGCGCCTTTTATTACCGAACAAAACGCAATTCTTTCATAAAGCCTCTTCCGAGGATATTACTAGATATTTGCATACTAAGGAGGGATTAAATTTTGTAAGCTCCTTGGGCGTAGATTGTGGGTGGTGGTGCTAAGTTTAGTTTCTTCATGGAAATTATTTCGCGGTTTCTTAAGGTATCAGATATGCTATCTACCCACAGTATAACTGGATAATTTTGTTAGGATAACTTATCGATAATTTCAAGTTAATTTGCATTGTAATGGGGGCGTTTTTAATTGAAAGGAATCAGTTAAGTGATATGAAATTGGATAGACCGATTTTGCATTATTTTTTCTCTGGTAGACTTATAGAATTTGTCACATAATCATCCTATATTTCCTGTAAGTATTGTTTAGTTTAAATAAGATAGAATTGCCATCAGCATCTAAGTATTTAACGTAGCTATATAATATGGCTATTCGTATGATGGTAACGATCTACAACATACAGCTAAAAAGGGCTGAATAAACACTCATTCGATTAACACTTTTGAACCATATATAATTGCTTTTTTCGTTTTATTATATTCTCGGAAAACAACTGTCTAAAATGTCCTCTCATCCTACCATTATTGTCGCTCTACAAACACTGCCGTTGAAAGTGTCTATCCATTAATAAACATAAACGACCCTTTTTTAATTAAAAGCACGTTCAGTTATATGTAAAATGTACCTCTCTGTCTGAATATTGGAAATATTTAGTAACATATCATACGTATACCGGCTGTGTCCTGATCCATTATTTATGGCTACATATTCAAGGCTATGTTTCTAGATCCTATATTTATCTTTTTTGCAGGTCGATTGTTTTTATTATCTCTATGTATGTGATTGACCGACAAGCTGTTGAAAACAGAAACATGAAATTTGAAACGTATCTGTTCCTTAAGGTGTGTAGGAAAGGAGTTTTAATAATTCATCCCTTAAGGGGTAAAACGGGGTCTAAACTTTTGTGTCGAAAATGCGTTCCAAACTGTTACAATGGGGAATTTCCCAAATCCACGCGAACGGAGTCGTGGGCGCCCTTTATCACACTAATCACACTAATATTATAAATGCGAAAGTTTGTGTGTGTGTGTGTGTGTGTGTGTGTATGTTTGTTACTCTTTCACGCTGAAACGGCTGAACGGATTTGGATGAAATTTAGAATGGATATAGCTTATATCCCAACTTAACACATAAGCTACTTTTATCCCGGAAAAAAGCATGTCGTTAAACCGAATAACACGCGGGCGGAGCCGCGGGCAAAAGATAGTTAATTTATATTTTCGTTGCCCAGCACTTCACGCATTCGATGCAACAGAAGATATACAAATATCATATGCCTGTATGCATATGCAGTCAACGTGTATTAAATTTACGCCCCTTTTTGCTAGAAATTATAAGGCACTTTGACTCCACGTTTTCCCGTTTTGTAGAGCCGCTACGTGTCGTAGTCTGGTAAAGAGACGCGGACGCGTTAAGCATGTTTATTTGACAATTAAAAATAATAATACCTAATATTTTTTTATTAGGCTTAAGATGAACGTATTGACAAAATATACGTCTGTTATTTGATAACACGTGTGCGTTCCCTGACATGTACATGCCTTTTGAAATCCAAACTTTTTATAAATACAATTAAATAATTAATACAAAAACCACTTGTAATATTCAACTAAATTCCGTTCATTCCTTTATTCCAAGGTCCACCAAGTGCCAACATCAATAGTAACAACAAATTCTGTACAAAGTTGTTGAAATCGTTGCAATCGTCGGTGAAGGTGATATGTGAATTTTTCAACGGTCACTGTTACTCCATGCGGAACGACCCGCAGTGCGAGAGGGACGGATTCCGGAAAAAAATGCAAAATTTCGGTTTTAAATTAATATAAAACTAACTAAAATACTTGTCAAAATTTCATAAACACGAAATTTATATATTGTTAAAATCTATCTAATAAAATATCGTTCAGGTCTTTATGTCATTCCTATTTCGCATACTATGAAAAAAGTGTAGAAGAAGACCTCATTTCAATAATTATTTCTATCGAGTGAAAGTTCTGCAATCGCGTTTCTATATTCAAGAAAACTAGAAAAAGGTACCCATATATATATACAAATTTATCAAATTAGTGGCTTCTTCTAAAAATCAGGTAAATAACTTCATAAAGTTCCGATTTTAGTAAGGTAGCGCCTGAAAGAGGGCCTTACGAGTTACTAACAATCCATGGTTGATGAAAACACTTGTACTACTGTACCACAAAAATATGTAGAGAGTGTTTGTGACCACAAACATGAACAGCTTTTCTGATATGCATCCATTAAATCCTGGAAAATGCCGTTAAGGCGAAATAAGTCGGAATTATAATATTTTTTGTGAACCAGTACAAGTGTTCTCTTCAACCATGATGATGTTTCACCAAGTGCCGCAATCGCAAGTAGTAACTAACAATCCACATTCGGAAAACACCTCCAACGCCCTCTCGGGAATGTCGTGACGATACGTTTTTATGTATATATCTTGGCTATATCGTAGAATAGATCATTTCATGATCCTATCGCAATATCATGAAATCTGTAACAACTAAAGGGGTTACATCGCTCCGCTCCGCTTCGCTCGGCTCCCGAATTTATGTTCACAAGCAACTGTGATCACCTGATCAGTAGTTCCGTAGATTACTTCCTACACCCAAACTCACAAACAAACTGCACCTCTCTGTGTAGATTAATGTAAATAGTGTAGATATTACTGTAGATGTAGAAAATCAGCAGCGTGGTTTTAGTTTGTAGTACCTGACCATTTACATTCGGTATGGAAATCAAGAGGTAGTTACTAAAATAGAAAGAGTAATCAGGAGCGGTAGCTGAGTCAGGAGGTCATTGAATCTTGAGACCTTGATTCAAACCATGCCTGGTTGAGTACTTTACAATTTGCTGAGTGGTGAAAAAATACACTGATGTCGATTCGGTGCAACACGATACGCTTAGCTTATTTGACAAGACTAACCCTATTTTAAGCGCCCTGTCCTTGTATTTTCCATGCAGAAGGAAAAAGACAGAATGCGTATATTAAGTTTAGTCCTGTCAAATTAAGTCGTGTTACACCGAATCGACACTATTGTGAGGTAACCTGCATTCTCTGAAAAGCGTGTATTTTTGCCCGAAGTACGTAAAAATCTTTGGTAAAAAGAGGCTGTGACAATCTACACTCGGAAACACCTTGAACACCCTCTCAGAGATAAATGTCGTAACGATATGTTTAGTATAATAAGTGAAATAAAGGTAAACCTTGAAAATAGCATTTGATAATAATAAAGTAAAACACTTCATTGAAGCAGAGAGATAAGCTAAATCAAGAAAAACCTATGTGAATAATCATCATACAAAATGGCTATACAAATACAAACAAGTGTAGACATTTCTTTATAGACAAAGATTTTGAACTATTGATTGTTTGGTACAAATTCAGAGTGGTCCAAACTGGCGAATATATAATAATAATACAACATATCCCAGATTATTTGAAATATGTGGTGGCCATATCGTAGACTTGGTCATTTCATGATCGGCAATATCGTAAAGCTTGTCGTAAAGTATGAAATAATAAATTTACGAATGACTTTCCAACAAAAAGTCAGAAATAGATGCGACGACGAGCGAAGCTCCTTCCGAAGAAAAAAATTCTACCTATCTCATCATACTTTTACAGTTAGTTAAAGGATTTCTAAATTAGGAAAATATACAAACTACTTTTACGTCAAAGATCACTATTGCCACAAATTAATACATACAGAAGGCCAGCTCTATACAACCAGCGATTCCGGGTGCACGCACACATAGACGCGTACGTACGATGATCTCGGTAGGATTCGGTCAAATGCCAGTCCACGAGTTTACCGAGATCGTTGTACGTACGTGTGTATGTGTGCGTGTGCCCGGAATCGTTGTTTTTATAGGGTAGTCCTTCTGTATGTATTTATTTTGTGATATTATTTGTGCCAAACGTATAAAGCGCTCTCTTCTGCTCCGTAATTTTGGTGCAATGGACAGGAAATATTTGTTAAAAGACGCTTACAATGTCAAATGGCCTTTATTAAATGACATTAATGATTCCAATGATAAAGTTGAGGCGTTCAATAAAATTTTAGTTGAACTTTATGACACCCATGCTCCACTTAGACCGGTTACAGTGAAACACCCACCTGCTCCGTGGCTTACTTTAAAAATTAAAAGGCTCCAGACATTGCGAGATCACGCCAGCATACAATATCAGAAAAATCCGTCAGATGAAAACTTAAGACTCTTTAAAGAGTACATAAATAGATGCAACAGGGTGTGTAGAGATGCTCAAAAGCGCCACATACACTCAACGATAGATAAATGCAACAGCTCAAATATTTGGAAATTTCTTAAGACTCTTGGTGTAGGCAAGTGTTCTGACACTTCTCTAAATTCTATAGATCTTAATGGTCTTAACAGCTTTTTTACTACTCCGCCAACTTCGGTAGACTTGTTCACCAAATCTAATTCCCTCACTTATTAAAACAACTTGCCTACCCTTGAGCATGAGCATTTCTCTTTTAATTCAGTCACAGCTGAGGATGTTAAGAAGTGTATCTTTTCTATTTCCTCGAAATCCGTTGGTTGCGATGGCAAAGGTCTAGAAATGCTTATTCCTATCCTTGACGTGCTGCTACCAACTCTCATACATATTCTAAATGACTCCTTGGCGAGCAGTACTTTCCCTTCTATTTGGAAAAACGCTTATGTTATCCCCCTTCCCAAAACCAGTAACCCTACTGACTTCAAAAACTTTAGACCTATTTCTATACTTCCTTTCCCATCCAAAGTCCTTGAAAAAATTGTTCATCGTCAGTTGTCTGAGTTCCTTTCTCGAAACAATATTTTAAATCCACTTCAGTCTGGTTTTCGTCCTGGTCACAGTACAGTAACTGCCCTAGTCAAAGTCACTGACGACATCTGTTTCAATATGGAAAATCAAAATCTCACAGTTCTTACATTACTTGACTTCAGTAATGCATTCAACTCAGTTGACTTTGATCTTCTTCTTGGGGAATTACGCACTCTTAACATTTCTCCAGGTGTTATTTCCTGGTTCGAATCATATTTTCGCGGTCGCCAACAATGCGTTAGGGTCGGCGATACTAGTTCAGACTGGTGCCCTCTAAATGCAGGCGTTCCGCAAGGTGGCGTCTTATCTTTTTATCAACATTTTCTCCAAGCAACTATCTTCTCTCTACCACTTTTATGCTGATGACTTGCAACTGTATGCTGGCACGCCTGTAGAATCACTTAATGAGGCTATAGGCGCCATTAACAGGGATTTATTAAAAATATCTCAGTGGGCAAAGGCTTTCGGACTCCTTGTTAATCCTGGAAAGTCACAAGCTATAATCATCGGGAGTTCAAGAATGCTTGCCAAAGTAAATATTAATGATACAATTAATATAATATTTGGTAACACCACAATTCCATTCACTGAAACTGTAAAGAATTTGGGCGTCATTTTTGATAAAACACTATCTTGGGCACCTCATGTTGAATTACTTAACAGAAAGATGTTTGGAACCTTCCACTTACTTCGACGCTTGCAGAACTTCCTGCCCATTCAAACCAAAATCATGTTAGCACAATCTTTCCTTCTTCCAATTCTCGATTATGCTGACTCTTGCTTCCTTCTTAACAAGCTTGAGCGCCTTCAAAACCTGTGCATACGTTTCATCTTTGGGCTTCGTAAATATGACCATGTCTCTGAATTTCGCACACAGCTGAAATGGCTCCCCATTCGTTTTCGTAGAAACACTCACATCCTTTCTCTTCTCTTCACTGTCCTTAACAATTCTTCTACACCCAATTATGTACGGAATCGTTTAACTTTCGTATCTGATCGAGGCAGACTGCAACGCCCTGACAACCACAAAAACTTATCGATACCTACACATAAGACTCTATTACTGTGCATGCTGCTCGATTATGGAATCGTCTACCAGAATCCCTTCAAATCTGTCGTACTCTTATCCCATTTAAAGCTAAACTTAAAGCTCACTACTTCAGTTGTTCCTACAATACAAAATTATCCATGATTTTTACTATACCTTATATATATGTAAATTTATGTATTTATATATGTATTCATATATTTCTTGTGTAAGTTTATGAACTTGTTTATTATAGGATTAGGCATTACTTAATATTAACTGTATGTAGTTTCCTCTGGTTTATTTTACATTTACATGTTCCCCTCTATATTTTTCTTTCACATCTCTTCCACCCAAAGGTTGCCTGGAAGATATTGCTATTAGCAATAAGTGACGCCTTTGTACAATATGAAATTGTTTCTTAATATCCTGTTTTCTGTTTTTGTTTAAATGTACATTAAGTGTAAAAATAAATACAAATATTATTTTTCAGGAGTCCCTGCTTATTATATAGTTTTGAACTTATTTGCGGGCAAACCAAGGTACCTCCTTTGCAAGTTTATTGTAAAATTAGATACCACGTATTACGAAAGATCTAGGTACTTACGAAAGGTCTAGGTTTGTTTTTGGTTTCTATAGAGTAATAGTACTCACCAAGCCTCGGTAAAGTATCGATATTTTGTCTGACATATATTTTAATAACTTGGTAAATAAATTCACAAGGAACCGTTAAAATATTAATTTCTTTGAATTTTTCTGTTGATGAATCTCGCTTCATGTTGTAAATAGCCCGAGTTGCTCTCTTCTGAAAAACAAAGACTGCGTCTGTATCCGTGGCTCTATCTCACAGCATAATGCCGTATGACATACGTCTTTTTGTCAAAATCAAGAAATGACATCAATCAAGAATTAATGATAAATAAGTATTAATTAGTCCATTTAAACTTCCCAATGGCGCTGTACACTGAGTCATGTATGAGGTGGTCAACCCAAACGAAGTCGCAGACATGAGCTAGTTTAAAAATATACAATTAAAATATTTTTAAGTGGAATACTACCGACAGTGGAAACATATTTGATATATTTAGGATATTTACTGATTAAATATTGAAAAAAAAAGAATGTTTTCAAAGCCTCTACGCCGCCGTCGTAGTACTTACGTAGACGTTAACATCGAAGATACATTTGCGTGACTCAGAGAGAATCTCGTGAGAATTTATAAAAGGACTATTTTTTTATTAATTTTTTCTTTCAATATTTGAAGTTTCATTTGAAGCTTGGCTAAGACCTGGAGAGCGGAACATCAACGTATCTAGCTTTATTTGGTTTTTTAAACTCCTGTCGTCGAAATTATAAGATCAATCGATATCAAAACTTATTATACTAAGCTTCAGAATACAGAACAAACCAGAAAGCGCATACGGCCGTAATTGCATGCCATGCACTGTGTCCTACATCAAAACAGACGTCCCGCACCCGCCGCACTTCCCAACCGCGTAATGTTGCTAGCTCGAGTGACTCGGAAAGGATTTACCACTTTTTAGAGTAAACGTTGTTAACATTAAACGTAAGATAATAATAAATTTGTTATTTTTAATTCCCAAACAGTTAACATGCTTTTTTATACTTACGTATTTATTGCAGAATATTTAGAATAAAACGGTTCATTCCGAAAATCTAAGGACGATTGCAAAAGTCCGGATAATTGAAAACAAAAAAAAACTCGTTAATCCTGATTATTTTCAGGACCATTGCAAAAATCAAAGTCATATAAGAATAATCTAAAAAACGCGTCAGGTTTCATGAATTTAAATTTTTATTCACTTATTAAAATTTTCGTATACAAATATAAAATTAAAAACTCTGCTTTAAACTACGGTTACCAAGGCATTTAGTAAAGTAGGAAACAGATATATAGTAGTTTACTAAATTATTACTGATGCGTACGTACCGCTAACGAGGCCATAAGTAATTAAAAGAAGGGAAAATCAAAACTGTTATATTGGCAACACCAACAAAATGGACGCATCATTTTCTATGAAAATTCCAAACCGAATGATTAATTCAATAAGGAATTAAAATGATATCAGATCTGATTGCGCTACTAAGAATGAAATTTGATCCCATCCTCCTTTTTTTAAGACCAGAAGCATCTTTGGAAGTGGGAACAGCACAAGACGGCATTATTTAATTTATTTTGTCACTTGTGAAACACGTAATGTCATACGCGCGTTCATAGAGTGACTACTCGCTTGAACGTGAAACTATTTCGGCATGGTTTTTGTCGCTTCAGTTTTATGCGCGTTCACGGCTTCTAGTTTGTTCTTTATTCCGAGTACTAAGCTAAGATTGGCTTTCGTGAAATACTGCAGGTGGAATGAATTTCAATGAACTAACATTAAGATAGGGAGGGCAACCAAACTAAGGAATTTCTCGTACGTGGTAAACAATCACAACAACGCTGGTTTATCAAAGGAGTACAGTTTTACTCTTAGTGTGTTATTGAACACTAAACAATAAAAGTTTTTGTGACGTTAGTTTAGATAAGTTTTGTCACTGTTTCTAGAAGCTAAACTTACAAAACCTCGAAATCGTATTCTTAAAACTTTTAACGAACGCGCCCAAAAATATTAATTGCAAAAGAAAAATGTTAGCCTGATTCAGAAATCATTCGAACTCTTAGTTTATTATACGAGTAGAAATATTCTAGATTCTCAAATCTCAGAAAGAAGTTCTAAGATCGATTGCTTCTGATCCTTTAGTTCTCATTGGTAAATGCGGTTTTAGCAGTGGCACTGGGCACATTGAATACAAGTGGTTCAGTCGGTTCGAGTACTCAAAGGTGATAGCTTATTTGTGACTTCGTATGTGCACCTCCAGTTAGTTTCAAAGTGATTTGAAAATAAATCTCTCGTTTTCAGTTCGCTTAGAAAACTACTTAAGTGACACAGGATGTATAAAAAAAAAAAACATGACAAGCGTAAACTTATATTTGCGATGCTACAAGAAACATCCGAAAATTTCTAATTTAGTGACTTTAAATATGTATCACACTTCACAGTAATATTATAAATGCGAAAGTTTGTGTGTGTGAGTGTGTGTATGTTTGTTTGTTACTCTTTCACGCTGGACTGGTTGCTGGCTGAAACGGCTGGACGGGTTTGGATGAAATTTAGAATAGATACCCTAACTTAACACATAGGCTACTTTTTATCCCGGAAAAATGCATGTCGTTAAACCGAATAACACGCGGGCCGAGCCGCGGGCAAAAGCTAGTGTACTATAAATTTTGTACGGGCAAGTCCAATTTTTTTTTAATCGTTACCTAGTATTTGTTTCTTTAGGAAAGTTGTTTAATATGTTTGATCAGTAAAGTACACTGTTTTGTTTAAAGATTAAATGAGAAATGAAATGAAAATTGATTTATTAATATTATTTACTTTCAAGAATTTAAACTAAGTAATTGGCAAACGTTGGATGCCATGATAGGCTAAAGATAACCTGAGTATGTTATGATTTGCACCCCCTTCCTCCGGAACAAGATCATAGAATTTTTATCATAATATAACTTAACAATTAAGGTACAATAGAAAGATGTGTTGTCTTTCTTTGTAAAAAGGCAGTGTGAGCAAAAAGTTTATTCACAGAAGTAAGAGTCTTAGGTACAGTACTATAGTGCACTACTAACTCCCATCCTAATTTTCATTGTATTGTAGAAGCTAGGCTCAACCCGAATGAGTACATCAGGTTACTAATGTGTTTAAAAGAACAAAGTAAAAAAATAAAAATTATACCTAACAAAAGTAGGTACAGAAAATATAGATGCATTAAAATTATATTTATATAATATATTTTGGACATGTAAGCTTTTCCTTTGGATATGAGAGGCTGTATGTTTGTCTGTGAGGATGTGTTTGAGAGTGGTATAGGGTGTGTAAATGTAGGTAGTTTGGGGTAGTTTGTGTGGGTGTATGGGATATGTGATTATATGAGAGTATAGGAGTGAGGGAGTTGTGAGATGAATGACTGTGAAAAATGAATGTTATATTGGAGAGAAAATAACTATATAAAATTTATCGAGATTATTGTTTCATGAATTTTTTAGTATCATCATTATCAAATCTTTTAAGCCACTCTATTATAGGTTTTTTAACTTTAAAATTACTTAAACGTTTAATGAGAACATTGTTATTGAAAAATATGTTATCGTCTTGGAGTCATAAATAAATCATTGTTGGTTTGTGATTCCTCGGCCTGCTAACTGACCTCGTCAGGCAATACCAGTCTTTCCACCCCTCGGATATGATGTACTATTTAATGTCAAACCTTTTATAGATGTCCGACTGTGGAAATAAGGTCTCATCAAAGAAAACAAACATAATCGAATTTTTCAAGAAGTCCTCGTTAAATTTGTGATTTTGAAGAAATGAAATAAAAGAAAATCATTATCAAAACATTTTTATACGTATTTTTGAAGTAGGTTGGTTTATTTCTATCGTAGGTATTAAGCGATCTGTTAAAACTTCAACTACAATTTATTTGCATTTATATGTAACCTTAGAAACTTTTACTGTGAAAGCTTGCCAAGTTCGACATATTGGCGAAATGGTTCATGTAATATAAATATAAAACACGTGTGGTGCGTCGGCCTCTTTTCTGAACTCGGCTGGACAGACTACCGCGTGTCTATATTATATGAGGATAAATGCTCTGTTATGGAGATGTATTTGAATTTATCCTATACATACAAGCAATCATTCACCAACATATTCTCTGTACCAACATATGATAAAGAAGAACTTATTCCCAATCCTTAAGGGTAATATTACTATGAATTTATAGAATAACTGCATGTAAAATAAGACATCTGTGCCTATCCAAAGACGCCTCTATG
This sequence comes from Ypsolopha scabrella, assembly GCA_910592155.1. Taxonomy (NCBI): domain Eukaryota; kingdom Metazoa; phylum Arthropoda; class Insecta; order Lepidoptera; family Ypsolophidae; genus Ypsolopha; species Ypsolopha scabrella. Next base: position 15,185,457 of record OU342966.1, read on the forward strand.
GTGAGCATATAAGATTTTTCACTTCTAGGTGAATCCCCGTGGTCACGTATATTGGAGTACGGTACAAGGGCTCGTGACTGTTAAACCAATTTAAATTTCGATATCGAAGTCGACTGCTTCTGAATTATGTATTGTAGTTGTAGACATGCTATCCAAACCCAATACTAGACTTACATAGTTACTTAATACTCATACACTATATAAGGTGACTTTCGTTTACATAACCAAAATCATGCTGAAGATTCTGTAAGTGGTCAGGACCAAGGTTCAATGACGCTCTCTGCGAAATACGCAAAATTAAATTTAGACTTCTCATACAATTTGAGTCTCGGTGTTCTTGAACAAGTATAGAGACACAAAAAATATTATTCGTGTTTCGCAAATAGGGTAATTGAAGCTTGGTCCTGACTTACCGAGTCTCCAGTATGAATTTAACAAAAGTCAACTTATATAGAAATACTTATCCAATTACGTATCTGTAACATCAAAAGGTTGGATAAGCAACTCCGCAAAGATGTTCTTGTTAAAACTGATTCATCCACATTTAGCATTTGGTATCTTTGCTACGCTTAGACCATTTCTAAGTTGCTACGCAATCTCTGAATCGTATGAGTAACATTTATTTATAAAATATATTTTGTTCAGCACCTTTTTCTGCTGTATTTCCTGTGAAAAACAGAAATGTGGTCTAATAATTTTAATTAACATTATATCATTGCGGTATAGAAACGCAGAAGAAAAGTAAATCTGGATTTTTTCATATATTTGACACAATAACAAGTTAACAAATACAACCCCAAATAAAGTTCACCAAATTGCATGCAAGGGTATCATTTAAAAACTAAGAAATTACTGAAACTATAAGAAAAAATTACGTTTCATTTATAGTAATAATTATTTTAATTAGGTAATCTTTCAACTTTAGAGTCTCATTAGTTAAAAAGATTACGAGTATATTTTACCCGATTTTCGGAAATCCTTCAGGTTAGAAGAGAGCTGGTATGTTAGGTTAGAAGGGGGCGCAAATATCATACATAAACTTCGTGGTTATTTTTACGACAACCCAAAACCACTTTGGCCTAGGCCAAACTAGTTTGTCCTAAGATCGGGTTTAGCCGGTAACATTTAAAAAACCCTTCAATTATGTAATAGATTTTTTGCAATTGTCTTTAGCTACATATGACTTAAATGATGCTAAATTGTCTGAACCAACAAAATATTATCAACTGTATGAGTTTATAATTCTGTAGTAGGTAGTTTGTTCAATATGTTGGTTTCTATGCATGCATCAAAGGACAAGAGTTCGAAGAAACCTCCTTTCCTTTCAAAGCAGGTCTATGGGTAATGCATTTCCCCTTTATCCAATCCTGGAGAGTGCCTATTCCACCTTCGGGATACTGCTGTGCTTTGTTAGCTCTCGAGTTAGAGAGAGTCCTAGTGACAGAACGTAATTTATTTGTCAGGAATGCCTGTCCTTACGAATTGATAAACAAAGCATTATTGTTTGATCTCTTGCGTGTAATATAATCTTTAATAACTCATAGTGATGGCAGTTCATTATATCTATACGCTTAACTTTTCGTTGCTGAAGAATGTTATCGAACCTTTAGTATTATTCCATTCATCCATCCATCAGCCTGTTTCGTCCACTGCTGGACATAGGCCTTTCCAAGATTTCACCACTCTTGGCAGTCCTCCTGGAAGAAATGCCCACACTCGCACACGCTGGGCAGTCGGGTTGGTGAGCGCGGTGCCGAAACCCTTGCACCAGAGACGCCGCTGCCCGTCACCAGTCTGGTTTATATAAGGCCTGGCCTGGGGATGTATATACCATCGGTTCCAGGCAATGGTGGGCCGCCTGGTTTGCCTGAGAGCTGTTCTCTTACTCTCCCCGAATAACTTCGGGAGGATTAGCAAGAAAGATGTTGGTACCTCCACAGTCAAGCCCCGCATTAGCTCTACCACCTAGATTAGTATTATTAGTAGCAGGATAAGCGTAGTTGACACCCAAAATAAGAGCAACCTGCTACAAAAAACATGAATTCGAATTAAGACTTGAATTGTTGATAAATTTTACAGACATTATACATTTTGCTTTTGAAACGTAGATAATGAAAAACTTTAATATATCAAAAACTATTTGTGCATCACCCCTAACAGGAAGAAAACTGGACAAGTGCGAGTAGGACTCGCGCACGATGGGTTCCATACCATTATCTATAAAAACGGCAACAAAATCATGTCTGTTCTATGGGAGTGCGCAGGTCCGACTCGCACTTGACCGGTTTTAGTATTTTTTGTTATAGCGGCAACAGAAATACATCATCTGTGAAAATTTCAACTGTCTAACTATCACGGTTCATGAGATACAGCCTGGTGACAGACGGACTAGCGGACAGACAGACAGACACGGAGTCTTAGTAAGAGTGTCCCGTTGGTAACCCTTTGGATACGGAACCCTAAAAACGGCACAAAACACGAATAAACTTCACTTTCACTAAAATCGAGCTCTTGAGTGGCAATAAAACAGGGTGAAGCAGGGTGTTTGATTATCTACGTTTCTGAGGCTTACTTTTTGCATTTTATTATTTTCAGTATCCACATTTACGAGTACAAATACAAATTTTATTTTTCTCAAATGTTAGCCAAGGTACGAAAAAAGGACTCTATGGTTAACTTGAAAAAAACTAATGTAATGTTAACTTAAAACACACTTAAGTAGTAATGAAATATTAAACATATTCAAATTTTGTACAAACTGGTGCAAACTAACTTAATACACGTCATTGAATAAAATATACGTGCTCTTATAGAATACCAGAATTCTCCGTTTCATGGGATGCACAAGTGTTTTTTGCCAGAAAGCGCCCACCCGATCTAACTTAAATAAATTAAATTAAATTAACTTTTAAATTTAATTAAATTTAATTGAATTAAATTTATATTTAATATTATATTGAATTAATTAATATTTAACAAAGTGTGTGTGTGCATGATTTTAAATAAGTGTATAAGGTCCTACAATAAATAAGTGAAAAAAATAATATAAATAACTGTAATAACTATAAATTACTGATGAATTCCGGAAGTAGAAAAAAATTTTTGGTCAAATATTTTTTTCACTTTTCAGTACAAAGTGGTTCAATCAGCTGACTAAATTTCTATGGAAAGATAAAAAAAAAGTACACGAAAAAAAAATATTTATTTCGGTGGAATGTGATCTATTAGGGATACTCTATCATCCGTTGAATTTTTATCACTTTGAATTGTAGGACCTTAGGTATATGTATATAAAATATACAAAATGCTAGCAATATAAATAGGGTTTTAACTTGAAAAATAAATTTTGCTACTTTATATAAGTGAAACCAAAAGCGTCAAGACTTATTACTATTTTAATAAAAATATTGGTTTTAAATTTTAACATATGGAGATACTAAGAATGTCCACATTTCTTTAGATGAACATAAAAACATTTAGACACAAATGACGAAAAATTTACATAAAATCGCTTTTGATTTCTCGTTGTCTAATATTAAACGATCTGCATTACACATGTGATGAATCTGATGACCGCAAGCCCTGATCTGCATGCGGGCTCAAAAACCTTTTTTTTTTCACTTTTATGCCTTGAAAATTATTTTAGTCTAGTCCAGCAATGTGCCCAATGTTATGATATTGAACATTATTTCTGAAAGACGTTGAGTAATTACCTTAATTTTAAAAATTTCTTATGGGACTATGTGACAAAAAAAATAGCTTTCAAATAAATTTTTATTTTTCGTCCAAGCTAGGGTCCAAAATACAAATGAAATGAACTTTTTCCAATGTAAACGCTATAAACAGTCTTACTCGAAATATAGATGGGTGTGTACAAAAAGATTTTGTGGACCATAAAAAGCAAATAGCATTAGGGTACCGGCGTGAGATATGATTGATCGCAGGCCCGCGACGCTTCCATGACAAAAACACTTGCCTCTCTGTGGCTTCCACTGTGTTGGCCTTAGTGTTGCCATCCCCAAGGATTTGCTTAATACAAGGAAATCCAGTGCCATTCTTGGTGGATTTTGTAATTTATTTAGATTGCAAAAGTACAAAACATTAATATTCCATGGATTTGATTGATGGTTCTTTATGGAATATCATCTTCAATTAATTATACACGAATTCTTGTACTTTTTATTTCACAAATATGTATTTATTGGGTATATAGAGAGGATGAATGAAAGTAGAGTGACAAAGAAAATGTATGCTGCACAAGTGGAAGGTAAAGCTCAACCGAGCCGCCCTTGAAGGACGTATGCCGACCAAATAGGCCACATACTGAAGAAGGGCAAAGTAAAAAGTACCCGGAATAGAAGAGCTTGTATGACTAGATTGATGGATGTAGAAGAAGCAAAAGAGGTGTGTCAGGATCGTAGAAGATAGAAATCTGTAGTCTCTGCCTACCCCTTTGGGAGACAGGCGGGAAGTATATGTATGTATGCAACTGTATTTATTTTTATTATAACTAAGGCTAACGGTTTCGTATTAAACATCATCGGCTCAACAAATTAGTATTATTTTATTTCATTTCGTTCTGAATATGGTCCAAGCGATAAGGTTTTATGGTAGTCTGACAATAAACTTATATACCATCCATCCATCCAGCCATCAGCCTGTTTCGTCCACTGCTGGACATAGGCCTTTCCAGGATTTCGCCACTCTTGGCGGTCACCCAGGAAGAAATGCCCATACTCACACACGCTGGGCAGGCGGGTTGGTGAGCGCGGTACCGAAACCCTTGCACCAGTGACGCCGCTGCCCGTCACCAGTCTGATTTATATAAGGCCCGGCAATTGGGGATGGATATACCGCCATCCATCGGTCCCAGGCAATGGTGGGCCACCTGGTTTTTTTGCCTGAGAGCTGTTCTCTTACTCTCCCCCGAATAACTTCGGGAGGATTTACGAGTAATATGGCGGTACCTCCACAGTCGAGCCCGGCATTAGCTCTACCACCTAATATATACCATGAATTGAAAATATACAAGGACTTCTCAAAACGAAAAACACTCCATACATACCTTATAAACAGCGAACATAGAGAAAATCATTAATAAACATAAAAAGTAATGTAACGAATGTAATCTTCAAAAGATACTGTCTTCGAGAATCCTTAAAGTTAATCTTGTCTGAATTTCAAAGTTATTGGAAAAGTTGCGGAGGAAGTTGTTGGAAAAGTGCATCAAAAGTAAAGCTTGGCTCGGGATATCTCTTCTGATATCTAGCTGGACTTTAATTGTTGGGGCAATTTTAACTTTTACTTCTAGTGATTTATTTACCAAAATCTGTGAAAGATATTCAACAGATAGCAACATATGAGGTAAGAACTGCAGAGAGGGTTCTCGAGAGAGATAGATAGAATAAAAGTTTCTCTCTGTGACTATGGCTGAAAGATTTATCCGTCAAATTATGGTTTTAGAACAGTTCATCGAGAGTAAAAAGTATTGGGATGTCACCTAGGAATATTTATATATGGGGCTAGGTTTGGGAAATGTCGGAACTTCTACTATCGCTGAGGACACAATTTTGTCAAATTAATCGCGAGGGTATATTTTTGGAGAGGTTCATCAGGATCATAATGTGTTGGTTTTTTTACGTACTATGTTGTTACGTCTGGCCATCACCGCGCCTGATGGAAAGTGACTATTCTAATTCACTTCACAGCAAATTGTTGGTATAAAAATACGATGCATCTACATTCCGAATTGATTTCTCGACAGGAATCGAAACTGGATTCACTAACTGTCGTATTAGCGTCTTAAATTTACGATGGTATGAAAACTATTTTAATAAATAGCCTTTAACTTTTGAATATTATGGCAGTTAAATATTATAATATGTATATATAGGTATACACTCAACAATCTCTTTATTATCAGCTGGTTAGCTGGTAGAAAATACTAACCTTTGTACCTTTCTAAAGGAGGTTGCGGGTGGTAGCTGGATGAGGAGGACGGAATACCGCCAAGACTGGCGTAATATTGGGAAGGCCTATGTCCAGCAGTAAACGATAACAGGCTGATGGATGGACGAATTTGTACAATGATTGTATTTCGCAAAGTCGTGCATAGATCTTTTTGCTGGAAAAGCAATGAGAAGGTCAAGTTTGACGATAAAAAAAACAGGAATAAAATAAAAAACTAATTTGATTTTTTTTTATGATATCTTGTACTCTATAATAGGCAGTGCCTACCCTGGCGTCATACAAATAATGATTTTTCAAGGTCACGTTTAAACTTTTTCATATTTTTTATTGTCAATCTTGACCTTTTCATTGCTTTATATTTTTTCATTTATTTGAATTTTTTTTTATTGGCGTTTCCAGCGAAAGGTTCTATACACGCCACTGGTATTTTGTGCAATAAGGAATTTTATTTATTTATTTACCGCTTAAAACAGAACTCTGCGTCAATTTGTTCTGATAAAAATCATTGCGGGGACCTATGCGTACAGCCGGCTGCAGTTCAAGCTCACTATTTGTGAACGAATGAACGGCTATAACATCGCAATTAGAACTGCCCAGGTAGCCTGAACATAGAGTTAGGATATATCTTGACTTCGCCCAAAAGTTTATGGTTTTCACATTACTTTCGAATGTACAGTGCAGCAACACCGCTCTTTTGGCGCGTGTATTTAAGTTTATTTTGGCACGTAGATTCAAGTTTCTTTTGCCCACGTTTCGCACACTATACAACCTAACAACAAAAAATTTAACAGATAGGTTTCTTATGCTAAACAGGCACCCACTAAGAAGGGATTTTGTGAAATTAATGTTACAAAGATTCAGTATTGTAGTTTATATCCAAAAGAGCCTTAACTGTAATGATGACAGACAACACTCGAGAAACAGAAATGACATCCTATTCAAGTTAAATGAATGAAAGTCAAATTTGCTTTAACACTTTAGCCTATACTATCGTCGCCTTCTTCTATGCTTGCGGTGTAGGGGACGATATCGGAAGTATAACCGAAAGGTTATGTTAATACACCAACAAACTATTGTAATACTTATGTAAACTATTCAAATTCAAATTCAATTCAAATTCAAATTGTTTATTTGTAAAATAGATACATAAAGTATACGTTTTACATGTCAAATCTAATCTGTATAAAAATAATATTTTATGATTAACAAATACGATACGGGAAATATATAAAAAAACTATATTTAAGTTGGGCTACAAAAGTTAAATGCATAAAATAAAGACTTATTGGAATACGAATATTTTTATAACTACACAATGCAATTAATATATAAGTTGATAAATAAACTGAATAGACCCTAAATAAATATAATGCCTAGCCAAATATATACTAACATAAGTAAGAAATTAAAATATTTTATATACATACCTACATAATCCATTGAATAAATAAGTTAATAGATAAATAAACTATAAATAGATATAATGCCTAAATCCGACCATTCGATTAATCTTACTAAGAAGAAGGGCAAGAAACTTAGCAAGATCATGTCTTTTTTTTATCAGTTTTTTTTTCTGAATATGGCTTAATACTATTACAGTTTTTTTTAACTTATATAAAATAATACTAAGCAATGTATTAAAAAAGGATAAAAATATAAAAGAGAGAAGGAAATTGTGTCATGAGGAAAAAAAATAATATATCTTAGTCTACCTGTCTAATGAGGTAGTAAGTTAAAATACTAAGCAAAACATCATCCACCTGTCTCATATAGTTTATCACTTTTTTGATAGTCAGATTATCAACTAAGTAATAAATGCTCATGTCAATATGTAAAAAGAAATGTCAAAATAATAATAAAAAAACAATATAAAAATATTAGTCTACATAAAAACAGACGATTTGAAACACAAATCAATTAGAAAATAAACGATATATTTTTAAAACATCAGAATTCACGGAATTTTCAAAACGAACCCTGCCACCCTGTTATCTGCTACCGCCGCCAGTGTTTTTGTCGACTGCTTAGCACTTTTGTTCCCTTGCCCGCTCGCCCTTTAACGGGAAAAACTGTGATAAACCTCCACAAAGAAAAATAACCTCCCTGGGCTTTGTAACATTTTGCCCATCACTCTGTACGTAACGCTGCTGGATGTAACCGAGAGTGTAAATCAGTGTTATGTACGATTGTATAGCTTTAGTGGTGACACGAAAAAAACCCTTATAGTGAAAACTTAGTGATTGTTTGTCTGTATCATAGCGTATACGATTGGTCCAAATAATTTATTATTTCGTAAAAATTGGGGAATACATAGGAAATATTTATGAATATTTATATATTATATCTATATTATTTTAGGGTCCAACAAGTGTTCCGTGCCCCTAAGGCCAAAACAGAGCCCTATTAATATATTAATACTAGATATAACGGACCAGCTGACGATTTCTCCAAACTTACCAGCGAAGCTATTGAATATCTAAATATTTGTAAATTTGAATGTAGTATTTCAATTTATTCAAATTATACCAGTGTAAAAATGCCATACGATAAATAAATAAATAAAATTAATGTCACTCTTCTGTCCATCTATCCATTCGTATGTCATGGGTCTGTAGCTCGTATACGGAATGAGTCACAGGCCTGAACTTTGGATATTTAGTGTAAAATAATGACCGATAAGAAATCATTTTTTTAGGGGGACTATTTAAATTTTTTTATACTTTGACATATGAGGTATCATTTTCTAGAGCTTATTGAGTGCAGTACATGTACTTTTTATTTTTAAAGTAAAGGAATAAAACGTAGATTCGTAAACCTTCAAAATTGTCATCAAATTCAAAATGAATTTTGCATTTTGAATGCTACGAAATCCTCAAGGCTAGAACTAGTTTGGAAAGCATATTAAAACAGATTACGTCTAGATTGGCAAAGCTCTTATAATAAATTCGTTTATTGGCATATTAAAAACATAATCGTACATTGTGTACGTGTATGTCCGGGACAATGAAACGTGGACTACCATATCATAAAATGCCTGTATTAAATGAAACATAAATATAAAATGCTCAGACCTATCCTAATTATATGTACGGTCAACAAAAGAGATAAGAATAACGGGGTCTAGCGCAAACACTTCCCATAATTGACATTTGAGATTTTCAAGTTAAGCAGGGCTTTACTTTAAAATGCAGCGGTGTGATTGGCTGATTCGTTGCTTAAGTTTCGTTTAGCGAGATTTTCTTATTTCAGAAACTGCAGATGCAGGCCCAGTGTGTTTGCGCTAGGCTAGGTACGCCTGGTTACTTAACTATTTTGTTGGCTATATTATAAACCAAGTAAAAACAAAGCTTTATTAAAGGACAATAGGCACTTTTGTATGAACTCTGCACCAAATTCGAAAAGCCTTCAACGGTGCAACGACTTGTAGTAACGTTAACAATGAAAATTGCAAATATTGACCGAACTGATTCCACCAGATACCTTGGCGTTATTAACGACAAAAATCTTTCCTGGTATCCTCAACTTGAAGTAGTAGCAACACGGGCAAGGAAACTAATATGGTTGTTTAAGTATCTGCGTAATATCTCTAACAAACAACTTATAACATACATTTACACAACCCTTGTTCAGTATATTTTATTGTATTGTGTAACTGTCTGCGGGGGCACATTTAAAACTAAATTTAAATGTATCGAAATTGCCCAGAGAGTTATCTTAAAGGTCATGCTGCGTAAAAGGAAACTATATGGTACCTCTAAATTATTAATGATGCAAATGTGTTGTCAGTAAGACAGTTATACACATTACAATGTGTTTTAAAGATCCACAAAAATATATCAGGAGACCCACAAATTCTTAACAAACGAAACCCCTTTTCAGTTGTTAAAACCCCTATGGTAAGTGTTCGGTTTAAAAGCGTTCGGAACGCGCAAGTATGTGTCAGATTCTATTTTATTGAGATGGCAACACGGGTTGTAAAAAAGTGAAATGTCAAAGTTGTTTTTTCCGGTTTACTGTCAATGTTGCTCTCGAGGAGATGCGTGTAAAAAATGGGATCAACCAGTGTTGAAAGAATTATGGGTTTCAAGGAAACAAAAGTTTAAAAAGTGGTAAAATAACCCAATTAATGAGCATTAATTGCGAGCCCTGTTGTGTGTCCGAACAGTCTCGGGAATCGGTCGCCGGTGGAAAGTGATGTGTTTGGATTTTCATTAGCACGATTCACGGAAATCGTGGTAGAGGTCTGGGTCGAGCTAGCTCGGGGTTAGGGGTTGAGTTTAGAGAATTCCTCCGCAAGCTGCGGGCGGGGCCAGTAGTTTGTTGAAGACCTGTGACGCGCCAGACCGACGAGAGGACAACGCTGTCTGCCCAGACACCAAGATTGAGTCTGGTGGTCTGAATCCAGCGCAGAGGTTCAAGAAGTAAGGCTGCATCCAAATGTGAGTCTTTGAACCATTTACCCTTCAGAAAGGAATTGTAGTATATAAGAACCCCCTTTGTATGGGAAGCCCCTTTCTGACAGGTTTTAACCTCCTTATAATATTCAAATGGGTCCAGCACGCGAGGTTTAAACCATATCTGTGGAGAGGGGGGCTTTTCACATACATTTCCTGGTAGCATAGCGCGGTTAAGTTGTTTAGTATCGGATATTAAACAACCCCGGACCAAGATATATTCTGTTTATATAATCCGAACCGATATAGTAGCTCCGTTGGCCTAAGATAATTTGTGAATTATACTTTGTTTTAGGTAGGTAGTTTAGAACCTTGTAACCTAAAGCGAGATCAAATAGAATATTTTGTTATTTCTTATACTACAGTACTCGGACTGTGTATATGAATAGGTTTATGTAAGCTGGAAGGATATTTACATAGCTCCTTTAGCTTTAGGTATTGTATTATATGTTGTATTGTGGATAAACATATAACTTTATAAGCGCGGTTAAGCCTAGTGAACCCGGCGACAAAACTATAATAGTTTGTAAATTCATACAGCATAACCATTGCTAGCAAGCGAAGCGACTTAATTATTAGTTATATAGTTGTTGAAAGCCTCGGCTTATATAAATTACAAAGTACATAGCAGGGCTAATGTGTAATGTGTAGTTTTTGGTTAGTGAATCATATTAACTAAGCGAGCGCTTAGGTATAATATTATAACAACGTACATAGGTTATGTTACAACTTGGAATTGTTAAATTTGTTTGTTTTGGAGTATGTTTAGTCTTTAACAAGTGTTTAATGTGATTACATACTTTCAGAAGCCAATTACCTTTGGATATACTGTTAGTTAGTGCTACAGTTTGGTTTATATTGTTTATTTTGAATGAAAACTTCTTGACACTTGCGATTGAGGCTTGGACATAGTTGTTTGTCAAAAGTGTAGCATAAATGTAACTAACTGGTTTATGTTGTATGGATTATATATATATAGCAGCAGAAACGGTCTGTCTGTCTGTTCATAAAGTTATGATATTGTGTTTATTTGAAAATGTTTGAGTGATATATAGCAACAGAAAAGGTCTGTCTGTTTGTTCATAAAGTTATGATATTGTGTTTGTTTGTACACATTTGAGTATTAAAAATTGGTTTTGGTTGAACTCGCATAATTGAACAACAGGGTTGTATTGTGTATTAATGTACTGAAATTAACATACTGACTAGAGTCTAGTATATTTGGGTCTACAATATTATTGTATACGGGGACGTTTGTGATTCGTGCCAGAGTTAGTTCGGTTTTTAATTGTTGGTATTTTCTTTGATTTCCCGGTCTACAATGTCGAGGACTTCTCCGAGGAACATCTTGGCCAGCCAGCTGCGCTGGTTTGTCAGCGTTTAAGGCTTGTTGGCTCGAGCTGATCGGGGCGATGCAGTCCTGGAGCGGTACTCACAGATGGAGCATCGCCTCGAGAAAGCTGAGCAGGCGCTCATGGAGCTGTTGGACCAGGAGCTGCCACCGGAGGTAATGGCTAGCCCTAATAATGACATGGATCAAATTATGGATATTTATAACGAGGTCACACAGGTCGCCTGTCTGATTAAAAAGCGACAGTCAGGTGTTTCGGGCACACCTGATGTAAGACATGCAGCGCAAGGTACATCGTTGCACAGTAGGCTCCCTACTTTGGAGTTAGGACATTTTGACGGTACCATGGAGCTATGGGTGGCATATAAGAATATGTTCACCTCGTTGGTTGACAGTAGGCAGGATTTAACCAACGCACAAAAGATGGCATATTTGATGTCCACTTTAGAAAGTGAGGCAAAGAGCTTAGTGCAACATTTAAGAGTAGAGGACGACCACTACAATATAGCGTGGGAACGGTATATAATGTCCGTCTGTTGGCCGATGCTCATACGAGCCAATTGTTAAGTTTGCCTAGGGTAGGTAATAAGGCTCAAATTCGAACACAGTTACTGACCCCGGTTACAGTAGCCTGTAACGCGTTAAAAACGTTAGGTTTGCCCGTGGATGAGTGGTCGTTCTTGTTGGTACACATTATTTTGGGTAAGTTACCGTCTGATACTCGTTCACGTTTCGAACGTGAGACCGCGGAAAGGGAGGACAAGGCTCTTCCTACTTTAGATGATTTGATGAAGTTTTTAGAATTTGAGGCTAGGGCTGTGGAATCGTCGTCGACTTCGGAGGTGGTGCCACCTACCGGGAGTTTCAGGGAACCTGCCGGTAATTCGGGGCAAAGGGGGCCACAGGGAGTGCAACCGCTTCGGGGACGCGTTGCTGCACGTCTGGCTGCACTGGCCGCTGTGGCTGAGAGCCCAAATTGCCACCAGTGTGGACGCCCAGGACACGCGTTATCGCAGTGCCATGATTTTGCTGCATTACCGGTAGTGGACAGACGGCGATTAGTTAAAATTAATAGACTGTGCTATTTTTGTTTAGAGGACCACTTAGCGCGCGAGTGCTCCAGACAGCGAATGTGTAGAGAATGTGGCCGGCCACATAATGATTTAATTTGTGCGAACAGGTCTGGAGCCTACGGTCACGCCACGAGCGGGGGAGCCGCGGCGCAGTCCACCTATCAGTCACGTCCGTCGAGTGGCCCCTCTCAAGGACGAGGAGCGCACCCGTCAGAGAGTGGAGAGAGCCCTCGCGTGAGTCGTGCTCAGTTTGATAGTGGTGTGAATCGTGCGCCTGCGGTACGAGGCTATATTGCGGACCCGGGTGGGGGACCCCTCATGGGGGGGGTTCAACGGGTCAGGGCCGCACTCAGGATATTAGGAGTGGACCCCATGCTTCCGCGACAGCGGGCCCGAGTAGGGACCCCCCGAGGGGGGGGGGCTCCACGGGCGGGGGCCCCACTCAAGGTTGTATGAGTGGACCCCAGTTTGCCGAACCAGTGCCTGCGCCCACTGTAGGACAGTATAGCAGGGCGGAGCCACAGCGATACTCTCCGCCGATACACGAGTATCCGCGGTTAGAATATCACCCGCCTTATTCGAGATATGGTAGGGCAGCGGGTTACGCACCACCTCGGATGGCATTGTGTATACGCTCACCATATATAGGGCAATGGATGCACCCTGGATTGGAGGGGCCGGGCCCCCAATAATTTGTCTGCCCCTGTACCGGTGCGGAGCCGAGGACAGTTCTTCGGCCCACCATATTAGTTAGTAGTTAGGGCCCCCTGGGGGGAGATTCAGTTAGAGTAAGGACCACTGTTGAATTTCGGGACGTGTATGCATGGTCGGATAGTCAGGTCGCGCTAGCATGGTTGCGCGCGGCTCCGCATACCTTAGAGATTTTTGTAGGAAACCGGGTTTCGCAAATTCAGAATATAGTTATTCACAATAAATTAGAGGCACGTCCCAGGTGAATGTAATCCTGCAGAGTGCGCATCTGGAGGCTGCACAGCGCCGGAGTTGGTGTCGCATCATTTATGGTGGGGGCCGGAGTGGCTTAAAGAAACAGGTTTCTTGGCCTGTCCAGCAGTTGGATAGGACACCCCAGATTTTACCCGGGTTGCGTGTGCATGCTCTAGTTCTAGGGACCAGACTAGTTCCTGATTGGATGCCGTGAGTTAGGTCACCGTGCGTTGAGACGCTGGGGCGTCGCGACGGTGGCATCGGCACGGTGTGCGTCGGGTCGGAGCACGCAAGTCGCCATCCTTTGTTGTTACCCAAGGAGGGCCTTTGATGAGGCGTTTGCTGTCTGACCGACATGTTCGTAACTCACACGCGGGATGAAACGTGTTATTGGCGATTTTACAGCGAGAATTTTGGATTTTGTTAACTTGCCGGGTAATTCGCAATGTTCTCTTCTCCTGTGTTCTTTGTTACAGGCTGCGAGCCTTGTCGATGCAGCCGCAGATAGGAGATCTGCCAGCTGATGGGATCACACAGTCGAGACCTTTTGATGGAGTGGCTACGGACGTGGGGTGACCGTTTTTCGTCCGAACGTCTAGCCTTCGCAACGCTCGGATTGTTAAGGCGTACCTGTGAGTATTCGTGTGTCTGTCCACCAAGGCCGTCCACTTGGGATTAGAGTCCTCGTTGTCCGTGGAGGCCTTCGTCGTTGCATTAGACCGATTAGTATCGCGTAGAGGTTTGCTTTTTTAGTTAGTTCCGACAACGGCACGAATTACAAGGGTACCGCAAATTACTTGAAAAGATGTATACATTTTAGAAGATAATTGTATTTAGTTAAGTCATGGTTATTATGTGAAATCGGCCAAGACCCACCTCCGCCGCGTCATCGGGGATGTAATCTTATTGAAAGATGCGAATTTAGAATTCTTTGTATTGGCGACGTGGTCGCATTATTAAGTTGATAATTGGCGGGGATGAGACTCCTCGCGCCACTGAGGTGATTGGTCGAAGGTTTGATTCTGTGACGAGCCTTGGCGACTCTCTCCCGGCTCCCGGTTGAGTAAGCTAGCGGTCTGATAAGGATAACAGCCCGGAGCGGGGGATTGTTCGGTTTAAAAGCGTTCGGAACGCGCAAGTATGTGTCAGATTCTATTTTATTGAGATGGCAACACGGGTTGTAAAAAAGTGAAATGTCAAAGTTGTTTTTTCCGGTTTACTGTCAATGTTGCTCTCGAGGAGATGCGTGTAAAAAATGGGATCAACCAGTGTTGAAAGAATTATGGGTTTCAAGGAAACAAAAGTTTAAAAAGTGGTAAAATAACCCAATTAATGAGCATTAATTGCGAGCCCTATTGTGTGTCCGAACAGTCTCGGGAATCGGTCGCCGGTGGAAAGTGATGTGTTTGGATTTTCATTAGCACGATTCACGGAAATCGTGGTAGAGGTCTGGGTCGAGCTAGCTCGGGGTTAGGGGTTGAGTTTAGAGAATTCCTCCGCAAGCTGCGGGCGGGGCCAGTAGTTTGTTGAAGACCTGTGACGCGCCAGACCGACGAGAGGACAACGCTGTCTGCCCAGACACCAAGATTGAGTCTGGTGGTCTGAATCCAGTGCAGAGGTTCAAGAAGTAAGGCTGCATCCAAATGTGAGTCTTTGAACCATTTACCCTTCAGAAAGGAATTGTAGTATATAAGAACCCCCTTTGTATGGGAAGCCCCTTTCTGACAGGTTTTAACCTCCTTATAATATTCAAATGGGTCCAGCACGCGAGGTTTAAACCATATCTGTGGAGAGGGGGGCTTTTCACATACAATACTTATTTACTATAATATATAATTACTATTATACAATACTTTATTTGCCTTCAACTCAATTTGGTACACAGTCAATTTATCTTTACAATAAGATAAATAGGCTTTTAAATATCTTTACTATGACTTATTACGAATGTAAGAAAAATATAACAAAATGGCTTAAAACATTAACTTACGAAAAAACAGAACTTCTTCTTTCAAAAGATACTTCCACATTTAACCATCTTGGCTGAAGTAAATTTAAAACACACACACACACTCACACACTCACACACACACACACACACCCTTGTTGGGCCTGACCCGTTTTAGAGGTCTGTGCAGGTACACCCTGATACGAAGGCCCTATGAAATAGGGTTCATACCGACAGTGCGATCTTATCATTGAAATGCATTTGTCACTACGAACAGCCCAATAGATTCGAAGCTGTTTTACAATCATTAACTTCTTAACAATCTCCATAATAAAACTTGACCAAATGACCCGATATCTGAGGTCCTCCCATTTTCGAGGCCGACCTCTATTTCGGGTGATTATTGGCTGATTAACACACCTGACCTCTGATTAGGAATTATTAACACTTAACACTTTTTAACATTACACACCCATGTCTGAGGTCCTCCCATTTTCGAGGCCGACCTCTATTTCGGGTGATTATTGGCTGATTCACACACCTGACCTCTGACTAGGATTTATTGAAACAGAAAACACTTTTTAATATACACACCCATGTCTGAGGTCCTCCCATTTTCAAGACCTCTAGTTCGGTAGCTTATTGTTTTTGTAACACACCTGACCTTTGATTTGAATTTCTTACAGCTTAACACTTGTTAACACATACTCCACACCCATATCTGAGGTCTTCCCATTTTCGAGGCCAGCCTCTAATTCGGTAGCTTATTGTCTTTCTAACACACTTAATCACTGATTAGGATTTCTTAAAACTCAACACTTTATAATATACACCCATGTCACCCATGTCCCATGTTCGAGGCCGACCTCAAATTCGGTAGCTTATTTTATATGTAACACACCTAACCTTTGATTAGAATTTCTTATTAACATATACTTTCCCGCCCATTCTTTATTCTTTATTCTTTATTCTTTATTTTACACTAAAAACTTATTTTTAGATAAAACTAAACAAATAAACATGTACAAAAGCAAACTTATCTCTAAGAAGAGATTTCTTCCAGTTTACCTCTGGGGATTAGAGAAAAGATAGTAAATAGGTAGACATACATAAGTGTACATTTATTAATAATTGAATAATATATAATAATATATAATACACCATCTAATACTTATATACTTATTAATATATAAATAAGAATACTAATACATACATATATACTAATGATACTATATTAAAATGCTAAAAGATACTCATGAGAGTGATATATAGTGCTCTTTGAGTCGCCTTTTAAATATATTCATAGAGGGACAATCACGAATATTTGCTGGAAGCGAGTTCCAGAGTCTGACAGCCTCAACGTTAAAAGACTTGCTAAACGACGCAGAACTATGTAATGGGGTTTTAAGGAGAGAAACAGTGTGTGATCGGGGAATTTTGTTCGTTGAGAACAGGGTCTCAAAACGAACACGGAGATAATCAGGGGAAAGGGGGTTATTGATTATACTATAGAGTTGAGTTAGAATATGAAAGTGACGACGAAGTCGAATGGGGAGCCATTGAAGCTCACGACGAAAATGAGATACATGATCATATTTACGTAAACCATAGATGAATCTAATGCCAAGATTTTGAAGACGTTCAAGCTTATTGACCAGCTCCACATTGGCATCAAGAAAACAGACATCTGCGTAGTCAATAAGCGGTAGGAGAAGAGACTGAGCAAGAGAGACTTTAGTTTTGTAAGGGAGGAAGTTCTGGAGTCGCTTCAGGGAATGAAAAGCTCCATGGACTTTTCTGCTTACTTCGTTGATCTGTGTGACCCAAGAAAGTGTGCTGTCAAAAATAACGCCCAGATTCTTAGCAGTGTTGGAAAATGGAATAACAGTACCATCAAAGTTTACAGAAGATGTTCCAGTGCCCTTAAGTAAATTTAACATATACCTACTGCCAAGCAGCATAGCCTGTGATTTATTAGGGTTGACAAGCAGTCCATGTGCATCTGCCCATACTTTAATTTTTTGCAGGTCGGTGTTTAACTGAGTAATAGCTAACTCAGCTTGATCGGTAGGAAAATGACAATAAAGCTGTAGATCATCTGCATAGAGATGGTAGTGAGAAGTTAAAGTTTCAGTAATAGAGTTTATAAAAACAGAAAACAAGAGAAGTGAGAGAACGCCACCTTGCGGTACACCAGCAGTGAGCTCACACCACTCAGAGGAGTTATCATCAGAGCGTATGCACTGCTGGCGACAGCGAAGATAGGAATCAAACCATTCAGTTACTAGAGGAGATACGTTAAGAGAACCCAGGACCCCTAAGAGTATATCAAAATCAACACAATTGAAAGCACTGCTAAAATCTAGCAGTGCTAAAACAGTGATCTGCTGTTTGTCAATTGCTGACCGAATGTCATCTGTTACCTTTAGTAGTGCAGTGACAGTGCTGTGCCCAGGACGAAAACCAGATTGGTAGGGATTAAGTAAATTGTTCTGGGACAGATATGATGCAAGTTGATTATGGACAATGGATTCAAGGACCTTGGAGAGGATAGGCAATATTGAGATAGGACGATATTGAGAGAATAAAGTAGGATTAGAGGTTTTAGGTAACGGGATGACATGTGCTCTTTTCCAAGCACTCGGGAAGGAACTCGTTATCAAAGAATAATTTAGAATGTGTGTGATGGTGGGTAGTAGAGCATCAAGGATAAGGAGAAGCATTTGGGAACAGATTTCATCATCACCTACAGCTTTTGACGATATGGAGAGAATGGCTTTCTTAACGTCACTCGTAGTAACAGTATTAAAAGAAAAGGAAGTGCAATTGGGTTTCGACTTGTTGATTAAGTTACGAAGAGTTGTACGTTTAGTGTAGTCATTTAGAGAGACTGGAATAGCAGAAAAGTGCTGATTGAGAGCATTGAAGTCTATGTTATTTACATTTTGAGCAGGTGACTTGCCGATCCCCAATGTCTTAAGAAATTTCCAAACCTGAGCTGGCTTATAATTATCTATGGACTCGTGGATATGGCGTCTCTTGGCATCCCTACACATCCTATTACAGTGATTCCGCAGCTTTTTGTAACGATCAAAGATTTCATCTGTTGAACTTTTTTTTAATTTACGCTTTGCAGTGTCACGCTTGGCCATACAGTTGCGAATCTCCTGAGTCAGCCACGGCGCAGGAAGGTGTCTAACTTTAACTTTTTTGATAGGGCGTGTTTGTCAAATAAACTCAAAAGCAGTCTGCTAAAGTTGGTAACCTTGTCATCAATATTAGCACAGTCAATAACAGGAGACCAGTCAACAGCAGAAGCATCAGCCCTGAGCTCCTCCAGGTTCACACCCTTAAAACTACGAAGAAGGAGGTATTTGGACTTATAGCAAGCAACGACGTGTAGCAACGAGAGGTAAAATGTGGAGATTAAAACTGGAAACGATGGACAATAATTTAGAGGAGCGAGTATCATTTTTGAGAAGATCAGTATTGAAATCACCGAGAATAATGGTGTCGTCATATAGAGGGGTGAGGTCACTAAGCATTGTTTCAAATGAATCAAAATAATCGACATTACGATTAGGAGGATAGAAGACGCCTAAGAGTAGTTTGGCGTGGTGAAGATAAATTTCAATGAAAAGGTGTTCAGCAAAACCAGAATACTCGCTAGGTGATTGATTGACAACTTTGCAGGGGATATCGGACCTCAAATAGATTGCTACGCCACCGCAGCCTCTGCCCACCCTATCATTTCTGAGGAGACGGAAACCGGGCAGACTGAATGACGTAGATGGCAGGGAAGGTTTCAGATAAGATTCCGAGATAAATATTGCATCAATACGCTGATTACTAAAAGAGGCGAGAAGATCAGAGTAGTGGGCAGGTATACTTTGCGCATTGATGTGTACAATATTTAAATTATTCTTAAAATTGTGAAATGTAACGTTGAGGCGATCATGCAATGTTGTTGCTGCGTCAGACTGAGAATCATCACTGTCCGCACTCAAATAATTTTCAGATGAAGAGCAGGAGAAAAAGCTATCATTTAAGTTAATACAGTTCATAAGTATCAAATAAATATAATAAAATATATATACCTATATAAATAAATAATAATTTCCAAATAAGTATACTACTAACTACAACTACTAATACTTAAACTTAATAGCTACCCGAGCCCCCTCATATCAGGCAAACTGAAAGAAAATATTTGTATAAAAAAAAAAACAGGATACATATATGTTAGCATACGCAAAATTATACAAACTGAAATACACGTCAAACTTTAACTATAAAGGAAAATTAGTTAACATAATATAAAACAGTACTATTGAAAGTAATATAGAGCAAGAGAAATATTACAAAATGGCTGAAAGGACTAAGTCCAGGTCTAAACAAAACTTAAAAAATAAAAACGTTGACATGACAGACGACAACAGAAACAGATGTTTGACAATTTATGATGTTTTATTTTGTTTATTTACATCTCAGAATAAAGAGTTCGTTCACATCACATCTCAGATAAGATCTCTCTCAGATGAATAGATAATACAACAAACAAAGTACCTACTACACACCTAATATTAATATGATCCGTGATTTAAGTACAACACGATTATCTTACCCAGAACTTTTCCAGGAAATAAAATAAATAAATAGGAAAGAAAACATGCATGAAATAAAGTACAGGGAAAAAAATCAGTCGCCAAACTAACCATAAAATGAATATACATAGGTACCTATTACCCTCAAGAAAATAAAAATAGTGTAAGTATCTGTGCGTCTATTAATGTAAGTAACTTTGATTTGATAGAAGGTAAGTAATTTCAAATGAAAAAAAAAAAACAAGTCCAATCTTAGGTTAGTGGGGAAGCTTCAATGTGCTTGATGCCGACTTCTTGTCTTAACACCCTGTTTCAGTTCCTTACCAGAGCTCTCCTGACCGCTTGGTTTTAAGCCGGGACCCACTGAGGAAGGAAATTTGCTTGTGAGGGGACTCAAGTCAGCCATCTGTTCAATCCGATGCCTCGTCTTGTCCGGCAGCAGAACTATAATTTTGCCTTCAGATGTCCAGCAATTCTTTATTCCAAAGTGACTTCTGGCAGCAACAAAAGTATTGAGTCTTGCTTTTGTAAGAAACTCTGTCACACTGAAACTGGTACCTTTTAGCGCAGTCTTCTTACTCCACACTTCAGCTCGGCTTTCAAAGTCAGCAAAACGCACCAATACAGGTCTCGGTTTCACACTTTTGCTCTTGGGACCCAAACGATGACAAACTCTTATATTGTTAGTGAGTTTATTAGACAACTGCAACTTCTCCGAGATAGTGCTTTTTATTAAATCTAACAGAGATTCATTTGCACTTTCAGCTAATCCATGAAATAACAGCACTTTTCTTCTTGAAGCCGTCTCAAGCTTGTCAAAGCCCAGCGAGAGGAGTATTAATTGGGATTTCAACATACCAAGTGTCTTCCAGACAAGCATCTTAAAGTCTGAAAATTCCTGGGACAATGAAGGGAGATCCAACGAAGCGGGTGCAGAGCTAGCAGCCTTATCCTGGAGTGCATGCTCATAGCTGTCCATGCGTGTCTTGAACATGGTCTCTAGATTTTCCATACCTTGGATGAGCTGCGCGTTTATGTCCATAGTTCAACAATTTGGAGGTTAGGTTGAACAATAAAATACACTCACACTAATCAGAAAGGGTATAGTGCCCAAATAGATAAGGGGCTCAGGTAACTAAATAAGTATTTAATATGTCATATAAACTATTGGAATCAATTTTAAAATAAATAACAATTGAAGTAAATAAATTTGTGTGTTGCATGTATGACTACCCACACAAAAATTTACGTCATATCAGACGTCTTCTCAATTTCGAGGCTGACATCGAGGCAACGGGACACCTGTCTGTCTGTTTGTCATTCCGTCGGTCATAGGGGTCTGGGGTCTGCAGCTAGAACCATAATAAGAAGAAAATTGAAATTTTGACAAAATACGGGTCACTGTAGCTTCCACGACAAGTAATACGAGTATATTATAAAAATATGTATCCCAGGATAAACCCAAAAAAATGTGACGGAACCCTATTACCAAGCCTTCGCTGTCTGTCCGTCCTTTCGTCCGTCTGTCCAAGGGGTCTGCAGCTCAAACATATGAACCAAATTCTTCCAAAATTCAACATCTTTACAAGAAAAAAAAAATTATTCTTTGAATGTAGTTTTCCTTAACATAAAAAATAAAATAAAGGTTCCTGTAAGTAAAATTTGCTATCATTAATATTTAAGGTACTTTTCCTCCAGAGGTCATCGTTTAGTTCAACCCGTATATCAATTTGGAAAAATAGCATTTTTCAATGTTATTGTTTCAGCTCTACCTTAAAGATTTCAAATTTGGGCAGATTGTTGTACAATTTGGGTTCTTTACTTAACGGGAGCCAAATTGTTTGTCGCGCGCTACCATTTTAGCAGCTTGTTTTGTATCGCTTTGATGTTGCTACGACATCTATATTGTTGTTATTTACCATGTTATTAGGGTTCTGTAATCGTATTGTGTGGTGGTACGGAACCATTTGTGCGCGAGTCCGACTTGCACTTGGCGAAATTATTTTTTATTTAGATCCTGTAATTTAAGCTTAGGCAAGGATCTTTGTTCGGCCTAATTGTCAGTAATTTACTTATTGCAGATGTTCTGTGGGAGCAATCCCAAAAGTTAAAAAGTTTTTTATTTTCGTTGACTTATATAAAATCAGCTTTTCAAAAATTTCATACATTACCCTAATATTATTGCTATACTTTGTCGTGATTTTTCTTATAATGTCCTAACAGGTTTACTACAAAGAATATCATTTAACCTGCTTCGACATCTAATTTGTTGTTTGTTTTTTGATCTTAGTATTAGGTAAAATATTTTACTCATGCGTCCAAATTGACGGATAAAATTGCAAGGAAACACTAGTTGTAAAATTATGCATTCGAGGACATGCTAGGTCCTCTAAACAGGCTGGCAACCGTTTAACACATTTTTGAATGGTGGCGCCACGTGGTGGCAACACACTGGAACTACATACACAAGTGACCTTCTCTCACACTCCGAGTGTTAGACATTTCACTATGTGAACGAGGTCCTCTTCGTGATTGGTCTGAAATTTTGTGAGGTAACCAATCAGAACGTGGGCTTTCCGAATATCTATTCGAATTTTTGATCTGCGAATCCGAGGCGGACCTCGAATTTGATCTCGACCACAAATTCGGGTCTGATGATCAATTCGCGACCTCGTTTATGGGTGAAGCCCAACTCACACATCCCTAGCAGTTATTAAACACTGATCCCAAGACTTGTCGTAGGGCTAGGGAACCACCACCGATAAACACAAATACAAACACATATCCGCAACACTGCACACACACCCTCACGTACATTTTTGTTACACCTTTCTTACAGAAAGCTAGTGGTTTCATCTAAACCTACTATGTTTTTATATTGAATAATAAATAAGGTTTATTCTTATTCTTGTATAAGACTTAGAAATAAAATTCACAAAGTGTAAAGATAAATCCATTGAAAGAGCGGGTGTCTCCTAATACAGGTCAATAAGACTTAATAGGAGAGTCCCAACCCCCATAATATTATACTTGTAATTTAAATACAGAATTTGTTTGTGTGATGAAAACAGTTTGACGTTAAACGACTCCTTCACGGAAAACAACCATGACAATCAGTGACTCAGCAAAATTATGTTATTCGCTTAAAAGCTCAAAATAAATTTAAAAATAACAAACCTTTTTAAAAACAAGCTATCATGGCGCGGACTTCAACGAATCAAATTAATTTAGATCGTTAAACCTGATTTAATATTTTATGCTATTTTTTTTCAAAAACATAAAAGGCCATCGCTTAAAAGCCATCGAATTGTTTTAAAAAGCTTTTTTATTTATTATTTTATTGCACTCAATTTGAACTGTCATTGTTTTAAGTAAAGAACACACCTAAAGCTTTCTTAAAAAAGGTTTCAGTACGGTTGAAGGCTTTTTAAATTTGGTACAACATAATTCATAGTCCTTTAAGTCTCGATTCAGCAACTTTAGTAAGTACACGGCAGTAAATATCACATCGAACTTTAGAGATTCGGATATATAGAGATTGTCATCTCTGTCACACGAAGTTACTATTGAACAATTGTAGATATATTATTCTATTGAGTGACGGCCGAATCTCTTTAATGTACTTACTTACTTAGGCCTCATAAACTCTAAACGACAATCCTTATTACAATTATTAAACTACAAGTGAATCTTATGTGTTACCGGCCAAACTCGATTTTAGGATAAACTAGTTTTGCTTAGACCAAACTAGTTCTTCTTATACGCAAAAGGAGCAACCGGTATAGCATAGGCCGAGCTAGGTCGTTCTTTTAGTTTAATTAGTATCTAAAAAGACTTCGAATTGAACTTGATTTTAAGTAATGAGACTTATTTCGTTTCCAAACTTGACAAAATATATTTTACATTTGATGCTGACCGTACATCATTACGTTGGGTCTTTTATTCCTTATGGTCTAGTATTTCCATCGTCTCAACCACTAATCTGGAGTTCGCGGCTACAAATCCTTTTCATCCACATTTGCATGATACATTTGTGTCTGCTCTGCGTGCTCCGGAAGTTGTAGATTCATATTTGTGCCCAAAGTACGGCGACGGGGCTCATCACGCTGGGACGTAATTATAAACTACGGATGAAATGCAAGTGTCGAGTATGGACTGCGCCTTGGACGTCGTAGTCCATACATGGAATCACCTCTGACAACCCCCTCCCACCCCAATAGCTCCTCGGCGCGGCAGTGGCGTGCATCTCATATAGGCAAAAAGGCGCGCTCGGGGATCCATGTCGTAACTATTTATATAAGTATTACAATCCCACATGAAAATAAAAAGCTTACAACAAGCAAATTATGCCTTTATTTATACCTTAAATAAAGATAACCGAAGTAAATATGGATGTAACAAGACCTAAGCGTTGACAGGCGCTCATAAATATCAAAGGTACTTACAATTACTTAACTGACTGTGGCTTGTCTAGTGTTACACGCAAGCAAAGAGCAGAACGGTAAGAAATACTGTACACCATCTAATTAGGATTAATTACCCATTTACTAGGCCTTTCGGATAAGATGGAAATAAAAAAAGGTTGGCGTACGAAAAATGTTAATACACAAAACACACGAAATGTAACCAGATATATTTCGACAATAATAGTTGTCGGCATATGTGATTTTTTTTTCTTTTTTTTGTCTATCTGTCTGTCAATCACCCACATCATTTGAACATTTTGTCACATATTATAATTTATTTTTATTCAACTAAAGCCGACAATAATAATTGTCAAAATATATCTACTTTTGGCCTGATTATCCGACTTTCTCTTGTCCTGTACCTAGGCTTCTATCTCTTTACTGAAACACTATTTTATATAAATTTTATGATGATCGAAAAAAAGACATGATCGTGCTAAGTTTCTTGCCCTTCTTCTTCGCAAGACTAATCGAATGGGCGGAGTTAGGCATGTATTTATATATATTATGTAACGTATTAGTATTTAGTATATGGGTAGCTATTATTATTATCATATCGTACTCGTATATACATAATTGTGTAGGTATACATTAAATATCCCTTTATTTTAGTTCATGTATCTACGTGTATTTACTTATTAAATATAAGCAAACCCAACACCTATTTTAATATATTGTATTTCCTCTTTTAATATTTTTTTTATTATTTAATAAATCCTAACGTGCGATAAGTGTATTTATGTACCTATATAGCAGAAAGAAAGTATTCATTTCATTTTATTTCATATCTGGTTACATAACGTGTGTTTTGTATAAATAATTATAAAAATGAAAGACCAAATAGTCATTAAAATATATTATTTTATTTGAAAAAAGTTAATAGGAATTCGTCGTGCAGAAGAATGTTTTTCAGCGTGTGGGTCATATGCTCCTATTTGGGGATGTCACCATCACTTCAAAAATAACGATACTCAGGCGACGAATCAGCCACTCACAGCTCTCTAGTTTCTTGATTACCTCCTACATACAAACGTATAAACATCTGTTCTTTACAATAAGTGTAGAAGTGTAAATAGCAAAATTTTCTAACGAATTAAAGTTCACATGTTGTAGAGAAACACTGAAATTTACGAAGAGTCTACACTGATGACGTCATTACACGATATCGATTATTTAAGGGGCAGTTATTCCGACTTCGTCTCTTTTCAAATTAAATTTAAACCAATAAATAGCGATGTAAAAATTTGTATCATATTTCTCTCTTTGATCTTAATATTTCAGCTGTTGGATACACGATTTCTAACATTTTCTTCGATCCAATTAAATCGCAAAGATAGGTCTAAACTTTGATCTAAATATTATCGCATTTGAGCTAGGTATATTAAATTTTGGACAATAAAATATATACTAAAATAAACTTTGTGAAAAATGTGATATAAAACGGCCATTATATTAAAAACACATCCCTTTAATTCCAAAATAATAAATAAATACACCTCAAAACCGCGAATTTTCTGAGTGGCCTGCTTCCGCTGAGCAAGATAAACATGTGAAAAACGAAAACGTTGGAGCAGGACATATTTCTATGGATATTGTTAACGTGACCGGGCACCGTAAATACAAATGCTGATGCAGTACAGACATGGCTTGCTCTGCAGCGCAGCTGCATCCGTATGAATAAAGTACTACAAACACTTCTGCACCACAGACACTTGACGACTGTCTGTAATGTGATCAGAAACTGATAACACTTTTGCTACGAAGGCAACTGCAATACAGCTCGCTCTGTCTGTGATGCAGCTTGATTATTAAACAAACACTGATGCACTGCAGATCGGTAGGCTAAACTATCTGTATTATGATCGCATTCAGAACGGTGACGTGCACGAATGCGGTGCCTTTACAGATAGATAAATTGGACACGAAGATATGATCTTTAATTTATACATGCGATTGTCGGCACTTGGTGAAACTTGGAATACATCGTAATTAAATTCATTGTAGGTACTTGTTTCACTGGTTTTAATTTTGAGACACGTTAATCCCGACCGGTTTCGGTTAATACACCATGCTCAAGGGATTCAGGAATTAAGAAAATTAAACTAACTTTACGACGAGCCGTTATAAATGTACACAATGATCATGTAGAAACAGTTTGTATTTTTAAGTTTGTATGTAGGAGGTTTCGACATGTTCATTGTGTACATTTTTAACGGCTCGTCGTAATGTTAGTTTAATTTCCTGAATTCCTGAATCCCTTGAGAATGGTGTATTAACCGAAACCGGTCGGGATTAACGTGTCTTAAAATTAAAACCAGTGAAACAAGTACAAGTGAATTTAATTATGATATGATCTTTTTTAATTTGTAAAATGGCTTAAAGTAACAGAAATTAATTTCATGTCATCGGCACGTGCCATTCGCGGCATTTTTGTTTACTTAGTTTGGCTTTGACCGAGCAACAAACTTGCTATTGTGAAAGAGTGAACATGGTAGAAAAAGATAAATTAACGACTTTCCTCAGTGAACCGTGTAGTGAATACACTTTGTTGGAGTTCAAGCAAACTCAAGATGTATCTTTTACCGCCAAAATCCATTGCGAATTGCCAGAACTTGAGACACGGCAAGAAGAATGTTCTACGTTTTAAAGTAAATTTTCAAACTTCTCAGCAACAAACAACATAGTGGTAGGTCGGCAACCCAGCCTGCAACTTTTACTATTCTGTAAACTATATGAGTGTCAACATTCATCAAGAAACAAGAGAGAAGAGAGTTCAAAAAATTTGAGCATTTGTCTTTTTTACTGCCTACTCAAATGAACATTATCAAAAACACAACACGCATTTTATGTATGACAATTATGACATACGACCTAACATAGTAAATAATCACAATAAAATCATATTGATAATGCTGCATATTTTATTGTTTAGGTGTCTGTATGTGTTGAATCAGCACTTTCAATTCCTTACACAAAAAAAGCTGCTGCACTACAGATCACTATGGGTGTCTGTGCTGCATCTGCATTTGTATTTTCGCGACCGGGCAAGCTTCTTTTCGCGATTACACGTGGCACCACGTGCGGCCAAATAACGACTGAATAGGAAGCTTGTACGTGGTGGTGTCACTATTTTCGGTCGCTCGTTATACCGCCCGTAACGTAACCGAGTAGTAAGACAAAGTTTCCTGTCAAATCTTGGTAAGGCTAAATATATTACATACAACATACAATAGACAGTAATAAATATATTACAATAGTTAGGACATCCTAGCATAATGTCAAATAATTTAGACTTAAGACAATCTATATTATTATGAATGAATGAGGAATAGAGTTGGACCATCCCAGGAGTGAAACCTCAAGGGTCTAGTATAGGCGTGGACGGAGCCACACCACATCCTTGATGGGGCCTTCACTTAGACTGGAAGGTATTAATCTTGTCTAAAGTAAGGCAGAGCTGGCAAATGGACAAAGTCTTTTACAGTGGTTACAAGTTGATGTTAAATTGCATTGTAATTAAGGGACTGAACCTGTCCTGTTGTATATAAGAATTGTGTATAAAGTGCAAAAATATATTACATTCTTAATTTTTCTATGTTGTGTGAGTTACATAAAAACACATTTAACATAAAGTTTGACACTTTTCCAGTAACAATAATGAAAAAACTTTTAAGCCTTTACTTACTATG
The DNA here is from genome assembly GCA_910592155.1 of Ypsolopha scabrella. Classification (NCBI taxonomy): domain Eukaryota; kingdom Metazoa; phylum Arthropoda; class Insecta; order Lepidoptera; family Ypsolophidae; genus Ypsolopha; species Ypsolopha scabrella. The sequence goes on from OU342966.1 coordinate 15,213,957, forward strand.
AAAACAAATACTTTTACATTAAAATTGAAGGGTTTGTATTTCGGAAATTTGAAAACCAGTGTTTCAAAAGTGTCATCAGGCATAATAATACGCTAATTACAACATCAAAAACGTTTCCGCTACGACATATTCGCTGAACCTCATTATCTGCGGTTTCCAGGCAATCAGCCGTGGTGGACATAATTTCTTCTTATAATTTCTAATAGGCCAATGATCTTCTACAGAACACCTTCATTATGACGAGTAAACGAAAACTAGGCTGAATTTCTCGCTTTACTTTTTATTCTTATTTGTAAAATTAAGAATTTGTCTGTAGATTTGCGCTGCCAAATATAAAAGAAAATGCTATTAAAGCGATCAATAACAGATAGGAAAGTTGTCAAGGTACATGAATATCAATCCACTTCTGTCATTAGTAATCATCGATTATCACACCACAGATTATTATAATTAGTAATACTCGGAGACCAACAACTTTATACAAAATCTCGACTTGGAAAGTCAATGTACAATATATACGAAAATTGTTGTCTCAATTTTACGATATGTAATTAATCACAAGCAGCCAGCTGTCAAATAAAACAAGTCCGATGATAACTCTTTTGTATAAAATCCACAGACGTATAATATAATATAACTATTCCATCCATCCATCAGCCTGTTTCGTCCACTGCTGGACATAGGCCTTTCCAGAATTTCGCTACGCTTGGCGGTCCTCCTGGAAGAAATGCCCATCCTCACACACGCTGGGAGTTATATTATATTATATTATATTATATTATATTATATTATATTATATTATATTATATTATATTATATTATATTATATTATATTATATTATATTATATTATATTATATTATATTATATTATATTATATTATATTATATTATATTATATTATATAACTACTCAGTAATAATTAAATGTTTGTTATAAAATCAAAATTTATCAGATTGAATACAGAAAAGCACGAATGCTTGCTAAACTTGGAGCATGTTCTTAACTCGAGTTTAATACGAATTAAGTCAACAAAACAAAGGATTAATAAAATGCTTTATTGCACGAATCAAAATCCCAGGTTAAAATAAAAGAAAGCCATCAAAATTTAACCCGACTTAAATTAAACCTCGAATTAATTTAAGGTTAGCGATGTCAAGTTATCAAATGTCATACAATTCAAACTTTAAACAGTATGAATTTGAAACAAACAAACAAGTATTACAAAACTGCAACCTCATTATGTACGAGGTACGCACAGGGCGGCTATTCCGGCATTATTTCTCACTCGCAATATCAATCATTAGATTTTTGTTTAAAGTTAGATAAATGCCATGCGATGAAAATTAGGGTGACTAAACCACATCAAATAGAAGCTATAGGATATGAGGAATGAGTTTGCAATACAAAAAATCAACACATATCCTTACAATAACCTTTTTATAGTCACCCGCGATCTGCCTATACAATTTTTGCGCACGTGCCAGAATTGAGGGCCTGGTCTATTTTAGGTCGGTAGGTTTTAGTGCGCCCATGCTCTGATATGAAGTCTAAAAGTATATGTTTTTGCACGATCCTTCTGACAGCTCGTGATAGTGGGAAATTAGCTTTTATATCCTATGGTGCATGAGCCATTGCACATTGTCGCGAACTTTTGAATGTTGCAATGTGAAATAGCTCATGCATCATAAGAGTTAAAAGCGCATTTTCCACTAGCATCAACTGTCAGTTTCCTCCTCCGTTCAAATAAAAATACTTTATGTAAAAACATAGACTTGTTGCGAAATCTGACAGACTGGCATTTCATCTCTTTTATGTACAGACAACGAGTTATAGTGTATATCTCCTAGACCCTGCATGTAATATATCGTCACGACATGAATCCCTGATATGGGATGTCGAAGGCTCGTACGGGTGTACAAAAATCGCGAAAACAACATTGAAATAGCATTTATATCAGCGCGTATTGCAAAGTGGATAAATAGGAGAACATTATACTTTTCACATGGACGAGATTGACGAAAAAAAAACAACAATAGTTTTGTAGATCTATAAATTAATTGATTGAAATAGGCGTTACCTTAATTATCTTGTCGTTGTCTTAATTGCTTCAAGCATTCGGAAGTATTAAGAAAATTCATGCCTAAATCAAAGGAAACTTTCGATAACTTTTGATTTATTTATGTCAAAAGAATGGAAACATTTTGTAAAATTAAACATGGAGTTTATATTTGATTATGTTACTTATGCCTATTATGATTTTTTTTTTTTTATTATGTATTTTAAGTGTTGGGACCACCTGTATATTAGGAGTACGCCTTAAAAGACAGGTCTTATTTGCAGTTTGAATACCGGGTGTAAAAGCAAAGGCAAGAATCCTTTGAGGGTGTGTTAGAATGATCGGTAAAAATATTATTTTAAATACTGGGATCTCTAAATAAAGTACCAGTACCTCACAATAAGACGATTTTCTTTACTCAAAATACACTAATCGCGTGGACACCCTCACTCGTCGCTGGCCACTCGGATGAGGGGTGCGGGTTGCGGGGTGTAATTAGGTGTGTGGGGAGGCCGGTGAGCTGCGTAGCCATAGCTTAGAAAAATGATGGAATTTTTGGTGAAAATTCAAGGTATATTTTTTTTCTCGTAATGGCATCAGAATCGTGTATACTTTCATACCCTAAAGGGATTCTTGAATTTGCATTTACAGCCTGTATAATAAGGCTACATATAAAGTCAGATTGAGCACCTCATTTAGATAACAACAATGTAGATGTATTAGCATCATTAAGGTGACTATAGACACAAAACACAGAAAGAGCCGCTAAAATTGTAGTGCCTGACAAACCCTTCATGCCCAAAATGTTGAATTCCTAAAATGTTGAGTTCGCAAAATGTTGAATCCCAAAATGTTGAATTCGAAAAATGTTGTATCTCAAAATTTTCACAGATTTTTTATCAATGTCCAAGTAACGGATGATTTATTTTTTATACAGGTGTCAAAAGTGACAGATGTCAACGTTTTTTTTACCGATTTTATGACAGATAATTTATTTTTTCAGGCCCCCGCTGGGTACGGAAACCAATTTTTTATTATTTTTAGGGTTCTATACCCGGAGGGTGCCAAACGGGACTCTTTCACCAAGCCTCCGCTGTCTGTCTATCTGTCCGTCTGTCACGGTGTAACACCAATGGCCTTAGAATGAATTTATTTTTCATAAGCATTCCAAATTATGCGACCAAACTGAAATTGAAGAGTTTAAACTAAAATGGAAGAAAACGTTTCGTGTGACATTGGAACAACACATTATGTATGTAAAATTAAACGCTTATATACAAATTACCTATATATAAAATGCCACTTTCGGAGAAATTTGAGCCAATTTAAAAAAATATTTTGTTGTTAGTACTTAGTGTTAGTATTAGCACAAAATACATGTATTAGCTCCGATGATACTTATTTTATATCATCTACAAAAAATATATGATCCAAGAGAAATTAAATAAGATATCAGAAACAAAAACTTGTACGAAGTCGGACCGATCGACGACCATAATTAGGCACTTGACAAGACTCAGGATAAATCTAGCACTCTTCTCTTAGTTTTCATTGTTATATGACAGTCACATAAAATACTATTTTGAAATAGAAAATGTCTGACGAAAACACCGAGACCGAACGATTCAAAAGTACGAACCCCAGGGCGTTTCGCGCTTCATCGGCAGATTTCATTTTCCTAAGTATCACCAATCTCAATTTGGGAGAGTTATTAGAAATTTTACGATGCTTCAAGAGAAATATAATTAGTCTGGAAAAAAATTGGGCCTTTTGCAACCGTAACCTTTGTTAAGGTCAATTTTATTTGTCTGGAGGGACCAGAGTAATTTTCTAATATAATACTTATCTTTCAGCAATGATACAGAAAATAGTGAAAAGTGCCAGTGCCTATAAAGGCTTTTTTTTTTCATGGTATGTTACTTAGTACAAACGCTTTAATTAAAATACCTAATAAATCAAAATAGGTAAATCGCGTTAAAATTTAATTATTTTTAGTGTATTAAAAGTAACAAAATAAGATGAAGTGAGAAGCCGAACAGGTTTTTAATAAAATCCGACTTGTTATTTTGAATAATTTATAACATTTTTTATCAGGAAAGTTATCAAACAAAAGCGATAAAATACCTTTTCCTTTCGCGCTCTGGGCGAGTCGAATCGCTTAACCTTGCAGGTAATCTTTTATAATTTGTCAGCGTTTTTCCCTTTGGGGCATTGGGGTTTTTCACAAGGCTCCCGTGTCGTTTCCTCGTGTAACTGTTATTTATAAGGAAAAATCTCCTTCCTTTAGTTTCTTACTTAACTTGTAATGTAGTGCCTATTAAGCATTTCCCTTCTACTTTTCTACTCAGAAAAAATAAAGCAACAGAAAATAATTTTTTCTTCCAACTTTGCTTTCATTCGGGCATTACTAGCCTAAATAGTGTGTACAAAGCGGCACTTTTCTGCTCCAGAGCAGTGTAACGCGGAAAAGTATATAAAATATGAAAATCCATTATTGCCCTGAAAATAATACAATAATGGATTGACACACATACTTTACTGCCGCGCCAACACTGAAGTCCCGCGTCAGTATTTATTGTCTCTGGAATATGAACCAAAATCCCAGAGGATTTCAATGTTGGTGCTAACTCTAAAGCCGCAAACAAATCCCAAGTGAGCCGTACTTACATAAAAAACTGCTTTTAAATTACCCTATCAGCGCGCAGATGATAAGCCATTGGCCAATCAGCGCTATTTTTACTTTCGCAAACAGTTTAAAATAAAGAAAACTCGCTGAACTGGCTGGAAGAATATTCTTCTGAGGGCTGAACGAAAACGTAAACCATAAACAAAAAAAACAAAAAAAACTTGAGCGTGCCAGTATTTTTCATAATCGAGTACTTCGAGTACTAACTTCTCGAGTGGTTTATAAGCAAACGATTTGTTTGATAGGTAAAGAAAACTAGTTTTGAACTACCCAATTAGCGTGCCGATAATAAGTTATAGGCCAATCAGCGCTATTTTTATTCCTGTAAACAATTTAAGATAAAGAAAACTAGCTAAATAGACGTAAAACCATGTACAAAAAAAACTCGGTCAATTGGTGAGAATGGGATTGTGTTTCATGAAAATGGATTTTAGTAGCGAAAATGACGACAAATCAACACCTGAAGAAATGAAAAATCTGGTAAATAATAGTAGATTACACAACAAGTGAAAAAAAAGGGAATTTCTTTCGAGGCTCAAAGGTGGATCCCGAGAGGAGCGAAGAATTCTAAAGTTGAATCCCGAGCGAAGCGAGCGATTCTAGAGTAGAATCCTGAGCGGAGCGAGAGATCCAAGAGCCGAGATGGAATTTTTTTTTCACGAGTTATGTACCCTACTTTTCACCATTGACTATGAGAAAATAAACAGTACCATATTAACTATTTGAATCAAATTTTATTATACTTACAACCAATCGGTACATAGTAAATTAATAAGAGAACAAAACATGAAAATGGCGGTTCTTTTTTTTTGGTCTTTTTTCCAAGCGGCCAGCTAGTACGTTTGGTAAGATATTTTTTTATATTGTGCATTGACGCTTGTTCCAAATTTAAAATGCTTTATTCGGGCATTTTATGTAGTGATTGCAAAATTTATAGTTTATAGCTTCTCGGGTGATTATGTTTTAAGATGGCTGTATGGTCACAGATACCTTTGCCATGCCTTTGCCTATCCAAAAAGTTTAAAAAGTTACTTGTTCTCACTCAGTGAGGAAAAGAGCGTTTTATTCACTGTTTTTGGTGAACCAATAACCCTTTTTCGAATAGTAATGGTGAAAAAGTAATAAGTACTTGATAATCCTTTGCCTCCAAAATCCAATGATAAATAATTGAAAATCTATGGGAATTTCATCACTTGGAAAACCGGAAAACGGATGAGATCATTTTCCGAGAGCGTATTTTTGGCTTATTTTAGTAACTACTAATTTTTCTAAATAATCATTTTTGGATTATTTTGGTTTGAGTTCTTTATTTGGAAGTTGAAATAAAAGCAGATTATGAACCTCGAGAAAGTAACTTTTAATTTCACTCGTGTTATTAGAGGCCTCGCTAAAGCTAGGGCTCCAAACTAACACTCGGTCCAATTAAAAGTAACTTTCTGCTCGATGCAACAATCTTCTATTAATGGGTGCGTTTTCAACATCAGATAGTTGTTTTACAATTTTATTCCCAAGGCAACGATAACTAGAACCAAATACTTTTCCCTAAAATGCTCCATTTAAACCTTATTCCTCATCGCAATCCGTTCAGTAGTTTTAACTTCCACAAAAATTTATTTCCCCCTTTTTTAAACCTCGCCTACGAGTTGTAGTGTAAGACTATGCTACTCGTAGCTCACAAAATAATGTTATATGCCTATGTGAGTAGATAACAAACTTGAATGAAAGGAAACTGAATCTATCTTAATTATTATTGATACAGTTCGAGTAGTTCAGCCAGTAGCGATACAGCATATCGGTATCAAATTGTGGGAAGAACGGGATAAACTCGCAGTTGTGTATTTGTATGCCGGCGGAGGCCCGCCCTGCAGAGACGTGCCTGGGCGATAAATGCCCACTCCTCTAAATAGACCACCCTTGGGCCTGACCTTCCAGATAAAGCTGGCTAATAAAACTTTCTTTATTAAAAAGTATCTTGTAAATACTTGGATTCAAATAATGGGATTTCTTTCTCAACTGCTCTGGCAGCTGTTTGATGTATGGCGCGTCCGTTGCAGTTAATAAAGAGACTTTTACTTTGTGAAAGCTTAAACTTTTTGTAAATTACAATCAACCTCGGATAAACATGACAACATGACGCAAGGGATAGTTTTATAATTGGAACACAATGAAAAGGATAGACAATCTGTTAATTTATTTAATGATCGATATACCCGCACTTTTTTAGTGCGAAGACTAAAACAGAAAACCGAAGTCACAATATCAAAATGGAAAAATTGCTGTATAAGCTTTCAAATCTTTCAATTCAACAAAGATGTAATTTTTTCTACAGTCGTAAGATAAAATAAAAGATCACGTTATTTAAATATATTCCTCGTCGGCCAATTTGATCCCGAATTCCAGCCTGCTGGCTGGCGTGTGACAACCTCCTGATAGATTAAAAAGGGAACCTAAATCTTTTGAAACAACAGCCTGCTTGAATGTAGATAAAAGGCTCTGTCGAAAAGGTTCGATAAGACTTTTTTATTGGCATCTTTTCTTACTTGCAAAAAGAATGAAACATTTTCTGTGACGCGCAACTAGCTCTGGAACAATCGAACAACTAACTATACCGGTCCATCTGATTCTCTGAGCAAATTTATTGCTTTGAGGTCCAGTTTCATTCACAACGAGTCATTAAAAGTTGCCGTAACTTATTTCATGCAAACCGTCATTGCGCCTCTTTGAGATTGGCTGCTTGATGCCTAACCGATAATTTCAATCCGTAAACGCTACATTGATAATTATCAATGTAGCATTTAAGGATTGAAATTGTTTTTGGTAATGCATCAAAGAGTTTGCCTGGGATTTTCCGGAACGTTTACCACGCATAAAAAACTAAGTCCATCAATCAATATCACATATTCTTTCCCAAAATCCGGCGGAATACCTATCTTCGAGCAAATACGGCCCCGCGTTTTTAACGTAGGAATATTGACATGGCAAGTAAGGCAACCCGAAGAAATATGATGTTGCCAGTTAGTAAAACAGAAAGGGAACCCTACGCCCGACTACATTTTGCCCTTGAAATGTTTGCTCGTGACTTGTGACATTGTACTAATATAATAATCTGAGAAAAGTACAGATAAACCTTGCTTTACTAGAAGGACGGGCATCAATTTAATATCAAAGTTTTGAGAAAAAAAACTATAATCTCTTTGATGTGTATTTCTTTTATCTAGAAGCCGGTACGTTGACTTCAGTTGGAATGATAAATCTAAAGAGAGTGTAAGACATTACGATTTTAAAATTATTAATACCTATTCTAACTTTTGCCCGCGATTTCGTTTGCGTTGACCTTATAAATCATTGGCGTACTACCAAATGGACATCGGGTCTGTGCTCAAAAGCGTCCGAACCAAAAGAGAGTCAAAAACCATTGAAAATTAAAAAATGGTGTCTATCACACGTCAATCAAAATTAAGCCGTGCAGCAATGACATACAATTCAAATTAAAATGTTTTGTTTCTTAATATTTTGACACTTCACTAAGGACACTTTTTTGGTACATTTTATACTAGACCTGAGGTCTATGGTTTGTAATGTCAATGTCATATATCATAATCCTCGTACGTACAGTCTGTCAAAAAAGTGTTGAAATGAAAATGAAACTTTAATGAACTTTATTGGACTTTAAACGTTCAAGTAGTATAATTTAGGTAATATATTTATGAAATAACAACGCGGTTAACTCGATTTAACAGATTTTGTACTTGTTTGTTTGGTGTAACCAGGCGAAAGAAAAATAGTTTTTTCAATATTCATTTCAACAATTTTTTGACAGACTATACATTCAGTGTACACCGCCATCAAATTGTACACCAAATGAACTTTGGAAAAGAAATGGTGACGTACGTTATTATTATGTCACCGTTAGATTGATAAGTTCGATAGTTTATAATTTCCCCACTTGTTTATAAACTAACCTAACCAAACCTAGTGAAATTATAAACTATCTGATTTTACAATGTTACGCTGAAATAGACATAGACATATATATTTGGGAAAGTTAGCACTATACTAATGTATATTTTTATTTAGTATTTCCAAAAAAGATATACCCTAAATTATTCCCAGACTAGCTCCGCCCGCGTCTAAGAGATTTTCGTGGAAATAAGGAAAACAAAAGAATATGATTTTTTGAACGAATATATGCAAAGGTCACCATCTTTTACCAAAGCGCTAGCAAATACCAATCAAATAAGCCTAAACTCGAATGGTCTGCTGTTGTCCGTTGAGGAGATCCCGTACCCATCTTCCGGTCCCATCATCAGACCCTGGTCACCATGTTTTACCAAAGTGCTCATCATCAGACCCTGGCTACCATGTTTTACCAAAGTGCTAATAAAGACCAATCAAATAAGCCCAAACATAGGGTCTGCTGTTGTCCGTTGAGAAGATCCTGTTCCCGCCTTCCAGTCCCATCAGCAGACGGTGGTAGCCACGGGTGGTAGCACATTCTAACCAAATTTTACAAACGTTCGGGAATTATTATTTGCTACATAACTTCTAATTACTACCAGTAGAAAAGTAAATTCCAAAAATCTTTAAATGACGGTAACTTTTTTCCGAGATCCGATTTTAATGAAAAAAAGCCTATATTCTATTCCAAATTAGGCTCTGTACAGCTGTGGAAACTACATGAAAATCCGTTCAGTAGTTTTAGAGATGTGCTGGAACAAACAGACAGACAGACAGAAAAGAATTCTTAAAATCAATGATTTGTGTTATATTACTCTTTTTTAGTCACCTCCTTTCTATTTCTATTACTTTTCTTCAATGTACAGACACAGCGGTTTTTACTGTTATATTATATGTATTGATTATTAAGCTTTACGACAGGAAAAATTCCATCCAAATTTGTTCAGTATTTTTACGTGAACCGCAAGCATATAAACAGACAGACAAAAATTATTGTGTTTTTTATCATTTTCAGGATTCCGTACCTGAAGGGTGCCAAACGGACCCTATTACTAAGCCTCCGCTGTCTATCTGTCTGTCCGTCTATCACTAAAGGTCTACAGCTTCAACCGTAGTAGGTAAAAAGTTGAGGTTTTTACAGAATACGTGTTACTGTAGCCTCTATCAGGACAAATAATAAAGTATATAAAGAAATTACGGCTGGTCCTCATACAAGTAACCTCGTAAAAGTTGCATTATTTTAACGTTATTGGTTTTGGTTATTTCTTACTTAAAGACGGTAATACAGACAAGTTTTAATTTAAATTTAGTAAGATTGCCGGACATTCTTCAGTGAAAAGTGAAATAAAAAATCAGAAAATGTAGGGTTCCGTACACAGACGGTGCCAAATTTTTGTCAGGCGTTACCATTTTAGCGCCTTGTTTTTTTTAGCCTTGATGTTGCCTTGGAATGTATTTTGTTGTTATTTACCATCATGTTCTAAGGGTTCCACACCCGTTATGTGGGGTGTTCCGTACCCTTTGTGCGCGAGTCTAACTCGCACTTGGCCAAATTATTTGTGAACATAAGCGTTCGCGGTATAAAATAATACTTTGTTTTCTTTTTACTTGCACGGACAAAACCCAGTTATGATTTTATATGTATATCTAGACATTTCTCAAGTTAAGAATGAGCTCTCTTAAAACACCATCTTGAAACTAATATAATACCTCTCTCAATTTCAGTACTACTATCTTTGTTCTTGTCAAGGCAACATATTAAATTTGATTCTTTTGAAATAAAGATTTACAGTTAAACAAGGCTCTATGTATCAAGGATCTATATATCTATATATAATCTATATACCCATATAATTTGAATTCCACAAAATCCTTTCTTAGCGGGTGCCCTACGAGTACCTTTCAAGTTTGTCGGTTGTATAATGTGCAAGACGTGGACAAAAGAAACTTGCATCCATACGCCAAAAGAGACTTGTCGCTCTGTACCTAATATGTTCTATCACCAGTACATCACCCACAGTAGCGTGCATTGGACTTTTTGCTGGAAATGCAATGAGAAGGTCAAGTTTGACAATTAAAACAGAATAATAATAAAGCCTTCGAAAAACAAATTCAATCCCAGCGAACTGCTGCACACTGTAATAGCAGCGGTAAAATTAGTTACCGAAAACTATACTAATTTAACTGTGTAACATCTACTAACAAAATAAATAAAACAATGCAAACTAAAATTCCTTACGACCACCTTGTACCACGAGCGTAGCGGCGAAGAGCGTGTTAAGTTGACATGTAAATACATATTTGGAGCCGAGTGAAGCGGAGCGGAGCGGACCCCTTAAGTTTTAACAGAATTCATGATTATGATCAGGCAACTTTGAATTTTTATTCGGAGATCTACGACAAAAAAAGCTGACAATAGTTTTCGCTGAAATGTATTTTCAGCTGGTGAAATAGTATTATGTCAGCTTTTTGATGTATTAAGTTTTCGGGATTTTCAGTATTTCATTCGGTAGTTGGTAGTTCATTTATTAGGACAGAAGTTTTCGGTAACTTAGTATTTAAAGCAGTAACATTTACAAATTGAACATCCACATTTGTAGGGTTCCGTAGTCCGACAAGGAACCCTTATAGTTTCGCCATGTCCGTCTGTCCGTCTGTCCGTCCGCGGCTTAGCGCAGAGACTATTAGTACTAAACCTTTGAAAAAAAAAATTTAAGGGTACCTTTCATACACGTAAACTGGGGATGAATTTTTTCTCGTCTATCCCATAGTGTGGGGTTTCTTTGGATAGCCCGTTTAAAAACATTGTGGGTGTGTAAAAACCATTTTTCGATTTAGGGATCCGTTGGCGAAATATTAAGCTTTAAAGTGAAAATTTTAGTTAGAGTAGAGCGTCCCCCCCCCCCCCTGCCGGCCAAAAGGTTGTTTATAGAAATGTGAAAAAATTCACAGTAGTAGTATATATAATGAGTTTAAAAGGAAAACTATCACAGCTAAGTAGGCCTTACAGGTTTACGAGTACAGGTCGTGCCAAACTTTTGGCCCCCTATAATGTATGGGACCAGAAGTTTGGCGCGGTCTGTATTCGTAGACCAACTTATATGTACCGGGAAACTACGGAACCCTACATTGTGCATGGCCCGACATGCACTTGGCCGGTTTTTAAATTAGTTTTCGGAGCTTTTATTACTAGCCTAAAAAAAATATTTAGAAAAGTTAAATGTCGCCTTGAAAAATCATTAATATGATATTATCATTCAATACTAACTAACATAGAGAGTTATTGATTCGACTTCCAGCACGATCGTAGTTTGGAGCCACTCTCCTGGCTAATATTACATTATCATACAGGCAATAACGAAAAACAGAAATAGTTCACGTACAAGAATAGATACACTGGCGCAATTAGGATTTGTAGCTAGAGGGCCAGCCCCTGGCTCCAACTCATATCAAAAGTATCTGTTCTCGAGTATATGGTCGTAATAAAAAAAATAGAGATAAAACTCCATACAACGAGATCACATACAAAACAAATAATACCTTATAGGATAAAGAATCTTTTTGTATAAATTACCTCCGTATTTCTGGGGAGGCCAGACCGTGCTCCGGAGGGGTGTGCCCCCTGGTTCATTCCTAGTTACGCCTATAGATATACCCATATATCCTGCAACTCTTGCGAACAGTTCGAAAGGCTGCTAATGGAAGCCCCAACAATTTCTTCCACCTTTCCATAAAGAGTTCTATTTTTTATGTTGCAAAACTCTAAACAGCACTGGTCTAACCCGCAATTACGGTCTCGACAAAGAAAAAATCCTGCTTCCGCCGATCGTACCAATTGAATACAGTTATAGTTCGGCCATTTTCAGTCCCTTCCTAAGAGTGACGTGAAAACGGGTAGTCTTCACTCCATAAACCCTGATACATTGGGCGTCGTAATCCCGATTTTACCCCTCTAAAATCGAACTCGGAAATAAACTCTTTCATTTCAGTACACAGATAATGCACTATACGAACTGAAATTGGGGTTAAGTTATTAATAATAGAGGATACTAAGTGATTGGTTTTTGCTACGACGTAGAAGTGTCCGGTACGCGCCGTAGCAATCTTAAAAACTTGTTTTTTTTCGTATTTAAGTATACAAATGCCCCAGTCAGGAGTAACGTCATCCATCCATCCATCAACCTGTTTCGTCCACTGCTGGACATAGGCCTTTCCAAGATTTCGCTTCGCCACTCTTGGCGGTCCTCCTGGAAGAAATGCCCATACTCACACACGCTAGGCAGGCGGGTTGGTGAGCACGGTGCTAGAACCTCTCGCACCAGTCTGTTTTATATAAGGCCCGGCAATTGGGGATGGATAAACCGCCATCCATCGAGCCGCCTGGTTTTGCCTGAGAGCTGTTTACTCTCCCCCGAATAATTTCGGGAGGATTTGCGAGTAAGATGGTGGTACCTCCACATTCGAGCCCGGCATCAGCTCTACCACCTATAAGTAACGTCATATTACCATGAAATAATAATTAAATTCGATTAACATTTGGCTACTTAGGACAAGTTGGTCAATCAGACAGCTATTATAACAACTACCTACATCATCATTCACAAACCGTGTTGGTTTAAGTGATGTGAACATACCTCAATTTTAATTGAATACATAATTTGGTAATGTGATAATGATAAATAATAATAAATTGTTAGAGGCCAAACCAGATTTTAGTGTAATCTGGTTTGTTCTAGGCCAATCCATTGAAGTTGTACATATTTACTCAGTAAATTAAGAAAATCCTAAAATCGGGTACACTGGTAACATAATTATTTAATCTAACAGCCTAGTATACATTATGTTTAAATTCTAATATTTGGATAAACGTTCAATCGACACGTACTACTTACACAAAGCACAGAACTGTAAAAATAGGTAGATGAAGAATAACTCGATGGAAATATGTAGCCCTCCCAAATGTGAGGTTATACCTAACGGGATTACAGTGATCGTCATTACGCCGACGACGGAACCTCGCTTCACACTCCACCGACTTTCTTTTATATCCCCGAAAAGAAAATATCTCGACGGTCTGGAATATCAAATAACGATGTCGTAACATTTTTCACAAACAGCAATTCCCCCTAATTCTCCCGAATTTATCTCGAGAAACGTGTATTTTGTTGCGGCTCGAGCGGTCATATCACATGTAATAACGTAAAATTTTACAACCAAAGTTGTTGAGGCATTTCGGCCGGCTAAGTAGGGAAAAGGTAATTAATAACTTGGAGACCTCTCATAAACAACTAGACACACAGGCTCTAAGAAAAGTTCGTCAGATAACGTGCGACGTGTATAATAGCAAAAATGCTTCAACCAAATTAAGACGTTATATCGTTAACATAAGATGCAATGTCAGTTGTACGCTATCGTCATTCGAACTTGTCACGCCATAGCGGTGACAAGATGCATCGTGGACACTTTTTGAGCGAGATTGTGGGTCTAGTTGTTTATGAGAGGTCAATGCTTATCAAACTTTAATACCAAAATATTAAGGAGCTGAAAAACTTCTTCTAAACCGTCTTCTATACAAGTTTAATCCAATTTTACCAAGAATTATGTGATATAAATTAAGCCTTTTTAGGGTTCCGTAACCGAAGGGTGCCAAACGGGACTCTATTATCCGCTGTCTGCCTGTCTGTTAGTCAAAAAAAATTCATCCCCAGTTTACGTGTATGAGAGGTACCCTTAAAAAATTTTTTTTAAACGTTTTAGTACTAATAGTCTCTGCGCTAAGCAAGTTCAATTTATGAATGTTACTGCTTTAAATACTAAGTTACCGAAACTCATGCACTTTAAAAAAAGTAAAACATAAAGATTCAGTTATTAAGCCTTGGATGACGGTCAGCTTACTTCACTGCTTAAAAAAAAGAGACCTTCATCATGTTCGCGCACATAAAAATCCTAATGATTACACAATTCAAGTACTTTATAAAGCTTACCGTAACACTTGTAAGGAAGCTACACGCGTAGCAAGAGCATTGTACTATAAAAATCTCATAATGGAAAATAGACAAAACCCTAGGAAATGCTGGCAACTTCTTAATGAATATACTTATAACAAAAGGAAAAAAAGTCAGGATGATAGCTTATCTAAATTAATAAATTCACTTAAAATAAATTCAAATTCTCAACCTTTAAATAAAATAAATGAGTATTTTGCCTTTGTAGGCAAGTCACTCGCCACTGATCTGATGTATCGTACTAAGAATAATATTGACTCTTTAACTTCTCAAATTCATAATCAGTCTCATAACTTCAATGGTTCTCTGTTTTTCACTCCTGTCACAGAAAGAGAACTTTCAACAATTATTACCAACCTAAAAAACTCGTCTTCTCCTGGTCTCGACAAAATTCCCTCACTAATAATAAAGACAAACCTTTCCTCTATTTTGCAACCTCTGACGTATTTGTGCAATTTGAGCTTGTCTGAGGGTCGCTTCCCAAATTGTCTTAAGAAAACCAAAATTATACCCATACACAAGGGTGGAGAAGCAAACGACATATCCAACTATCGGCCGATCTCGTTGTTAAGTGTAATATCAAAAATTCTCGAGAAGGTTGCTAAAAGTCGATTACTAAGCTTCCTTAATAAACACAAACTACTTAGTAAACATCAATTTGGTTTCCAGGCGGGCAAAAGCACAGAGGATGCTATATTGGATGCTACCACTCAAATAAGCAAATGTCTTGATGGCGGGGGAAAAGTCATAGGAATATTCCTAGACTTAAAAAAGGCATTTGATACCGTGGCTTTTCCGATACTTCTCAAAGAACTAGAATCAATAGGCGTCCGTGGACTACCTCTCCAATGGTTTAGAACCTATCTCTTAGATAGAAAGCAACAAGTCTTTATAAAAGAGTTATCAGATGAGTGTAGTGTAAGCTACGGTGTCCCGCAGGGTAGTGTCTTGGGGCCTGTGCTTTTCCTTATCTATTTAAACAAGCTATGTGACCTAAAATTAGATGGGGGTAAAGTCATATCATTTGCTGATGACACGCTTATTCTCTTTACCGGTAAGAAATGGGATGTTACATTCGAATTGGCTCAAAAAGGATTCACCGAGGTAATGAACTGGCTGGACTCTAAATTATTAACTTTAAACAAAAATAAAACTAAATATATGTGTTATTCTATTTATAATAATTCTCAACCAACTGATGATCTCACTATATCTACTTGTCAACATGCTAACTCTTATACTGGCTGTTCATGTCCAAATCTAAACAAAGTGTCAGAAATACGATATTTAGGTGTTATAATTGATCAAAATCTGAACTGGAAGCCACACATAATTGCTATTACTAAGAAACTACGATCACTTATCCACTTTTTCTGGCAACTCCGAAACATTTGTGATGTCAACCTTCTCTGGTGTGTTTATCATGCCCTAGCACATTCCGTCATTGATTATGCTATCCTTGCTTACGGAGGTTCTTGTAAAACTACATTGAATCATGCACAACCAGCACAAAATGCAATACTTCGCGTCATTGCCAGAAAACCACCTCGATATCACAATGAAGACCTTTTTAAGGACACGTGCATCTTGAATATTCGGCAGCAATATATGTACAGATTAGTTAGCTACTATCGGACACATACAGATTTGCATAAGATCAAAACACATAATATTACACGAACAGCTCAACGAGGTTACTTGACGGTAGATACTACAAATACTTCCTTTGGTCAGAGGTTTCACTATTGGCTGGGTCCTAGACTTTTTAATAAGATCCCTGACAATATCAAGGATAACTTACAAAAGAATAAAAACACACTCAAAAAGTGGATTAACAGTCTTGGGCTGGAAGAGTCCGAAAACTTGCTTAAGCTCATTATTACATAATGAAACTGATTTCAATGTGAATAAACATAATTTATATTTAATTTAATTTGACATTTAACACAAACATAATTTATATTTTTAGACTTAGTCATGCACAAATTTACGTAACTTATAAATATATCCTATTTAGATATTTGTTTATACATATATATATACATGTAGGTATACTTTAATATTTCCTGTTTATGTATAGTATATTTTTTCTACTTATACGTATGTATATTAAATTATATTATACTTTTATAACTCCCCTTATTCCAAATTCCAAAACTTTGACGATTTTGCAGTTTTTGTTGCTAAGTTATTAAATAACTAATTATTAAAAAATAACGGTACGGAACCTGCTCATTTCTGCGCGGGCCTGCCTTAAGAAATGTGCAGACACATAAATTACGTGGTAGAATTGAACAACGTCAATACAAAGTGACTCAACTTACTGTGATCTACCTACCTGTGTAGTTTAAGTTACATAATAATAATAAAATAAATAAAATAAAAAAAAAAAAAAAGAAACTTCTGTGCTAATAAATAAACTACCAACTACCGAATGAAATACTGAAAACTCCGAAAACTTAATACATCAAAAAGCTGACATAATACTATTTCACCAGCTGAAAATACATTTCAGCGAAAACTATTGTCAGCTTTTTTTGTCGTAGATCTCCGAATAAAAATTCGAAGTTGCCTGATCATAATCATGAATTCTGTTAAAACTTAAGGGGTCCGCTCCGCTCCGCTTCACTCGGCTCCAAATATGTATTTACATGTCAACTTAACACGCTCTTCGCCGCTACGCTCGTGGTACAAGGTGGTCGTAAGGAATTTTAGTTTGCATTTTTTTATTTATTTTGTTAGTAGATGTTACACAGTTAAATTAGTATAGTTTTCGGTAACTAATTTTACCGCTGCTATTACAGTGTGCAGCAGTTTGCTGGGATTGAATTTGTTTTTCGGAGGCTTTATTATTAATGAGCATCTATGTTCGAATGTGCCAACATTTATGTGGATGACATTCTTATAAAAAAATTATTTTTTAAATATTCCATAAGTCAGCATTGTTATGTACTTAATGTAAGTATATAGTTAAGGTACATAATAAGTACCTATCTTTTCTACTTTTGTCAATATCTTTGGCTCCAGATTTGAAGAGATTTAGTCGTGGCCGGGCTGCAGCGAATGCGTCACAGCCCGGCTACAGGGGGCCTCATTATGTCAGTATGTGTGGAAGTACATAAACTATCTTTGTAGGTACTGAATAGTACCCTTTAGGTACATACATTGTGTAGTAATTGTAGTCCAAGAAACGAGGGTGGCCGGGCCAGGACGGAGGACACCAGCAACGCGTCCCCGAAGCGGTTGCATTCCCTGTGGCCCTCTTCGCCCCGATTTACCGGCAGGTTCCCAAAAACTCCCAGTGAACGTGGGGAGCGCCGTGTTCTCCCTTTCCGCGGTCTCACGTTCGAAACGTGAATGAGTATCAGACGGTAACATACTCAAAATAATATGAACCAACAAGAACGACCACTCATCCACTGGTAAACCTAACATTTTTAACGCGTTACATGCTACTGTAACCGGGGTCAGTAACTGCGTTCTAATTTGAGCCTTATTACCTACCCTAGGCAAACTTAACAATTGGCTCGTATGAGCATCGGCCAACAGACGGACATTATATACCGTTCCCACGCTATATTGTAGTGGTCGTCCTCTACTCTTAAATGTTGCACTATGCTCCTTGCCTCACCTTCTAAAGTGGACATCAAGTATGCCATCTTTTGTGCATTTGTCAAATCCTGCCTACTGTCAACCAAGGAGGTGAACATATCTTATAGGCCACCCATAGCTCCATGGTACCATCAAAGTGTCCTAATTCCAGAGTGGGGAGCCTACTGTGCAGCGATGGACCGTGCGCTGCACGACCTACATCAGGCGTGCTCGAAACACCTGACTGTCGCTTTTTAATCAGACAGGCGACCTGTGTGACTTCATTATAAATATCCATAATTTGACCCATGTCATTATTAATGGAGGACAGTACCTTGAGATCCTGATCTTCATCCAGGAGATCCGCAACCGCCGCTTCAGCAGTCTCGAAGCGATCCGACATCTGCTCGTATCGCTCGACAATCGCCTCGTCTCGGCCTGTCCTACACAGCATTCCCTGAACGCCAACAAATCACCGCAGTTGACCCGCCAAAGTCTTCCTCGAAGTTTGCTTCGCCATTGCGTTAGACCGGGAAATCAAAGAAAATACCAACAATTAAAAAACCGAACTAACACTGGCATGAATCACAGGCGTCCCCGTATACAATACTATTGTAGGCCTAAATGTACTAGACTCTAGTCAGTATGTTAACTTCAATATATCAATACATAATACATACCTGTTGTGAATTATGCAAGTTCAAAGCCGGGTTGTTTCGCGTAAATCTTCAATGTACAGAGACGACTTTTGTACTACTTGATTATTAATATATATATTATATAGATATATCTATATAATATATATATTAATAATCTATAGATTATATGCACAATTTGTAAAAACATTAAGTATATTTATTACAGGTTATTGAGAAAAACTATCGCGCTTGACCCCTTGCACAGTACCGATAAATATAATAGATTTATTATAGTTATTCGTGCACCTGTCTCCCAGAGGGGTAGATGGAGATCACAAAACTTCGTCTGCTACTATCGTTTGCTTTTTCCATATGTATCAATCGAGTCATACAATACATTCCAGGCCCTTTTGACTTGGCCCTCATACTTGTAACCAGAGATCGGACTTTGGGAAGTGGGCTTTATGAATTGTACGGATATGTACTATCGGTTCAAATAAGAAAGGGAACGGACCCGCAGATAACTTCACTGGATTCACTTTACTGTCCTTCCACTTAAGTCTCTAAAAGTACCGATATCAACGACAATTGAAACTAAATACCTAATTCATGTTTTATTAATATACATATATATTTTTACATTACGAGCTCTGAACTACACAAATATGAAACGAAAACAAAATATGTTAGTGTTTCATTCCAAAGTGTACCATTCCCGAAAGCCCAAGATATTATCAAAACAGTGTAAGTTTTACTTTAGTAAAAGTAGAAAAATAACAATAGGTACGCAAATCAGACATGAATTCTCCGAATATTAAAACAAAATACGTGTGGCATGCCATGTTTAGATATGTTACCGGACAAACCCGATTTTTAGGACAAACTAGTTTTTCCTAGGCCAAAGTAAGGTGCAACGACGAGCGAAGCTAGGAGGAGCGTGTTAGGTTGCTCGTGAATATAAATTCAGGAGCCGAGCGGGATCGAATCGAGGCGACGCGACGTCTTAAGTTTTAACAAAAATGCGATCTTATAGCAGCCATATCATGATATCGATCTTAGTTTGGCCTAGGAAAAACTACTTTGTCCTAAAATCAGGTTTGGTCGGTAACAAATATACGTATGCCATCAAAAACAAAACTTGTAAAAAAACAAGTCTCGCAACTTAGTTCCTCTACCGTAAAAAGTTGTGAGATCCATGTAAATCCAAGTCGGTTAATTTATTCATTCACTACTTAAGGGACCTTCTGTCTTAAGGGGCATTTCACGTCAAGCGGACAGTAAAAAAAAAGTGAGGTTCTGAAATTTGTTCGCCCAATTGTACTCCTAGTAGATACAAAAGTGAACACAGAATATTATATTTTTATGATGTTTATTTGTCAAATTATGGGCTTCTAAAGAATAGTCCAATTTGAAATTCGGATTTTTTGGAAGTAGTTTTTCGAATATTAATAAAATACAATAAAATATTAAACTTAGCGATTTGTATAGATAGAAAATTTCTTGGTCTTTTTGAGAACAAAATCAAATAAGAAAATTTTTTTTTTTATGTACAAAACCGGAAGTAAAAATTTCATAACAAAATTTTGAAAAGATCAACCATTTTTTTTATTTATTTTTTGTTTATATGTCTGAAGGTGTAGTTATAATACACCAGAAGTTTGAAAATGGGATCTGCATTAGTTAAGGAGATATGTAAATTTATGTACGTACATTTTGCACTCAGTATGATGTTAGGGTTGGTTATTTTGAGAATTATGAAATGAAACCAATACGATTTATATTTATTGGTGTACCTAGAGCACTGGACCTAATTTGCAAAATATTTTAGTTTTTCCTTAATTTATACACTACACACTAATTGTATTCGAAATTTGAAGCTTCTATGTCTGCTAGAAGAGAGATATTATACCTTAGAGTTTTGATGATCGGTCATTCAGTGAGTGAGTGAGTGAGTGACAAAATTGAGAAACTTTGACTAGTCATGATTCTTAAACTACTGGTCCAAATTGAATGAAATATACCGTGTTTATTCAATGCCTGCTTGGTTACTGAAAATTCAGGCTTCTAGTTTTATCCACAACGAAGTTATAGGGGGGTCAAAAATGGCCTGATCTGCTTCGAGAAAAGGATGGTACGGCCGTGCCGCTTTTTAGCTCAACTTGGCGGGAGCACTACCGTGCCCCCAGACATGTATGGACGCTAACTTTTTACCGCGATTTCGAATCCTAGATCTAACGTTTTATTGCTCCTATTATCCCACATACCAAACTACTGCATTTTTTTAATCTTATGCACGGCACGGGGTTAATGTTTTTAAATTCATAAATAAAGAAAAAGAAATATTGTTTTTAATAAAAATCTTTGAGAAAATGGGACGTTTTGGAGCTTAAAATCTGACACTCTTTCCTTAAGTTGATTTAGCTTGCACAATTGTAAGCCGGTAACGAGGATTAGCAAAATGTGTCGAATGCTGAATCTACTTCGATAATTTTTGCATCAGCATATACCAGTTTTTACTCTGTGCGTATATTATTGTTCCTATGTTAATGCTGACGCTACTAACGCGTTGACGTTGCATACGGAATGCGAAATAAAATGCCGTGACGTAAAAACCTTCTTATATGAACTGCATAGGATTGATGAATATTTTACTTTCGAATTGCTGAAGTCATATCCATACCATTCCCAACCCTACTTCCAAAAGACTGACCTCTGCTTATATCATATGACCAGTCTTTGCCCGCGGCTCCGCCCGTGATTACTCAATCTCTCCACTGTTTTCAGCTTGGGCGTTATTTTATGAACACTCCACCTACATGTTGACCAGGGCCACCACGATGATAATAAAAAAGACCGCATCCAAATCCGTTAAATGGTTCTCGAGTTAAAACAGAACATACATACAGACAAAAATTCAAATATTGATAATTTGGCTCTAAAACAATATTAATATTATTTATAAGTACAACGTTAAATTTAAGTAATTTTGTTAACCAAAACTGGTGATAGCACTCGTCCATATGAACAACTTTTACTATGGAGCCAACCCTGAAATCGCGAAAAAATATCAGCTGTTCTATATAGAAGTTAAATACCTACTCGATCAAAATGTATGAAACAGCTGTTTATTTTTTCCCGATTTCAGGGTTGGCCCATAGTAAAAGTTGTTCATATGGACAAATACTATCACCAGTTTTCGTTAGCAAAATGACTCAAATTTCACGTTGTATATTATATATATCAATCAATATAATAATTGATAGCTAAATCATCTAAACAGCTACCCAATATAAAGCTTTCTGGACGTGATTTTAAGGGAGTCACAAAATTAAATATCTCGGCGTTACTTACTTTTTCCGAATCTCCGCTGGGGAGCAAAGGGCCAATGTGGCCGTTACTTGCTTTTTCACAATCTCCGCTGGGGAGCAAAGGGCCAATGTGGCCGTTACTTGCTTTTTCCCAATCTCCACTGAGGAGCAAAGGGCCAATGTGGCCGTTACTTACTTGCTTTTTCCCAATCTCCGCTGGGGAGCAAAGGGCCAATGTGAAGTGCCACCCAGTAAAAATTTATATAAGGTCTTACAATAATAAGTGAAAATAATTCTAGCGTAGATTATGTATAGTTCACTAATCACATTCCAAATTTTTTCACTTCCCAGTACAAAGTGGTTCAATCAGCTGACTAAATTTCTATGGAAAGGGAAAAAAGTTAGCGCAAAATTTTTTATTTCGGTGGAATGTAGTCTATTAAGGATACTCTATCATAGATCTGTAATTTTTTTTTCACTTTGAATTGTAGGTCCTTATATGTCTGTGGAAGTGCCGCCATTCTTCACGATCTTGGGCCAACTCGGAAATTTCCAACCATGTCATCCCCGCCTGGTCCAGTTCTCTCTTCGGGTTGGCTTTAGATACCATCTCCCTTAAATTGGAGTAGGTACATAACAACGCATTTGGGTTTAGGGGCCCAAACTATGATTCACAGTGATTTTATTTTTTTGACCTTTTCGAAAACGCAGTGAAAATCTGTTTTACCGATCACAAATTCGCCATTTTTACTACTCTAGTGATGCCATGGAAGTAATATGTACTACGTACAACTACTTACACTACTACTTCCATGAGTGATGCGAATGTCGTTCCGTTAACGGTGTATGTAATTTATGGTTACGGGTTATTTTGACGTTTTTGGGTAAAATAACAATAATTCTTTTTATAATTTGGGTGAATGGAAGGGTCTTTATTAGACTCATAGTAAAAAAAAAAACTTTCACCAAAAGTACTCAACACTTGCGTGTTGCAGTCTATATTTGTCATATCCACAACAAGTAGGTTGGAATATCCGTCGTGTATACGAAGATTTTCTGCAGAAGTAACTCGGCTGCCAGAGGACGGTCGCGTTACAGGTTTGTAACAGGCGTTGCGCACAAGATATCACCCATGGTATGCATTGTGCCGTAACCATCAAGGGTTCTTACATTGTCGTCTGCATTATCAAATACAGCTTGGACACGACTGTGGAAATTTCAAATGTCGTAAGGGACAAACCCTTACTTTACAGGAGGACCGAAAAACTAAATTTTGCCTTTAAAAACGTCATAACTTTTTCATTTTTTATCTGTGCTATTTCAGACGTAATCATTTTTGACATCTTAGTTACCTAAGCTTTGACGTAATTAGTGAATCGTTTTGTCTTCACATAACTTTCAAGACTTTCAACATCAGATTTTGAAATACTTTAGTGAACATAATGTTGACACTAACAAAATGTCGTAAAGGACTTTATGTAATTATTCGTTGCTACTTACGCCAAAGATTATTATAAACTAGCTTTTGCCCGCGGCTCCGCCCGCGTCGAATAGATTTTCGTGGAAATAAGGAAAACAAAATAATTTGATTTTTTGAACGACTATATACACGGACACCATGTTTAAGCAAAGCGCTAATAAAGACCAATCAAATAAGCCTAAACTCGAAGGGTCTGCTGTTGTCCGTTGAGGAGATCCTGTACCCATCTTTCAGTCCTATCATCAGACCCTGGTCACCATGTTATACCAAAGTGCTAATAGAGACCAATCAAATAAGCCCAAACTCGAAGGGTCTGCTGTTGTCCGTTGAGGAAATCCCGTACTCATCTTCCAGTCCTATCATCAGACCCTGGTCTCCATGTTTTACCAAAGTGCTAATAAAGATCAATAAAATGAGCCCGAACTCGAAGGGTCTGCTGTTGTCCGTTGAGGAGATCCCGTACTCATCTTCCAGTCCCATCATCAGACCCTGGTCTCCATGTTTTACCAAAGTGCTAATAAAGACCAATCAAATAAGCCTAAACTCAAAGGGTCTGCTGTTGTCCGTCGAGGAGATCCTGTACCCATCTTCCAGACCCATCATCAGACCCTGGTCACCATGTTTTACCAAAGTGCTAATAATATCAAGATATGTGCTTGACGTTTCGACGCCCCTGTAGGCTGTCGTGGTCACAAGCTAACTGACGAGAGTAGCAGCAAAAATGTCTGTATGACTGAACTCCATGCCGAAGATAACTTAAACCCGTCATCCCGATTAAATTTTTTTGGGTGATTTTTAATTTCAATTGCTTCTCGCAAAATTCTCGGGTAGTAGTGGCGGTCAGTAGAAAGGGTTTTTGGGTCATGAAGTTCTATCCAGTGGTTTGAACCAGCCGTTAGCAGGTGTTCTGTAATCGCTGATTTATTTATTTGCCTGTTTTTTACAGCTGTAATGTGTTCCTTGACCCTCTCAGCTATGGTTCGCTTGGTTTGGCCAATATATACACTTCCACAGCTGCACTGTATTTTATAGACACCAGGAGTCATGTATGGTATAGCATCCTTTGGTGAGCGAATATGATGCGCTACTTTAGAAAACGGATATTCTCTTGATGGAGTATTTACCTAGTGCTGTTCCGATTTTGTCCGTTATTCCTTTCAAATATGGCATAAACGCTTTCTGTCGGCTGACCTCAGGATGCTTTTCCTTCCTTAGTTTTCGTCTTTGCCTTCCCACCTTGTATCCATTCCGTTTAAGTACCTCCTGAACATGTGAAAGTTCCTCTCCTAAATGTTCAGGGTCACAGAGATCGTATGCTCTGTTTGTGAGAGAGGTCACAACAGATTATAGGTGACGAGGATGGTGATATGAAGACGCGTGCAGGTATCTATCTGTGTGTGTAGGCTTCCTGTATACAGAGTGTGCCAATGAACCGTCAGTTCTCACCATTATCTTCACATCAAGAAAAGCCAAGGATCTATCCTTCTCTAATTCATAAGTAAACTTAACCTTTGAATGAATGGAGTTTAGATGTTTACTATACTTTTCTACTTGCTCATTACCTCCTTCGATAATACAGAAGATATCATCCACATATCGTTTCCAAAGTCGTACTGTAGATGGCCCGGATCGTAAAGCTTTTTCTTCAAAGTGTTCCATCCAGATATTAGCCATAACGGGTGCAACTGGACTTTCCATAGCCACGCCATCTATCTGGAGGTAGTAGACTTTGGTAAAGGAAATAATTACCATCTAAACAATGTTTCAAGAGAACAATATACTCCTCAGGTGGATCATTTTCAATCAGTTTAGTTTTGACAACATCCAGACACTCTCTTATTGGAACATTGGTGAATAAAGACTCAACATCAAAACTCACCATGACTTGACTGTGTTCCAGCTTTATATCTGTGATTATCGTAGCAAAGTGGCGAGAATCTTTCACAAAAGATGATGTCTTTCCAACCAGTGACTGCAGTACTCCCGCAACGTGTTTTGCTAGATCGTAAGTAGGAGAACTAATCTGACTTACGATTGGACGCAAGGGAACGTTGGACTTATGTACCTTTGGCAAGCCGTATAATTTTGTTGGTTGTGAGATCTTCGGTCTGTGCAAGTTTTGAAACTCATCTTCCGTGAACAGTGTCTTCGTGATCTTTGATGAGCGTGCGAATACGACGTGTTACTCTGGCGGTGGGGTTGTAAGACACTGGTTTGTAGACATTTTTATCCGTCAATAACAATCGGATTTTACAATCATAATCGACAGTATTTAGAACCACGGTGGCGTTGCCTTTGTCAGCTTTCAGCGCTAAAATGCCTTTGTTTGCTGAGTAACTTCAGCGCTTGACGCTTTGCTGTGGACACGTTGGTCTTTGGCAGGCTTGTTTTACGTAATATTACAGCAACATCCTGTCGCAAAGTTTCCGCGTCACTCGATGGTATTTTGTTACGTAAAATAGCTTCCTCAACACTGCCTATTATGGTTTCATATGGAATCCTGTTGGGCGTTAAGGCGAAATTCATCCCTTTTTCCAGAACACTAAGGGTTGCATTATCCAAGGTATTTCATGTATCTATGCTTAAACCTGGCTGTAGTTACTTTTTCAAGCTTAATATTAGCAAGAGGTGTGTCAGGATCGTTGTAGATGGAAATCTTTAGTCAGATTAAACTTATACAGTTTCCTCGTATGGAAAAACAACCAGTTTCATCACGTTTAACTAACCATTTGGTCAAGGAACGCCGATAAAGCAGCTAAGCAGCTTTTTTTCTCCCGACATGGTTCACAAATATTGAATTTTCAAACTGAAAACTTATTTTTATTAAAATAAAATATAGCCGATGTTACTGAACATTAGTATAGCTTTTTATAAAAGAAAGAATTTTTAGAATCGGTTCAGTAGTTCCAAAGTTTACCTCAAACATACAAACAAACAAACAAATCTTTCCTCTTTATATAATAGTGTAGATAGATGTAGATTTAAAGAATTATATATTTATGTTGTAAGAGTATTTGTTTTTTTGTAGCTGCATTACAACGCACAAATCCAATAGTTATAGAGACTTGCGACTTAGAAAGAAAGTTAAAATATTAAAATTGACCAATGCGACACAAATTTTTACTATGTATGTCACTTACTACAAAATATTTGACTTCGTTACTCCTTCATTTTAAGAGATATCAAAATTTTAATTATACAGTTTGATAGAGCGAAAAATTCTGTATACAAAACCGTATTCAGTGTACTTACGACAAAATGTCCCTTACGTCATTTGAAATTTCCACAGTCGATATGCACTTGGTCGATAGTTGCGGGAGCGCTTTTAGCCACTGAATCCTCAAACTTCCCTGCTTCATTGTACGAAGAAGAAAAACCTAAATTGTGAAGCATGTCAATGAGTAGTTTTGAAGCAAATAGTCTGTGCAAAGTAACGCCAAGTCCAAATAAGAGCGGAGAAAGAAGCGGCCGAAGAGCAGAAACTATCACTTGGCCAATGGCAACTGCCTTTCTTCTTTTACCTGCATGCACTTTGTTGCTTTTAGTTTGCAAGAGCTCCTCTAGAAACAATTGAAGAGAGTCGGGGACTAAGTCCTGTCCCCCTCCTGACATGTCTGAAGCAGATGTATAACAAGAAATGTTTACAGAGTTTGTCCTAACGAAGAAGGCGAGCTGCTGTCTAGATGACTCTCAGCCTCTCACTTTGATGAGTGTCCGCATTTCTGTTACTGTAGGTACCAGTTCTCACTTATACTCTTATAAGCAACGCCCGTGAAACATACAACAGAAATTTGTGCCTGTCCTTCAGTGAAGGACAACTCTCTCCCCGAACTTCTCTTTTAGTTTTCTCCTAAGATGATTTTTACTATAAGTATCGTGGGTTGGATCATACTCCTTCATTTTGAATATTAGCTCTGCAAGAGTATACTGACAGTCATCACAATCCTCTTCAAGCTCTTGGCATAATTTATCGAAAGCCGCTTTTTTGCCCTTTACACTAGATGAACCTGAGAGGGAAGATCCAACACGCTTGAAATAATTGTAGCACTCCCTATGGCATCTACCCGCAGCTGCCACTAAGTCTGAAACCGTGCTTAACTTTGTGGTGACCTGCTCACCCCACTGGTCATTTCTTTTGACAGCATACTCATGAATGCTCCATATTATTTCTAAAGTCTCCACCTGGCAGAAAGGCATGATCTGATCTGCGGATGATGGTAGTAGATAGATGATGGGATACGCGGCTTTATACGATTACTTTGTTGTCCGTTTGTCATGACAAGCCTTTAATTCCACTGTTCTCCTCGCACTAGGTGGCTCTTTGCTAACAGCAATATCTTCCAGGCAAACCTATCATGGGCCTGTATGGAATCTTCTTAGGAGCTGTTCATTTATTAAGTAAGACAGTTTTAGCCTTTTGTTACACCCTCCCTCCCCTATGTAAGAAATAATAGGATTTGTCCAACAATTTTATTTATTAATTTATGGGTAGGCATACACAACAAGACTAAAATTGAAGAGACAAAAATACAATCCATAAATCTGGACTTGCCCAAGGGTGAGCCCAATCAGATAAACGATCAGGACGGCG
This sequence comes from Ypsolopha scabrella, assembly GCA_910592155.1. Classification (NCBI taxonomy): domain Eukaryota; kingdom Metazoa; phylum Arthropoda; class Insecta; order Lepidoptera; family Ypsolophidae; genus Ypsolopha; species Ypsolopha scabrella. Next base: position 15,242,270 of record OU342966.1, read on the forward strand.
AATGTCGCAAAATTTTTCACACACTGCTTTTCTCATACGCCTCTGTTTATCGCGTCATAAATGTCGTGTGATGATAGGTAATTCTATTAACTATAACTCCTTAGAAGAGACGTAAAGCATGTTATGAATACGTACAACAGGTTTATATTTTGAAAGTTTGATGCGTTTCTTCATAAAGAGCTTGTAAAAATCACACGCTTTCGGCCTTCGCAAAATGTCGCATATGCGAGAATCGCCGTCCAGGGCGGGTATTCTGACATGTGCGCAAAAATTGCAAAAGCGGATTGCGGGTGATATTAAAAGGGATTTAGTACTGATATAGATTGTTTTTTTTATTGAAAACTTGTAGTAAGCAACCCTTTCATCCTATAGCTTCTATTTGATGTGGTTTAGTCACTCTAATTTTCATCGCATGGCATTTATCAAACTTTATACAAATATCTAATGATTGATATTGCGAATGCGTAATAATGCCGGAATAGCCGCCCAGGACGGCGATTCTCGCACATGCGAAAATTTGCGAAGGCCGAAAGCGGGTGATTTTTACAAGCTCTTTATAAAGAAACGTATCAAGCTTTTAAAATGTAAACCTTTTGTTCGTATTCGTAACATGTTTAAGGTTTCGTTTTAGTAGTTATAGGTAATTAAATTATCATCACACGGCATTTATGACGCGATCAACAGAGGCGTATGAAAAGCAAAGTGTGTGAAAAATTTTGCGAGAATTGCCGTCCTGGCCCTCAATTCTGTCACGTGCGCAAAAATATCTAAGGCAGATTGCGGGTGAATTTAAAATGGATTTTGTACGGATATGTATTGATTTTTTTAATTGAAAACTTTTAACGAGCATTCCTTACATCCTATAGTTTCTAATTGATGTATTTAAGTCACTCTAATTTCCATCGCATGGCATTTATCAAGCTTAAACAAATATCTACTAACTGATATTGCGAATGCGTAATTATGCCGGAATAGCCGCCCTGGCCCTCAATTCTGGCACGCGCGCAAAAATTGCGAAGGCAGATTGCCGGTGACTTTAAAATGGTTTTTGTACGGATATGTATTGTTTTTTTTAATTGAAAACTGAGCATTCCTTATATCCTATAGGTTTAATTTGATGTGGTTTAGTCACTGTAATTTTCATTGCATGGCATTAATCACACTTTAAACAAATATCTAATCTACACTATAAGATTTGTATGTTTGAGGTAAACTTTGGAACTACTGAACCGATTCTAAAAATTCTTTCTTTTGTATAAAGCTACACTATTGCTGAGTAACATAGGCTATAATTTTATTTTAATAAAGTTAAGTTTTCAGTTTGAAAATTCAGTATTTGTGAACCATGTCGGGAGAAAAAACGCTGCTTAGCTGCTTTATCGGCGTGCCTTGACCAAACGGTTAGTTATATGTGATAAAACTGGTTGTTTTTCCATACGAGGAAACTGTATCAGTTTATTCTGACTCGAGATTTCCATCTACAACGATCCTGACACACCTCTTGCTAATGTTAAGCTTGAAAAAGTGACTACAGCCAGGTTTAAGCATAGATACATTAAATACTATGGTATATAGTAACGGGAAAACTATATCAGTTTAACCTGACTACAGATTTACATCTACAACGATCCGGACACACCTCTTGCTAATATTTAGCTTGAAAAAGTGATTACAGGTTTATGTATTGATTTTGTCCCATACGATAAAACTGTATCAGTTTAATCTGACTACAGAGTTCCATTTACAATCAATGATTTTGACAGACTTCTTGGCACTTTGGTAAAACGTGGTGACCGGGGTTTGATTATGGGTCTGGAAGATGAGTACGGGATCTCCTCAACGGACAACAGTCTACCCTTCGAGTTTGGGCTTATTTATGGCTTATTTTTGGTCTTTATGGTAAAACATGGTAACCAGGGTCTGATGATGGAACTGGAAGGTGGGTATAGGATCTCCTCAACGGACAATAGCAGACCCTTCTAGTTTGGGCTTATTTGATTGGTTTTTATTAGCAATTTGGTAAAACATGCTAACCAGGGTCTGATGATGGAACTGGAAGGTGGGTACAGGATCTTCTCAACGGACAACAGCAGACCCTTCGAGTTTGGGCTTATTTGATTGGTCTTTATTAGCAATTTGGTAAAACATGGTAACCAGGGTCTGATGATGGAACTGGAAGGTGGGTATAGGATCTCCTAAACGAACAACAGCAGACCCTTCGAGTTTGGGCTTATTTGATTGGTATTTATTAGCACTTTGGTAAAATATGGTGACCAGGGTCTGTTGATGGGGCTAGAAAGTGAGTACGGGATTTCATCAACGGACAATTGCAGACCCTTCGAGTTTGGGCTCATTTGATTGGTATTTATTAGTGCTTTGGTTAAACATGGTGTCCGTTGCATATAGTCGTTCAAAAAATCATATTCTTTTGTTTTCCTTATTTCCACGAAAATGTTTTCGACGCGGGCGGAGCCTTGGGCAAAAGCTAGTATCCTATACCTTCAATTCAATGTAGTTTAGTCACCCTAATTTGAATCGCATGGCAATTATATAACTTTAAACAAATATCTAATGATTGCTATTGCTAGTGAGAAATAATGCCGGAATATCCGTCCAGGGCGGGTATTCTGGCACGTGCGTAAAAATTGCGAAAGCAGATTGCGGGTGACTTTAAAAGGGATTTTGTACTGAAATGTGTAATTTTTTTGATTGAAAACTGGGTGACTCTAAAAGGGATTCTCTACAAATAAAAAATTTGATGTGGTTTAGTCACTTTAATTTCCATCGCATTGTATTTATCAAACTTTAAATAAATATCTAATGACTGATATTGCGAATCCGCAATAGCTATACTGGAAAATATGTCACATAATCTTACGTGGCCATTAGTGGCCAATATCTAGACCCTCCCCCATCCCATTAGGATGTACAGACCATTCTCTATAAATCCCCTGGCTTAGGAAATGGTAGCACTGCATATAATGTTGCCAATGGCTCACGTAGCATTCACCCTACTACAAATTCCTCATTTACTTTACTGCGTTTTTTTATATATTAATTAGACTACTCTTTAATGAAAATAAAATGTACAGAATCAAATTTCTATAGCTCGTTGCCTCTGTGGTATTTTGTGTTGCACATTATCAGCGTTGCGTAGCGCCATCTAGTGGTAAAAATTTGTAAAAACTGCCTCACTTTGGAAATAGGCAAAGGCAGCAGTTTTTGTTGGCACAAAAATATTTTTTTAAATTTTTCATCTATAAATCCTGATGATACTTGAAAGCGATTGCCCTACCCTAAGCTTTCTTCTTCCGACGCCCATGGGCAGGACCATTAATGTAGTGTTGGATAGATAGTTGAGGTCAATAAGTACATTTTTTACGAAAATACATTTCCAGAGCATTGTGACCATACCATACCATGTAGGTGGTAGAGCTGATGCCGGGCTCGACTGTGGAGGTACCACCATCTTACTCGCGAACCCTCCCGAAGTTATTCAGGAGAGAGTAAGAGAACAGCTCTTAGGCAAAACCAGGTGGCCCACTATTGCCTGGGACCGATGGATGGCGGTTTAACCATCCCCAATTGCCAAGCCTTATGTAAAACAGACTAGTGACGGGCAGCGGCGTCACTGGTGCAAGGGTTTCGGCACCGCGCTCACTAACCCGCCTGCCCAGCGTGTGTGAGTATGGGCATTTCTTCCAGGAGGACCGCCAATTTGGCGTAATCCTGGAAAGGCCTATCTCCAGCAGTGGACGAAACAGGCTGATGGATGGATGGATGGTGACCATACCAAGTTACCAAGCTACCATTTGACAAATACTAATAACTAGTGTGTAATTAGAGGTGTAAAATTGTAAAACATAAATACATAGATAACTCAGGAAAATCAAGCAAATTGTTGTTTTTAATGTATTGTTAAGTTGAAAGTATGTAAAGTTTAATAGCTCAGTAACAGTATGTGAGGAAATAAATAAACTCTTGTTGTTACTGATGTTTATTGTAACACAGGGTTGGTTTTAATAAATCAAAAATACTACAAATTATCAATGAAAAATTTATTATACTTACCTAAAATTGAGCTACCTATGTTAAAAGTTTAAACAATTTGCTTTAAAATTCCCTGTCGTATTAGGGTTTGACATTCTGAAGTCGGTAAAAAATGTCTGCTATTCTTCTTCAATAAAATAACATCACCATCTTCTAATTCTAATTTACCATAATCAACAATACATAACACTTCTATAAACAAAGATTTTGGAGGTTTCAGGTTCTCTGTTAGATCTATCCCACTATAGCCGATATCTTGGCCTATAGATCTCATATAAGTTGCTAAGTTTGTAGAGTATTTTGAAAACCACTGGTACTCTTCATCTGATAATAGCTCTCTAATATCCAGTGGCAGAACAGAACCAAATTCCCACCGTAATGTCCTAATTTTGTTCATACGACTATAGAGGTAGGCAAGGAGACATCTCTTGTTACGTTCTAGAGCAGCGTGCCGAACTTGTACTGTCGTCCATAACGACCTATTTTCACTGGTTGCGTTACTGCAAAAACAATTTTTTTTATTATGCTGTGTAAAAAAAGCTAAACTTTAGTTTAAATTGGTCAGAGTGTCGATAATTTTCTAAGTCTTTTTTCCCATAGTGCCCCCTTATCTACACCCCAACCTTTAAATTAGTTACTTTGTTACTTACGCATCATTCATGTTCATTTTAAACAGGATGTGCATCTCTTCTAAAATCTGTCTTAGTTTTTCATCCTGAAAATAAAAAACCACAACACTATATAACCAATCTGTTGATCTACTTAAAGAGGGACAGACAGTGGTAAATCGAGCTGCCAAAGCTCGATATGATCTACCATGGTAGGTACTAGATCGTGCCCTATAACGAAACTCCGATTGACAAAAATATAGAACCACGAAACGAGAAAAAGCTTCTTGATGTGATGAGCCGTCTGGAAAGCACCCATGGCCAAAATAATATAAAAATACGAACATTGAAGGGGTCGATCGTATCAGGGTTTCTCTCTGCTTCTTTTATTAATTCAGCCACTTTTTCAGAAAACATATTGAAGACAGTGCAGCAGAGCACGAGCACAACAAAACAAAATAAACACTTTTTATTTTACCAAGAGCAAGCAACCAAGGCCGGGTTCCGAATGGCGCTGACAGTACTAAAAGTACCATCAATCAAACTACTCACGCCGCGCCGTACGGCCATGCATGAGTGATTTGGAATGACAATAGACGCGATGTAATCGATTATGTTTAGAATCGGAACGCGCTACAAGCCACAGCCCCCTGATTCTATATCGTAAACTCAGTTGCCATGCCAAACCAAGTGCTTATCATAGGTATCCGCTTATCTAAGCATAAGTTCGCACTTGAAATGACTTCACAATTCGTAAATAGTTCAATACCCATTATAGGTTATTTTGGAAGTTCACTTTTTATCTGTTTTTGGTGAATAGCAACTATAGCTATCTACCGACACTGAGCGAGGAGCAACGCGGCTGCCTCAGCCAGAATATTCTCCTCGCAATGCTCCTCGCTTTGCTCATAGCGATGAACAGCGGGAGTATGTGGCTGGCTACTCGTCTTCTTATTGCCGCTCCTTTGAATCGCGCAAACACAGCCACACGACGTCCCTACCCACTTCTCTCACTATTTCCCTCGCTCCTCGTTGAGTGTGTGGCTGAAGATCCCCGCAGATCATATGAACCAAGGCCGGGTTCCGAATGGCGATTACAGCACTAATTTATATATATTATATATATAATATATATCTTAAAGGTATTGTAGTAAATAATCCAAAAGCAACACATGCAACCTTAGACCATATAACAAAGGGCTAAGCATTTATCGTACTGAAAAAAAAAGTCAACCGACTAATATTGTGAGTGGAAAATATTGTTATTGTATTCTATATGTATAGTTATTATTATTACAGTAGAAAACCTACTGAAATCATAATGAACAATCAGTGTAAACTATATAATGATAGCATATTTTTTTTACAAAATAAATGTTGATTCTAAATAAATTAAAAAAATAAGAAGCTAAAATTTTTTTTACCAGTAGAGGTTTGAACCTGCGACAATCGCTACGGCGGCAAACCTTCCACACGTTTCACTAAAACTCTCATTGCACTGTTTCCTTTTGTCATAGCGTGATGACTGATGTGATGATACATACATAGCCAAACCTTCCCGAAAAAATGCTTCATCTTTCAGTGAAACTTGCATCAAAATCCATTGAGTGGTTCTCAAGTTAAAAACGAGCGAACAGACAAACAGACAGACGCTGTATTATATATGTTTCGAGATAGAGAAGTGGTACGTATTTTTTTTAATTGGAAACCGAAATTATGCGTTCCATACAATTTGATGAGATTTTCTCATTGCACCATCGCATCGCATGGCATTTATCATACTGAAAACAAAGTCAACCGACTAAAATTGTGAGTGGAAAATATTGTCAGAATCTGACTAGCCGCCAAGCATTCACACTCGAGGCGAAGAAGCAACGAGGAAGTACATATCAGATTGGGCAGTACATGGGCAACCACCGGCCCGCGGGCCGCATTTGCCAGTAGCGGTTTTTAATACGGCCAGCGGCGAGGAACAATTTAAAATCAGTAACATTTTTACCAAAAAGTCGCGATCCGTTTTTTCCTGCAACTTTAATACTTTCAGGGACATAACGAAAGAAAAAAGAAAGAACAATAGAACCATGTCTATGGGCGGTCCGTATTACTGAAAGAGTTAAGTACAGGCTGCGCTTAAATTCTTTGCCGATCTGAGTAAGAACCGAGTTAGCGAGAGCTTAAATTTAACATAATATGTACAAAAGCAGGCATGAAAATCAATAAATCCAAGTCAAACCAGACCGACCTAAAAAAAATTGCAAAATTCTTTGCCTTTATATTAGTGGAATTGATTCTAACATTAATAGTCTTGCATCTGAAAATCAGGCTCAAGGAAAATATTACATTGTAACTTTTCTGGTTTATTATGAAGCTTGAATTTCAATAAGTAGAAATTAAACCTACGGTTCACCGATTGCGTCGTTGTTTTCGTATACTATACGAGTACGCATCAACCTATGGCCCTATTCCTTAGACCATTTAACACGGGACCTGGCAAAGCGCGACTCTTAGTACTGAAATTATTCTGCCGTTTTCCACGGGAGGGGAGGTAAACACGCACAGCACACATTTACTCATTCACGCACACTCCTGCGAAAAATTGATATGTCACACTAAATCAAAAGCTGCAACACAGACACAAAACGCGCACACAAGCAAACTTACATGAACAATTTGTTCATGTACTTCGGCAGAGGGGAATGCGTGCGCTTGCCTAGTCTCGTGTTATATGGTCTAAGCCCTATTCAATTGTTTGGCTCGCGACTTCCCAAAGGTTGCCAATGCCTGGGTTAACCTGTCAAAAATTTTGGTGTTTTTTGGTTCCTGAAAAATGATCCAGATTTTGACATTTGTTTCACCACATGACGTCACAAATGCAACACCGAGCAAAAACACGTTTTTCCACAGAGCTAAAAATACTAGCAGACTAGCAACTCGGCCAAACCCGTTCAAAAACTCAGTGTTGGAACCCCAGTGCTCCTACCCACCCTAGGGTTCTATAATGAACGCACTTCTGCATGGTATGGTTACATTTGACCAAATAAAATTCAATTCGTTTTCTCGGCAATCTAAGTCGAACGCGTAACAAACATCAAACAAACTTTGCTTAGCACATGATGTGCTGATCTTGAAAAAAACCGGCACGTGATAAGGGACAAAAAATGTCAAGCTCTGTCTCTTTTCTTCACAAGAAATTAGCAATATTTTATCTTTTTTTGTGCGAGTGAAAAGAAAAAGGGAAACGTTCAGCATTCTATAGTATTCTCTTTCTACGTACGGTTAGTTCAGTTTACCGTGGAGTATGCGCCATATGAAAGAAATTCTGCTTATTATTGTATTTAGATCCATATTCTCATGTCAATAAGCGGAGAACTTCTTTATAGACTCGATCTCTACATTGCCCGACGACTCACCACACACGCGTCGCCTGGTAATCAAACTGAACACAACCTTTATGCCAAACCACCACACACAAATGGTGTCCCGAGTCCCGCCCATGTATGGGGAAAATAAATTGGGTGCCCCAATTCTTAAAATCCCTTAGTCTATTTTTGTACTTTTGAGTAAATCTCTTAGGCACAGCTTCTTTCACACAACTTTGTAAGTAGATATTTTGGTCCATAAGAGTTTCATAGTTTATAAATTTATCAAATATGTTCTTAATTTCTTTTGCATATAACTTTTCTTTACATTTGCAACGACAATCATTTATTTCCCGGAGTGTATGTTGTTTCACTTTTTTCTTTAAATTCTCATTTTTGGCCCATGTATTTGCTCTTGAAACTCTTTTTTTGCCTTGCTTTTTCATCTTTTCTTTTCATCAATTTCAGATTCCGATATCTCTGAATCTGTTTCAATTTTTGCAGTCACATAATTAAGTTTATTTTTTTATTGATTATTTGAAACGAGGTAACTTTATCCAAATTTTTTTCATTTGAAGAAATATATCTGCTGTGTCTCGTGTAGGTTCATTTGTTTCCTGCAGTGTATTTTATTTCCCATATTCTTTATTTTTTCCTTTGTAGCCCACGTATTTGGTCTTAAAACACTTTGTTTTCATTTTTGTTAATATTTCTACAATTTCAGATTCAGATATCTCTAAATCTGTCTCAATTTTTCCAGTCTCATGGTTAAGTTTCGTTTTAATATTGATTATCTGACACGAGGTACCTTCATCCAAATTTTGATTATATGAAGTAATATTATATTCTATGTCTCGTGCAGATTCTTTTGAATCACTATCAAATTGACCAGTACGTAAATTTAGCTTTTTTGTGGGGAATTATCCATTTGAATTTGGCGTGAGACATAACCAGATTCATCATCTTTGTTGGAATGAAAATCCACAGCAGTAGGCCTACCATGAATTTTGCTTACTATACACGTTACCGTCTGCGTAAAATATTTTGTATGAGAAATGCTGGTTCCTCTAAAAAGCCGCTAGGGGCACTGCACAATTTCACATATAAATATTTTACGCAGACGTTAAGGTGTAAAGTAAGCAAAACTCATGGTAGGCCTACTGTAATAGTTTCTATCGTTCTTTCCACATTAGAATTTTGTTTTTCGTGTGAACTACATGGTATATTAGGTTGTTCATTTCTGTTGAAATTAATATCTGCACTTTCAACAGTTAGCACCAATGTCTTTTCTTCATCAGAAGAATTTTCAAGTAAGCCAGATTCTTCAATGAGCGTGAAACATCGTATAGTTCTTGTAAAATTGTAAAATTTTGTCGTTACCAACCTTATTTATATCTGCCAACAAGTGTATGTACTACATACCTCTATAATTTCTCTTCAAAGTTTATATCACTAAAGTAAACTCAAACTTTCCCCTTATTTTCATTTATTTGATATAATTTTTAGGTTATAAGTACGGTACGATCTTGATAAAAAGCAAAGTAAAATGCAGTTAGGGCTTTTTTTGGACCTGAGCAGGGGAATTAGGGATATTCAGGACTTAGAGGATTCCAGAATTGTACTGAACGGACCAAAGAATATAGTAGAACGGACTAAGTGATTTTTTTGACATTAAAAACAATTGCTTAGAGATATTATAAAATAAAATGTCAAAGACAAGATCATAGACAAAAAAAGCTCTATCTTCTTATAGTGTTGGTTGAAAAAATCTCAAACTGGACTTAGGGATTTTAAGAATTGGGGCACCCAATTGAGCTACGGCTGCGCAAGAGGTATCTGTCATCTTGAGGCCTCTACCAGGCAGTGGTCTTGAACCTACCGATTTTTCGGTATTTATACCGATATGGTGTCTGTCTTACCGAAATACCGAAATAAAACGATTTTTCTACGATTTCTAATAATTTTCTAATAATCTCCCGATATTTTTACCAATTTTACCAGTTTACCAGTCTACTATAGCCAACGACCTATAGATAGCCTAAAAACGACTTGTATCCAGAGCCATTAAAACAATATAAAAAATAGTTTACCCCGATAGTCGGGGTTTTCCGCCGCGTAGTCTTGTTTGTCTCCGAAGAAACTGTACGAATACAGTGAAACTAGTCAGGCGAAATCTGACTATATAAAAATCGTGAGTAGCCGTTTCAATAGCATTATTTAAGGACTATTTTGCAATGAAGCAAATTTAGTTTTTACTGCACTAAAACTAAAGTTGAAACCTTTAGAATCGGCTCTATTGTACTGTATCAGTATTTTTTTATTGTTGATTCGATTTCATTACGGTTTGCTCTTTGTTGGTTTGAATAGTTACTTTAAATGTACATACATACTGTTATAAGTTTTTATAATGTTTGATAATTCTAGAAAATTTAAATAAACAAGATATTTGCTTGAAATTTTTTTTTCTCATATACCCATTTTTGGTCTTAATACTAATTTTAGTTGGCAACTCTACCGATTTCGCGTGCATTTTGACGTTCGGGACCACTGCTAGCGATGGTATTTATCCGAGTTTAAACTCACCATTGGATAAAAACTGAGTTTTAACCCGTATTTATCCGGTTATTAACTCAAAAGCAGGATAAATACTATTCATACAATTTTTACTTTTGTTTCGTGTTTCATTCTTTATGGTGAATTTACCTTATGATTATTGGTCTTGTGTGCATATGACCTGACCATGAGAATTGAATATTAGTAGAATATCAAACATTTTCATCCTGATTGACATTTTATTTTACACCTTTTCTTTTTCAAATGTACTGTAGGTACTCAGTAAATGATCTGGAAGCTAAATCTAACAAAATTAAACTGGTTAAGTGGCAGTAGAACTCGTGGCTTGAGGGTTCTGTACATACAGTTTAAAACACAAACGTATTCCACAAGCGGTTATAACTATTAATATTATAATTATATAATGCCTTATTTTGTAGCTACAAAACGGTCACTGATTCACTGATTGACATGGTAGATTAGTTGGTTGGTCTGACATTAAAATGATGTAGGGGGCTCAAAGTGAGGTCGTTTGTATGGGATTTTTGTATGAAAAATTTTTTTTCTGTCTAACCGATCTGGCGAGACCGGAAGTCGAGCCAGCGAAGTGTATCCATGGAATAAACTTTGACTTTGATATTTTTGACTTTGACTTTGACATTTTTTTACACATTTTCTCTATATCTTGTTCCCGTTGAGATATTTCTATGGGAAAAAATTTCTACCGGTGTCTTGCTGAGCTGGCGAGACCAAAGGTCAAACCTACGAGGAGTATCCATGGAAAAAACTTCAACATTTCTTGACATTTTCGCTAAATCCTGTTCCCGTTGAGATATTTGAACGGGAAAAAAAACCCCTACTGTCTATCCGAGCTGGCGAGACCGAAGGTCGAGTCAGCGAGGAGTATCCATGGAAAAAACTTTTGACAGTTTTTAACATTTTTCGCTAAATAGGTCAAGTATAAGACTTTCGGAAACACAGGTACCAAAAAAAAGAAGTTTGAAAATAAAATTTTGTTTTAGCTCTATCTCCGGGACGGTTGGTATTGGACGCCCCAAACTTGGACACCGGGGTTCAAAAAAAAGTTTTTAAACTTTGAACAAAATATATATCCGAGGTGCGGAAAAAAATTCGTTTTGACCATATCTCCGGACCGGTTGGTCTTGCAACCTCCAAACTTGGACCCCAGGGGTAAAAAACAATTGTCTACCTTTTTCAAGTGTTAAATCTTTTTCGGCTCATATCTCCGGAATGGTTGGTCTTGGAACCCACAAACTTGGACACCAGGGATACAAAAAAAATGGTCTTTCTTTTTCAAGTGTCAAATATTTTTCGGCCCATATCTCCTAAACGGTTGAAACTAGACCCCTGTTCCTGGTGTTTTTTTTAAGGGCTTGAAGACATCTACCCGAATATGCAAAAAAAAATTTGGTCACATGACTATATCTCGGGAAGAGCTAGAGCTACCGGGTTTTCACTAAAGGCTTGACAAGGGCCGCTTGGTGATAAAAAAATACTACATCTTGAATTTTTTTTTATTGCTATATCTTTGGAACGGCTGGGCCTACGGGCACTTTCCGACCAATGATAGTTTTTGACATTCGAAATTCCTATGACACCTTAGAAACTGCCCAAATCATTTAGACATAATTTCTAAGATATCAAACAAATTTCGCCCTTATTGACATATTAAAACCCCTTTGTTTTTCATTCTCATTTACTCAGTACTACGTGGAAGCTGAATTTCACAAGAAAACATGAATGTTTATTAATATATTTCGAAAATTAAAACATTTTTATTATTATTACAAGTACCTTAAAATGTAAATAAGGACGAAATTCGCTCAACGCCTAAGAAACTGTCCATTCAAAGTACGTAGCTAAATAAATTATTTTGAAAATTCAGCGGATATTATGTCGTAACGTCGATAGTTCTCCCACTTTTGTGATTAGATTTATATTTTCCAATATTGGATGGATTCGATTGATGGTTCTTGGTGGAATATCATCTTGAATAAATTATACACAAATTCTTGTACTTTTATTCCACATATATTTATTTTTATTCTAACTTAGGCTACCGGTTTCGTAAATGTGGAATAAAAGTACAAGAATTTGTGTATAATTTATTATATTTTCCATGTTTTGAGTCAGATTTTATGACCAAATCATGAGCATATGTAGCTTATGCTTTTCCTCGTGCATGCGTAAAGAATATTATTACAATGGCGTTTTCAGTTTTTTAAAATTTCCGTAGAAAAAGTATTTATCCTACGTTTTGAGTTTTTATCCGATAGAAACGGAAAAATACGAGTATTTATCCAAAAATGGAAAAAAACTGATTTTTTATCATTTGAGTATTTATCCACCGCCCATCTCTCTGCTACTGGTCCTCGAAGTTTTCTAAATTTTTAGGGTTTCTTAAGATAAATTATAATAAATCATACAAAAATAACGTTTAGATGGTTTTGATTAAATTTAAGAGTACAACAAGTCAAATCAAGGTTGAAAATAGTTGAAATAATCAATGAACACTCTAAAAAAAGAACTGGTTGTGCACAAAATTTGGCATTTCCGCGCGAGATATCAATCTGTTCATAAACCATCCCGAGCTCAGAGGTGTCACATGGACCGAAAAAAAGTTCGCAATAAGCCATAAATCTATAAAAAGTCCTAAATCATCAAATGGACTGATTCAACCGTGAGCTAGTACACGGGCGATGGACTAGACGGACCTACATGGCTTTTGGACTAGTCCATGCAGTCCGTTAGTCCGTTATGTTTTACAAAATGGTTATAAATGGTTTTATGCAAGTAAAGCATGAATAAATAATGTTATTCGACGGATGTGATGACGACTTTATTAAATAATTTTTTCATATTTTCTTTGTATTGTCCTATGTATATTATACCTATTAAGGTGACTTTCATTTTAACAGCCAAACTCATACCTTAGACTCGGTAAGTGATTAAGACCAAGGTTCAATGACCCTGTTAGGGAAAGGCGAAAAATATATTTTGTGCCTCTATACTTGTTGGAGGAAATGGTGCGCAGCCTTAGCGATTCTTCGAGACAAGTGGGCCTGTGGATGAATTTGGATAAGACTAAGGTCATGTACAACTGTCTCGTCATCCAAGGGCCACTAACCGTCGACTATGTCAGCATTGAAGTTGTATAAAAATATATTTATCTGGGTCAAGTCATACAGCTGGATAAAAACAACTTCGGCGGCGAGGGGGGGGTAAAAGAATATGCTTGGGTTGGCCAGCATTCGGAAAGTTGCGTCACAAATTTACGTCGTCAATACCGCAGTGCTTAAAGGCTAAGATGTACAACCAGTGCGTCCTTCCTGTGATGACGTATGGCGCTGAGACGTGGTCTCTTACAACGGGCCTAATCCACCGATTTAAGGTCGCTCAGCGAGCTATGGAGTGGGCTATGCTTGGGGTATCTCTGATGGATAGAATCACGAAATGAGGAGATCCATCAGAGATCGAAAGTAACCGATATAGCCTGCAGAATCAGTAAATTGAAGTGGCAGTGGGCAGGCCATATTTGTCACCGACATGATGGCCGTTGGGGCTGAAAGGCTTTAGAATGGAGATCATGTTCAGCAAAGCGTAGTGTAGGCCAACCTCGTGCCCGCTGGACCAACGACCTGAAGGGCGTTGCGGGGGGCGGCTGGATGAGGAGGACGGAGGACCGACATGAGTGGCGAAATTTGGGAAGGCCTATATCCAGCAGTGAAAGAACACGGGCTGATGGATGGATGGATGGATACTTGTTCACGAACAAACAACCTCGCTCGACTCAATTAGCAGAGGACGTCTAAATTTTATTTTGCGTAATTTAAGACAGGGTCATCAAACCTTGGTCCTGACCACTTACCGAGTCCTCAGTATGAATTTGGCTACACAAATAAAAGTTGTCATAATTATGGTGTCTCTCGTTTATACAAGGTGACATTTATGTATGCAGCCATATTCATATCATAGTAAGTAGTATCAGTAAGTATTCTGTTCTGTATCAAGGTTCGATGACCCTTTTTGGGAAATTTGAAGTACATTATTCTCCTTTTATCTACAAACACAAGCCCAGCCCCGAGTCTATTATATTTTGGGAAATTAGCAAAAAGTGTTATCGATCCGTCATACTGATCACTTATCAAGCCTACACTACAGTATGAATTTGGTTGTATAAATAAATGTCACCTTATTCAGCCAAATTCATACTTTAGACTCGGCAAGAGATCTCGACCAAGGTTCAATGACCTGTTGTGTGAAATATGCAAAATAAAATTTAAATTTTATACACTATTCGAGTAGGGGTTGTTCTTAAACAAGTTTAGAGGCACAAAAAAACGTTTGGCGTATTTCGCAAGCAGTGTCATTGAACGTTGCCTGACCACTGACTGAGTCACTAGTATGAATTTGGCTATATAAGCGAAAGGCACCTTATTTAATCAACAGTATAACAACATTGTTGATACCTAAATTTCAAGGTTTTTTTTTAGCTTAGGTGTCAGAGCAACACTTGATCTTAATGTATCTTTTTAGCATATAACTCTGTATTCTGATTTAATGTAATTGTACGTGGGACGCACTATAAGTTTCCGGAATGAATATGAAAAAATACTATTGAAGGTACAAAATTAATTTATTGTTTTTCAAAATAATCTCCCTTGGCGTCTATGCACTTTTTCATTCGATCAAACCTGTTTTGAAAACTTTTGTGCCACTCCCCTGTGGTGACCTCTGAAACGTGTTTTTCATACTCCTCGACAGCCTCTTCTGGTGATGAAAATCGTTGACCGCGTAATTGGTTCTTAATTTTTGGGAACAGAAAAAAGTCACAAGGTGCCAGGTCGGGACTGTATGCAGGTTGACTCATGAGTTCTACATTTTTCGTCTTCAAAAAGTCGTTTGTCTGTCTGGCCGTGTGAGAACTAGCATTGTCGTGGTGCAAGATGATACGGCGTTTACGGTTATTTTTACGGAGTTCGTCAATAACTTCCGGCAAACAAATGGTCGTGTACCAGTCACTATTCACGGTACGACGATTCTCTAAAGCAACAGTAGCCACGTGTCCAGTTTTATTAAAAAAAGAAGCAATCATCCGCTTAGATGCACTTTTCACGCGCGCCACTTTGGTTGGTTTCGGCTCATCTTGAAAGACCCATACGCTCGATTGCTGCTTTGTTTTGGGATCGTAGCAATAAATCCATGTTTCGTCACCTGTTACTATGTCTCACACCAAATTTGACGCACCTTCGTTGAATCTGGTAAGCATGGCACTGCACCAAGTGACGCGGTCCGTTTTTTGAGCCTCGGTCAAGTTGTGTGGGATCCACCGCGAGCACAGCTTTCTCACACCCAAATGTTTGTGTAGGATTGATTGTATTTGACTCATGCCTATTTCTAAGGATGCGCGAATTTCATGGTAGGTCACATGCCTGTCTGTTTCAATCATACGGCGCACAGCATCGATGTTTTTGTTGGTCACAGCGGTGGACGGCCGACCATCGCGAGATTCGTCACTGAGATTGATACGACCACGCTTGAATTCTGCAAACCAGCTATAAATAGTCGTCTTGCCTGGTGCTTCATTGCCAAAAGCTGTTTCAAGCCGAGCGATGCTCTGTTGAGCTGTCAAATTACACTTAAAATCGTAGAAAATCATACTACGAAAATTTTCCCTAGTTAAATCCATGTTGATGCAGACACACAATTTTTTAAATGGCGCCACAAGGTAAAACAAAAGACAGTCAGATGAAACAAACTGCATTCTACAGCCAAAGAGTTCTATTTTCAAATGTTGCAATAAATTTTTAAATATTGTTTATGTAAGTGGCCAGTTCCGGAAACTTTTAGTGTTACCTATGTACCTGTTTATTGTGAAAATAAAGAATTTATTATTATTATAATAATAAATAACCAAAATAAAGGAGTAGTGTTCAGTTCAGTTAGAGACTAGTAATCTTCTTGCCAAAAGACAGACAAAAAAGCTTATTTATATAAATAAATGTGCTGTTTTAGTTTAAGGATCCAGTTTCGTTTTTACGGATAAACCGTCTTAGTAAATTACATTGCTTGCATTTTACAAATTCTACATATTTAACATATTCAGAAGTAACAAATACGCCAAATAATTTTCCAAACGCTTAGAAACAAATACTTTTATTCAGCGAGTCGTTAATCACGCACAAAGTGTGGAAACAGACTAATTTGACGAAGCGTAAACAAGTATTTTTATGTAGGACATATATTACATACTAGCTTTTGCCCGCGGCTCCGCCCATGTCAAAGAGATTTTTATGGAAATAATGAAAACAAAAGAATATGATTTTTGAACGACTATGTGCAACGGTCACCATGTTTCACAAAAGCGCTAATAATCACCAATCAAATTAGCCCAAACTCGTAGGGTCTGCTGTTATCCGTTGATGAGATCCCGTACTCACCTTCCAGTCTCATCATCAGACCCTGGTCACCATGTTTAACCAAAGTGCTAAAAAATACCAATTAAATAAGCTAAAACTCGAAGGGTCTGCTGTTATCCGTTGAGCAGATCCCGTACCCACCTTCCAGTCCCATCATCAGACCATGGTCAGCATGTTTTACCAAAGTGCTAATAAAGACCAATCGAATAAGCCCAAACTCTAAGGGTCTGCTGTTATCCGTTGAGGAGATCCCATAACCACCTTCCAGTCCCATCACCAGACCCTGTTTTACCAAAGTGCTAATAAATACCAACTAAATAAGCCTAAACTAGAAGGGTCTGCTATTGTCCGCTGAGGACCTTCCAGTTCCATCATCAGACCCTGGTCACCATATTTTACCAAAGTGCTAATAAAATAAGCCCAAACTCGAAGGGTCTGCTGTACTATGAGACTACATACGTACAACTACGCAAGGCGTACATACCACATGATTAACTAAAAATCTTATTGAGTGCTTACATAACTTTTATAGTCAGTTCAGTAGTTCTAGATATTACCCATTATA
Source organism: Ypsolopha scabrella (assembly GCA_910592155.1). Lineage (NCBI taxonomy): Eukaryota > Metazoa > Arthropoda > Insecta > Lepidoptera > Ypsolophidae > Ypsolopha > Ypsolopha scabrella. The sequence goes on from OU342966.1 coordinate 15,259,845, forward strand.
TGCAAACAAACAAACAAACAAATCTTTCTTCTTTATATAATAGTGTAGACAAACTTTAACGTGAGTTGATTTGAACCAGACTGCGTCAAATTCGATATTTTGAAACATGCAGCGCCATCTAGTGTATTAAAATAAAAACAATTTCAACGCCAGCTCACAAACAATTTTAAGACCAGCTTACTGGGCCGTTATCCAGGACTGCTTCCCAGAGATGGCGTTTTCTAAGCACTTGAAAATAAAAATATTTTAGTTATTTGTCTCTGCTCAGTCAAGAAATATAATTTCAGCTTTAATATTTTTTTTACAAAAGGTAATATTTTTCTGAAAATAAAATAAAAGAATAAAAAGTAAAAAGTGAAAAAAAAAATTACCAGTCGGGGTTTGAACCCGCGACGATCGACTATGCTCCGGCGGCGAACCTTCTATATGTCTCACTAAAATTCTCATTTTGCTGCTCCCTTTTATCATAGCGTGATGATACATAGCTTCAAACCTTCCTGAAGAAATGCTTTATCTTTCAGTGAAAACTGCATCAAAATCCATTGATTGGTTCTCAAGTTATAAGTGAACGAACAGATAGACAGACAGACAGACAGACCGACAGACAGACAGACTTTGTATTTTATATGTATAGAGAAGAATATATAATGATTGCTGCCACATTCTTTAGTTTATGTGCAATATAGCACAAATACAAGTGCATTTCAATCCAAACGGCTATAAATTCTCAAGCCAAAACTACAATTTTCGATAAACGTCGTATTCTTTTGTGTTCCGCTTAAAAATTAAAAGGAATAAAATGAAATAAAGAAACATGTCAGTTTTGACTCTTTGAATTTAAGGATGGTCATCATAAGCGCAGCAACTCAATTGTGAGCGTGACCAGATATAATGGTATTTCATTTCGCTATTACGTGCACGCTTGAAACTTACGAAGGCAATACAATCGCACCGGTTTCGTCGCAGGTACGATTTTTTTTTATTCCAAACGGTTCATTAAACCTTTACCCTTGAACTCTTACCGAGTCTCTATTATGAATTTGGCTTTACAAACGAAAGTCACGTTATATTTGACAGCTCTCAAAATAAATTTTCTGATCGTCTTGTTGATTTTTAATAACGCATTTCAAAACACGCATTATCTTAAAACAAAATAAGTACATAAGCATAAATGAATTTAATGTTATTTTAACATTTCCTTCAAAAAGAAAAACCAAATATTATTACATAATGATATATTATTTCTATTAATGTTACTTTTTATAAATATATCCCAATCATTTATATTAACCGCGACATGCGTGCCACAACCTGATTGGCATCGCACCTGATTTTCACTCGCAATAACGTATTAGAGAATTTCTTTCCGAATCCCACCAGCGCGCCTAAATGCTAATCAATTTACGACTTTAAGCCTTACACAGAAAATTTACTAATACGAAAGGGATGCTCCGCGCACCCTCTGGCCGTGCCTCTCGCTCAGCTCTCATATGCTCACTGTGTCTCGATTTTGTGGGTTCTCTTACTGTGCTTCAAAACCCAATGTTCTCAAAATTTTAATTGATTCCACCACGCTCCAAGAATTTTTAACAATCATATAACAATAAAATATTTCAATATTTTAGTTCCACTGCGCTTCAAGAAATTTTTAGTAGAGTTAGCAACAATATATTTTGGTATGAAACATTATATTAAAATCATTAAAAAGAATTTCAGTTGGATACGCGCCTTAGAATCCGCGGTCAAAAAGAAACAAGCTATATATTTATTTGTTTATAATCAGGAACTTTAAAAATAATTTATGCTTTGCCTTTTATGATGATTGATGACTCTACTTTTTTTTATTTTGGAGCGCTGTGGAACTATTTTGGTACTTATAATTTTTGAAATAATATAGGTATGTAATAAAAACTTGGAGTGCAGTGGAGTACATTCTTTGAGCGCAGTGGAATAACCCGATTTTGTATTCTTTGCATCATCATAAAAAACTTACTTACACCTATGAATTTATCTCGGTATCTCACTTTATTGTTAAATTGGAAGTAAAGTAGTTTACGTTTAGCTAATAATTATGTAAAATAATTGAAAACCATGTGAGTGAAGTGTATAAAATACAAAATTAGAGTTTTATAATAAAGTGATAAATTAAATTAATCCTAAACCGATATCTTTATTAATTAAAATAATACAAATACTATAATTATATCTTTATACTATTTAGAATAAATATTATTTAAAATAATTTTATAATGTACATTTTTCACTGAGAAAGTTTTCAGGTATAATAAACAATGTGAATATCTTGAAAAAATAGACAAAACATTTTTGACTACTTACTTGTAACACTGTATTTATTGCATAAACCTCTTGAAATAATTTAACGGACTAGATCGGACTGTTTCGTACCGTTGTGGCTTTTTACCGATAACGGACTAAGCCGCTCCAAGCCGCTTTAGTTTAGGATTCGCCTTTAAAGTCCATCGTACCTAGTCAGAGTCCATTTAAACGGACTACTTCGGACTTCTTTTTTCAGTCCATGTGACACCACTGTCCGAGCTGTAGCGCCCGTGAGTGACGCTTCGAGAAGCTTCCGTCCGAACTCATATTTCCCCGACTGCACTGTAGAATAATATTATAAGATGTCTATGACTGACTGTGTCTGTGTGTGACAGGGGAATAATAAAAAGTGACATACAATTGATTGATTGTCAATTAAGTCTAGAAAAAAATGATGGCGCTTCAATCTCTTTTGATACTTGCTCAGTCACTTTGTAGCGTTCACATTTAAGTAGGAAAGTTTTTTTTGCCGTGACGGTCTCTGTGAGCTTTGTTAGATAAGGATATAGTTAGATACAAGTGTCGTAGCGGTTTATGAGCGGTGACCTTGACTGCGCTAGTCATTTTTTTTCTCGTACTTAGTAATTTTGTGCGCGAGTGAACACATGCGCTAGTCCCCCACCACTTTCACCGAGCACTCAAAAACCGTTGCGACACTCAGGCACGTATCCAGACTTTTGTTTCGGGGGGGGGGGTATTCATTGAACCAACAACGTGAATTGTGAAAGAAACCTCTGTAATCACTGTACTATAATATTATTAAGTATCTAAAGTACATGTGTCGCAACGGTTTATGAGCTCTCGGCGAAAGTGGTGGGGGACTAGCGCATGTGTTCACTCGTGCATAAAATTACTAAACTAGAGCCAACGAGAGATGGCACCTATGACGTTTAAATGCCTACCAAGTTTCATAATAGTTTATGGGTAAGTGTAAGTGTCACTAAAATAATCTAATACTTCATTGTTGCTGGCAGTGAAAAGTGACGTACTACTCGTTTCGATCATCATTTTTCGATTTTATAAAGACTATAGCAAAAGTTTCTATTTGTTTCAAAACTCAAGGGATCATGAGGAATGTTAGTAGCTGAATTGTAATCAATAAATAACGGGTTATATTCTCCTTAATCGTACGGCTCCGTCTGTTTACAAACTATATCTTTTTATTATAAAAAATTGTAAACCAGTTTTCTAGATTTTATGGCTGCTTTGTTAATGTAAGCAAATGCACATTTGTCATTTGTATTATTATGATACATGTTGTATGACGTGTCAAATAAGTTGATATTTTATTTACTCAAGTCGCTAGTCACACTTGATTTTTATTTTTGTCGAAATTAAAATGCACCCCATCACTAAATGCAGCTGTCATGCGATAGAGAGAAAAAGACTAGCGCAGTCAAGGTCACCGCTCATCAGCGATGCCAGATCTACTGATTTTTCGAGGGATCTACTGATTTTCCCAGAATTCTACTGATCTCAACTGAAATTCTACTGATTTTTTTAAAATGATTGCTTTACTCATTTTTAAACATAAGAATATAAGAAACCTGCGTGAAATGAAACACAAAATTATGATGGTTAGGTTGGCACTGTTAACTTGACATCGTAAAATGGACTTAAAGTCATGGAACACATAGTTCAATATTGAAATTCAAATCTTGCTCTACAGACAGCGAAATAAACCGGTTTGACACAACCCCGCTAAGATGAACGATTGCAAGTTGGCGGGAAATAGGGAATTTGTTTTGTTTTTTGTTCAAGAGAGTTGACTGTGGTTGGGTTCAGTGTAGTTTTTGTTTATTGTGTTGTAAAATGTCCACCGAAGTAATTTCTGGAATGCTGCATACCAAAAATAAATAAAAAAAACAAACTGCTATGATTTTAATATAGGTAAGCACTGAAATGTTGAAAAAGCTTAACAGTTAAATGAATAACTAATATAATAATATTTAATGTTATTTTAATGCTCAACATTGTTTTATTGAACAAAATTGCATCTACAGATTTTTTGAAAAATTTCCCCATACATCTCCTGATTTTTTCTAGTCGCATCCTCTGATTTTTTTTAAATGGACCTTGCAACACTGCCGCTCATAAGCCGTTGCGACACTTGTACCGTGCTTTTTTTTATTAAAACGTACTTTAACGTAGGTATGTCACGCCAAATTTCGGGAGGGGGGTAAATCCCACCTATCCCCCCCTGGATACGTGCTTGGCGACACTTGTCACTGTGTGAATTCTTGAAAATACTTTTATATACAACATAAAGAAATAAATTTTCTCTGTGATTTGAAAATGTCACTGAGAGTTTTAGAGTTGCCATATGAAGAGAAAATAATAGTTCCGCTTTATTTAACTTCTAGATTTAAATAACAAGCTTGTGAGTAAGAGTTACATATTTGATTTTTTGAATAAATTAAAATTGCCGGTAGAACTCACGAGATATTTTTTTTATTTTCTTACGGTAATTTACAACTTAATTATAACGCAACTTTTGAGGGGCTTGTGCAGAGAAAATAAAAATAAAAATATTTCGGGACAACGGCTTATTACGTTATTATTATTACGTTTGTATGTACCTTTTTTTACTTGTGGTGTGTCGAAATTTTAATGAATATGGTTAAGTAACATGTTATTGTCTTTCATTAGAATTATAAACAATGTAAAATTTAATAAATTTTAATTAATAAAGGGGTAGGTAGTTTTAAGTGATTTGGGGGAAAAGTTACTGAAACTCTATACTTTTGGGGGATATTTTTGTCTCATTCGGTTGATCTTCTCACAAACCCCTTTCTGGGGCGTAGGGACTCAGTGTCGGAGCGGGTACACCCTTACTGAGGACTCTGCCGATGCCTATAGCTATGGGCATGTCCTTGTTCTTGTCTGGCGTGTCATATCAGGTGGTGACCGCGGCTCTACTCTTGACGAGAATGGCTTGACTCAGAGAGGAGCACGGCTCGACTCAGGGAGGAGCCGCAGATGACACGTGTTATCCAGCGCGAGTGACGCAGACACGCGTGGCGCAGGTGTTGCGGGCGCGCCCGGCGCGGGTGACGCAGTCACGCGTGGCGCATGTGTTGCGGGCGCGGTTGCCGCGGGCGCAGTGTCCGCGGGCGCGGGTGACGCGGACACGCGGATCGCGTCAGGCTCTGATGTGGTCTCGTCTGGTGGTTAGAGGTCCCGTAGGAGGCGGCAGCGGTCGGGGGGACGCGCGTGGTGCGGCGCCAGCTTTCGAAGGTGCGAGAACGGCGCATTCTCCGCGCGCGTGAACATCCCCGTCGCGTCTCATTCGGGGAAATTTCAAAAACTATTTGGAAACCCTACAGTCCGTGTGAGTTTAATAAACGGTTATCTTGTATGATTAATGTTTCTGGGATTTTCTTTTCACAAGAATTTTGGGGAAAACCAAAATCAGAGGGTGGGAACACTGACTGTCACCACTCACTTCCAGCGTTGCCGGTGCGGGTATTTTTACCAGATTTCAGGTAATTTAGGCCCTAAGCGGGTTTGTTGCTGGGTAAAAATATCCGTACCCTCAATTAAGAAAGAGCATGAATTTTTTTAAATTAAATCATCTTGGCGCAGCTACAGCGTGTAATGAACACATCCTATTTTTCTCTAGCATTTGTGTGTGTGAGAGAGTTCTGTGTTGAGAATCATGATAATATATATATACTGCTCAAAACAATTAGCGGAATAAGATTTCAAAGTAAAATAAATAAAAAATCTTTGGTTTTTTATTATAACTGCCCACTAAATATTAAAGTGACATGGTTAATGAAAATAAGGAACAAAAGAACATCAGCGTTTTTGTAAGCAGTTCTTAATATGGTGGCCAAGAGTCTATGTACACCTAAAAACAAAGTGACGCCATTCAATTTTCTTAACTTTTTAATTACAAAAAACCGATTTTAAGTGCCCTTTCAAACCTTCTGAGTGCTGTTATTGATTGAAATGAGTGTAAATTTGGTTAAGAAGCTCATTATACCAGATCTGACTGAAATCCAAGTCTCCCGAGCTGTCACTCTGCTTCAAGAGGGTCGAACTATGGCACATGTAGGAACTGACCTAAGAGTCATCCCTTCTGTCATCTACAGAGTATGGAAGCGGTATCTAGGTGACGGGGGAATACTCAGGAAGTGGTGGTCAGGGTCAAAAGAAAAAAACAACTCCTTTGCAAGATCGCTACATTATCAATATTGAAATTTTTTCCTTGTTAATTTGTTAGTTTTTTAATTTTACAAAATTTAGAAATTAAACGTTTTAGGCGTAAAACAAACTGGTGATCAAAAGGTCCGTCACAGAAATGTTTGAATATTCGTCTTCACTGACTTTTAGAATCGTGTATGACCTCCATGAGCCCTTATCACAGCTTGACAACGACGCGGCATGCTTTGTATGATCCTCCGAATATCTTCCTGCGGAATTATCTCCCATTCTTCGATTAATGCTTGAGTGAGCTGCTGCAGTGTTTGGGGTACAATAGGACGTTTCCTGATGCGTCTATCAAGCAAATCCCAAATGTGTTCTATTGAGTTTAGGTCCGGGCTCATGGGAGGCCATTCCATTACACGGATTCCATGATGCTGTAAGTGATCTAACGTGATGGCTGCAGTATGTGGTCTGGCATTATCTTGCATAAAAACAAATTCTGGGCCGATACCATATGCTGCGGGCAGGACGTGGTCTTCGAGCACGTTTTCGATGTAAGCTTGAGCATTCAACCGCCCGGGAACAACGATGAGATCTGTGCGCTCGTCCAAACTCACTCCGCCCCACACCATCACAGAACCACATCCAAATTTGTCATATTCTTGGACTGCCGCTGCACTGTATCGCTCGCCTGGGCGTCTGTAGGCACGGAGACGACCATCGCAGCGTGTTAGACGGAATCTTGACTCGTCAGAAAAGAGCACTGGCCTCCAATGTCTAAGTTGCCAATTAGCGTGGCTTTGTGCGAACCGTTGGCGAGCTTGTTTGTGTTGAATAGTTAGACGCATGGCCCGCACTGGTCGACGTGCTCTCAAATTGGCTTCCCTCAAGCTATTCCTTACCGTCTGGTCGGAAATTTCTACAGCAGTAGCCGTCCTTAGTGTATTTTGCAGATCTCTTGCAGTAGTGGTGCGGTTTCGTAAAGCACAGTTGATGATGTAGCGATTTTCCAAAGGAGTTATTTTTCTCTTTCGACCCTGACCACGCCTTCTTGAGTATCCCTCCGTCTCTAGGTACCGCTTTCATACTCTGTAGATGACAGAAGGGCTGACTCTTAGGTCAGTTCCTACATATGCCATAGTTCGACCCTCTTGAAGCACAGTGATAGCTTGGGAGACTTGGATTTCAGTCAGATCGGGCATAATGACCTTCTTAACCAAATTAACACTCATTTCAATCAATAACAGCACTCAGAAGAGTTGAAAGGGCACTTAAAATCGTTTTTTTGTAATTAAAAAGTTAAGAAAATTGAATGGTGTCACTTTGTTTTTAGGTGTGCATAGACTCTTGGCCACCATATTAAGAACTACTTACAATAATGCTGATGTTCTTTTGTTTTTTATTTTCGTGAAGTATGTCACTTTAATATTTAGTGGCCAATTATACTTAAAAACCAAAAAAAAAAAAAAAAAATAATTATATATCACTTTGAAATGTTATTCCCCTAATTGTTTTGAGCAGTATATATACTTGACATTCTGTTTAAGTGAGGCTATTCCACACTAAAGCGACGTGCAAAAGAAATGCCCATACAAATCATCAGTAGAAAGCACGATTATTTTGCTGTTGTTCCGTTTTGTTTTGCGGCTTGCTCTGGATAGTTATAAATACTTACTATAACGCGTGAAACTTTTTATAGAAAGGAATAATATAATCAACTTTATATAATTATAACTTAATTGTTGATAATTATTCTTTTTATTTGTCTATTTTCACCAAAATGGTCTGAGTATGAAAGTAGAAAATTCTTTAATAATTATTTTATTTGGTAACAACGACTTAAAATATTAAACTCTACTTAAAATATCGTTTAATTTTTTTCAGCTTATTAATTAAAAACACTGTTTAAAGAACAAATTCCTGTTAATTTATAAAGAGGTATGGTAAATGTAAAAATAAAAACAAAGTTTGTAATATTTTATTTCTTCTCCTGAAAAGAAAAAAATACATTCACAAAACGGGTAATTCGGGTAATTCCTGGTTAGACTAACGGCAACACTGTCACTCACTCTGCCTCTTGGACTTTTTGGCGGGCTTTTGAAACGTAAAGGCGGAATTGTTAAAAGTTTTTTCAGAAAATATTTTTCTGCTGTAAAACTGTAATATTTTAAGTTGATAAGTGTAAATAAAAATTGTACAGTGCATAGAGTTTTTGTAAAAATGAAAGAGCCTACGGGGGCTGAGCCCCCTGGGCAAGATTCTTCTTCAACCCCTACGGGAACAAAGCGTGGTAGAGGTGATGATGCTTATCTTCAAGGTGCTCAGAACTCTCAAGATAATGAAGTTTTCTACAAACCATACAATAAACCAGGTTATAAACGTATTTTCCCTGAGAATCAGGTGAGTACTGAATACATTGTTTATGTCGAAAGTACCAATGAAGGTGAGAGACTAGGGAACAAGAACCCAGACATGATTTGTACCTTATTCAAAAATGAAATTAAGGGCGTGGTGGGTATTAAAAGAGTCAACGCAAATAAATTGGGCATTACGTTTTCACAAAATATTCATGCCAACAATTTTCTGTGCAATGAGAACTTTTTGAAAAAATATAATTACAAGGCGTACATACCAGCTAGGTCAGTGGAAATCATCGGCGTTCTGAGGTTCGTGCCAACGAATATCAGCAACGAGGAGTTATTTAAAAAACTCTCATCTCTGTACGAGATCATAAATATCAGACGTTTTACCCATAAGGTGAATGGCACAATAGTGCCATATGGATCTGTAAGTGTTACATTTCTATCCCAACAATTACCGGACTTTGTATACCTTGATCTATATAGATTCAAGGTCTTTGAGTATGTTGCTCCACTATTGCAATGTTACAAATGTTTTAAATTCAATCATGGAGCTAAATTTTGCAAATCAACCCAAAAATGTTCAGTGTGTGCCGGAGAACACCATTTCTCTACATGTGATAAGGAGGCAATTATAAAGTGCATCAATTGTCAGGGCCCTCACCTGGCAATTTCTAGAGATTGCCCTATCAAAAAAATTAAAATAGAAGAAAAATATAACAAAAAGAACTATGCTCAAGTAACTGCCTCCTTAAAAAATAATGGAAACCTCCATCCTTCTAATTATAGCACCAATTTTCCAAAGTTGACAATGACAAAAGAAATAAATAAGACAAAAAAAATGTTTGAAAATGATGTAATTAATAAAAACTCTATTCAAACCACTGAGTATGTAAAAGTTCAGACTGTAGACAGACCGTCTACCGTTCAGACAAACAAAAATACAAAAACTGAAATAAAGAAAAATGAAACATTAAACACAAAAGACTTGGCAGAAATAATTTTGAAAAATGAAGATATTATAACAATTTTGGTAAAAACTTTAGTTCAGCTGGGTAATTCAAGTGATGCTGAACCAATAACATTTAATAGCATAAAAGAAGTTCTGAAAAAATCTCTTGTGTTTAACCATGGATAAACAACATATTAGAATATCACAATATAACATTGAAGGCGCATTAAATAAAAAACCCCTACTAATTAATTACCTTATTGATAATGATATAGATATTTGTTTGTTAAATGAGACGTGGCTGAGAGAAACACATATTTTCAAAATTCCTAATTATGACTTTATAAATCAAAATGGAGCAGATGGACGATGTGGAGTAGGTATTTTAATTAAAAGTCAATTTAAATATACAGTTGTTTCAACTCCTTATTACGACTTTATGCAATCTGTAGCTATAATATTATCAACTAATGTTGGTAATTTAACAATATTATGCACTTATAGTCCACCTCCCGATGATAATCATCGTCGACGGTTTCAGGGTAGAAGATTAAAACAAATAATAAATAATTTACCAAAACCATTAATGCTATCAGGTGACCTCAATGCTCATCATATTGCATTTGGATGCCTTACAACAAAGACTAGAGGCAACGATGTCTATAATATTTTAGATGAATCAGACTTATGTATTCTAAACACTGGTACACCGACCACAGTAGGCAGTCCAACAAAAAATCCTTCTGCTATTGATATTGCTTGTGTTAGCCCTTCTGTGGCTCCTCTTTGCGACTGGAGAGTGCATGATGATGCAATGGGTAGCTATCACTATCCAACAATTATTGATATCCACACCTCAGTAGAAAAATATGAAATAGGGAGTCCAACGGAACGTTTTATTTATAATAAGGCTGATTGGTCATTATATACATCTGCAACAGAAAAAATATTAAGTAAATATACAATAGATTATGCTAACCCTTTAAAAAGTTACAATGAATTTTGCGAAGGTATAAATCAAATTAAAAATATTACTATACCAAAATTAAAAAAAACCACACAATATGTTTTAAAAAAACAAGTCCCCTGGTGGGATAATGAGTGTTCAGATGCCGTTAAAAAAAGCAAAGATGCATTAAATTTCTACAGAAAAGATGCAACAATGGCAAATTATATTAATTATAAAAAACTAGATGCCCTAAAAAAAAAACTGCTCAAAGAAAAGAAAAAAAATGGCTGGACTAAGTTATGCGAATCCTTTAATAGATATACTCCAGTTAGCGTTATATGGAATTATATTAGAAGGTTTAAACGTGTTTCTTTACCTAAAAACCCTAAGAATGATGAATGGATTCCTTCATTCATCGACAAGTATGCTCCATCCTCTCCATCTGAAAAATACATAGACGAAATAGCTTTGAATGAAATTTTTTGTAAACAAGGAAATGAAAAATGTGCTTTTCTCTCTAAACCATTTACTATAGAAGAATTTTTAAACGCAATTAAATCTAGAAAAGACACAACACCTGGATTAGACGATATTCCATACAAACTAATTCGAAGTATGCACATAAATGCACAAAAAGTACTCTTAAAAATTTACAATTTGCTATGGGACACAAACTGCATACCAGAATCTTGGAAAACACAATGTATTATACCAATATTAAAACCAGGTAAACTAGCAACCGATTTTAATTCTTATAGACCAATTTCATTATCCTCTTGTGTAGGTAAACTTTTTGAATTTATGCTTAAAACTAGATTAGACCACTATATAGAATGTAACAAAATATTACCAGATCAACAGTTTGGGTTCCGAAAAGGACGAAGTGCAACAGAAAGTTTCACATCTCTTATTACTGACATCAAAAATTCCTTTCATAGTCACTCAGCTACAGTCTGTGTATTTTTAGATGTGCAAGGTGCTTTTGATAATGTTAACCCTTCAATCCTGACCCAGATAATGTCAGAAGTAGGTATACCGGGACATGTCTGTAAATGGGTGTTTAAATTCTTATATGATAGAACCATGTATGTAAAATTTAATAACATCCTACATGGACCTGGAAAAGTGTATAAAGGATGCATGCAAGGAGCTACCATTTCTCCATTATTGTATAACTTATACACTTGTCAAATCAATAAATATCTGACTGAGAGAAATATTAAATTCTTACAATTTGCTGATGACTTGTAAATAAAAATGTAAATATAGCAGTAAATAGTCTCAATAAGTCACTTATACAGCTTCATAATTATTATGAAAATAAATTAAAACTAAATATTAGTGCTGACAAAAGTAGTGTAATGATATTTAGCAAGAAATATGATGAAAGCAACTACTCTGTAAAATATGCTAATAATTCTTTACCATGGATGATTGAAAAGAAATTTCTGGGTATTTGGCTGGATCAAAAGTTATCTTTTAATGCTCACATAAACTATATTATTAAAAATGCCAGCAGAGGACTCAATGTGCTGCGATCGCTGGCCGGAGTGCATTGGGGCTCAGACCCAAAAATTTTATCAATGTTATACAAAAGTATAGTGCGTAGTCACTTTGACTATAGCTCACTGGCATACATGAATGCGAGTCTCACATTGCTACGCAAATTGGAAGTTATACAAAACAAAGCACTACGAATTATAACTGGAGCGATGTGCTCAACACCCATAAATGTTATGCAATGTGAGACATGCATACCACCACTGCATTTCAGACGCATATACATTGCTGAAAGATTTTGTCTAAAAATGATATCATCAGACAATAGATGTGTTTTAGATAGAGTTCTTCCACAAAAAAATCTTGAAATAAGTAATTTAGGATCCTATGTAAATAGCAATCAACTTTTATCTGGACATGTACCAGAGCTAATTAGAATAATAATTCACTTACAACAATCTCATGCTGCAAATATGTATATAGATAGCATGTGGCCATTATACAAGGTAGATTTCAACAGCCTTGTAAATAAAATAGCTATACTTAGACAAGATATTTATAATCAAAATGATCTACTAAAATTCCTAGATGAAAATCATCTATATTCACTCTATACTGATGGTTCCAAAACCAATAATAATGTTACTTCAGCATTCTATGACCCTCAACTTAAGATTACAAAATGTTTCAAAATTGATACTAAATGTAGTATTTTTACAGCTGAATGCTATGCTATCTACAAAGCTCTTCTTCATGTAAATAGTCTAAATATAACTAATATAATAATCTTCTCAGATTCACTATCTGTATTATTAGCATTAGAAAATAATTGTTTTCGATACAATCTCAATTACTTAATATTTAATATTAGAAATTTAATTAATACTTTAAATATGAATGGTACGGCAGTGCAATTTATGTGGGTACCCTCTCATAAGGGTATCACTGGAAATGAAATTGCTGATCAAGCCACCAGAAATCCTTATGATGAAGACCATTCCACAGACCTGAAGATACCATTCACTGACCTACATGTACACTTGTCGCAGAACCTAAAATTATTATGGTGTGAGTACTGGAAAGAAACATGCAAAGAAAATGGAAAATGGTATTTTAAGATCCAAGGAAACCCGCCCGCCCAACCTTGGTACAATAGAGATAAAGCGGCTAATTGCAGAAAATATATAACTACAATTAACAGAATGAGATTTGGTCACTGCAAAACCCGTACTCACCTGAAAAGACTTAACCTGGCTGAAGATTCGAAATGTATTTATTGTGGACAAGAAGAAGCAGACCTTGAGCATTTGATATTCAAATGTCAACAATTTGGTGTTAACAGATTAGTGTTAGCTTCTGAAATACAAGAAATAGATTGTGATGCACCAAAAGAACTGCAAAAACTATTGTCTGACAAAAGATTTTATCAACCACTATACAAATACATTTTAAATACTGTAGAAAACCTATAAAAGTGAAAATAAAAATCTGTATAAATTCGAAAAAAATAATAGCAGACTGGCTCAAAAGGACACCGAATCCAGGGCCGTAAAACACATTAAAAAAAAAAAAAAAAAAAAAACTCTGCCTCTTGCTCTGCTTGTTGCTTGCTTGCTGCGCAAAGGAATTTTTCCATCTCATTTGTGTCTGTAGTGTGGAGCAGAGAAAACGTTTGTGTTTTAATAACAACCAAACACGCGAATAAATTCGTAAAAATGTCTTGCTAGACATACATAACGGTTTGTGGTTTTAGTGCAATTACAAACATGAACAAAATGAGTTCAAATAAGGATTTCGATACCAAAATCCAAGAGGACCTAAACACTGACTCTGGTTTCCTATCTGGACCTCTTAGTGAACAACTTACATCAGAAGATTGTGATTTAGCCGAGGAAAAAGAAAGTGATACTAAATTAGTAGACGTAGGAGACCCAGAGCCACTTCAGTTAGACAGTGGATTAGATTTATCAGAATGCCTTTCTAATGTTAAACTTAGTGATAGTTCAGTGTATACGCTTACTCCTGTAATCAGGATTGATGAGAAGAGTCAGGATATCCCACCGCTTGCCATCTTGTTTCAGCAAGATGATGATGGAGACACGTAAGTTATATCCATTGTTTTGCAAACTAAACTGATACATGTTAATTTTCAAGGTCATTCATTGATCAAGATCTGAATTTAATTGTAGCAATGCAAAAAAGTTTAATAAGAGGTAAAGATGACATGCAATTGCAGAAAATCCCTGTACACCTTTACATATTGATGAACATTTCCCTTCCTTTGAGACACAAGTGAATGGCCACATTGAGAGAAGCTACATGGCCATCCCAGTGGTTAATTACAAATTAGTTCAGAGTATCGTTATGGGGGTACAATCTTTGCTTTGAAGGTTTTGTGGGTTGGGGGCATAACTGAAGATTGTCAGGGTCTACAACGATTTTAAATTGCGAAAATTATGATTTTGAAATTGAAGTATTTTTTCCCATTTTCCTTTATTTACACCTCAACCCCTCAAGCAAAAATTTTACAGATAACAAAGATTTATGGCCTATAGACCATATACTGGCCTATAGACCATTGACCCATCATGGTGAGAATTTCCATCTAGCAAATTTTATTTCTGTTGATGAGGGTTGAAACTGAAACTTTAAAAAATACTGATTGGTATTTAGAACATTCTTTTAATAGAAATTTCTTAATTTTCACATTCTACAATTTATGATGAAATCCTATTTATTATATTTTTATTGGCTAGTAATAAAAGCCGAAAATACTGAAAACTCCGAAAACTCAATACATCAAAAAGCTGACATAATACTATTTCACCAGCTGAAAATACATTTCAGCCAAAACTATTGTCAGCTTTTTTGTCATAGATTTTTGAATAAATATTTGAAGTTGCCTGACCATAATGTCATGAATTCTGTTAAAACTTAAGGGGTCGCCTTGCTCTGCTCCGCTTTGCTCGGCTCCCAATATACATTTACACGTCAACCTAACACGCTACTCCTTGTTATGGTCGTTGTCGCACATATTTTTTGACTCAGCAGAACATTTTTTTCATTGACTTAGTATTTCTTTCGGAAGTTCAGAAGGAACTTTAGTTTGATATCTTTTATTTATTTTGTGGGTTACACAGTTAAAGTTGTATATTTTTCGGTAACTAATTTTACTGCTGTTTAGATAGTATTACAGTGTGCAGCACTTCGCTGGGATTTAATTTGTTTTTCGGAGGCTTTATTATTATCCTATTTTAATTGGTTCTTACACAGTTTATCATTTAGTTTTGTGAGTTCTGTTCTATGCTGCTAACCAGACTTGATCACAAATTATCATATAGCAAAAATAAATAAAACAATGGTAACAAAAGAACTTGTTACAAATTTACAATATTATGTTAAATATTAAATATGCAAATTTTTTCAGTAAATATTTTATATTTTAAATTAGAGAGTACACTATAGTTAGTAGCAAATCATTCCTAGACATAATAGATTTTTTGTAAAATATAGCTGTATTTGTTGTAGTAGCACACAGAAAACATATTCCCAGTGCCAACTGATATCACAGACAATATTTTACAAATAACATAAAACTGTTCTCCCACAGACAATTACACATTGCTGCTGTACACGGATGTGAAAAGTCAGTAGGAACATTAGTAAGGGTATGCCCAGAGAAAGCATGGCTAGATGTACCGAATGACTTTGGTCAAACTGCATTACACTTAGCAGCTATGAGTGGACATGCCATTGTAACCAGAATGTTAATACGAGCAGGGGCAACCCTTGGAATAAGAGACCTAATGGGGGAAACACCATTACACAAAGCAGCTTCATCAGGACACATTGAATGTCTTCAAGCGTTACTAGCTCCAGTCCCTGAACATCCACAGAGAAGACTAGCAGCAACATTAAACCAGAAAAACTATAATGGTAAGTAATTTGAAATATTTTCTTTTCTAAATTTGTTTGTTTCTAATTTAGTAGGTACGTTTTATTGTATACTGGCCCCATGGTGTCCGTCTTTTAGGCTGCCATATAAACATCTAACATGAGTGACACTGATTTCAACTGCTCATACTCATGTTGCTTTTTGTCCAAGATATAACTATGTTTTTACCAATTTCAGAGCAGCTTTTATGAATTAAGGTGATATGTGAATTTTTCAAAGGTCACTGTTACTCCATGCGGAACGCCCCGCAGTGCGAGAGGGACGGATTCCGAAAAAAAATGCGAAATGTCGGTTTTAAATTAATATAAAATTAACTAAAATAGTTATCAAAATTTAACATTCACAAAATTTAGATATTGTTAAAATCTATCTAATAAAATATCGTCCAGGTCTATATGTCATTCCTATTTCGCATTCTATGAAAAAAAGTGTAGAAGAAGACCTCATTTCAATAATTATTTCTATCGAGCGAAAGTTCTGCAATCGCGTTTCTGTATTCAACAAAACTAGAAAAGGGTACCCATCTTTATATACTAATTTATCAAATTAGTGGCTTCTTCTGAAAATCAGGTAAATAACTTCAAATAGTGCCGATTTTAGTGAGGTAGCGCCTTAAGCTTAATTATGACAATAACATAGTGTATATGTGTAGAGGCTATGGAAATTTTATTTTTGTCACTCTCACTCCAAGCAAAAAAACGCGCAGTGCAAGATTCAGTGCAAAAGAGAAAAATGTATGCTTTTTAATTTTAATTAAAAAAGTAAAATAGCTAGCAAAATTTCCAAAATCAAATATCTACATATTTTTAAAACCCATCTAATAATGTTTGAGTTCTGTAAATGATCCCTATTCGTCAAACGAGCAGAAAAAAAGCGTTTGAAGACCTCATTTCAATAGATATTTCCAAAAACAAAACCCTAGATTATATAGTCTAAATGCATATACTAAAAATGTATTACAATTTTCCGTGTGCTTCATGAAATACACAGAAACAAAGCATACAAATATTTTTAACGTTGAGATGAGAAGTTGAAAGTGCGAGTGGGACTCGCGCCTGTGGGTTCTGTACCATTCAAATAAGTTAATGGTTTATATTTATGTTGATATGTAGCAAAAGGATCCCTGAATCGAAAAATGGCCTTTTCACACGCGATATTTTTGAACGACCTGTTCAACGACATTTTTTTCAAGATTTTATTTTATCACTTTGTCGGCGTGATTAATATGTATACCCAAATACCCATGCCAAATTACAGCTTTAAGTACAAGAATCTCTGAGCTAAGCGTTGGACAGTCAGATTACCTAAGTACTCTTAAATCTCATTTTAGTTGTTTGTTTATCATTATCATGTAGTATTTGACCTTTGTTTATCTTAAGTTTACTGTTATATTAAAGCACATACAATCACATAACATTCACAATAAAGACCTCATTCACCCGACATCGTATATAACGAAATTACTCTAGAGAGAGTAGCAAAATACATATGTCAGTGTCGCATCGATTAGGCGTAAACAAAATTAATAGAAAAAAATAGTAATTTTTTATAATTAACTCTCTAACTCGATAAGTTCAGATTAGTTTTATTGCGTGATTTTGGATACAAAATATAAGTTTTTATAATTAACGTTTACAACCTCAGATGTAATAGTTTTGTGTGAAATTGGATACGAAACACGTAGAAAAAAAATTAAAACAAAAAATTGATGTTCAAACTTGGTACATACAAAGTTACATGTTGATTTTTGATCGAGTTAGTGTAGCAACCCGGGCAGGAAACCCAACCCAGAGTTTTTGAACGACTATCAGAAGCGCACCGAAACGGCGCGGCGCGGCGGCACGGAACAAAGCGGCGGGCGGCGGCGTGTGCGTACACTCACCGGGATGCGTATATGTCCTGTGACGATGTTTATAGTTGAAGAATTTAGTTCCAGATTAGAACGACTCCAACATATTTTTTTATTTGTTTCGTCAAAATGGATGAGAGCCACGTTCTTACAGGCGATCTCCAGCCAGCAGGACACTTGCTAGTTGCTATTAACAAGTCTCAGGAACTAACATGGACGTCAAACTTTTATTCTACATCCCTGTATTATGTTCTGAGTCAAAACAGTGAAAAAACCCCCAGCCAGCAGACAACTTTTTTAATATGCTGATTGCTGATGCTGAAGAATCTAAAATATATATATCAATCTCTTCTTTCTAATTAGTTACTTTTAATTATATTATTATACGTTTAACAGTGTAAGATACACCCATTTCACATTTTCAAATCTTCAGTGTGTGACCTTTAAATAATTAAGGATTTTCTCACCGAGGATGTACTAGTTTCTCAAATATGGCATGCTATTATTGCATTGCATCAGAACTAATTATACCAAAAAACAATCTATGGAATTTACCAAGTTTTTTTTTTAAATAATATATATTAAATGCAACGGACGGGCGTTTCGAAACCTTTGACTAACAACAACCCAGTTCGTTTATGCATGACATCACAGAAACAGTGAATAAGGTTAACAATGAAAAATGCAGTTAACCTTCTGAGAGGAAGATAATAATCTACTCTATCTAACCACAATAACCTGTACTTAGAGTAATCTCATTGGGTTGCGTGTCTTTCTAAAATGCACAAAAACACGGAAGAGCTCTAGGATGTCTACTGTTCTCACAGTCTACAATTTTCAATGTTTATTGATAAAGATGCTAGGTATTTCCTCGTAGGGATTGTTTACGTGTGAATGTACCTTGTTCACCATTGACGTAGCCTGTGATTACGTCAGAATAAAAACTTGATTCTAAAGAGGAATGTTTGATTCAAAACTACCTAGATAGAATTGCAGATGGAAGTAATGTAATGATGAATAAAATAGTACTCGTAATTCATTAAACGATGGATGAAGTGCAATTCAGTATATTGGTCACAGGGCTCAATTTCAATTGACTGATATATTTTCTTAATAGAACTAACTTATCTCTTATTACGAATGTACATACAATGATGAGCTATTATGATAATTTCCGTAAATTTCCCTTCTCTCAAGTTACCTAATAGATAAGTACTTACCTAGTTGGGTACCGTTGCATTTATAATAGACATTGTTGCTTTGTTACACGTGTCAGTCACAAAGTCACAAGTACATGGATTGTTATTGTGTGTATGCAGCAAAATTACAAAAACCTTGTTTCTGCCACAGTGAACCCCTAGTTGATCTATCATTGGGTTTTTATGTTTTTCCCACTGAGCTGTAAGGTCTTTCGGTATTTTCCAGCTAATAAATTGAATGTTAGTATGTTCGGGATAGGATTCCGTTTACCTTTCAATACTTTATAAGAAGTTCTTTAAAATAAACTGAAATATATTTTTTATCCTTTTTTTAATTTGGTAGATAAATTTTACAATGGAAGTAATGAGAAAATAATCCTAGCTGTGTATAATTTTCTCAGGACTGCCAAAGAAGTAACGTTATTTCTGTATACAAAGTTACCGAACTATAAACTAAATGGTAGGTAAGTATATATTTTCACAGATAATTCAGTTTAGATAAATAAATAAAGTTGACACCAAGAATACGAACCAAGCGAATAATTTTCGAAATACTTAGGTACATAGAATAAGCAGAGAAGCCGAAGTCGTAGGCTATTCGCGGGCAGGTCACCTGACCCCTTCGACGACGCAAGAAGCGCGCGCGCATACCATCGGACATAATTTGGGAAACCCCACTGACGTAGGCATACGATCTTTGCGCAGTTACGTGTGCAAAGACCGGCCACACCACGGCAGTGAAAGCGTCCGATTGGCCAAACCTAATGTAACGATCGTAGCCGAATGTTTTACCCTCGCTATTCGTTCGAATTGTCACTATGGCAAGTGATGAAAACAAAACATTCAAATAGAGTTACCCAACCGCAAGAAGAGTTACTGGAAATTGAGGGTCATATTTAGAGAAAACCCAATGATTTGAGGATATAAATAAAGGAAAACCTCGGCCTCAAATGGCGGCAGAAAAACCCGACGACCACAACCCAGACTCTGTGGCTGTCGCTTCTATAGAAAAAAATGAACGCACTGTTGCCTCCATACAAGTCGACGTGAGTGTACCCATTTGGGTTATCCCCGGTGTGAAAGTGTACCGTCGCACCGTCGGCGTCGGTCGGCCCGTAGCGGTTAGATAATATACGAGTCACGGAAATCCCAACAATTCTTATTAATGCTGGCTGTCATTAACAGAGAGGTTTTATGGTTCCGTACTTCGAAACGGTGGGAAGTAAATCGCTGGTAAATAAAACAGCATTCCACGATGGTTTCAGAGGTCTTTGTCTTTTGATAATTTAGTATATGAGATCCTTTTACGGCATTGAAGATACGGAACCTTCTCCGAATATGGAATGAATGAGTGTTTATATTCAAAAGTTCCTGATTCCGCTGTGCCTTTTAACCATCAAGTTTTTTGTTTATTTAGCTGGTTCAGCAGGTGATATCTGGCGTGCAGTTAAAGCTTTTGCCTTTCTTGTTTCGTTACGCTTGAATTTATGGTTATCATTTGATATTACACATTAAGGTTTTTATGAATATGCGGAAATACCCGTAACTGTTTGTTGGTTTTTTTGTCCAATGATTTAGTACAAAGAATTATTTAAGTAGTTGATTTTATAATTGGAGTTTGATGCAAGATTAGGTAAAACATAAAAAAATGATTTATAGGATTCAGATCTTGGTTATACCAAATTGTATTTATGTCTTTACCTGCTTCCTTACAAACAAATAAATTCGTATAACTTAACAATAACAATACACTTCCATTGTTATATTTTGACGTGAAAACCGTCTTAAAATTCGGAATTTAAGGGTGCCAGTTCGGAACACAAATGGTACAAATTTAAAATCCACATTATGAGAAACTTATAACAGATAGCGAATAGCTAATAGAGTTTATGGATAGAAAACATATAAAATTTGATTTTCAGTGAGAGAGACAATATGCCAAAGACAATAATGCCCTTGTGCAATGGGAGGGGGATGAATTTATCATCAATATTGTCGCCGCGCGCCTGTTGCATGCAGATCTTTCTCATATCTCTGTGACAGAGCATGCATTCTACATAAACTGTTGATGGCTCGTTTGAAGGGTCTCGTCAACATAATATTGCGTCAAATTGCCTTTAAAGGTTTCCCGGAACCTCAGCTTAGTGGTTCTTATAACAAAGCAGTGTCCCGTTTCATCCAGTTGGAGAGGGATGAATTTATCATCAATATTGTCGCCGCGCGCCAACATTTTGCAGATCTTTCTCATATCTCTGTGACAAAGCATGCATGCTACATAATCTATCTGTCGATGGCTCGTTTGAAGGGTCTCGTCAACATAATAATTGAATTATATCGTTTTATGTGTCAAAACTTTGGAGTTTGTATTTGATAGGCAATTGAGTCACCTAATTTTCTCCGTCGACCTATAGGAAGAGGAAATATTGTCAAAAGTTTCAGGAATTACAAAATTTAAGGAAGTTACGTGTCTCTTTTTAATATTCGCAAAATTGAATGTGTTCTTCCAGTCATTCATCATGCATGATTCATGATTACCTCTTTTGAAAGATTGTGGGTTTAATCGAGCACTCAGACAAACTCCATTCAAAACTCACAGAAATCGAAAGTCGATATATATACCTAGGTACTTATTTTTAAACAATTTTGTACCTACTCTTTTCTTTTTTTTTTCGGAAACTACAGTTGTTCAAGTAAAAAAGTTGAAATCTAAATTCAATTTTGAATGAACATTTCAGCGATGCGCGACGAATATGTAATGTTAATATGGTGATGTCGTCGACTTGGAAAATTCAACATCGAACAGTTGTTATGTAGGACTCTGGTTTTTCCATCAATCCACGGGTTTTTCAATGTCATATGCTGTTATTATTTATGTATATTGCTAGCAGTGTTTAAGTGAAAACACACATAAAAATAAAAATATCGACAAGAATCCCTCTTATTCGAAATGTAAGACGACAGACATCTTGCATGACATCCTTCGCCAAAAATCCATTAGACAGAATACGTTAATTGAATAAGACAAAATGCAAAATGATTCAACCACAGGTCGAGACCGTTTCCGTCATGCATGACCTGAGAGCTATAAATCATTATTTTACGATCAGCAGTAAAATAAAATGACCCCTAGCTGAGTAATCTTAAAATCTGAAGAAATGAGAAATACTGTTGAACGCAGCGCAGCCTTATTTGGCGTGGTCGGGGAGCGATGCGCAAGCGCACGACACGCGCACCACATTGTTGGGAAAACCCCATCAGTTGGACAGACCGTCGAACGGGCGCCCCTTGGCACACACACACAAACGTGACACACACGTACAGACGCGTTGAGCTCTGTCTTACCTACTTACACACCCGTATCTTACGTTCTCTCTTCTACGTATTGCTTTCTAAAAATATCAAGCTCGCCTAGTCTCGGTCTAATTTAAGATCTACATATCATTTGTATCTACCTAAATACACGCACTTCCTTTTGACTGGAAAACAGCAGTGCAATGTTTACTTATGCTTCTGGTACTTTCTTAGAATTTCTCAGTGCCTACGAAGAGTACCAACAAAGACAATAGGTTGGTCGTACATCTATCGGTTTGTTTGTAGAACTCAGTTTATCTTATCTCCTTAGATAGATACGTGCTCATAGCAACGTGTGCCACAAATTCTCGTTTTCCAGTTTATCGATCGATCGAAAATCACCTCTAACACGTTGGAAGAAGCGTCAAGCGGCTCAAACAAAAGTACCTGGCTTACTCACTAATTAATATCATTTGGCATCTACAACTTGTTATCTTTGCACAGTCCTTACCGAAATGGTGATCGACAAGTTGATGATGAAGGAATATACGTTGTTTTGATAAATTGTACAATAAATTCTGGATGATCATCTTTTGATGAGTATATCGATCGAGCTAGCTTTGATTGATTAAATTATGAATTAATTTAATAATGCTCTATGGCAAACCATTTTCTCAGGGGTAGAACTCTGGCCTCTAAATCTTGATTCGATCCCCGCTTGGGCATGCACCAATGAGTTTTTCGGAATGTATGTGCATAGGTAATATTTGTTCTTACTTACCACTTGCTGAACGGTGAAGGAAAACATCGTGAGGAAACCTGCATGCCCTAAAAAAGCGTGTATTTGTGCCCGAAGCACGACTATAGGGCTCACCTCACCACCACCCATCACGTTGGGACGTAATAATCGTCGGTGAAACGCGGGTGTACCGAGTATGGACTGTGACTCGCATTTCACAGTTCATACTCGGAACACCTCTGACACCCCCTCGGGGATACATGTCGTGACGATATATCTCTACATAAACAAATTAAAATTCCGACGTAAACAATTCTAAATTATTCACCCTAGGTAATTAGAACTACCGGGCTAGATCTCAGCAAATAGCACAATCCCGACTCAGAAGGACAGCACGACGCGACGATGGCTCGTTCCACTGCAACTCGTCCCAGTGGGAGGAATTTCAAATTAAATATTTTTTCCGTTTCCAACTAGTCCCACTTTGTTTTTGCCTGAAATTTTATGTTGGTAAAGTACAGACCCAAACAAAACTTTCATCGGGAGGTAAAATGGGTAATTAAAACACAAAAATATTCTTGAAATATAAATCTAAAAATCAACATCATTTATGTACTAAAGTGATTGCAATAATTACTTTAAAAATTCTACAATAAACTAATCAGTCTCATTTACTTACATCCACCAACAATCGAGTATTTCGCGTTCCCAAACGCAAAAATGATGATTGCTTTTATTATTTTTGAATAAAACGTATTAAATAAATGTAATTGTAGTACGCGACAAAAGTTTAATGTCAATTAGACTCACCGCAAAAACTATATGAGAAAGAATATAATCCTTTGTGAGAGAGAAAGAAAATACTGTTATACTTTCATGTTTTAACAAAAAAAATTGTTACCATGTAGTTGCTTATAAAATTTAAAGACGCATAAAATAAAATACACAATCGGTATCTGATTTCTCGAAAAACATCTTTTCTCATGACATTATTTCACGCTTATTCTTACGCTTACAATAAAGTAAAAAATTTGGTGGGACGAGTTGGGAATGGAAAAAATATTTATTTTGAAATTCCTTAACTCGGCCCATTGGGACGAGTTAGCAGTGGGACGAGTTAGCAGTGGGACGAGTTGAGGAATGAGTCGCGACGATGATGCATTGACAAACAAAGCGCATTCCGGAATTACGGAAAACCCAAGAGATTAGTCCGTGGCTGCTAGACGAGCGAGACCATTTTAAACAAATTAACCCAAATTCCTTAGCTCTAAATAAAACATGCACGACAAATACTGGATTATTTTTACCACAACCGAAATACTCTTGGAGTTTGTTCAAGTTGTTTGATTTTGGAAATTGTATAAATAAACTGTACATTTCGCGTTTATATAATACGAGCTGTCCTTGACGTTGTTTTGTGTCTGCTGTGTTTTAAATCTATTTTTAATTAAGTTCTAGAGTAAAAACAAGTTATGTTGATTTTTTACGGTTGAAAGCTTTACCTTTTTGAAATAATTGAAATTACTTGACGCGTCTTTCTCATTATTCTTGTTTCCAATTTATGGAACCATCTAAAGTGCAGAGTTGAATAACATTCAAAATTTCACAATCGCAAGATTTCTTGCTTATTTAATATGGGTGCTATTAATTACTTGGGATGAAGCTTATAAAGTCTTAATAAGTCAAATGCACATACAGCGCGTCCCATCTCAATAGGCCTTGGAGGGAATGTACTTTAAAATATTTAAATATTGGGTACTAGCCTTTGCCTGCGGCTCCGCCCGCGTGAATTCAATTTCTGCACCGCTTTCGGGTTGGGCATTATTTTATAAACATCCCTTATAGTCCGCAATATGTTGACCAAGGCCGCTATGATCATAATAAAAAAAACGCAATCAAATCCGCTCAGTCGTTCTCGAGTTAGAACGGACATACAAACATAAAGAGACAGACAAAAATTTCAAAAATAGTAATTTTGGCATAAGTACCTACAATAATAATTTAAGACATTTCATTTAAAATTTCTCAATAATAGTCAATGTACTTTTTACTACTTTATTATTAGTATGTATACCACATGTTTTAATACTTCCACACCCCTGTTATATAGCTTTAAGAACGTGTTGAGTTAGTGCATCTTGGGTTAGCGGCAGCTTCTTATTTTTACACATAATAAAAATTAGGAAACACCTCTGACACCCCGTCGGGGATTCATGTCGTATCGATTATAATCACGGGTTGAATTTGAATTGTGAAATATGGGTACATGAAACGAAGGTCAAGGTGATATTATGACAGAGATCGGAACACGGGTGCGATTTAAGTCGCTACCAATCATAAAAATAAAATCCCGGGATTCCAAGAAATTTCTTACATGATTTGGAAATCCCGGGATTTCTGAAGTCGAAAAGTTCCCTACTACCTAACTTGAGTTTAAAAAAGGGTCTCCAAATCGTGTTTATTTGTCTTAGAAAAAATATTTAATTTTATATTTAAGTGCATTTTAAAATTTAAAACACTGAGTACCTAATATATTGGGAACAGAGAAGCGATCCCATAAAACGGTTTTTTTGGGTAACTAGCTTGGAAAGGGCACCCAAAATTCAGCGCAGCGACTACGAGCTACCCCATAAACTTTTTGTATGCTCTCTGCTAGAGCTTACGTTCTACTATCTTACTAGATAGCGCTGATAACTTTAAGTTATTCAGTATTAAAATAAATAAAAGTTTTCATAAAACGAAATTGTCTATCACCAAAATCTAAAGTACTTTTTCTACAAGGCCCATTAAAGTTAAATGTTTATGAATATTTACTTACACTAGGATTAAAATAACTAAGTAGAGATGATAAAAACTTTCGTGTCATATCATAAGTAAATATTAGGTGTGTATATGTATATTTACTTACATAGGCATTAACAGAACATGTCTCGTACTTATTTAATTTATTACAAGTCATTATTGTAATCTACCGTTGATAATTGAAGACTCCAATTTCTAAGAGATAAAACTTTGTATTTCATCACTAATAATATTGTATCTTTGTACTTTTCAGGCCAAGCATGCGTACACCTGGCAGCGATGGCCGGTCACATAGAAGCCTTGCAGACTTTGGTCTACTACGGGGCTAACGTTAACGCATCCGTAAGTATTATATTCACCTCTTTTTATCTACATACATGGGACACTCAGAAAGGTCGGGAAAAAAAGCCAGCCGGAAATGTTTGGCTTTTTACTGTAGTGTCCGGTCAAATAGTTACGTGTCCGGTCTGTCCGGATTTTGTTAGGCTTTTTGTCAGTGTAACACAGTCGTCAGTTTGAATTTATCTACTCATAGTCTACAGGATACTGAACATTTTTTACTTCATTAATGTCATTAGTAGGTACCTACCAAATTATGAAATTATTTATTGTTGTTATTTATAACTGGTTCATTTTGTAACAAAAGAGTGATTCATAGTTAACAATTAAAATACGTAACGGAGCTATTTATTATAAGACTAACGTTCGACTTTAAAAAGGGTACGTTTGGCTATTGAAAAACATACAGTCTGTCAAAAAAGAGTTGAAATGAATAATCAAGGAACTATTTTTATTTCGCATGGTTACACCAAACAAACAAGTATAAAATCTGTTAAATCGAGTTTACCGCGTTGTTATTTGATAAATATATTACCTAAATTATACAACTTGAACGTATGAAGTTCAATAAAGTTAATTTAAGTTCAATATTATTATATGTCTGGCTTTTAGGGCAAAATGTCCGGCCTAATATAATGCCGAGTCCGGCTTTTGTATTTCAGACCCTGGCAACCCTACTTGGAAGGGCTTTTGTTCCTAAATGTCATTTATAGTTTTCAACAAGTTAATTATATGGTTCAAAGGTATATTTAAAATCAAGTCATAAGAGTAAGACATAAATAATATTTATATTTAATGTCCCACGATGAAAAATCCAAAAAAATATTAAGATAAATCATAGCGTAGTCTGCCATTTTTGTAAAACATACAAATAAAGGCAAACCAAATTTTAGGCTTTTAATGATTCACTGTTGAAGTCCCTAAAGTTTTCTGTGAGTCGCTTTCAGACTTCTGCGAATGGCAATACCGATGATATCACGACGATCTCTAAGATAAACCTGTATTGTGCTTATAGTCATTATTTTACTAAGTAACGGAAGTTCTGTGACTAATAAATAATATCGTATGGGAAATTATTTATTCACTCTCAATAAAAATTTTGTTAAGTAATTTAATGTGCTTCCGGAATCGCTTTAATACTTTATATACAAGCTTTTTAGGGTTCCGTACCCGAAAGGTGCCTAACGGGACCCTACCTATTACTAATTCTCCGCTCTGTCTGCCTGTCTGTCCGTCCGTCTATCACAGGGGTCTACAGCTTCAGCCGTAATAGGTAGGAAGTTGTAATTTCCACATAATACGTGTTACTGTGGCCTCTAGCACGGCAAATAATAAAAATAAATAAATATTGAAATATTTACGTTAAGTACTTATTTTAGCTCTCTCTATCTCTTAAGGAAGGTAATAAATATAAGTTTCAAATTTGCACAAGTTACTCCTACATATTCTAACTAACGTAAAACAAAAAACTGTCCAAGTGCGAGTCGGTCTCGCGCACGAAGGGTTCCGTACCATTATCTATAAAAACGGCAAAAAAAATCACGTTTGTTGTATGGAAGCCCCCTTTAATATTTATTTCATTCTGTTTTTTAGTATTTGTTGTTAGGGATCGTTCAACAATTACGTGATCATTTTTGGCCGTTTTTTTAACCCCCCCCCCCCCCCTTATGTGATCACAACGTAATCTTTAGGTAATCTTCGTCCGTGCTTAAAATTTTTGCTGTTTATTAGCACTGACACGTATGTCATGTTTCTGTAGGTCTTAAATGACCTAAATTTAATTAATAAAGTTGCAGAACTCCGGCGACTTCACATTTTTATGCTTTTCTCTTGCCTCCTTCCACTCATCATTCACATTCTTCTGAGCTTTCTGACGAGAGAGTTCCGGGTGGCACGCTTCATAGGCCTTAAACAGTGCCTGATGCAGATCACCGGCATCCATTATGATTCACTTAATCACACATTTAACACGACATAACAAACCGACTGACTAACAAAGACTATAAAATTCGACTGACTTCCACAGCAGTGTGACCAGATAAAATTTTATGAAAAAACCGAAGCACCTCAAAAAAATGCTGAAATATACTTATTTGCACAAGGGAAATATACCAGTAAAAATACTGATTTTCAAAGCAGGTTTTATGTATTAATCATCACGTCATTCATCTAACTAAAACATGTTAGATGAATGTATTTAGTATTTATATTTTTGTATTTAAAAGTGCCATTACAGGCTAAATCAGGGAACATCTGAACATCAATATTCAAGGGCACGACCGCTACAGTTTTGATAACTTTTTACCTAAAATATACCCAAAATACTTACTTCCTCCAATATACCTATAACAATACTGATGCTTGGAAAAGTCGGTAAAATATTCCGAAAAAGTATAAAAATACTGAATCTGGTCACACTGTTCCACAGTTTGTCTATAGCAAGGAAATCCCTTTCATCTTTTTTCGGAAACGAAGCGCAGATGACGTAATCATGGATTCTTCCCCCCCCCCACAATAATCTGATGTATATACAAGCATCCGACCCCCCCCCCCTTCCGGTGATCACGTAATTGTTGAATGATCCCTTATAGTGGCAACAGAAATAGATCACTTGTAAAAATTTCAACTGTCTAACTATCACGGTTCATGAGATACAGCCTGGTGACGGACAGACCGGCGGACGGACAGACCGGCGGACGGACAGACAGACAGACAGACCGACAGACAGACCGACAGCGGAGTCTTAGTAATAGGACCCTATTTATGTTGTTTATGTTTTTAGTGCTCCGTACCCATATTGTACCGTGGTCGTGTACGTTTGTGCGCTAGCCTGACTCGCACTTGGCCAAATTATTTTCATTTGAAATCATCTAGTGAACTGAGTTCCACACTTAACTCTAAAGATTAAATATGTAGTACAAAGTTCCCAGGTACTTATCATTACCAAACAATAGAAACAGAATACAACATAAGATAACAAAACAGTACGGTTTTCCCATATTTTGGGGAAGGCCGCGATGCAAAATAACCGCTTGCCGATGTTTACCATCGAAGAAATGGCTGCAGACCTACTTTTCGCTCTTATCACCGTTACAATACGAGCGAAAAGTAGGTCCACGACAATTTCTTCGATGATACCTATGTAAATGTATTATCTGAACGTTATCATATTGGGTTTTTTCTATACTTTTCATGACACGCGGGACACTGATTCTTATGCACTGTTTACACCTTTGTTGTGAATACCGATAAAAATGTTACAGTAAATGATGTTACCTGCATAACAGTGGCGTGGCGAAGGGTGAACATTTTAAAAGGGGAAGCCGGACAAAAAATCGCCTTACTCTGAAAAGCAACCAAGGGAAACATAAAATATTTTGTACTTTGCAATTCCCTGTCAGTCAAGTGTATTTGGCGTATTGAGATTTATGGAAATGTTTGACAAAGCAAAGAGCACGGATTAAATAAATTTAGTACGGATGCCATTTCCTAAACAAGCCAATGGGAATCGTGTTATATGGACCCCTCGCCACTGTGCATAGTATAGCATACCATACACAAATCACGCTATCATATTTATTAAACTTAATGTACTAACTGATGAACCATTTTTAAAACCTGATAACTGGTGATGAAAAGTTGATCACGTACGACAAGAACGTGCGAAAAAGGTCGTGGTCAAAGGCTGGTCAGGCTTCACAGACTCTGGCGAAACCCGGGTTATCTCGCAACAAGGTCATGCTGTGTGTATGGTGGGATTGGAAGGGCATTATTCATCATGAGCTGTTACCGCCAGGCAGGACCATCGATTCTGAACTCTACTGCGAACAATTGATGAGATTAAAGCATGAAATTGAGAGAAAGCGGCCGTAATTAACCAACAGAAGGGGTGTGGTTTTTCATCATGATAACGCTAGACCTCACACATCTTTAGCCACTCAGCAAAAATTAAGAGAGTTTGGCTGGGACGTATTAATGCATCCGCCGTATTGTCCTGGCCTTGCACCTTCAGATTTCCACTTGTTTCGGTCTCTTCAGAATTCTATAGGTAGTGTCAGGTTAACATCACAAGAGGACTGCCAAAATCAATTGTCGCAGTTTTTTGATCAGAAGCCCCAGAATTTCTATAGCAATGGGATCATGTCCCTACCTACAAGATGGCAGAAAGTTATCGAACAAAATGGCACCTACATACTTTAGTTAAATGTAAATAAACTTTATTAAAAAATGTTTTGAATTTTCATATAAAATGCGAAGAAACTTTTTCCCCAACCTAAATATTACATTACTTATACATATTATTATTTAACTTCATAATATTGTGAATTTTTGAATGCCACTCCGAGTTGTACACATATACTACTAACTTTAATGTTACGTTTTATTGCTGCGCTTGCGTAAAGTCGGCATTTTCTCCACTTGTGCTATAAAATATTATACGAAACTCGTGCGAGAAACTTTTTCTCGACTCGTGTGATTGCAGCACTCACCTTCGGCTCGTGCCGCAAACTCACACTCGTCAGAAAACGTTTCATCGCTCTCGTATCGTAATGTACTATTTCAATCATTATTTTCTCTGCAACATAAAAGAAAACAATGTTAAACAAATAAATTCATTGGAGTACCGTTAGATATGTATAAACAATGAAAAAATTCGTTATGTTTATGTCCGTTGAGTATAGATAATATACCAACATTACAAGACGTCTACTTGTAGATTAGTAATAGTAAAACTATTCTCGGAACTCATTTATAACATTTCGTTTGTTTACAAAACTAGTTTCTATTAGTTTTTCCTCATCATCTTCTACTGTTATTCGGAAGTCTAAGGTAAATAACGAATTGCTCTTTATCAATTTACAACTGATAAGTGACGCTTTTAAGGAAAATACGATTGTAATCAATTGCAAGTTCAGATAAGTCCAGTAAAAACCTAATTGTGTGAAAAGGTTTAGTCCCCAATCTCGAACAAAAAATCCCAAGACTCCAAGAATCCGCTATAATTACTAAGGCATTTAAATGAAACATCCGTTCTTTTGAGAACGGTTAAGTTAATCATGGGAAAGACCAGATCAAAATTGAATCATACATGTTATTAAGTATAATAATAATAAAATTCTGTGTTGCACAAAAATACAATTTAGACGAGCTTAATACTAATTAGTATTTTCTACAAGCTAACCTCGGGCAATGGGTAAATTATTGAGGACCCTTGTAACCTGACTTGACCTTGTGTACCGGAATGCTGATACGTCTTCTACTGACCGTACTGAACAACTTTCCCAAAAAGACATACCAGCGCATTTCTTTTAACATTTTGTTTTTCCTTATTAATTTTATTGACTTAGAACACAGGGTGACTTTTTGAAAAAAAAAAGTTCGCTCAATGAAACATCTTTTCGGTGGATCGAGGTCTATTAGGGACACTATCATTCATCCCTTGATTTTTTTCACTTTGAATTGTGAGACCTTATTATAATAAGTAAAATTCAATCAACCGACCAAATTCGTACCGGAGACTCGGTTAGTGATCAGAAACAAGGTTCACTTATCCTTTTGGTGAAATTCGATAAATACATTTTTTTGCTTCCGTACTGACTGGGCTAGGAATTGTACTTAAACTAGTCCAATCAGTAAGGGAGCAAAAAAAATTATTTTTCGAATTTGGCCAAAAGGATTACTGAACCTAGTTCCTGATCACTAACCGAGTCTTCAGTATGAATTTGGTCACCCTATATGTATAGTGGAATCGATTAGGTGTAACACGACTAATCTTATTTTATGCTTGTCTTTTCGATACAGAAAGAAAGGGACAGAATGCTTCAATAATATAGTCATGATGACAAAAAAAAATATTAGTTCGTCAGTTAGATTATCAGAAAATATTGGACACGTATTTTTTCTTTTTTCAATTAAACAAAAAACGTTGAAGTTCCGCGTGACGTCACATCTAAGTACAATTTTACTTAGAAGTGACGTCATTTTCCCCCACTTCCAAACTTTGACGCACTATATCTCTGTCATTTTTTGTTTGATTGACAAAATAAAAAATACGTGTCCAATATTTTTTGATAATCTAAATGACGGACTAAATAGAATGATATTTTGTTTACCCTGTGTACAAGCCTATTAAGATTAGTCTTGTCAAATAAGTTGTGTTACACCGAATTAACACCAGTGTGTTGGCTTTTTCAATAGTTTAATTTTAGTGCATATTTTTATTTCTAAAGCTGTTTCAGTCAATGTTAGCACTCTACACTCGGTATCATTGAAGTATAAATAATAAAGTGTACACAGCTCAATGCCCGGTATGCCTAATGGTCCAATTTGAATAGTTATTCTATTGTGTTTCTAAAGGACATAGCATTTTATTGTTTGAGTACCTATTTCAGCCGTTTCTTTCCTCGTTTGCAACATTATTATGATACATTTTTCCGTATGGACTTTCCAATAATAGCGGTGTTTATAAAAAAAATCGCAGCGAAAGCAGGATCTTCCCTGTAGTTATTTAGATTTTACAGCAGGTTGTCAATTTGTAATAGAATTTC
Source organism: Ypsolopha scabrella (assembly GCA_910592155.1). NCBI lineage: Eukaryota > Metazoa > Arthropoda > Insecta > Lepidoptera > Ypsolophidae > Ypsolopha > Ypsolopha scabrella. The sequence continues at coordinate 15,292,817 of OU342966.1, forward strand.
GCGGTATTTTAAATAACGTTATTCCCAAGTTGTTTTGTGGTTTTCCTGATGTACGTAATTTTTTTAAATACATACTACGTTGTGAACATTGGCCTCGACTCAATAAAAAGAGTATAGATTGCCGTTTTCTTAGACAAAAGAGTAACCATACGTGCATTCAAATGATTCTATCACCTTTAGCTTGAAACAGTATCTTGAAACTCTATCTCCAAAAGGTACTTTGGTCGTTACCCGCTTTTATTTTAATTCTGTAGGCCTAGCATGAGTTTTGCTTACTATACATGTTACCGTCTGCGTAAAATATTTCGTATGAGAAATGCTGATTCCTGTAGTAAGCCGCTAGGGGCGCTGCACAATTTCTCATTTTACGCAGACGTTAACGTGTATAGTAAGCAAAACTCATTGTAGGCCTACTGATAGTGATTAAAGAAGACTGCAAGTCTGAAACTAGATTTTTAAAGGCCTCTGACGTTTGAAGCGTTTTATTTCCCATGTGGCTTCACAACTATGCGATACGGTATCGTCTGTATTTACCAAGCGTGTACTTTCCATGTACCCACAGAGAAAGTAAAGCTTTCAAAGGAGCCCGTAAATCAAATTTTTACCTTTTTGGGATTTGTACTTCAAAAATCCTTACAGGATCACTTTTTGTCCGTTTGTCAAGACCCTTTTTAGGGCCCTGTGAGAGATACCAAGTTAAACTGATACCTCGTACAGAAGTCTACGCCCCCATGGTGCTGTTAAAATTCTGCCTTCCAACTTAACGCGTAAAAATGTATTGCCCTTTACGTAATCAATTTCAAACAAATTCCTTCCAGTTCACTTAGAAACTAGATGTTCCGTTCAGAAGTAGGTCTTAACGCATATAGGAAAAAAATAGTAAATAACTTATATTTAATTTGGTATTCAAGAAGTTATTAATGACCAACTTGATTGTTTACTTTTGCCCCGTACAGTTTATGCATAATCTTATGGAGGAAATAAAACAACCAAATTAAGTTGATCTGATAGATTATAAGTTTATACAATTCTGCCCTGGTCTCCTAGTATTCTTAAGTAAAAAATTCAATTTAGTTGAGTTAGCAGTTATCGATTCATAGATTACCGGAAAACTGCAGGTTATTTCGATACGTGGTGGAACAGTTGCTGAAAAAAAAGTTTAATTTGCTTACTGTAGTATTGGTACGGAACCCTAATTATGCGAGCCCGACTGGTTTTTTCTCTTACTATTTCATGGAACAGCTACTTTAATATAACCGTTTGTCTACTCCAGGAGGGCCTCTGCGGCTGGACACCCCTGCACGTAGCGTCGGCCCGCGGTGACGTCACCACGGTGCGCTACCTACTCGAAAAGTGCGCAGGAGTTGATCGCGCCGCACGCGACTACGCTGGCAGGACGCCGAGGAAACTCGCGGCTAAGAACGCAGCGAGTACTGCCTTCGTCGGATACCAGGATAGTTCTGACGATGAAAGCGATTCGGAAGATGAGGTAGGTGTCTGATCATTTGTTTTTTTTAACTAAGTACCCCCGATAAGTGAACCGATGCATAGTTGTGTAAGAGGAATGGCACATAATGGTTTCATATTCAGTTAAATTGAGAATAAGTGTAGTATAATGCAATCTTGGACGTCTGAATAACTGGAAATTGCGCTTTAGAGAGATCGACTCTACTTCACGAAAAGGAAATAGCGATATCGATCGCCCAGATAGTCGTTCTAAAACTCACACTGGATTGGGTTTCCAACCCATTCAAAAACCAATACGGGTTGCAACACCGACCGTTCAAAAATACGAGTAGCAGTTGTCGCTACACCGGTGACGAATTTTTCAACATCAACTCCGAGCAGAGTTCGTATAGGGACGTCAAAATGACAGATACACATCATTTTAAGGAAGCGTTTCAGGACGTGCGATCATAGTGCGAAATTTCACTCGTTTATTAGAAAGAGACAGATCTATATAGGAGCAAGAGAAACAAAAATCAGGTGGCCTTGTGATTTTCGCATTACTCCGAAGCGTTTCAAAACACTTTCGTGCAAATAACTGTCAGGTAACAGTTCGGCTACCCTCGGTTTAACTCGGGTCAAGTTTTGAACGCTCTAGGGTGAAATTCGCAACACTCCCGAGTGAAATTCACTCGTTTCCAAACGGAACCTAAATCTATTGGAAATACATATTTATATCAATCAAATGACGTTTGGAGTGTAGCAACTCGGCCAAACCCGCGTTCAAAAACTCAGCGTTGTAACCCCAGTGTTCCTACCCAGCCCAGGGTTCTTAAATGAACGGACTTCAGCAACGCCTTTTTTGCCATCACACACTATCCCCGTACCAACATCCCGCCCCGTCAACGCCCTGCTTTCTGTCTGCCATTGCCTTTAGGCTATCATTATACGAAACCAAATACATATAATTATTACCTACTAAGTAGCAGACCAAACAAGGATTAAATAGCGTGGCAAGTTTCCATACAAAAAAAAGCTACATTTAAGCTTCATGGTACGAAGAAACGTCTAAAAATGGGTTGTTTTTGCTGGCTTATGCTTGGAACATATTTGTTAATTCCTGAACTAATCTCTAGTATATATTTTGTTTCGAAACGAGCAATATTTATATTTAAAAGAGCCCAAAGTTCACTGAGCTAAAATTGCCACGCGTCAACTCTATGCTTTTATTTATTAATGTTTGGTCTGCTACTATATTATACGTCTGTGTACGAAACTAGAAAATCCATTACATACCATTCTGCCAAATTATCACCAATACCGCCCTTAACTACTATTGAAATATGTTATCCTCGAGACATCATTTTCTAACAAATAATATTTTAATTTCAGATGTTACATGACAGCGAAGAGAGCCTTTTCGATCGCATCCGTGATGGTATGGCAATCAATGTCGCCTGACACGGAAAAGAATAACTCCATCGTTCAACGCTGATAGAATAACCACAAAATATAAGATATACTATTGTACTATGGGTCCACACGATGTATGGCAACTATCGTCATTTCATCAGGCTACTAATGACCTCACATTTTCCTGATTATATATTATGATATGATATTTCCAAAAGCAGCGGTAGCTCAGGGGTGGAACGCTCGCCTTTCAATCTTTGAGATCCAGGTTCGATCCCCGGACGGGCATGCACCAATGAGCTTTTCGGAATTTATGTGCAGAGTATTTAATACTCACCACTTGCTGAACGGTGAAGGAAAACATTGTGAGGAAACCTGGATGCCCCAAAAAATTGTGTATTTGTGCCCGAAATACGGCGATAGGGCTCACCACCCATCACGTTGGGACGTAAATATCGTCGGTAAAACGCGGGTGTGCCGAGTGTGGAGTGTGACTTGTTCACAGTTTACACCCGGAACACCTCTGACACCCCCTCGGGGATTCATGTCGTGACGATATATTTATTTATTTATTCTTTCCAAAATACATACCCGTATAAATAACACATATTTATACTAATGTTCTGCTCACGACTCCGCCCTCGATGAAGGTAACCAACCTTGAATTTTATTTCTTAGTGGGAGCCTACGTCGTAAGTTAGATTTCAAATTTGTAGGCTCTATAGTTTAGAAGATTTCGTGATGAGTCTGTGATACTTAAATTATATATGTAACCGGACAAACCCGATTTAACAAACTATACGTAGTTTGGCCTAGGCCAAAGTGGTGTTGGGTTGTCATATAGCTAACCGGCTCTTTTCTGCCCTGAAGGATTTCCAAAAAAACTGATTTTGCCGGTAAAATTATTTTATTTATATTGTATAATCAATATGTATTGTTATTTATATTTTACGTATATTGAAAACATGCGTGTGAGCAATGTTTTGCAGTCTCGGAACAGGAAAAGAGGTCATAGGTATTTAAGTTTCTTGAGATGTGTATTCTCAACAGATCATGGCGTGGTTTCTAGTGCTGCATATCGTGTGGGCCCATTTTAAAATAATAAATATTGTTTCTTGAATTGACTCTAAGTTATATTTTATTTTTATTGTGCAATTGTTTATATTCATATGTATATCCACACGGTTGCCAAATAATTTACTTCTGCCATTTCTATTAAGTTTTAAAACGTAAAATTTGTGATTTCTTAATGTATTTTCTCTGTGTAGGAAATGTAAAATGGATTATTACTTCCTACTCTTGTACATACAAAAGTGTCATGTACATAACGAGAACTATTCATGTTTTCTTTAACATAATAATCATAATTTATATTGTAACTAACTTTTTGTTATCACGGTAACCCGTTGCAAGAAAAAAATATGGCCTATAGGCTTAGGGCTTGTCACATAATTTCTTTAAATATTACTGTGATCTGTATGAAATATACTTCAATATGTATGTATTCCTTCAGTTAATACGTTTGAGATTTTACTTTTAAAATAATAACCTTTTAAATGGGAAACCCCTATGGTGCTAACATATGTATTAAACATTCATCGTTCAAGTTTTTTTATGATTATTAAAAAACATGATATGTTTGATATTGAGTATATTTAAAAGGAGATGGTTAAATTGCTCGATTATTCGTATAAACTTTGTTCATGACAAAAAAAAAAAAAGACTTGTAATTATAATATTACAGTGTTTGGGTGCATTTATTAGTTTTGTTTTGCTCTCACTTTTGGATATGAAAGCAGTAGTTAAGGCATTTCTAATAAACGAAATATTTAAACTCGCGCCCTTAACGAAAGGTGTTACAATAGAATGTTTCTGACACTCCTTTCGTTACTTATAATTTACATATTCTGATAGCGTTTCGAATAATCCTTCCCACCTTGACCGTTATTTGGAATTTGATATAAACTTTTTAGCACAATCACACTTCATTAACCTAAATTTAATGTTATTTTTAGTGTAAAAACAGAGACCGAAATTTAGGACTTGTTGCAAAAATAGGTTGCTTAATTAGCTAGTATTGAGAAGAATATTATATCAAAATTAGGATGAGTGTCCATTATAACGAAATAAATATTACAGCCTTAGCTTGAGTCTTAACTCAATTTGATTTTTGCGTGAAAAACTCGACGTTTCGGTCAAACTAAGGTGGCCTTCATCAGACCCGCGAGTTGCTCTGGCGGCTTGTGAAACACCCTCAAAGTGAGCCTTAGCTGTAATATATATTTCGTTATCTATAAATTCATTCACTTTTTGGGATCATGTGATTACTGATATTATTTCATCATTGTTAACGTCTAGATATAAAATTCGGCATTGGAACTACTGCGAACGAAGGCTTATGTTCAGTAAATTATGCCAAATCTAAACTGAGAAAAGAAGCTAATCTATTGTCATTATGTCATTATAATACAAAACTATGTACAATACAGGTCTGACTTCCTTGTAACTATGTTATTCGATTTTGCTTCATTGGCCTCGAAATTCTTTAATGTCTTTTTTTAAATAAATGTATCGTGTTCCAATTATATTATATGTACCTATTTTAAAAGGTGGTTTAATTTCTACTCCATTTTACTCACAAGAATTCAGATAAACAGTTATGATGATCGGTAGTAAAAACTTCTTGAAATACAAAAATACGAAACTTTTCATATCACTTGAGCGATAAGTATTTATGAGAATTTTATTTACATTTATTTAGGGTTGTTCAGTTGGGTTAGATATTTACTATAGATAATGCTTTATAAATAAAATTACAATGGAAATTCCGAGGAATTTAATAAATTGTAAATAATTCATTCTCTCTAAACTAAAGAAATGTTTACTAGGACAAGTAAATACGGAATGCATATTGCCGTTTACAAAAACATATTAATAGTGTGATTGCATAGTAATTGAGAAAATATTTAGATATTCTAGTTAGGTGGATACCTTTGATCATTGATAAATTGATAACTAAAAAAATACACCACGTGTCTTCATAAAACATTCAGATGTGATGGCTAAATGTTATACAATGGTGTCGATTCGTTGTAACATGACTTATTTGATAGGACTAACCTTATTTTTGGCGTCCTGGATGCTTAAATTAAGTTTAGTCCTGTCAAATATGTTAAGTTGTGTTACGCCGAATCGACACCATTAGCTCATAATAAAACAATTCCTAAACTTAAAAATGTATCAAAGTAGAAAGTGCCTGAGGCCCTCTTTTTGCACTCAAATTGTTGCAATATAGGTGAAATTGGGCCAGCGGAATATTATTTTTTGATATAGGTAATATAAAAAACTGTCCTACAAAATGGTACTGGGTTAGGTACATTAAAAATAATAATAACAATAATTGAAATCCTTGAATAACAATATTTAACAACTTGTATAAATTAATGTATTTTGTACTAACAAGTCTTGCATTATAATCGTAATAAACAATGCATAAACATAGAAATAAAGAAAACATGAGAAAACTACATCAAAGTATCGTTTTTTTATGGTGTGCGAAATAAATAAAAAGAAAAACGGCCCGATATGTAACTGCTAGTACAGTTTAAAAATCCATACAGTTATCCAACGAAAGCGCTGACGAGCTAAATAACAGTTTTCGAACATGTCGTTATCGCCCCGCACAACCGCTCCGTTCAAACGCGTTCGTTGGACAATTGTATGGAATTTTAAACTGTGGGGCTAGAGTGGATTATCATAAAAATCTCATTTTAGTTTTCACGATTACAATACTTAAAAATCCATACAGTCCAACGAGAGCGCTCAGACAGAGCAATTGTGCGGGGCGAGACGCGGGAGGTAAGCCACCGAGCTACATACAATTTTCGAACTAGAGGTTCGACACACCGCTCCGTCCGAACGCCTTCGTTGGACAACCGTATGGTTTTTAAACTGCTAAATACCGTCTTCACTCGAATGTATAACATTCGAAGACTCTTAAAGCTGATCACACTTTTTAAACAAAAACCATTTAATATTATCGTTGATACATAGTTATCACATGCAAGTTAAACAGCGAAAATGTCGCCCTCACGCATTGACCTCTCATGAACACCTAGACACACAGTCTCTAAGGAAAGTTCGTCAGAAAGTGTCCCAACGTGCGACGTGCATAGTAGCAAAAATCTTCAACCAAATTAACCCGTCCGATTATGTGCATTTTTGCAAGTTTGCAAATTTTCCCGCCAATTTTGTTTTTGGCTATATCTCCGGAACTAGTTGTCCAATTCTAATGCAGTTTTGTTTTTCTAAAACTAGATAAAATTTCCTACAAGAAAACTTTTTTTTTTCTTGGTGTAAGTTGGGGGGGGGCTTTCTCCTTGAAAAAATCTTAGTTATATATATGAATATATGTATGTATACTATATATATATATATATATGTCTATTCAAATTTTATAATATTGTAAAAAAATATAAAGAATAATAAAAAAATAAAAAAATATATAACTATACATATATTAAAAAAAAAAAGAAGATTTGGGCCTAGAATAACAATCCACAACTTTTTTTATATTATTATAATTTTTTTTTCATTTTTTTTTATTGCTCATCTTAATAGCTTTCGAAAAATACCCATATCACTAGGTTTATAATATATTAACTAACAATAATATTTTTTTATTTACAATTCGGCCTAGGCGTGACGATCGGACTGTGACTCTACGGGTGACGTTATGTCGTTAACATAAGATGCAATGTCAGTTGTATGCAATCGTTATTCCAATTTGTCACCCCATAGCGGTGACAAAATGCATCGCGGACACTTTTTGAGCGAGATTGTGAGTCCTGTTGTTTATGAGACGTTAATGCCTTCACGTCAGCTTTGCAGCACTATGTGGCGCACTACTGGGAAAATTTCCTATTTTACTAAGACAAAATGTATGAATACCTTTCGTTATGCCGACTACTTTAGTAGTGCATAAACTATAATTTTCTCTCATATTTAATATTTTAGTGCTTTAGAACAAGCTTTTAACGTTGTGATAATTTGTTTTAATTGTGCTCTTAATGGCAACACAATATTTAATACAAGGCAAAGACAATTCACAAATTTAAGATTAGAATTTACAATTATAACAAAATAAATCTCGACTTCCCAGAATCATAAATTGTGATGGGTGACTAGATTTATCAAATTTCGGTGTAGTACGTCGGTCGATTGATTTTCAAAAGATAAAACACGTTTGGGAACACATAAGTCGTGTTAAAACCGATCATGCCATACGTAAAGTATTTGTAGCATAATTCGACTATTATTTTGTTCTTATTGTCTAAGCTGTCTTCGGAATTTCTAAGTTCGTTTTTGTCCTTGCCAAGGAGAGCGCAAACGAAGGCGTATGAGACCGATTTGCCGATCGCTCTCGTTGCTATGACGCCGCAAAATCCTAAAATAGTTCTCAGAATGGTCATTCCCAACATCTCTGTTGAAGGCCAAATGATCTTGTAAGGCGGATCTTGTTCACTGGCTATCATATTACCGAGCTGGTAGTTCGTCCAAGATCCGATGAGGATGCCCGCACACACACTCACTATCATGGTCGTGTCTCCCCTGGAATGTAATAGAACAGTAATCAATATCATCTCGACATGTGTATCCCAAAGGAGGGTCAGAGGTGTTGCCGAGAGTTGGCATACATGTTTCATCACAGTGTTTCTCTTCACAGTTCAGCGAGTGGCCAAACATCGTTATGACGATAAGGCGGCACAATCTTCTGCGCTTGAGTTTTTCTGGGTTGCCATAAAAAATAATCATGAAGGTGAGGTGAGACGGCGCGTGATAGCGCGAGCCAGTAACTTCTTGCCAAAGACATTGTATAGAGAACAAGACTGTACACTACGATACGAAAAGCGAGCCGAGCGAGATGGGTGTTGGCACTCGTTGGTCCCTTTCTAACACGTTAGAAACACAACAACACTATATAAGTAAATTGTAATATTATATACACTGGCAACTTGCTCAATAAGAATACACGAGTAGCGACAGCTATCTCGCTCGGCTCGTTTTTCGCTTGAAAATGGTACCGCAATAATTACAACCTTATGTCTAAAGAAATAAAATCTAGTTTAGCTGAGCAAAAAGTGGACAGTGCACAGTCTTGTTATTGTAGTATGTCAATGCACATGCATATTATATAAGATATTTATTATTACACATTACAGATATTTATAATGACACAATAGCTCATTTGTAAAATTTCAGCAAAACCGGCTGAGTCGTTTTAGAGTCACATATCTATGGTATAATCATTGATATAACAAATGGTAGATACGGTACTAAAAAATTAACGCCGCCTAACGACAGGGATAGAGCGACAAGGTTCAACTGTAGAGCAAGTGAGACAAGCGACAAAAAACAGGTCCTTTGGGCATATATTTGCAGGGCAGCAATATAAAATCCTTTTGTTTTATCTAAGGGTATAATTTACTAATTTTGCTGTAAAGATTCCGATTTTGGAACTTAAATACAACTTGAACTTCAAGGTAAGTAGACAATTTATATTATATTGATTAACATCGTTTTTTTGGAACGGCAATGAACCTTGTTGCATAACAATACACGCAGAAAACGTTCCACTAAAATGTAATAACTTTTTAGGGTTCCGTAGTCCGACAAGGAACCCTTATAGTTTCGCCATGTCCGTCTGTCCGCGGCTTAGCTCAGAAACTATTAGGACTAGAAAGCTGTAATTTGGTATGGATATAAATATTGATCACGTCGACAAAACGGTAAAACAAAATCAATGTTCTGTCAAAAGAAGCAAAATATATACCTACTACCTGGTGTCGACTATCTGGACACTGTTTTGACATTGATATTTAATAATACTGTTACGCGACAGTTTTGACACTGCCATCTATCTACAGCGTACAATAACCTGGCTACGAAGATTTTGGTCTCGGAAACCTTTGGCGAAACTGATATTTTGAACTTATATGCTTAAAACTAGTATCATTAAAATCATAGACTACAGTGTGTGGTCCCCAGTAGCATTTAAAACGGAGTAAAGTTTTAAAGTCCTTAGACATGTTATTTTTGTGGAAGCTAGCCTGGAAAACATCTCATTATTTCATAGATGTGGCTGGTAAAAACAATTTTTTATATTTAATTATATTGCCCTTGACGTCGTCGTCGTATATTGCAAGCTTTTTGCATTGTCTTTTGCTCATGGTCTTACCTACCGTTAATACACGTGGCCATACAAAAATAAATCACGTAGTTTATTAAAATAAAAATTAATAAATAATAGATGCAGACAAAGTGGCATTTTAACTGTTATTTATTTTCCGTTTTAAGCAGGTTATAGTAATCAAAAGAATGAGAAAATTGTGTATACTTGGGTGTATGTATAATTTATAGCTATTCGGCTGCGACAGCAACGGGATTTAAGAACATGATGACCTTTGTCGTTAACATTAACAACTTTTTTTTTAAGTCTGTCCGTTTTCTCCGCATAGCATTTAATTATAATATAGTATTAAATTAATAAATAGTACTACGGCAATTAAGTTAATTCCTTAAGGTGGTTGTGACGGATCTCGTTCCCAAACGCACAACTAAGATTGTTTTTCTTGTTTCTAAATAAAAAGTAATAAGGCGCATAGACATGCTCTTTTCTCTGTTGTTTTTCGTTAAAGACCAACATATAAGACCCACTGACTGATATTACGTTGTCAGGGCTTTGACAGCAGCGTACCGACATGATTTTGACGTTTCGAGAGCCTCGTACTCGTCAACCAAATAATTACAATGAAAATTTCTTTCGAGAACAGACGTAATAGGGGGTAGCGAGGTATACTATGTAATTTTGTCAACTAATACGAGGCTCTTATATATCGCCTACGACGAATGTCCCCTATTTGGTAATTATAGTTTATAAATTTATGATGATGATGACAAGAATCGAGTTCAAGTGGTGCTCCATTTCAACCTTAAGAGCGAGAGGTCCCGGGTTCGAATCACGGTACAGGGCTCATCACGTCCAGATTTACTTTTCTGATTTTCTATACCGCAGTGATATAAATTTAATTTGTTATCTCCTTGCGATGGATAAATCGCCAAGTGTTTAAAAATGTAGAAATTTGTTTCTATCATAGTTTTTAAGAATCGATAAAATATAATTCAGAGAAACAAAATTATACCTTTAAACATATTCATTTTTGTCAGCAACACTTATATTAATTGTTGTCGAGTAATTAAATTTATTGTCATTATTGACTTGTTGTAGGATAGTATTTGGTTTCGAATGTTACCATGGCGCCTCCAAAATTGATAATATAGACCGAAGTTCAGAAATATGAGTTCTTTATTTAATAACATCGCAATGAATAAAAGATGATTCACTTAAAACTTCTACTTACTTTTAAAAACCACTCCTAAGACTTTTTTCCTATATGTATATCACTTCCATAAAAAAAACTAAAATTTATCGATATGAGTAAGTATCTATACTTTAGACTCTAAAGTTTAAAGGTACTCATATGCGTAGTATCGAAGAATTAATTGAGTGCTACTTATATGAGTAGGGGTCGATCGATACCTTGTGGGTATCAGAACATGTAAACAAACTAACGCCATCTTGTCATTGTCAGTCTCCTACTCTTTAATTGTTTGGCATCTACCGGGTGTAAAAGCAAAGGCAAGAATCCTTTAAGGGTGTTAGTATGATCGGTAAAGTTATTATTTTAAATACTAAGATCTCTAAATAAAGTACCAGTACCTCATAATAAGACCATTTTCTTTACTCAATATACACTAATCGCGTGGACACCCTCACTGGTCGCTGGCCACTCGGATTCGGGGTGCGGGTTGCGGGGTGCAATAGGTGTGTGGGGAGGCCGGTGAGCTGCGTAACCATAGCTTAGAAAAATGATGGAATTTTGGTGAAAATTCAAGGTATTTTTTTTTCTCGTAATGACATCAGAATCGTGTTTACTTTCATACCCTAAAGGGATTCTTAACTTTGCATTTACCACCTGTATATATTGTCTTTTGGTAAAACTCGAATGGGAACGAAATTTTTGACGGCGCGCGTTTCGCGTTTCAAGCCAAAAGCCTATTTAGTGCATTGGAATAATACTATTTTTAAAAGGCACCATCCATCCATCCATCAGCATGTGTTCATCCACTGCTGGACATAGGCCTTTCCTAAATTTCGCCACTCATATCGGTCCTCCGTCCTCCTCATCCAGCCGCCCCCCGCAACGTCCTTCAGGTCGTCGGTCCAGCGGGCACGAGGTCGGCCTACACTACGCGTTGCTGTACATGGTCTCCATTCTAAAGCCTTTCGGCCCCAACGGCCATCGTGTCGGCGACAAATATGGCCTTCCCACTGCCACTTCAACTTACTGATTCTGTAGGCTATGTCGGTTACTTTCGATCTCCGACGGCACCATTAATGCACCATTTTGCCAACATTTTAATATTGATTTTGTTTTAAAGATTTCAAGCTAGACAGATTTACACACAAAGTTGTATTTTGCCTTAAATTGTACCTATACTAAAATTTTACATTTCAGCCAGATAGCGACTTTGTCATTAAACTATAGAGGTCTCAAACTTAAGTCTATAACGAAAAACAACAGAAAAACGGGTTATCAAATTTTGTACTAAAACGGTGGCGTGCCTATGCGCCTTAAATAAATGTAGTTATTCATTCAATCTATAAACAGACTTTAAATTAATTGTGCATTGTTTCATAAATGATCATTTATAAAATAATGCATAAACAACAATCAGTCAGTGAGTCTCGACTTTTGCAAAAAAGTATTAATAATAAAATTACTTGCATTACAACACTGAATGTATAGCATATTACGTGTGAGTCACATCGTAGCGTATGAATCATTTTGTACACATTATGTAAGGAAAATGTTACGTTATCACCTTGTAGGAGTCCACTTATCAGCATTCGGATGGAACACTATGACCAATATGGAAGCCGCCAAAACCAATAGAGGTGAACAGGGGTGAGTCAGTAGGACACCATCCAGCCAATCTACTGTTGGTACAAGAACAACCAATAGACCAGATGCTAAGAGCAGGCCCGCTGCAATGTCCTGAAAAAAAAGATAACCAAAATTAAGATTCAGATTTCATTTCATTTATTCGCGGTAAATAATTATGGTACATTTGGGGTTGCCAGGCCCTATAATGCTAAGGTGGTAGAGCTGATGCCTGGCTCGACTGTGGAGGTACCACCATCTTACTCGCAAATCCTCCCGAAGTTATTCGGGGGAGAGTAAGAGAACAGCTCTCAGGTAAAACCAGGCGGCCCACCTTAGCCTGAGACCGATGGATGGCGGTATAACCATCCCCAATTGCCGGGCCGCATATTTTGAAAATATAACTTATGCCAACACTCCTGACGTCACAGATCGCGCTGACGTCGGGAATATTTTGAAGTCCACTATCATAATTTTCATCACTATAAACTATAACTCTTCTCAACATATGTGACGTAATTGATCGTGCTGGCATCGTATATATTTTAGAGTGCAGAGCTTACACTTTAGGCACTCTAAAACATTCCCGGCTTCAACACCGTACTTTGGCGTCAGTTATAAATTCAAATGCAGAGTTCCGCGCTTACGCACTTAAAATAAATATTCCCGACCCCAACACTGCGCCATGACAATATTACCTGTCTCATTATTAGGTTGTCCTTTCTTTTTCCCACACAGTACAGGATGATGCAATCATAATTTGTTTATTTACTTCAATACCAAATAATAAAAATTATAAAATTAAGTACATATTCCATTCTGTGTTAATTTTAATCCAATAAATATTCTTAGACTTAATACAACAAAATACCTACACAGACTATGATTATTTTTTTGGAACTAGCTGACTACGTCTTAAAGGGCAGTTTCAGTTCAGTTCAGAACAGATACGCAAACTTTCTCATTTATTTATGGATTTAGTTATCTACTCATATGGCTTTAAACCTATACATCGTTAACTTATTTGAATTTTTACAAACAGGTAAATACCCTATAAATTAATAAACACTTCACATTCATAACTCTCCATGAACATTAAAAACTGTTTTTTATCAAGGATGCCGTTTGATTTCCCACACAGACAACACCTAGTCAAACTTACAATTCAACATTTAAACATGCAGGCCTGCCTGGCTAGGAAGCAAACCTCTTACTTGCGTAGCGGCTCCTGATAGAAACGTGTAACGCGGAATAAATAATAGGTAGTACCCATTCTGTGTTGTGATAAGTTATAATTTAGAAATATAGTTAGCTGAGTTGTTGACTCGAAAACATAACCGAGTTGAGTGTTGAGATCGGGAATGTTTTAGAATGCCAAACTTGGTGGAAGCTTTCTTTAATCTATAGCCGATGTCAACTCTATGGAGCGTTGCCTCGAGTTATATTTTCAAAATAAGCTGCCGGGCCTTATATAAAACAGACTGGTGACGGGCAGCGGCGTCACTGGTACAAGGGTTTCGGCACCGCGCTCACCAACCCGCCTGCCCAGCGTGTGTGAGTATGGGCATTTCTTCCAGGAGGACTGCCAAGAGTGGCGAAATCTTGGAAAGGCCTATGTCCAGCAGTGAACGAAACAGGCTGATGGATGGATGGAGGCCCTATAATACAAAAACCGGACTCAGCATTATATAAGGTCGGAAATTTTGCCCTAAAATCCGGACATAGGGTTTTTAATAGCCAAACATTACCTTTTTTAAAACCCGGAATTACTTTCATTATAAAAAAAAAATCGGTACCTAACGTATTTTAATTGTTAATTAGAATAGAATCACACTTTTGTTACAAAATTAACCAGCTATAACAAACAAGAATCAATAAATCAGTCCTATCATTATTCGGTAAGTAAAGGTTCAAGTTCAATACCTATACTCTAACCAATTTCATTCCAAAAATTTCTCAAAGATATTGAATGGGGTTGTTCTTAACATTTTTGTAGATAACAAAAATCATCGCTATAAAAATGAAACAGAAATAATTTATGAGGGCTTGCTCATCAATCAGTCATCCATCGTCGAAATAGCTTTTGATCTGCGGATCAACTTGCATTCAAGTATTACGTAATTCTTTTTTAAATAACGGTTGCTACAAAAAGGTAACGATGAATTAATAAATTCATTCATAAAACAAAACAAATATCAAAATAAACAAAATCTACTCACTAACATAGACAAAATATTTAAGGTATGGAGCTAATTTAAGAAATGCGTTGTTAAGTTCACGGATGCATTTTTTAGTAAAACAATAAAAACACAATTTTGAAAGAATAAGATTTTATTTTTATTTTGCGTTTACGCTACCGGAAGAGTCTTCAAGAACCAATTTTTACAAAATAAGTCAGCTTAGGGAGCTCCAAGGCTATTTTATATTTTTATCTTAGTTTGGACAAAACCTTACTTACTATTTTAGTAATATGTATGGATCTACCGATTAAAAACAGACAAACAACACGATTTCAATATGAATTCGACGTTACACAAATATAACACTGGTCAACAAAATTGTAGAAATTTTCTGCCACAGAAACGATTTATTGAAATTATTATAGAAATTTGTATGCTGAATCCGAATATAAACTCAAGATTTTCTCTATCACGTCGTAATATTTGTCTAAGACAAAAAATCGCGTGTTTTTACTACTTCTGGTGGGGCTTTACGCTTAGCACAATTAGTTTTTCGGCTTTAATTTTCAATAATACTTCTTCTTAGTGGTTCATTTTAATAATATGATAAAAAGATTCACGTAACCAAGCCTAGTTTTCGATAAAATGTCTCAAAACAATCACACCCAATGTTTCATAGTAAAAACTTGGTATGAAATGTATGGACCGAACAAGCTCTCACAAAATATTATTTATTTTGAAAAATAAGGTTCAATCGCGAATTATGTTATTTTCACCTTAATAAGTATTGATTAAGGACTTGTAATTATGAAAAATAAATATATAAAATACATTTGTAATAAGTAAAAAAAATGTTCAGAAGCATTAAAGAAACGGTAAATTTCAATACCTTGAAGTTGATTTCACAAAACTGAGACCTGATAGAAAAAATCTGAGTTCAGATTTGGATTCAGCACACAGTTTTCTGCAAGAATTTCAAAATATCGTTTCTGTACAGAAAACTTGTTGACCAGTGTAATTTATAATTATATTTATAACGTAACAAAAAACAAACAAATATTTTAAAATCAGGATTTTTCGAAGCTTAAAAAGGGTTGTTATCATAAAATGTAAGAAAAAGGAAATACAAATAGACACATTCTGCATACATAATATTCTTCATGATAATTAGAAACAATTAAATACACTTCTTATAATATAAAGTTGGGGAAAAAGTTTCTTCGCATTTTATATGAAAACTCAAAACATTTTTTAATAAAGTTTATTTACATTTAACTAAAGTATGTGGGTGCCATTTTGTTCGACAACTTTCTGCCATCTTGTAGGTAGGGATATGATCCCATTGCTATAGAAATTCTGGGGCTTCTGATCAAAAAACCGCGACAAATGGTTTTGGCAGTCCTCTCGTGATGTTAACCTGACACTGCCTATAGAATTCTGAAGAGAACGAAACAAGTGGAAATCTGAAGGTGCAAGGTCAGGGCTATACGGCGGATGCATTAATACGTCCCAGCCAAACTCTCTTCATTTTTGCTGAGTGGCTAAAGATGTGTGAGGTCTAGTGTTATCATGATGAAAAACCACACCCCTTCTGCTGACTAATTCCGGCCGCTTTCTTTCAACTTCTTGCTTTAATCTCATCAGTTGTTCGCAGTATAGTTCAGAATCGATTGTCCTGCCTGGCGGTAACAGCTCATAATGAATAATGCCCTTCCAATCCCACCATACACACAGCATTACCTTGTTGCGAGATAACCCGGGTTTCGCCAGAGTCTGTGAAGCCTGACCAGCCTTTGACCACGACCTTTTTCGCACGTTCTTGTCGTACGTGATGCACTTTTCATCACCAGTTATCAGGTTTTTCAAAAATTGTTCGGTTTTATTACGTCGTAATAAAGAATCACAAATGAGTACACGGTTCATTAAGTTTCTTTCAGTGAGCTCATGAGGCACCCAAATATCGAGATTTTTTGTGTACCCGGCTTTTTTCAATGCGCCAAAACTGTTTTGTGGTCAATCCCCAGTTCTTCAGCTACAACGTAACTACGGATATGCCGATCTTGCTCCACTTTTTCAAAAATAGCATCCATTTTATCCGTAACAGGGCGCCCAGAGCGAGGTGCATCTTTTACATCAAAATTTCCGGATTGAAAACGCTTTAACCAAATTTGTGCTACTCTCACATACAATGCACTAGGTCCATAAACATCACAAATTTTTTTCGCGGCTTGCATTGTATTTACCTTTTTTGTTTCAAAATTTTTAAAATTTTAAGATGTATCGAATTTCTTCATTAGATTCACTCATCTTAACAGTAAGAAAAACAAATGAAAATCACGCATTTTACCTAATTTGAATTTGGAATTAGGTATCTTTCTTAAAATTTAAACTTTTTAATAATACCAAAACCAGCCAGATACAAATGGTATAGCCAAAGAGATTTTATTATAAGTTCATACATACTATTTGCGAGAAGAGTGTTTCCCCAACCTATTATGTTTCTTTATAGCCTTGTTATAAAAATGATGTCCTGAGTCATTTTTCCGTCCACACAAACTTCACCACATAACAGCCGCAGGTAATAATTGCAATGGCGATGCTTTCAACAAAATGTGTTGCTATCACCCTTATACGAGTATTTTTCTATTTTATTAAGTACCAAAGCTGTTACAAATTCGTACCTAACAAAAAAGCGCCAACCAGACACTGCGTTTTCTTCTGTCGACTTGTATCTGTTTTGATTTGCAACAAAATTGCTTTTATTTTATTGTTTCATGTAATTTTTCGCAGGTGCATTAAAAAACCGTCGTTTGATACACGTGCGAAAGTGTTGATATTTCTCGTCGCGACCGTTTTTTGCCTCGACTGCGTCTCCGCGTCTCGGCAAAAAATCAATCGTTACTCGAAGTATTCACCACTTCGCACTAGAATCAAATCCATCCATCCATCCATCAGCCTGTTTCATCCACTGCTGGAATAGGCCTTTCCAGGATTTTGCCACTCTTGGCGGTCCTGGAAGAAATGCCCATACTCACACACGCTGGCAGGCGGGTTGGTGAGCGCGGTGCCGAGACCCTCGCACCAGCGCCGCTGCCCGTCATCAGTCTGTTTTATATAAGGCTCGGCAATTGGGGATGGATAAACCGCTAGAATCAAAATGTACTATAAATTTCTGATTATGAACTCGAACATACCTATTATCTACGAAAGTCTCTAATATGAAAAAAAAAGTTGGTATGGATTTCATAATAAAATAATGGATTAATTTATTTTTCTACTATTAAGTACAATTACACTAAATAAGAAGGCAAAAAGGGAACTTTAGCTCAGACAACCAAGTCTGAGGTTTTAATATCTAATACCAATGTACAATAATTAAACTTAATAAAAAAATAAAAAAAGTATTCTTACCAAAACACTATGCATGCCCAAATAGACCCGGCTGACACAGATCAACGTACACCAAGAGAAAGCTATGACCATACCCCAATGTATAGGATATTGGTATCTGTCCATTGTGTAGAACAGTACAGAGAATGGTATGGAAACTCCAACCATGGCATGTGTTGATGGCATTCCATATTCAATAGCCCATTTCGTCTGTAATTTCTTAACAGGGTATCCAGGCCTTGGCCAACGAATAATGTCTTTGAATCCCTGGCCTGAAAAACCAACATACAAAGTTTAAAGGCTTTACACCTGTAAAAATTACAAAATTGTATAAGTGTTGTCTTATCATAAGTCTTTTTTATATGGTAAATAACATGACACTTAAACATATCGACGGCCATGTACGAATACCTCCTTTTTTGTACAGAGAACAGAAAAATCAAACAAAAAGTAAAATAAAAATGTTATTTAATTATTTTTCATAATCACATAACTTTTAAGAATTTAACCTTACGTCTTACATAAAAATCATAGTTCTACTTAAACTAAAATATACGCTGAAAGTGCTGCTAGATCAAAAACTCGATTGAGCACTAAAACTCAGCGAAAAAGCGCTAGATTCTATGAATTTCATGGGTCAAAAAAGCACTACATTTAGCACTGAATTTCGCTATACATAATATTATTAAAATTATTAAAAAGAATAAACAAACTATATGAAAACACATAAAGTTGTAATTAAACGAAGAAATAAATATACCAATGTTAACATAAACCAACTTTATTTTACAGTTTTGCTACATACATTTTCGGGGTAACGATAAGTTTGTTTATTCAATTAATTTAAATCAATTAACCTATTTGAATGATAAGGAACCCTCATGGCGCGAGTCCTGCTCGCACTTGACCGGCTTTTTTAAGTAGCCTTTTTAGGGTTCCTTACATCAAAAGGAAAAACGGAACTTAAAATTAGTATTGTATTCGTATGCGAATCATGGGGATTCGTATGCGAATTGAAATTCGAATGATTCAAAAATACACTCCCTGGATGGACCTACAGTCAATTATGAATGAAACAAATTCTGCTTATTTTCGCAACATTTCAGGTTTTAAAGTGTAATTTTGTGTTTATGAGACGTACTTAATTAATTATGGTTACGTGTGCAATGCCTGGGAGTGTATTTTTGAATCATTCGAATTTCAATTCGCATACGAAAACTTAAAATTAGTATTTCGCATGCGAATCATGCGGATTTGTATGCGAATTGAAATTCTAATGATTCAAAAATACACTCCCTGGATGTCAGTCATCCTAAAAAAAAACGCAGAATTGTACATTTCTCATAGACATACTATATAAGTATTTTGCTGTCTAATTGCAATGAAATTTTGTTCTCTAATCCATGGCAAAAGTTGTTGAATTTAATCACATATTGCTTTGAATACCTATGGATTCAATTTGGAATGATAAAAAATGTGAGAATTTCAGATGGTCATGTCATGACCTTCACTTCACATGGTATTATGCATTTCATATTATTATCATACTTGTGGTCTTTTCTTTTACTACACAATTCTCTGAAGACAACATTGACATACATTTTATTCCATGTTCGGCAGAAGACCACAGAAAGCGATCTCCCTAGATCAAGCTTTTTGGTCTCGCCTTTGTTACTGCATAACTGATCTATTACTAATACTATATCTATGGTTTAACCCTACTTAACCCCAGCTTACCATGGGTAGAAACAATATTGGTGAGATCAGGAGTCTAATTTTTCCACAAAAAAAGAAACATCAGATTAAGAAGAGCCTCCCTGCTTCATGTTTTATTTATTTAGTTTGAATGAGGAAAACAGCCCTAATCATTTATAATAAATATTCATTTGTGATAAGATAAATCACAAATTTAGGCCATATTAAATTCTAATTTCATGACCTATAGTTACAAGTAAATTATAACAAATAGCACTTAAGTAACATGATTTACGTACAGTATGTTCAATCTGATTTACTTTGTACATCTAATGAGACAATAAAGTTGATTTTGAAGGCTTTATTTTAGTTTCAGTGCTGTCAAAACTAAAAAAAATTTTAAAGTAATATAGCTTCTATTGTTCATACTAAAAAACTATTTTGGTATGAAGAAAATTTAATTTTGACAGCACTAAAACTAAAATTAAAGCCTTCAGAATCGGCTTTAAGAGCTTCAATTTCAATTTTAAGTTTAATGTTGCTATACTGTTACAAAAGAGGTCAATGTTTTTGTGGTTCTTGTTATAATAATCAAGACACCACATAATACAAGAATTTTTTGTATAATTTGTGAGAGCTAGCGAATATGAAAAAGTTTGTTGTTAGGGGGAGAATGAGTAGGTATATTAAAATAATTTTTTGATAAAAGGAAGTCACATTCAATAAAGTTATTTAAAATTTTGTTTCAAATGTCGAAATGCTTTCCTCGCTCAGCAAGGATAGAAAGTTTGTGATGTGCAGCAGATGCCTGGTACAAAACAAAGGAAAGACTGAAACGATAGTTATGGGTCTGTAAAAACTTTTTTTGGACTCTTTCTATGCGGTCAGTGTGACATGTATAAATAGGGGACCAGACAGAACTAGCAAAATCCAGCAGAGATCTAACAAAGCTGTTCTAAAGCACTTTATAAGTGAAAAGATTATTAAAAGGCTTACATATCCTGAGTACAAAGCCCATCCTTCTAAACGATTTCTTTATTATATTATCGATGTATGCATTGAAACTCAATTTGTCATCCATTAAAATACCTAGATCTCTAATCTGTGTTTTGAATAGAGTAATTGTAATTGATTAGATTGATTAGATATCATTTTTAGTCAATTTATAAAATACCAAGAACATTAATTAATTATGCAAAATAAAATATGTTTAGATATGTAGCTTTTTTAACATAAACAGAAACAGACACTCACCTATATACATAGCAACTGTCCAGACCAGTACTACTCGGCGACCAACCGCTCCATCAACATTCCAAAACCAAAATGGGATAAATGTTGCATAGAATATCTCATCCCCAAGTGCTGTACCCAGGACAAACAGATAATACCAGAATCGGTTACTAATTAAACACTCTACTTCCTCCCGGGCTGTGTCAGCTGAGGAATCTGTCTCATATGAGGATTGCGAACTGCTTGTAGATATATTACTCGGTATCCTTTTGTGTTGCCGAATATCATAAGCTTCATTCTCAAACTCTTTTCTGTCTGAATGAATCACTTCACCACTACAGGGCTCATTCTCTTGAGGCCGTGGGTTGCTCCTATACACAACACCGAAAAAGTTTTGGACCTTCACCACAAGAAGTGGGTCTTTGAGACATTCTATAATGTCGTCCCACATCGTACTTAACTTATTCAAAACACTTTGTAGGTAATTAAATTAGAAAAACATAGTGTGTTTGGTGTAATAAGGTGAACCGCAAAAAGCAAAAAACTAAAATTATGGGAAGGGAATCATTTCAAAACGTGCGATCATCACGCGATCATAGTGCGAAAATTCACTAGCTTATTAGAAAGAGGCAAATCTATATAGGAGAAAGAGAAAGAAAAATCTGGTTGCACTGTCTGTGGGTTGCACCCTCAGAAGGTGGTTGCACCAATCAGGCATTACTCGGAAGCGTTTCTAAACACCTCCGGGCAACTGTACTGTCAGGCAGGACTTGTTTGTTTTGATTTGAGTAATTTATTTTATTTTTATAGCATAGGTTCTTCTTTTTCTTTTACTTTTAGGATTTTAGTTTATTATATTTTGTTTAATTGTAAATAATAAATTAAATTCATTTTAGGCCATGAAATAATTATATTAAAACTTAACCTCAATGGATATTATAAATGTGATAGTTTTCATTGCAGATGTTAAATAAATTTATTTACTTTGAGTAATAAATAAGTCCATGGGTAACAGTTCGGATACTCGGGTCAATTTTTTAACGCTCGCTCTATGGTGAAATTCCCATCACTCCGGGTGAAATTCACTCGTTTCGAAATGTCACCTAGGTATAGTCTGTCAAAAAGTGTTCAAATGAAAATGAAACTTTAATGAACTTTAAACTTTCAAATAGTATATTTTAGGTAATATATTTATGAAATAACAACGCGGTTAACTCGATTTAACAGATTTTGTACTTATTTGTTAGGTGTAACCAGGCAAAAGAAAAATAGTTTCTTCAAAATTCATTTCAACACTTTTTTGACAGACTATACCAGCCTAACGAAACTCAGTACAAATGGAGTTATGTATGAAAATTGCACTTGGAAGAATGGTGATATTTTTTTACTCTTTTGCTCACTTAGCTTGTCTCTGTCTAACGTTGTGTTAAGTCAATATGGCGGTTGTTTGTTCATTTGTAAAACTTAATTTATCTGATAAAAAGGAGATTTAACTGTGTTACATTGATATAGTGTTTTATGTTTCATACTATTGTGTTTTATTAATAGAGAAGTAAATAGAACGTATATTTGCATCACGCAATGAACTATAAAAAGCGTGAAATATGTGGGGTGCGAAGCGGTCGAAATTATGGTGAAAACATTATATTCAGGCCAAATTTCTTTTACAAGAGACTCGGTAAGTACCTCTGTACTCATCTTGCGACTTATTTTGTGCTATAAAGAAATTTAAAAGTGAAAACATTTTCAAAACATTTATTTGTAAATTTAATAGTGATTGATGGGATTGTGTCGATAAATCATAACATTTCCACTAAGGTTAGGGTGTCATAATTTCATCGTAATATCATAGTGGAATATATTTTCAAGGTGAAAAATATGCCTCTTTTTTGCTAACAGTCCTTAATTAAATTATAGGATATAATAATTTTTGCGTTAAATATGGAAAATGTTTTGTACTATTTATTTTCTGTTGATTGGTTAGAGAAATTAAACTGACAAAATAGTCAAATCACTTTCCAAAAATGCGGTCTTTAGAATTACGATATTGTGAAGCTGCTTTTTAAAATAATACTATTATTACAGGTGACAGCAGTGAGTAAAAGTCACTGGCAGTGAAGACCTTATTTATCTACCAATAGAAAATTTTCCTATGGTAAGCTCTTTGATGACAAACATTTCAATAAGAAAACTCGGTTCAAAAGTCAACCATACCTTCAAATCAACTCAAAGAAGCATCACTACCTGATACGATTTTGCATGAGTTTACTTGTCACGTGTATTAAAATAAGAGTACGTACATACATATGTCATTTTAATAAAAATATTATTAGGGTTCCATACCTCAAAAGGAAAAAACGAAACCCTTATAGAATCACTTTGTTGTCCGTCTATCCATCTGTCCGTCCGTCCATCCATCCGTCTGTTTGTCAAGACCCTTTATCTCAGGAACTCGAGAAGGTATAGTGTTGAAATTAAAACCATATACTCAAGTTTACAGTCACGAACAGATGCTGTGAAAAAATCGATTTCTAAGGTAACGTAAAAAAGATATGTCTATTTATGCCGCAAAAAACGTATATTTTGACACTCTCAAGGTAATCAAAATTTATTGAATATTTTCCGTGGACCTAGAACTATGAATTTTTGCAAATAGTACCGTCTTAAACTAAAAGTATAATTAATAATAAATTTTATTAAGTATTTATAATTTGTACCTACGAA
Organism: Ypsolopha scabrella; assembly: GCA_910592155.1. Lineage (NCBI taxonomy): Eukaryota > Metazoa > Arthropoda > Insecta > Lepidoptera > Ypsolophidae > Ypsolopha > Ypsolopha scabrella. The sequence continues at coordinate 15,316,902 of OU342966.1, forward strand.
TTTGTACGGAACCCTCGGTGGGGAGTCCGACTCGCACTTGTCCAGTTTTTTATTTATGTGCCAGCCAGATTGAAGTTGCAAAATTTTACTTTTTTAATATTATTATTTAAAGTATGTAGATGTAATCGTATTTTTCTTTTTCAGAGCCATCTACTCCAGGGCTAAGTCCAAGTCAACATCATTGCTCATATTTTTTATGTAATAAGAATTAAATTAATTGAACAGGAAGCTTTTTATTTCCTTTTCTAGCATAAAAAGTCCGAAGGCTTCAGTTTTATCTAGAGCTGTTAAAACTAGAAACGTATTATTGCAAAACTGTCACATACAAATTGTTGAAAGCCCTGATAAAACTGAAGTCTTCGTAATTGGCCTTTTCATTACACATGAAATTCCTACAGTAAAAAAAAATCGACATCGATAAAATGTATTGCTTCTGTAGTACATCCCTACACACTTATGTTGGCAGTTTTGTTTGTGATTTGTCATTTCTTTCTTACTGTAGTTTGGTACTAGTTGCGGAGCATTCCGTGGCAAATACGCATTAATCAGTTATAGGGAAGTCCCGACTCTTATTACGTAGTATATTATATTCTCTTTGGACTATACAAGGAAAAATCCTCGGCTGCTTTTTTGTATTTTATGGCCTGGTTGCGGCGACCTTTAGGCCACATCTTCATTCGTTTACGGCAACTCATAGAATATTGTTCTGATTGGCTACTGTTCCATTATTCGATTGCCAGCTCTGGCAGCGGAGGCACAGTCAATTATTTTTTCTAACCGGAAGTGACATTTACATATTGGGCCTCTTTCAATAAAAAATATTTCAACCCGAACGCATCCATTTCTCTATCTATAGTAAGTTGTCTATGGATTTTAAGTTTGCCAAGTTGGCAGCCTTGAAGCGTCTTGATTGTTCTAACCAATCAAAAAACAGTCCGAATTTTAAATTTGTCCGAGGTGGGGATCGTCCTGCCGCCATATTGTGTTGGGCTGTGAGTGCTTGAAGTGAATAAATTATCCTAGATTGTAGTGTTCACTAACTGAGTTGATATTACATTTTGGATTGAAGGAAACGAAGGTAAAACTAAAATTAAGGCATGTTTTTCTCATAGATTCTCGTATAACTCACTATTTACATGACGCTGCTAACCGAATACCGGCTAGACAGAATCAATGCAGCTTCGGTGAATTATTCTTTTTGAAAAAAAACACCCTACTGCTAGTTTTATGTGGTATTTACAGTCTTCATAGCGTATTTTAGGGTACTTGTTTGTAAGTAAAAATATTCAATGTCTCCAAATTTCATATTTTGTGGTTTACAATATGCCCGAGAACAATGAATCTACAAAAGCTGACTGCATTGAACAACGAATTTTATGCATTTTTTAACATTATTTCAAAAGTAATGGTAATAGGAATGGTTTAAAAAATACTGTTACACTTGTGACTATGAGAGTTGGATGGTTTTCGCCTGAGAAAATCCGATCTTTGTAAATAAGTTTGCGCGATGAATCATCGTGAAGTAACTTGGGGGAGAAAACTCGCAACTTGCATGTCAAGGGTGTGTTAATACATCCGCTTTGTCTTCGTTTATTTATTTGCTCGTAACTATATCATTTAGCTCTGTACTTTTAAAAGAACCAACTTTCTCACATGCTCAGATTCAAGGAAATAATTGAAAATAGGGTAGGTACATAATTAAAGTTCAATCTGATCATATATAATGGAGGGGTAATCGAATCGTAATCCAATGAAAGTACTGTCCCTTACATGGTCCATAACTCTTCTTATCTACTGTTATCAACTTTGAACTTTGTCTCCATATCTTTAAAATTTCTTTGGTTGACATTCTATTAGTATAAGAGCTGGTGAAACTAAAAATGTAAGCATAACTTTAGGCATTATTCACAGTTGTAGTTTTTAGTTATCTGAATGTGAATACCTGAAACTGGCTGAGAGAGAGTGATTCCTTGGTTGTTAGGGGGTAAAAGAGAGTATTTTTATGTTACATACTTGAAATTTTAATACTTTATCATTATAAACATAAGCACAACTAGAAGAGCAATTCCAATTCCAATCTTTTGGCTGCTAGGAAAGCGCAAATTTCATTTTTGAGAGAATAGGTACTTTTTTCTGTCTATAATTGGTAACAATTTGATGTTTTTAGGATACAAATAGAGGGGAAGGAGGGTCAGTGTTTTATTAGACCAAAATAATTAAACACATGATTGGATTTGGTTTTGTTTGGATTTTTTGTTTGTTTTGGTTGGATTTCATTCACAGAGTCAGACTTTTGCCATGGGAGAATATGTTACCTTTAAGGCTTTGCATACCTGTGACCCAAAGTTACTTTTGCAACTGCTCTACCACTCTCATGAAGTGCAACCCCTTTGCCCTTTCATAACAAAACACAGGTCAGCGGTGACCAGCCTTACAGCTTTCACAGGTTCCTTTGCTTTATTACAGTGAGCAGGGGCTGCCCTCTCTCTGGACCTCACAGCTTTTAATAAACACTAGTTGTAGTTACCATAAGATTGCATTGAGTCAGCCTACGGTTTTGGAAAAAATTCAACCTATTTGGGAATTACAAAAAAAAATGTATATAGAATGTAAAAATAAATACAAACTTTAAAGTGGGGGTTTCCGAAACTGACATCTTAGGACAATAATCTAAATAACTATACCTAACTAACATGCAAATATGAACTACATAGGAAAGAGGCAGTATTTGAGGCATTTGTATCCTTCTAAACACATACAAAATAGGCATCCAGAGCCCTCTAGCCTAGATGCCAAAGGACCCACTCCCTCTCAGACAGTTTGTGTTCAGATAACTTAGAATTACAACTGTGTGTAAGCTGGACTTGCTTAGTTACTCCATTTTGTCAGTCACCAGCCTTGGGACTACAAGGGCCAATGGTTTCCATCTGTGAAGAACCTATAATACACTATTTAACTATAGTTTATAAACAATATAATAATAATACATGGTCCTAACAAAGGCTTGCTACTTTTCCATTGGTACACACTATGTATTGTATCCATCTAGGCAACTAACTACCTTATTACTTTCTTGATCCACTTGAGAAGATTTATTCATATTAGGGCTTTGTGATATTTGTTCTACATCATCTCGATGAAACTTGCGAACGCAATAAAATCGCGCCGCTTTCGTCTCGGGCAAAAAACTGAAAACGTGTTTTAGTTTCAGGAGAAACAAAATTTCGGCAATACTGTTAAGGTTTTCCAACATACAAAGACAAATGCCCAACTGCCTCCTATGTCTGCTTGCCCTTACACATTATGCACTAACACACTTTTCATGTTTGGCTGTACTTTACAAAGATTTTGTTTACTTGCTCAATCAAAAAATAAACCAATAAATAAAAACAATCATCATGAGAATTATATTGAGAGAGGATGTGGCCTCTTTTTGCAATAGGCTTTTCAAGTCAATCATAAATAAAAACATGCTGACTTTGTCAATTTATCATTTATCAAGTAGGTAATCCCTATGTATGCAACTCAATGATTGAGTGAACTACATGTCATAAGTATTAACATTCCTTGTCTCCAATAAATTAGGAGTAAACAACAACATGTACTTGGTAAATGCCTGTTTACATATTTACAAATATGTATGAACAATGTATCTAATGGACTTTTCATGCTTAATTGAACAGTTTCACTAACACGTTAACTAATAATAATAACTAGCTATACAGTACATCCTCACAAATGGATTCTGATCAAATTTAAGCATTATTTGTTAGTTAGTTTATGAAGCTCATTTGTTAGGTTTTTGTTTTGATATTGCTAAATTTATTTAAAGATTTCATAATTAGATTTTGTGTTATTTACATAATCTTCACTCGCCTAAGGATAAACGAAATAATTTTTAGCTTACGTAAAATCATGACATGTTTGAAATACCTACTTTAAACCAAATTCTTCAAAAACTATTATCGACATAATTAACTACCTAGGTACTCTCATTGCTTTCGAAAATCCACCCAAAACATAGTTCTGAAGTTTACAGCTGACATGACATCCTCATTAAATTATCTATCAAAAGATCAAAGGCACAAGATTCGAAACAAATATTTTTAGTTAAAAAATAACTACAATATTTTAACTAAAAAAGATTATTCCATCGGAATAGGTATCCAGTATTTTTAATTGGCAATAATACCGCCTTTGAACGACGTACAATAAAGTTATTAAATGATTGTGAAGATTTATCTACAAAAGCAATGACCATTCTCATTAAACATTTAACAATAGGGTTGAGTCCACATGCGGGTGCGTTTGCGTGGACGGCGTGTAGAATGTCGTGGGTTCTGTTACTTGCGGTCGCAATCCGCAGCTGGACTATCGATTTTCTACTCACTATACACGATCTGTAACCATTTACTTAGCCATGCGCGATATTAATCACAAAATTATATCCTTCCGTTTAATCCTTCGACATTTAAATGTCTAGACCCCGAAACCAGTTCTTTTACAATTTTGAGGCATGTATTTGTTAGAGCAGTGAACTCACGAGCACAAATTCGCAGTAAATTGAACACGTTTTGATACCTTTTTAAACAGGCAGTTGGGTACTCAAATTCCACCAGAGATTCGTTTGGACACGTGGCGTTCAAAAACGTTCACTATCCTGGCGTGCTTTTGACCTTGGATTGGATACATTCGAGTCAAGGCCAAAGATACACTTCGAATCCTATTTAAATCGACGATATACCCTGCCGGACTTTAAGTGCCTCCCATTGTGTGCCTTCGGCCACAGACATCAATTTCGGGCTGGTTGCTTGGGCCCAAAAAACGAGCGATAGTCGCCCGTAGTGGGGGATAATACAGGTCAATCACCTCTATACTGATCCAATTTGAAATAACATCGTGAAGCTCTCTACACTGGATGCTCGGGCGTTAGTTTGATAATAATTGTCTGTAGATAACGGTAAATAAGAAATTATATTCGTGGATTCACTGAAAAGTTTGTTCTGTGTAGGTTCCTATGTACGAAAATGATTTTGCCAAGTGAGAGTTGGTATCGCACAAAGGGTTCCGTACTAATCACCACACAATACGAGACTGAACCTTAAAAACATGGTAAATAACAACAATATGTCAAACAAGCCGCTGAAATGGTAGCGCCTAACAAACAATTCGGCTCCCGCTGAGTACGGAACTCTAATTTATATTATTTGTTCTTTTACTTTGGTTTGGCATTATGTACAACCATATGTCCAAATTTAAAACTTACATGTATTACCGTCTTAAAGGTAGAGCTAAAACAAATAACGTTTAAAAATGCAACTTTCTAGGCCATAGGAACACGTATTTTGTGAAAATTTCAACTGGCTACCAATTACGCCTGAAGCTGTAGACCCCTGTAACAGACGGACAGACAGACGGCGAAGGCTAGTAATGGGGTCCCGTTTGGCACCCTTCGGGCACGGAACCCTAAAAAGACCCACTTACCAAAAAACCTACCCCAAATTTTGCTCGACGACGATGCGATGGGAGGAGCCCTATTTCAACATAAAGCCATGACTCCAGCGCGCTTTGTGCAAATGGAAGATAACGCTGCTGTGCTTTATTTTTACAACATTTTCCAGTGAGTTAGAGGTCTACGTGGTTTCTAAATAAGTAGCTATTTCTGTCTGCAAGACTATTCGCTAGATAAGAGCAGTGCCCGCGTGACTAATGTCACTAGTATTTATATTTTATTTGTGTTGCTGTGAAGGGACAGGATAATGAAACGAACGATAACGATGCACAAGGAATTCGGAGTACTAATGATCATTGTTGACCACTCAACTATGTGCTCTGCACCCTCAGTTTCGTTTTGGACGTCTTCGTAGCACCGTCCTGTCATCATTATTTATACAATAATTTATCCTCTTTAGTGTGTGTTTGTGTTGTTTAAGCGGAGTGTGAAAAGGTACTATGGATCTTTATTTGTTTATCGTGAACAAAGAGGACAATAAAATTGCCGTGAAGATTGTAAAACCATAAAATTAAAAATAACAAGTGGGAAACTTAGATGAAGATCTTGCATGTTAGAAACCACTTTTATTCAAGTGTTAGAGATTTATCGTTCGGGCCACTTTCACGGTTCCCGGTCTGTCAGAGCGTGTCATGTCAACAAATGGTCGAGGCTCGGCGCGGCGCAAGCGCAGCGGGCGAGTGCAGCTGCGATGCGCCTTCGTTGAGACAAGTTATTTTCGTGTATCGGCTGGCGGTTGACAGTGGGATATTATTTTGAGCAGCATCGTGACCCAGTGGCTTGATCTGTATTCAGTAGCACATCCTCGCTGTACCTGGATCGTTTATATTTTTAACTAATTGCGCGGGCACAATAAATTATACAGTTTACCTGAAGACGCCAATCAAAAGCGCAAATGAAACCAACCAGATTCTGAATGTTTATCATCATGCCTAAGCGCTTTCGTGCGTACAACTATTAAAAGTACGCCCGAATTAATGTTCCACACAAATTCTCGACGGTAGGCAGTCAAAAGTTTAATGGGACGATGAAAATTTCCGTGAATTTATCAAAAGTTATTAACAAAAGTTGTTTCTATTGTCGGTCGTCCTCTGAGAATGATACCCTTTCATAATCACAAGTTAAATTATTTTCCGTGAATTGGAACGTTCAGAGTTAATCTGGAGGCACTTTCGAGTGAACGACGCATTCCATCGCCACCGTTGCTTACTGCGTTAATTACAGAACGCTTTACCTGCAATTAGGTTAATGTGTAAGAAATATATTTTTTGTTGCCGGTATTGTACAGTGGTGACTGAAGACCGCATCAAGTTAGACACTTCGGACTTTGTACCTATCTTATATTCTTCTCTGTAGGGGCTAATATCGTACTGTAAGTGTATAGCTTGATGTGGTCTCTACTGCACCTTTCAGATTTGCTTACACCACAAAGAAAACTACACATAAATATTCTAAAAGGCCGGATATAACTTTCTGTACACCGTTCTTACAAACAAACGTAGTGTAATGAATACAAAACGCCCTCCGCATGGTGAATCACAAGCCATAATTTTGTTTCTTTTATACACGTAGTGGATTATATTCGACATCCACAGCGTACGCCTAATCTGTGGTGAATTAGAGTGAATCATCGGCCTTGTACCTTATGTAAAATTATACTTATTAGTGCGAGTTGTAGCACTATCGCACCTCAATCATCACCGAACTAAGAAGAGTTAGCAAAGCGTGTAATGTTGCTGTACCGTACCTACAATAAGTTAAATTGGTCTCACGAGCCCTATGTATTTCCTTTCTATGAATTTCTAAGTTAAGTATAGTTAATTCGCCATAGAGATCTGTTCAAAATATATTACTAAAATGAAATTTTCAACACAGTATATAATATTATAGTAAATCCTTGATCAAACAAAATATAATTATTGTAACGGAATTCCGGTGTAGTACTGTACTGGCGGAACCCTTCCAAATCCAATACGGTTCACCTCACCATAACGGTGAAGGTTTAACTTAGCCAACGGAGCATGAATTGTTTCATCATAAAAAAACATAAAATAATAATACCTAAATCAGTTATTTTTATATCCCTGGTATTTTATTAAATGGTATGGTTAAATAAACCTCTATGTATAATTCTTAACTAATTTTTGATTAATATTTAATTATCTAAAAAAACTCACGATGAAATCCATTAACATAATATATAAATCTACATAACTGCTCAATTTAGAGGCGCCGAATTAATTTCAACGATACATCTTTCACTGTGGTCAAATCCACTGATTAAATTAAACATTATTCAATTCAAATCTTCACCAAAAGCCGCAAAATACACGTAAAATGGATTTGAGCCACGATCTTGCCTGATATCTATTGTTTAACTACTGTTTTAGCTATAACGAGAACTCGACAAATTAAGGACACTGTTTCTTCACGTAAGAAAGCTGATTAAAAAGTCCTACTGTACAGTTTCATAGAGTAGAGTAGTAGAACACTAACTATATCAAAAAATCTTAATAAATGTAGCCGATCAAACGTTTCTAGCCTGAAACCCCCACAGTTCTTACAGTTTCTATTAGACTGTAGCTTTTGGATTAGTAAGAAATTATATGGCTCTGATAAATGGATTAGGTGGTAGAGCTAATGCCGGGCTCGACTGTGGAGGTACCACCATCTTACTCGGAAATCCTCCCGAAGTTATTCGGGGGAGATTAAGAGGACAACTCTCAGGCAAAAAAGCCAGGCCGCCCACCACTGCCTGGGACCGATGGATGGCGGTATATCCATCCCCAATTGCCGGGCCTTATATAAATTAGACTGGTTAGACATTTGATCAGAATGGGCGTACATAAAGGGGGGAAGAGTTGGAGGGTTGCATTCCCCCTTTAGGTCTGAATTTAATTATGAAAATGAGTAAAACGGATCATGAAATTTTCATGTTTTATAGTGTTAAATAAAACACTCATAACTTTTTCATGAGATTCTAACGAAAACCTATAAAAGCGAAAAATTTTAGGCCTCACGGCCTGATAGTGTATCTTTTGGATAAAAAAAATCACAAGGATTTCCCATATTTTAAAATTGTACAGTAATAGGTATTTGTTTTCAAGGTGGTAGAGCTGATGCCGGGCTCGAATGTGAAGGTACCACCATCTTTCTCGCAAATCCTCCCGAAGTTATTCGGGGGAGAGTAAGAGAACAGCTCTCGGGCCAAAAGGCGGCCCACCATTGCCTGGGACCGATGGATGGCGGTATATCCATCCCCAATTTCCGGACCCTATATAAAACAGACTGGTGACGGGCAGCGGCGTCACTGGTGCAAGGGTTTCGGCACCGCGCTCACCAACCCGCCTGCCCAGCGTGTGTGAGTATGGGCATTTCTTCCAGGAGGACCGCCAAGAGTGGCGAAATCTTGGAAAGGCCTATGTCCATCAGTGGACGAAACAGGCTGATGGATGGATGGATGGATAAATGGATGTCCAAGCCAAGCTAGTTGGAAGTTTTGTATAGAAGTGGTAATATTCCTAGGATTGGATTAGCTTTTTTCGCACAGACGAAGATAGGGTGCTGTGTCGAAATTGTAACACAGGTAGGGTTAAGTTCTAGTCAGGCACAGAAATAACGTTGGAATGTATAAAGCTTTTTCGTGTAATCAACTAATCATTTTCACACTCTTTTCATGCTCTTGTCAGATTGTCGGTTTTTTGTTGAAATAAATAAACTGCAGTATTGTGGTTGTGATGCCATTTTCTAAATTCATGTCTTGTTAGAACTTTACCATCGCATCTAACTTTGAAAGTATGGTCGGACGAATTTTAAGAATTTAAACATGGTCTTACTCGCAAATCCTCCCGAAGTTATTTGGGGGAGAGTAAGAGAACAGCTCTCAGGCAAAACCAGGCGGCCCACAATTGCCTGGGACCGATGGATGGCGGTATATCCATCCCCAATTGCCGGGGCTTATATAAAACAGACTTGTGACGGGCAGCGGCGTCACTGGTGCAAGGGTTTCGTCACCGCGCTCACCAACCCGCCTGCCCAGCGTGTATGAGTATGGGCATTTCTTCCAGGAGGACCGCCAAGAGTGCCGAAATCCTGGAAAGGCCTATGTCCAGCAGTGGATGAAACAGGCTGATGGATGGATGGATGGAAACGTGGTTAAAATAATTGAATAAGGAATAAAAAATGCCATATTATTAGAGAACATCTAAGCGTTGTGCAATATTGAATTGGAATACCTACTATATTATAGAAAGCTTATTCAAAACAAATCCATCAACCTGTTTCGTCCACTGATGGACATAGGCCTTTCCAGGATTTCGCCACTCTTGGAGGTCCTCCTGGAAGTAATCCCCATACGCGCACACGCTGGGCAGCCGGGTTGGTGAGCGCGGTGCCGAAACCCTTGCACCAGTGACGCCGCTGCCCGTCACCAGTCTGTTTTATATAGGGTCCGGAAATTGGGGATGGATATACCGCCATCCATCGGTCCCAGGCAATGGTGGGCCGCCTTTTGGCCCGAGAGCTGTTCTCTTACTCTCCCCCGAATAACTTCGGGAGGATTTGCGAGAAAGATGGTGGTACCTTCACATTCGAGCCCGGCATCAGCTCTACCACCTTGAAAACAAATACCTATTACTGTACAATTTTAAAATATGGGAAATCCTTGTGATTTTTTTTATCCAAAAGATACACTATCAGGCCGTGAGGCCTAAAATTTTTCGCTTTTATAGGTTTTCGTTAGAATCTCATGAAAAAGTTATGAGTGTTTTATTTAACACTATAAAACATGAAAATTTCATGATCCGTTTTACTCATTTTCATAATTAAATTCAGACCTAAAGGGGGAATGCAACCCTCCAACTCTTCCCCCCTTTATGTACGCCCATTCTGATCAAAATAAGGATGGCGTTTCGTTTAATTCTATTATAATTTAAACGGGGATTATTCTAACCAAACCGCCCGGCTATATGAAGAGAGAGTTAATACTAAAACACTATTCGTTATGTTTGAACGGCTGTCTGGATGTTGACCTAATGAACGTCATAAACATAGTTTATGTCTTCCGAAGGTTGACTAGCTTTCTCGTCTGTAGTTCACAAGTCCATTCACTCGGTACTCGGTATTTATGTACTTATTCGATTAGTCGTAAAAATCCCATCGGATTTATCATCTCGTTGAGTAAGTGTCTGTCAGCAGAGTTCATCTTGCTATTTCAAAGAAGTCTCATTTAGGATTGAGTTCTAGTAACCTAGAAGTAGGTAGATAGATACCATACGCTTTACCACTTGACTTTTATTGTTATAGTGATAGGTATAACAAGAGTATTTATAATAAAAACATTCCGTTTTAACCCGAGAATTACACAAGAAATTTGGATGCGGTCTTATTGTCATCGTGGTGAGTGACCCTGTCAACATCAGGCTGTAAGGGGCGTTGATAAAATAACGCCCAAGCCGAAAGCGGGGCAGAGTCGGATCCGCGGGCGAAATGAACAGTTTTAAAATAATATACGATGAATTATATTATTGAAGGCTGCCCTAAAGTGAGAGAGTATGGTGATTCAAATGAGAGAATTGCATTCATTATGTTTACTATGGTGGTATAATATAAACATGTGTAGGCACCCGATTAGGTTCGGTGTTGAGTCAGTTTCACGAATTCAAAGACAAAGCCTTGAGATGTACGGTATCTTGCAGGTCAGCAGCGAGCATGGGTGCTAAGCAGAGCAAACGCTCGGTGGACATCAGCGGCAAGGAGGCAGAGGGCGCGGGGGAGGTGGCAGCGGCCGGAGCCGGCGGCGAGGGTCGGCTCGAGGCCATCGCTGATGCGGACACCCTCAAGCCTCAGCTTAATGGAGACGCACAGCATATACAGCCCCCGGAGGAGCAAACGGTACGTCTCGCCGATGTCAGACCAATGTTAGAGCGCGCAGACAGATGTCACGGGCTATTTAAACTGCTAATATTTACTGCGACCTTAATAAATCCACTTTTTATCCATCCATTCATCAGCCCGTGTCCGTCCACTGCTGGACATAGGCTTTTCCCGAATTTCGCCACTCATGGCGGTCCTCCGTCCTCCTCATCCAGCCGCCACCCACAACGACCTTCAGGTCGTCGGTCCAGCGGGCACGAGGTCGGCCTACGCTAGGCTTTGCTGTACGTGGTCTCCAATTCTAAAGCCTTTCGGCCCCAACGCCCATCATGTCGGCGACAAGTACACTTTGTATATTAATTTAAAAATATTGTAGACTAAAGATCCTATGAAATGATGTATGTACGACAACTAACATCGGTCGGGAGGAATTAGCAAAAAAAACTCGATGAAAAGTTGTCGGAAATTTCTACTAAGGCTGTAAAACGAAAAATGTTGAAGCGCTTTTTGATATTTTTAGATTATCTTAATAAATTATGCCTTGCTGTAAATTATTATTGAACTAAGAGCTTGTAGAATTTAAATTGACTAAAATCTAGTGAACAATAGATTATAGATAGATTAATGATAATATATTTACGGTCCCATGTGAATTTATTTATCAAGTTATTAGATATGTCAGAAAAAATATTGATAATTTCCCGAGGCTTGGTGTGCACCACTCTGTTGAAACCAGAAACAAACATAAACTAGCTTTTCCAAAATTAAGACTTGCCAAAGTAGGTACCTCTTTTGTAGGACATGGTATAAGATTTTACAATAAGCTTCCAGAGGAGGTCCTTAGTTTGCCTGAAAATAAGTTTAAACTATATATTAAGCAGGGACTACTTAAGAAAGCTTATTATAAAATCAATGATTATTTGGATGATAATGAAGCATGGTGTAATAAATAATAATAATCTTATTCAGTATTGTAATTAATAATTAGCATATTTTAATACTGTGTGATTCCTCTAAAGGCTTAAAATTAATTAATATGTAAACTTACTTTGTTAAAGGTAATAGACAATATGAGACGGGTTGACTAAGATTTTTTTTTTTCTCGTGACTAATTCCTGCAGTCTTATATTTTTTATGCCTTTACTTGAGTAGGTATGTATATGATTTTGTATCATATGTTTTATTTTGAAAAAAGGAATGTTTGCTAAGTTTCTTGCCCTTCTTCTTAGCAATACTAATCGAATGGTGCGGATGGTTAGGCATAATGTATATATAATGTTTTTATTCCTATATTTCTATATTTTATGCAGGTGTATAACTTTATTACATTTTAGTAGCCCAACCTTAATATTTTTTGTATGTATTTCCCGTTTTTATTTATGAACTTATTTCTTCATTACATTATGTATATATAATATTTTTATATTTTTATTCCTAGATGCCTCTATTTTATTTTTTATTTATTTATTTAAAAACTTACGACTATCATTTATTATATATTTTTTTATATTCTAAAGATATATTATATTGTTAAAATTAACTTTGACTTGTAGAAAGTATATACTTTATGTATCTATTTTGCAAAAATAAATATTTTGATTTGATTTGATTTGAATCAATCATCATAACATTCACAACTTTCCCCGAAGAACTTACATTACATACGTATACCTCTCGTAAATAGGGTTGCCCACTCTCAAAGGAACCAATCCGGGAGATTTGAATAAATCGGTGAGGCATTGAAGGAAACTGGGTACATTATTTGTAAATTTTTAATTTATATTTAGATTTCTTTCGAAAAGCGTCTAATATTTCTGGGTTTTTGACCACATAATCATAAAAGGTTTTACGGGGAAAATCAAAATTTTGTAATATTTGTAACTGTGCTTTAACCAACGATATATTCATTCTGTTTCTTCCCTTGCTCCACACTTGTTCCATCATGCTGAATACGCGTTCGCAAGAAGCATTATAGACAGGAATAGAAAGAACAAACGTGACAAGCTTTTTTAATTCTTGACCGTCATTTCTGTTATTTGATTTCGCAAAGAAGTCAACCCAGCTTAAATCAACTATATTTTCTTCATTGGGATGTGGTTGTTTTTCACGAAGAATTCCAACTTCATTCAACGTATAGTTTGTCAGTATCTAAATCTTTTTTTTGTTCTTTTAGTCTGAGAATTCCATCCCCTGTAGTCAGTTCTTTCAGTGATAAAATTGTCATTCGTTCGGTATTCGGGGTCGTCAAAATTATACCGCTTTTGTAATAAACTTGTTGACTTAGTTAATACATTTCATTTTTTGAGGTTCATTAAAATGCTTTAATAAATCAATTCGGGCGACTATTGCGCGCGCGATTTATTTAGTTTGATGTTTTGAAAGTCGGGAGAAATTGGTATATTCCGGGAGTCTCCCGGGCATTCCGGGAGGGTTGGGAACCCTACTCGTAAATTAAGAAAATTAGGCTAATATAAATATGTCAGTAGAAACTAGCTAAACGTATATCTGCTGTCTTTTTGTTGACATAGTGACGTGATAACTGATAAGGTCCATAAACACATTTCTTAGAAGAAATGTTTATTGTTGACCCTGTGCTCAAAATATCAACAGTGATGTCTTAGTATAGATATCGCTTGTATATCATCTCCATTCTAAAGAATAAGCAAGCTAAGTCACTCGTACTTAGTAATAACAAAATTCGCTTCAGAGTAAAAGCGAGGAGAAAAAAATAATGAAACCTCTCGAATGTTCAAATGGACTAAGCTTGTGCACTCGTTAGAGTAAACCTCTTTGTTTTAATCCTAAAAGGTTTTTGTAAAGAAGTCATTGTCACACAACGTCTAACCCAGATTACTCGTGAGAATTTTGGTAGGTAACTTCCACATTTCTTTTCAGCGAGCACAAATTCCTTTCTTTTATTTCCGTTCCGTTATTTAGTATGCACAAAGTGGCCTGCAACGTTGTTAAACCTTATCGCGCGCATCTTTTGTCTTAAACCACGAACCCCCAAAATAGTAACCCGCATTTGCTTGCAAATGGCAGCCATTATTCGTAGGAAACGGACTCAAAAAATTATTTATCTTTCTGCGCACGTGTAAGTGGTTGTGCCAGGCATTCAACAATGTTTCGTTTAAGCAATAATTCCGGGCTAGCTTGCGATTTAGTCTAGGCCGGTCGTCCCACTGCTTCCTGTATAGATAGGACAACTTCTAATGCAATCGCATGCACTTCATCCAGTTTATGTACTTGCATATAAAACAAAGAAACATCAAATCAAGCTGCGACGCAAAACTGTTATTATTCAAGTTCGACGTAGTTGGCACTGTCCGAACAGCTTTTTGGGACTGCGTGCTATTGCGTACCGATATAAACATAAATCTGTTATTTTAGGACAAAGAAAAACAACTGGACAGCGGAACACCTGAGAACGAGAAAGATGCAACCACAGAAAAAGAGAACAAAGAAGAGGACAAGGGAGCGACGCCCGTGACCAATGGCGAGAGCGAGAAGACAGAAGATAAGGAAAGTGGGGATAGCGGCACGCCAGAGCAGGACGGCAAGAAACCCAAGAAAGAAAAGGTATGGAGAATTGATATTTAAAATCCATAATCAATGGTTTTTAGACAAATCATCATTTACACGCACCTCAAAGTTTGAGGCATTTTATTTTATAAACGTCCTTCATTCACAAAACTAGTGAAGCAGCATGAAAATTTTCCATTCTGTAACAAAAGTACATGTTTAGAATTTCGACTGACTGAAAAATTCACGTCTAATTTGCATCTCAATAAGACGTAAATCCATATCGAAATGAAATTTTGTTCATCTTTTGTGATTATAACACCCAGAGAATTGCTGCAGGCAGCGAAACTAATCAAATCAATCTATTTTGTAATTGGTGTCTATAACACGTAACGATAGCGTGTGTGTTAGTGTATGTGTTGTGCATGCGTGTGCGTGGTACTAATGGTGACGTCACCGGACAGGTCAAGAAGAAATGGTCGCTGAGGTCGATCAGTTTCAGCAGGAAGGACAAGCCCAAACAGGAGAAGAAGCAGAAAGACAAAGAAGACGAGGTCAAGGTCAATGGGGAGGCGGATAAACTGCCCGAGGAGGTAAGTGCTTCATACACGTATTGCAATACAAAACTCAAAGAATATCCCTAGTCAACTTTATTTGATTATGTCACAATCCCTAGTTAACTCATTGGATAGATTATGTCACAAAAAGAAAAAAATTATGTTAGAAACAAAAATCGAAGTCGAAACATCTTTTTCATTATAAAAGAAATTTTAATAAACAAACGTCCATTAGCATAGCAATCACCACCAAAAGACCAAATCAGCGCGCTAAAGTGCTCATTTCAAGTTTAAATTTTCAACAATTTATTTTTGCGATAATTACCATTAAAACATGCTCGTTACTTCCTGTGTTATTGTGATTTTATTATAGGCTAAATGACGTTTTAATTGTGATCAACATTCATTTTAATATCAATATCAGACAATCACATAAATCTCCCTTACGAAATTGTATAAGTTAATTTGAGAGAAAGAAATACTGCCCTTAAAGGAGTGCCCTGAGGGTATTTATAACACAGAAATCAGCAACAAACTTTGCCCATTATTCAATGCCAACTCTTTGTTTTGAATTTTCGACAGGTTGGCATCCCCTTTAAGCTCTTTTCTATTGAACTGGTCTTTCCACTAACCAGACAGCTACCAATAACTCGATGCTTTCTATTTTAGATACTCATTTCGTTATAATTCAAATTGAGTATTCCGTTCACATTGTACGCCTTAACAATAAGGCGAGTGTTTGATGGACGAAACTCATCATGAATATGATTTGTCCTACTTTCATTTTTTGTAGAGTGTACCATTGGAGTGTGAAGCGACCGTCTGTTAAGCACATGCGCCCGTTATTTGTAATAAAATTAATTATTTTGGATACTTTATCGTAAGTCATCGACCTTCGGCGTGCGAAAACTGCCCGACTTGGTCGCTGTGAAATCGAAGAGCACGTGGTCTGAACGCATTTGGGGGCGCCAACAATGCACACATGTTACATGCGATCGATATATGTTTACGATCGAAACGGGCAACGTATTTCAATATTCCGCTCTGGGTTTTCAATTTTACTGTTTTCCGTTTCTTTCTGCGAAAATTTTACATAAATGCGATTTGTTGCATTATTTCGATCAGGTTGTGGTTAGGTTTACCATAAATCTAAAATCTCTGGAAATTTATAACCACAAGCGAGATGATTCAAGGGTTAGTTAACTCATAAACATTGAACTTTGGACGCCCAGTTAGTTTATTTAGGTTGGGAACTTTGAAGCTTAAAATAGACGGAGTGCTTGTACGCATGATAAATTAATGGCATGTATGACACAGCTAATGAAAGACAGCACATTCCATTGCTATTTCGTTCAATATAAAAGTCCTTAAAACAATGACTGCGCAGTAATATTTGGCAGTCGTCACTTAGCACTGGTTCCACTTAACCCATACATACCGATGATGTTTGCAGTCTTGTTTAGTCTATGCAACGTACCGTGACATGCCCATCCGGTGGCGATAGTCAGCTTTGTTACCATCACCTAAGTACATTTGTGTTGAGTACCGTTCATATCATACCGTTAACACGCTAGCTTTAAATATGACAGCCTCATGATTGACGTTCAATGGAAATCTACGTTCTCGCTATCATTGAAACGTTTGCACCGTAAACGTGTCACATATCGCTCGACTACATGTTACGCTAAAATAACTATCAAGCTACTAACTGCAGTTGGTTCGTGTTTTCATCTCAGGTTAAATTGCGTTTACACATGTCGAACGCGACCGTTCTTCGATACTTGTATTTATAAAACTCGTACCAAAAACGGGTGGATTGTGCAAGCGTATTTAGCCGAAGATTGATTGCCTAGTAGCGAATCCGAGAGGAAGGTAGAATCGTGTGCTGAGGCGACCTTGCAGCCGAGGCATTAGAAACCGCCGATTTCTATGACAAGTGATTGCGATGCAGTACATTGCACCCGAGCGTCGGGAACAATGAGCATTAGAATTCAAAGTGGTGCTATATCCGCGCTTCGCTGCCACACGACACCTCCGAATGACGCGTTTATACGACATTACTGTGCGTTAACAGCTTCGACGATGCCATTACCATTGTGTATCTACGGCACTGTTTGAAATATGACAAACGTAAATATTAAACATGGTGTCTGCTACGGAAATTAAGCGGAATCTCCACTGTCACTCCGCAGCAGTGCGTGAAGTGTGCCCAATCACATCAGCTACACTAAATCTTCCTTTATTTCCAAGTACAGTACTTATGAAACGCGAATTTATTCATTAAAAACAATATTGTTGGTGTTCATTAGAACAATGTGCATGCTTTTGGGAAATTCCCTTGTACGCTCTGAGCAATGTTTATAAATATTGCGTATGTTGATAATTTCTGACGTTGATTATTAGCAGAAGACCGGCTGCCAGTCAGTATTGCACACATGCGCAATGCACTGCATAGTCCGAGATACCCACGGGCGAACTCTGAGCAATCCACATTCGCTTCTTTGTCCATACAAGTTCGAGTCCTGTGTAAGATCTAAAGGAGGATTGTGGCGAAAGAGGATTTGCAAGATTTGGAACCGTGGGTGGGTGAGAGGGTCGGTCCGTAAACCGCGGAGTTTACGTGGGAGGTCGACAGATCCCTTCTATTACCCCTCGGTAACCAAACCGGTTCAGTCAGATTAAATATTATATCTAACTAGTCCCTAGTTTATACAACATCGGCGTCAATGCTCTTTGAGTTTAGATGCTGCGTTTCAATGGTGCGTTTGAATGTCGCAGTGTAGAGATTATGTCGCTCGCTGACGGTACAAATTGTTTTGGATTCGCCGAAGTATCATGTGAAACAATGCCTCGGTGTCTGAATACTGTTTGATATGGCATATAACAGCACCAATAGAGTAACAGGAGGCATTGCTGTCTCCGATTTCATGTTATCACACGTCTACACGACTCCTCTGTCCGTATATTTTCATAATACTCTGCGTTCACATGATATACGGCTCCTATTTTATAAACGGAAGCAAATACCAAAATGTACGCACATTGTTAACAGACAGAACTCATCGTAAATTGCTCACGTTATCCGTAAATTAACACGTCGACAATCGCGGTGTTGTAGAAGAACAAAGGGCTTTATGAAGCTAATTTACAAAATTCCCTTCAATATTTCTTCATAGTACACGCTAATAAGTGAACTTAGACCCCTCAGCTAACAGTACCGGATGAAGTGAGCATTGTGTCTGCTGCAATAGCTTTAAGATTTGCGCAGTAAGTGCACGGACGGCGAAGTCAGTAGTTCAATTCTTCCATTTGCAACAATTACTAGCTTTACTAAAGTTAAAAGTATCGTTGCATCGCTCCGTAGGTAGGGCGTCTTGTCGTAAACCTCTATGTGGGGTGGTAATGGAACACGATCTTGGACTTAACAGGATGGAAACATAACAGGTTGTAATAGGATTGCCCGCGGCCATTCAACCGGTCTGATAGAGAAATAGGTATCACGACAGAGGGCAGTGCGTTTGAGCCGCAAGATGCTATCGCTCCAGTTATTTATTGCGCATGTAAATTATGTTCTGCGTGAAACGACGCCCTACCCCTTAACATATCGCGGCCGAGTTTGACGTGATTACCCGTTAATAATGTACCTGATACATCTAGCTGTAAACTTCCATTAAATGTACTACAGACTGTGAGAGACAGTAGTCCATCAGAAATTCGAGCTGGCAGACAGACACGTTCCATGGTAGGTAGAGGGTTTTAGAGCGGAAAATCAATTCCGGCCATGGTGTAAGCGACCGGCAACCACCATGAGTCACCGACGCCCGTGTCGCGCGCGACGTACTTTTACCGTTAACCCCGTGTGCTAGCTTTAATGGAAGCGACATGAGCGCTTGCAAAAAAGATAATGCATTATAAACTAGGACGAGTATACGTAGAGAAAAAAGGCAGCAAACATTTGTTTGTAACTTGAGAATACAATGATTCATTAACTTGGATTTACATAATTCTGTTTACACTTCTATCTAGGTCACTTATGCTTCGTTATCGCAGTCCCATATGAGACTGGGTTGTTGATGTTTTTATGCAAATATGTATCACATTCAACCCTCTTCAGAGGATCGTAAACAATCTATATAAAGACCTATTCCACAACAGGGCTCATAATTTCAAACTCAGTTTGATTGTATAAATTTTAGAGTAAATACAGTAGGTGGTAAAGTCAAACAAAGCTGCCATGTCACTTCCTGTGCGTCCCAAACACCATGGAAATGGGGGAATCATTGTTCTTGTTCCGGATCGAGTACTGTTCAACAAAATTAACATTTCACCATTTCCTATGCATTCTGGCCTCTATTCCGACTCATTAAATGTCATTGGACCTCGGAAATGGTGAAAGGATAAGTATGTTGTGCAGTTTTGTCTCCGCTGACCTCGCCTCCCGCTCGCGCCTCACCCAGGGTGGCGCGGGTCGATGATCTTGCAGCAAACAATTGCTATACATGCATATATTTTAATCTTTATCACTACAATAATCCTTTTCACTACAATAACCACTTCTTTTACTTCTTTTCTTACTATAGTGACATGTAGTTGACCAGTCCGTTTACGATTATGTCCAAGATGGTGTATTTTCAGGTTTTTGGATCAGTTTCATGGCAGGCCGACTTGCACCAAGCAAACTTAATTCGGGTTAACTAACTTTTTATGCTTTGTCCTTATCTGTATGGTTTGATGTGAAAAGGACAAAGCATAAAAAGTTAGTTAAGTTTGCTTGGTGCAAGTCGGCCTTAGAGTCCAATATGTTTTCATTTATTTTATAACGATTGTCATGAATTGTTTTTAAGACAAATGCGTTCATTAGCGATAAATACCAATACATTATGCGTCCTAACTATGGTATCTAACATTTAAAAAAACTTGGTAATGCGGTATAAAACACGGTTTATTGCTATGAGAAACATTTCCCGACTCGGTTTTAATAATATTTAATATCCAATGTGCGGCGACATAACATAACTAGACTAAGCAAGGTATTTATTAGAATGACTATTATGTCCATATTTCCAATAAACGCACTGAAGTTAATAGTCATCATATCATAAATTAATGACACACCTATTCTAAAAATCGCGAAGTTTGTTATAATTGAATTAGTCATCGCAGTCATGGAAGGTCGTAGGAAGTACCAGTAAGATATGTATCAGAGTAATGACTAACACATGAACAGGCCCTATAGGGAAACCGATTTGTTTCTGACTGTACTTCTCGACTTTTCCCGATGGTCATATACACCTAACTAATTTATGAGAAGTTACACAGATGACGAAGAGAAGAGAAGAATGGTGGTTACTCCACCGAAAAGAGTGTAGCACTTTTTGAGTGGTCGGAGCATCCTTGGCCGCGGTTTCCCATCTTGTAACTCACGTCAGTCACGTCATCGCAAAGCTCAGCTACATACCAACTAACTTTTATATTAGGAACATAATAGAGATATAGTCTTAGCGTACATAATAATATCATAAATCCTTTTTTTTTGTAAACCCTCCAATTTCTGGTAAAAAATAATAAAACATATATATATCGTCACCACATGAATCCCCGAGGGGGTGTCAGAGGTGTTCCAGGTGTGAACTGTGAAATGTAAGTCACAGTCCACACTCGGCACACCCGCGTTTAACCGACGATTATTACGTCCCAACGTGATGGGTGGTGAGCCACCACGCAATACACGCTTTTTTAGGGCATGCAGGTTTCCTCACGATGTTTTCCTTCACCATTCAGCAAGTGGTGAGTATTAAATACTCTGCACATAGATTCCGACTGACTTGGTAAACGCTTTGGTAAAAACTACATCAAAATCCATACTGTGGTATTCAAGCATTCCTTAAAACAGACATTATGTTGTATTCTGAACATTACACGGTCAGCGGCTGTACCCGAAATTCTAAGTTTCTCGTTCCTTTGGCTCTTTTTTCCCGGGAGTGTGTTGTTTCTCTCAATTTCAAAAGGATCCGAACAAAAATCATTTACCTTTCATCTTATTGGAATAGTAAATAAATAACGGTCTGTCAAAGGTGATTCCGTGTGTTGAGTTCATTGTCACTGAC
Source organism: Ypsolopha scabrella (assembly GCA_910592155.1). Classification (NCBI taxonomy): domain Eukaryota; kingdom Metazoa; phylum Arthropoda; class Insecta; order Lepidoptera; family Ypsolophidae; genus Ypsolopha; species Ypsolopha scabrella. The sequence goes on from OU342966.1 coordinate 15,338,474, forward strand.
ACAGTCAATACACACACTTACATCCTTTTTTCACCGACGATTTTTGCGTTCCACCGTGATCGGGTGAGCCTTATCCCGTACTTCGGGCAACAGTGCTTTTTACTGCATGCAGGCTTACTACAGGGTTTTCATTAAAAAAACTCTCGGGTTAAAACTGAATATACATACAGACAGACAAAAATTCTAAAGATTGTGGTTTTGGCTGCCTCAGTACTATATACCAATAATTTAAAAAAAGTATTCAATGTACAGACACTTTTATACTACTTAGTATAGATAAGTTCCAAAGATTGTTTAATCCATTATATTATGTAAATGTGTAAACAAATCCTGTGGTATTGGATCAGTCACTTGATGAATTAAAGGGCTCACCTCAAGCCAGTAAACAGTCTGTCAACTATCAATGCTAATTATAGAAGGGCCACTCAATCTTGGTCTAAATGTCGAACGCTAGCAATAAATAATCAACATTATCGATTAATGGCAGAACAGAAATGGCTAATCACACAGCGGAGAAGTTTTGCCAACTATGTTTGTGAAGGCACTACATTAAAGCGAGGGAAGTCGTGTTTTACCTAAAAATGCTTGCTTTTAAATCAATTTCCGGGTCAATAAATTGTTGATAAGAAATTTCGAAAAAATATAATGTGCTTAGTCATGTCTTCATTTTTTTTATTTAAATTTTTAAGCAATTTATTTAACTTTACCGCACTGAAATAATTTTGAGACAAGAAGATAGTTGAAAGCTAAAACCAAGTTCTTTTATTGTTTAAGTATTGTTTCGCAATTAAAAATATATCAAGTGAAAGGATTTATTAGTGTTATCTAGTATGGAAACAATATTTGTAAAAAAGTTAAATTAAACATTGAAAATTGTTAAAAACGTGAGTTTTCTGAGCAGCCCGCTTCCACTGAGCAGGACAGTTTTCTCTGAATACCCTCGCCTTAACAATATTGGCCGTTTGAAACCTATGGATGTGATGCATGTCATTTTACTTAATGTTTTAATAAGAAACTAATTTATTTGACTCCCACCCTAGTGCGTACGGGTGAGTCGGCAAACACGTACTTTTTAATGTGAAATTGTTAAAATTGGTAAAAATTCTAACTAAATTACGAAACTGAAGGGCCGCCCCGGGCGATCGTCCGAATGACCCTATGGAGAATACGTCTCTGATGTTGATTGACTTTATCGGGACGGTATCCCCATACATACACCTCGTTGCGACTCACGAGTCTTTCTACATCAGTAAACAAAGACGGCCTTGTCTGCGAGTATCGTTTTATTGTCGGCCGCAGCCATTGCGGTTGGAGAGCTTCTCAGTAAGATTGATAAGTCGTATACACTACTGTTTTACTGCTTTAGGAGCACTTTCTTTTTATTGTCTCTTGAGAGAGCTGTGCTAGTCTTAAGGTTAATTATTTTATTATTCAGCTGGAAAGTTGGATAATGTTAACATTTCAGAATAATAGAAAGCTGTTTTTTTTTGTATTTAAGAACACTCAAATTTGTATTTGCGACAAGTAAACAAGTTTTTTTTCATTGTTTGCACGTCGAACCAATGTACCAATAATACCTATATATCCTGCAAAATGTGTTAGTTATTAACAACCCTTGATAATGGTGTAATGCCGAAACCGGTTGGGATTAATATTAAACAATTATTGTGAAACGAGTACAAGTGTTGTTATTAATCATGGAGTAAACAAGTAGCTATAGCATCACAAAAGAACAAAATGACCTAAAAAAATAAGTATTGTGAGAAAACCAAAGAAAAATTAAAAAAAAATTTTTTACATGTCTAATATTTTTCTCGCCTAATATCTGTGACAACCCTACTGATAATATGTGCAACATAATACGCCCTCGATCACGGTCACTGAAGGGTGACTACGTATCTCATAAAAACGGGCGCCAATCTTCCGTAACAAAAAATGGCGCTATAAATTACATTGCGCATTGATATATCCCCTCAGTCGTCTTAAGGATTTCTTGGATCGTACAGTCGCATTTAACCTATTTATTGCCGCGATGGCTGACCAGGTCAGTTCATTTCAGTGCAGTGTGGTATTCAAGAACTAAAACTATTTGTACAACATTACCTTTAACAGTAAAAGGAATTTTATTTTTTGCTTGCAGGCGGCTGAGGCTACACCCGAGACTGTAGAAAACAAAGCGACAGAAAATGCAAAGACGGAACCAGAAGCAAAAGAGGACAAAACCCCCGAGACTCCAGTGACTGAACCCATCACTAATGGAAGCAGCACGCCGGAATCACCCAAAGCGGACATACCCGCTGAACCACCCGCTGCCGAAGCGAGCTCACCCAGCCCCGCACCCATTACGGAACCCGAACAGCTCCCCGTCAACGGACTATCTCTAGAAGAGCCCAAAGTAGAGGTACCCGAAGTAGCGGCGCCCGTCCCCGAACCCGTTGCGGAGCCCGAACCGGTCCCGGCTCCTGAAATTCCTGTCAAAGCAGAGGTTTGTGTTGAACAAGTGCCTTTGGTAGAATCCACGCCTCCGCCTCTCCCCGCAAACCCCCCTCCCTCGTCCGTGGCCTCGTTCGCCGCGAGCACCATGGCGCCGGAGCTCGCTGATGTGCCGGTTCCCGTCACTGAAACTGTAGCAGCAATAACAGCCGAGTCACAGCAAAGTTCACCCCTCGCACCCGCACCCCCCGCAGACACTAACGTACCACTAGTCCAAGATGAACCGACCGAGAAACCCAAACTAACCGTTGACGCCCCGGTACCTGAACCAGAAGTCAAAGAAATAATTGAACCGCCGGTTGCGGATGCAGGCGAACCTGAAAAGATCCCTGAACTCCCTATCGCTGAAGATAATGAAACTAAACAGGTCCCGATAGCCGCAATCACAGAAGTGAGCGAAACTAACGAGGTCCCTGAAACCCCAAAACCTGAAACCGGTAAAACTATTGAGGTCTCCGAAACCCTAAAGCCTGAAACCGATAAAACTGTTGAGGCCACCGAAACCCCAGAACCTGAGATCAGCAAAGCGATAGAGATCCCTGAAATTCCTGCACTAGTAACAATTGTACAAGATGCACCAACAGTAAACGAATTCGCATTTGTAGTAGAAACACGAGAAATCCCGAGCGTTTCCGAAATTCCTGAAAGCAATATTGAACAAATCGCCGAACCAATAACCGAAATTAAGGCTGATGTGGAAACGATCCCTCAGGGACCCATGGGCGACGGAGGCAACGAGCCAACAAAAACCGAAAAGACTGACAGCAATATCAAAGAAGAAACCGTTGAGACAATCGACAAAACCGTAGTCAATTCTAACCACATATCAGAGAAATCCGAACTGAGCACCGAAACTGAAAAGTTAAACGGAAACGTCGAGGAGGAGAACCTAAAAAATATAACCAAAGACTTGAAAGAGTGCAACGGAGACGACCACAAACCCATCAAGGCTGATTTAGTTTTACCAGTGTCCGAGATCATCGCAGAAGCGGTGAAGGCCGTAGAAGAAACGTCGGGTCCGGCTTCGCTGTCTGAGGAGGCAACGCTGCCGCCGCCGGCACCAGAGTCCCCAGCGGGGTCCGACCCGTCGGAGTCCTTCCCGGCGCCGCCCAGCGAGCTGTCCGACCCTGCCAGCACACAGGTGAATACCGCCGTAGTCGACCTTTTTATTGTAGTTTCATGTATACCGGCATGTGCGGCGAACAAGAGGCGGCAGTGTACATAGCGGCTACAGAAACTCCACCTTTCCTATCCCAATACCCTTTGCTTGAATCTTCTATGAGGGCACAACTTACGTTTGCGTTTTTATGATGCTATTTCGACTGGTTATCTGTATTTTGCCTTGCACCGCAAACTTGGGCTGTGACTTCTGCACAATATAGAAATTAATATTCCGGCATGATGATTGCTTTAGTGCTAACACTGTGATTAAGATTCAAAGTATTGCTTGTTCTAATCGCCGAAACTGATTTTTGCACATTACAATCGGTTATCTTCTGTTTTAGTTGTTTGTTTTAACAATATCGTTAATTGTACTCCGTGCCATGAATCATGCTCGTACACTATCAAACAATAGTGCGTAGTGCATTCCATAGTACCCGGCTATCTCAAACAATGAACTTATAAATAATTATTAGTTCTAATGTGACTCCTGTCGAACATAAAACGTGCCAAATAACGTGGCTTTCAACAACTCGCACGTTTTGGTGCATACTGCGTAGTTACCTAGCAATAAATATTACCCACTCTATTGCAATTGCAAACAAAAACAGATCGATCGCTGATATTAAATATACGCAGTACTTAATAGACAATTTCGCAGACACAGGATACATCATATAATTAATGTACCTTGAAGCGTGCTTAAAGTTTCGATCGTCACGAATTGTGGCCATAAAAGACATTTTACTAGATTAATGTAGTAACTTCTGCTGCCGATCTTAGCTAATTTTGATATTTCCATCTATCACTCACTTGAATCACTACACTTGTTTCGACACTTTCTCAAATCACTCCACTGTGCACAAAGCGAATTCAATTTTTTTTATGTCAAATATGTACAATTTTAACACAATGTTACAGGACACCCTGCCTGTTTTGGACAAGATTGCAGATCTGATTCCCGAAGTTCCAGAATTACCTACAGAGATAACGACGGTCAGTTTTATGTATTTGTTATTGTTGTAGGGTTCCGTAGTCCGACAAGGAACCCTTATCGTTTCACCATGTCCGTCTGTCCGCGGCTTAGCTCAGAAACTATTAGTACTAAAAAGCTGTAATTTGGTATTGGTATAAATATTAATCACGCAGGGGGTTTTTTTTTTCTCGTCGATCCCACGGTCTGGTTATCGTTGGATAGGTCGTTCAAAAACATTTTGGGTGTGTGAAAACCATTTTCGATTTAGGGGTCCGTTGGCGAAATATTAAGCTTCAAAGTGCTAATTTTTTTTAAAGCCAAGTGTTGTTATTTCTAGAGGAGCTCTTGAATGCAAGCGAATAAACAGAAAAAGGCAGTAGCCATCGGTCAAGTGATAGTTTCTGCTCTTCGTCCACGCTCGTTTCTTCCCCCGCTCTTGTTTGGACTTTGCATAGATTATTTGGTTTGAAACTACTCGTTGACATTCTTACAGCTTAGGTTGTTCTTCGTACAACGAAGCAGGAAAGTTTGAAGATTCAGTGGCTAAAAGCACACCAGCAACTATCGATCAAATTGCATATGTCCAAGTTGTCGTGATAATATAATGATAATGCAGACCACATTGTGAGAACCTGAATCCCTTCGATCAAAAAATTGTCATCGTAGCTAAATTTTTACGATTTTAGGTTCATTCCAGGTAAATTCCAGGCACCCTGGAATCCTGAAACTGAAAATATTTACGGTAAACATATTTACTGTTTAAAAATGGCATCCTGTCATCACTCTAAGCCCATCCTAGTTTTTTCTAGTAAAATTCCAGCTTTTCCATGTTTTTTGACACTGGAATGCACTGGAGAGTAAATCTGAAATCTTAGACGTCTTGTAGATAAAAAATGCGCGCGAATGAAAAAAAAATAGCGTTATTTTTACCGATTTTAGGCCTGCTCCAGGAATTTCCTGGAAATTCCAGTTTTTCCAGGATATCTCGACTCTCCCACTTGGGAGGTCTTGGGACTTTTTTGAGCATCAGCCTGGAAGGTGTTCGAACATATTCCAAAAGGTCCCGCTTAGTAATTATTAATGTCCGGATTTTGATGAAAATTTGTCAAATTTTTTCCTGAGGTATCTTTAAAGATACTCTTTCCTCTCTTCAATTTCGAACATCTTTAGAGAAAGAATTGTCGCTGTTATTAATGACGTCCCCCATGCAGGTCATCAATCAAATTGGTACGATCACGCTCTTACACAACTCCTTAAATCAATTGAGCATCTAAAGTACACTGGTTATATATTTTGGTTTTGTATATTTCTTCATTCTAAGTAATAGTAATTTTAATATAATTTTTTTAAAGTTTTGTTGTGATGACGTCGTGGAGTAGGCTAAATCAACCTCCTTATTTTAACAGGTTGGCAACTCTGTGTTACAGTGTTACCAACTTATCTGTTGAATGAAAATAGCAGAACTAGCATATCTGATTGAATATTAGCCAATGACGGGCCCGGAATAAGCTAGTTCATTATTCAGATAAGTTGGTGGCACTGTAGGTTGACATTGACAGGGAAAAGACAATGAGCTCTTTATTTTTTTGCATTGGGCCTAGCCCTAGTAAGCCAATTCTGTGACGTCATTTAGCGGTCAAATGAAAGTGATGTTGGTTGTTGTATTTTTATTAAAATATACAAGATCTCATGGTTTTTAAAAGCTATAAATATAAAAATACGGTCCAGAAACTTAATATCTCGAAATGGTTTCGAAATCAGCACCGTGTACTTTACTTATCGAATTGTAATTAAAGGGCTTTAGCATGAAATACGAATCGAGGTCTATTGTAACTTTGATTGAGACCAGTAGGCGAAAGTCACGAAAATTATTAAAGAAAAATTGCTTCGCCTTAAGTTAATTTAATGTAAAGACAAATGATATATTGGGATTATAATGAACTCTATCGCTTTTGGATATTCTGAACATTATTTAGGGTTAATTTGGGAAAAACTCAATGGTCCAGGGTGATGGCGTAGTCGGTAGGGCACTTGCCGTATAAGCAAAAGGTCGCAGGTTCGGATCCTGGCACGAAGAAATTGTTCGAAATATTTGTCATACTTGAAATTTCTTTCAAATTAATATTTTATAGTGTATAATGCACTCTAAATAATGTTTAAATAATTATATGTTACGGGTAATACTAGAAGATAAGGTAAACTTAGGTTTACTCGGGTAATCTTTTACAAAACTTCGGGGGTCGCCTCGCTTCGCTCGGCGCCCAATGTTTATTAACATGTCAACCTAACGCTCTTCCTCGCTTCGCTCGTCGTCGCACCTATTTTTGGCTTTAATTGGCCTTTACCAGACTTCGGACTTTATCCGTAACATGTATACAAAATATCTGGAAAGTGAGGGAAGCTCAAGGTGGTCAGGGAAAGTCAGTGAAATCGAGGGGCCATCTGGAAAGTCAGGGAAAAATTGAGATTTTACACTGTTTGCGTCTCAAAATTTCCTAGTGATTGTAAAATGAGGGATTTATAATTAATTAATGCTCTAGTCTAACTCTTAATCCAGACTATTGAAGCATTTTGTCCTGGTTTGGAGTGACCTACGTTATGACATCGTTTTTGGTTATAATTCCTTTTCAATTTTCCTATTTATGGAGTGAACTATGTTATGACGTAATTTTGATTACTTACTTTTATTTAGTTTTTTTTTAATGAAGTGTAGTGAAGTACATTATCACGTCGTTTTGGTCATAATTAAATTACTCCCTTTTTAGTTTTCTTTTTAATGGAGTGGAGTAAACTCTAAATTATGACTTAATTTTGGTCATAATTAATAATAATAAAATTATTTATTGCGCACTTTAAAACTTTTGTATACAAGCGAGCTTTATACTATTTAGTAATTTCTACCAGCTAACCTTTGGCAATGAGGAAGTTGTTGGGGGTAGTGCCATGGTGGCAAAATAGTATAGATACAGTGTTAAATAGATTATATCACTTGTCACTCATAATTAGAATACTTCCATAGGTATAGTTTTGTTTTTCATGATGGTGATGATGCCACCTGGCCGTTTTCGATCACAGTGACTGATCAAGGCTTAGGGCTTCGCTGGGGAGCCCTCCAATGGCTGACATAGCCAGCCTTAAAAGTGCGATCGCACGGGCTACATGTCAAAATTCCATTTACATAATTTTATGGGATGGTCGCAGGTGGTCTTGCGTTGATCTCATCGCGCTTGGCGTTCTTCTTCAAAGTCTGTCACCTTCCTTTGAACATTGAGCCTCCATCCAGGACGGCCTTGAGCTAAATCTTACCAGCAGGACGGGTCGAATTCGCACATCCTTGAACCGCAGCAGCTGGTTTGTTTTTGTCTTGTTTTTAAGGTGGAGTGAACAACGTTATGATTTTTTGTCATAACTGGATTACTCCTTTTTTGTTTCTTTTTTTTTGTTTTAGTAAAACCTTTTAATTTCTGATGTGAATGTGAAATTGTAAAAATATACAGTATACTATATCTTTCTTTAAAATGAATAAACAGTAATATGTAGTTGGTCAGGGAAATATGAAAAAACGGTCAGTGAAAGTCAGGGATTTTTTTTGGACATAAGTTGTGGATACTCTGACTATATGCAACGCAGGTGTTACAGCTTTGTATTTTTTAAATTATTTGTGAACTTTTATTACTATGACTTTTTAACTAGCCAGGACGGCTATCCCGGCAAGCGCAAAAAAATTTGTTATGACAGATTTCGGGTGATTTTACAAGGGATTTTCTACGGAAACGGTTGATTTTTCTACTTTCGCAATTTTTGTGCACGCGCCATAATCGCTCGCCTGTTCTAATAAACAGTGTTACCCTCGTATACCTACTAGGCCCGCGCAAAAAAAAAGGAATTCCTTGTCTTTTTTAAATACTTATAAGATAGGAATGAAATGTGCGTGTAACTACTCTGTGCAGTCTGTGCTAAATATAATTTTCGTTCAGTTGCAGGAAACAGCGAGCGACGTTGCGGTGGAAAACTAACTCCCTCACTCCGGATCAAGTCTAATTAATGAGCCTTTAATTTATTCCCTCTAGGACTCGTGGTCTAATATCGAACTAAGTTCGACATTATTTTATGTCAAAGATTTGAATTTCAGTTTCAAATGTGACCTTTCATATACGATGATAGTATAAGTTTAGTGTGCTTCGCTTCTGTAAAGTTAAGATTTTATACGATTTATTTGCTAGGAAGGAGTTTTAATGATTATTATATACAGTATCAAATGTTATGTAGGCAGTATACGGTGCGATAAGTTGGTGCCATTTTTACAGGGGTATTAGTTCGAGTACGCAGCTCTCTTCTCTATTTTAGCTCAATTTGATGAATACCGAAATTTCTAAAGTATTATTCGTAAAATACTGTTATCTATGAAAAAATTCCGTGATATTGTTTGTTCTATTCATTTTGTATCCTGCACTTTCAGAATATTATGTATATTTGTCAGATACAGTCACTTGATAGTGAACAATTTGCAATAAAATTATGAGCAACTAAAAGAAACTTAGTTTGGCCTCTTTTCTATCTTTCGAAACGACATAATCGACATAAGCTGTAACTTCTCATTGTATTACTAGGTTTTTCCCGCGACTTCATTCGCGCTGGCCTTTAATACGTCACTTCGTATAGCGCCATCTAGTTTCCCTCTTTTAAATTAATTATCACAATATGATTCATTTAGATAGATACACGTGGCGCTGTCTAGTGAGGAAATAATGAACTATACCGATGTGTAATTTCTTTTCAGGTCGTATAAATATCCCAAATTACTCCCAGGACATTTAGCTACACAACAGTAAAAACTTCATCTAAATACGCTCAGTCGTTTTAACATGAATAGCGACCATACAGACGAATTAAAATGTCTGATATATTTTGAATAATTTTTACGGATCAGGAATTACATTCTGTATTTTTTCCCTTGTACGGACAACTTACAATTGTATTTTAAGTATAGATTACAATGATATAATCGGTTAATGTTACGACTTACATGAGAACGCTACAGCAGCATACTTCAATATTGTTCACAGAGTTCCCACATAACCCAAAATAACTTGTTCAACCGATAATAGTATCATTTTGATAATGTAGACGTGTGGTATATTATGTATATATGAAAAATTACGTTTTCCTAAAAAAAAAAAACCGTGCTCTGTTACTTTGCGTCGAATTGAAGTTTAAAATTTCATTGTAAATTTTTAAGGTTGGTTTAATGTAATGAATGAATTTCATGATATCTCGTTAGTGTATAATTTAAGTTTATAAGCACGATTATATTCTGCCTGTAATATCTTAAGTTGTATAAATTTAGCAAGTGTTTATCATCTCTTAATGTACGAAAAAAGTATGAAATTGATTTAAAGTTTAATTTAGTTACATTCTGGTAGTTTGTAATCAATATCCTTAGTCTCTACCATCGATGGTACACCCGTACTGTTAATTCTTCCTCATATATAATACGAAGTGGTGGAAGAATGTACATTGCCAAAATTTTTGGAGACCTTTCAGCGGCCAAGTTTTTGATATTATACAATTTTTATGCATATACATACATAAATTGTAATCTTTAGAGATGTAGTTTGGTGTAACAAGCTAGTGAAGGTTAGTATTCGTCCTACCGCTACTAAACAATACATTTATGATGTATAATTTTCACCTCATACATAAATATACAATAGATTTGATACTACTTTATAATGTGACAATTATGCGTCCAATATTATATTATAATTATAGTATGTATAATTTCGTGATCATTTTTGTAATTTTATACAATTTTCGAGAAAAATTTAAAGTGAACCTCTGCGTGGTTGGGAGTACTTGCTCCATATATATTAGAATTAAAATATGTGAGTGAGACATTCCATATTAGTATGTACCCCAGCTTGTTACTAACCCTAAACCTACAAGTTACAAACCTATGCACATCGTGTCTCAGTTTTATTATTATTTTAGTTATATAAAAAAAAAGTTAATCTACAAATTATGAAAGTTGTAACATTTTGTAATTTGCATAAATGGCCATAATGGAATTTATTATAGTTCAATATGTATTTAAATAATAATATTCCAGTATGAAACATGTCGATGTGTGAATGTCTCTGATCAATAAATAAATTTAAAATTGAGGATTGTTGTTATTGACCATTTAATTTTTATTCTGCTCTTATATATTTCTGTCTTACACGCGTTATCCTCACTTCTTTTAGTTTTCCGTTTGATATTACTTCCCAGAATTTGATCCTGCGTGTGCCTACACTCAGCGGGACCCCATGTGCTATGACGATGTTAGTAGTTGAGGGAGTTAATTCCAGATCCAACCAAATTTTTAATTTGTCCCGTCAAAATGGATAAAAGACACGATTTTACAGGCGACCTATTTATAAGCCTCAACAATTCCAAATGGGTGTGAACTCCTTTGAACATTTTCTGCTTTTCCATAGAGTTTCGGATCTAGTTTGTCCAGAGAGAAAGTCTGAATTTGTCCCAAAATCTGGTGATCACAGACATATTAATTACTAGCAGACCAAACCTAAGGATTAAATAGCGTGGCAAGTTTCCATACAAAACATAATCTACATGGTACGAAGAAACTTATAAAAATGCGTTGTTTTAGCTGGCTTATGCTTGAAACATATTTCTTAATAATTTGACTAGCCTCGTATAATTTTGTTTGGAAACAATCAATATTTATAATTAAAAGGGCCCGTAACTCACTGAGCTAAAAGTGCCACGCATTGACTCTGCGTTTATTATGTTTAGGTCTGCTAGTAATCACGTCTATGTCTGGGTGATATATACAGAGTGAACCAAACGAATGTCCCCTGGAGGCAAAGTACCTTAAATAGATAGCAAATTTTACTTTTAAAGTGAAGGAAAACTGCATTAAAGGATTTAAAAAAATCACCTGCATGAGCCGGGAATCGAAACGAACAAATGTGTAAAAAAACATTCTGTATTTTATTATACCGATTGAAAGGGTCAAGCATTGGAATTAAAGGAAGACAAGGAAATTGTAACATTTTAATAACAAAACTCCTTAAGATACCATATCCCAAAATTAATTGTTAGAAGTACGAAAAATAAGCAGGAAAATAATAGTATCAATTTTCCTAAACAACTTATTAAAATTACATCCTGATTTGATCCCTTGGACGAATGGTTTATTCGTCCAAGTTTGATCCTTATGATTTACTGTATCTATGTGCCATTTTAAAATGTTGTTCAGGAAAATGAATAATCTCTTTTTCATGCTTATTTGTCGTTCTTCTAACAATATTGAATTTTAGGATATCAAGGAGTTTTATTATCAAAATGTTAAATTTCATGGTCTTCCTTTAATTTACGACACTATGTTACAAGAATTTGGTTCTGATGCTTGACCCTTTCGATCAGTATCATGAAAATTCAGGATGTTTTTTTTACACATTTGTCTGGTTCGATTCCCGGCTCATACAGGTGATTTTTTTAAATTCTTTGAATGCAGTTTTCCTTAACTTTAAAAATAAAATAAAGGTTCAAAGTTCTAAGTAAATAATTTTCAAGGTACTTTCCCTCCAGGGGGCATTCGTTTGGTTCAGCCAGTATATACCTATTTATAATGGATTTCCCATATCGATGTAGATGATTAAAAAGACTATTCATGAGGATTTCACTTGTGCACCGAGGAAACTATTTGAATAGTTAGTCTGAATATTTTTATTCAGGTGTAATCTACCCAAAAGAATGAAAAAATAATTAATTGGTAACTCTTAAACAAACTTTATTAAACATTTTCTAAAGCATAAATCATTTTTTCCAAAACATCTTTCTTCATATTATACACTGTCTTTTTCTGAGCATTTGAAGAAATACTGCACAGAACAAGTTGAAGGTATGGATACCTCAATGTCTTCAGCTCGCTTGTACCTAAAACCAATTTTAGGGCCCAATCAAAATCTGTTACACATTCTCCAAAGGAAGTGTTATAGTCAATAAGGGCTGAGTAAAGCAGTTCAATTTTTCGTTCATTTAATTTTGTTATTAAAAAGTTGATCTTATCTAAGTCAGCTTCTTTATTGTGCAAAGCTTCGGAAACTTTAATTATATCAAAATTGTTTGTTCGGAACAATTGTTTTAGCTCATCTTTTGCTGCTTTAATTCCGTCAGTTGAAGGCGTTGTACCAGTACTGTAAAGTGTGAGCAAGGTTTCTTCAGTGGCCTGAAATAAATATGTAGTAGGTAAGTGTGAGACTACTATTCTTGCCCTTCTTCTTAGAAAGATTAATAGAATGGGCGGATTTAGGCATTATATCTATTTATAGTTTATTTATCTATTAACTTATTTATTCATTGAATTATGTAGGTATGTATTTACAAAATTTTAATTTCTTACTTATGTTAGTATATATTTGGCTAGGCATTATATTTATTTAGGGTCTATTCAGTTAATTTATCAACTTATATATTAATTGCATTGTGTGGTTATAATAATATTCGTATTCCAACAAGTCTTTATTTTATGCATTTAACTTTTGTAGCCCAACTTAAATATAGTTTTTTTATATATTTCCCGTATCATATTTGTTAATCATAAAATATTATTTTTATACAGATTAGATTTGACATGTAAAACGTATATGTATCTATTTTACAAATAAACAATTTGAATTTGAATTAATTTCTTCTGTGATTTTAAATAGGTAAATAAAATTTTATCATATTTATATATACTGTCACTATACTTACGTTTTCAAAATCCTCGCGAGGCTCAATATTTAGTAAGGCATCCATTATTTATGTAGCTATAAGTTTGGATTAGGTTGTAGAAGTTGTAATTACTACTTGCAGACAAATCTTTAAAAAGTTGGCGGACGATTGCTGGTACAGAATGATATTCAAAGATATCTAACCACGTCCACGTAACACCAAAGCCTAACACATTCTCTGTAAAAAGCCCATGATTCAAAAATGTTATGCTAAGTACCAATAAAATAATATTATGTCTATGTAAGTACATAAATAATCATATTTTTGTTTTTGATTGTAGATTTGTAGTATGGCTGAGGCTATTTTCCATGCAGATAACCATGTGTGCGTTTAAAAACTATGTACATACACAACACACACACATATTGGGCTGAGGCTATTTTCCATGCAGATAACCATGTGTGCGTTTAAAAACTATGTACATACACAACAACACACACCCATATTAACTTTGAAGTTTTTTTTTGATGCTGGGTATGGTTTCAAGGCTCTGGATACATTGTCTTTTAAAGCCGGTAACTAGAAAAAACTGTAAAAAGTCTTGTCTAGTCTTAAGTATGTACTTTTAATTCTTGTACTTTTAAAAATTTTGTGGCGATAATGATCCGTCAAAGAGGACGTTGCTTATGCGTTCCATGAATGATGATGCACAGACATCCAATATATGGTGTGTGGATAGATGTTCCATTATTTATAGCAACACCGAACTTAAAGTCATCAGAAATGATAGATGTTCCATTATTTATAGCAACACTAAACTTAAATGTCATCAGATGGCATAGTGATGGAATTGATCATACATTTTGAATATCGACATTTCGTTTTTTTTTATTAAAACATTTTAGTATGGTAAGTAATAAATGTATTGATATAATTTAAATAGTGTTCGGGTCATTTAATAAAGAAATATCGAAATCACGGTAAGAAATAAAACAAGTCACATTTTTTATTAAGATAGAATTTAAAATTAAGAACCGCCATCATGCTTCAATTATGAATTTATGAACCTTTACTTGGAAACCAATTTTGGATATGTTTAATTATTAAGCATGCTTTTAAAGTTATTGTGCAGGAAAAGCATAATTTACATTAAACTATTGTCACGGAGTGCCAAAAACAACATTTATTGGTGTAAGCGGTGTAACTAAGATTTCTAGCTTATCAAATAAACTTATGAAATAGGCTTAATAAATAACGCCATAAAATGTTTGTTAAATACTGCCTTTTATAACATAAAGCGTTATTTAGGTATATTTAGTACCTAACTACAACACATGCGTAAAACAGCTCTGTAAAATTTCTACTCCTTGGCCTTTTATGCCCGTTGTATTTTCAAAAATGCATTTTGTTATAATTTTCAACCATATCGCTACATCATTCGTCGTACATTTAAAAACATCGAAATTTCAATGTCATATTATCGATAATACCAGGTTCTCGTCGAGAATTACTCGATATATCGAGTCGATATAATGTACATACATCCCTATTTATTTACTTCGTTTGTTTTGATAGTTGAAAAACAGCATTTTTTATTTTCGTGATTTCACTTGAAACCTTAGAGCATTTAGACTACATTATTTTTGGTCCTCTTCCTCTAAGCATAAAACCTATTTTTGATTTCTACAGGTACCCAAAGTAGAAAAGCTTGTATGATTAGATTGATGGATCTGGAAGAGTTGTGTCAGGTCAGGATTGTAGCAGATGGAAATCTGCATTCTCTCCTCTGGGAGACAGGCGTACAATATGTGATGGATATTCTTAGATTTCCCGTATTTTCTTCGTCGCGTGTGCAGCGTTTTTTATTTCTTACTTACATTTTCCATAGGAGCAAGTTTTAACTTTAAGTCGGGGCCCTGCCCTCACCACTATGTTAGGTTGAGCACATTTCGAAATTGTTGAGTTGTGTCGATAACGGTGGAGAAAAATTTGGTGCAAGCCAGCAAAATGGGCTTTTACATTGAGAAGATTTTTTTTCTGCTGCCTTTTGTAAACTACACAAAATTTTATGTTACCTATTTTAGAAGTCAACAGAAAAGAGGCAATCATGCAGCCAGCCAGGTGCATTCTACATCCTTTAAGATACATGTAGTGTGTTAACCCTTCTAAAGAAATAAAAGAAATTATTTCCCTCAGGTGCAATTATGTATATTCTGAATGTATTTTTGTTCCACAATTGGATTGGGATTCAAAAGTACCGTTTGCATAATAGTACAAATGAATTGATTACTTAGGGACTTAAGCCCATCAAGTAAAATAATAATAATCAAATTTTTGCATTTTGCATTTTACTTACTGATGGTTATAAAAGTTTATTGATCAATAGTATTGCTTCTCCAAAATATGAAGTGGTAGCTGATTTAGTTGTCTGAACTGTTAGGTGAATCTATTTTCAACTGTTTCATAAATGAAATCTTAGAATTTTATTTGACAAATCTGTCACTATTCGGCACTGATGATAAAGTTGATGAACCCATGAGTGATTGATCATCAAAGCTGACATTTTTTTTCAAGGATATCATTTTATTTTAATTCCACAAATTATATTATTTTGGTTAAATGTTACATTTTCTCCACATTATAATTTCACAGTACATACTGAAAAAGTTAACGTATTTTTGCACATCCTACCGTTGAACTGTCATTTCATTTCATAGATTTGCACTAAGGGAGTTGATGTTAGCACCTCATACACAATCCAAAGGTGGAACAATAATACACAACGTCGTCTGTCTGCGAGCCAAAAAAACTAGGTACCAGGAATTTATTTTAAACTGCAGCCCACACCATTTGTGAGGTTCGAAATAAAATAATCATATCACGGCTTGACTCTGTATAAAAATGAAGGGACAATGGAGCTGGAGTCCGGCTCCGGGTCCCACCATGCGCCACCCCGGACCGGCCCACCGGGAAAAGCCCCGGTATACCCTGAGGCCAGACCAACCCTGATAATACATATAGATTATTGTAAGAATATGATTTTTTTTTATTGCAAGCTTATTGTAACTCATAATACTTCATATTTTCCAGCTTCAAGAATTTGCAGTTGCTGAACAAAATTGTATCTGCAGCTGTATCGTGTGGTCTAGCTTATTATTTTATCTTCAGAAGGAACTGCTTTCCTTGCTGTATCTTGTTATTTATAAGATAAGATCAATAGTTTTTCCAAATATAAGTTGGTTAATTTTAATTACCTACTAATACACTAACAGGTTTTATGGATATGGAGTTTTTGCATGCTGCGTTCCAGTTAACATCATATGTTTACACAGACATATCATATAGTAGCAGCCCTAACATTAATAATAAACGCATAGAGTCGATGGGTGGCAATTTTAGCTTATAAATATTGCTTGTTTGCAAACAATATATATACTACAGATTAGTTAAGGAATTAAAAAATATGTTCCAAGCATGTGCCAGCCAAGACAACCCATTTTTAAAGGTTTCTTCGTAGCTAATTTTTTTTATGGAAACTTGCCACGCTATTTAATCCATAAGTTTGGTCTGCTACTTCCATCCAGCCTGTTTCGTCCACTGCTGGACATAGGCCTTTCCAGGATTTCGCCACTCTGGGGCGGTCCTCCTGGAAGAAATGCCCATACTCACACACGCTGGGAAGGCGGGTTGGTGAGCGCGGTGCCGAAACCCTTGCACCAGTGACGCTGCTGCCCGTCACCAGTCTATTTTATATAAGGCCCGGCAATTGGGGATGGATATACCGCCGCCATCCATCGGTCCCAGGCAATAGTGGGCTGCCTGGTTTTTTTGCCTGAGAGCTGTCCTCTTACTCTCCCCTGAATAACTTCGGGAGGATTTTAGAGTAAGATGGTGGTACCTCCACAGTCGAGCCCAGCATTAGCTCTACCACCTAACTGCTACTTAGTAATAATTATATTTGGTGTTTTTTCCTTCTAACATGCTGTCACTGTCCTGTTCGCTTTGGTTACTTATTATTTTTCGGTTTGCATGTAGGTTGTTTGCATGAGATGATGAAAAGAACTGAAGAAAGAATGATGAGTGATTGTGTAACTCCGCCACTGTGCACAGTGCCAGTCCTCAGCCCGATTAAAGGAATGTTAGGTAACCCATCTTTAATCACGGGATTATTCCAACCGTAGTGGATTGTTGTTTTGCTTTTGACGACATTCGAGCATGGAGAGCCGATGGAAGTGCCAGTGTTACTGAGCCAGGTGTTTGTAAAATTTGAAAGCTGCAAATACTGTAAGTAATTTTATGTTTTCATGTTCCTGTATCACTGAAACCATTATTTTGTTGTGATCGTTATTCTATTTTTGTTCTTTCGTTTTGTACGAGTAATATTACTAAGATTCACCTACCTATGAGTTTCTATTGATTTAACAATATTTGAGTTCTAGAATAAATACATACTTGTTAATGATATCTGCATTTGATTCAGTCGATCCTTAAAAATATTCAACACTTTGAGTAACGTAAGTCTCCATTCTGATTTGTCTTACAGGAAGAAGGCACAATCATTCATTATCAATACTGCTACATGAAATGTCTGTTTTTCTTTTGCCTGCCACAAATTATTTTCTTATTTATAATGTGTAAACTAGGAGGTGCAAGTCACAATCCCCACTTGGTATAGTCGCTTTTCACCGATGAATATTACGTACCTAGGTATTATGATTTCCTTTTTTACTGTCATCCAGCTTAATTCAGTTGAAGTGATCATAATACCACGCACGCCACGATTGATTAGAGTAAACGTTCAATAAGTAAGTACCTACACAAATCTTAATTTCACCAATCACGTAATCACAACTACTTGCCTACAAACCTCAAAATAAAAATGTTCATACTTAGATATCTAACCTAAAATGACTTGCAAATAGCAATAAACGTTAGGCTTATGCCGGTTGCCCATGACAACACAACGTAAACAATAAACAAAATGTGCATTGAAAATAGCCATAGACGTCAGTGTCAATGTCAGCTGATCGATCCCAGTCTGCATGGAATTTAGCCCGCCCGCACATATTGACTTTGAAGTTTTTTTTAATGCTGAGTTTGGTTTAAAGGCTCTGGATACATTGTCTTTTAAAGCCGGTGACTAGAAAAAACTGTTTAAAGTCTTGTCTAGTCTTAAGTCTGTACTTTTAATTCTTGTACTTTTAAAAATTTTGTGGCGATAATGATCTGTCAAAGAGGACGTTGCTTCTACGTTCCATGAATGATGATGCACAGACATCCAATATATGGTGTGTGGATAGATGTTCCATTATTTATAGAAACACCAAACTTAAAGTCATGATGTTTCATTATTTATAGCAATACCGAACTTAAATGTCATCAGATGGCATAGTGATGTGAATTGATCATACATTTTGAATATCGACATTTCGTTTTTTTTTATTACAACATTTTAATTTGGTAAGTAATAAATGTATCGATGTAATTTAAATAGTGTTGGGGTCATTTAATAAAGAAATATCGAAATCAAGGTAAGAAATAAAACAAGTCACATTTTTTATTATTTTTTAATAAAAAATTAAGAACCGCCATCATGCTTCAATCATGAATTTATGAACCTTTACTTGGAAACCAATTTTGGATATGTTTAATTATTGAGCATGCTTTTAAAGTTATTGTGCAGGAAAAGCATAATTTACATTAAACTTTGTCACGGAGTGCCAATAACAACATTTATTGGTGTAAGCGGTGTAACTAAGATTTGTAGCTTAACAAATAATCTTATGAAATAGACTTAATAAATAACGTCATAAAATGTTTGTTCAGTACTGCCTTTAATAACATAAAGCGTTATTTAAGTATTTTTAGTACCTAACTACAACACATGCGTAAAACAGCTCTTTAAAATTTCTACTCCTTGGCCTTTTATGGCCGTTGTATTTTCAAAAATGCATTTTGTTATAATTTTCAACCATATCGCTACATCATTCGTCGTACATTTAAAAACATCGAAATTTCAATGTAATATTATCGATAATACCAGGTTCTAATCGAGAATTTCTCGATATAATGTATATACATCCCTATTTAGTTACTTCGTTTGTTTTGATAGTTGATAAGTATTTTTTATTTTCGTGATTTCACTTGAAAAAAACCTTAGAGCATTTAGAATACATTAATTATTGTTGGGCCTCTTCCTCTAAGCATAAAACCAATTTTTGATTTCTATAGGTACCCAAAGTAGAAAAGCTTGTATGATTAGATTGATGGATCTGGAAGAGTTGTGTCAGGTCAGGATCGTAGCAGATGGAAATCTGCATTCTCAGTCTTACCCCCCCTCTGGGAGACAGGCGTACAATATGTGATGGATATTCTTAGATTTCCCGTATTTTCTTCGTCGCGTGTGCAGCGTTTATTATTTAATACTTACATTTCCATAGGAGCAAGTTTTAACTTAAAGTCGGGGCCCTGCCCTCACCACTATGTTAGGTTGAGCACATTTCGAAATTGTTGAGTTATGTAGATAACGGTGGAGAAAAATTTGGTGCAAGCCAGCAAACTGGGCTTTTACATTGAGAAGATTTTTTTTCTGCCGCCTTTTGTATACTACACAAAATTTTATGTTACCTACCTATTTTAGAAGTCAACAGAAAAGAGGCAATCATGCAGCCAGCCAAGTGCATTCTACATCCTTTAAGATACATGTAGTGTGTATACCCTTCTAAAGAAATAAAATAAATTATTTCCCTCAGGTGCAATTATGTATATTCTGAATGTATTATTGTTCCACAATTGGATTGGGATTCAAAAGTACCCTTTGCATAATAGTACAAATGAATTGATTACTTAGGGACTTAAGCCCATCAAGTAAAATAATAATAATAAATTTTTTGCATTTTATGTGGTACCTACTTACTGATGTTTATAAGTTTATTTATCAATAGTATTGCTTCTCCAAAATATGAAATGGTAGCTGATTTAGTTGTCTGAACTGTTAGCTGAATCTATTTTCAACAGTTTTATAAATGAAATCTTTGAATTTTATTTCACAAATCTGTCACTATTCGGCACTTATGATGAAGTTGATGAACCCATGAGTGATTGATCATCAAAGCTGTCATTTTTTTTCAAGGATATCATTTTATTTTAATTCCACAAATTATATTATCTTGGTTAAATGTTACATTTTCTCCACATTATAATTTCGCAGTACATACTGAAAAAGTTTACGTATTTTTGCACATCCTACCGTTGAACTGTCATTTCATTTCATAGATTTGCACTAAGGGAGTTGATGTTAGCACCTCATACACAATCCAAAAGTGGAACAATAATATACAGTGTCGTCGGTCTGCGAGCCAAAAAAACTAGGTACTGGGAATTTATTTTAAACTACAGCCCACACCATTTGTGAGGTTCGAAATAAAATAATCATATCACGGCTTGACTCTGTATAAAAATGAAGGGACAATGGAGCTGGAGTCCGGCTCCGGGTCCCACCGTGCACCACCCCGGACCGGCCCACCGGGAAAAGTCCCAGTATGCCCTGAGGCCAGACCGGACCTGATAATACATATAGGTTATTGTAAGAATATAAATTTTTATTATTGCATTCATAAATTCATAATACTTCATATTTTTCCAGCTTTAAGAATTTGCAGTTGCTGAACAAAATTGTATCTGCATATGTATCGTGTGGTCTAGATTATCATTTTCCCTTCAGAAGGAACTGCTTTCCTTGCTGTATCTTGTTGTTCATAAGATAAGATCAATAGTTTTTCCAAATATAAGTTGGTTAATTTTAATTACCTACTAATACACTAACAGGTTTTATGGATATAGAGTTTTTGCATGCTGCGTTCCAGTTAACATCATATATTTACACAGACATATCATATAGTAGCAGCCCTAACATTAATAATAAACGCATAGAGTCGACGGGTGGCAATTTTAGATCAGTGAACTTCGGGCTCTTTTAATTATAAATATTGCTTGTTTCCAAACAAAATATATACTAAAGATTAGTTAAGTAATTAACAAATATGTTCCAAGCATGTGCCAGCCAAGACAACCCATTTTTAAAGGTTTCTTCGTAGCTTATTTTTTGTATGGAAACTTGCCACTCTATTTAATCCATAAGTTTGGTCTGCTACTTCCATCCATCCATCAGCCTGTTTCGTCCACTGCTGGACATAGGCCTTTCCAGGATTTCTCCACTCTGGGGCGGTCCTCCTGGAAGAAATGCCCATACTCACACACGCTGGGAAGGCGGGTTGGTGAGCGCGGTGCCGAAACCCTTGCACCAGTGACGCCGCTGCCCGTCACCAGTCTGTTTTATATAAGGCCCGGCAATTGGGGATGGATATACTGCCGCCATGCAATGGTGGGCCGCCTGGTTTTTTTGCCTGAGAGCTGTCCTCGTACTCTCCCCCGATTAACTTCTGGAGGATTTCCGAGTAAGATGGTGGTACCTCCACAGTCGAGCCCGGCATTAGCTCTACCACCTAACTGCAACTTAGTAATAATTATATTTGGTGTTTTTTCCTTCTAACAGCCCTGTTATTCGCTTTGGTTACTTATTGTTTTTCGGTTTGCATGTAGGTTGTTTGCAAGAGATGATGAAAAGAACTGAAGAAAGAATGATGAGAGATTGTGTAACTCTGCCACTGTGCACAGTGCCAGTCTTCAGCCTGATAAAAGGAAGAAGGCACAATCATTCATTATCAATACTTCTACATGAAATGTCTGTTTTTCTTTTGCCTGCCACAAATTATTTTCTTTTTTATAATGTGTAAACTAGGAGGTGCAAGTCACAATCCCCACTTGGTATAGCCGCTTTTTACCGACGAATATTACGTACCTAGGTATTATGATTTCCTAGTTTACTGTCATCCAGCTTAATTCAGTTGAAGTGATCATAATACCACGCACGCCACGATTGATTAGAGTAGACGTTCATTAAGTAAGTACCTACACAAATCTTAATTTCACCAATCACGTAATCACAACTACTTACCTACAAACCTCAAAACAAAAATGTTCGTACTTAGTTAACTAACCCAAAATGACTTTCAATGCAAATAGCAATAAACGTTAGGCTTATGCCGGTTGCCCATGACAACACAACGTAAACAATAAACAAAATTTGCATTGAAAATAGCCATAGACGTCAGTGTCAATGTCAGCTGATCGATCCCAGTCTGCATGGCATTTAGCCCGCCCGTTGTAGTATAGTACCTTTTTTTTTTTTTTTTTCCTTTCGTCCCTTTCAGGGACAGGCATAGGTATCTAGGACCCTGTTAGCCTTTTCTGTAACCATTTTTATTCCTTTATTGTTATTATAATTTTATTAGGCGTCTGATACGATAATTTCTTCATTTTAATACAATTATGCCAAGTCCAGGGTTGATTCATTATGAGTATGAATGTGGTCTCTGTTGTAATATTGAACACGACTGAGTGTTGATTATAGAACACAGTTGGAACGCAGTTCAGTTGTATATGTCAAGATGGAGGTTTGTCGACTTTATACTTTGCTTGTGTGTCAGTGTAACGCATGATACGTTATCTTTAATAAAGTACCAAATACAGTTAAGAAGCATACGTTTCATTACAACATGGTGGCAGCGTAAATCTTTCAAGAACCCAGTGAAAAAACCAGTAAAAAAATGACAGATTCAGGTGAAGAAGTGAGGCAGCAGGTTATAAATCTAGTGACGCCATCCATGGTTACTCCGCCACAACAATTCGATTTTCAGCCAGAAAACTGGCAGGTATGGAAAAAACGCTTTGAACGTTTTATGTCGGTGTCAGAAAATGGCTCTAAGTCTCAAGAAGAGCAGATAGATATGTTGCTTTATCTCATGGGTGACAAAGCAGAAGAATTAGTTCTGCAGCTAAAAATAGAAGATTTAAATACATTACAAGAAGTGCTGACAAAAATTACTGAGCATTTTAAGCCAAAGAAAAACATTGTCTACTCGAGATATACATTTCACAAAAAATTACAAGGGTCGGAATCAGTGGACGAATATATTAGAAGTTTGTATGTGCTAGCAGAAAACTGTGAGTATGGCACTTTGAAAGAAGAAATGATCAGGGACCAGATAGTGGTTGGCATTAAAAGTCAGAAAGCTAGAGAAAAGTTGCTTTTGAATATCAATCTTACGTTGGACCAAGCAGTAACAACAGCTCGAAATGTAGATTTATTAGAGAGTCAAGCATCCTTTAATACAACAGGAGAGTTGGAAATCAATAAGATGAAAAAAGAGACTGAAAACAAGCAGGGTAGTTGCTGGTTTTGCGGAAGAGGTTTACACAAAAACAGAACATTATGTCCAGCGCTCAAGGCAGTGTGTATGAATTGTAAGAAAGTAGGACACTTTGCAAGATGTTGCAGAGGCAAAAGGATGCAGGTGACTGAAGAATTGAGGGTATGTGTCATTCAAAATGGATACACAATAGATGTTGATGTTTATGAGAGAGATACATTCAAAACTAAGTTAAAATTTTTGTTGGATACAGGCGCAGATGTAGTGGCTGTTCCAGAAAATTGTGTGGAGTGCGAAATATTTCCATGTAATACCAGCATTAGAGGTCCAGATCAGACAAGATTAACAGTGTTAGGTGTGATTAAGGGGACATTAAAATATGGGGATAAAGAATATACAGGTGACATATTTGTAGTCAGAAATTTAAAAATGCCAATATTAGGAGTGCCTGCTATAGAAAGTATGAAAATTATAAAAATTTTAGAGATTAATAATGCTCTTGGTGAGATTAGTGTTAAAAGCATGGTTAACGTAGAGCTGGAATTTCCAAAAATTTTTGATGAGTTGGGCATATTTAATGAACCTTTTGATATAACTGTGTCTGATAAAAATAAAAGTTATAAGCAATGTACACCAAGGGTTGTACCAATACCTTTATTAGATAAAGTTAAAGCTGAGTTAGACAGATTGTGTAATTTAGGAGTGTTGACAAAAGTGGAGGAGCCAACACAATATTGTTCACCAATAGTTGTGGTTCCTAAAGATGAAAATAATGTTAGGATTTGTGGAGACTACACTGAGTTGAACAAAAACATTCAAAGACCTATTTTTCCAATTCCCAAAGTTGAGGTGACATTAGCTAGGCTAAAAAATTCAAAATTCTTCTCAAAATGTGATGCTACCTCCGGTTTTCATCAAATTAAGTTAACGGAGCAGGCTGCACGGCTCACAACGATTATAACTCCATTTGGGAGATATATGTACAAACGTCTTCCTTTTGGCCTTAACTGTGCTCCAGAATACTTCTCAATGAAGTTCTCAGAATTGTTTCAGGATCTGGATGGAGTAGTATGTCATGTC
This sequence comes from Ypsolopha scabrella, assembly GCA_910592155.1. NCBI lineage: Eukaryota > Metazoa > Arthropoda > Insecta > Lepidoptera > Ypsolophidae > Ypsolopha > Ypsolopha scabrella. Next base: position 15,363,179 of record OU342966.1, read on the forward strand.
GATGATGTATTGATTTTTGCAGAAAATATAGAGAAACATGATGAAATTTTGCGAGAGGTTTTAAAAAGACTGCAAGAAAAAGGTATCACATTAAATAAAAATAAATGTAGTTTTGATAAACAAGAGATCAAGTATTTAGGGCATATTATTAACTCACAAGGTGTCCGTCCAGACCCTGAACGAGTACTAGCTATAGATAGTTTTGATACACCAAAAAATAAAAAGCAGGTTATGCAATTTCTTGGAATGGTTAATTTTGTCAGTAGGTTTATCCCTAATAAAACTGAAATTTTGTATCCAATATACAGTCTTTTGAAAGAAAATACAGAGTTTGTGTGGGACATTGACCAGGAAAAAGCATTTCAGGAAATAAAAGAAATATTAAAAAAAGCTCCAATATTAGCACATTATGACCCATCGAAAAAAATTATTTTGGCAGCAGATAGTAGTTCATTTGGTTTGGGGGCTACACTCATGCAGGAAAATTCAGACAAAAACAGGCAGATAGTTGCATATTGTAGTAGAACATTAACAGATACAGAGAAAAGATACTCACAAATTGAAAAAGAATGCCTTGCCTTAACATGGGCTGTAGAGCGGTATAAGGACTTTATTTATGGTATTAAAGTTCACTTAGAAACAGACCACAAGCCTCTCATACAGATATTGCAAACAAAACCAATTGATGACTTGACTCCTCGACTTATGTCATTTAGAATGCGATTGACTAAATTTAATTATACTGTCACATACATACCAGGAAAAAAGTTAGTTCTACCAGATGCTTTATCAAGATGTCCGCTACCAAATACAGAAGTAGGTCAGTTTAAGGACAGCTCTGAGCCTTATCTTAATCTCATTCTTAATAATATACCATTTAGGGATCAGGTATTACAGAAAATAAAACAAGAACAAAGAAAATATGTAGTAGTTTAATAAATTATACAGAAAATGTTTGGCCTAAACAATCAAAAGTCATGTAATTGAACAGTGCAAAGATATATTCTCTAGATTTGGAATTCCAGAGATTGTGAGAACTGATTGCGGTTCACAGTTCAAAACTAAGTTTAAAGATTTTGCTAGAGAATATAATTTTGAGCACATAACGAGCAGTCCATATTATTCACAATCAAATGGGTGTGCTGAGGCTGCAGTTAAAATAGCAAAGAACTTGTTGAAAAAAAAATAAGGATATTTATCTTGCACTATTGATTTATAGAAATACTCCTCTTGATTCTGGTTTTAGTCCAGCTGAACTTATGTTTAGTAGGAAATTAAGAGATAACCTTCCAAGATTGCCTGGTGCTCTGTCAAAAACAGTTAATTGTAAATCAAAGTTTTTAGAAAAAGATAAGGAGAAAAAGAATTCAGTGCAATCATATTATAATAAAAGACACAGGACCAGGCAATTGCAGGATTTAAATGTAAATGATACAGTTTGGATAGTTGATTTAAGAAGTTATGGCATTGTAATTGGCAAAGCAGCTGAACCAAGATCATATGTTGTTAGAACACATAGAGGTGTGTTTAGGAGAAACAGATGGCATCTTATCCCAGCCCCTAGTACTGAGAAAGAAAAAAGTCTGGATTATGATCTAGATGTTTATGGTGAAAACGATGATGTTAACAAAGATTCAAATTATTCTCAGGATTGTACTGTTCAGAATGATGTAATTAGTAATGATTTGGTTAATGAGAAAGTAGAAAGTAATGAAGAAGGAGAAGTAAGAAGGAGCATGAGAGTAAGAAATAAGCCTGCATGGACAAATGATTATGTGATTTAATTTTATAAAAAAGGGAAGATGTTGTAATATTGAACACGACTGAGTGTTGATTATAGAACACAGTTGGAACGCAGTTCAGTTGTATATGTCAAGATGGAGGTTTGTCGACTTTATACTTTGCTTGTGTGTCAGTGTAACGCATGATACGTTATCTTTAATAAAGTACCAAATACAGTTAAGAAGCATACGTTTCATTACAACAGTCTCATCCCTTAGGTAGGCAACCAGCCTCAGCCAGTATTTTGTCAAATTCAAGAGGCACTTTTTTTTTTTTGGTTTATTCGCCTTGTCAGGCAAGCAAAGGTTTTAGACCATACAGCCTTGTCATAAGTTAGTAGTTTTCCATGGTTTTTTTTCAATCGGTGATCATATATTACCAAGTCTTCAATGTCTTTTCAATAAGGGCAACTAGGCCAAGTCTTTAATGTTAGTATAGTACCACACTGACACACACACAGCAGCCAGTGTTACCAGTATGCAATTCAAATTAAATAAAGGTACTCTGCTGACTGTGCTTCAAATCTCGGACGCGACGACGACGACGCGATCTGAAAAGAGACGATTATGCATGCAAGGAAGGGGATGGTTTTTCTATGTTGCGTGAAATAAAAGTCAAAATTAAAGGATTGTCTAGTTTAATAACATTCATTATTTGATTTGTTTTAGTTGTTCAGCTTTGAAGATTAAAATATAATTTACTAGCTTTTGCCCGCGGCTCCACCCGCGTGTTATTCGGTTTAACAACATACTTTTTCCGGGATAAAAAGTAGCCTATGTGTTGAGTTAGGGTATAAGCTATATCCATTCTAAATTTCATCCAAATCCGTCCAGCCGTTTCAGCGTGAAAGAGTAACAAACATACACACACACACACCCTCACACACACACACACAAACTTTCACATTTATAATATTAGTGTGAAGTTTTTTTTTAGGCTGGCCTATCATTATCATTCAATTCAATCGTCGTCGTCGTCGTCGTCGTCGTCGTCGTCGTCGTCGTCGTCGTCGTCGTCGTCGTCGTCGTCGTCGTCGTCGTCGTCGTCGTCGTCGTCGTCGTCGTCGTCGTCATCATCATCATCATCACTATCATTAAAAATAAGACACATTGTAAATAGTTTAAGATTTTTTAAAAAATATATCTCTATTATATCATGTCATGTAAACATGACAAATGTCTATTTATACTCAACTGATGCCGCCGGGTCCAGATCGGACCCGAAATAATTATATCTTGTGATTTATCTTTATTGTACAGTAACAATTATATATATTAAATAATAAAAGAAAGAAGCTGTCAGCAGTTATTATATTTTATATCATTAGTGTGAAGTGTGATACACAACAAATCAACGACTAAATTAGTATGTTTCATGTCCGAAAAGGGACGGTGGTGGATTATAGCAGTTTAAGGAACAAAAAAAGGATTTATCGCCAAAAAGGATGAAAATCGTCCCTTATAGAACGATTTGGCAATACTGCTGCAGCAGGTAGGTACCCTTTACCCTTCATTTCATTCATTCATAGAAGTGGTGTATGCGCTGCCGCTAGCGGTGCTCTAGGAAGATTGGATGCGGTGCCGTGAGAGGTCACTTGTTTATTACGTGAAAATCTTGTTTATATTAGCAGGGGCCTTAGAACGTGCATGATACACTAAGCTATGTACTATAGCCGTCCTCTTGTAATTTAAATAAAAAAACAACACGACGAACACAAGAAAGAAAGTATTGTAATGTACTCTGTGGTTTGTTCAATGACACTTGATATTTTTTAGCCCCCAGTTATAGTTATTGATTTTGACGATTGAAACTAGAGTAACGCCATCTATGTTTTCGTCCAAAAGCTTGATTACGGTCGGTCTGGAAAATCGCTTATTGATTTTTTTTATAGGTACAGTGGAGCCCGCATCAAGCTACACACATTGAGTATAAGCTAACCTCTCATTGTACGGGAAGCCTATACAATGAGAGGTCAGCATAAACTGAAAGTGTTTAGCTTGATGTGGGCTTCACTGTACAAAAACATCAAGTTTGACAGCCGAAGACTCTTTCAAAAGACATTCTTTTTGTGCCTCGTTCTAGGCCCCCAGGGCTGTGTTCAGTTTGATTGCCCGCTCACGCCCGGCGATCATGATATCTCTTTTGCACGCGTTGAATTTTTTATATGCTATCCTGCTGTCAGTGATGAGCGGGCGATGAAACTGAACGCGGCCCAGGATTGGTCGCTTCAATCAAATATTGAATCGTTGATAATTAGAGTTACTTTTTTGGTTGGTACCGAGCACCTCTAACATAGTAGACCATATCGAGCTCCGACAGCTCGATATACCACTGTCTGTCCCTCTTTAGATAGATCAACAGAGTGAGACAGTCGCATTTTATCGAGCTCGATATGATCCTCCTTGTTGGAGATGCAGGGTAACAAGCATGGTAGACCATCTTCTTCTTCTTTGGCGGGCTCGGTTTCCGCACCTAGTCTCCCATTTGGATTTTTGGCCTAGAAATAGTGGTACCAGCTATTCTAGCTAGCCCAGCTCACGCCAGAATCCCAAGAGGCGGCCTAGGTCACCACAGGACTGGCCAAGTACTCTCGGTAGAGAGTACTATATTCTTTGGGACTGGCGGAGCGTCCCCGGTTCACCGAGGATCTTGGCCCGTTGTGTGCTGACACCTACATAGTCTATTGTCACGTGGGTTGGCGTTTCTTCGACCTCCATGCAGGCTCTGCACAGATAGGGTTACCATCACAGAGTACATTATAATTTAGGAATTTGGAAAGTCCTGACAAAAAGCCTGACATTTGGAAAAAAGTCCGGACTTTTTAGTCACAAAATGGAAACATTACTCACTTAGTTACAGTGGTATGGTAGGCATGGTAGTAGACGCTCGCATTGCGAGGGGGGTTAATAAAGATTAAAGATTTATTTGATCCTAGCTTATTCGGTTTAACGACATGATTTTTTCCGGGATGTATAGTTTTTAGTTTTTTCCCTATACTTCGTAGTATAAGACGCTATTACTTGCCAAATTTCATAGTTATGGGTTCTAGTTCTATACGTTTTTTGCGGCATAAACGACCGTACCTTTTTTTACGTTAACTTAGAAGTTTGGTTTTTTCACAGCTTCAAGGGACTGTAGACTTGAGTTTATGGTTTTAATATCAACTCGATACTTCCACGCGTCAAGATAAAGGGTCTTGACTTCTATGGTCTTGACTTGCAGACATACGGACGGACGGACGGACAAGAAAGTGATCCTTTAAGGGTTTCGTTTTTTCCTGTTGAGGTACAGGACCTTAAAAATAATGGTTGTTACGGTAAAATTATGGATTTTAAGGGATTCGTAATGGCAAAATAGGTTAAAGCAAAGCGAAAACCCAGTATTACAAAGATTTCTATATAATGGGAAGATAACATCACCTCGGTTTTGGGTCATTTTGCCCGTGACCTTACAGGTTCACCAGCAAAACCGACACCGTTAAGCTAAGGCTTCATTAGTGCTTTCATAGATCTCGGAGGTACAGAGAAAATTTTAAACGAGAGAATCTTGAACAGTTAGGGGCCCAAAGGCTGATAATCTAGTTATATTACAGAATATCTAGGTTCCCAAATTATATAACATAATAAGAATACAAATTTAAACATGTGATATGAGAAAATTTAGTTTTCAATGGAAATTTTAAATGCCTTATATCTAACAGTGTCCGTTTTAGATACATACATTTAGGAACCTAGATGGGTATTCTAAAACTTGTGGTATTTTGTTTGTACGAACTACGCATGCTCCGCCGGCCTCTTACGGGTTGATGATTATATAATAAACAATGGAAATTAAAATACACTTGATTTTATTTTAACCACGTTCATTTTTGAGTTCGACTACTTATGTGTAAGCCCAGCCTTAGGAAAATTGGTATATCTGTTTTACGACTGTCACCAATTTTGCGACGAGGAAATTATTAGTTTTTACAAATTTTAATTTGTAGGCGTACAAATAAATTGAATTCATAAAATAAAATGGTTTTCTTGTTACGGAATACTATAGTTACTTTGCCGATTAAACTACATATTCATACATTATATCATAAAGTAACGGTTACTTTGGCATCAACTGTGACAAAACCATATTTAAAACTAGCATTTAGTATTGATTTGGTGACTATAATGTCCAATTTCCTCTTTTATATTTATGATAATCTGCGTGATAAGATAAAAATCATTTGCGTCTTTCTTCATAGTTAGTACATAGGATAGTCGCAAAACTGACATAATTTTCCACAGCCTCAGTTTAATTTGATGATTTCCGGTAAAATAGATTAATCTGAAAGTCAATAATTATGATTTCATAATCATTGGGGCTTTCGGGCCCAACGGCCATTACGTCGGCGACAGATAGATATGGCCTGTCCACTGCCAACTTCAACTTACTGATTCGTCAGGCTATGTCGTTCACTTTCTATCTCCGAGGAATCTCCTCGGAGATTGGAAATGTTTTATTTATTGTTAGGTAATTTTAATTTAGAATTATAGTCTATTAGAATTCCGTACGCGAAGGGTGCCTCCGCTGTCCGCGGGTCTACAGCTTCAACCGATAGAAAGTTTATTTTTTTACAAAATACGTGTTATAGTATCTACCACGACAAACTCAAAATTAAAATAAACAATTGAGGTGGTTCCCCATACAAGAACCTCAAAAAAGTGGCATTATTTTAACGTTAGGTTTTGTTTTGGCTTAACTTAAAGATTGTAATACATACAGGTTATAAATTTAATTAAATTGTAGAAAATATTCTAAAGTAAAATGAAAAATAGCAAAAAGTGGGATTCCGTACGCAGACGGCGCCAATTTTTTTGTTAGGCGCTATTACAATTTTAGCGGCTTGTTTTTTGTTGATATGAAATCTTTAATGTTGTTATTTACCATAATATCTTTTAGGGTTCCATACCGGTATTGTGTGGTGGTACGGAACCCTTGGTGCGCGAGTCCAACTCGCACTTTGGCAAGGAGGGGTAGGCCTCCAAAGATAGAGGTCTCATATTGCAGTTAGGGGATGCCTTCTTATTCACCTTTTAAATCTCGCTGGATAACCGAATTCCTACAAGACTCTCCCTCTGTGCTTCTCCGAATTAATAAACTAATCATTATTAAGGCGACGCATTGGAAATTTTGGCGACATGGATCTCCATTGTTCTCAGCAATAAAACATATGTAATTACCAATTCATATACTAGTACATCATTTTGCCCGAATATTTAGTTAATTGATTAATTTTCATAGCAGAGAAAATAATATTTAGAAAACCTCTTTTAAAACAGAGATTTCTATTTTACTGACAAACGGGAGCGAATGAAGCCTCTAAGTTTTTTATTTAAATTAGTCTACAAATACACTTCAATATGGCCAATAGGATTTATTCAATTACTTATATAGGGTGAAATTAAATCAACCCACCAAATTCATACTGGAGACTCGGCTAGTGATCAAGAACTAGGTTCAGTAATCCTTTTGGCCAATTTCGAAAAATAATTTTTTTTGCTCCCTTACTGGTTGGACTAGTTTAAGTAAAATTCCTAGTGCAGGCACTATGGGACAAAAAAATTTTTTTTCGAAGTTCACCTGGAGGGTCATTAAACCTTGTTTGTGATGACTATTTTGTCGGTTGATTTAATTTCACCTAGTAAAGGTAGTCGTGAGCGCATATTTGTATGGAGTAAATCCCCCTCACTCCACTCCCATAAGGCGCCGATTTGAAATAAAAAGTTTGTCAATTCCTCGCCTTAACCATAATATCGAAGTGTTTATGTAAGCATTATGTTACATTACAACAGAACCCTGAACATTTAAAGTGACGGAACTCTGTGAACTTATCAATCGAAATAGATAAATAAATTAGGGACGTGGTATTATAATGTTGATTACTAAAATAAATAACAACCACACTCGATTGGGCTATCTTCACTTAAAGATAAAGCGTCATTATTGTTTTCTCAAAGGAGCCTTGCTTTGTAAAGTAAATTCGAAACACATTATTTACAATCTCCATCCACGACGCACGTGTGCTTTATAATTTACTAATGTAATTTAAAAGACTGATATTTATTTTTTACTAAGTATTTTTTTTTAATCATGTTAAGATCACAGCGTTTTCGTACCGCTCAACGGTATCAGTTTGCGAGCTTCTCAACAGCTAAGGTAAATCATTTTATTTATTAGATCATTTGGTATTCTTTATCTTTATAAATAGGTTAATTTTATTTCGTACCCGAAGATAATAGAGCAAGGGTTATCGTCTTGGAAAGTGCATGCTTGGAATTGAACCAACAAGGTGTTTGATTGTTCAATACGAGAGTGTTCAATCGGAACAAAATAATGTTGTACAAAATACCTACTACCGATTTTCAGGGTATCGAAATAATGAACTAATAATTAATGTGATATAAATATGAAATAAATAATGAATAAAGCTACGTTATCTGTCGATTTGTAAAACTTCATTCAACAAATATTTTTATTCGAAAAGTTACACTTTCACTAAACAGATATTAAGCTATTATTTCTACATTGTGTGTTTAAAAACTGGACGGCTATTCCGGCACGTGCGCAAAAATTGCGAAGGCAGATTGCGGGTGACTTTAAAAGGGGTATTGTAGGGATATGTAATGATTTTTTTTATTGAAAACTTATAGAGAGTTTTCCTTATATCCTATAGTTTTTATTTGATGTGGTTTAGTCACTAAAATTTTCATCGCAAGGCATTTATCAAACTTTAACCAAATATCTAATGATTGATATTGCGAGTGAGAAATAATGCCGGAATAGCCGCCCAGGGTCCTCAAACTTAGAATATGATTGCCGAAGGTCATCATAGCCCATTTTGGCAATTTGGTCAAATTGTCCAAGAGGTGTGACATTGTAGCACCAAATGATATCAACGCGCTCTCGTAGCAAGTTAAAACAAACGTAGCGCCATTTGTTGCTACGAGAATACTCGTTCCGTATGACCAAGAGTCTTATGACGGATCTGGAGGCCTAACATGGTGCCACTTTAACACCATTTTAAACACCATTTGACAGTAAAATCTGAGTCACAAATTGAACTGTAATCTATTGTTTTAGCAATAATGCGAATCCAAGTTAAGTATAATCTGATTTTCAAAATTTCAAACTGTATAGCTTATTAATAGACCAGAATGTATTACTGAATTTCTATTACATAATATTAATAAAGATAATATATAGTTGCTATTTAACTTTAGAGGGTTCCGTACCCAAAGCCCTATTAATGTCACTCTGCTGTCCGTCTATCAACCGACCATTTGTCAGGACGGGTCTCTAGCCCGTAGATGGAATTGATTTACAGACCTGAGATGGATTTATCAACTTTGATATTTTATCTATTTTGACTAGAATGTTAGCCTAATATCGAGCAATTTTTCAAAAATCTCTAAATGTAGATCTTTAAAATAAAATGAAGTCTCTATCAATGAATCTTTAATGTTTAAAGTACTTTCCCTCCAAGACCCGTTGAGATGGGAGGCTTGTGTACCATAAAAATCATTGCATGAGGGATATCAATATTTTTTTATGCAGATCACTACCACAATGAAGAGATTTGCGGAGTTGTTTTGCAAAATTTTAAATGGTTCTCGTAAAAGAGTTATTCCAAAATACGTCACAATAAAGCCGGAACGCCAATTGCTTAAAGTAGTAAGTAGATAACATTTAGATTAATGATAGTCACATAGAGATTACTTATTATTATTTTGTAAAAGGCGTGTTTTCATGATTTACCTACATTACTGATTATGTTTTATCAATAACAAAAGATAAGTATTGTTACGAGCTCGGGTTTGGGATAAATAATGTGTGCCAATTTATTTAAAAATACTAACACTCTATTCAGATAGTTACAAATGATCAAAAATCAACAGATTCACTTCTACTTCGCGGTACCACAAACAAAAATGAACTGAGTCTCGCAGCGCTCGCAACCACTAGATACTTCACTTATATGCCGAGCTGATACCTACTTGCAGATAATTCGAGAACATTCTTACAGTATCGGGAAACATCTGGAATGGCACTAACCGTTTAGAAAGTTGTGGAATATCCTAGAATGTTCTCGTGTAATTGTCAAGTATATAATATAGTCACCCATTCGGTCGGTCGGTATATGTTCTTCTAGGATTCAGTGTGCACCATTCATGTGCATGTTGTGGAATATCCTAGAATGTTCTCGTGTAATTGTCAAGTATATAATATAGTCACCCATTCGGTCGGTCGGTATATGTTCTTCTAGGATTCAGTGTGCACCATTCATGTGCATGTTGTGGAATATCCTAGAATGTTCTCGTGTAATTGTCAAGTATATAATATAGTCACCCATTCGATCGGTCGGTATACGTTCTTCTAGGATTCAGTGTGCACCATTCATCCTGCTGCAAACTATCATAGAGTGGTTTCAGAGCTCGTATCAGGCTTTTCACTTCATATCACGGACAATGTTGTCCCCTATGCATCTCTCACTGCTCTATCGTCAGCCTTTTTGTAAACATCTTCTGACGTTTTCTCTAATTTTTCAAATAACTAAATTTATATTGTTCTTAAGAGCTTTATTTTTAATTTTATATACAAAATTATTAAAGATAAGCAAGGATAAACGTAGAAAACTATGTGTCTAATTTTTCCGTAACTTTTTCATACTTCGAAATGAAAATATCAGATCCACGCAACGCTCTTGAAGCCAGCTTTTACATTACATCCAAAAATGTTCCTCCTGTTTCATAGATCACCAATTTGCATCACCAACAATACTAACAATATGACCAGACCAGATATGACTGTTAATTTTCACTGTAGCTTTTGAATTAGCTCCGAAAGTAAAGTAGTTGTTAGTCAAAGGCTGCGAACCTCTTCCTTTGTATAGCGGGACGATGACGATTTGGACAATATATGTTAGGTATTGTTATATCGATGGAGATACCCCACGCAGGGTACACACACAGTCCACAAGATATACATTTATACCATCATGATGATCATACACCAAAACGGGAGACAAAATGTTTTATGAAAAATTTATAGCTTTCTTTCAGTGCTGCTGCCAAATTATCTATTCTCTAGTCCATCTTCTAGGCTGAACAAAAATAATTTTAAGACAAGGGCGCCTGAGATACGGATTGGATATTTTATCAAGCCCTAAGCTGATTTTCACAAATATGGTAGTTAATCGTGACTGTTTATCTATATTGTATTACTAATAAAAATCACGTGGTGAATTTATTACTTGAATGATGATAACAGTTTCCATAACAATAAGGCATCCCTTTCACGACCAAAGAAGATTTATTTACTTACTTATTGAAAAAATTTAACTTAAATCTAATACGTTATACCATAATTACACGAATTTACATAACACGCTTAAATAAACAACACATAATCACACTATACTACTCTTTTTTGCATCCCTTTCAAATAACCTCAGATATTCACGAAACACATACTTCAAACTATTAGCAAACAGACCTCAAACAGACAGATAGATAGATGTAACTTTGCCGAAAACTCGGGAAAATAGTATAGGTATAAAAATTACCCACAGCGTTTGTAGTAACCGTGTAAACCTACGATTTTTTACGTGACGCGTAGCAAAAAGAGAACGTGATTACGAATACACGTCGTTATAGCAAGATATCGCAGTCCGATCGTATTTTTCGACTGTTAAGTTAAGCGGCTATTCTGCTAAGCAAATTAGTCCGTTTGGCGTACGTGTTTGGCTGTCAAATGAATACGATTTTCTTACACAATTCCACAACGTGGTATCATTAGAAGGGCGGCTGAAAAAATTTGAGCCTAAGTACCTGGTCTTTAAGTATCACTAATGGCTCGCGCTGCAACGTATCAACTCACACACCCCGTCATCGGAGCGTAGCCTAAATAGGTTATTCGATTGCACATTGGATGGAGGCGTTGAAACTTGAAGTGGATGGATGGATGGGCATAGAGTATGTTTACTTCAGTGACTTACTAAAACTCTACATGTGATTTTTCAGACCCGTCGTATAATAGCAATCCGTAGAGAAGACCAGTCAGTATGGGAGAGAAGAGCACCGTTCAGTCCACAGAACGTGAACCGTTTGGTGCGACGAGGAGTCAAGGTCATCGTGCAGCCCTCCAACCGACGAGCTTACCCAATGCAAGTAGGTATACATACGAGACCCGCAGCATAATGAAATTCTACCGCTGAATTAGTTTCAATGCTAGATACCAGGGGGGCCACAATGCTGTTAATAAAGAAAACCGCATCCAAACCAGCTGAGTGGTTCTCGAGTTAAAACGAAACAGATAGTCAAAAATTGACCAAAACAATGCTAATAACCCATTTCGACAAAACTTTTACTGCTTTATTATTGGTATAGTAGTAATAACTAAATATTATGTAGAAGGTGAAGTACGTGCTATTTTTCTCAGTCATACATAAGCGCTGGTGCCATAGTCCGGGAAGACATCAGCGAAGCCAACGTGATCTTTGGAGTGAAGCAGACTCCAGTCGACCTGCTCATCCCCAACAAGACTTACTGCTTCTTCTCTCACACCATCAAGGCCCAGGAGGCTAACATGCCCATGCTCGACGCGATATTGGCTAAGGTAATTATCTTTATAGACAGTTTATCTTCATAGACAGTTTATCTTCATAGAGAGTTTATCTTACAGTATCTCTTTCGAACTGTCAAAAAATAGATTTTTAGGGTTCAGGAGTCCGACAAGGAACCCTTATAGTTTTGCCATGCCGTCTGTCCGCGGCTTAGCGCAGAGACTATTAGTACTAGAAAGCTGTAATTTGGCATGGATATAAATATTACTCACGCCGACAAAATGGTAAAATAAAATCTTGAATAAATTTTTTTTAAGGGTATTTCTCATACGCGTAAACTGGGGATGAATTTTTTTTTCTCGTCTATCCCATAGTGTGGGGTATCGTTGGATAGGCCGTTCAAAAAAATTGTGGGTGTGTGAGAACCATTTTTCGATTTAGGGATCCGTTGATCCGTTTAAGCTTTAAAGTGAAATTTTTAGTTAGTGTGGAGCGTCCCCCCCCCCCCCCTGCCGGCTAAACGGTTGTTTATAGAAATGTGATAAAAATTCAGAAAAGTAGTATATATAATGAATTTAAAAGGAAAACTATCACAGCTCAGTAGGCTTTACAGGTTTACGAGTACAGGACGCGCCAAACTTTTGGTCCCCTAGAATGTATGGGACCAGAAGTTTGGCGCGGTCTGTATTAGTAGACCAACTTACATGTACCGGGCAACTCCGGAACCCTACATTGCGCGTGGCCCGACACGCACTTGGCCGTTTTTTTTATTCATAACGTTGGCTGAAGAAGAATCACGCTGCCATCTTGGATTCCTTGTCAGAATTAAGAAATACTCGTACCATCGTTTCTTGGGCTATTTCTTAGGGTTTCTTTATGCCAGTTCACCACAGACTAGACAGGTTTCACACGAGGTGGATGGAGTTTCACCGAGTCAGGTTGAATTTATTACTGATTGTTTTGGCAGCAACGGGACCTGAATCAGGAGGGACTTATCACAAACCTCTGTTGAAACAGTTTCAAAGGTTTATTTTACATTTTTAAATACGTCCAATATGAACTTCAGAGGGTGTCACGTCTTAGCAGTTCCACTCACACGCACGTTTCACCTCACCGACGATTAGTAGGTCTCAGTGTGATGGGTGGTTAGCTCTAATGTCGTTCGTTTTACCCATAATACAATGTATGACTAACTAGTTCAGCTTCTTCCACTTCCAACTTCCACTTCAAGGTGGTAGAGCTGATGCCTGGCTCGACTGTGGAGGTACCACCATCTTATTCGCAAACACTCCCGAAGTTATTTGGGGAGAGTATAAGCAGCTCTCAAACAGGCATAACCAGGTGACCCACCATATCTGGGACCGATTGAAGGCGGTTTATCCATCCCAAATTGTCGGCGCTTATATAAAACAGACTGGTGACGGAGAGCGACGTCACTGGTGCGAGGTTTTCGGCACCGTGCTCACTAACCCACCTGTGCAGCGTGTGTGATTATGGGCGTTTCTTCCAGGAGGACCGCTGAATCGAGTGGCGAAATCTTGGAATGGCCTATGTCCAGCAGTGGACGAACCAAGCTGATGGGTGGATGGTTACATCCTTAGTATTTATTTATTTACTAGCTTTTGCCCGCGGCTCCGCCCGCGACGAAGAGATTTTCGTGGAAATAAGGAAAACAAAAGAATATGATTTTTTGAACGACAATATGCGAAGGTCACCGTTTTACCAAAGTGCTAATAAATACCAATCAAATAAGCCCAAACTCAAAGGGTCTGCTGTTGTCCGTTGAGGAGATCCCGACCCACCTTCCAGTCCCATCAGCAGACACTGGTCACCATGTTTTACCAAAGTGCTAATAAACGACAATCAAATAAGCCCAAACTCGAATTGTTTTCCGTTGAGTAGATCCCGTACCCATCTTCCAGTTCCATCAACAGACCCTGGTCACCGTGTTTTACCAAAGTGCTAATAAAGACCAATAAAATAAGCTCAAACTCGAAGTCTCTGCTGTTGTCCGTTGAGGAGATCCCGTGCCCACCCCCTAGTTCGTCATTAGATCCTGGTCACCATGTTCTACAAAAATACTCATCAATACCGATCAAATAAACTTAAACTTGAGAGATCTCCGAAAAAAAACATTTACCAGTGGATGATTGAAACCCCTACGATGAGACTACACGACTACGCAGGGCGCACATACCACGTGATTAACTAAAAATCTTATTGAGTGCTTAACGAATTTTTAAAGTCAGTTCAGTAGTTCTAGATATTACCCATTATATACAAACAAACAAACAAACAAAGATGTAGACAAACTTTCACGCGAGTTGATTTGAACCAGACTGCGTCAAATCCGATATTTTGAAACATGCAGCGCCAAAATAAAAACCACTTCAACGCCAGCTTACTGAGCCGTTATGCAGGATAGCTTCACAGAGATGGCGTTTTCTAAGGTCTTGAAAATAAAAATATTTTAGTTATTGGTCTTTGCTCAGTCAGGAATTATAATTTCAGCTTTAATAATTTTTTTACATAAGGAAATATTTTTTCTGAAAATAAAATAAAATAATAAAAAATAAAAAGTGAAAACATATTTTACCAGTCGGGGTTTGAGCCCGCGACGATCGACTATGCTACGGCGGCGAACCTTCCATATGTCTCACTAAAATTCTCATCGCGCTGCTCCCTTTTGTCACAGCGTGATGATACATAGCTTTAAACCTTTCCGAAGAAATTCTTTATCTTTCAGTGAAAACTGCATCAAAATCCCTTGGGTGGTGCTCAAGTTATAAGCGAACGAACAGACAGACAGACAGACAGAGGTTGTATTTTATATGTATAGAGATTTATTACTGCTTAAGCGTTACAACTGAAATTAAAACAATATAATATATGTACGTATAATAGGAATCAGGTGTCTTTAATAATTAAGTTACTTATTACATCATTAAATAATCTTTTGATAGAAGATAGATAGAAATATTGATAGATGGGTCATATTCAAAAAATATGTACGTAACATTTATGAAACATTATATGAAAATTGTATAGATTAAGATTATGTTACAAATATTCAGAATAAAAAAAAGGAAAATTAAAAACAGACATATTTGCTAAGTTTTTTTGCCCTTCTTTTTAGCAATACTAATAGAATGGTGCGGACGGTTAGGCATTATTTTTATTTATGGTTTATTTATCAACTTATTTGTTCATTGCATCATGTATACATAATATTTTTATTCCTATATTTCTCTATTTTATGCAGGTGTATAATTTCATTACATTTTAGTAGCCCAACCTAAATATTTTTTGTATGTATTTCTAGTATACTTTATGTATCTATTTTACAAAATAAATCTTTTGATTTTGGTTTTGTTGGTTACTGAAAAATTAACAGATATGAATTTTAAGGGCTGATTCATATAACAATATCAATTAATATAAATATTTAAAACAAGATATAATATTTCGAGCCCTCTCGGCATCAGCTGCTTATAAATACAAATTATATTTCAAAACGAGTATTTCTTCTAGCTAGCCTATATCTATCTAGATGTTAAATTTACTTAAAATGATAATTGAATGCGTAATCAGTCGTTGGCATATTGACTTATTATTATTTATTCTGTACGATTTATTACTTATCTTATGGAAATTACCTATTCTGACTAATCCCAGAACTATTTACTATCGCATGATAACGCCTAAAAACAAGTTTCAAGGTCTTCTTTAAGAGAATATGTTCCGATTGCATTGATCGCTGTTACTCCATGCGGAAAAACCTGCAGTGCGAGAGGGACGAATTATGGAAAAATATCAAAATGACGACTTTTATCACGAATTTTATTATTTAAAAAAAAACTAAAGTTTGTATGAAATATCTGTTCGGATAACAGTATAATAAAGTTTATACAGATTTTAATTAATAAATAATATAATATGATTTTGCTCAAATAATGTTAAAACTCGACATGAAACCTTTTTTTGGAGTCATCTTTGATTTTTTGTGGCTCAATGTTGGAATGACTTCTGAAGATTCTGTTTCGATAAGAGTGTACATTATATTCTTGACAGAAGTCCAAATTTTTTTCAAATATCTAGTATTGCTAGATTCTTCAAACAAGGAAGAATAAATTATGGTTTTTCGGAACCTATCCTCTTAACTTGTATTTGGAATCCATCCATCCATCCATCAGCCTGTTTCGTCCACTGCTGGACATAGGCCTTTCCAGGATTTCGCCACTCTTGGCGGTCCTCCTGGAAGAAATGCCCATACTCACACACGCTGGGCAGGCGGGTTGGTGAGCGCGGTGCCGAAACCCTTGCACCAGTGACGCCGCTGCCCGTCACCAGTCTAATTTATATAAGGCCCGGCAATTGGGGATGGATATACCGCCATCCATCGGTCCCAGGCAATGGTAGGCCGCCTGGTTTTGCCTTAGAGCTGTCCTCTTACTCTCCCCCGAATAACTTCGGGAGGGATTCCGAGTAAGAATTATTAAATTAATTATTATTTGGAATACGTCAAAGTAATTCGCAATTGCACAAATAATCACACTTCACACTAATATTATAAATGCGAAAGTTTGTGTGTGTGTGTGTGTGTATATATGTTTGTTACTCTTTCACGCTGAAACGGCTGGACGGATTTGGATGAAATTTAGAATGGATATAGCTTATACCCTAACTTAACACATAGGCTACTTTTTATCCCGAAAAAAAAGTATGCCGTTAAACCGTATAACACGCGGGCGGAGCCCCGGGCAAAAGTTAGTATATTATATGGTAATTGGGTAATAAAATAAAATAGAACAAAGTTGTGACTTGAATATTAAGAGGAGTAGGTAATTGTTTACTTGAATTTACGCTTTGTATAATCCTGGAGCCAAAACAGAAACTTTTATACATTTTTAGGGTTCTGTAGGCCAAAATGAAAAAAACGGAACCCTTTTAGGATTTGTTGTCCGCCTGGCTGGCTGTCCGTCTGTCAAGACCCTTTTCTCAGCCCCCGTTATAGACATCAAAGTAACACCTCCTACAGAAATCTACGGACCCACATGCTGTTAAAACAATCAGGCTTCTAACTCAACGTGAAAAAAGTTATTGCCCTGTACGTAATTTTGATATATACACACTCGTGTATAGTTAACTTAGAAACTTGAAATTTTGTTTACAGCTATAAAAAAATCTAAAAATTACCGACATTTTTCAAGAAGGTCTACCTTGATTAAACCCTTTAGATAAATAGACTTCAACAATACAATATTATATCTTTGAGTCTAGGCCGTTTTGAAAACATGGATTTTATATTTTTAAAGTGCATATTTATTTCATCAAAAATAATATACAACGTGAAATTTAAGTCATTTTGCTAACGAAATCTGGTCATAGTACTCGTCCATATGAACAACTTTTAGTATGGAGCCAACCCTGAAATCCTGAAAAAAATATCAGTTGTTCCATAGAAAAGTTAAATACCTATTCGACCTAAATGTATGAAACAGCTGATTTTGTTGATCGTATGGACGAGTACTATCACCAGTTTTCGTTCACAAAATGACTTAAATTTCACGTTGTATTAAACATATACGCCACTTTTCTAAGAACGTTGTTTTTAGGGTTCCGTACCTAAAGAGGAAAAAACGGAGCCCTTATAGGATCTCTTTGTTGTCCGTCTGTCTGTCCGTCCATCCGTCTGTCTGTCAAGACCCTTTATCTCAGGAACGCGTGGAGGTATCAAATTGAAATTATAGTCCCTTGAATCTGTGAAAAACTCAAACTTCTAAGTTAGGTAACGTAAAAAAAAGATACGGCCGTTTATGCCGCAAAAAACGCGTATTTCGACACTCTCAAGGGAATCAAAATTTATAGGGTATTTTCCGTTGACCTAGAGCTATTAAATTTGGCAAGTAATAGCGTCCTATACTACAAGTATAGGAAAAGATCTGAAAACTACATTTATAATTAAATCATATAAAATATAGTCATTAACGGAACCCTCGGCGGGCGAGTCCGACTCGCACTGGTCCGATTTTTTTAAAAGTGGTTTTACTCGTCAGATACGTCTGTATTTAATTTTAACATACTAATAAATGAAACATTAGTTTAATAAAATCAACCACCTTTAAATATTATTTAATTGTAATTAAAACCATAAATAATTTCTCTTACAGTTATCATTATTGTTTTATCACAATATAATTTACTAAATTATTTATAATGAGACTAGAGTGTTAATAATGAGAATTATAAACAAACAATAACTTATTCTTAATAGGAACTAATGACAGTTGTTCAATAATGTAGATTCTCAAAATAATAATATTTAACACAGTTTGGAGTAATTTTTATCAAATAACATTTGTTTGACGTAAAGCAATGATAACAGATTATAAATTCAACCTTTTTACTACCTATAATAATAATAATAAAGAACAGTTTATTTCAGAAAAAAATTTACGATTGGTTTCTAATATATTTACTCCGTTTGGTCCTAGAAAGGTTGTTTATTATGTTATTATTGTTGTAGTTATAGTTATATGGTAGAGCTGATGCCGGGCTCGACTGTGAAGGTACCACCATCTTACTCGCAAATCCTCCCGAAGTTATTTGGGGGAGAGTAAGAGAACAGCTCTCAGGCAAAACCAGGCGGCCCACCATTGCCTGGGACCGATGGATGGCGGTATATCCATCTCCTATTGTCGGGGCTTATATAAAACAGACTGGTGCAAGGGTTTCGGCACCGCGCTCACCAACCAGCCTGCCCAGCGTGTGTGAGTATGGGAATTTCTTCCAGGAGTACCGCCAAGAGTGGCGTAATTCTGGAGAGGCCTATGTCCAGCAGTTGACGAAACAGGATGGATGTAGTTATATTCTGAAAACAAAATTAAAAAAAATCTCTTTTCACATTAAAAAAATGGAAGAAACGTAGAATTCTATTATTGTCTCTTAATGTTGATATAGGTGCTTGTCGGTATATTGCAGAATTGGGCATAAAATATTCAATAGTATTCACTATTTTGATTCACAGTAAAAGTCTTAAATTCAGTTATTTCATAGTATGTAAATAATTAACTATAGTAACTGGTATTTTTATAATAAACCTAAGTGAAATTCACCGCCACTAAATAAGATTTTCTTTTTGTACGTGGGACGCACTATAAGTTTCCGGAATGAATATGAAAAAATACTATTAAAGGTACAAAATTAATTTATTGTTTTTCAAAATAATCTCCCTTGGCGTCTATGCACTTTTTCATTCGATCAAACCAGCTTTGAAAACTTTTGTGCCACTCCCTTGTGGTGACCTCTGAAACGTGTTTTTCATACTCCTCGACAGCCTCTTCTGGTGATGAAAATCGTTGACCGCGTAATTGGTTCTTAATTTTTGGGAACAGAAAAAAGTCACAAGGTGCCAGGTCGGGACTGTATGCAGGATGACTCATGAGTTCTACATTTTTCGTTTTCAAAAAGTCGTTTGTCTGTCTGGCCGTGTGAGAACTAGCATTGTCGTGGTGCAGGATGATACGGCGTTTACGGTTATTTTTACGGAGTTCGTCAATAACTTCCGGCAAACAAATGGTCGTGTACCAGTCACTATTCACGGTACGACGATTCTCTAAAGCAACAGTAGCCACGTGTCCAGTTTTATAAAAAAAAGAAGCAATCATCCGCTTAGATGCACTTTTCACGCGCGCCACTTTGGTTGGTTTCGGCTCATCTTGAAAGACCCATACGCTCGATTGCTGCTTTGTTTTGGGATCGTAGCAATAAATCCATGTTTCGTCACCTGTTACTATGTCCCACACCAAGTTTGACGCACCTTCGTTGAATCTGGTAAGCATGGCACTGCACCAAGTGACGCGGTCCGTTTTTTGAGCCTCGGTCAAGTTGTGTGGGATCCACCGCGAGCACAGCTTTCTCACACCCAAATGTTTGTGTAGGATTGATTGTATTTGACTCATGCCTATTTCTAAGGATGCGCGAATTTCATGGTAGGTCACATGCCTGACTGTTTCAATCATACGGCGCACAGCATCGATGTTTTTGTTGGTCACAGCGGTGGACGGCCGACCATCGCGAGATTCGTCACTGAGATTGATACGACCACGCTTTAATTCTGCAAACCAGCTATAAACAGTCGTCTTGCATGGTGCTTCATTGCCAAAAGCTGTTTCAAGCCGAGCGATGCTCTGTTGAGCTGTCAAATTACACTTAAAATCGTAGAAAATCATACTACGAAAATTTTCCCGAGTTAAATCCATGTTGATGCAGACACACATTTTTTTAAATGGCGCCACAAGGTAAAAACAAAAGACAGTCAGATGAAACAAACTGCATTCTACAGCCAAAGAGTTCTATTTTCAAATGTTGCAATAAATTTTTAAATATTGTTTATGTAAGTGGCCAGTTCCGGAAACTTTTAGTGTTACCTATGTAAATAAGCTTACCTCTTAAATAAGCCCCCCTCTTACGAGGGGGCGGACTAGATTTTAGGCGTAACTGTAGTGTTGACCAGGGTTTACGTACTTTTTATTTATTTACGTATTTATATTTTATACCAATCAATTGTTAAGAAAAACGCAAATTGCGAAGTATATCTTCGAACGAAGTATATGTCGTCGGCATATCGTAGAAATCGGCATAATTTGCCTAGGCAGATCGTACGAATATTTCTGTTTAAACTAGGGGCGTCGTCGCCTCGCTCGCTGCGCTCGGCTTCCCGAAATTTACATGTAAACCTAAGGCTTGGTTATACAGTACGAGCTGCTGGCGTGACAGTAGACAGCTACTGCACCTGAATCAGTGAGCAGGTCAGCTCGCACGCTAACTCGCACCCTGTAACCAGGCTCGACACGCTGCTCCTCACTGCACTCGTCGTCGTATCTATTTAACTTTTAGTGAAAGCTCTTCTATTTCATTCTTTACGATCATGCCGAATCATGAAATACCGAATTCTACGATTCGCCGACGAAATAGACATCAATACAACCTATATGACCACTATTTTCTGTGTTTCTCTTATGACCCACAGTCAATGATATTATATACCCACAGTATACCCTGTTGAGTGCAGTTCCTTGACTTTTCTTATCAGCGTATTATCAGCTTAAGAAACGTGTAACTTGTCCATAATCTGACGTTTTAATGTATTCTTGGCAATGAATTTGTTTATTAAAGTCAGTGACGATCCTTCTACTAATACTCCGTGTGTACTTGTACCCGTTGGTACTAATAGAAGTCAAAAAATGCTTATCGCTATCTTTACTTAGGTGTTCTATGTTTATATCGTTTTATCACTAATGCTCGAAAGTAAGTCGCATTAAACTCGAAATGCGGGATGTGAATTCCATTTACAGCCTTGGGGAGGTCAGTAAATTTGAAAATCGAACGTGGCACCTTTACAGTCACTAATAACTAGTAAGTCACTTGTCTAGCTAAATGGCAATGGAAAATAAAGCCGATTTTGAAGGCTTTAATTTAAGTGCTGTTTTTTAGTGCTGTCAACACTCAATTTTCTACATTCCAAAATAGTTCTTTAATATTAACAACAGAAGCTACATTACTTTTAAAAAATTAAGTTTTGACAGCACTAAAACTAAATTTCGAATCGACTTTAATATCTGTTCTGTCTAATCTTTTTTTATTTTGTTTTCTGTCTTTTATTTCTATGGAAAAATGTGACTTTCATATGTGTATGTGCCAAAAAAAGACGATTGAATTGGTTTTCATTTTAAAACAATCATACTGTCCTGTACATGAAGTAAAAAATAGTCCTGTACAACACGAATGCACGAAAAAATAAATCACATTTCCAAAAAATGCCGATGAAGAGCTTTCTGTATTTTTATTTCCTCCCATTGTTGATGAAAAGTAGAGTGTTCAACACGGGTGTAGGTGATCAATTACACCCTCGAACTACGAGTATAAGCACCATCGTTCGCTTTGCTCGTGCGCCTAAATATCTCGGGTGCAATTGATCACTTGTACTCCCTTGTATAACAATCTACTATTAGATTAGTAGAATCGGAACTACCTATATACTGGTCGTACGGTAAATCAACCGTCTATTTTTCTGCGTTTCGGCAATTTATCGACTACCGTGGATATGATAAGTTTCAGGTAGAGAAACCTACTCCGTTCTCTACAATGAACCACATTCAAACTATAATAAATTTTTTCTTATCAAACTCTACTCTACTAAACTCTACTCATAGAGAAAATTCTCTATGACTTTACTGCATTTTCCGTTTTCCTGTAGCAAACACTTTACGGCTGGACTTGATCACCCTGCTTGGAATAAATAAAAAATAGTTAATAATACCTTATATTATAATTATAACATAAATAATTATTCTAGTACTCAGTAAAATTGTGCTTATTTTGAAAAGCTGCGAGTTGAGGACCGCTTATTTTTTATTTTTTTATTATATATAAGTATTTTACCTTTTATTACTCGATCACACGTGGGTCACCCTACAGACGCGCGTACGAGCGTCCTAACCCAGTAGTTAGTTGGCTTAGTGTTATGAACTCACTTTTTTTTTCTTGTTTTCCAGAATATTCGTCTTATAGACTACGAAAAGTTAATGGACGATGCTGGCAACCGGGTAGTGGCGTTTGGCAAATACGCTGGTGTGGCCGGCATGATCAATATACTTCACGGCATTGGGCTGAGACTCCTGGCTCTTGGGCATCACACTCCTTTCATGGTAACAAGTTCAAAAACTTACATCTCTTACTGACATTGAAGTTAATGTTATAAATACGTACATTATTCTCAAATCCGTTTGCAAACGGATTGCAAACCTGTGAAGTACTTTAGAGACGAGGCCTAAAGCGGATTTGGGAAGAGCATATTTGGACTAGGTTAGCAAATTTTGCCGGATGCTAACTCTTCTTTTTAGAGTTCCGTTTAAGGAAAAAACAGAATTTATGATCACTCTCGTATCCGTCCGAAACGTAGAAACTTGGTACAATCTTATACACTGATGACGTTGTATATCACACGTCATTGGTTTTAATAAAGTAATAATAAAAAAAATTATACAAAAGATGTTAATTTAGTCTTTTGACCACTCAGTGTATCGGTATGGAACCCTAATTGTGCGAGCCCGACTATCTCTTGGCCATTTTATTTTTTATCTCGTTTTAAAACTTACTGACCGAAAAGCTTGAAGGCCCACACTGTCTTGATATACCTGTAAACAGCAACGGAAACATTATGAAATTATAAATGAAACATATTATTATATTATTTTAAATGTAGGTACATTATTATAACTTATTAGGTTATTTACACATCAAAAACACAAAATCAGTTGAAGTAAATATAATACGAGGGGAAAATAAAATTGAAAAAAAAAGAAATAGGTTTGGACTGCTTGTACGAAATCAAGCAGTATGTAGTTGAAGAAGCTGCCGGTTTACTGCTTGCTCGAGACTGAATTGCAAGTGTTCTGCATATGAATCTGTGATCAATATACTTCACGGCATTGGGCTGAGACTCCTGGCTCTTGGGAATCACACTCCTTTCATGGTAACAAGTTCAAAAACTTACATCTCTTACTGACATTGAAGTTAATGTTATAAATACGTACATTATTCTCAAATCCGTTTGCAAACGGATTGCAAACCTGTGAAGTACTTTAGAGACGAGGCCTAAAGCGGATTTGGGAAGAGCATATTTGGACTAGGTTAGCAAATTTTGCCGGATGCTAACTCTTCTTTTTAGAGTTCCGTTTAAGGAAAAAACAGAATTTATGATCACTCTCGTATCCGTCCGAAACGTAGAAACTTGGTACAATCTTATACACTGATGACGTTGTATATCACACGTCATTGGTTTTAATAAAGTAATAATAAAAAAAATTATACAAAAGATGGAGTTGATGCTCGTGATTGTTGGCACTTGGTGGAACTTTTGAAACATTTTTTGTTTGATAAGTACAAGTGTTTATCAAACAAAAAATATACAAAAGATGTTGATTTAGTCTTTTGACCACTCAGTGTATCGGTATGGAACCCTAATTGTGCGAGCCCGACTATCTCTTGGCCATTTTATTTTTTATCTCGTTTTAAAACTTACTGACCGAAAAGCTTGAAGGCCCACACTGTCTTGATATACCTGTAAACAGCAACGGAAACATTATGAAATTATAAATGAAACATATTATTATATTATTTTAAATGTAGGTACATTATTATAACTTATTAGGTTATTTAGACATCAAAAACACAAAATCAGTTGAAGTAAATATAATACGAGGGGAAAATAAAATTGAAAAAAAAAGAAATAGGTTTGGACTGCTTGTACGAAATCAAGCAGTATGTAGTTGAAGAAGCTGCCGGTTTACTGCTTGCTCGAGACTGAATTGCAAGTGTTCTGCAGCACGTGGGCCCAGCGCACAACTACCGCAGCTCAAGCATGGCGCGGCAGGCCATCAGGGACGCTGGCTACGAGGTGGCATTGGGCATGATGCCCAAGTCTCTAGGACCTCTGACCTTCGTGTTCACAGGTTCAGGGAACGTCTCACAGGTAGGGAGACCACATCCGGTATGGTTTCTTGATTTCAACGACCTGCCCCTAGATTATGTATCGTTGAGTCTGTTGCAAATTGGTTGCCAAACATCAAAAACAAAGTTATACTATCGTTTATCTAAGGATACGTTCTTGCTTAAAATGACGTCACAGTTCGTGAACAGTTCAATATATACTGGAGGCAATTTTAAAAGTTTAGTTTTTATTTATTATGTATGTTTTTAGTGCTTAGCACCCAGATGGCAACCGGCACTAAGTTATGCAACATACTAATAATATGTATTATAGGCCCGCAAAACTTTATTTATTTTTGTACAATTTATTCTTGGTGAAATAAACTCTTGTACTAGTTCCACAAAATTCATATTTAATCCAACAGGATTCAAAACCTAATTTAATTTTAAGGTTTACTCGTCGATACTTGGAGATCTACATACAGTACATCTCTCCAAAATCCAATTCAGTTGAATGTATTTCTGAAAGTCTCACAACGCATGTGTGCCTGCTAAGATGGACATACAACAATAATTACAACTACATACAAACTTCTACGTAATGATATGACTACAGTAATTTGGAGGGGCGGTCCATGTTATCATAGTAGGTCTCTACATAATACTAAAATATGCTACGCAGATTTGCTATGTATTTGACTTTTATTTTTTAGGGAAGTCAAGAAATATTCCAAGAATTACCGCATGAATATGTGCCACCAGAGATGCTGAGGAAGGTTGCTGAACACGGAAGTAAGTTGATTATTTTTTAACCTTATTCATATAAAACGTTGTAGAACTGATGTTTATGTAATAGAAATGTGTCTCTCGAAGGTCCGAACAAAATATATGGATGCGAAGTAAGAAGACGGCATCATTTGGAGAGAAAGAACGGAGGCGGCTACGATCCTCAGGAGTACGAGGAGCATCCCGAACGATACATTTCAACTTTCGCCCAGAAGGTAGTTTTACTAATTTCTTCCTAGTCTATATTGTGCTCTGATAACATCATAGTCTATCCCTTCCTGTCTATTCTTCGCTTTTTCTTCTCTTTTTAATAATAACCTTCATTTGTATAGAAACAGTCTCTATGAATTAAGACATGACACTTTTACTGCCGTTTTTGGTCATCTTTGTTATAAAGTTAATGCTTGCGATTGTCGGCACACATTTTGCAATTTCAGACTAATTTCGCTTTATCGGCATTCGCAAGGGCTTAATAAAATAAATAATTAGCATTTTGATCATATGTGTGATATTCATTTATTTTACTAAGCCCTTGAGAATGTCGATAAGGCGAAACTAGTTGTAAATATACAAAATTTGTGAAACAGAACCTAATAGAACGAGTGTTTTATTCAGCCATCTTTTGTATCTTTCCTCTACTGACTGGCATTTTCATGTTAACAGATAGCACCATTCACCTCAGTGCTAGTGAACTGTATCTACTGGGCGGTGGACAGTCCGAAGCTGCTGACCATCCCTGATGCTAAGCATCTGCTTATTCCTTCGCACACGCCCTGGCTGCCCAAAAGTGTTGGCGCGCCTGCTTTACCTCATAGGTTGGTGTCAATCAAAATTTTACCAAAATAATCCCTCAAGGGGCGATTCTTCATATTTTAAAAGAAATCATAACAAATAATTATAATGCCCATACAGGAAAGCCCAACTAAAAATAATGCAATACAAAAAACATTTTTTAAATAATATAATTTATTTATTTAAAACAATGAGATTTGTTATTGCTTCGAAGCTACGAAAATATTAGGTCCTACAATTGAATTTGAAAAAAATTCAAGAGATGATAATCCCTAATGGACCACAATCCACCGAAAACAATTTTTTTTTGCGCGAACTGTTTTCTTTCCCTTTTCATAGAAATTTGTCAGCTGATTGTACCAGTATGTACTGGGATGTGGAAAAATTATTCGTCCACAATGTTTTTTTTTTCTTTTTGATTGTGGTCAGTTAACGATACATGATCTACTCTAGAAATATTTTCACTTATTATTGTAGGACCTTATACCTGGTGTAAAAGCAAAGGCAAGAATCTTTTAAGGGTGTGTTAGTATGATCGGTAAAGATATTATGCCACTACAACGATCACCTACTTCCTCACCCATACCAGAGCGTGTAGTAAATCAAACCTTTGATTTAGAGGCAGATTCAAATTCTAGATCAAACATAACAGTCAGAAACAAACTACTTCGCCAACCAACGGAGGTACACCTAGAGGAATATTTTTCACGCTTTAAAATCGAAATAAAAGAAATGATCGGAAACATGTTGGTAGAACAGAATACAAGAATAACCGCATTAGAAAACCGCTTTGATAGTCGTATGACGGAGTTGCAAAACCAAAACAATGCTATCCAAACTAGCAGTAAAGACATTGAGACATCTATTGGATTTGTGTCTCAACAAATTAAGGATTTGAACACTAAAATAGGCAACCTGGAAGACGACCGCAACAAAACTACCCTGAAACTTAACCAGTTAGAAGAAAAAATCGAGACTATGGAGCGTAATGAACGAAAATACTGTTTGGAGCTAAGAAAAGTGCAAAGAAAACCTAAAGAAACTAAAGAAGACTTGTTCATTATCGTCCGAAATTTATTTAAGAGCCTGAAATTAGATCTACGTGATTGTGACATTAGAGATGTTTATAGGTTGCCCAGTAAATCGGATCAAGAAGTGGGAGCCATCATCTCCGAGCTATCAAACAGCCTTACTAAAAAGAATCTTTTTGAGGCAATAAAAAAACAAAATAAGACCTCGGAGAAACTGAACTCTCGCCTATTAGGACTAGAATGGCCGAAAAATCCCGTATATGTGTCTGAATATCTCACGGCTAAATCTAAGAGACTGCACTATCTAGCTCGCGACTTTAAAAAAAGTGAAAACTACAATTTCTGCTGGACTTCTAATGGAAATATATTTCTTAGAAAAGAAGAAGGCTCACCACTAATATTGGTCAAAAACCCCGAAACACTCGACACCTTGAAATTGAAAAAACCTAAAATATGACTGGATCCGTGCATGTATTTTATTTTTGTTGTTTTTTTGTTAAGTGGTATATCATATTGTATTATGTCAGTAAACTATTGTATGTCTTGTTACACTTACACACACAGCAATCACAAAAGTATTATCCACATATTCCCACACTATATTGTTGGTTACAAAACTTTACACACACGCACCAATCACAAATACATTTTCCATATATTCCCATACTACATTGCTAGTTATAAAACTTTACACTGTCTCCCAAGTTTCTTCTTGTTGTTTATTCGCTGCGTGTACTCTATCTCAGTTTTATCAGTTATTGTTTTTATTTTTGTTGTTTCAGACTGGTTGAATATTTTGCTCTCAATCTTGGAAACTGCAACTGTTATCTTGAATCCTTTCCCTAAATATATTTCAACATGAATCACATACAACAAATAGCGAATGACTTAGATGATTACAATATTTCTGCACCCTATGAAACTGACACTAAAACAGCATCGCAGCTATTGAAGATGCAGGATAGGAAATTACGTATCATATGTCAAAATATTAGAAGTATTGATCATAATATGGGCCAATTTGAATTATTTTTAGCTGAACTACAAGTTGACTTAGATGTTATTGTGCTTACGGAATGCTGGATTAATAAACTATCCATGCCTCCTCCCCTGGCCAATTACACCAGCTTTGCTACTAAAAACTGTAACACACAAAATGAAGGAGTTGTTGTTTATATAAAGCATGGGTTACAGTGTAAAGTTACCGAACCGGAATTTCCAGAAGGAAATTGTTTACTTATGGAATTCGGAAAGGATACTGCAATCGCCGGAATTTATCGTCCATGTGGCATTAAAAAAACTGAGACCTTTATAAAATCAGCGAATAAACTCCTCGCCTCTCTATCTTCCTTCAACAACATAGTCTTTGTCGGCGACATGAATATTAATATTAGACCTGAAACAATTGACAACTCTGGCTTGGATTATCTCGAATCCTTGTCTATGTTAGGTCTATTACCAGCGCATACTTTTAGTACTAGACTCAAAACATGCTTAGATCATGTCATGCTGAAAACTAAATTACCCTCAGTCACGTGTGTCATTCAAACAACTATGACTGATCATTTCACAATCGGCCTAGCAATCGGCTCTGCATCGATTAAAATTAATAAATCAATTAATCTAAATAAAAAAGTTGACCTAAATAAAATTGTAGAACATGTTGAAAAATCTAACTTTGATGAAATTTTTAGAACTAAGGATGTCAATACTGCTGCTGAAATGTTAGTACACAAGTTAAACACTGTTATAGCAAGTAATACGACTGTTAAACCTGTTCCCCGTAGTAAACGAATTATAAAGCCATGGATCACATCTGGGTTACTGCGTTGCATAAAAAACAGAGATAGAATGTACATAAATCACAGGAAAACTCCTACAAATGAAATACTGAAAACTACTTACCTAAGATACAGGAATTTCTGTAACTCATTACTAAGAAAAGTTAAACAAGTTTATCACAAAACTGAACTGGAAAAAGCGTCTAAAAACCCCAAGAAGATTTGGAATATAATCAGAGACGCTGCAGACTTGAGTTCACAAAAAAGGTCGAATTTTGACTTGTTATCTCAGAGTAATCCAGAGACATCTGTCAATGACGCTAATAATTATTTTGCAAATGTTGGAAAGAGTCTAGCTGAGTTACTAGTTCAAAACAGTAATCAAAATGTGCCATCAGTTTCACTCAAACCATCAATATCATCTAACTCGCCTGTTTATTCTTTCACATTGTATGACACTGATCAAAGTGAAATAGCGACTACTATTCGCAATATGAAATCAAACTGTGCAACGGGGTGGGATGATATATCTACCAAAATATTAAAATTAACTGCACATGTTTTGATTCCAGTTATATGTTACATTTGCAATCTTAGTTTTACCAAGGGTGTTTTCCCAACTTGTTTCAAGATAGCTCTTATCCATCCTGTTTACAAGTGTGGGAGCAGAGACGATGTGAATAACTATAGGCCTATCTCGATTCTGCCAGCTTTATCAAAAATTTTGGAACGTCTCATGAAAAACAGATTAAATTCGTATTTGACTAAACATAATTTATTATCACAAAACCAGTTTGGCTTCATTTCGGGCAAATCCACCGAGGATGCAGTTTTAAAACTCACCGGAGAAATTGCAAAAAAGCTAGATAGTAAGAAAAAGTGTATTGGCATATTTCTAGATCTTAGTAAGGCCTTTGATACGGTCTCTGTACCTATACTTCTGAATAAAATGGAGCGTTTCGGTATCCGAGGTTTACCCTTAAAATTATTTGCTGACTACTTGTCACTCAGGTCACAAAGAGTAAAAATAGGGGAATATGTTAGCCAGGACGCTTTATTGGATTACGGTGTGCCTCAGGGTAGTATCTTAGGGCCTAGCCTATTTTTGATATATGTTAACGATTTATGTGATTTGTCTTTATCGAACGGTCAAATAATCACATATGCTGATGACACAGCTATAATATTTGATGGTAACGACTGGAACTCTGCTGTACAAAATGCTGAAAATGGCCTGAGTATTGTAATGAAATGTTTGGAGGCAAACGTTCTGACTCTTAACATCCAGAAATCAAAATTTCTTGCTTTTTCAATTAGGAATGACACATTTTTAAATCTTACCATTAGGGCCCATCGTTGTGACAGCCCTGGTAACTGCAATTGTCTTGCACTCGAACGTGTTCCGGTTATTAAATATCTTGGCGTTCACATCGATGAACAATTAAATTTTCATCATCATCTTCGTACCCTCTCTGGAAGGATAAGAAAACTTATTCTAATCTTTAAAAAGCTCAGACATGTTGCAGATCATAACTTGCTTGTCACAATCTACTATGCACTATGTCAATCGCTTATAAAGTATTGCATATCAGTCTGGGGTGGCTCAGACAAGTCTTCAATGCTGCAGGTCGAGAGAGCTCAGAGAGCAGTTTTGAAGGTGATGTTTTTTAAAAAGTTCATTTTTCCCACAGACCAATTATTTGCGGAATGTCAGGTTTTGACTGTACGACAACTATTTATCCAAACCGTGATTCTCAGACAACACAGATTATTAACTTATGACCCTCAGTTTCTAGAGTCAAAACGACGAAGGGACCGTGTTTGCGGAATTATACTTCATAAAACGAAATTTTATTCTCGATTTTTTTGCATTCTTGGTCCTTATTTGTACAATAAACTAAGCAAGAATTGTTCTCTTTTTGAACTTACATTTATAGATTGTAAAAAAACTCTCTTTACTCTGCTTAAAACTTTTAGATACGATTCTACAGAAGATCTTTTAAAAATTTCTGAATAAATTTTATATTTTGTTATTAATTCATTAACCTAGTTACTTACGCACTTCAAAATCACCTTTTTCGAGCTTTTTTCACTTACTGACTTACTCACACTGACTGACTGATGTACTTACTCAATTCCTCACTCATAACACACACTCACACACACAAACACACATCCTCTTTCATCACTCTCAAAAAACACACACTAATTAATCAATCATACAGTAATATAGGATTTGTACCTTTCGTTAGGAATTTGCATGCTCTTCTCTTTTTGGCTAAATTCAACCTGTATCACCTTGAGTAGAAGAAACTGACTTTTAAATGACAGGCCTCGCCTTATTAAGAGTCAGTTGATCACTTGTACTGTTTATATACTTAGCCTTAAAACAATATTGTTATTCTAGGTTAAGTTTTTTTTTTTGTATCAATAAATAAATTTTGTATTTTAAATACTGGGATCTCTAAATAAAGTACCAGTACCTCTTAGTAAGAGGATTTTCTTTACTCAAAATACACTAGGTGTGTGGGGAGGCCGGTGAGCTGCGTAGCCATAGCTTAGAAAAATGATGGAATTTTTGGTCACAAGGTATATATTTTTTTCTCGTAATGACATCAGAATCGTGTATACTTTCATACCCTAAAGGGATTCTTGACTTTGCATTTACACCCTGTATAACAAAAAAGAGTTTTTTTTTGTTTTTTAGCGAGCATAAGATAATAATGTGGATCTGAAGGTGCGATGTGATCATACTGGAAAACTTTTTCTTTGTCTTTAGTTTGTATTTTTGAGTGTTCCAGGACCGTTGAACGAAGAACAACGTTGTTCAAGCATCTCCCTCCTATATTTTTGACTTTTGTTCCAGAATGCTGGCCATCTGTGACATCTCTGCAGACCCGGGTGGCTCCATCGAGTTCATGAACGAATGCACCACCATCGATACACCCTTCTGTCTCTACGATGCCGATCGCAATAAGGACACAAAAAGGTAATCTATGATAAATACCTCATTCTTCGTTATTATACATTTTTATATTATTACTTTTTCATCTATCCTAATTGTATTTATCCCAAATGCCACGTGGATCGCATAAATGTCCTATATCACTCTGCAGGACGGTCTTGCAGGCGCCAGCGCAGGTGATAGTGATCACGATAATTTGTTAGTGCTAATTGGATTATTTTATTATTATTACTTTTTGGTCTTGCTACCTAACATTTTAAATTTACCTATTAAGTACAAATGTATATTAAACCGAATAAATATTTTGTATTTGTTTTTGTATATTTACCAATGTACGAGTAACTCGCGTATGATGTGATCTACGTTATCTATAGGATGAAATTAAATTAACCGACCCAATTCATACGGGACACTCGGTTAGTGATCAAGAACTAGGTTCAGTAATCCATTTGGCCAATTTTGAAAAAAAAATTTTTTTGCTCCCTTTCTGCTCTTAGTGCAGGCACTATGTGGAAAAAAATATTCTTTTTAGAATTTCACCTGGAGGGTCATTAAACCTTGTTTCTGATGACTAACTGAGTCTCCAGTACGAATTTGGTGGGGTGATTTAATTTCACCTAGAATAATTCAAGGGGAGTCGTAGTAAATTCTACACTTATTTCACTCTGACTGTTATGTCAAAAAGCTACGAACCTCAGTACAAATCAGATATATTATTATGTGCATTCATATTCTCATTGAGGTGGTAGAGCTGATGCCGGGCTCGACTGTGGAGGTACCACCATCTTACTCGCAAATCTCCCGAAGTTATTCGGGGGAGAGTAAGAGAACAGCTCTCAGGCAAAACCAGGCAGCCCACCATTGCCTGGGACCGATGGATGGTGGCGGTATATCCATCCCTAATTACCGGGCCTTATATAAAACAGACTGGTGACGGGTAGCGGCGTCACTGGTGCGAGGGTTTCGGCACCGCGCTCACCAACCCGCCTGCCCAGCGTGTGTGAGTATGGGCATTTCTTCCAGGAGGACCGCCTAGAGTGGCGTAATCCTGGAAAGGCCTATGTCCAGCAGTGGACGAAACAGGCTTATGGATGGATGGATTCATATTCCATTATTCATTTGATGACGACATCACTAAAGGAGTCAAAATATATGGTAAATTTTTTTTCTTGTACTATCCATATACGTATACTAACCAGATCGATGCACCAGGGTGGAACTAAGATACAGGAATGAGTATATTTTCTGTTTATAGGACAAATAGTAAGGTCAAAATAGCATAACTTCGTTTAAGAGCTTCCCCAGTATACATTGATCTGTTAACAAAAGTCTTTTCCTTAGTTTCAAAGGCCCAGGTGTGCTGGTGTGTTCAATAGACAACATGCCAACCCAACTGCCTCGAGAGTCCACAGACTTCTTTGGAGACCTCCTTTACCCATACGCTGATGACATCATGAAGTCTGACGCAACAAAGCCTTTAGATGAACATAAGTTCTCACCCGTAGTTCAAGGGGTAAGGAAATATTGGAAAAAGTGTCTTCTTTGTTTGCTTATTTATTACTGGTTGTTCTTTCGTATCATTTAGGCAAAATATTGGCTTAGAGCATTTAATAAGTTTATGATTCGATTTGTAGTGAGCATTATTTTCGTATTTTTATCTTATCACTGACACAGCTTTGCTTGCTTACATTACATTTAAATAAATCAGTGTGATCGTCGTTTATTCACCAGTACTATACATTTACAGGCGATCATCACTAGCAACGGAAAATTAACACCATCTTTCGAATATATTAACGAATTAAGAATGGGTAACATGTAAGTAGTTGCTTAAACATTTTTTGCTGTAATCTCTATGAAAGTAGTTACATAAACTGTACAGATGTGTTTTGATAGTAAATTTTTACAGTCGCTCAAGACACAAGGTGGAAGGTAGTCAGCAACAGAACTCTGTCGTCATCTTGGGAAGTGGATTGGTTTCTGCTCCGGTCGTTGAATATTTATCTAGAGAAAAGAATATCGCAGTTACTGTGGGTGAGGATAAAAATAATCTACCTATATACCAAAAACTTCTGCATCTCCAATAGAACAATTGTTATTTTTTTATCTCCCTTCAAATCCTAAATGGGAAAGCACATGCGTAAATTCGCAGGTTGTGTTAAGAAATGGATAGCTCAGTTGGTAGAGCAATCGCCCGGTGAGTGAGAGGTCCCGGGTTCGAATCCCAGTTCAGAGCTCCTCAATCCAGATTTACTTTTCTGCTTTTCTATACCGCAATATGTAATATTAAATTGTTATCTCCCTGTGATGGATAAACTATCATAGTTTCTAAATGAATGTTTAATATATCCTCCAGCATCACAAGTAAAAGAGGAAGCCGACGCCCTGGCAGAGCGGTACGGAGTGGAGGCAGTTTACCTGGAGGCTAATGATGAATCAGCACTTCAAGCTCTAGCCTCGCGTTCCCGCCTTCTCATCTCTCTGTTGCCATACGAGCTGCACGGTGTTGCAGCCAGAGCTTGCCTGAATGCCGGCGTGCACATGGTCACAGCGTCATATGTGACACCACAAGTCCAGGAATTACATGAACTGTAAGCATTTCCACATTGTATAATTTTCTTTTCATAATTACGTATTTAGTACCTGAATTCTTATCTCCTGTTTCAGGGCAAAAGACAAGGGCATCACAATTTTGAATGAGGTGGGTCTGGATCCTGGTATTGATCACTTGCTCGCGTTGGAATGCATCCATGATGTTCAGAGCCACGGAGGACGAATCGACTCTTTTGTTTCATATTGTGGAGGTAGGTACGTTTCTAACCGAGCCTCGGGTCAACAAATTGAATCCAAAAACTAATTAACTGTTTCATTTTTGCAGGTCTTCCGGCTCCAGAGTTCAGTGACAACGCTCTCAGGTACAAATTCTCGTGGAACCCTCGAGGTGTCCTTCTAAACACCATTTCAGCTGCCAAATACCTCAGCAAAGGACAGGTAAAGTGTACTTAGACTCACGAAAGATTGTTTTCCCCTAAAATTGCTTACAGTATGAAACTAATGAAGGAATTTAATTTGAATCTATAGATAGTAGAAGTTTTAAGTGGCGGAGAACTGATGTCGGTAGCTCGTGAGCTGGATTTCCTGCCAGGGTTTGCATTCGAAGGGTTTCCCAACAGAGACAGCACCAAATATGCCAAGCTCTATGGTATTGAGGACGCACACACCATCTTCCGTGGTACAATCCGGTACAAAGGTACGAGTTGTTTACCCTCACACGACCATACTGTTACCACCATTCAGATTAATAATGTTGGGACAATTCTAATTTCTTCATTATTTTAGGTTTCGCCGAGTGTATGATAGCTATGCAGCTGTTTGGTTTTATAGACCCCAATCCTCACCATTTACTGCACCCTGAAGGACCAGAAATTACTTGGGTAACCGTTATAACTTTTTTAAGGCGCATAGGTACGCCACAGTTTTCGTACAAAATTTGGTAACCCGTTTCTCTGTTGTTTTTCGTTTTAGACTAAAGTACTTATAAGAAGTCTATCATCTGGTACTGATATTTTAAAAGGCACCATTTTACCAAAATGTTGAATGTTGATTTTGTTTTAAAGATATCAACCTGGACAGATTTACATACAAAGTTCCTTTCTTGCCCTAAATTGTACATTAACCAAAATTTTACATCTTAGTGACTTTGCAAATGCCTTTTATTAAAATATAGAGATCTTGAAATTTATTCTATAACGAAACGAACAGAGCAACGGGTTATCAAATTTTGTACTAAAACGGTGCATGCATATGCACCTTAATCCACACTAACCTTTACAAATATTTTATCTCCTGAATGTTAATTTGTGCTTTATCTCCTTTACCAGCGTCAATTCGCTTGTGAACTTCTCGGTCTGACGGACTCGTCCATCTTCTATGAGAATCTCAAGGGTCGCCTCCAGGAGAGGATCGGCACTGTGGGAATGCAGGCGTTGGAGTCACTTGGGCTATTGGATGATGTAGCAATCGCGAAAAAAGTCACTCCTCTGGACACCATTAGTTATTACCTGAGCAAGAAATTGCAGCTACGTGAGTTTATCGTTATCTTTGTTACATTGTAAAGGTTGAGTCCTTGGATTGTGAAGTAGGTTAATAATTGTCTGGTGTTTGCCAGCAAACACACATGTCTAATCCATTTCTTGCCAGTTGTCAGCCCTGGCGTCAGCTAAAAACATTACGAAAGCAGATATATAAAAAACATGGAAATCTTAACACTGACATGAATCTGCTATGATCACAATTACTTATTTAATTTTTCCAATTAATTTAATTGTTGTACAGAATCAGAAGAGACCGACTTGGTGGTGTTACGTCACGAGGTGGGCGTGACGTGGAGCGACGGACGCCGGGAGCGTCGTGACGTCACTATGACAGTGCGAGGCGATCCTACCTCTCACACGGCCATGGCCCGCACTGTAGGGCTGCCGACTGCTATAGCCGCCAAGATGCTGCTAGATGGTAACTCATTGTCAACCCCGCTTATTTTGTGTAATTAGCACAGTTTGTCAATTTTAAATGTTGATGGTTGTGATTGTCGGCATTTGGTGGAACTTATTATGTATCTTTAATATGACACTTGTACTTGTCCATAGAATTATTATTAAACTTCAATACTAAAATAATATTAAAATACCCTCAGAAATTGTTTGACATTTATCGCACGCATGAAACATTTAAACATTATTGTGTGATTAGTTGATTACACTGATTACTGATTATTTAAGTTGTTTTTTTTTTAGGGGATTCACTAGAAAATGCTTATAAGCGAAACCGGTCGGGTGTATTAAAGTTTAATAATAATTCTGTGGACAAGTACACGTGCCTTATTTACAAAGATTAGTCAATTTTATATGTTTTCCCCAAATAAACACGCAGCCCATTCTGCAGATTGTTCCCTAGTTAAATATGCCATATTCGTCTTCTCACGGCTTATGATATTACAGGTGAAATTCAAGAGCGAGGTGTGGTGCTGCCATTCTCCCCTGTCGTGTACCGATCTCTGCTGTCCCGATTGAGAGCTGACGGAATCGACGCCAAGGAAACCACCACGCCTTTAAATTAACCTAAGATAGACTATTGAGTTTGTAATATAAATGACTTGTATTGTATTATTGTAAAAAAATACGAAAGTAATTTGATAATTTTGTAAATATAAAGTACAGTAGACTATAAGACCTAAGGCTAAATGGTATGTTGATCGATCGATTTACTAATAGATTTAATAAAAATATATTTAAAGATTATAAGTTTAATTGTTATTTAATATGTTTAATTATGGAAAAGCCCCTAACTCAATTTATCAGAACATTTCATTGAGTGCAACAAAATTTGCCAGTGGAGCCAACTCTACCAAGGCTTTTGCTTTAGCCCCGGCCCACCCGCGCCCCCGCTAAAAGAAACCTTTCCTGCCAGGTGCCTGCGTAGTTTATCAAACCAATCTGCCTAATTTCAAGTATGTAAGCCTCTGTAGTTTCGGAGATTTCTTAAGGTGTGGTATTTTGCAAAAATATCTGTTAACCTTTAATACTTTTAAACTCACTCAGTCTCCAGTCTCTCCAGTAATATTTCCACAGACTAGCAGACCAGACCTAAGGATTAAATTGGCGTCGCAAGTTTCCATACAAACAAGAAAGAAAGAAAAGAGCTTTATTTCATAAAACCACAGTAGTTATCACAAATAATAAGTAATATTAACAAATTAGGCATATTCTATGGTTAAGAAAAGGGAGTCCAGCTCAGCTTAATGCCACAGCCAAAGCCATAGCACTGGTTTTCTGCTGGATCCTACATAAATAAAACTAATAACTAATCTAAATATAACTAAAATCTAAATTAAATTAAATATAAATTTAATAAAACGTATACTGTAAAATACATACAAATAGTGAAAAATAAATAGTAATATGAAATAAATATACAAATAATAGTGTTATACTAAACAAGATGCATAATTTATAAAAATACTATATAAGTTTACGCATTAATCTTACTGAACAATAAGCTACATTTAAGCTACACGAAGAAACGTATAAAAATTTGTTGTTTTGGCTGGCTTATGCTTGAAACATATTTGTTAATACCTAAACTAATCTCTCGTATATATTTTGTTTGGAAACAAGCAATATTTATATTTAAAAGGGCCCGTAACTCACTGAGCTAAAATTGCTTCACGTCGACTCTATACGTTTATTATTATTAATGTTACATAGGCCTGCTAGTAATAATTTAAGTGTGTGAATATTTTAAAAGATAATGACTCCAACATATCAGTTTATGATGTGAATGCATACAGTCATCAGAACATTGAATTATGAAGCACATAGTAAACTCAGTAACTCTTTGCAGTGCAAGCGCGACCAATCCTCTTAATCCTCAGTATTGACACCTAATTTTTGAAAATCTTACTACCGACATGTACGACTTCTGTCATTAGGTAATTGCAATAATTGCTGGTGATTTTCAAAGCTACAAAATAAGGATCGGCTTAAGTCAAATGTGATCTGAATAAAAAAACCGGACAGGTGCGAGTCGGACTCACCCACCGAGGGTTCCGTAAAGAGATTTGGTCACCCACCCGTACAATTATGACCGCGCATACCGTCGCATAGCCTCGATGTTTTTTTTATACTAAAATTACAAATGTATGGTTTTAAGATTTTTTCATGAACTTGTAGTATTAGACGGTATTACTTGCCCAATTTCATAGTTCTAGGTCAACTGGAAATACCCTTGTAAGAGAACAGCTCTCAGGCAAAACCAGGCGGCCCACCATTGCCTGGGACCGATGGATGGCGGTATATCCATCCTCAATTGCCAAGCCTTATATAAAACAGACTGGTGACGGGTAGCGGCGTCACTGGTGCAAGGGTTTCGGCACCGCGCTCACCAACTCGCTTGCCCAGCGTGTGTGAGTATGGGCATTTCTTCCAGGAGGACCACCAAGAGTGGCGAAATCCTGGAAAGGCAGCAGTGGACGTAACAGGCTGATGGATGGATGGATGGGAAATACCCTATAAATTTTGATTCCCTTGAGAATGTCTAAATATACGTTTTTTGCGACATAAACGGCCGTATCTTTTTTACGTTAACTTAGAAGTTTGTTTTTTTACAGATTCAGGGGACTGTAGGCTTGAGCTATATAGTTTTAATTTCAACTCAATACCTCCACGCGTTCCCGAGATAAAGGGTCTTGACAGACAGACGGACAGACGGATGGAGAGACGGACGGACAGACGGACAACAAAGTGATCCTTTAAGGGTTCCGTTTTTTCCTTTTGAGGTACGGAACCCTAAAACTGAAAAAAAAAACAGAATATCCAGAATAATGTACGTGTACCTTTACCAAAATCCAAATCGAGACCAAGAACCGATTAAATTAATTAAGTATGAAAAGAAACAACGCAACAAATGAGTTCCCTTGGTTATTTTTGAAGAATTTTAGTTATGGTAACTATAATTAGTTATTTAGGTATATTTTTGCGCGTTCGCAACTTGATTCCCCGTCGAGCGACGGAGATATCAATACGGGGGTGTGCCTACACTCAGCGGGACCCCATGTCCTATGACGATGTTAGTAGTTGTGGGAGTTAGCTCCAAATTTGTTCTTTCGTATCCAATTAAATTTTTAATTACTCCGTCAAAATGGACGAGGGACACGATTTTACAGGCGACCTCTAGCCAGCGCAGTGGTACACTTCCTGTTTATAAGCCTCAGGATCTTCATATGGGTGCCAAACGTTAGTTCTACTTCCCTGTTCTAAGTGAAAACCAGTTTCTAACATGTATTATTTCGATAATAATTGGGTTTGAAACAACCTCCAGCCAGCGGACAATTTTTTCATGTGGCTTAGGAAGGTTTTTTGTGAAAGGCAAAGGGAGCTAGACCATACAGCCATTCGATTATTTTTATTTTTTGCATTGTTGTTGTTTATCGTTAAAACATAAGGGTTTTTATGCAGTTACTTAGTAGAACTGATTGGTGAGAAGAGACTGATATAACTCCTAGCTTACTCATCCTCACGAAAAAAAAGTTGTCCGCTGGCTGGAGGTTGTTTCAAACCCAATTATTATCGAAATTACACATGTTAGAAACGTGTTTTTGCTTAGAACATAATACAGGGAAGTAGAATTAACGTTTGACACCCATATGAAGTTTCTGAGGATTATAAATACAAAGTGTCCCGCTGGCTGGAGGTCGCCTGTAAAATCATGTCCCTCGTCCATTTTGACGGAACAATTTAAAAATTTGATTGGATTTGATAGAACAAATTTGGGACTACGAGTAACTCCCACAACTACTGGCATCGTCGTAGGACATGGGGTCCCGCTGAGTGTAGGCACACAACGCGGGGCGAGTCATGCGAGTGAGTGAGACGCACGTACCCGTGGTCACCAGCAGTATTTATGTCAGGGCGGTTTATTGACGTGACAAAACGAACATAGAGGTAACTTCAAAATTGCATATTTAGAAGCTGAGATTCAAAAATGCTATAAAATTTATTTTAATTTAAATTAAACTTGCGTTTCACACGTTTAACGAAAATTTCATATTGTATTTAAAGAAAAATATATTATTATTGGTTTTAAGGTAATTTTTTTTTCCATTTTTACACATTTTTGAGATATTCCAGTTTGTTTATTAGAAAATGTCACTCGACATACCCAAACTGACCGGAATTAATTGACAGAATTGTACAATAATCGTTATTGCAGTAGCCTTATTAACTAACTTCAACATCTATCTATATCGCTATCAATTGTATTGTGATTGGTTAAAAATTATGTTTGATGATGATGCCATTTCTAATCAATCACGATACATTTGAAAGCGATAGATATTGAAGGAGGCCGCTTTGCCACATCTACCTGGATTCGAATATAATAACTGCTCGAACGACGGACAAGTACGAGTTACATTTGTGGCCTGAGGGTTCCGTTCATTTAATGGAAAAACGTTTGTCGCATAATAAAATTCCACATACAGTACTTAAGGAATTATAATGATCATTGGATTTGAGAAATATTGAAGAACTTTGTACTATTACATCTTCCTTTGTGTCAGAAAATTCTAAGTTATCGCATCAAAACACAAATCAAAACCCAAGATCTTGTTATTATTATGAATCTGATATTTTTTGTAGTAATCAACTGAGACTAAAAAAATCGTTAAACAAACTTTCAAAAAAAGTGTTATAGTAATAATTACTATGGCTGTAGTAAAATGTTTATTCGTTTTTTAGGAACAACTCATCAATGAAAAAATACAGACTGGGTGCTACGAAACAGCCTACGAGACAAGAGCGAAGGGCGTACGTAGAGCGATGCGTAGCTCTACGACCGTTGCTACGCTCCCGTAGCAACGCGGCCTAGATTTGCTACGACGAAAAGTGGATTGGATAGAAATAGCGCGGCGGTTGCGCATGTGGTTCTTATGCATGGCACTGCTGCAGTGCGCGATCGTATGTCAGTTGTTAATTTAATGTTTTATAGCACTGGCCATTCGAAAATCATAAACGGAAATAGAAAATTTGTTGACAAACATTTTTCATTTCAACGGGGCAACCACAAACAAAATGAGAATATTGCTGCCGAGTTATGTCACGTGGAAAAAAAAGGTTTGTTGACATGTCTGTCATTCTTATATCATTTTTTTGCTAACCTAAAATGTTTTCGCAAATGACTTGATTTGCTATTTTTTAGTTCTTTTTTATGATTATTTTTTGTAAATTAATTTGGCTAAATCTCGTTTGTGTCTTGGCGTGACTCACTAACCGTTGATTTTTTTCGCGAACCATTATTTCAACGATGGCTTTTCGTAAAGTCATATATTAGAAATGAACAACGACCCGGTTAACACAGTAAGTAAAGTGTTGTTTATCTTTAATGCTAGTTCTATATTCTCGAGAAAAACAAAACATTTATTATTGCCAAAACTTATTTCTTTGTGACATCTGAAACAAAGTTGTTTTCTTCTGGCTAACATGTACATCTGCTTCTATGATTTTTAGTGCAAGAAAAAGGAATAGATCTGAAAGCCTAATCTTTTAAAACTTAAAACCTTTTTACTTGATGCTTGCCTTTGTTTTAAAACATAAAATATTTTTTTAAATAAATAAATTATTAGTGCAACATCTAAAAGCAATTTGATGATTAGAGGAAGTGGTCACACGATGTTTCGGACTCATGAAGACAACCTTCAGCTGGCCATGTGACTTGTGCAGATTGATCAAATACCTATGTACATAAATTAAAATCACGAACCAACAGTAGGTACATTATAATTTTCCTGGGGATTAGTAGATTAATAGGTCTTATTTTTCAGTGTCACCTTTGTACAGTTTATTTTATCGATCTTGTAATAGCTTATCTTGTGTCTGGCTTTACCGTTGTCTTGGTATGTTCTTCTACTTTGGACTGTAATAAGAAAACCGTTATTAATAACTAGATAAAATGAACGATATTAACAGCATAATATGTATCTTGAAATAATATCTCAAAGAAAAGTACCTCGTGCTTAATTATATGATATACTCTTA
Organism: Ypsolopha scabrella; assembly: GCA_910592155.1. Classification (NCBI taxonomy): domain Eukaryota; kingdom Metazoa; phylum Arthropoda; class Insecta; order Lepidoptera; family Ypsolophidae; genus Ypsolopha; species Ypsolopha scabrella. The sequence continues at coordinate 15,405,994 of OU342966.1, forward strand.
GATTGCTTTTATGATGAAGGTAATGTCTTGAATCCTGTGATAAAATGTTTAAGAGCTGTTGCAAAAAACTCTTGGGAAAACCACGGTATAATAATTTCGGCTACGGGGAAAACTAAACTTGGAATCTGTCAGTGTCAAACACATGTGATTTTGATCGTTCTTCTTTCATGGACAATCTAGTTTCTGTCATAGATGGCAAGTAGATCAATCAAACAAAACCAGGCCATAAAAACGCAAAACACGAAAAATATGTCATTTTCTCTTTCCCTGTATATCTGCATGCATGCCTTGGATTCATGATGGTAGCCGCTTCAATGTTGATAGCTTCCGCAACTGGAGGGTTAGTTGCAGCCATTAAATTTACCCAACGCCACTTCATCATCAGGACTATAACTAACATAACCCTTTGGCAATATTAGATCGTCGTCCTAGCTCTTCTTTTCGTGATTCATGATTGATTATAGTTTCGCTAGGTTATATGGAACTATTGGAATAAATATGTAAGACTGTTAAAAAGACTCCAAGTGCATAGGGTCAGCTGGAGGCATCAAACAGGTTAGCAATAATGCTTACCATTGACGAAAGTAAGCTGCTAATGATGATGGCTATAAACAACCTACAGTATCACCTATTTATCTGTTCAGCTGGATCTTCCGCCCATCTCTTTCTTGTGCAGTAGAAAAGACTTTCATTAGAAAGATACGGCGAATGATCCCACTGAATAGCTAAGTTGGTGGAACTGGAAGTAGTAAGTCAAACATAAGAAGTGACAGCAGAAGCTATTCAGTGCCTTAAGTGCGACAAGAGGGTGCAGAATCGTAAGAATAAAAGAAGTCCAAAAATCGGCAAAATTGCTCCCGCTGCACTGCCAAGTCACGGACAGTATAGCTGCATAGTAATTATTGCAAACGCAACAACATTAAAGGTTCCATGTAATCCTCAGACGGCGGGTCGCGAAACCGGGCGGTGCATGTCGGTGGCTGCGATGCAAGCACTCCACCGACTGCGCGAGTGTCGACTGCTCTGCGACGCCATTGTGCGCGCTGACGATGGAGCAGCCTTCCCCGTGCACCGCGCCATCCTGTCCGCTTGCAGCCCTTACTTTCTGTATGCTTTGTTTATTTACAACAAATTTTTCAAAAAATCCTTTCAAACTGCTGCACGACATTATGAATCTCCTTTCCTCCCACTAACGAAGCAAGTTCTTTTGGAATAGAGCTGAAAAAGAATACTTTCTGTATAAGATGAGGTGTTACCTCAGTTACTTGCAGCAAAAAAGTAATATATTTGTATTCTATTTAACTTATTTTAATGTAGGGCTTTGTTTACGACTACACTGCATTCCCGCGAGCAGAGCGACGTGCAAATATCTGGCGTCCGCTCCGAGATCCTGCTACTGCTTATAGAATATGCATACCTCCGGCGTATCGATGTCACGGACACCAATGTGCACGAGCTGCTGATGACGGCCGACTATCTGGCCTTCCTTGGCGTCCTCCAACTATGCTGTGAACACCTACGTGCCTCTCTTAACCCACGCAATTGTCTTGGAATCATGACCTTTGCCAGGTGAATATCTCCTTGTTCGTTCATTTATTCTTGATATCCCAGGTTCTTATAAAAGAATCAAAGTATGGTACTTTTCAGACGTGTCTTCTGCTACAAACTCGAAGCGGATGCCCGAAGATATCTTTTGCGTTACTTTGTCACAGTAGCAACTGAGAGCGACGAGTTTTTGCATCTGACACTGGAAGAGTTGAACTCGATCATATTGGAAGACGAATTGAATGTGAAGAGTGAGGAGGTGGTTTGGGAAGCCGTATTGCGTTGGGTCAACCATGAACCTGATACCCGTTGGCAGAACACCGTCAAACTGATGGGAAGTATCCGACTTGGATTATTGGATACCCAAGTTAGTATCTAAGGTAAACTACATCTGTAACATTAAGGAACCAAAGATTTTTTTACTGAGGTGCAATTTTATTTTTCAGTTCTTTCTAGAAAACGTAAAGGATCATCCATACGTGACCGGGAACGAAGGCTCGCGTCCTATCATTATCGAAACGCTAAAGTTTCTTTACGACCTGGAAATGATCGCTCAACGAGATGGTGAAGTGGCAACACCCGAGATCGCTCGTCCTCGAGTACCGCATGAGGTCTGTTCACATCTTACTATGACGACATGAAAAAATACATAAAATTAAGTTAAAGGGCGATTTTTCTTTCAGGTGCTTTTCGCAATCGGTGGCTGGAGTGGAGGATCTCCGACAGCTTTCATTGAAACCTATGATACTCGAGCTGATCGTTGGATAAAGGTCTCAAAACTTTCCTTTTTCTCAGAGACTTTCTATTCATCTTGAAATTAAGGTCTCCTTCTGAATGCAGGTGGAAGAAGTTGATACAGCTGGTCCTCGGGCATACCACGGAACTGCTGTTCTGGGATACTGCATCTATGTTATCGGGGGATTTGATGGAATGGACTACTTCAACTCTTGCAGATGTTTTGATGCTGTAACTAAAACATGGAGAGAAGTATGAATTGTGGAATGCTGAATAACTTCAAAATTATGTATTTTTTTCGGATCAATACAAGAAGCATTTTTTTTATACAGGTGGCACCAATGAATGCTCGCCGTTGTTATGTATCTGTTGCGGTGTTAGGCGAGACAATCTATGCAATGGGAGGCTATGATGGCCATCATCGTCAGAACACCGCTGAACGGTTTAACCACCGTACTAACCAGTGGTCTTTGGTGGCGCCGATGAATGCTCAGAGATCAGATGCTAGTGCTGCATCTTTAGACAGTGAGTAGAAGCCTTTGAATATGAATCATTTTCTTAACTGTTATAGCTCGTTGGTTATTTATAACTAAACCGTAGAAACATCTTCATGCTTAAATGTGTGCTTTGTCGTTTTGCTGAGCTTAATATATAAATTAAACAAGCCAATCAAACATTCAATTTTCCAGATAAGATCTATATAACAGGGGGGTTTAACGGACAAGAATGTATGAACAGCGTAGAGATGTATGATCCTGACACAAACCAGTGGACGAACTTGGCCCCGATGCGCTCGCGTCGTTCTGGAGTATCCTGCATTGCTTACCACAGTAAAGTATGTCAAACCTGAACACAGTTGGTGAGTATCGACGTCCCCAAATTGTCTTTGATAACATTTATTAACTGGCAGATATACGTGATCGGAGGCTTCAACGGTATATCTCGCATGTGCAGCGGTGAAGTGTACGACCCTATCACTAACACCTGGGCTCCTGTCCCTGACATGTACAATCCGAGGAGCAACTTCGCTATTGAAGTTATTGACGACATGATCTTTGCTATTGGAGGCTTCAATGGCGTCACAACTATCTACCATGTTGAGTGCTATGATGAGAGGACCAATGAATGGTTAGTAGTAGATATAAACACAATTTTCCTTTTTCATGGCGTCACATGATTTCATTTTAAATACGTTCTTTCCCATTTCAACATGCACTATTATACTTGATGATGTGATGAGTGGATAATAAATTAAAACTTTTTAACCTTATGATTTTATGAGACTTGCGTAAAACAGGAAGAATTTTAATCATCTCATAATAAAAATTATCATCGCGATCTTTTGAATCAGGTTTATGGCCTTTTGCACACAAAGCATAAATCTTTCATTTTCCCAATGCAGGTACGAAGCCACTGATATGAATATCTACCGATCCGCGCTATCAGCCTGCGTCATTATGGGTCTACCGAACGTGTACGACTACATCCACAAGCACCGCGAGCGACTGATGGAGGAGAAGCGTCAGAAGATTCTACTGTCTGAGACCGCGCGACATGGCCAACATCGCACCACGCTGCCTGATGTCAATGTATGTATCTAAGAGACTCTGCATCATCATGGGTCTACCGAACGTGTACGACTACATCCACAAGCACCGCGAGCGACTGATGGAGGAGAAGCGTCAGAAGATTCTACTGTCTGAGACCACGCGACATGGCCAACATCGCACCACGCTGCCTGATGTCAATGTATGTATCTAAGAGACTGTCTGCATCATCATGGGTCTACCGAACGTGTACGACTACAACCACAGGCACCGCGAACGACTGATGGAGGATATGCGTCAGAAGATCCTGCTGTCTGAGACCGCGTGACATGGCCAACATCGCACCACGCTGCGTGATGCCAATGTATGTATCTAAAAGACTGTCTGCATCATTATGGGTCTACCGAACGTGTACGACCACATCCACAAGCACCGCGAGCGACTGATGGAGGAGAAGCGTCAGAAGATTCTGCTGTTGGAGACCGCGCGACATGGCCAACATCGCACCACGCTGCGTGATGTCAATGTATGTATCTAAGAGACTGTCTGCATCATCATGGGTCTACCGAACGTGTACGACTACATCCACAAGCACCGCGAACGACTGATGGAGGAGAATCGTCAGAAGATCCTGCTATCTGAGACCACGCGACATGGCCAACATCGCACCACGCTGCCTGATGTCAATGTATGTATCTAAGAGACTGTCTGCATCATCATGGGTCTACCGAACGTGTACGAATACAACCACAGGCACCGCGAACGACTGATGGGGGAGATGCGTCAGAAGATCCTGCTGTCTGAGACCGCGTGACATGGCCAACATCGCACCACGCTGCGTGATGCCAATGTATGTATCTAAGAGACTGTCTGCATCATTATGGGTCTACCGAACGTGTACGACCACATCCACAAGCACCGCGAGCGACTGATGGAGGAGAAGCGTCAGAAGATTCTGCTGTTGGAGACCGCGCGACATGGCCAACATCGCACCACGCTGCCTGATGTCAATGTATGTATCTAAGAGACTGTCTGCATCATCATGGGTCTACCGAACGTGTACGAATACAACCACAGGCACCGCGAACGACTGATGGGGGAGATGCGTCAGAAGATCCTGCTGTCTGAGACCGCGTGACATGGCCAACATCGCACCACGCTGCGTGATGCCAATGTATGTATCTAAGAGACTGTCTGCATCATTATGGGTCTACCGAACGTGTACGACCACATCCACAAGCACCGCGAGCGACTGATGGAGGGGAAGCGTCAGAAGATTCTGCTGTTGGAGACCGCGCGACATGGCCAACATCGCACCACGCTGCGAGATGTCAATGTATGTATCTAAGAGACTGTCTGCATAATCATGGGTTACCGAACGTGTACGACTACATCCACAAGCACCGCGAACGACTGATGGAGGAGAAGCGTCAGAAGATCCTGCTATCTGAGACCACGCGACATGGCCAACATCGCACCACGCTGCCTGATGTCAATGTATGTATCTAAGAGACTGTCTGCATCATCATGGGTCTACCGAACGTGTACGACTAGATCCACGAGCATCTCGAGCGAATGATGAAGAAGAAGCATCTACCGATCTTACAAACCCTATCTAAGATTAACTTGACTTTCGCATCGTACCAAAGTGTCCTCTGCAAAGAGAGATGTCATGAGTAAAATTATAGCAACTTCAACCAACGTCAAAAAATTCACTAAGGTACAAAACCAAGTAATAGTCTGGCTATCTTAAGACAAGACAGAGTTTTATTTTTTAAACTACAAAAATTTATTATTCAAACTTAATAAAGCCGGTATTTCATAATATTTTACAAAAATTATATAACTGACTTCGTACAAGAAAGTACCTGTAGCATTTCTGCAAATATGTTATGTGACTGCCGCTTCAAGCCCGAATCTACTTGTACCTTGTACAGTAAACCAATATCGTGAAATGTCGTCCATCCATCCTCGTCTCCATCCACCCATCCATCCATCGATTCGATTGATTCTCCGGAATTACCCCCCTGTACTCAACCGGTGTTAACGAAAGACGATTTTATGTGTCACCTTTCGATAGCCAGCCACTTAAGTCATCACCACGATAAAAAGATCAGGACGAAATCAGTTAAGTTGTATATGTAACGCTCAAAGACCGAAAACCCTCATTGAGCGAAAAAACAGCTCACAACGCGTAGTCACTGTAACACATCCACATCGCGAAATTGGTGTTATGGCTCTTATGAAAACGCTCACGACGCGTTGTGGCTATCACAGAAATACCAAATAGCGAAATTGGTGTTGTGGATGTCATGTTATATGACCACAACGCATTGTGGCATTGATTAAAAGCCAAAACGCGTATGGAACCATATTAGATTACAACGCACAGTACTTTTCGTTATAGGTCCCACTAATCTTGAAGCTTTTTAGTAGATATCCTTAGGAAATATTTTTTATCCTGTAACAGGTACCAGATAATGCCCTTACTACTGCCAAAAATCAAAAACCGCTGTAAGACATATTTGTCATCCATGAAACCATCCAGCAGCCCATGCTCGTCCACTGCTGGACATAGGCCTCTCCAAAATTTTTGTCATTAGAAAATCGTGACAAAAAAATCGTGTCATTAAAATAAAAGGACATTCGTTATTTATTGGGATTACTTTGTATAAAAACAACTATTAAGTAATAAATTAGTGAAAACAAATTATTAATCATTGGTAATATTGATATATTAATTTACTTAAAATTATTTATATTCTTTGAGCGATACTTGCACTTCTTATCAATACAGTATCTTTTGCGGTGTTACATTATAAAGCCTTGCTGCTGACTTCTAGATGATAACATGGACGCTGAGCGAAGTGTTAACGAAGTTGTGGGTACATCACAAATATTAATATAGTTGTTCTTAGAAAGTGTAAACTCATTACATTACGTGCATAAAGTCTGTCGAGTAGACCTTAATTGTTTCCTAACTGATAGATACCTGATGGATTAATACTCATATTGCTCATAACAACACACAAAACATTCCTGGGAGCTGCATGTCCTCCATCAACATCAGGAACTGTTACTAAAACGTTGGAACCAATTTCTACAGTCCTCAAAACGCGTCATGGCTTTTCTTCATTGCCACAATGCGTTGTGGTCGTTTTCTTAGGAGCCATAAAACAAATTTCGCGACGTGGATGTGTTACAGTGATCACTACGTGTTGTGAGCTGTTTTTTCGCTCAATGAGCGTTTTCGTTCTTTGAGCGTAACATATACATACAAATTTCGAGGACGCGAGATTATGAATGTGAAAACCAAGTTACCGCACTTTGACCAGTCATATTTCATTTCTCGCTTCTGATATAAGCTCCCCTTTTTTCCTGCATCCTGCCAATGTGGTCCGCTTTCCCACACCCTTTGATCCCTTTCCCTTCTCCAGGTGCACCTAATGGAAGATAATGATGATATGTTGGAGCAGCTCGGGTTGATGGAGAACCCTGCCAACGAAGACGTCCCAGCCCCTCCCCCGCCGCCGCCGCCGCTGCCGCAGGAGTGACTGGGTGACCCGCCGAAGGTAAACATACATACAAGGTCACTATACTTCAAAGCGTCGCTTGGCGTAAAATTAAAAGTAAACTCCTTGTCACAATCGTTAACAGTAGTCATGATCTTTAGTGTGACAAGGTCCCTAGTTTTAATCAATGATCATAAGATCTGGGTAGGAAAGGGTTCTAATGACTTTACGATAGCTTTGCTAAGGCATAACACTAACTTAAGTTATTATTAACTTAGAATGTAGTTTTGTCAAACTATCACATATTTGTCTAAATTTCCCTACTAAAAACGACTGAACCTGCGCTGGCCTTCTGTAAAATTTACGCACTTATATGTGTGTCGAGGTGTGACGTTAAGAAAGCCATTGTCTCTGTAATTACCAGATCTGTACGCAAATGAACCTTTAAATCCTTGATGAACTTGTTCTTACCATCGGTCATACCTTGAATCACTCCTTAGTGACTAGGTAGTTCCTTTTCCACGGCATGGAAAAGTGCTCATGTCATAATGATTATAGTCTCCAACTAAACACATGCGAAAATTTAGGAACGTCTACTTATTTAGAACTCACTGTCCCCTTCTTATTTACGTAATCGCTTTCAATACTAATATTTTCACGATAAGCCCTTACGTTCTTCCAACATTGTTAAAAACTCTTGTTCACACAACACTGGGGTTTATAACAATTCATCATATAATGTTACAGCAATTAGACTCTGGATTTGACTCTACCGCAAAGTATTCGCGACTGTCCCATTTATCAGCCTTTTCAAGAAATATATATTTAGGTTAAGTATACCTTTTATTATAATATTGAATGATACATTACATACTTTAAAAATCTGTCGGAGAGTCACAGACAAGCTCGTCTATATACATACCTTCCAAATTGTGTATTTAAACCTTTTTTTGTGTGCGTAGATAGATTAAAGAGTAGAGAGACTAAATAGTATAAACAAGTGTTCCTCTCGGTCTTTAAACCATATTTATTTAACGAGGTAGCCCAGAATATTAATACGAAAAATTCATGAAGAGCGAAACCCATTAATGGGCCATTTAAAGTTTTAGAGGACTGATTGTTTAAGCTTCGCTCAGTCATGCGTCATGCATAACTTTTCATGACACCATTGGTTGCGAATCAAGGCATGGCTATATAAGTTGCTTAGCTGCTAGGACTAATAATTAAGTTAACACAATTTCTTTCATCTGGTTAATGGTAAGTGAAATTACTAATTATTTAACTTAGACATCTTTTATTTCAGAAAATCGAAAACTGTTGATCGATGACATGCCTTCACAAATAAAAACTTACAAGATAATGCGAAATAGTAAACTTATTTTAGGAAAAAATAATAGCGAATTAAATAATAATCTAAAATTTACATGTAGCACAACTTTGTTTTTTAAACAATTTACATTGATTTTAGTGTTTTTGGCATATTTATAATATTGTGATATTTTCATAATGTGAATCGTACCTGTATTTTTAGAATATTTTTTTATGAAAATTGTATGAAATTTTTCGGCCAAGTATATAATAATTAAGAATCTTAATTCTTGTTTATTCTTTTCTCCTAACTAGCATAATAAATACAACAAACAATATATCTTTATTGTTTTCAACTAAAGCATAATACCGCTGTACGATGAGAGAGGGACTGGGCGAAAACACGATATACTATCAAATAAAAATCCGCAGGGCTACTTACGTATCACTCATATTGCAACAGTAATAAGTGCGATAAGAGGGTCAGCGACAATTTCTTTGATGGTGCGTACTTAAAATAAAACAAAATAGAGGTAGGTAATAGTAAGATAGGAAATTTCTTTGTATGATATGTTTATTTAGAGTACATCGCGCATTTATAACCTCTTGATGTTATCACATTTATATGTCAAAATATCGGTCCGGGTTGTCGTGAATAACAACGTCTCCTATGACCGCAGCCTGTCTCAGGGTGTTGACAGTTGTGTCGGCGGTGCACAGTTGCCAAGCCTGCTCGGTCCACGCCACCGCAGTGAAACAAGCTCCGTTGCTGATGAAAGCACGCAGGGTCACCGCTGCCATACCGCGACTCATGCACCTCCACCCATCCGTCCGTACCGACTTCTTAAAGCAATCCCACGCGCCCGTGTACCGCCCCATGGTGTCTCCCTGCAGTCTCGACTTCACCACGTCTACAGGATACAGAAGGACCCACGACAACATCCCTGCCATGCCACCGGCCAGGAACACCGTCGTCATGGACCTATCGTTGCGCGTCATCGCTTCGTATGACGAAAAGTATATGGCGAAGGCGGGGCTGTCTCGAGCCATTGTCACTCCGAGACCCTTAAATATTGCTTTAAAGCCACCCATTCTCATAATGTGGCGAGCTCCAGCCCACGCTCTGGTTGGCATGCTATCACCAGGTTTCGCTAATTGCTGGCGTGTTTTGACTAGCTCAATCGGGGAACAGGCGAAGCTTTGCATCATACCTGCCGCTGCCCCAGCGGTGGCATGTGTCGAGAGAGAGTCAGGGTTTGGGAGAGCTCGTCGCGTGTTCGCGTAGGCTCCGAAGACAATGGCGTTGACTCCTGCAATGCCCCCCAGCGGGGCCCCCACGCCGCGGTAGACGGTCGATAATGTCCCACCTTTGAGCAGAGTCCTGGCACAATGCAGAGCGCTACCTCGTCCAGACTGCACGTGAACTTTCAGAGTGTCCAAGGGATGTCCGGCGAGGATACCGGCACAACCTAGAACACAAGAGGAGATTAGCAACAGATCGCAAAACTATTTTGGTTTATTTTGATGTATGTGACAATGGGATTGATTGAACGTTACCTCCAATACATCCTGCTACAAAATCTAGAGCCATGATCACGATGACTGTTGTTCAGTGAGGTCTGCAAAACACGAAATACAATGAAGTTAAAATGTGTACCTTATTCCCAAGAAAATAAAAATAAAACTTCACCCACCTATGATGATATGTCAGATGAGTTTATGTGGCCAAAGAAACCGATTAGGTGCCACCTACCATTATTGTTATAAGGTGAACTAATTTTGAAAGTATCCACATTTTGAGGGAAATGGATGTTATTTGTAATAAAAAATCCGAATGACTGTCGATCTCGTGGGGTGAGACACAAGACTGATTTAAGAATTTTAAATAATAACTGTTATCATCGGCATGCTGGGCTTTATCAGTAAGTTTTTAATTGCAAATATTCGACATGACTCTCTATTGTGACCTCAGATAAATAAGACGGACTTTACAAAACAAAACTAATGAACTTACACGGATTCAAATAGGTACAACATCTGGTTTGTTTATAAATTTATATAAGGCACCAGTAAAGACAAATAAAAGTTTCTGGAGTCTTTTATTATGTATGTGAATATACGAAATGTATTATAATATTTGGAACTAATAAGTATTTTCCCTTTAGTTTACTGACTGTCATGTCTAAGCTCGCCATTCGCGCGTAAAATCTAAGAGATGTAAATCAGGGATAATGAAAATTGGCATTGGAAATATTTTTAAATTACTGTGATTCAGAATTACACAGGTTGTTGATTTGGTCAGCAACTTAAGTAAGCTATATTCATGATACTGATGACAAAAAAGTACATAAATACATACATATACTCACGCCTTGTCTCCCGAAGGGTTAGGCAGATACTACAGATTTCCATTTGCTACAATTCTGACACACCTATTTTGCTTTTTCTACATCCATCAATCTAGTCATACTAGTCTAGTAAAACCCGAAAATAAGAAAAAAGTATTTAAAAAATATGTTTTTGTTCTCCACAATCAAGATATTTTGGCGCCCCCAAACAAAAACCGATTTGATGAAATTGATGCAGCTCTGGTCGAGGAACGTCCTCGTGGCGGGGTGGTGCGCCCAAGGAGGTAGGTACTAGCACTTAGCGCCGCAGTGTACATTTATCAGGAGAATTTTAATATAAATGAAAAAGGGCTTATCTACTCCTTCAATTGGTATTTTTATGCTGTTTTTTGTAATAAGCTTCATGTATATTCATATTCTTAAGACGCAAGTTGTGGACCAAATCAACAACCTGTATATGATTGTTCTTTACTTGTTTATTATTTTATTATATACAGAACGATATGTTTAAGTGAAACCACACTCTCTACTAATCATTCTGAACAAGCAAAGGATAATAAAATTTCACTTTCCCATACTAAAATTACAATACGTTCTTAAAGTATTCATAAGTATGAAGAGAACTTTGTTTCATTTAAAGATTTGTCTATTCACAATCAGTATAATATACAGGCTCTGAATAGAGTGCGACCATTAAATAAAACCACATACTCTACTGATCATACTGAACAACTATTAAAAAAAACCGCGCAAATCTTCAGAGAAAAAGATATTCAACTGTAACTCAAAGACTTTATGTCGTAGGAGGAAGTTCTATTTTAGAACGCTGCACCGGAACAGCGGTTTCACGGACGACGCTCTCTCTAAACTCGCCCGTAGGTATGTCGCTGCGTTAGGGTTCACGCATTTTTGTTTGGAACTCAATTATTTCCCAAACTAAGGGTGGCCGTGAAGTGGTCGGAAAAGTGGTTCAGTAGGGTCGGTAGAATATGTGGTTTCATTTAATGGTAGCAGTCTATTTACACCCGGTATATTCGTTATCTATTGTTGACATTGGCGGCAAGCTTTTCTGCGAGCACTGGATGATGTGTTAGGCAAAACAAGATTATTAGATGTGTAACTTTTTAAGTAATATATTATACAAGGTGAAATTCAATCAACCGACCAAATTGACACTGGAGACTCGGTTAGTGATCAAGAACAAGGTTCAATGACCCCCGAGGTGAAATTCGAAAAATGATTTTTTTTGCCTCGTAGTGCCTGCACTAGGAATTGTACTTGAACTTGTCCAACCAGTACAAGAGCAAAAAAAAATATTTTTCGAATTTGGCCAAAAGGATTACTGAACCTAGTTGCTGATCACTAACAGAGTCTCCAGTATGAATTTGGTCGGTTGATTGAATTTCACCTATATATATCGTAGCAGATGGAAATCTGTAGTCTCTGCCCACCTCTCTGGGAGACAGGCGTGAGTTCGTATTTTATTTTTTGTTTACTTTGATTACATAATTTTTACTGATACTAGTATCTGTCTCGCCGGACATGATTGTGGGAGACAAGGATCATGAACTATGGACTTTTAGTAAGAATCAAATCAACACATCAAGTACTTGAGGGGTAGGGTATAATCTTACTTAAGTGTAAGATAATGTCAGTGTTACAGTAAATAAAACAAAACATTTCTCACCTTCGCGCTGTTCAAATCAGATAATCGTAATGTGAATTTACGTTGCCTCCACTGGTTACTCCAATGAACATATTGAAGAGAAAGGTTTTCAAATTGGCCGCCTGGCACCGCGTCCAGAAGTCTTTTCCAGTTGGTGATCGGATCCCATGTGAGGCTGCATCGGCTCGAGACGGTTCCAGCGGCATTATCACCCGGGTCAGCCTTATCGGGAGGGCAAACAAAATATAATAACATCACCTACACTCACAACGCTTTGCAAATCACATTATATCAAGCTGACAGCGGAATATTGTGGGCTCGATGTTTTTGTTTTGGACAAAATGGTCCGTAATTAGAATTCTTTCGCCGACAGAGAGTTCTCTTAGATCAGA